>CM077560.1:14465158-15715158 GCA_039657345.1 Stephania japonica | reverse complement strand
GGCTCTTTCTACACTTCCATAGTTGTTATGTATTAGAGACTTGTCAGGTTCGTCTTCTTAGCAGCCAGGATCCATTGCATTTTCAAATACCTAACACTTTTATCTTCTTCAGGTTGCTACATGTCCTAGAACAAGCTCCTAATGTTGTGTTTGGTGTGTCCAAGGATTACTCCTATAAAATGATGTTTCTTTTTAGAGATATATTATGATGACATCATGTCATTGCATGATCTGAAAAGCAATCTGTGCCAAGAATGCATTCTTGGGTTTTATTATCTAATCAGGATATATGGTTCTATGTCCATTTATCTTTCAGTATTAGTTGACTTTGAATGCCGAAGATCAATTTGAGAAGTATCTTTATAATTTAGTTTAGGATATCATTTAAGGCTGATTTCATATTTGTTCCAACTAATGCTGGTCTCTTCAAGTTTTATACTTAAAAATGAAGCAACTAGCCTACCAAAAAAATAATAATGATGCAGCTTATAAAACCATGGAAGCATGTCCAGTGCACTAGGCTCGCATTATTCCAATATCCAAGATGTTTGTAATAGTGAAACTGTGAAATATGGTGACGTAAATTGTGTATCTTCCCTTTATTTTGTCAATAATAGATAATTAGAATAAGACAGCTTTGTTGAAGCCCCTTGTGATTTTTTTTTTTTTTTTTCTAAATACTTCTATTTGTGCTTCTTCTTTGACAGGTTTGTCCACAAGCTGCAGATGTTGTTGAAGTTTATATTTATCTTAGTGAGCCATTCCACGTTTGTCAACTTCTTCTGACAGTTTCACATGGTGTAGATGATTCAACATTTCCTACTGCAGTTGATGTGAGGATAGGACGTAATCTTGATGGACTAAAATTGGTCTTGGAGGTTTGTTGTGTACTTCAGTTTCTCTCATATAACAAGTTTACTCAAATTCTTACGTTTGAGCATTTCAAATTGGAAATTCAACTTTTTTAACATGTTAAGAGTTGCCTCTTTTGCTTTAATGAATGCTGTTGCGCATAACATTGTCTACAATTGAGAGGAAAGATACTTAATTTTGTGTATGCTAAAAATTCAAGCTCGCATGTGAACTAGTCTCTTGCTAGGAAAAGATCTTCCAAGAGTAATAATTGTGTTGCCTTTGAATATATAATCGGTTAGTATCAAAAAGTAGCCACTTGTGGAGGAATCTTCCTTTGAATCAACGTGCTACATCAAGTTCCATGTTGCACTTTGAAGGATGGAATGCTATACAGATATTGAGTATGCCAATGGAGAAAACATAATGTTGACAAAGGTCTCGATTTAACCTCTTGTCAATATTAACAATAGATTCTGATTTTTTTTTTTTTTTGGTAAAGACATGTATGCATTAAACAGCAAAGCCTGTATTCACAACACAAATGGCAGAACCTTTAATTATCTAAATTTGGCATCAAAGAATGCATATAAGCACCAAAGACAACAAACCCACTCACAAAACAATACGCACAAAATGTATAAAAATAAATGAAAAGATCCTCTCTTTTTTTGGTGCTCAAAAGTCTTCTTTATGCTCAAGTTGTCTGAGCCGAAAGACCCTCTTAGAGCAATAACATGCAACATAGTATATCCTCTTGAATATGCCTAGTTTATTCATCCATAACTAAAGTAAAGAGATATGAGCCAAAAGACCCTTTATGCTCAAGTTGTTTGAGCCGATCCTTGATGCAGTCCTATTGTAATGAGAAATTCTCTTATGGTTCCTCTAAATGTCTTCATACTTGTTAATACTCCTTCATACGTATCTTTAGTAGTGTTATGCACCTAGCATGCAATCATTTTCTTTCTTTGAACCCACCAAAGAACATCTCTAGGAACCCTATGATATGCTTTTTCTTAATCTACAAATATCAAATGAAGATCTTTTTTCTTTTCTTTATATTTTTCCATCAATCTTGTGTTTGGCTGCAAGAGTTTTTTTTTTTAAATAAAAAATAAAATTTGCATTTATTGATGTGCTAAAAATGTATCAATGAACAAAGAAAAAGGAACGCATGTTTAGGAGGGTTTGACCAATAGCAACAACAAAGCCTCTATCTCAAATTAGTTTGGGCCGGCTACATGGATCAAAATTTTCCACTTCACTTGATTAATGCAATTGATGTTGTACTTTCATAATCCTTAAAATCCTTCTTAACTAATGCATCCCAAGTTATCTTAGGTTTGTAAGCCATCGAGTTTTTTCAGTTTCCATTTTGTTTACTTTTCTAATTGGGGTATTTGAAGTCATCTTTGGATGTCCAAGCCACTAGAACCTGGTTTTACACCGATTTGTGATATTCTTACTTTTCTTCGAGTCTTTGTATGTCTTATTCTATCTTTATGAGTTTTACCATAAATCCACCTAAGTATCCTCATATAGCATAGTTGGCCTAATTGTTGAGGGATACTTAGGTGAATTTTATCATATAAAACACCTATTGCACTCGTCCACTTCTGCCATCCAACTTGAATTCTATGTGTAACATCATTCTTAACATGACCATCTTTATGTGTAATTGATCCTAAATATCTAAGATGGTTCATCTTAGGAACTTCTACTTCCCTTAATTGTACTAACCCATTATCTTGATCCCTGCTACTTGTGGACTGTTGATGTATGTTTTTGGTCTTGGTAGCCTTTAGACTCTAACGTATTACTCTAAAGTTCTAGTTTCCTATTTGATTTCATTTCTCATTTTGTAAACTAAAACAATATCACCTGCATAAAAGTGACTGTACTAAAAATAACCTTACCCTTCTTATCTCGTCTGTTTCTAAAATATTTAACAATATTAAAATGTTGGGATGATTTAGCATTTTCTCATTTGCGTTGTTTCAAAACACTTTCATCTCTCTTTGTTTTCTACGTAGTACCATTCTGATATTTGGCTTAATTTGTCTTCTGAAAATTGACTAAATGTCTGCATTTGTTAACAAAAAAGTAACACATAGATAAACATTATGTAATTTCTTGCTTTATGCAGGGAGCTTCTATTCCTCAATGTTCAAATGGGACAAAACTCTTCATACCATTAACAGGCCCAGTTAGTCAGGAGGATACAGCTGTCACTGGTGCTGGTGCACGCCTCCATGCACAAGAAACACCTGGGATTTCACCACTGTATGATTTTGAAGAGTTGGAGGGAGAATTGGACTTCCTTACACGTGTGGTTGCTCTTACTTTCTATCCCTCAGTTATTGGGAAAACCCCCATTACCCTTGGTGAGGTGTGCAACTATCCTTGTTAGAATTTGCAATCAGTTGCTGATTTTTAATGTTTTTTTCTGTGCGTATCAACCTCTTTACCTCTACAAGTTTGTTTACTATGTTAGTAAACCTTTTAATGCTTTAATTATCTTTGCAATAATAGTAGCAAAACTCAACTAAAAATGCTTGATGTGCAAAGGTGCAGTGCATTGAAGTGCATTGAAGGATAATACTTGTCACGAATTCATCTACAAACTATCAGACTGATGATTATCACATGCAGTGAAGACATGAACTTGTTTTCTATATTTAATTCAATGTACATTAACATGAATGATTCTTTGATGCTTCAAGCATTTTGTGTAGTTGCATTTTCTTGAATAATCTCGCCTGTCATTTCTTAAACACCATTTTGTATGCCCTACTTACTATAACTCGTAGGTAATCATATATGCATGTGTTTGTCATAACTATTGTTTGTGTATTGTTTGGGATCTAGCCTTTTTGTTTCTTAAGTATTTTGTTCCTTATTTTTAAAATGTAAAAATAACTTCAATGTTCGTTAGTAGCTTCCATAAATCAATCTATCAAATTGCAGTGCTCCATCTTTTACTGAAACATTTAGGTCGTCTGAATGGGACTTCTCTTGCACATCCTCACTTGGATGGTACCCTATTTTAATGCTAACCCTGCATGAAGATCCTGCAAATCTCTTTCTTGCATTTGACTGAGGAAAGGTACAATAAATACATTTCCAATGTTGTATGTTGGACGAACGCATAGCTGATACTATTAATCTGTCTAGAGGTCTTTGTTGGAACTTTATGGTGATAATCATCTCTAAACAATAATTAATAAGTTTTATCATGTAGATGACTGCGTTTGTTTCTAGTATACTCAAAGAAATACATTTTCAAGTATTGGGGCATCTTTTTGTGACTTGTACCAAATGGTGCTGAACATTCTTCATGGTATTAATATAAAATGCTTCCCGTAGTAGTTTTTCCAGTTTCAGCATCATCCAATAGAACGTCCCATTCTTTTCTGTTGTTGAATTTAAAGGTATATTGTCATTCCATTTGTCGGCAATGTTATGAGAAAACGGAGGTCTTAAAGTCCATGTTTCAATAGCACTATTTATATATTTGACTTATTTTAAATCACCAAGAGCAGCAATCAAGAATGAAGAGACTAAGTAGATCTGAAACAGGGGAAGAGAAATTGCAATCACGGCATCTGTAGCAATAGAAATGTATAAAACAGATTGAAGCTGCCTGCATTTTTTTTGTAGAAATGTTGTTGTAATTGGATTTTTCATTAATATACCTTGTGGACCTTCTTGAATGTGGAGCTTAAGTACAAGGTTTCCTCTTGTAGGTTGTCAATTGTCCCCTTAGATTTGCTTATCTTTGATTAAATTCCAAATTTAATATGTAAAGAGAGCTTGTTCCTAGATTCCAAATTTAAACAAAGCTTTTGTATTAATATGGAAAGGTTTTACAGGAACGAAAACTTGACAGAAAAAAACCAGAAATTGACTTATATAACCCCAAAAAACTCGAATAATAGAACATAAGACTGCAAAAGAGCATCTGGACTTCCCAACTAAGTTGACAATGAGTGGAAAATTGTGTCCTTAACATCTGGTCACTTCCCAAAATATCTGGTAATGGATTGAATAATTGTCTTTAGATCCTCAATCATTGTTTCAACTGAAGCTATTATTTTCTGAAGTGCTGTGGCTTTTAATTATCTTTCTCATGCATTACTGATTGCCTTAGTATTGTACTGACACTTCATTGTTATATTTATAATTCTTGCTAATCATGTTGTTTTTTTACAGTTCCACGGATTTACTGCTAACGTGTTATAATACTGATACAGATAGAGGTGCTTGGTGTTCCTCTTCCTTGGAGAAACATATTTGACAAAGAAGGCCGTGGTGTGAAATTTATTGACCTTCTCAGCAAGAATCAGAAGGCAAGCAACCCCTTCATATGTGATTCAGATTCCAATCCTTTTGTTGGTGCTTTGGCCAGTGAAGACGTGCTGCCATCTGTTCAGCCGAATGTCCCTCTCACTCCTAGTGTTGATTTATTGACAGGAGATTTTGGGTTTTCTGACACAATCTCTCAAAAGGAGGTATCATTTTCAACAGGATTTGTTGGGTCTGATGATACAGATGAGCTTGATTTCTTGGATATTGCTGTAATAGACAAAAATGGCTTTAATGCATTAACAAAATCGGCTGTTAGTCCTCAAGATGGAGGGGAGAGAAGTAAAAGGGGCACCCAACATTATATAGATTGTGTCAAAGCCTTGATGAGTTCTCAAAAGGTATCTACTGACTTGTGTCGTTTGTGTGTTTTTTCTTGCTTGAATTCTTCTGTGGGAAACGGGCTCAAATAACTTTGTACTTCTTAGGGTTTGTCTCCTGGTATGCTATAAATACAGATCATTTTTTGTATCTTGCTGTTATCTTAGCTCTTCCATGGCATGTTTGTATTCAACCACTGCTTGAAATAGAGGAAGGAAAGTGAGGTTTAGGTCTCATTGGCCCTCAAAGCATCTCATTTAGGCATACGCCTTACTTTTGGTGTATGCCTAAAACCAATGATTTTTTTTTTTGGTGTAAAAAAAAATGAGGGTGTACTATAAAAAAATTATACAAACTTTTGGTACTTTTGAAACAATAACACCAACTTTCAATTTCATCAAAAATAACATAAACTTTCAACGTTTTTTCAATTTTGGCACAAGAAGTGATTTGGGGATTTAGGTTGATGATGTGGAGTTACAAACCTTGTTTTTATTGTCAAGTTGTTGAACCCTGTTTACTTGAACCGATTTAACGAAAAAACACAAACCAAACCCAATTTGCCCCTCTCCAAAAGATTAGAATTTGTGATATATAGGTGGTTGCGATTGTGATGGAGAAATGACAACTTTTTCTTCTATTTGGAGAAAAACCCACTTCACTTTTCAAACCAAAAACACAGAAAACTCACCAAAATTGAAGTTCCAAATCTGTTAATTCACCTGCATTAAAGAACACCCATCTTTGTGTTTTATCAACTGAGAAGAGCCGGGTTGCCAAGTAGGTGAAAAAGAGGAGAAAAAGAAAAAAGGTAAACAAAAAAAAAAAAAAAAAAAACCAAGTGCAAAATTCAAATGAAGGGTAAAAGGGAAAGGGAGAGGACGAAGAAAAGGTAGAAAAGACATGACAAAAAAAGTTAGTGGAAGAGGAAATGGGTAGGATAGGATGAAGAAAGAATATGAGCTTGTGAAGGAACATATTGGGTCATGGATGACTGTGCCTGTTTTATTTATCTTTCAAATTTGTTTTCATATTCCATAATTCCTGAATGAACAAGTTTGACCTTGAGAGACACGCCTGCACTCAAGTCCAATGAACAAGTTGAATTGGATTCAGCTGTCATTATATTGTAAGATTCTCCCTATAGAAATGGCATCAATGTTATGTCAATGTTTGTGTGCTTGAGAATATGTACATTTATATTTAAAAGTTGGAAAAAAATTTATGGTCCATGAAAATTCAATAACTATTCCGTGCTTTTAGTGTTAGTTGGTTGTTGTGCATGTTTGAGCATTGCTGCTTACAAGTATTTCTGAATTGACACTATTTTCTCCTGCTTTGATGTTGTTAATGACAAGAGTATACTTTGTATTCTTAATTCTTTCAAGTATATTCTTAAATGCTGGAAATATTGATATGTTGGTCTCTCTAACTTTAATTAGACTGCTATGTTAACCTCATGTTTATTTGAGTTCAATTGTTTCCACTATTTGCAGTTTCACCTCTTTAAGGACAAAAACTAACATTGAAAACAGAGCCCAAAATTTAGTTTCATGATGTGCCAAAATATTTCTGTTTGTCATTTCAGGCTAGAAAGATAGACTTTGGAGAAGCAATGAAACTTGAGATTGAACGCCTACGAGGGGATCTTTCTGCTGCTGCTAGAGATAGAGCTTTGCTGGAAATTGGTACAGATCCTGCTAGCTTAGATCCGAATGGCTTTCTCGATTATTCATACACAGGAAGATTATGCAGAGTTGCAAACAGTCTTGCTTTGCTGGGGCAAGCTGCTCTTGAAGACAAAGTTATTGCAACAATAGGTCTCAACAGTGTTCAAGATGATGCCATAGATTTCTGGAATGTAACTGGAATTGGAGAGACTTGTTCTAGTGCCTCTTGTGAGGTTCATGCTGTAGATCGATCACTCGCAAACGTGCCTTCTACATTTGTCTATGGGGTTGACTCAAAATCCATATTCATATGCTCACATTGTGAAAGAAAGGTTTGTCAAGTTTGCTGTGCTGGTAGAGGCGCTCTACTGCTCTCAAGTGTTA
Organism: Stephania japonica; assembly: GCA_039657345.1. Classification (NCBI taxonomy): domain Eukaryota; kingdom Viridiplantae; phylum Streptophyta; class Magnoliopsida; order Ranunculales; family Menispermaceae; genus Stephania; species Stephania japonica. The sequence goes on along the minus strand of CM077560.1, from coordinate 15,707,563 downwards.
ATTCAAGAGATGTGGCTAGCAACAATTCTTTGCCAAACCAAAGTGTGTCAACTGATGGGGCTTCTGCTAATCGTTTTGCTATGTTAGATGGGGTTATCTGTAAGGGATGCTGTAATGAAGTTGTCCTTGATGCTTTGCTGGTGGACTATGTCAGAGTCTTAGTTACCATGAGAAGAACTTCTCGGGCAAAGAGAGCGGCTCATAATGCTTTAGACCAAATAATTGGCCTTTCTCCATGGGCTTCTTCTGAAAGAGGCACAATTTCTGATCAGCAACGTGTTGGAGTCTTGAGAAAAATATTTGCTAGTGAAGACTCGCTGGCTGAATACCCATTTGCCAGCCTTTTGCACTCGGTATAATTTTTTTATTTATTGATGTGTGACATGTGTCAAATGTTGGTTACTTACTGATAGTTTTTGCTAGATAGTCTGTTACCAATTAAATGAATGTAATGGAAGAATTACTGGACATTCAATTTTGCTCAAGATGATGTAGTTAGTAGATATGCACCAATTATGGCATTCTGTTGTGAACAAATGCTTCATTATCTACATAGCTAACCACTTCCTGTTGAAACTCTAACTGGTTTTATTATCTTTCAGGTTGAGTCAGCGACAGGGTCAGCACCATTAATGTCATTGCTTGCACCACTAAATTGTGGATCAGAGCACTCATATTGGAGAGCTCCTCCTAGCGTTTCAAGTGTTGAATTTGCAATTGTCCTTGGCTGTCTCTCTGATGTCTCTGGAGTGGTGTTACTTATTAGTCCATGTGGCTATTCAGCATCAGATTGTCCTACTGTAAGCTACTTATTTTATTCTTTACTTTTTCCTACCTAAATGTTATAGAATTTGGTTTCACTTCCCATTTAACATCCAAGAAATGTAAAAAAACCAGTTTCTCACCTCAGCTTTCAAGATTTTGAATCAAAACTCACTGTGGACTCTCTTATGTTGCTCCTTTTTCCAACTTTAAATTTGATGTTTATTTCCTTGGTGTTGAGTTCAGGGTTCTGGAGCCCAAACGTTAGGTCAAATGATCTATATTCTTTTCTCTTAGATGGGTTGTCTTATGCTAGTTTTGCAATAAATTAAGCCATGTCTAGTTCTTTCAGCTTTTGAAGGGCCATTCTTTGATGTGTTTGATTGTACAGAGATGTCAGTGTTTGTTTTCTTCCAGTATACATTGGCTGTTAGTGTTGCCCTCGTGTCGTCCCGTTGGTTGTTCTGGCTCATGATTTCCATGTGCAATTCATTGATGTTTCTGTTCAACTACTAGTAAATGCAACTTGAAGATATATTAGAAGTTCATTAATTCCTCTGAGGTTGCTGGTTCGTATCTGCTTGCATTTTGAGGGAACATATCAGACTCCATGCAGTTCTGATTGGAATCTCCTGAATTAAAATGAGAAATATTTGAACATCTGGGTGAAGCATTTTTCTTGTTTTTAAATCTCCTGTATTGAAATGAGAAATAATTTGGACATCTGGGTGAAGCATTTTTCTTGCTTTTAATTCCATCTTATTTTTCTATTGAAAATGTTTGTAGTTTTGATTGCTTTAATTGCCGATATTCATTTCTAAGTAGAAGCACTTTTTTCTTTTTCTGCTAACTTTCTTTACACCTTCCTTTATGATGGATTCACCATGTTAACTGCCTTCATTGTTTGTGCAGGTGCAAATATGGGCCAGCAATACGATAAACAAGGAAGAACGTACATGTACTGGGAAATGGTGTGTTCAATCCCTCATCTCATCAACACCTGATCTTTATGGAACTGAAAAGGCTGTTAGGTCAAATCATGTTCCACGGCATGTGAAGTTCACCTTCCAAAATCCTGTTCGGTGCCGTATCGTTTGGGTGACACTGCACCTTCAAGCCTTTGGTTCAAATTCTATTAGTTTAGACAAGGAGTTGAATCTGCTTTCTCTAGATGAGAACTCAAAAATCAGTCACCATGCATCTTTCGGAGGAGCAACTGAAAGTAGGCCATACCTTCATGCCAAAAGGCTATTGGTTATTGGAAGACCTGTGAGGACAGATTTAGGACTTAGTTCGCAACAAAGGTCTGACCAAATAAATGTGAAGGCTTGGATGGACAGAGGGCCTCAATTAGGTCGATTCAAGGTAAACTGGCAATTTGAACTGATATTTTCTTTCTGCATTTCTTTGTTTTTTGTTCAGTGTCCATGGTATCTAGTGGTTTTATTTTGAACAGGTTCCAATTGAGGTTGAAAGGTTAATGAGTGATGATTGTGTCTTGGAACAATATCTGTTACCTACATCACCTGAGTTGGCTGGATTTCGCCTTGATGCTTTTAGTGCGATAAGGCCTCGTGTTAGTCATGCACCATTTTCAGAAGATAATATATGGGAAAATTCTTTAACATGGTTAGAAGACAGACACGTATATTCTGCATCTCTATTTATCCATGTATCTGCTCTTCAGGTATTTTAATCCTCTTTGGGATATCGTCTTGTATTATACTGTTAATCTGCAATTTTTTTTTTCTCGTCTCATCTCATCTTATTTATTTATTTTTTATTTTTTTATGGAGTCTTCATTATCTGAGTAGCTCCTTGAACTGGTTATGCATGATTTGTACTTTCGTCCTTCTTATCACTAGATTATTATCCCGTTAATACTAGTTGCTTATGATTGAGTAATATGATCCCAGCAACGACCTAAGAAAAAGTTCTATCTTATGCAATTCGAGGTCATATCTCTGATTGCATTTTTAAAGTTCGACTTTGACCCCAGCCTTATTTAATTTTCATGAAACTATGGGTGATTTGATCGTATACTTCATTATAAAGATTGTGATACATGAAAGAACTGGGAAAGAACTGAAGTTGTACTGCTTGCTTGTGGAGACAACAGTTTGTGTATCATACTATTTTCTTCGTTAGTTTTCAATGTTTTATGAGAATAGGCTGATTCGTACTTGTAGATCCATATTCTTATTGAATTAATTTTGTGAGTCACTTAGACCCTTCACTCAAACCCAAAGTACCAGTTGCTCTCTTTCTAAAATATGTCAAGATGAGAACTGCAATGGCTTACGCCCTTCTTCATACTTTACCTGTTATATGGGTTAGAGAATACATCTCTGACTAGCTATCATGTTTCTCAGTCACTTACGTGTAGTTTCTTGTTTATTTATTTATTTGAGAAGAATCAAAACTTTATATTGAGAAGGGTGATCAGTAGTTCTCAACAGAGTGACCAGCAACGAACAGAATGAGGAGTTGTACCAGTTAAACCATAACATGAGAGACCACCCGACACTTTAGATATTACCTGCATCATTATGAAACGTCAAAAGAAGCAGCTCCTTCCAATTGTGTAACCACTCTGATATGCTTCTCCCTACAAACTATTTTCTACCTGGCACCCAACTAGTAGCTGTCGTTGGAAATGAGGACCAAATCTTTGTTGCATTTTGTTCTTATCTTCAAAGCACATCCATTCTTCCTAACCAAATGCCTCGTACAACTCTAGAATAAATTAGGAGCCACACATTATTTCTTTTCTTTTCTTGCTAGCAGACCTATCCACTCTTACCAACTCTCTAGCCATCTTATGTTCTTAATTGTTCCATCCATATAATTCCTCGACTTCTCTAAAATCCATGCAGCTATAGAACATAAGAAAGAGTTTCAATGTTCTCCACATCCTTCTTTCGTAGAAGGCAGTATATATGTTGATTTCTATTTAAAGAATTCATTGCTTCAATGCTAAAGTCAACAAAAATTCTGACAATTCTGACCTTAGAAGTCACGTGAGTCTTCCAAATTCATTCATTGGGAATGTGGACATTGGAAGCATTGATAAGGTGCTCAAGAAGGCACTTACATGAGAAAGAGACTGAGCATGATAAAGTCCCATTTCTTTTTACATCATAGTTAGGAAATAGTCCATCAGCTGCCAACATATCTAACGTTCTTGGAGGAACCCTTGGGATGACCTAAGGATTGGTGCAAGTCTCGAAAAGGGGTGGAAATATCAAGTGATTTGAAATTGGAAATGAAGGACATTGGCACATTATGAAGGGAAGTGTTAGTATAAAGGCTGAATGATCAAAAATATCCTAACCTTTACAAGTTGTATCAATTATATCCTAACCTTTGGAATTTATCAATTATATCTTAACCTTTGAAATTTAGTATCAATTCTATCCTCAACTAATTTTTTTGTCCACACATCATTTTTTTCTTAATTTTCTTATTATACCATTTAAAGATTTATGCATACATATGTATTAAAAGCTTAATATTCTTTTTTTTTTTATGTGTCATATACATATAATCTAAGTACATAATTCTTTTGTTAAATTAAACAACTATGGGTACCTTCTAATAAGTTTTATATGTTATTTTTCAATATGTATGTACACATGACTTTCAACTTACTATTTGTGCTTTATGAATAACTAAAAAATATTAATTAAGGTATTAATGTATCATTGATTTATAAATTATTTTTTTGTGAGTTCTCGTACATTAATTCAAACATGGGGCCTACCAAATCTCAATGTGTAAATTGATCAATATGAATGATCATGAAGAGAAAAGTTAAAAGATTATGTTGATTTCAAAGAGAAAGTGTCCAAAATTAGTTGAGGATAGAATTGATACTAAAACGAAAAGGTTAGGATATAATTGATAATTTTCAAAGGTTAGGATAAAACTGATACAAGTTGTAAAGGTTAGGATATTTTTTATCAATTGGCCTAATATAAATGAGGGAAAGCATGCTCTCAAGATTTTGTGGAGGAACCGACTCCTAAAATATGAGTAATGTGAGATATTAAGATGTTGAGGTTTAAGTTAATGAATTATAGAGGACCTCTAAATGTTGTTTTAGCCTTTTAGGTGCCACATTATCTCTCAAGTAATAAATGCTCTCAATTACTTTAGCCCGCATGATATTTCAAGGTAGCTGCTAAACGGACCCCAGTTTTTGCCAATTTTGTGAAATTACCCAACTACCCCTCCATATAAAAGTTTTATTCACCCATACCCCACTCACCCCACTCACCCATATCCTAATCACCTCTCTCTCAAATCGCACTCACCAACAACCTAAACCCATTCCTGCGAGTTCGGACTAACATACTGTTATGATCCTGGGCCGACCACCTGTCACCAAGGTGTATAACAGGAAGCACCGTAAGAACATGGGATCAAAACCCGAAATGGGTCCTACTGAGATAGCAGAATTAGTTGCAGCAGAGGCAAGTTGGCCAGGCATGGCGTGAAGGAAGGATGTGTCTAGTGAGTTAGTAAGTCAAGAGTCAGTGAGTTGGTCCATCGAGTCAGTAAGTGAGTTAAGTCATTGTATATTATGTGTTGAATGAGTAGAGTCGGTCATCGATTAAGTAATTGAATAGTTGGTGACCTAAGGTCTGGTTGAGAGATAATCTCTCAAGGCGAATTGTGGAGTAGAAAGAGTCTCTTCCTCCCTCTTTGGTGTAATCCCGGTCCATTTTTCCCTATTATCAATAAACCACCAGAGGCGACCCCCTCTTTCGCTCCTTCCACACTCTCGCCATCTATCATTGGTATCAGAGCTTCGGTCCAGCCGTGCCTCTGAAGATCGACCTTCATGTGGATGCATTGGAAGCGGAGTTGCAGAAGATTTCGTTGTTGGAGACCATGATCGCTGGAGTGTTGTCGACAGTGGGGAACTTCAGATCTGAAGTTCGATTCGAGATCTCATATGTGAAGTTGGAGATTTGAGGCCTCACCCAGAAGTTGGAGGCGTTTTTCGCTCAGACGAGGTCAATGCTTCCGCCGCAAGGTGCGGTTTCAACAAGCGCGACTCAGGGATCTTAGATCGGAGGAGGTTCGAGTTCCCAGAAGGGAAATCCACCAGATCCAGGCCTTTTGCAGTGCAGATTCGGGAGCTGGAGTCCAGATCCATCGCCATAATGTGGCGGCCCCGATGTCAGGAAAATCAAGATGCGTACATGCGACGGGGAGGACTTGATTGTGTGGTTGAACCAGGCAAAGCACTATTTTATGCTCTCTACGAAATGACGGAGGCATCCAAACTCAGAGCGGCGCGGATTTGTTTGGTGGGAGCTGCTCAGATCTAGTTGCAAGCAGAGGAGAAGGAACATGTGTTTGAATCTTGGGCTGAGTTGAAACTGGAGCTGTCTCGAAGACTAAAAAGGGCTCATCAGATGGAGCTTTACCAGCATTTTTTTGCAATTCACCAAGAGACCACCATCGCGGCGTATCGGGAACAGTTCAAATTGTTGAAGTTACATCTGGGCACGGTATTGACAAAACAACACAAGTTGGTCGTGTTCGTCAATGGGTTATAGGATCGAAGCAAGTTGGAGTTGCTAGCCGATTCGCCGGCGATGCTACGTGCAACATTCGATCGTGCAAAATGGATCGAGGCGAAGAATATTCAGCTAGAGAATCTTGGCCTTTTGCTCAAGCCCAGTCCCATGGCCCAAGTGAATACCATGGGCTCCACCACTGTTCCTAAGCCCAAATCTAAAGGTTGGGTGACCCACACTATTTCAAGCCCAGGCCGTGAATCCTCTGGAGGGCCACTTAAAGCCCAAGTCAGTGTGGGCCCACTGTCTACAAAAGCCTCCCCAGCTTTCTCATCATCGTCATCAAGCCCAACCGCCTCGATTGCAGCAACACCCACCACTTCACCGCCGAAGTTCAAGCGACTGACTGAGGCGGAAGCGCAGGTCCATCAGAGTAAGGGTCTCTGCTACCGTTGTGATGAGAAATACTTGCAAAGGCATCGTTGTAAGATGCGGGAACTGCAAGTGATGCTGGTGGACGATTATCCAGTGGACACCGAAGTGTCCCTTCAGTCGGCAGAGGTGGAGGAATGTTTGGATCTGGTTGTGATTGAGCTGTCCACTCAGGCCGTGGAAGGCTACCCCGGTCCTCGCACTATAAAGGTTAAGGGGGTGGTACAGGGCATCGATGTAGTGATTCTGATTGATTGTGGGGCATCCCACAATTTCATCGTCGACGCATTGGTGAGCCTACTGAAGTTGCTGATAGCGCCGACAACTAAGTATGGGGTCTTGGTAGGCGATGGTTATCAGGTGCAACGGTCATGGGTGTGTAAAGGAGTGTCAATTCAATTTCAAGGCATCTCCATCGTCGATGATTTCTTTCCTATGTCTTTGCCGAAGTCGGATGTATTGTTGGGCATGAAATGGCTCTACTCTCTGGTGGTGACTACCACAGATTGGCCGAAGACGTTCTCGGCGAATGGTACGGAGCACTCGGTGCGGAGGGATCCTAATTTGCATCGCACTAGTCTCGTGCAAGTCTCTTAAGCGTTCCTGGGAGGCTTCAGTGGGTGTTTCCTGGTTGAGTTTTGTTAGATTGTCGAGTGTCACGTTGATGGCTCGGGTTCAAGGGGTCTTGGATTCCTTTCCAGATCTGTTCCAGCCCCCAGCCAGCCTTCTGCCTCCTCGATCCTGTGATCACTTCATTGTGTTGAAGGATGGCACTGACCCCGTGCGTGTGCGCCCCTATCGTTTTCCTCACATTCAGAAATTAGAAATCGAAAAATTGGTAGCCGAGATGTTGGGTGCAGGCCTCATTCAACTGAGTAGTAGTCCGTTTTCTAGCCCAGTTTTGTTGGTGAAAAAGAAAGATGACAATTGGCGCTTCTGTGTGGATTATCAAGCTCTGAACAAAGTAACAATCCCTGATCGCTTTCCCATTCTGAACATTGACGAGTTGTTGGATGAACGCCATGAGGCATCTATCTTCTCTAAGCTTGATCTTCGCTTGGGCTATCACCAAATCCGGGTTCGTCCTCAAGATGTCCACAAGACAGCTTTCCGTACTCATGGTCACTACGAGTTCTTGGTCATGCCCTTCGGGCTCACCATTGCCCCGACCACCTTTCAAGCGTTGATGAATTCGATCTTTAAAGGGCTCTTACGGAAGTATGTGCTCGTGTTCTTTGATGATATTCTTATTTACAGTCAGTCCTTGGAAACGCATTTGGAGCATCTATCTCAGGTTCTTTCGATCCTTGCTGCTCATTCTCTTTTCATTAACCTTAAGAAATGTTGTTTTGCTAAACACCAGCTTGATTATCTTGGGCACATTATCTCGGGGGGAGGCGTGATGGCTGATCCAACAAAAGTGCAGGCCATGGTGGAGTGGTCGTTGCCTACTACTTCGAAGGAGTTGTGTGGATTCTTGGGGTTGACCAGCTATTATAGAAGATTTGTGCGTAGTTATGGTACCATTGCGACCCCTCTCACCTAGTTGTTACAGAAGAAGGCTTTTTCCTGGTCTGAGGAGGCAACAGCGGCGGTGCAGGCCTTGAAACAAGCAATGATGGGGTTTCGACATTAGCTCTCCCTAATTTTGATGCATTATTTGTTATGGAAACTAATGCTTCGGGCATAGGGGTGGGTGCGGTGCTTTTGTAGTTTGAAAGGCCTATTGCTTTCTTTAGCTAGGCGTTGTCATGTCGCGCTCACAGTCGATCAGCATACGAAAGGGAGTTAATGGCTATCGTCCTCGCCGTCCAGAAATGGCGTCATTACCTATTGGGAAGGCAGTTTATCATGCGTAGTGATCAGCGGAACCTCAAATACCTCCTGGAGCAACGGGTCGTCGCCCCTGAATATCAGCGTTGGTTGCTTAAATTGACGAGGTTTCAATTCGAAATCCAATACAAGCCCGGATCTTCCAATGTGGTTGCTGATGCTCATTCGCGTTTTCCGTTTCCTGAACTATAAGCTCTCTCGTTGGTTTCTTTCCTGGACATGGCCCTTATCCACTCCGAGGTCAAAGCTGATTCGCACTTGGGTCCTATCTTATAGGCATTACTGAACGAGGAGGAGGTCTGTGTTGGGTGGTCGTTGTTTCATGGCTAGCTCCGTTTTGATGATCAGGTGGTGTTGTCTTCGACGTCTTCATTAAAAGAGCAGATTCTGCTCGAGTTTCATGCTAGTCCCATTGGCAGCCATAGGGGCTTCCTGAAGACCTACAAGCGTGTGATGGCGGAATTGTTTTGGGTCGACATGAAGGCTGATATTAAGCAGTTTGTGGCAGCTTGTGAGATATGTCAACGGAACAAATATGAGACTCTTGCTCCAAGTGGTCTGCTCCAGCCCTTCCCCGTGCCATCAGCGATTTGGGAGCATATCTCCATGAACTTCATCGAGGGCTTATCGCCATCAGCTGGGTGGAATTTGATCCTTGTGGTGGTGGATCACTTCAGCAAGTACGGTCATTTCCTTCCACTGAAGCACCCCTTTTCGGCTAAGACGGTGGTTGATTCTTTTCTCCATAGGGTCGTGCGTCTTCACGGTGTTCCCCTCAGCATTGTGTCCGACCGCGACAAGGTGTTCCTCAGTAAGTTTTGGTGTGAATTGTTTCGGTTGCAAAGTACCAAGTTGAACCGTAGTTCCACCTACCACCCTCAGTCGGATAGGCAAAGCGAGGTGGTAAACCGCTGTTTGGAGACCTCTCTGTTGTTTCATTAACCAACAGCCCCGCGAATAGTCAAAATGGTTGAGTTGGGCTGAATTTTGGTATGATACCTCTTTCCATTCCTCTCTTAAGTTCTCTCTTTTCAGAGTTGTCTATGGTCGGGATCCCCCACCTTTGGTTCGTTCAGCCTACAATTCTGCGGCTACTAGTGTTGATATGGAGGCCTTGTTAGTTGCTCGTGATATTGCCATTGCTCAATTGCGGGAGCAGTGGTACAGAACAGGATGAAGCAACAAGTCGATAATGGACGGCGGGAGGTCAGCTTTGCGGTCGGTGATATGGTGTTTGTGAAGCTGCGGCCTTATCGTCAGCAATCCGTGGCGCGTCGCACCAACATGAAGCTAAGTCCTAAATTTTTTGGCCTTTTTTCGATTCTTGACAAGATTGGGTCAGTTGCGTACAAATTAGATTTGCCCAGTTCTGCAACAATTCACCCTGTTTTTCGTGTTTCCCAGTTGCGCAAGGTTATTGGTGATTGCGTCGTGCTTCCCGATTTGTCTTCCTTCCCGCAATCGTCCCTTACTCTCCCTACTGAGTCGGAGGAGGTGTTAGCTTATTGGGTGGAGGCGGCGGATCCAGAGGTCTTAATTAAGTGGACAGGGTTGCCGTATGACGAAACGTCTTGGGAACTGGTAAAGCATGTTCGTCACTCTTTTCCATCTTTCCACCTTGAGGACAAGGTGGCTCTTCAGGGCCGTAGTATTATTACGACCCAGGGCCGACCACTTGTCACCAAGGTGTATAACTGGAAGCGCCTTGGGAACATGGGATCGAAACCCGAAATGGGTCCTACCGAGATCGCAGAACCAGTTGCAATAGAAGCAAGCTGGCCAGGCATGGTGTGAAGGAAAGATGTGTCCAGTGAGTCAGTAAGTCAGTCATTGAGTCAGTGAGTTGGTCCATCGAGTCAGTAAGTGAGCTAAGTCATTGTATATAATGTGTTGAATGAGTAGAGTCGGTCATCGATTGAGTAATTGTATAGTTGGTGACCTAAGGTCTGGTTAAGAGATAATCTCTCAGGGCGAATTATGGAGTAGAGAGTGAGTCTCTCCCTCCCTCTTCGTTGTAATCCCGTTCCATTTTTCCCTATTACCAATAAACCACCAAAGGCAAACCACCTTTTTCACTCCTTCCACACTCTCGCCATCTATTACATACCTTTTGAGAGGTGTCAGCTTTATTCGTATGAAATCCACGGGCGACACTTCTTCACTTTTAGGACACGGTGCAACCTCATCCGACCTTGTTCAATGAAAAAAAACTCCTACGACACTTTATGACCTAGTACAAGTGCTCTATAATGACTAAAACCGAGAAATGGAGAGGATTGAAAGATGTTAGGGTGAGGTTGATGGGATGAGCAAGGGTATTTTTTGAATTTTAAGAAAAAAGTGGGGTAAACTAAGTAAACAGTGGGGTACACGAAGTAAAAATTCAAAATTGGTGTCCTTTTAGCAAAAACTGGGTCCGTTTAGCCGCTGCCCATTTCAATAGACAACCTCCATTGCGTCTTCAGAGACATCAATAAAATAGAGAACCTCGACTACAATTTTTCAACTGATAACGTGTTCTTGGTCATTGATTAGAAATGGAAAATGCCCCTATTATTTTTTTTATTTTATTTTTTTATTTTGAGGAATGGAAAGAGCCCCTTTATTAATCTATCTTTGGATGATTTTCCATCACTCAAAACAGCTCTGTTGCGCATGTTTTCACCTTGCAAAAGAACAATCCAATCTTCTTTTCAATCGCTTTAGCTACCATTGAAGGCATAGGAAACAGTGACTTGTATTTATTGAGAATTGTTTCGAAAACTGCTTGGATTAAACAGTCATTCTCCGTTCTACAGAAGCTCTAATAGCGCGACCAAAATATCCACATGGTCAAAACCAACCAAACACCCCCCCTCTAGCTTCCATCTTCTTAGTAGTTTCTTGCTCCACAGACTTCGCCATGTTCACTGACAATCCCAATGGAAGACAGAAGATGTCCTGGATGTTGAGTCGTTGACTACTTTCTCCATCATAGTTTGTGACACTCCATAGGTAATAATGTCATCTGCATATTGGAGATGCGAAATGGGTACATCATTCCTATTGTCCTATCCTCTGTGAAACCTTCCTGTAGCTTTTTTTCTCTTCCGCCTTATCCATACATCATGCCAAATGTTCAGCAACCGATGTCAATAGAATAGTAGAAAACAGATCTGTCCTCTCTGTACCTGAAACCTTTCGTTGAGTCACCCACTAATGCATCCATAATGGTTCACTAGACAAAGACGGCAGCGAATCCAGCTTCTTCGTTTCTCTTTAAAGTCCCCTTTTCTATTACATCATCTAAAATGTTTTATCCAACTAAGCCATAGGCTTTTGCTCAGTGAATCTTAGACAGTATACCCTTTCTTTAATTTTCACTCTATAATCTTCCGCTGGTTCATTCGTTAAAATATTTGCACATAATGTTTGGCTGCCCTTGAGGAATCCTACTCGAGAGTAAAAAAAACAGTAGAATACTGAGTTGATTTAAGATATTCAGCTATGACCTTCAAAATGATCTTGTATAGACTGTTTATCAAGCTTGTCAACCTGTAGTCTGTTACCCTCCAAGAACTCGTCTTTTTTGGAACAAGTTTTGTGCAAGTCTCATTGATCTTGGGATTTACAATTCAGTTCAGGTGAATTCCCTCATCTTCATAATGTCCACTTTCCAAAGAGGCCACATACGTAGGTAAAAATACATAGAAACGTCTCTGGGTCTCCAAGTGTTATCACATTCACCATCAAAAAGCCACATGTCTATTTTACTTCTCAACTTTTTGTTTCTAAATCTTTTACAAGTTCTCTTGTTTCTTAAGTTCAATGAGTGATGTTCATTCAACTATCTATCAGAAAAATACTTGTTAGCTTTCTGTATTTGAATGAAAAATGTTCAGGATGAACTCATTGCACATTTGCAGGAACCTAACAACATCTTCACCGTGGGAGAATACCGGCTGCCAGTAGCTCGAGCCGGAACTCCAATGTATTTTGATTTTCCAAAGCCAATACCAGCTCGTCGGATCACTTTCAAACTACTCGGTGACATTGCAGCCTTTGCAGATGATCCAGCAGAACAGGATGATTCCGACTTCAGAGCCTCACCAGTGGCTTCAGGCTTGTCTCTCTCAAATAGAATCAAGCTTTATTATTATGCTGATCCTTACGAACTTGGAAAGTGGGCGAGCCTTTCTGCTATTTGAGCAGTATTTACATCTATAAATATCCATATCATGGTCATTTCCATAGTTTAAAAAGTATGGCCTTATAAGTGATTTGTTGTTGTTACCGCTGCTGCTGCTGTTGTTGTTGTTATTGTTGTTGTTGTTGTTGTTGTTTATCCTTCGTTATTAAATTGTGTTTTTTCTGTAAAATGAAACCGAATTTTGAGTTAATCAATTTATCCATTGCTTGTTGGTTTTCAAGCCATTGACTCCATTGATGCAACTAATATCAACTCCCCATTTTTTTTTTATTTAATATTTTTTGATAAGAAGAAACTCCCGATTTTCCTCTTACAAATAAAAGTGGTTCTATTTTACAGCAAAATTCAGTTTTAGGCGTTTAGGTCCATCAATAAACATGCAATTGATCAGTGTAAGAATGATGTGTGTCAAGGAAACTACAGGTCCTTAAAAATGTGTGCTGGAGCTATCAATGAGTTTGTGTTGAGGATGCCATTGTTTAGATAAAGTGACAATTGGATGTTTGATCGAAGAAGGTAAAGGAGAAAAGAAAGGAGTCATTATGCTATATATAATTTTCTAAGGTTTTAAATTTTTATCCCTATTGTTTCAAGTAATGCCCCACTTTGTGTAATGTATTTTTGTTTATTATTTTTTTAGTTTTATTTTTAAAATTTATTTTATTTTGTGCCTTTTTCAAAGAAAAGAGTTAAACTTTATAATAGATGAATGTTCATATGAACAATTATGATTAGCGAATTGATTTGACGAGATGATTGATCCTATGTCTCGTTCTGTTTCATTGAATGTCTTGAGAGTCATTCACCACATTCCTTCGTTGCCTCCGTGTCTAAACCCACATCATTTAGGCATCTAATCGGCTTAGGTAATCTTAAATCAACTGATAATCTAGTTAGCATTACTTATTAATAACTTGTTAGCCCATGTGTCATAATACTTATTCTTTTTTTTTTTTTTTAGGGCTGTCCATACTTATTCTAAGCTCCTTGTTTTTTTTATTCAAAACGTTAAATCTTTATAATCTTCAGGTTATTTGACACTCCTCAAGTTATATTCAAGTTCTTAATTTCCTTGAGTGGATTAAATTTAGAAAATCATTCAATTAAGATTTCAATTTCTACTAAAATTTCGGGAGGGTTAGTAAATAAGGTTGTCAGGAATCTAAAGTACCTATCAGCAGCGGTGGCAGAATGTCTAGAATGACACACATCTCAACCAATGTACATAATAGTTCATATATCAAATTTATAACTCGAAAACAATCTACTTAACCTTTTGTGTATCGGCATTTAACCCTTTTTTTTTTTTTTTTTGGTAGGAGCCTTTAAACCATTTCATAAAACCTTCTAACATCAAATTCACGTTTAACTTCATCATTTCTACCAATACCGTCAATCATAACCTCGAGTTATCATAAGAATAGTATATCGACCTAACACTCAATCGCTGAATCCAAAATAAAATAATAATGAACCAATATACAGTAAAGAGAAAAAGACTTAAAAGGAATCACTAATATTCCTACGTTGCTCTCACTTATATCTTCATTGTATTCTTGACTACAATTACTTGTACTCCTGCAAAAGCCAAGTCTGATACATGGAGACATGTAATCATATTTCAAAGTAAATCGGCATAATATATGCATCATATAAAAAGGTAGAATTGAGACAGCCCCATCTACCCAAAACTGGGCCCCGCTCAGTCTAAACTTACGTGGACCCCTAGACATTCTTTGCAGAGTCAACACAGATCTAGTCAGCCTCCTTTTTACAAACTATTCATCAAAGATACTTATTAATTCTTTAGATTAACTCATTTTATCCTTTAACATTGTCGTATGCAGCAAAAGTATTCTAAACAATGTATAATATCTCATTATTAATTTAAAGTTCATGATAACCTAGATGTGGAAAGCCCCTGTACCAATGAACCATCTCATGTATATATGATGAACTACAACCCAAAAGAAACAATATACATGTATCCTCAATTCCCAAAGAACCCAAAAGTATAAAACGTATGAATACATAGTCAATATACAACAAAACGACAAAAACATCTACTGAGTGTGAGCAATGTGTCTAGCTATGAAAGTGTCTCAGAGGATATCTCCAAGCATAGGTGTCTTGCCCTGACTCGTCGGCGGATCTGCACCCACCATCATAAAAAGGACGGTGAGTACAAAAAGTAATAGTAAAAACAACAGCAATAGGGATCTCAACATAATTTTCGAATAACAATAAGCATGAGTCTCTAAATCATGCAGTGATTTAAAGAAATGGAAATAGACAACAATTTGCATGATAAACAAACTTAAATAAGCATAAAACAACGATAATCAAGTGACTAGAAAACAACAGGTAGGCGAATAGGTAATCCCATTCAAACTGCATGTCATAAGACTAACACAGCTTGTAGTTGACCCAATTGGCCCGAAGGTCACCTCCACTGCCCCACACAATATGCTAGGAAAAGCTACAGACAAAAGTGACTACTAAATTCTTAACATACTACCAAAGATAAGCCACAATCACATGTCAGATGCTAAATCCCCTAATAGGCTCAATGAGAAGCCACAGACTATGCCGACTGTTAAACTCTTGAGACTCCTCTCTCCTGGTGGACTACCTAAACCATAGGTAACTTTAACAAGAAGGGAGTACAATGTGGCACACATTTCAAGAAAATAATTAGTCAATAAATAGAAAAGAACTTATGTTGATGCTATTGTTGGTTTTACCCACCTAAAATCTCGCTAAATCACTCTCTTTTAACTCCACACGTTCCCCAAAGTCCATCCTCAATTGTTAGTCAGTAATCCACTAGTCACCCACATTTTTTTGAATCAATTATGGATTGTGTTAGCATTTCATTTCATTTATTTTACCATTTTATTTTAATATTCAATTAACTCTTAAAATACCTCGATCCAATCCTATCACCCATTTCACAATATTTAGGGTGTTTTTCAGGTATTTAATCATGTTTGGACTCATGTTTAAACTCAGGTAAGAAATCCTGAAGTTTTTCGAAATTTTCAAAAAAAAAGTATCAAACAGGGCCTCACGTTGTGGGTGGTGTCGTGGAGGTCATTTCCTCGCGGCGTCACTTAAAACATAAAACAGGGTAGCCCACTGCCCTACGTCGTAGGGAGCAATTCCCCCACAGCGCCTATCACGCTTGACCAGGACAGAGGCCCCCCTGCCTAGACGTCGTGACTAGCGCCGTGAGGATTTACCCCTCACGACGCCCATGGCGGCGCAAGTGCTGAAATTCCTTTTTGGGGTTTTTCGGAAACCCCGGCTTCGTCGCCAATGTCCGAACCTATCCCATTTTCATATGGACCTCGAACACATAAAACAACCTTCAAACATTACAACCATCCACAAAACCATTTTCCAGGATTAAACTCACAATTATCATTTTTTATCAAAAAACCATAACTTTTATGTTGTCCACCAAAACCAACAACACATATAAATACTTTGCTCACAAACATCTTCAAAACCTTTGTAACGGCCCAACTTTGATTGATTTCATTATTCGGATATTTTCTGACGTGGACGCCAGCTCAGGTCCACGGGGACACCACGAACAGACGACGATACGCTTGGTCGGGCGAAAAATGTTATTTTTGACTGATTGATTGTGTAACTGCAATGGTAATGATTATTTCATGACTTATTACATCATATGTGTGTATTATATTGATAGACCAAGTGAGAAAGTGTGATAGGTATTCACCCTGAAAAGTGTGTCGACGCGAATGTTGGGCAGGCAAATGACGGGAATACTAGGCGAGGGAATGAGTTCACATAGATGAATACAATTAAATGTGATAATTAATATATATGGGAACATGGTGTAGGCCAATTGTGTCATCGAAGTTGAGTTTAGAAATTCGAGGTACTGGGTGTTAGAACGCCCAAGGAACAAATGATTGGTGTGTTAAAGGATAAGACGAAAGGACCAAGTCACACACTTGTGTCACACTTTGATGGACTTTTTGACTTGATAAAGGCCATTGGAGAAGGCCTAGGGATGCACATAATACACTTGATGACTTGGAGACTATAAATGAGATTTTTCTCATTTTCATCACCTTTTCTCTCTCCTATCACGAGAAATCTAAAAATTAAGAAGTCGTGGAGCGTTTTGTGAGCTTGTGGAGGTGAGGGAGTAGCAAACAACAGGCAATCAAGAAACTGAGGTAAGATCTGTAATCTCCTCATCGTTTTTCATCTTTCGGCTATAATTTCGCAAGTATCGGTAAGGGGTTCAAAGTGAGAGTGGAGCTCACTGGTTTTTGAAGAGTTTATATGTTTTTCATTGTGATTTTTTATTTAAGTTGATGAAGTTATTGAGGTGGTTGTAGTTTGTTGAGAAAAAAACAGATTTGTCGGCGTTTTGACGAAAAATTGTCGGGTTTATTGATTCAGTCGAGATTTGTCAAGGTTTGATGTCACTCTATGGTCGGTTTAGATGGCCATTGGAGGATGGAATGGGTTCGTCCGAAAAGCCCCAAAAAATGGAGTTCGAGTCTGACGCCGCTAAAGGAGCCATGGAGTATAAACCATTACGACGCCACCCATGGTGTTTGGGCAGTGGATTATACTTCGTCAATCCAGATGTCCCAAATCTTGAAGCCACCATGTCATGCACTATGGGCCCACAGTCTTGCCATGTCACCTCCCTGGTGTGTCCCACACGCACCATACATCACTAAATCCTCATTCCTCAAAGTTTTAAAACATTTATATTTAATAATTCAATTAGCGGAAGACTTATTAACATGAAATAAATATGAAATTCATGTCATTTAGAGCATTAACCTAATGTGGAAAAACCCAATAGAATACCATGCATATAACTGAGGCGAAATATATCCATAAATTAATATGCATGTATTCGGTGTTCTACAGTTCCCAAAAACCCAACAAAAATAATGTATAAATACATATTGTAATCTGAAACACGAGTTGAAGCAACAACGGTATCAAAAGTATTCGCTCAAGACCTCGTTAACCTTGCTCTGCTTGTCAAAAGCTCTACACTCAGTCACCCAACAAATACATTGACGAGTCCAGTAAGTAAATTCCCAAGAAAAGTCCACACAATAATCATGAAATAAAACTGATAAATCTACAAGACATGTGAATGTGACTCTGATAACAGAAAATCAAATTTCCATAGTTGTAGGCAACATACATCCACTGAAATCATCAACAAAAAATATAAAACATCACAAAATACTTCAAAAGTAGGTATTCAAATAAATAGGCTCAAATAGTTAACAGTTAAGTCATGATCAAAGGTATAACTACAATAAAACCCTGACCTAACCAAATTGTACGATAAAACAAGTACAAGAATCCAGCGATGTCCCGCACTAATGAATAAAGGCTTACATTGACTACATCTCAACTTTAGTAAACCCTCCAGGCGCTATTTCAAGTGAAGGGAACTCTTAAGCCCTCCTGACAGTTGTAGATATATTCTACTGCCATCGACACGGTCGATGTCGTAAGCTAGCATGTGCAAGAAATCTAGCTCATGCATGACCACCATCAGTCACACATGAAACCGATACGATATTCGATAAAAACAACGCCATGAATAAAGTGAAGCATTCTCACGAGTTTTACACAACTCAATCCGCACTCCAAAGACTCGATAATACATTGGTCCAATCCCGCCCATGCCTCGAGATGCGTGTTCGACACCTAACTATAGTCTCCTAAGTCTCTGGTGCCCGAATAAACTATTTTAAGTGATTTATTGTCAAATTAATTGATTTTATATTGTGGCAAAAAAAATTAAAATTCTATTCCAATTTTTAGTTGTGGCACACTTTTCGAGTTACTTCGGGGTGTCAAACGCATGAAAAGTCTCAAAATCCACTTTAATACCCATTTTCGAATTTCCCATATTTTCTTGAATTTTTTTGAATTTCCTATAATACTTGCCAATTTCATGATTTACGAAGTAAAAACCAATTTCATGATTTACGAAGTAAAAACCCTGACATAAAGTCTCTCTAAAATCCCGAATACTTCAATTTTCATAGAAATTCATAAATTTCCATGTATTTGGTCAAAATATAATTTTTTCCCCTGATTTTTCTCTAATTTTCTAGAATTCTTTCCAATTTTTTCGGTTTTTTTTAGAAGGGTTGGCCTGAACTGGGTTTCGCTCGGTTCAAGGGCCAACCACTTTTTTCCCCATTTAGGACGATACAGAGCTTCTACTCTATTATGTTCCCCTTTTTTGAGATTGGGAGGGGAGATGTCGTCTCCCACCTCGGACGAACTTCTCTTGTAGTTCATCTGAGCTCCCAAACCACCACCATCACTACCACCACCACCACCACAACAATGATAACAACAACCCAACAACAACTACAACGATGCTAACAACAACGACATCAATAACAACAACACTCACATTTAACGCCTCCACTGCAAGCTCCATCCCTCAATCTCTCTTTCTCCCTTCTCTCCTCTTTGGATCAATTCAAATATGAGAAATGGTGGTGTCGGTGGTGGCTTGTTAATTTATTTGGGTTTTGTCAAATGACCATTATACCTTTCCATTCTTATCCTCATCTTAACAACCCAAAGCTCTTTTTGGTCTTTTTACATTTTCTAATTTTTTTATTTTATATACTTTATATATAATATATATATATACACTTGTATTTCCGCGCTTATAATTCTGTTATGTGCGCCAACAAGCATACTTGGGCGTGCACACTATCATACAACCCACGCATGTCGCCCACAACCCCGCGTGTCACTAGGCGCCCACCAATTTACTATTTTATTGCATTTCCTTGTTTGTTTATACAAATCACTTTTCCTAAACTTAGTGTATCCGTATTTTACCCACTCGGAACCCGTATCGACACGTTTTTCGAGACGAATACCCATCACACTGGCTTACATGGGGCAATATAAACTCACACATGCGATGTAATAAGTCATAAAATAATAATTAACATCACAAATACGCAACATTTCCCGCCAATGTGGTGTTCCCGTGGACTTAAGTTGGCGTCCATGTCCAAAAATACTTGAACAATGGCGTTAATTAAAAATAGGGTCGTTACAATTCTTCCCAACAAGGGAAAATTTTGTCATTGAAATTTAGATCTTGAGCAAATCCCGATTCATCGAACTGATCCTATTGTGAATGCTTAATACACCCTGGTAGTACCACTATCAATGTTGAACTTCTCTAAAGCCCCTTGGACACTCCTATTATTCCTGTACCCATCATAGGGGACGTATTGTCAAACAAAGATACAGGCACGTGTCGCTCATGTGATCAAAGCAGTCACTCTCCCCCGACACCTCTACAACCTGCTGCTTAACCTAATTTAATGCTCAAGAAACTCTATCTTAGTCAGCTAGCACTCGGTCGACTAAAAATTGCTCCCATCATGTGTCAAAACATGATAACCTTATCATACCACACCACCCATGGCATATCCTACCATAACATCATCTAATAATCGTAGATGATAAACCTGAACTAGTTACCTGTTACCAGGTAACCCTACCTCGTCCCCCTACCATGTGTCACGACATGATAGACCTAGTACAAGTATACATACCATGGCTCACCTTGCCATATAACACTAGACCTTTCCATTACGTGTTCCAATTTGATAACTCTTTCATACTATAATCTACCATGGTCTATCTGACCATAACATCTTCTAACTGAAACTATCATCGTTTACCGCGATCTACCATGATCGAATATGACCGACCATGATCGTCCATGCATGATTGACTTGAACTATATACCCTGAGCGTGTTGCTAGGCTTTACCCAGCATAGCTCAATCACAACGTACATCGACTCTCGAGTGAACCGATGTCACTACCTCAAATGTTACTGATCTCAACGGACAGTTCCTTCAGTCTTCATTGGAAACACCTAACCTTATGTCCTGGTCCTACCTGGCCACTACGTAATTCCTTGGTCCTGATCTAGATCCCTTGTCCTCAGCTTCCCTAACCTTGAATATGTCTCTGTTGTACACTGAAAGGCTTGTATCGCATCTAACAACCACTGAATCTTTGATTGTATTTTATGTCCTCTCTATAAGTATTTTGTCCATCATTATTTAACCCTTGTCCCCAACCCTATTATTTCCGATCCTTGCCTCCCTAGTCCTGAGTGTGACCCTATTCTTGCTCCTATGTATTGTACTGCATCACACAAATCATCAATTCGCCTGTCAAGACCTCGTCGTCCGTCCATCTTGATCAATAGCATGTGTCGGTCCGTCTTCATTATACGTATATATATTATATATACAATAAAAAAAACATAACACATATATAAGCCTCATCACTACCTGACTCAAGTCCGCTTCCCAACCAAAGTTCTAAGGCAAGTACATTGGGTTTTCACATTTAAGGTTTATTTTTTAAGTTTTATTCTCTTTCATTAAAATTTCTTTCCTGTGGTTCATTGACCTCGCTTTGAAACAAAATGTGACGGCCCCATATCTCGAGCCCGCCATGTCATGCACCATGGGCCCACAGTCTTACCATGGCACCGCCCCGTTGTGCCCCACGTGCACCAAACGTCACTAAATCCTCATTCCTCAGATTTTTAAAACATTTATATTTAACAAATCAATCAGTGGAAGACTTATTAGCATGAAATAAATGTAAAATTCATGTCATTTATAACATTAACCTAATGTGGAAAAAATCTGATAGAATACCATACATATAACTGAGGCAAAATATAATCAGAAATTAATATAAATGTATTCGGTGTTCTACAGTTCCCAAAAACCCAACAAGAACAATGAATAAATACATATTGTAATCTCAAACACGAGCTGAGCAGCAACGGTATCAAAAGTATTCGCCCATGACCTCCTTACCTTTGATATTTGTGACCACCACTTTCCTAATCTATGGCACTGCTCGGCATAATCCCGTAATTAAGCCCTAATCCCAATCGCGTACGACTACTACGTATTAGTCAACCTTTCTAACCCATTTGCCAACTTACTCGCATTCAGGATAAATACTACACCATCACACCATTATATAGATTTCAGGGTTAGTTAAAACTATTAACAGTTTACTGATTTCATGTGATTAGCATAAGTCTTACGGTTTATGCGGAAGTAATATCAAACTTAAGCGAAAGTCTTGCAATTTATGCGGAAGCAATTATAAAGTACTCCTAAGTGTGGAAACCAGAAATAATGATCACATGATATATATAACAAAGTGGAGAATATAGACATTGTGAAAGTCATGAGAGGTCGGGGAACTATCCCTCAACCTGATATACAACCCAACAATATCAAAAGATATAATATCAGTAATAATACAAAATATCCAAAAGGACCTACAAGTTAGGACAGTAACGTGCCCTGGGCTCAGAGGTAAACGCCAATCTTCTCCTTGCCCGACCTACTACTCAATGTATCTACACCCACCGTCATAACAAGGATGGTGAGTACAAAAGTATAACAGTAATTCCAAACAATATAATTATTCACATTTTTAAAAGAAAGGAACGGTATTTAAAAGCATAACCAACAGCCAAGAATTTGCTTTAAATAAAACATTCAAGAAAATACTGGATATGCACAAAAGAAACTGACACGGGCTAAATAATAATGATCTAGGTTCGGTCGACCGTGAGTTACATCACATCAGTCTTGTTCCAATATCGTAGGGCGTGAGCTCTCTTAAATGCCTCATTTATATTCATAGTATGTTAATTCTCGTTGAACACTCCGATTCATTACGCCGTGAGTCGCGCGAGTATAGTGGAGAGCGCCGACATCCCTGAAATCCAATGACCCAGTGTGTCGCTCGTTTCTATTTGGTGCAATGGACCCTAGATTATAAAACTACTTTATAATATCAAGGAGTAACTCGGTAGAGGATTTCAAGGATTTGGTATGCCAAAAAACACAATATTTCAAGAGTACAAGTACATTATTCCAATCATAATCTCTCTAATCCTAATAGCATGATATTTATATAACTTTCTCCATTATAACAATGAAAATAGACATGAGGCACATGAAAATAATCAATGAATTATCCACAAGGCAATATCATGATAACAAGACTCAACAAGAGATGATTCAACAATAACTCATGATAATCAGAATACAAGGCATATGTATAGTCAAATAGACTATTAAACAATTGTAAAGTAGAATTGAAAGGTAAATAAATATCTCAATTGGGATTACTCACCTACCACTCAAATTCCCTAGCCAAATCTGACCTCTTAACAATTCGACAAGCATAACCGGACTCCCGAAATACTCCCCTAAGCTGCTGAGGTGGTTAGACATGTATTATGGTGGTTTTAAGTCGATTAAGGAGGGTTTACAGTGTGTTAAAGAGTTGCAGGAAAATAGGAAACTTGCTGGAAAATGGTGTTCAGAATACCCAGCGCGCTGGAGAAATTCCCGAGCGTGCTGGCTGGATTGTCCAAAGCATTGAGTGCAAACAGAAAATTTGCAATCAATTTTCTGGGTTCCCAACTCGAGAATCACTTCTCCATCGGCCCTAAACCTTGTTCCCCTCCTCCAAGGTCTAGTACAACCTCCAAATGACAACATACACCCAACACTTCTACTATATCATCATTCATTCATCATTCAAATGGATTAAAGTATGCATTTACATGAGAATGGGGGAAGAACACAAAATTCATAACTTTGTGAAATCAAAACCAATTTTTAAAGTAGTTGATAGCTGGACTATTAGAAAATCATGAGGACTCTAAACCTTTCATTTGTTTTCAAAATCAAACTTTGCTAGTAACTCAAAAATTAGATTCTTAGTTTCATTCAAAAACTCGTACGTTTGACCCAAATCATTCAATTTTGAAAACCTAAGTTGAAAACTAAAACTGAGGCTTTAAAATGCATCAATAGAACATTAAAAACAGTTTAGAATTGATTTCTCACCAAAGCCCCATGATTCCATACTTAGAACTCACTAATTGAAGGTATGGAGTGTAGTAGATCTTGTACTTATGGTTATGTTTATGTGATGATTTCTCACCAAAGTCCCATGATTCCATGCTTAAAACTCACAAATTGAAGATATAGAGTGTTGTAGAACTTGTACTTATGGTTGTGTTTGTGTTTTAAATCCTAATTTCTCTTCTTGGTGATGATGGGTTAGCCTCTCCTCTTAATCTTTATTGCTCAAAATCAATAACCATAGCTTTGAACTTTTTTTATGTTTTGAGAAGTACATGCAAATGAGGGAGGAGATTTTAAGTGTTATATTTATAGTTGGCCAATTCATCAAGTTGTGTTTTCCAATCTCCATGAGATCTTATGGGCCTTATTCACTCCTATATCCACTAATTTCCATCCAACTAACTCACATTTTAACACATGTTAAGTAGGAGTGTGTCCTAGTACACATCTCAAGGCAAATCTATGTGTTATCAATTTCTTGTTAAAACTATAGGACTTCTAATTTGATTCAATTACATTAAATATCATAGGTTATGTAATAAATTATTTGAATCATATTTAAATAAATTTAGACTTACCACAAGTCTAGCAACCCGGTCCCCCGGCTCAAACACAACTCAAGGCGCGTCTCTACTCGCGTCTCGATACATATAACTGCTATTACCGACTTAATAAATCTACACATATACATAACACTAGGAATGCATCACCACAAATATAAAATATACCTCAGTCAAGAGCTTCAGTCGGTGTGCGTATCTCACGCGGGTCCCACATCACGAGTTGGTGATCCTGATTAAGGAAATTTTTAACGACCCTCAAATTTAATTGGTGACACGTGTCATGTGTTTCAGGACCGTGACCTACCAATCGTGATTTGTCATATTACTCAAGCCTTGGGAGTTGACACTGAGGTATATTTTATTTTTCTGTGATGTTTGTGTTATTATTTATTCCAAAATATGAACACTGTATGTCCTAGTGCGTGGTTATTGTGTCATTAGTCACCACAGATTTCTAAGTGAGATTCGGCTAGGAAAAACAAAAATTTTACGGTATAATACGGATAGTTAAACACTAAAAAATAATAATTAGTGAATTATTGAAAATAAGAAATAATTAAATAAAATGTGGGAGCAATGTTATGTCCGAGAACGCACGTGATGCGAGTTGTGAATTGAAACGGGTCCGGGAACGAGTGCTTAGAGCGAGAAATGAAGTGGTTTTGAAAATCAAGTCACACATTGGAGTCATTCATTTGAGTTAGAGTTATTAGATAGATTAAAGGAGCAACACAAGATATGCCTCGAGATTCGTGCGTGTGATGAGATGAAAGAGTGATATATAAACTAACATTTCTTTCTCCTCTCAATCTCATTTCTCATTTGTGTTCAATGTGAGGATGAGAGACGGGGGGTTTCGAGACTTTGCAGACTCATTGTGATATCAGGGATCGACCAATCATGCGTAAAAAGGCAAGATTCTCATTCCTCTCGTGTTTGTGCGCAGTTTAGTGTTAGTTTTGTGGGTTGTCGTCACGATGATTCCGGACTAATTTTTGGGAAAATGTCAGGAATTAAATTGGATTAATGATTTTGGTATCAAATGAGTGTTTGATTGATGAATTGGTGAATTGGTGAATTGGTTGAGCATTTGAAGTTAAATGGAATTTTTGAAGGATTTTTGAAGAATTTCGTGTAATTTTCGAATCGGGGTGTTTTGTCGGAGTTTCGATGTAAAGCGGCTTAGGTAATGTGTTGTCATGGATGTCCCTAAGAGTTTGGGAAGACTCGGAATGCAGCGACGAGAATCGGGGTTTCGAAAAACCTCATATATGTTGTTCTGTTGAACACGTCGTGAGGACGCCATGAGGAGTTCTCTCCCACGGCGTCTCAGGCAGTCGACTATGAAAACACGCCATGGGGACGTCGTCAAGAACAAAAGGTCATGGCGCCTCAGCGGCATGACACTGTTCACAAAGACAATTTTCTAAAATTTTTGGAAAATTTTAGAGATCTTTCGGGTATCCAATTAGGTTCGAATACGACCCAATACTCCAAAAATCAACTCAATTACACTAATTAAATAATTATGGAAAATTGTGTAAATTAGAAAGTTATTAGTAGGATTTGCAAATTTGGATTAATTGACAGACTTTGAAAATTCGAGTGGTAAGACTTAGAGAGAATTTGCGAGGACCGAAGTTTTGCTATTGAGGTACGTTATCGTATGATTGTAAGCTAATAGAAAGTATAAACTAATTTATTTTCCATTTATTGCCATTTCTATTTGAATTGAGCTATTATTGGAATTTCGTTCTATATTTCTTTGGTTTAGTGTCTTGGCATAAGTGTGTTACGAAGTTACTCCTAGGTCCATATTCGTAGGTAAGCGTGAACACTCCTACTAGTGAGTTGTTTCACCCCACTGATAGCGGGTTATACCCCAAGTACTGGATTGTTTGGGCACTGTTGTGTCTATGGTTTGTTTTGTCACTGTTGTGACTATAAATGTGGTGTTGTTATACTGCATTGATATTAACCACTTATGGGCCTCCTTTGATTCTTTGGACACTCAAACTTCGTTGTTAGCTTGTCAGTCTGTTTATCATGCTACTTGTTACATTTTCTATTTTTCAATACCGCATGATATTTGGACTGCTTATTTGGTATATCTTGAATTACTGTTTAGTTTCTTCTGGCATTACTTTCATATTTTCAAGCACTCGCCGTTTAGTTTGTGACGGTGGTGCAAATAGAGATAAGAGGTGAGACGAGAAAGGGGAAGGAGTTGATGCTAGGTTATATCCTCTGAGGACTCTCAGAGCGATCTTTTCCTTTACTCATAGTAGGTTTTTGTTCTTTTGGTTGTGATTATTGTATTATATGTTTTGTAAACACTAGAATATGTATTGAGGATTGACCACATGATTAGGTTGTCTATTGTTTTTTATTTCCATTACTAGTTATAGTTGATTATAGTGATTTCCGTTACGAATTTCCTGATAACTTTATAATCCTATAACTCACACATTTAAATGATGAATTAATAATGTATATGAGGATTTGAGGCTGACTAGGATGTGTAGACTTCGCGAGTAATCGCTCGGGGGTCTACGTAGGTCTAGGCCGGGTGGGACCCAGTTTTATGCAGAACTGGGGTCATCACAGTTAGTATCAGAGCATACTTTACTCTTGATTTGTCTTACAACTAACATAAAATACAAAGAAACGGAAATAGGAAATAGTTGGAACCTAGAGTGGAACCCTATGAAACTGAATTTAGGTTTAGTTGGGAAGTGAGGTGAGTTGGGGAAAATAAAATTTGATTCTATATGTTATATTTGTTATGATGTACTATACTATATCGGTAGTTATTGACTGATTCGGTTATTCGCTTTCAATTTCAGATCGCAATGACGGATCAGACGAAGCCTAGTGATGACAGTAGGGCTGCTGGTCCTCGTGTTATCAGTGTTGAGGATTTTCAGGCTTTGACACAGCGAGTAGCTACTCATGATCAGAGGTTAAAGGAGATCTTGAGAATTTTGAGGACATCTACCTCAGGAGTTTCTACTACTCAGAAGATGGATGCACCGATAGTTGCTACATCCACTGCTCCTATGACGATTGCAGCGATACCGGAGATTGTAGTGTTACCACCGGTACAAGCTGAGGTAGTGCTTATAGTATCTCTTGTTTAGACTGATATAGTGCTTGCTCCAGTAGCAGAGAGAGGCATTAGAGCCACAGGTGAGGCTAGACAGTTGAGGGAGTTCAAGAGGCAAAACCCGAAGAAGTTCTTTGGGGGTACAGATCTAGTGGCTGTCGAGATGTTCCGGAAAAGCCACAAGAAGGTGTACAGTATCATTGTGATAGAGGAGCACATGCGAGCTTCGATTTCATCATCGATGTTGTTTGGGAGGCTGATGAGTGGTGGACAACTATTGTGTCTACCAGTGGGGTTCTGAAGGACTGGATAGAGTTTAAGACCCAGGTCAACCTGAAGTACTCTCCTCCTACAGTTTTGAGAGTGAAGAGGAACGAGCTCTCCACCATTAGATAGCTCACAGATGAGTCTGTCATGGACTATATGGGTCGGTATCTGCAGTTGGTACCCTATGTTGGGGGTTCATCTGATAACGAGACCGACAGAGTCTATTACTTCACTAAGGGATTATTACATAATATTGGAGGTGTCATAGTCTCCACAGATCCAAAGACTTTACAACGAGCTTATAAGCGGAGCTTGGCTATGGAAGGTTATCTACGCACACACCCAGATGAGGTTAGACCTGTTAGGCATGAGACATGTTCTGAGGGACGACAGGATAAGAAGAGAAGGAATAACAGGTAGGGTTTCAGGGACAGTAGAGTTCAGAGTAGTGTTTCAGTTGCTCCACCACCATGACCTGCATAGACGACAGTTGTAGCACTAGTAGCTGCATAGAGTTTCACTGGTCGACCACCACAGGCTATTAGACCTGCACAGCAGCAGAGGCAGTATTATGAGAGTAGGGATACTATTAGAGGAGGTAGACAGGATCGGTTATTTAAGTTTGGATTTAGTCACTGTATGCTTGAATTCATCTGCGCGGTGCAGCGTAGGGTTCCTATATTTGTTTTATCATATCGATCGGCTTGGGTCAAGCTTTATCCGTATGACTGGACATGTTTATTTATTTAACTGTTTTCTATTTAAGCATCTTTAATAATTTCTTTTACTTATAAGTTTACATTGATGTTATTTACCTGTTTATTAGTATGATGCCTGCATCCATGGGAGTATGTCTTTCTGTTACCAAAGGTCATACTTGCATGTCTCGTAGTTTATCTGTTTTATTCATGAATGTTGTGTGGACTTCTTTTGGAAATTTACTCACTAGGTTGGTCAGTGTATTTATTGGGTGATTGAGTGCAGATCTTTCAACGAGCAAGAGCAAGGGTAAGGAAGTCTTCGACGACTACCTTTGAGTTTGTTGCAGCTTCAACTCGTGTATTGACTACAATATGTATATATTTACGCTTTTGATGGGTTTTGGAGATTGTAGAACACTGAATACATGTATATAGATTTTCGTTTATATTTCGTCTTAGTTATATGCATGGTAATTTGCCGAGTTTTCCATTACTTAGGATTGTTAAATGTTGCATAATCTATTCATATTAAAACTTTCACTGCACAACATCCCTTCCGCATTGATTAATTGTTTGTTAATTTGTAACTTAACTGATTTACCATTTAAGCCATCGACAACAGAATTATTAGTTAAGTAAGGATTTTATTGAAAAATGTGTAAGCAATCGGATCAGTTCACAAGCTGTTATAGATAGGATTGCGGACGTGACAGAGTTTTGTATCGTGTTCGGTGACCTGGCGGTGTCTGGGGTTGCATTAGAGATTTCAAAACTATTTTGAGAAAAACCCCAATAGGATCCGAATCTGATTCCATTAAAATACGTTTATACTATGAAAACTTAATCATACCTTACTCGCAATGTACCTTTCTGAAGGTTAATCGATCTCTAAGGTGCTGCCAACAACAAACGCCCTCTATCAGCAGTCCACACACGAACGGCGGCTGAGATTTGAAGTGCTAGCTTCGAGAGAATACCAAATCTTTTGTTTTTCTCCAAAACGATCCAGAGCATACCAAAAACCTCTAAGTCGTTTCTTAAAATGAAAATAGAGTTTTGGCCTTTTAATCTTTCCTGTACTTGTATTCTAACTCAAAACGTCTATTTATACAACCCTTGTATATAGACGGTTAAGTAAATTACACATGTACCCCTACTTAAAGAAGTATAAGTGTAATACACTACAAGGACGTTTCTGTTATGAATTTTATCATATAAAATTCATTTTTCTGAACCATCTTAAAATCTCGCAAAACCATTCTCAATTGTGCGACCCAATAGACTCATACAACGTTGGCAGTGTACCAAAACACATTTTGGTATACAAGTCATAAGTGGCCTCTAGCAAGACATTATGACTACCCAAGTTGTACGAATATCAAATCGATACAACCTAATCAATAGTGTATATAATATCCTTTTGTCACACGATATCCTTTTGATCAAACATAAGGCATGGAATTGTCATCCAACATGTTCAATCGTACTAGTCTCGATTTCTAGGTAGACTGAAAACATCTAAGTGACATTGATCAATATCAATTCACTTAGACTAGGCCTTTTAACAATCTAACACATCAAGGGATCCACTGGATATCTCTCTTTATATGAGAGGGACAAATTCTATCTCGATTACATAACTTCACCACATTATTCACACAGTAACCAATCACAACCTTTATAATCGTCCGGTTAAAGATGACGTTTGATTGCGTCAAATCACTGTATTCCTAATGTTGAAGTCTCTGGTAATCTCAAGTCAGAAGACTGAAAAATATACCTATTATGAGAAACAACTATGACTTAATCCATCTGATGTTCTCATAGCGGGTCGGTTCAGTACTTTGTTCCCTAACAAGTACTCATGATCTTGATTCGTATTCCTATACGTATAATCATCGTATGATCATCAATCAAGACTCACACTAGTCTTAATTTATTATAGTTCCCAGTATAATAATCGACTAGGACATTTAGGATATTTCTGTAAATACCCATGGATCTTATTATAATGTAAACATGCAAATCAATTATAATAAACATCAAATGAAATCCTCTATTTTATTAACTAAAATGTATTCATAAAGACTGTTAATGGATTGACCTATGGCACATTTCCCAATAGTTCGGAGCCGCCACAGATTCTCACATCGATTCCTAGTTCATTTGCCTTTCATTGTGGATTTGTTGGATCTCTTTTCTAGTTGATTCTTTGACTTTTCTTCAATTTTCTTCCATTTCTTCATTTTTTTCCTAAATATAACCTGAAATCACAAAATAAGAGAAAACCCAGTGTAATGTCATCATTTATATATAAAATCAACATAAATTACACTATAAAATATGTCAAATTATTGAACTATCATTCTACCTATGTCTTGATTAAGAAATATGATAAAAATGAAAAAAAAAATCTAATTTATGCCTAGCGATGTCCCAACAACCAAAAATTAAGGGTGAATCGTTTGCCAAATCGTTAGCAATTTGCAAAAATCGCTAGGTTTTAAGTCTTAGCAATTTGCCTTATATCAGAAATCACTACATAAATGGTTGGCCATATGTTTAACGAATTGTTAGCAATTTGCTAAAACTCTAAATCACCACAAAGATTAGTTGTTCATAGAGACGTATTTTTACTCATTGTCACATATTTTCTCAGCGATTTACCAACGATGTCACTTGCATCTCAAATCGATGGCCAAAATTTCTAGTTTTTAAACACAAAGCCTCAACTCGCCAAACATGAGTTTATCAAAACTCTACCAACCATTACAGCCTTTCATAGAGAAACTAAATTTTTGACTAGATTCACCCTTCCAAAGCTTGATTTTAGCTTATTTAAGTGCTTCCCACCTCAATCTTGACCCCATTCATACCAAAAAGAGAACCTAATTGAGAGTTTATAGCTCATATATGGTTAAGGTTAGGGATTTTGACTATTAGCTTGGAGGAGGAGTTTTAGGAGGCCTTGAAGAATCTTTTACTTGGGATTTTGACTATTAGATTTCTCAGTTTTCGATTTTCAAACTAGGATTTTATTGTAATTTTTGAGTTTATTTGAAAATTCTTGGAATTAAAAATGTCTTTTCTATTAAATTTGATTTGGTCATTATCGTTAAATTATTTCATCTATTTCAATTTCAATTGAAAAGAATGTGAGTTGATTTAAGCGATTCTTTATTTATTTCATAAATTTATTGGGAAATCTTGGTTTGAACTATCAGCCGCAAGAGACTCAGGTCAAGAGTTGCCCCTGCACTAGGAGCTTTTTCATCATCACCACCACCACCGCCACTAGAGGAGAGCCAACTCCATCCATGAATATGGAGTAGATTATTCTACATAATCAGAGGGAGCTAAGCAGATTTATGTACTACAGGATGATGAGAGACATACATGTACACGATCACGACACTGACAAAGCCCCTTAGTAGCAGACAACCCATTCATCATGCTCCTAGGGAACATATTATATTGAGCCCATGAGGAGTATGGGACTGCCAATCCTTATCGATCTTCACAGAGAGCACAGACTCCACAACAGGGCGAACAACAACATGGCGACTCTAGTGATGCTGGGAGTTGATTTTTACTTCTCCATATGTGAATGAGAGAGAGAGAACCCTGCACTGTATTTCGTACTGTAATTTTGGGGAGATATAGTTTACTTGTGTTGTAGTTTTGATATAGGCAAAATCTATTAAATGGCCTCAAACTTTGAAGTTTTTTTAGATTTGGCCCCTCAACTTTGTATTTAGTAAACTAAATCCTTTAACTATTATTTTACATAACATTGGACCCTCATAAGAGTCCCCTACGTTTAATCAAATGAAAGGGGAGTCCAAGTCAAGCCCTTAAAATCAAATGAACCAAATAAACCAGCCACCACTCAAACAATAGAGATTCTCTCACTGCCCCATGGAAACATCATTGCTAGTTTTATAGAAACAATTTATAGCATAAGAAGAACCACTCCCATCATAACCACTATTCCCTCCATCATCCGTGATATTCAAAAACAATTGAAGCCACGGTTGATGCACTAGAAGACTCAATATCCAATCCATAATAATAAAATTGAAAACACAAAACAAAATCCAAGAAACCTTAATCGCCCAATTCGATCGTTGGTGTATGGAGATGAAAAAAATAGAGAGGGAAAACATCAAATAATAATTATTTGATCCAATAGTTTCAATTGCTTCTCGGGGAGTTGAGACCCATGTGAGAGGATTGAAGAGGTGATGCAATTTTTTTTTTACTTCTGTGAAAATCGAATCATGATCTCTTGATATCTTGCCTTTTTGACAAGTGAATGTCTTTACCATCTCACTTGAGAGGGTGACACAAAATTAGATAAGAAGTTTTCGATTGAGTTATGTTTTTTTTTCTTCAATTGAGTTTTTTTGTAAGAAGTTTTCAATTGAGTTTAAATGGCCAATGAAGATTCTTTTGGGGTTGGTTCGATTGAGTTTAAGGGGGCTGATTTAGACTCCTCATTAGCTTTCCATTTGATTTAATGTTAGGGACTCTTAAGAGAGCCCAATGTGATATAAAATAGAAGTTAAAGGGTTTAATTCACTAAAAGTAAAGTTGAGGGGCTAAATCTAAAAAATCCTCAAAGTTTGAGGGCCGGTTAATAAATTTTGCCTTTGATATATCGCCACACAACACCACACGGAAGGTCACCTAAAAAGGGGGTGAATTGGGTGTATCGAAAGGTTATTGCCTTTTAAAAACTTTATGCTAAATAACAATGATAACACACACCAACAAAAAATATATATGCAAAACAATCAAGAAGGAGGTAAAAGAGATGGAAAGGAGATACACTATTTATAGTGGTTCGATTCAACCGATTTACATCCACTATCTAACCGCCCCCAGTTAGAATTATAACCCCCACTTATATTCCAATAAGTGATTACAACTTAAGCCTTCAAGCCTAGAATGCCTAAGTACAATTAGGAATTCCCACCTAGCTTCAACTAGTGCGTATGTATAGCATCACTAGGTCTTTTACAACCGTCTAGCCGCAACTAAGTCTTTTACACTTACCTTACCGCAATAAGGGCTTATATAACCACCTAGCCTCAACTAGGATTTTCTCTTTCAACTTAGATCCCACCAAGTCTTACAATCAACAACATTTGATAAATATAATGAAAGTGTGCCTTAAAAAGTAAAGTGGTAACAAGTCCAATTCTTACAAGCCACAAGAGTCTAACTACTCTAATGCATTCAAGTATGAACACCGACTAAGATATGAATAAAATCAATGATTAAGCATAAATCTTAGATTAGAAATCGAGTAATCAAAATCAAATCAAAACTCCTTAAGTTTCTAATTGGCTAAACATGTACTATATGAAAATTAAAGATTAAGTCTAAAACTAGTGCAAATCAAACCTAGGGTTTATGAAAATCAATTTTTAAGCACAAAACCCTTTCAAATGTGTTGATCGCACAACATAAAAAAAGATTGAAATAACTAAAACAAGTTTAGATTAAGCACAATATGGTTTCAAGCAATTTACATATACTTTGAAAATCAAATTTAAGCCCAATAAGTGCAAATTAGTCCTAGGGTTTATGACATCAAGTTTAAGCGCAAAAACCAAGACAAATGTATTCAAGAACACAACAAATGATTTCCATATCATACTATAAACAAAAAGTATAGATTAAGCCAAAAAAAAGTAGGAAATCAAGAAATCTTAGAACCCAAGTAAGAAAAATGAAAATCAATTTAGGAGTGCTAGTTGTAAGGCTTAGAAAGCATCGCTAGTGTCGCCTTGACCGGCGAATCGATAGCTCCGAGAATCACTATGAATATGTGAAAAAAAATGTAGCATAAATGTGCATGAAACTTAGATTTTTGAAAGTGTAGGAGCATGAGTTGTAGCTTTTTATGTTCTAAGTGGTTCGAGTATGTGGTCAAACCCCTTTTGTACCCATATGAGTGTTACGTATGATCCAAGGGCCTAAAATGATCCCCAAATTCAAATTAAAGGTGTATATCAACACTTTAAAAAAATTGTCAGATTCTTGTGTAGCACGCTGAGTCCAGTAGGTAGCGTGCTAACACGCTACCCAACAGGCATAGCACGCTATGGACAAGGACCTAAAAATAAATAATTTTCTAGTTTTATAAAATGACCCCCTAACGAACCCATGACTCTACTAAACCTCTTAAAGCACTTCAAACATGTTTAGTAGGTCCATAAAACATGTCTGAACATCCCAGATGATTTCATAAACCCCAAAAATCAAAAATTTCAATTTCATGAAATATATATGGGTTTTTTTACAAATAATTTTAACGTCACTCCAAAAGCCGTCTAAACACATACCGATGCATTCAAAATCAATTCCAACAGTTTATACACCTCAAATACATGCTATAAAACACGTTT
Organism: Stephania japonica; assembly: GCA_039657345.1. Classification (NCBI taxonomy): domain Eukaryota; kingdom Viridiplantae; phylum Streptophyta; class Magnoliopsida; order Ranunculales; family Menispermaceae; genus Stephania; species Stephania japonica. The sequence continues at coordinate 15,672,767 of CM077560.1, read as the reverse complement.
GCATGATTTAACCTTTTTAAGACTCACGGAATTGCAAATCAAGAAATTTACGATTTAAGCTCTTTAAAAACCGAAATTCATGAAATGCATGATTCTAATGCATTTGGCTTATAGGAATGAAACTTATATACCTTAAATAGGTTGTACAAATGATTGTCTTGGCTTTCCTGTCCTTATTTCCTAGTATGAGCCAAGTCTTGAACTTGTTTAGCTTCATGTTGTAATTTTTGACTTGAACTTATACAAACTTCAACTTTTCTTTTGAACTTATGATTCTTAACATAGTGATGTTTTGAAACACTTGACAAACTCGTTAGTACCATTTCGCATTATTTGTTGACATCAAAATCTTGAGTGGAGTGTAAGTGATGAAGCACTTAGTCAAACACACACTTGTGTTGTAGTTTTGCACCCTTATTATCATGTCAAGGCTTGTTGTGCCAAGATATGCCCATGCCAAATCAAATGGGGCAGGGGAATCCCCATGGGTGATGAGGATTTCCTCGAACAGGTAAGAGAATGAGGATTTTAAATGGGAATGGGGGTGAGGATGGGTACAAAATCTCATACCTACACGGACACGAGTATGGGTACGGAGATGAGTAATAAAATATATCCATGGAGATCCCCTTGGGGAAATCCCTATTGGGGATCTCTATGGGTATCTCCTAGGTAATCCCCACGGGAATATGAGATCCTCGTGGAGATTACCCATTGGGATCCCCATATATCAATTTATACACCATATGATATTTATTATTTCTATTACACCATATGATATTTATATATAAAAATATTATAATATTACATAATTTTCACCCCGAAACACTAATTATATTTATCAGTGTTAGCACTTGGAAGTTATAACTTTCATTGCATGATATATTGATACTTTATTTTTGTTGGAATTCCAACAATTGTGTTGTTATGTATGTATCTTTGACACCTTATTTTTTTAAATTTTTTTTGAGAAAAATTAAGTAGGGATAATATTTTCTCTATGGTGATTCCCCCATCCTCACAAAAAGTCCCCATGAAAATTCCCGCAGGGATCCCTAAAGGAGAATGGAATGGGAAAAAAATTTCTCCACGGAGATTCTCCATCCCCGCAAAAATCTCTATGAAAATCCCCATAGGGATTTCAGATGGGAAATGAAAAGGGAAAAATTTTTATCATAGGAATTTCCAATTCCCATGGCGATTAGATGGGTATAAAAATTTATCTCCAAATGAACATAGGTATAAAGATGGGTGATTAATTTTTAAGTAGGTATGGGGATAAAAATGATGCCTCGATCCCTTACCCTGGCCAATTGCATTTGGTACCAAATGGCTAAGTCGTCTAACCCATTTTTTTTTATATCAGGTGCGCTGCACGTGAGCTTCTTCACCGCTGTTTTTTATACTGCTTATTTTCTTTTATCTATGAGCGACCAGCTTTTCTCCTCTTATTACGAAGGCCATGAGGAAACGAACTTCAAAAAACGATCTTCAGACCTAAAAAAACTCACTCGTTGCGCGGATCAAATCAATCAAATTCGTCGTTTCCAACCATCGAAACCCTAGCTTTCCGCAGAGAAGCTTCAATGGCGATTTCCGAAGAAGACTCCTCGTCCGTGCGATCTCGAGCGGATCCCAAAGGCGTGTACTATCTGGCCAAGTGCGTGCTCAGGGGAAGCGTAGTCCTTCAAGCCGTTCAGGGTCACATTCGTTCTCCTTCCTCCAACGACATCGTCTTCGGAAAGGTTTTCTCAAGCTCTGCTCTTCTTTTCATTTCTCAATCTCGTTTATAGTTTTACTTTCAATTGCAGTTGATTTCTGATTCAGTGGCAGAGTCTCAGCAACTGATCTCTTATGTTTGGTTTGAAAAAAAGTTCCGAATTTTTTTCATTTGTGGAATTGTATTGATTGCGAATTCGTGGTTGGTGATTGGTTCTCTTGTAATGGCTTCCAGGCTTTTTCATTCAATCAGTGCGGTAGAAAAATTGTTGCTTTTTGTTTTTGTAGGTAAAGAATTTGATGGCGTAGTTTGCCATTTTTTGTGTAAGAATGCATTTCAGAGAGTATTGAAATTGAACATGAGTGAATGGGAAGATGTGCATGCTTAAGGGCTTGTTGATGTTATATTCTTTTGCTAAATGAGAGTAATATGCTTTGTGCATAACTGTTGTTGACCATTTCTTATGGCACACACCGCGGTACCTAGTTCACATCCAAGTGTTGATGCCGAAGTGTGAACCGAGAAACCCTAGATCTATCGACAAAACTTGATGAGGAAGAAAACCAGATTCGAGAGCTTGTGTTCTCAACATCTGTGCTTTTCATTTATATAGTAAATGGGTCGTTCGTATTGGAAAAACTTAGTAAAAGAAATGTGATCGTTAACTTTTAGTACATTAAAGTAGTAACATAATAAAAAAAAGAAGACAAAAAAGACGACAGAAAAAGAAGTAATAATGTAATCCATAATAAGGTTCTTTGTGAACTTGAATTATGACTTTCAATTCTTAATTCAGCTGTGTATACGTAGTTCCTGCATTGAATTTCCTTTCTTTTTGTTGCCATGCCATCAAAGTAACAGTACAATCCTATATATATATATATATATATATATATATATATATATATATATATATATATATATGATGATTTAAGTAATGGTTCTTTACATCAATTCAATTAACATGATGCTTATTGATGAACAGTCGCTACTTTTTTAAGTATTTTGATTCTTGCAGCATTGGTATCAAGCTTCTTTTCATCCTATTTCTAATATTATCATGTTTTATTCAGGAAACATCAATTGAATTGGTTGTAATTGATGAAGATGGAATTCTACAATCAGTTTGCGAACAAAATGTATTTGGCACTATAAAGGATCTTGCCATTTTACGTTGGAACATGCAGTTTTGTGACCAAAACCAGCAGGTTTGTCAAACAAGTGCACTCAACCCATTTCTTCCTCGGTTGTGTGCTATTTCGTTGTTGTGTTATTTTATAAATTGCATTCTGTTTGTATTTTTTATTTTCTGTTGTAGATGTTGGGGAAAGACCTATTGGTTGTTCTTTCAGATTCCGGAAAGCTTTCTCTTCTTACATTTTGCAATGAGATGCACAGGTTGTGTAGGTTCCTTTTCTTTTTGATTCATCTTTTTATTTGCATTTTCTTAGATTAGATTTTTCTTACATAATAATACTATATTCAATTCAACCGAACCCAAAAAAAACTTTTTCTGCAACTGCTTTGCTTAAGTTACTTGTATCTACTTACATTTTGCTTTATCATCACATCATATAATATCCTTTGTCGTATGACTAGAAATCTTATCATCATTAAATTTGGTTCCAATTGGTATCAGTTTGTCTTCTTTTTATATTTATACATGTAAAAGAATTTTATGGATGTCTGCATTATGGTTCCTTAGGATCCTATTTCATGTAGGTCAAAGAAGACATTAAGGCCTATTGTAAAATTGATGTAGCATAATTCTTTGGTTTTAGCTGCAGATTTTGTACTTGACGAATGGTTAAGGAACTAGGTCGTGTAGACTTTGTTTTTGCTTTTGCTTAAGGGTTCTTTGTTTGGGACTACAAGAGGGATAGGCCCTGGTCCTCCTAAAACAATTTTTTTGTTAAATAAGCAGATGTACATACTTGTATCAACCATCAATACAATACATACCACAATTTCCTCTAAAAAAATTCTTGGATGATGAGAACCCATATGTGCATTTGGATCGTTTTCTTTTCTATCCTTAAGTTTGTTGTGGAGTGAGGAATCCTCAAATTTAAAAGAACATATCCTGTGTTCATCTTCAATTGACTTGGAAAAATCAAGGAAACAACTTTTAAACAACAACAACCTCAATCCCAAAATTAGTTGGGGACCTGGGGTTGGCTACAAAGATCAAACTCTTCCATTGCATTGAATTTTGTGCAATTGATGGTGTGCTTTCCAAATCATTTAAATCCCTCCCAATTAATGCATCCCTAATTTGCTTCAGTTTATCCCAACCCCGTCAAATTTCTTTAGTTTCAATTGAGTTGAGTTTTACCATACAATCCACCTAAACATGCACATTTTTGCTATGTTCATTTTATGTACTTGTTGTTTCTTCACCGCCCGACATTCACTTCCATAAAACATAGCTGGGGTAATTGTCGTCCTATAAAATTTCTTTTTTAACTTGGTAGCAATATTTCGACTAGAGATCACACGTCTTGCGCACCTCAATTTCTTCCATCCAACTTGAATTCTATACGTGACGTCATTCTCAGTATTACCATCATTTTGTATAAATGATCCTAGATATCTAAAGTGGTTCTCCTTCAGAACTTCTACTTCCCATAATTTTACCACTCAATCTTGTTGTCTACTATTTCTAAACTCGCAATGTATGTATTCGGTCTTCGTCCTACTCAACTTAGAGCCTTTAGATTCTAATGCATTCTTGCAAAGCTCTAATCTCCTATGCACTCCATCTCTTGTTTCATCCACAACAACAATATCATCTGCAAATAACATACACCATGGTATATCCTCTTGAGTATGACTAGTTAGTTAATCCATAACTAACGTAAAGAGATATGTTCTTAAAGTCGATCCTTGGTGTAGTCCTATTTTATTGAGAGATTCTTTTGTGGCTCCTCCAAATGTCTTTACACTCGTCATTACTCCTTCATACATATATTTAATAGTATCTATGTACCTTGCGTACACTCCTTTTCTTTCTAGAACCCACCAAAGAACATCTCTAGGTACCCTATTGTGTGCTTTTTCTAAATCTAAAATATCACATGGAAATCCTTTTTCTTTTCTTTATATTTTTCAATCAATCTTCTTACAAGGTAAATTGCCTCCATAGTGAACCTTCCCTACATGAAGCCAAATTGATTTTTTGATATTTTTTTCTCTTCTTAGCCTATTGTCAATTGTCCTCTCCCAAAGTTTCATTGTATGACTCGTAAGTTTAATTCCTCAATAGTTTGAACAACTTTGAATGCTCCTTTGTTTTTAATATTGGTACAAGGGTGCTTCTCCAATCCATTGGCAATTAGAACTAATCAAATCTAAGTGGTTGCCTTGGGTGTTTTACACAATCACTTCACTTTGGCAAGCAATGGGCGTAATTCACCTCTTCTAGAAACATCTGGTAAGTGATCTTAGGTGCAACTGTACGGCTCAATTGCGTTAATAGTGTGATAAACTAGTGTTGAAAATGGATACCAAACCAAAGGGAACGGTGATGGGCAAAACTAAATCTAGTTCAACTATTAAGTTAAGAAACACTTCTTTTTGTTGGTTCTTAAAAGTAATCAACCACTTAAATAAAAAAAAACTCAATTAGCTTGGATTGATTCTTATGAGAGAAAACTCCTAGATCTCAATTTCACCTAAGTTGTAGTCACATTGCATTAACTTCAATTGATTGTATCTTCTAATCATGTAAGAAAGACGAATTTTCCTATAATTCACTTTGCCCCACTATCATGGTGACAAAAATCTTAATGATCCACTTGGACTCCACCTATCGGTGTGAATAGTGTAAGTGTCAATGTCACAAACCATTAAACTCCAAATTCCATGTCTCCCTTGTCAATAGCTATCTATCGATGTACCATATGTTCTAAGGATGTGTTTTTCATGTCCAAATTGAAAGCTCCACAACCGTGGTTACTCCCAAATCCCATAATCAACTCACAAGTGATCAAGATGTTCAAAGCATTAAGTGTAGGACTAACACAAATCATAACATGTATAGAATTAACAATAAAGAATCCATCAACCACACAAAGCTTTCCAACCTAGGATCTATTGATCCTTAAGATAGAGAAGACTACTCCATATTAGTAAATAAAAACATTTAAATCATTGTATTGACCATTGAAATCATAAATTGTATCTTGAATTCAAAGAAAGATCAATAAATCCAATGTAAAACTTGAGTTTTCAATGAAATATACTCTCAAAACTAATCTTTCTTCTCTCTAAACGAAATTCAATAACCTCCTTAACCTAAAAATGTGTTAAATTATTAACATTAAGCCTAAATTACAATCCCAATTGAATTAGAAAAGCAAAACTTTCTATTTTTAAAATTGGAAATCGTGAGTGGCGCTATCATGGCGCTGCCACGTGTAACCTACAACGTGGCACCGGGTGGAGACTTTCTTATTTCTTCTCTGTTCAGGCATTGGCACTGTCTCACGTTGTCAATACATCTGCCATGGCGTCATCAGAGCGTGGTTGTGCTTGTTTGGCGCTACCTGCTTTTTACGTCATTTGTTGTACATGGATAGAGTTGCCATGTCATCAATTCCTTGTTTTCATGTTTTCTCACGTTGTTTGACCTTCTTCTCACAACGTCATCACGTTGTGGCACACCGTCCCATCTTAACTGACAGTGTCACCACAACGTGAGCTTTGAACTTAGGCTTTTTCTTCTTTTTTTTCTCTTGAAATTTCACCTTTATCTCCTTTCTCCTCAAGAATCCTGAGAATCCAAAAATACCAAGTATAAGTCATCAAAATGGGGTAGACCATTATATATACTAAAATACTACTTAAATATAAGTCTAAATAATGACTCATCAAATACCCCCCAAACATAAGACTTTGCATGTCCCAAGCAAATGTACAAATGACAAGTTATGAAATAACGTAACTCCTAATATGATTAGATATCCCCCAAACATAAAACTTCGCACGTCCCAAGCAAATGTACAAATGACAAATTATTAAATAACTAAACTCCTAATATGATTAGATACCTATACTAAATTATTCTATATCCAAATTCAAGAATTTCATAGAATACCCTTTGTTTTACCAATTATCAAGTCATCAATCCACTCAAGAAATTTTAGAGTTTTGATTTATCTAGCACCACAATCCAAACAACAACTAAGTCCCACTTTCAAAACTTAGTTCAGTTCTAAACCAAGACCTTCAACTACTCACGAGTTTTCTTGGCCTAAACACTCAAGCAGTAAGTGTATAATCTCTATATATGACAATATGCTCAAGAATTTCATAGGCAAATATACAACCAGACTCTTCACTATTTTATACTTATCATTCAAAGAGTCCGTAGGCCTTTGTTTCTAAGGTTATTTTATGGCATGTGTACCAAGGAAAAGGATATATTAAGGATTCAAAAAATTGGAAAAACTGCACTTAACCTAGCTATAAGCACTGAGAACTATATTTTTTATGGATTTCTTACAACTTTTGACTGTTCACTCATATCATGTCCTCCCTTTTTTTCAGTACCAACTCTTTTTCACTCTTTGTTGAATTCAAAGGTTACTTCAAATATATATATTTTTTTAAGTTGGTAGGATTCTTTCTTCACTCATCACACCCTCAAACTTGAGGTTTTATATGATTGACTCTTATTATTTCTTTCTCACTTTCATTATAGTTAAGTTCTTCCAACTAGGTTTAATGGTTATAAGGCTAATTGGCTTTAGGTTTACTGATAGGTGTCAAAAAATGAAGTTGGGTTGGCTCAAATTTGTCTAACTAGGGTATAATGTTAGGTAGGCTAATAAGGCTAGTGGTTTACATCAAAGAAGGCTTATATCTTCCTTTTTTTTAGTGTTTCAGTCTTATAAAAATTCGTCTTGAGTAGGTTACCCCTTGTTCTAGAATTCTAGAGATCTAACTTTTTCCACAAGTACTGTTCTGACCGTCTACCCCCTTTTGGATCTAGCACAAGGTCTATCTCTAATACTAAGTCTCTAATATGAAATCATAAAAGTGCTGAACTATGTGCCAGATTTAGTGTTTCTCCTAATCTTCTCTAAGTTTCAAGTTAATAAGATAACCATATTTTACGCATCCACCAACAAAGGTATGAAATTAAGAAATTGGGTAACTATATACATGTGATATCATATTATTTTGATAGTTGCTTGAACATTCATAGATAATCACGCTTGAACATTCATAGATAATCAAACGTCGTTACTACTACATGTTACTAATATACTACATATGCATGTATGAAAATGTATCATCTCATAGTAGAATGAACGATAGAAATATGGAATGGAAAAACAAGAAATGGAAAGAAAGTGATAATTGAAGAAATACACTACCATACCATCCTCAAACCGCATTAAAATGAAAAAACTTAAACGTTCATTCTTGCGGTGTCTGCAAAGAAATTCATCCAAAACTGTCTTCCATCCTATAATCCCCCCAAACATAATCCAAACCTTGTCCTCAAGGTTTAAAATAAGTCTAAAAAGAAAATACTCAAAACAAAAGATATAACGATAACATAATATAAATAAGAACAAGATGATATAAGTACATGCATGACATAAAATTAGTACACAAAAATGAACAAAAATACTGAAGTGCTGAAACCTGGGTTACATGGAATCGAGTACATGTATTCGATACGGGTACATATCTAAAGGTCGAACTTGCAATTCTCCAAGTTAAAGGATACGGGGACTTGGCTAGTAAGTGTCCAAATATTTGGACACGGGTACTTGGTTAAGGCAAAAGATAGAAATATTTTACCTATAAATACAAGTTTTAGATATATGCTCCTCACAATCTTGCACACGAGCGCAAAAAACATCAAAACCTCTTCAAGCTACAAAAGATATTGTAGCTCCCAAAAATCTCGTTGTATGTCTCTTAACTTTTCCCGAATCATCAATAATTTCTGAATCAAGAGGCCAACTTAAAGATCAATCATGTCTTTTAGAGTTTTAGCATCGTGTGTCTTCTCCATGACGAGATCGATTGGTGTCCTTGGGACCATTTACAAAAACAATAAGGACATGATCTACCATTAGAAAACTAACATATTTAAATGGATAAAATAAAATATACTTATAGGAAGCTGCAAACTTCAAGTTTTAAACTAAGTGAAGATAGCCTTCACTGATAGTTAGCAGAACCTCATAAATACAATCACAACACTGGCACATCTCCAACTTGCATGAAGTGCAATAATGTGTGTTCAATAAAAAAAAAGGACGAATTGAATCGTTCCAACTATATTTACGTTGTACGGATAATGACGAGACTTCAAATTTAGTTTAAGCGAGTGATTAGCAAGAGATAAGGATGAGAGTGAGGGAGATCGTGAGAGAAAAGTACGGGGGAGGTGAGGGAGATCAATCGAGAGTGAAGTGCGAGAGATATGTTGAAGGGGAGTAATTTTAAGTGAGGAAGGAAAAATGACTTATTCGTGATTACCTACTCTTAGCAATGTAGGATGGTCTATAACAATATGAAGCTAATATAACACTTGATAGTATTACGCCTTTTGATCATAGTTTCCTAATAGGGATTGAAATTAATTATGCGTCTTGATCATGTTTTGTTATATTGCAATCAAAGAGTCAAATACACTGTGTTATTCCAACATAATCTTCAAAGGTTATCTAAGTTTCTATGAAAGATTAACACCTTTAAATTTGTTGTTTTGCCCATGAAAATCTTCGTTGATTGGACAAACCAAATAGAAGATTATTGTTGAACTTAAGAGATCAAAGAGAGAATAAATGATAGAAGAGGAAGAAATAGAGAGTAGAAGGAATCTAATTATAAATTAACTCTGCCAGTAAAACAAAAGTGAGATTGCAACACGCAAGTTATTAAGAGCCTTTATGAAAGTTTCAATGTTGATGCTATGATGCTAGGCCCAGGGTGCTAGCCTGCTAGCTCAATTCTAGCCATGTTAAACTGAAATATATCTCTGATTTAAGGAAGATAAAAATCTGCAAAATGTGCTTTCTCAAGCGCTGCTCATGTTAGGAGCTTTAAATCCAACTTCATTGCAGAAATTTCATGGCACTAATTAATGCAATTCAAATATTTCTCTTTGCCATGGAAAGGAATATAATTTGACAAATAATCGTAATGCAGTAGAGTAAAGGAAACAACGAACATATACCAAAGAATCCTGGGAGTCTAGACGGAAAATGTGAAGCCCTAACATCTAGGTATTCATATACCTAATACTAGAGAAATTGAGATGGGAAACAAAATTCAACAAAAACAAGATCATGGAAGACAAACATAAAAGAAAAAAAAAATTTACATGATGGTAAGAAAAAAAAAAATTTACATGATGGTAAGAAAATTTTCAAGAATGTAATACGATCTAACTCATTTGAAGACGAATGTGATTATAACTTAAAAAATTAGACAACAAATGACAACTCTTAGTATTGAGCTTCCGCAAAGCTCCTTACCATTATGTTTCATATTTGATCATAGACTGGTAAATTAGAAATGGAGACATAAATCTTTCGATGAATATTGTTGTAGTTTGGAAGTTACACCTATTAGCTGCAGCAAATATAAATAAATATGTCAAGTGTCAACACTCTAAATTGCAAGTAATAAATGACTATTTCAAATAAGGTAGCCTTCAGAGCTTGAATATTTAATCTGCCACCATCTTGTTTATAAGTTTAATGTATTCAAAGTTTCTTGGCTTACGCTTCAGATTGACATAGGTAAGCAAGAACTCCTTCAACTTTTTAGCATTTTAACAAACAACTCCAAGTCACTCTATGAAACCATCAACATATGCCTTTCTAAGTAATCACACCAATATTCTTATAGGCATTTCATCAAACAATTTTAGAGCACCATATTAAACCATCTATTCAGACCACAGAGCTCTCAATGAAACCATCAATACAACCATGTACCTCCCAATGTAATCAAATTCCATCAACACAAGGAATTGGCCAATTGAGATTCAAATTCTGACCCGATGACTGTGGTTTGTGACCCAGATGGAGGGAGGGCGAACCAAGTAGTTGATTTGGAGGAGAGTTGTGCGCAGAGACGCAAGAGAGAGATATGTCAAGCACGAGAAGAGATGGCCAGAAGGGATTGCAAGTAGTTTATGCTAACAAGAGTTTTGCGTAACCAACAAACGTAATCTCAAACATAAGGGTAAATCGAAAATTTTAATTCACGAAGGAAAATAGACTCATTCGTGCTTTTAATATATAGGTATATATACCCATCTAACCAACTATATATTTAAAATAAATTCATAATTTTGTTGCATTACATTAATTGTTTAAATATGAGTAATGCATAGACAAGTAGGTGGTTAAATATGGGAAATGTGTAAATAAGTAGTTCTTTGTATTTGGTTATATTACATTAATTTAGTAAATATGTGCTCATGTGTATATGTTTGTTGGGAAGTAAAAGTAAGGGGGCCCATTTGAAAACAAAAACAACTCTCTCTCTCTCTCTCTCTCTCTCCTTTGTATATGTTTTGGAAAATCAAAATAAGTGGGCCCATCCTGAACACAAAACACCTTTCGCTCTTTATCCTCGATGAGTTTAGGGTTTCATCCTTATCTTCACCACTATATCTTTGCAACTCATGGTGACGGCTCAAGTCTCTCCATCGTTGCATCTCTCTCCTCCATCTCGCATGTATCTATCTCCCTCCATCACTACATCTCTCTCCCACATCGCTGTGTTTGACTCTTTCTTAGGTCAACACCTCTCTCTTTCTCTCTCAGTTTTGGATCTCTTCCTCAGATCTGTTGCGTCCGAACTCAGATCCGCTTTGTCTACACATATCTCGTGTCAGTATCCATGTCGAATTGTATTGACACGGGTAATTCGGCACAAAGTGCCGAGTCCAGGTATCCAAGACTGAAACTACTGGTCCAAAAAACATCAATATCCAATAATTACATCCCCTAAATGAAAAAACTAATACTGCTCTCTCGGCTATCTAATCTTCGAGACTTTAGGACTGGGCCTCCTCAACATCATCTCTTGGTCCTGCAACTCCATCAAAGGAAGGCCTCAAAGGACGCTCCCTCGCTTTGTAATCTTCCACTCCATTATTATGGATGTAAGTGAGAGCCTCCGAAAATCTCACGTTCCTATCAGTAGGCAGTAGATATCTACTATGCTGATATCTCATTAAATCCCGTTGATGTTGTGCCATAGCTCAGAAATTCCACTGCCCATTCAACATATCCTGCTCATATTACTGCTTGTCAGCTAGCAACAAATTGGTACCCTGCAGCAAATCCATACTGATCATCTTGGGGTATCTTTTCATGGCGCTGTCACTTATAACCTACGATGTGGCACGACGTGGAGATTTCTTATTTTCTTCTTTGTTCAAGCATTGGCTCTGTGTCACACTGCTAGTACATCCGCCACGACGTCATCATAGCATGGTTGTCTTTTTAGCATTCCATGTTTACATTTTTACATCGTTTGTTCTACATGGGCAGTGTTGCCATGTTGCCAATTCCTTGTTTTCATGTTTTCTCACGTTATTGGCCTTTTTCTCACATGTCACCTCGTCTCTTTTGTATTGGCAACGTCACCACGGCGTGAGCTCTGAACTTAGGCTTTTTCTTCTTTTTTTCTCGCTCGCTCTCGCTCCCTCCCTCCCTCCTTGTGGACTTGTGAATTGGTTTCATTAACGATTCATGGGTATGTCTGTATGTCTTATAAAAAAAACGATTCATGGGTATGGATATATTCGAGGTTTCTCTCTAACAGATGATTTAGATTTTGCCTTCCATACGGTTCATAAAGAATCCAACTGACAATAAGTTTCATGCAACCGAGCGTGCGCAACCCACCTAATCCAAGGATTTACCTTTCTTGTCGGGCTACCGAATGCACTGTAATTGATCCCACAAAACCACATGCATAAGATAATAAACTTTGCACCAGCCAATTTAATATTTTTGCCTTCTCAACAGTTATGACCATTGTAGTTGGCTTCCACCCGAAGAAATCTCCAAATGCAATAAATTGCTTGATAAGATCTACTAGAACACTACAAATTAACATTTACACTATAAGTTCTTTTGGACACTACAAACCCAGTCCTTAGAATTTGATAAGTTCTTTAATCATCCATGCACAGTGCATTCTCTCAAGGGGAATTTATTAAATAAATAAAAAAACCTATGTTGCTTCAATAAAAAATCACATCTTTATAGGCTACGTAGCTAGACGCTTAAACACTAACATAATTACACTTCAATCACTTATTAAACTTAAACTTAAAGACACTTTGAACACTTGCCGTGCAATCTGGAATTGTGGAGATTTTGTCAATCTGCAATGCTCCGAGTGGCATTGTGGTGCTTAATCATACACATTTTGGTGCAATGTGTGAGCTGGGGCGCTGTGATAATCTTCTTTTTGAAGCACCCTGGCGAAGCAAGGCGCAATCACTTGACGATTTCTGACACCTGGATACTGATCATGGCTCCCATTGCTTTTGGACATCTTATATACCAATTGATAAAATTATATTCTAAACATAACTATGAACCTAAGAAATTGAAATCCTATATAAAAAGCCATGTATAGAACACACTTTACCAAACAGATCAGAAAATTTTAAGATGTATTTACTTCCAGGTTCCCGTTGCCAAATTTAATTATTTCACCTCGGATTTGCTTATATCTTTTTACACATAAATTGAAGTAACATTCTCGTGGTTTAATTGATGCAGATTTTTTGCTGTTTCACACGTTCAACTTTCAAATCCTGGAAATCTGTTGCATCAACCAGGACGAATGTTAGCTATAGATTCCCTGTAAGTTTATTAGCTAGTGCAGTATTAGACCTTTCTCTTTAATGTGTCAATTGATGATCAAAATGTTTCTTGTAGCTCATGTATTATAGGCTGTAGGATTTGCACTCTCGTCTTTTCTTTGATTTACTTTTTTGTTCTTGTTTTCCATAATTATTTTTGTTTCCCTTTTCTGGTGATGATTATGTCATGTTGAATAAGCTTGGAAGACCAATGGGACTAGTGCATATTTGAACTTCCATAAAACCCTATTACTGTGAAGAAGGTTTGTTGGTGGCTCAACTGTCCCTTTTTGTATTCTAAAATATTGACAAGAAGTTAGTGACGGAGATATTTATGCAACAAACTCAGTGACTTGCCTTACAAATATGTCAAGTAAATTCTTGAAAAGTTTAGAAAAAATGCAAGTTGCATTCTCAAGATTTTCTTCGACTCATGGAATGAGAGTGCATTTGGCTTGTGGACTTTGTTGATAAGTTGGAGCTTCTATTTCGAGAAAAAAGTTGGTACTTTTGCAGTGCTTGGTTGCTTGTATGTCATCTGAAATTTGTTGGCCCTTTTAATGGCCAATCAAAAGAATTTCTGGTTTGACTTTCTAATTTTACATCATAACTTGCAGTTTTTAGTTATGTCTTGAACTTAAAGTTCAGGTGCTGTTTGGAGTCTTTAGACAGGAAGTCAGGAACAATTATCAAATAATTTGAGAGGCAATTTCTAGTCTTTTGCCCATTGATTTGACCGCAATCAATTAAATGGTGATCTTTGGGAAGACTTAGGTCAATCATATTAGTGTATTCACAGCTGCTGAAAGAGTGATCTGACAAGCTTATAACTTTCCTACTGCAAAATTTTCTCCTCTATTGACGCATCATAGTTGCTGTGTAATGATGAAATCAATTAGCAATTAATTTTAAGAGATGATTTGGAGTCATTTTTTCATTGATTTGCCTGCATCATTTGATGGTGATTATTGGTACCTGGGTCAATCTTAATTAGCTTGGGCATTATTGCTGAATAATGATTTGGACAAGTTTCCAACTTCTCTGCATGGAAAAACTCTCTATTAAATAATTAATACATCTTATATCTCGTAGCATTTGAGATATACAAGCTTTTCAAGTAACTATTTTTTTCTTTGGTGTCTACACGTAAATTTTTGTTGCAACCAACTTGAACTAGACAACAACTACAACAAAGCCTCAACCCCAAGTTAGTTGTGGGTAGCTGCATGGATAAAAGCTTCCACTCAGATCGATTTAGTGCAGTTGTAACCAAAAAGAACTAGACAGCATGGAAATTTAAAAACATATGTCTCTGCAGTTTGTTCCATTTTTTTCTATACTTTTACGTAGCTGGAGAATGTACTTTGTCTAACAAAAATATGTACCATTTTCTGGTACAGTGTAATAGTGTTATCAAAACATGCCTGGGCGCAAGAGATGACTAACTGCCTCTCAAGATATTCATAGGCAGAGCAAGTTAAGGAGCAACCAAGGCATGTGTCCTTTTGTATGTAAGGTACAGAAGGCTACAATGTACTTATTGCACTTTCTCTGACATATTGGAAACCTCTATGATCTTAAAAGAAACTGAAAAAGTTTTGCTCGGAGATGCTGCCCTCTGACCTAAGGTCAGCCATCCACAAAAAAAAAAAACACATCTAGTGGGGCTATGATTTGAAGTTGATTGACAACAATACTAGCATTTTTATTTCAATCTATAATAAAATAATTCACAATCACAACTTGCTCCGACTTCAATATTTTTAGTATTTTTACTTAGGCTAAGAACATTATTAAATATATGATAAAGAAAACAACGGTTAATTGAAAAAATAAAGAACAATGGTTATTAGTTACTGAAAATGAAAGATCTTAATAGCTTTATAGCATCATTCAGTAAACTCTAATACAAATTTTGAGAACTCGCATAGCAGATGATGGAAATTCGCACATTTGTATAACAACGGCAACAAGTCAACAACAAAGACTCAATCCCAAATTAGTGGGGTCGGCTGTTTGGATCAAACTTTTCCACTCTGCTCTATTTAATGCACTTGATGGCCATATTCGTATAAATAAAGACAAAAATGGCCATATTCATAAATTTATACATAAAAACTATTCTCTCTTTGTAAGTGTTTTTACCCCTTGTGTTTATGTGTTACTCTAGCTCAAAGTGGCCATTGTACTTCTAATTACATTTGATTGTAGCAATTTACCCCATTATTATCCTTGTGAATTGATTAAATCATGACGAAATTATTCTAGTTTCTTTTTTTGTATATACTGATCCAATGACATTTTCAGCTATTTTATGTGTGCCTAATTGTTGTCTGGTTCACTAAATATATTATTTCATTGATATGTGGATTTAAATTATTCCCAGCCATGTTGGTGCTGCTAACTTACGCATTTCACAATTTGCAGTGGCAGTTTTGTTGCTGTTAGTGCATACAAAGATCGTCTGGCTTTGCTTTCCATTTCTATGTCTGCTGGCAATGATATCGTTGATAAGGTTGAACTGTGTTTCTTGAATTCATGTTTTGGAAGTGCTTAATAATGTTGCTTTAGTTGCTGATGGAGCCAGTTTGGTTTTACTTAGTTTCTTCAGAACTGATATGAACCCTCCTATGAATTTGAATCTCTCTCCAAATGTGTCATCTTTTCAGAAATTATTCTATCCTCCTGAAAATGAAGGAAACACAATTAATAGTTGGGATATTCATAGAAACGCTGTCTCTGGCACAATCTGGAGCATGTGCTTTATTCCAAAAGATGCTAGTCAACTCAGTAAAGATGGTTATAGTCCTGTTTTGGCTGTTGTCCTAAATAGGTACGCCTTTTATTATATATATATATCTTTCTTAGGTCTTGCTTCTGGATACAGTGTTTTCTATTATTTCACCTTCACTGTTTAGAGTACGTCACAAATGTTTGTGTAACTAAGCTTTTTGAGCAATTGTTTTCATGATAATTATGCTTTAATTTTGGTAATGTAGGAATGGCACAGTCCTGAATGAGCTTTTGTTGCTGGGATGGAACACTAGAGAAAATAATATTGCCGTTTTGTCTCAATATACTGATGAAGCTGGACCTATTGCCACAAATATTGTAGAGGTTCCCAACTCATTCGGATTTGCATTGTTATTTAGAGTTGGCGACATCCTTCTTATGGACGTAAGGGATACTCAGAGCCCTTCTTGTGTTTACAGAATTGATTTAAGTATTTTGCCTAATATAATGCTGCAAGACTCGGTTGAGCAATCATATAGGGGACTGGATGGTGATGATGAAGGCAATTTTAATGTTGCTGCTTGTGCTTTGTTGGAGTTACGTGATTCAAGGATGGAAATAAATAAAACAGACGATCCTATGAGTGTGGATAATGATTATGGAAGGACAGCATCATCATTGAAATTCATGTGCTGTTGGGATTGGGAACAAGGAGATCTGTTATTTCCAAGGATGATTTTTAGTTTGAACACTGGAGGGTTATTTGTAATAGAAATATATTCTTCTCCTGATGGTGTTAGAGTTAATGTGTCTGACTGTCTCTATAGATGTCCTCCTTGCAATAAGCTTTTGTGGGTTGGAGGAGAGCTTATTGCTGGACTTGTAGAGATGGGAGATGGGATGGTTCTTCAGTTTGAGCATGGAAGGCTACTTTATAGGAGTCCTATTCAAAACATTGCACCAATTTTAGATATGTCTGTTGTGGATTACCACAATGAGAGACAAGATCAGATGTTTGCCTGCTGTGGTATGGCTCCTGAGGGATCATTGAGGATTATCCGGAGTGGTATTAATGTGGAAAAGCTTTTGAGCACAACTCCTACTTACCAAGGAATTACTGGCACATGGGCAATGCGGATGAATCTACTTGACTCTTACCATTCTTTTCTGGTTTTGTCGTTTGTTGAAGAGACCAGGGTGCTATCAGTTGGTTTAAGCTTTAGTGACGTGACTGATGCTGTTGGTTTCCAACCTGATGTTTCCACTTTAGCTTGTGGTCTGTTAGTTGACAGGTTGCTGGTTCAGATACACAGAAATGCAGTTAGGCTTTGTGTTCCTACAGAAGGGGCTCACTCTGATGGTCTCTGTTTGCCTGCACCAATTTGTATTTCATGGTTCCCTGAGAATGTCAGCATCAGTGTTGGGGCTGTTGGACATAATTTAATTGTTATAGCTACTTCTAGTCCTTGCTTATTGTATATAATCGGGGTCAGAACCATATCTTCACATCATTACGAACTTTATGAGATGCAGCATGTGAGAATGCAGACTGAAGTGTCATGTATATCTATACCTCAACATTGTCTTGACTGTCAGTCACGCACATCAGTTGATGTATTGGGTAGTAAGTCTGACACTGGTTTACCAAGAGGAGTTCAAATTGATAGAACTTTTGTAATTGGTACACATAAACCTTCAGTGGAGATACTTTCATTTACCCCAGAAAATATGGTGAGAGTCCTTGCATCTGGGGCCATCTCACTCACTGACACTCTTGGAACAGCTGTTAGTGGGTGTGTGCCTCAAGATGTCAGGCTTGTATTAGTAGATAGGCTTTATGTTCTCTCTGGGCTGAGGAATGGAATGCTGCTTCGATTTGAGTGGCCTGTATTATGTACTGCATTCCCATCAGAATCAACTACTCAAAGCACTTCCACTGCTTCCGCTTTAGCCACAATGAATACATCTTTATCAAGCATGGCATCTCTAAGTTTCATCAGGCAGCAGTATTATGGCTGGGAAACATCTGAGACAGCTGGAGGTGATGTTCCTGTTCATTTGCAATTGATTGCCATCCGCCGTATTGGCGTAACTCCTGTTTTTCTGGTTCCCCTGCATGACAGTCTTGATGCTGACATTATAGCTCTTAGTGATAGACCTTGGTTATTACAAACTGCCAGGCACAGTCTTTCTTATGCATCTATCTCATTCCAGCCAGCAACTCATGCGACTCCTGTGTGCTCTGTTGACTGCCCTAAGGGGATTTTATTTGTTGCTGAGAGCAGCCTACATTTGGTAAGAACTTTTTTTTTTTCTCCTTTTCCTTTTCTTTCGTGCCAGTTGCTTTGTTAATCTTGCTGCTGTTTTTGATTCGGCCATCCTCTTGTCCTTGAATTTATTTTGGTTTGAATATACCTTTTTGTTTTCCTGCTGATTTGCCTCTTTCATTTCTGTGATTGTGCCTTGTAGAAAACCTTGAACTTCAAGCACCAAAATGTCGTTGATTTACTGCGGTTGACTACATAAATTATATCTATAATTTTGTCAATTGTTAATGGGTCTGCTGTCTTTCATGGTTGATCTCTTATTTTCATTTTTTGGGCACAGGTAGAGATGGTCCATAGTAGGAGGCTTAATGTGCAGAAGTTTCAGCTTGGGGGCACCCCTCGGAAAGTTCTATATCACAGTGAAAGCAGGCTATTGGTTGTGATGAGGACTGATCTTAAGATTTCATCTTCTGGTTCTGGTCTTCTTAGTTCATCGGATGTTTGTTTGATTGATCCACTTAGTGGTTCCTTAATCAAAAGCCACCCATTTGGACCTGGAGAAATAGGAAAGTCTATGCAATTAGTGAAGGTTGGCAATGAACAGGTCTTGGTGGTTGGAACCAGTCAGTCTGCAGGTCGGCCAATAATGCCAAGTGGTGAAGCTGAAAGGTTTGCAATTTCACATGGCCTCATCCTTGTGCACATTTCTTAAAAGCTCACCACATGTTTTATTCTGTGGGTGATGTCTTTTTTATTTTCCCTTTTTTCGCTCTTGCTTCATAACCTTATCCCAGTGAATTATACCCCTATTAATTGCTAATACTGTTTCAATATATTGTATTGTCTAAACAAACCCTGTTGTGGCATTTTTTCATAATCAATTGGTTTCCCTGCTTAAAAGCAACTTCTTTCAAATAGGTTGGATGGTCTAATGAGATTTTTTTATTTATTTATTTTTTTCTAGAGATGGCAAAGTCGAACCATTATTTTTTCCTACCATTTGTTTTCCTGAATAATCTTTTCTTTTCATGTGGCTTATTTCCTTTGAATCAGTGGGCTGGCTTTTTGATGACCGACCTGTTCTTTGACATTATTTTTTGATAGTAGTCGACAACCATTCATTCTATTCAAAATCAAGAGGACCAAGAGTCCTCAAATTACATCTTAATATAATGGTTTCCATGTCTTATCTAGCAATTTGTATGAAGAAAAAGCTACAAAACAACGTTGAGAAAACAGCTGTCTGCAAAAAATGATGTAATCGACCATCAAAACTATACTATCCATCTCCATTGATAAAACCTCTATGTAAATGAGTAACCTTTGCTGAACTTTTTGTTTGGAAACCATCTTACTACCAATGCCCTAGTAACCTCCCGAATTACCTCATCCACATCAACCTTGTCTTGAAATATAGTCTATTATTCCTTTCATTTCATGACCACATAGAATATCCATTGCTGCAGCCCGTGATGTGAGCCCTTGTGCTTTTGCCTTCTAATCTCCCAATGATAGATTCCAATCCCATTAGTGATCTAGGATTTGAGACAAGTCGCCTGTAGAAACATTCCATACATTCCACGCTTGGCAAGCTACTTCACATTGAAAGAATAAATGTCTCACTATTTCATTATTCATCGTACAAAGATAACAGCAGTTTGGTGATAAATATGGCATCTACTGTTGTAGCTTATCGCAAGTCTTCAGCCCATCATGTAGCATAATCGAACCAAACACCTTGACTTTGGGTTAAAATGTAGCCTTGCGAAGCCCCGAAAAAGCTTGATGCATTTGGAAATTAGGATTATCAATGAGATGATGAAAAAAATATTTAGAAGTGGAAGAGTTTGATGGATCCAAAGACACCACTCTTACATCCTCTCTATTAGGATCAAATCTAGATTGCCTTAAGAGGGTAAGTAATTTATATTTTTCATCCTAAAACCTAGAAGGAAATCTATTTGGTTAAAAAAAAAAAGATTTCATTCGTAACAAACCTCAATGGAATAGCTTGATTGAGAGAGGAAATGAGAAGCTGGGAGGCCATGATGAAGGAATGATGCATACACATTAGGGAAGCTAGATTGTAAGGCGGACCTTTCTAGACATTTATCCTCCCAAAATTTAACATATGAGCCATTCGCCCATTCCCAATCCTTATGCAAATGCTATGTTACCCGGACCCTTCACTCTAACCCAAAGTACCCGTGTCGGACACTTGAAACAAGTCTGACACTTAAAAAGACATGGATACTCCATTTGAAGAGCTCTTTGTATAAAAAGATTTAAAATGTAAGAGAATAAAGAAAAAAACTTAACAAGAACTTTCTAGTGTAGAGTAAGAAATGAAAAATGAGAAAAAATATAGGTGTATAAGCTATTACATATATATAATCATGTCACGCAAGTTTTAGACACTTTTTGCCGAGTCTCCGTGTCCTTAAATTAGAGAATAGGTGGATCCGACCTTTAGACTCATATCCGTACCCGACACCCGCATCCGAGTCTAGGTAACATAGTGCAAATGTATTGGTGAAAGGAGATAAGGTTGGAGTGGATGACCTACCATTATTTTCTTGGGTTGACCTAGGAGCCGCTCCTGTATCCTATCTTATCTATTTGGACCAAGGCCATGAAGGCTTTTAGTAACCCCATGCTATAGAGCATCCTTTTCTCTAGTAAATCTCCATAATCATTTGGCAATTAAATCTCCATTCCTTTTTTGCAGATTACCTATAGACAAGCTCCCATTAGACATCGGCCTTTCCACTAAACCTCACGGAACTAAACTTTAGGCTTTGTTCTCATCCAATTTTTGCCAAAGGAAATCTCTCAATAGCTCTAGCTATCCTAAAAGGGACATAAAATATATGGGAATTACCTCTAGGACTGACTCAATACGGCACAATTGTCCTCATTTAGAGCGAGCTTTTCCTCCAAGTTTCAAGTGTGGGATCTATTGATCCAATCGGTGGCGCAATGGCACCCAAAAACTAACTATATTAAGATTACCTCCTACTGGTTGGACTTGGTACTTAAGCAACCAAGACCTAACTAAACATCTTGCTTTCCTTGCATGGTTTTAAAATCGATAAAATTTCCCGTACTTCCCTAAATTATGTCGATTTTCAAAAGTGGGGAAACAAAATTGTTAAAGTATGAAAAAGAAAATGTCGAAATTCCCTAAACAATTCGACATAATTTGGTGAAGTTCGACATGATTTGGGGAAACCCTTCCAAACAGTGGAAAAAATAGCAAAACTTTCGTTACGACGTGGAAGTTTTGAGGAACCTTATGGAAGTTACAAGGAAATTTTGCAAAATGCACCCAAACCATTTTAAAATGACACTTCAACACTCGAAAGGGAAGTAGTCGGCAAATTGCATGTTGTATTAAAAATAACTAATTTAAACAACTGTATTGTGATTCTTATGCATTACAACTGTATAACTTTGTGTATTTTTAACACCTTTAAATAAAATTTTGAGTTTTTACCATTCAAAATTAAATTCAATGGACTTCCATATATTGGCGAATTCTTGCATAATTTCACCTCGCCGAATTAAACTTCCTAGAATTATTTTTGTATTTTTAGTTGGTGAATAACAAGGCGAAGTCAAAGTTTCAAACCTTGCTTCCTTGCCATTTCCCCAATTTTTTCGTCATCTATGTTAATCCCAATGATTTGATTTTTATTCATGTTAATACTCAATCATGAGACTTAATAAAAATCATTAAGGAAGGTCAGGCATTAAAGAACTTGGGATTTTCTTCCATGACAAAAGGTGTTTCATAAACAAATTGTAAATGGGATGCCTGAATCTTATCTTTTCCTACAACCATCCCTTTAATGATACCCTTACCCACATCTTTGTCAATCATTCTACTTGACACATCCACCACTAAGGTGAAAGGAAACAGAGAGAGAGGGTCCTCTTGCCTTAGACCTCTAGATGCCTTAATTTTCCTTTTGGCCTCCCATTAATCATAATAGAGAAATTGACAGAACTAAAACAATCTTTGCTCCAATTCCTCCGTCTTTTCAGAGTCCCTTAAACCTTTCCTTTTTAACACATAGTCCAGTAAGTCCCATTCAGTATCATATGAATTTTGAATAGTACGTCCCTTTTTCCTTCGTCCTATAGTTCATCACTTGATTTGTCGCCTACACATCTTCTAGAATTTTGTCTTCCATTGAAAAAGGTCGCTTGAGAATCTGAGTTGGTGAAATGGACAATACTCATAAGTCACTTTGCTAGGACATTAGCTATGTCTTGTAAAGACTTAAAATCATGGTAAAAAGCTTAAAACCCAACACCTCAAAAAAGCATTGCCCGTTTAAGGATCAGACAAACATATGTTTCATTGGCATTCGCATTAATGATTACTAGTCTGATAGAAATCCTCCATTACTTTCATCAAATCTCCTTTTATGGTTTTCCACTCTTGAATGAAAAATTCCACTGTTAAATTATCAGGTCACGGTGATTTGTTCCTTCTACAATCCATGAGTGCACTCTTAACCTCCTTTTCAAAGAAAGGTCTCTCCATTTTATCTTTTTGAACCTTACTAGCTGCCATCCACTAGATACCCTTTTTTGGGTAATACCTCTTAAAGTGATAAGATTCCGAAAAATATAATAATCTTATCTTCAATTCCCCTTCCTCTATGATTATAAATTCATTGACTCCTTCAATTTTCGAAAATGACTTTTTTTTTTTTTTTTTTTTTTTTTTTTTTTTTCTAAATGACAATAACTTACGACATTATTAAATTATGCACTTTGACATCTGAACTTTTCTTTGTTATATTTTTTCCTTCCTCCTAAACCCTAAACCCTTCCTACCAAGGAAATTGTGAAATGTATGTGATTTAGGTGTTATTATTAGATTTCAACTCTATTATGCCATTTTTTATAGTGCACATGAATTTATGAATAAACTTATGTATCTTATATTGTGATGCGGTTCAAAGCTTGAGTCTTCGGCATGTGTGTATGAACATGACTGATGTGTCTCTGTTCTTGGTCCTACAATCTTTCGTGTGAACAGTAGCAAAGGCTGTCTGCTTGTTATTTCAATTATACATACAAAGAGGGATTCATCAAGCAATAGTTCCAATTCAGGATCATCTTCTCAATATTCTTCACCATTAAGAGATCAGCCGTCAAGTAGTCGTCTTTGTGGCAGCCTTCTTGATGATATATGTGATGAGTTAAAGGAATGCAAAGAATGGAAATTTCAACAAGTTTTTCAAACTACATTACCTGGAGCTGTACTTGCTGTCTGCCCATATCTTGAACGATACTTCTTGGCTTCTGCTGGTAATATTGTAAGTTGCGAGTGTTTAGTTGTTTTGTTGGGCTAATTTTAATTGCAACTGATAATATAATCCAGAAGACTAAAATCAATATTTGGAATTTCTCCAGTTATACGTATATGGTTTTCTAAATGACAATCCTCAAAGGGTGAAAAAGTTTGCTCTAGGGAAGACACGCTTTACAATTACATGTTTGACATCGCAATTTAATAGAATTGCAGTTGGTGATTGTCGTGATGGAATCCTTTTCTACTCATACCAAGAGGTATTCTTTGGACTTTCTTGTTCTCGATTGATTGTCCCTTTTCTTGTGAACTTGGATCTCTACTTAATTACATTGACAACTTACTTTATTGATGGAATGTTTTCTAAATTGTGGTTTTTATCAAACAATGGTATGCAAAATATAAGTTGATTTGAAAATAAACATAAGCCGTTGTTGTTTGAATGCATGCCACCTTTTTTTCAGGACCTTCGGAAACTGGAACAACTTTATTGTGATCCAGATCAAAGATTAGTTGCTGACTGTAATCTCATGAACTTGGATACTGCTGCTGTCGCTGATCGTAGGGGGCATTTTGCTCTTTTGTCGAGTAACAACCATTTAGAAGGTAAGGTTTTTGAGTATTGATCATATTTATAACGCGTTTGGTTCTCCTATCATGCTACCTTGCCTTTGGTTTTATATTTCGAAGATCATTTATGGTGTTCAACAGTTGAAATTGCTAAATTGGCATTTCTGTACTTTGGTGACCTATTAAATCAAGTAATTAAATAATTTTAAAGATTTTTTTTTAATTTTTTTTAATTTTTTTTTTTTTTTTTTTTTTTTTTTGTCAACAATGTACATACTGCAAGTGGTGTTTTCCAGGGTACTTGGTTGAATGTGTTAATGTAACTTTTGGTTGTCATTGTTTGCACATTCGTGTGTCTGGTAAGATGAGATATAGCTTGATGTGATCCACGTGAAATCTAGAAGAGATGGATCTATTGAATCACTTATATGTGACCACTCACGATTTTTGGAGAGTATATCCAGAATATATGTTGTGAAGCTGTGAAGTGTTATGACAGACCTTGTTATAAACTTACAAGAAGCCTATTCCCATAAGGACGTGCTACAAAGAACACCACACCAAATCTTATAAACTTGAGAGATCATATTACATTCTATAACCAAGCTGATTTTTGTAGATTGCTACCAAAAATGGGCGACTACTTCCTAAGGGGATATATGGTGGATCTGAAACTTTTCAGCATATCTTCGAAGACGGAGAAGTGAAGAATGAAGATGCTTTTGTGTGTTTTCTTTATCTTTTTGTAATAGATCTATGATTCTTGATTAATTTCGGGTTATTGGATTTGATGTTTTGAGCTTCTATTTTTCATTTTGAGTGTTTTGTATACGAAGGGGATCTTGGTTAAATCAGTCAAGGGGATCTTGACATACCGAGGGGATCTTAGGGTGAGACATTCCACTAAAAGGGTGAAAGGGGAGTGCATCAAGACTAGTGGTGAGGGAGCCACTTTTGAGAGTCTTGTGTGAGGCTAATACCTTTTCTTCTAAGTGGACCTTCATACTGGGGATCTTGGGTAAATCAGTCAAGGGGATCTTGACATACCTTTTTATTATTGTTAGTTTTCATACATGATACTTCAAAACTTAGATTATTTAATTTATTTGTTGTTATGCTAAATGGTTGTAAATATATTATTTTATATAATTAGTTATGCACATTCATAGCTGACCCCAATTAATTTGGGACTACGGCTATGTTCTGTTACGCACATTCATATATTCTTACATTTATTTGTGGTGCTTCCAATCCTTGTTTTGTCGATTAATCAAATATAAACATTGCTTCCTTTTATTTTTCTAACTTGTTGTATTCTATATCTAGATAATTCAAGCCCAGAGTGCAATCTAATGTTAAATTGTTCTTTTTACGTCGGGGAGACAATCATGAGCATTCGAAAGGTAAGTCTCTTTGGATATGTTACAGAAGTTATGTGATTGTTTATCGAAAATTTCTTTTTCTTTCTTCTTGTTTTCTTTTGTTTTTGTGAGTACATGTCGTTGTTATTTTCACTACTAGGTGCAGGCTTCATTGTAGGGGTATGCCCATCTCTTGGGGTGAAATTTCCTGTCGATACCAATAGTTGCTTATATTGTGTCTAATTGTGCATCGTGAAATTTGGCTGAGATAACTCATTTATCCAGAATCCATGCTTAAAGTCTTAGTTGTAGTTGAGTTAGTTTGCTTTGGTGCTCAGAGGAAAACTCTCAAGATCAAGGATTACTTGGCGCTAATGCATTTTCCTTGCCCGAGGTGTGGCTGTGCTGACGCCTAGTCTGAAAAAAATTTATATTTAGAGATCCCTGTGTAATTCTTTATTTAGTTGTAGGCCCCTCTCTGCCTAGTAGTACTACTAGTCACTGTCGTTAATATTCAATATATATCTTCACAAAATACTAAGTAGATACTTTAAAGTTTCAAAAATGCATGTATTGCCATTAATTATAAATTTAAACCACATACAACCATTCATCCTAATCATCGTAATTCAAGTAAGAGAGGTTAGGAAACAAAATTCCAACAATTATCAATACCATCAAAATTCTAGTACAAAATATTCATTAATTTCCATTCAACTTCAAACAGGTCACAACTCAAAAATCACCAAGTTTATCAAGTAACAATAAAATCGTTTATGTTATCAAATGCAACAAAACTCTCTCAATATTCCTAATATAAAACTCATATCATCTTCTAATGTTTCTTTAATCATTGACCTCATCTACAAAAGAATGTTTCAAAAATATCTAAAGTGAAAGAAAAAGGAAAAATCAGACAAGTAAAAAAGAAAACAAAGTAATATTTTCTTCTTCATGGCAATGGTTCCCAAACCTCTATAACTTCATTGTAAGGGCATGGAAGTCCTTTGTGACATTTCCAGTGTGATGGGCAGAGTGGAGGGAAGGAGGAGGAAGAAGAGAAATAAAAAGACAAAAAATATACATTCTTGGAGTCGTTGGCGACCCAAACTTTTTAGGCTACTGCTTGCTTAGAAGCTACTACCTACAGTTTATGGCTGTAAACCCAAGGCAATCACTGGCTAAGATGCTGAATAGCAAAAAAAATTGCATTAAAATATATTTGAATGTAAGAAAGTGTTGGACTAAATACAAAAATAAATGAAGAAATACTTGTAAAATAGGGAAGTATTTTGTGGATTGCAAAATTATGAGGTTTTTCTTCGAAAAAATAATTACTCTTAATTTGATGTGCACATTGTTATTTATGCAATGAATTTTATCGGAGAAAAATAGCCAACTCAATGGTAGGCTTGTAGTTTATATATAATAGGGTTTTTTCATCTTTGCTTTGTCATTTTTCTTCCAACTAATTTGGGTTTGAGGTTTGTTGCATTATTATTTTTTTTAATTGATATAAGTTCTATGTGGACTGTGGAGTTATTTTGCCAAAGGTTCTTTAACTATTTGAGTCAGTGGTTTCACTATAATTAATCTTTACAAATAATATTTCTAGTTGTGCAAATTCCTGTAACTTTTCAAATAATTGTTCTTAAATTTAAATAATAATTGCTGGCCTCCTAGTATCTATGGAGGCATTTTAAAACGTAATTACTTGAATGGTCGTTGAGCATATCATCATTTCCTCTATTTGTCGTTTTAAAAACAACCAAAATCTTTCTGTTTAAGCATTCATCTTTCTGCTTGAGTGAATGCTTAAATATTATTGAGGTGTTTTGCTCAAGAAAAGTAAGGTGTAAGCCGCACAAGAGTCAAAGTAAAATGAGGCCTACGCCTTAGTTTTTTCTTATAATTTCTAAAAAATGCTAAATATTATAAGTAATCCATATAAACATTAATTCATTCACAAATGCAACTATTTCATATCACATTAACAAGTTAATAGTAAGTAAAAGCAACCTTTTTTTCGTACGATTCGATCACCCAACCTCATAGAGGTGGGCGCATGCCTTTTCCATTGTGCTAAGACGTGGTTGGCAAGAAGTAAAAGTAACTTGGGTGTTAGAATATTTTTGTAAAAAAAAACATGACCTACCTTAACTCAAATGCAACTATATAACAATGCTTCTAACAACGTTTATATGCAAAAATCCATATAAAGAGAACATTTTTTTTTTAATTCATCATCAATCATCAGCCATTAACTCGAATAACGTGCCTTGTTGCTCGAACATCAGCAGAGTTGTTGTTCAAGTAGTCGTACAAATGTTCTTCAAGTAGCATTATTGTTGTTTGAACAACATGTTCTCTAATTTTTAAGGAAAGAAAAAGAAAACCCACCACCACTAGCTCTCTCTCAATCGACCAAATAAGTTTTTTACTTTTTAGTTTAGGCACAAGGGTTTAACACTAAAATGTAAATACATAGAATGATAATTTTTTTTAATTAAACTAAAATTTTGGTAAAAAAACATTACAAAATCCCATAGAATAAAACAATATGTTGACAAGTGAGACTTAAGCCTCACTTGGGCCTAGAAAGGATGATGGCAATTGTGTAATAATTTTCTAGTTTCATGCTCATATATTTAAATGAGACATAAATGTGCAGAAGATGTACTTTTTTTTATTTACCCAAGAGGTCATTATTGATACAAAAGAGGATATCAATAAGCATAAGCATCAGGTACACTATAGTGCATTTGCATGTGAGTGAGGTTTATACTTCTCTCATAGCGTAGAGGCTTATACCTCAATGCTTATTTTCTTAATACTCATAGAGGCACTACTCAATTCGCTTTTCTCAACATTGCTGAATCATATTCAAAGACCTTACGAATGGTATGCTATTGGTAGGTTGAACCGTAAAGTAGTGCTTGAACACTTTGGTTAGCTATTGGTATTATATTAAAAACTCTTGCATATGACATTGTACTATGTTGTTATCATAGTGTTATCATGTTTGCAAACTTTGCGTTCTATGTTTTTTGGTTGGGATTTTATTTGGTATGTAATATATATATTTTTATTCGGATGTCTCCGAAGACTATTTGGTATGTAATGAATATTGACAAGTAGTAGCACCAACAACACAAAAACTAGGGAAGGGCCACTGCTGTGGTTTGGACACATCCAAAGACGGCCTGCAAATGCCCATTTAGAAAACTCAAATCAATAAAAAAATTAAAGAAATTTGATGATATATAGGGATAGACTTAATGTAACTTCAGACAATTGATTAGGAAGGATCAAAGGATTTTGAGTACGCTATCCAGTGCATTAAATTGAGCGGAATGGAACCGTTTGATCCATGTAGCTGCCCCAACTAATTTGGAATGAGGCTTTGTTGTAATGATTGTTGAAGCTCTAGTTTTTGTATATTAACTTGCAGATATGTTGCCATGCCCATGCGTGTTTCAATTTTCTTCCCTGCTTTATTAATATTCAAAATGAACTCATTTTTTTTTTTTTTTTTTGTGACACATGCGTTGTTCAAAATACTACTCTTCCAAATAGACATCATAAACTGCAAACATGTTATCTTGGAATACCCCCTTGTATGTAACACTTGGCTCAAGAAAAAAAATGAAAAAGCATTGGCTAGCCCACCCCTCCAAATGATGTAAATTGGTTAGCCCACCCCAAACTTCAACAGATGATGTAAAAACTTTAATTTGTAACTTTTTTTCCTCTTTTAATCTTCGATATCTTCTTCACTTATGATATTAATGTCTTGATGATTTTTCTTTTTCTTTTAATTTTTTGTTTGTTCCATTGTGATTTTCAATAAAATTCTAGCTTTTATGTTGTCTATTATAAAAATAATGGGATAAAATTTTAAGATGTTATATTCTAAATTAATTTGGTGAGTTTTATGTTTATTTTGTTTAATTTGCTTAGCGTGATATATATTTTTCTTTAAGTATCTTCACTTTGGCTTTCTAAAAGAAAATAATATATGTATATATATATATATATATATATATATATATATATATATTTGCTAATTGAATAAGTGATGCATTTTTTATTTTATTTTTTGAAACCATCTCGATGAATAAGTAGAAGGACCACATAATATAAGGGCAACTCCAATCAAACGCTAACCTCTAAATAGAGAATTTGATACTATATAGGCTTTAACCTATCTTTTCAAATCTTTTTCAATTAGATATATATTTTCCTACAGGAGGTAAAATATATTTTTTGAAGATTTTATTAGTTAAAATAATCTATTGAAATTGATATAAATGGAAGGTATAGTTTTGTATTGAAATGACGTATGGTTGAAAAAGAAATGAGGTCTAATAGAACTTGATTTAAATTAGCGTAAAAAACGTAGATCATGGTTGGGAATGGTCTAATGATTATATGTACGATACATGTATATATCACCCAATTATTTTCATTTTATAGGTCTATTCAATTATGCAAACTGCACCATAATTTATTTACTTTTAAGCTTTTCTTATTTCCCACCTAGTATATATCCTCGAGCATCATCAGACTCCATACGAACCTAGTCTAGGGGAATATAAAATCCTGGGTCCGCCCCTGCATGTTATGTTGGTAATTTATTGTAGTGTCGAGTCCTTGACCTTGTGTATTGTAATCCACCAATATCTTACCATGTGTGTTTCAAATTTTTCAGACATTTTTCCATCTTTCAAATTTTTCAGCCCGTTACTAGGCATATTCCAGGTTGATGCCTAGAAATAATGCAATCCCTTCTTCAATTCACTACAAATGGATAAAAACGTTAATTTTGCCCAAAATGACTAACATACCATGGGAAGTTTAATTCAAAGTAGAGAGGTTATTTCACATGCATATCCCATTTTTGCACAACAGGGTTATGAAAATCCATGAGAAGCGACTGGGCATATTGTGTGTGCCAATTTCCATTTAGCTAATAAGCCCATGGATATTCAAGTACCACAAGCAGTACTTCCTGACGCTGTAAAATCTGAACAGTTAAGAGAAGTATAAATAGCTACATCTAATGCTAGCTCGATTGGCCTAAAATAAATGCTAGCTAGGTCCAAATTTTGTCATAGCACATCAATGAAGCATGTTCTTTATAATTCTTCTTGTATTTTCTCTTTCTATATTGAAACCTACCCTTTTCAAGTTTAGATTAATAGGTTTAATTCTTTTAGATATAATTCCATCCATATTATTTTGTTTTAAGTTATCATTGAAATTTGCAAATCATCTCGTTTTTCCTTCTTCAACATGATTTTCGTAAAATTTTGTTATGTATTTCTTAATTTGGTGTTTGAAATCCGGGAAACCTTGGAAAAGTTTGGGGAATTTTAATACAATGTCCATGTGTGGTCAAGCCTAAGAAACCTACCAATCATTTCCTTAAGCCCTAAACCCAAAATACTTCTTTAAACTTCCGTACCCAGTAATTTTAGCACTCCTAATAGCTCTACGCACTTAATTTTTGTGGAAAAGTAGATCATTATTTGAATCTTTTGATTTCGGCAAAAATATCCTTACCTATTGATTGATTGCAAATTATGTCCCCAGTTTCCATTATTTGAGTGCATTACACTTGGGATGTGAAAATATTTATGTGCACACATGGCTATATTATATAATATGACGTGATGAGTATATATTGAAGTTACCCTTCATCTCTTTTATTTTCTTTTGACACATAATAATGGGAATCAATGACACAATTGGTAAGAAATCCAAAGGTTGCAAAAACCTTATAAGGTATATATTTAATTATTAAGCCTTAAACTCATATGTATCCTCAATCCTGAATCCTAAATTAGTTGGATTGGGTTCATGGATCAAACTCTTCTGATCTGTTTGATTCTTGTTTGCAGAGGGTGGCAAATGTTTTATGTTGGTTGTCAACATATCACAACCATTTTACTTAATTTGGACTTGGCTATGTATAGGAGATGCTCCTAATTGAAGAAGTGCAAATTCAGGATGTGTGCTTTGCGACCTTATAATCTTATTAATATTTAAAGCTTATATGTAATGCTTCGACACAATATAGTTCTCATAATTATTAATTTGATTAGAAAATGTACAACAATTAATGGCGCAATATTGTGATGAAAAAGTTTATGAATCATATGATGCAGTTCCTAGATATGTTCTTTGGTGGGCGTTAGAAATAAAAGGGGGGCAGACTTGGTACATAGACACTATTAAAATGGAGGACTAGCAACAAGTGCACAACAATCTGAGGTATTACAAAAGATCTCTTCATTACTTAAGGAAAAGGACTGCATCAAAGATCCACTTTTAGCCCATTTCTTTTTGTCTTAATTAGGAACGAGCTAATATGACATGTTCAAGAGGAAATAGGTTGGTGTATTCTGTTTATGGAATATATTTTAAATAAACAAAACAAGAGATGAAGTATATTGGAATTAAGAATTTTGAAGTAAAGGCTATAAGTTGGGTAAGAGTGAGACTAAATATATACATTGTGAGTTCACAAATAGTGCGCAATAGAAAAGTTTGATCCATGTACCGGACCCCAACTAATTTGGGATTGACGCTAAGTTGTTGTCAGTTCACAAATAGTAGAAATCAAGATAGTGGAATAGTTATCTCAAAAAAAAAAAAGAATAGTGAATTAGTATAATTAGGAGAAGTAGAGGTTTCAAAGGTGAACCAATTAAGATATTTATGATTAATAATACAAAAAATGGACTTATTGAGGATGATGTTACACAGAAGTAAAGATGGATGGAAGCAGTGCAGATGTGCAACATGTGTAATTTGCGACCAAACTGTCCATGTTGGACTGAAAGGAAAACGAGAGATGAAGTATATTGGAATTTAGGATTTTGAAGTAAAGGCTATAAGTTGGGTAAGAGTGAGACTAAATATATACATTGTGAGTTCACAAATAGTGCGCAATAGAAAAGTTTGATCCATGTACCAGGCCCCAACTAATTTGGGATTGACGCTAAGTTGTTGTCAGTTCACAAATAGTAGAAATCAAGATAGTGGAATAGTTATCTCAAAAAAAAAAGAATAGTGAATTAGTATAATTAGGAGAAGTAGAGGTTTCAAAGGTGAATCAATTAAGATATTTATGATTAATAATACAACAAATGGACTTATTGAGGATTATGTTACACAGAAGTAAAGATAGATGGAAGCAGTGCAGATGTGCAACGTGTGTTATTTGCGCCAAAGTGTCCATGTTGGACTGAAAGGAAAACTCTATAAACGCAATGCCAATTATACTTTGTAGGAGTTAATTTTGGGTAGTAAAGAAACAACTTGTTCCCAAGTTTGACAAAAAAAAAAACTTCTTGTTACCAAGCAAAAAAGAAAGTTATAACATGTACATAATTGAGAATAGTAGGGATGTGGATGCTTAGGTGGATGTGTGTAATACTAGTAAAGATTGAATTAAAAAAATATAGAAATTCTTGGAAAGTAGCAGTACCACTTAAAGATGCAAAAAATAGAGAAGGACGAAAGTGATCGTTTATAGATATTGAAAAATTCCTATAAAATTTGAAATGATAGAAATTGAAGAAATTTGACAGTATAGAGGTAAACCTAAGATAAAATGGTTGCATTATATCGAGCTAAGCAGAGTTGTTTGATCCATTTAGCCAACCTTGATTAATTTGAAATTTTGTGTGTTTTGTCGATCTTATATTCTTTCACAATTAATCTTTGTAAGTCATGCTCGTTACTACGCCTTACATTCGAAAACACACAATAATGTGCACCTTGTGCAGGTCAATAACACTATTCTAGCTCATTTGAAACATCTCATAATATTTATGACTAACTTGTAATGTAATTGTAGATTCTACTCTTGATTGATAAAATTGGAGATGGTGGATTCATGTAGTGAAACCCATATGTTTTGGAAATGCCTTGTTGAATAAAAAGTATATAGTATATTTAGACTAATATGTGTGTGACTCTGTGTAATCTTGTTGTTATACGCATTGCTTTTCTGTTTTTGGACAGAGACCTGAGAAAAGACGGAAAAGTGTAGTAGTATATTGTTATATTAATCTTTCTTCCTCTTGTTTCTTGGCACCGTGTTCTTTCTTTCGTCTTTGTTGCTTTGTGCTTTTGTAGTTTGTAAAAGTCTTTACTAGTGCAGTTTCCCCTCCCAAAGAAAGGAAAAAATAACTCTTTACCAATATAAAATCAAGTTTCCTATAGACGAAGCTAATAAGAAAAGGAGGAGAAAAAAGAAAAAACTATGAGTTCCATGATTTCATTTTTGCTATCTAATAATTCTTTCTTTTGTTTTGATTCAAAATAATTTAAATCACTTTTGCAGGGACCATTTACTTTCAAGCTTTCGGCCGATGATGTGTTAAAGGGTTGCGATGGTGCTGACAGAGTTGTGGACTTGTCAAGCAATAGTATCGTTGCCAGTACACTATTAGGAAGTGTGATGATCTTCATTCCCATCTCTAGGTAGGCCATTCACTTTAATTTGAATATTTATGATATTTTCTATTTAGATTGAAGATAACTTAGATGTTGATCCTGTAACTTTTAATGTTGAGTTACCTCCTCCAAAGGTGTATGAAGATGCTGATAATGCTTGTTTATTGGTTTGTCAAATTATTCTTTTTGTGTCATAGAGTTGATGAATACGGATGGAGAGAAAAAAAAAAGTACATCTTTTTGAAATTAATACTTTCATTCTTCTCACCTCTCTTTCTACATCCTCTATGGTTGACAACAGATTGACTTGCAAAATCATGCTAATTATTGAACTGCTAACCTAATATATAGATAATCTAAAGGCTTTAAGTAAAGTAGGACGAAGACCAAATACATGCACTATGAGTTTATAAATACTGGACATCGAGATGGAGTGGTAAAATTAGAGAAAGTAGAAGTTTCTAAGGTGAACCACTTTAGATTTAAGATCAATCGTACAAAATAATGACAATATTGAGAATTATGTCACACATGATTCAAGCTGGATAGAAAAAATGGAGTGTAGTAGGTGTGATCTGTGATAGAAATATTCCTACCAATTTAAAAGAAAAATTTTATAGGACCGCAATTAGGCCAACTATACTCTATGGAAGTGAATATTGGGCGGTAAAGCAACAACAATTACGTAAAATGAATGTAGCAGAAATGTGGACGCTTAGGTGGATGTGTGGTAAAACTCGTAAAGATAGAATAAGAAATACATAAATTCAAAGACAAGTAGGAGTAGTACTAATTGACACAGATTATGGAAGGGCGGTTGCAGTGGTTTGGTCACCTGCAAAGGCAGCCTACAAATGCCCCCACTAGAAAACTTGACTCAATAGAAACTGAAGAAATTCGACAAGGTAGGGGTAGACTGAAGTTGACTTGGGATGCATTAATTAGGAGGGATTTGAATGGTTTGGAAAACTCACCATCAATTGCACTAAATCTAGCACGATGGAAGAGTTTGATCCATGTAACCGACCCCAATTAATTTGAGACTGAGACTATGTTGTTGTTGTAACCTAATATATACACGCAATGTATTGATTATGAAGAGATTTAGATTCCAGTACCCCTCATCAAATTTGATTGTTATACGTCTTTTGAGTATCATTGATGGAAACCTTGAATTCAGAGTCCTCTCATTAAGATTGTTGGCTTACCATTTTGACCAATGGCATACAAATAAAGTCTACCATAACTATCATAAGTCGATCGATTCTTGATAAGCTTTCTTATAAGATATCCTGGTTTCTTCTCATGATCTTTACTAGTGATGAATGCACGTGTTACTGATGTGGTGAGGATTTCCCGAATTGCTCGCTACAAAGAAAGTGTTGTTGTTGAGAGGAAGAATGTGAAAGAGGACCATAGAGGACCATACTTTTCATTAATTGTAGTGCTCTATTTATAAAGGCAAACATGCAAAATTATTCAAAATTGAAATTTAAAACTAGACAAATATAATTTAACCTAATCTAGATCTTAGCTACGAGAATGTAATTTGAATTTATAATTTAAAAGAAACAACTCATCCTAAATTCTAATACATTAAAGACATTTGTTGGAAAAAATTAAAGAGAGGGAATATTGAAAAGAGGAGAGGAAAATAATAATCGAAAAAATTAAGATAGGAAGAACCGAAATTGGTTTCTCAATCAATTTAATAGCTGTGTTATTAATAAAAATCTGATTTGGAGTGCTTTTTAAACACCCAAATACTTGTTGACAAGAAGTAGAAATAGGATAAAATACTAATCCTAAAAGATTATGATAGGTTAGTTATAAAAAAGCAACGTTTTCAACACTCCTTGCTTTGGTTGCTGCAACGCCAAGCTTATCTCTGAGAAATTGAAACTTGAAGTACTTCAAGCCAATTGAACTTTCCTCTTGCACTTCTCTGCATTCCTCTTGTTTCAAATGTAAAGCTTCTAGCATTTTGATTTGTAGCTGAAGTACTTTTCATCTTATTAGGTGATCTTGACTGATCATTGTCAGGATTGCACTGCAAAACATAATCCTGACTTGCGCAAAATATAGTTTCATAATTCAATGACCCTTTCACATATCTATGGCCTCTTTTAGCAACTGTTGGATGCACAAGACAGCCTGTTAGACTGCTGTAGTAGGTTTCATCAACCTTCTCATCTTTGTTTCCTTTGCTCAATACCTCTTTTTGACTCATTTGAGTATGAACGCTCTTGCATTCATCCATGCTGAATTTTTGTAGAATCTCCTTTCCGTTCTCATATTTCAAGGCCTTAATTTTCTGACTACTTTCTATTTTGATTCTTGCATGGCCTTTTGTTGTAGAGAATGTTGTTTGCTACTCCAATGGATTGAGTGCAAATGTCTTCGCCTTCATGTTGACTTAAACACATCTTCACCTTTCGAATCCTTGATCAAACATTGATTGCTTTCAAATATTACTTTGAAACCTCTTTCTAGTAATTGGCCTACACTCAACAAGTTTTGGCTTAAGTTAGGTACAAATAATACATCTTTAATTAGCTTTGTACCTGAAACACTTTTGATTGTGACTGTGCCTTTTCCTTTGACATTAATATACTCGCCTTTGCCAATTCTGACTTTAGAGGTTACTGACATATCCAATTCTTTAAAGAGATCTCGATCAAAAGACATGGTTTGTGCAACCTCTATCAACAAGCCACCTGTCACTTGTACTGCTGCTTGTAAAACAAGATGCAGCAAAGAGTTGCTCCTCCTCTTCTTCTTGATCTGCAACTTGTGCAACATTCTTTGGTTGAAGGTCAACTTGAGGCGTATTTCTTTGTTGGAGATTGCTTCTACATATCCTCTCATAATGTCCCTTCTTTTGACATTTCTTACATTGCTGGTCTGGTCTCCTCCAACATTTAAAGGGTGTATGAACTTTTCTTCCACAATGATTACAAGGAGGGTAATCAAATTTTGTTCCCCTACTGGTGTTAGGAGAATCAAAACTTGACTTCCTTATCTCATTCATCTTCTCTTTTTCTTCCTTAAAAGGTTGAGCTTTTGCAGTTAATGCACCTTCAATATACCCTTCAAATCTGATAAGATTTCTCCATTCTTGTTCCTGCAAAGCACACAATAATTCCGCCAAACTAATATTCGCCAGCTTTCTAGTATTTTCAAGCAAGGAAATAGTAGCATCAAACCTTGCCGGGGTAGTTACAAGAATTTTTTGAGCTATTCTGGAGTCAATAAATTCTGACCCAAGTAATCTTACTTTATTTGCAATTCCGAGTATCCGGTCAGAGTACTCCTTCACCATCTCTGAATCCTTCAAACTTCCTTCGTACTCCTTTAGAATTTCCAAACCTCAAGGACTGACTTTAATGTCATTATTCTGATAGACTTCAGAAGAAAACGTATCAAATAGCATCGCTCTGGTCTTTGATTTTCTTGACTTCTGCTCTTT
This sequence comes from Stephania japonica, assembly GCA_039657345.1. Lineage (NCBI taxonomy): Eukaryota > Viridiplantae > Streptophyta > Magnoliopsida > Ranunculales > Menispermaceae > Stephania > Stephania japonica. The sequence goes on along the minus strand of CM077560.1, from coordinate 15,634,986 downwards.
TTGAAGGCTGGATTTGCTTGCAACGGAAGAACTTCGTAGTCTTCCTCAATAGCTTCTTAGAGGTCATTCGCCTCCAGATGTGCCTCCATCCTAGCCGCCCAAACGTGATAACCTTCACCATCAAACACCGATGGTGCAAGTGCAGTGAAAGACTTCTCAAGAATTGAATCTGAATCCATGGAAGAAATCTAGGATACAGAAATATGTTTCTCTCAAAAATCAACCACAAGTCCCTTAAGAATAGGGCTCTGATACCACATTTGTTGGAAAAAATCAAAGAGAAGGAAGATTGAAAAGAGAAGAGAATAATAATCGAAAAAATTAAGTTAGGAAGAACCGAATTTGGTTTCTCAATCAATTTAATAGTTGCGTTATTAATAAAAATCTGATTTGGAGTGCTTTTTAAACACACCCAAATACTCGTTGACAAGAAGTAGGAATAGGATAAAATACTAATCCTAAAAAATAGCTAACCTATCATAATCTTTAAAGAAATCAGCTACTAAAAGATAACTAAGAAAACACAAAAACATAACAACGAAATAAATAAATAAAAATGTTGTCCCAAATAGCTTGCAACAATAAAAAAGCAACGTTTTCAACAACATTTTCTAACACTCCTTGGCTTTGATGTGTCAATTATTTTTTAATCAGAAAAAACTCCTTGATTCAAACTATGTGTAGGCATCAAACTAATTCTTCATTTTCAGCCGCTGCAATTTTTTCCTTGTGATTTGCAAATCTTCTCCATATGCCCCATCTGTCTTCATATTCTTGTTCAATAGGATGTGCAAGTTGAGTGGTGGAAACTTTTGAATCCATTGCTTAAAAAGATTGTAATCCCAATTCGAGGTTGTACTTCAAGGTTGTAATTCGAGGTTATTAGTCAGGGTTGTAAATCTAGGTTCATGGGTTATGGTATTTCACTCATTTCACACATGCCCCTCAAGAAAAATGGCTTTGATACCATTTTTTTGTTGTTGAGAGGAAGAATGTGAAAGAGGAGCATACCTTTCATTAGTTGTAATGCTCTATTTATAGAGCCAAACATACAAAATTATTTAAAATTGAAATTTAAAACTTAACAAACATTATTTAACCTGATCTAGATCTTAGCTACGAAATGTGATTTTAAAATCTAAAAGAAGCAACAACTCATCCTAAATTCTAGTACGTCAAAGACATTTTCTAACAGAAAGGCAATCAAATGTCGTACAATTCATTGATTCTAAGAGTACCCTAATCGAAGAAAAAAAATGAATATGTTATCGAGCCATTCCCCACCCCATCCCATCCCACCCCATCCCACCCACCCTAGGGGTGTGCATGAAATCTACGAATCACAAATCAAGTTCGATCCAGTCTATTAAACTCTAATTTGTTCATGATTTGAGTTTATTAAACTGGATTGGATTGCAAAACTTGCAATTTGCACGGATTGAACTTAATTCACTGATACAATCTGTAATCCAACCTATTTAACCTTTATATACATTACATTATGTATACACATATACCCCTAAAATCGTGAACTATATTCAGATGGTGTTAGTATTTTTATGCCATTAATTCATCTAGTTGTAATTCATGTACACTTGAAAATCTAAATTTTCGCAACTTAAGTTAATTATTTTCATATTCAAGTACACATTTTAAGTTTTTTGTCAAATAACTATAGAATATGTTAAAACTAAAATACTTGAATTAAAAGTCAGTATTCAACATTTTTCTTACTAATAACTTTCTTTGTTACTAATCGGGATTTGCGTAAGTTTTAATGGAAAATATTAATTTTATATTTTTATAAATTATAATTGTCAATCTGCATAACTTGATCTAGTTCGAGCCGCATTTAGTAAATTGGACCAAGTTGGATTAGTGAAATAAATGGATTGAATTGGATAGCAATTTCTCAATTCGTGATAATTGGACTGGATTATGGATTGACCCTAATCGGATTGGATCCAATCTGTGTTAGTAATAGCTAGGCAAATAGAGTTCGCAATCGATATTTTGTTACTTTTGACGACTTAATTCTTTGTTGTGATATTTTGTTATACTTTTGATAGTTAGAGTCGAGGAGTTTGACAGATTAAGGGCATAATTCAGGTATACATAGTTCGCGAATTCGCAATTGATCTTGTGCTACTTTTGATAGTTTAATTCTTTGTTGTGATCTTTTGTTACTTTTGATGGATTAATTATTTGTAAATTTGGCAATTACATTTTAGCCACAACCCTTAATCAGAAGAGTTCGAAGTTGATTTGAAAGTTGAAGTAGACTAATAGAGGTTCATTAATTGTTCTTACAACCCACATTTTCCTTGCCTATTTCTTAACTATTTTTATCAGCATTCGTTTTGTACATTCATTGTCACATATTAATTAGGAACGGAATACTTTGATGTCATAGACACATTAGCTGGGCCACTATGTATATATGAATTCTTATATTTTTTCCTAAAATTCTTGGGAATTCATGAGTGAGTACATAATAAGTCATTTTTTTCCCTTTTCTTTTCGATAAAGTATTAATGTATTTTATCTATTATTGATACTTGGTCTCTTCCGTGCGCAAATTGCGAGATGCTAATCTTTTGAGTTATATATTTTCTTTTTTTTAAGAAATTATGTGACAATGCTCTTAATTTGAGTCTATCGTAGATTATATAATAATTGAAGTATTTTTTTTATTTTTCTTATCTAATCAAATTTGTTTTCAATGAAGTAAATATTAACGCATTTTAGCTATTACTAACACTCGGTCTATCCCTTTGTCAAAAAAAAAAAAATACTCAGTCTATCCCGTGCGTGAAGACCTGCGACCTCCACACTTTCATTGTTTCACACCCTTTGAACACATTAGATCTAATTTTAAAAATTTAAAATCTCTACATTGACGGAGATTATACAAATCATTCTTAAACCATGAAATGGTCATGAACTATCTAGGCAATTCACCGTTCAAATATAGTTAACAATTTTTATTACTTTGGGCCAGCTGCAACTCATGCCATCATATTCTTAAAAGATTCTTATTATTGTTTCTTTTTATTTTCTATCATGAAATTCTTCATACTTAAAGGCTACGTATCTACTTTGTAGTGACATTAATTCAAAAACACTATTCATTTATATTTTTTATCAGATAATATATATATTTATTTGATCGTAGCACCTGGAAGGAAATGGCTGCGTTTGACTGCTTCTGCTCTATTTCTATAGTTAGTTTACTTTTTATCAGTATATACATTTCAAGAGTTCTTTACTGTCAAGGAACAATATGTTTGAATTAGCAAGTACTTATTTAGTTGATTTGTTGGGTTCGTGAATTATGATATTCATGAAGAACTTGAATTATCTTAAGAGGGAGATTAGAGGGAGGGTATTTTTACTATTATTTTTCTAAGCATTGAGAAAATGCTCAAGTACTGTACTTTTGTGTCATTTTACTTTATTATCTATCGCATATTTGACCATCTTCTTGATGTTTCAGGGAAGAATATGAACTCTTAGAAGTTGTGCAATCTCGACTGGTGGTTCATCCATTGACCGCTCCAATACTTGGAAACGATCACAGTGAGTTTCGTGGGCGTCAATCACGGGTATGATGCTAGTCAATATCATTCTTTTAGCCGTAAAGGTGCTAGTGGGATTTGTTGCTGGTATACTCATTTGAAGATATTATTCTCCTCCGTAATGGAATGATGGCTTTCTAATTTGTGTTGCTCCTTTGATTGGATTATCTTGGATTGCAACGAAATGTTGTAGTGTCTATATAATAAGGAAGAGGCTAAACGGACCGCACAACTAGCTAAACGAATCCCACTTTTAAAAAAAAAGTTTTAGTCTATGCATGAAATGACCCGACTACCATCCATAGAAAAAGGTTTTTTCGCTCACCCATACCCCCGCTCACCCCGCTCAGTCAACCAAGTCCCTTTCTCCAATCGCACCCTCACCTCCGACCAAACTTTGATGAAATCCGGGCAAAACCATATGGATTCAACGTCGTGAGTGCATTCCCCACCTCTTTTCATATCAATTTCTTAGTTTGTGTTGTCTTTTAAGTCGGTTTTTGTGGTAGTGTTGTTGGGTTTAGGGTTTCGATTTGGGGCTTGAATCTCCGCACATTTTGGGTACAAAATGTTAATGGAATCAAGAATATCTAGCGATTCTGAGCAAAACCCACGATGTTCTTGGTCGTTTTCATGTATTTTTCTTGGAGTTTTTAAAATTTATTGTTTGTTCTCGTTGCTCGTGAGTTTCAGACACAGGATCGAGACCCTTTTAGAGGTCTCAGCTAACTGCCACTAAGACCTATTTAGAGGTCTCAGCCAGCTCCTTCCAAGACCTCTTTAAAGGTCTTGGCCGACTCTCTTCGTCTCCTACCGAGACCTCTTCACGGTCTTAGTGGGAGGCGACTGAGACCACTTCAAAGGTCTTAGTGGGGAGTTGGTTGAGACCTCTAAAGAGGTCTTGGTGGAGTCATCCGAAACCTCTAAAGTGGTCCCAGTCCTGTGTGTCGAAACCCTCATGTGACACTTCCTCACTTCTAGGCACCGACGAGACCAAATGCAACTTTGTTCGATGAAAAAATCACTCCTATTGCACTTTAACCTAGTACGAGTGCTCTATAATGGTCAAAACCGAGAAATGGAGAGGATTGAGGGGTGATGGGGTGAGGGTGAAGGAGATGAGGTTTGAACATTGGGAGAGAAAGCTATTTTTGGATTTAAAAAAAAAAAAAGTGGGGTATGTTTAGGAATAATCGATTTACGTTTGAGTTACGGGGTCCGTTAGCCGCTTCCTATAATAAACAAAAACTAACTAAAAATTTACTTTGTAGGTGGGAATACCAAAAATACTTGATGGTGACATGCTGGCCCAATTCTTAGAACTCACAAGCATGCAACAAGAGGCTGTTTTAGCATTACCATTTGGTTTTTCGGAAAGGGGAATGTCAAGTTCAAGTATGCTTTCTCACACCCGCATTCCTGTGAATCAGGTTGTTCGATTGCTTGAACGAGTTCATTATGCTCTAAACTAGATGTTTTCCTCTTCATTTGTCGCTTCTACATTGAAGAGAGTATGTCAGTACACATGCAAGTGTCTGAAAAGGTATTCGTTCATCAATAAAAAGGACACTGAGTAATTTGTGCGACATACAGTTAAAGATGCCATAGAAAGCTACACATATTTTAAGATTCCTATGCAGGGAGTCGACGACACAACAATTCGGGTGAAAGTGATGTTGAAATCAGAGGATAAGATCAAATTTTGTGGCTGCTATTTAGATTTTCTCAGAGCAGCCGTGTGTTGAATAGCTTTGCGACAGCAATCCCCCAACGTATCCCCCGCTTGTATCATATTGCTCATCTTTAGTTAGATCAAGATTAATAGAGAACAATGAGCTATAGTCCTTTTGAGTGAGTGAAGGTTGTAAGATGTGCTTAATCTGTGTAACAAGGAAGTGCTGGTCCAGGATTTATTATGCCCTGCCGGTTTTTGCTTCTGTATGTAATTGCACAACAAATGCTTGCGTGAAGCTGTTTCTTAATATGACATGGATCAGCTGATCAAGTTGATCCTTTAAGGGATAGATTTTGTTTCACTGGTACCTCTCAAGCTCTACTTGAACCTTGACTCCTTCACAATAACTTAATAGTATTTCGCCTTAGCGTTCATTTGCTTTTTTTGTACTTGAACCTTGACTCCTTCACAATAAATTCATATTATTTTTGTGGGAAAGGAAAGCTTTGCGGAGAAAAGGTTACTTTAAAACGCACGAGGAGTTGGTTAATAGAGCTCATTGTCTAAACATTAGAAGCACAAGACACTCGCCAAAGCATCCCCATTGAGATAAATGAGGTATTGGAGTTAGTTATGAGCAACTCCAATGGTACTCTATTTTAGAGTTCAAAGTTTAAAATAGAGTTCAAACAACTCTAACCATACTCTATTTCCCTTCTATTATTTGGAGTTCCACTATTCACCCAACTCTATAATAGAGTTCCTTTCTTTTTTATTTTTTATTTATTTATTCTTTTTTTAAAATTATCTATAATTGTTTATTTTTCAAAAAATATGAATGTATTTTTTCTTAATTTTTTACTGATTAAATAATTTATTAAAACTTATACAAATAAATAACAAAAAAAAAAGTGAGAATAGAGTTTTGAAGTAGAAATAGAGTTTTTGGTTGGAGAAGAAATAGAGTTTGATGTGACAGAACTATAAAAAAGAAATAAATTCCCAAGAGTATGGAAATGTGTAAACAACCTACCAAAAATCAACAATTCATAGAATGAAATGAAACCGTATTACATGAATTTCGCCAACAATTTGAAAAAAATTGAAAAATCGTGAAAATTTTACTATAATCCTTCAAAATATGGTTCATCCATGCAATCCATTCAAACATGCGTACCTGCATACCTCCAAACTTATTTTAAATCTTGTTCTCAAGGTTCAAGAAAGTAGGACAACTAATAAACATTCCAAAAGAACAAGTGAAAGTAGAAGTGGAAGATAAGAAATGAAATGGAATGAAATGAAACACACATATCCAAGAAGTTGATAATATGCAAAATGAGTGATGTGCAATGCAGTGTGTAAAAATCAAAGCACAAAATACCATAGTATCTCCAAGATGCATAAAAAGCACATACAATATCTCTCCAATCCAGTTGACTAAGGAAAAATTTCAAAGCAGTAACATAATAAGAGCAGGAACTATCAAACAAAGGAGTTGACTAAACTAAAAAGATTCTAACCAAAACTTGCGAGCCTGAATTTTTTCAACTAAGGGTAAAATAAATAAGATGGTAGAATGAAGTTTACGGCTTTGGGTTCTACTTAAAGCTATGCTACTAATGCGGCAACATAAGTTGGTTTTTAACTTCCAATCAAGTCTCAAAACATGTATATCTAAAAAACATAGTCAATTTCTTTATAAATGCTTTGTCATGCTAACAAAAATGTAATTCAAAAGTCAAACCTGGCACTAAATACAAGGTATACTCTTCTTTCTCTAGTTTCTTTTCTTTCACAACTTTAAAATGTCCATGAATCAAGAAATTTATTAAACATTTAAGAAATTAAAAACTAAACTAAAATGAAATTAAATAAGTGAAATAAATAAAACAAAGTTGGGTTGCCTCCCAACAATCGCCTTTCTTTCAAGTCTTTGGCTAGACTTGGCGTGAATGATCACATGACACCAACTACTTGAGAGTAGTCTCAAACAAACGGATTCACCATTTTACTGGGCAATAAAATTGGCACACCCTCCTTTAGAGTTTGGAGCTCATCAAGGACCTCTAACACATAAGATTGTGATGCATCAGAACCATCCAACACAAAGGTGTCGGCAGTGTAGAAAATCTCTAAGTGCTCATTTTCTTCCACCCCTGTGAAGAATTCAACACGTATGCACGAATAGGAGACGAGGTTGACTTTGCCAACACCAGAGGTTGGTCTTCCTTGCTCTCTTTTATCAAGTCAAGTTTTCAACCCTACTAACTCTTAACCACCCCTTAGTGTAACTGCATTTGCATCAACATGAAACAACTGTTAGCGTATCATTCTCTTCCTCAATTTGTTCTGGGTACAAAGAATTTTCTGGACAAACCTTTTAAGAAAAAAAATGGTCTGATTTCCATCTTATGCAACTATCCACTGGAGAAGAACTCTTCATGCTCCACATGTGCTTCCTTTGGCCTTTCTGAAATGACTTTAACTTCTTTTTAGTGGATTGCTGAGACGGTTTCACCTACAGTGACCTTTTCATGTTCATGTAGCTTTGATTTGTTGTTACACAACTCCTTTAAAGGGATGTTCAATTCTACTTTCCTGAGTGTCTAGGTCTCTGCTATCTTGCTCGTCTTTCTTTGATCTTACAAGATATTGAGAGAATGGGGGACACATTAACGATTTTTCTGATTGGTTCTACCCTTGGCTCCTTAGATGGTGTCGCAATAACTTCTACTTCATGTCCAACTTATGTTTTTACCTCCTTTGGTTTGCTCGATGAATCAAGTTGTTTTGGCATTTCAAGTTCAACTCCACTCCTCAAAGTGGTCTTGCTAACATTTACCAAGTGATGCTTAGATTTCCTTTCTTCTTTACTTACCTGAGCTTTAGTCGGGACTTTCTCAATTTGCATTGCCATCTCTTGGAACTTCACATTATATTGTTGATTTTAAGAGTCAAATAACTTTTTAATCTCTTTAAGAGTAATCAGTTGCGCTTGGGGTGGTAACTGTCGCTTTTGTGATGATCCTGGGAATTGCTCAGCCGCGTTAACTTGGTGTCTCTCCCTAAAATGTAAAGGATAATCATTTTTAACATGTGTGTACTCTGAACATGTACTATAAGCTTAAAAATTCCCTGATTCTCGTAAAAGTTGCTTCATCATTAATTTCAATTCCAACATCTCACTTTACTCTTGAGAATTAACACCAGTTCGACTCCAAAATGAATTATCTGTTACACCGTAATGCCTAGATTGATTTGCCAGTTTTTCAATGGTCCTTTTTACTTCAGAGGGTGTGACTTCCAAAACACTTCCATTACATATTGTGTCCAACCACAGTTTCTTATTAGAAATTAATCCTTGATAGAAGTTATCTAGTAAGAGTTTTTTAGAGAAATTGCGTTGTGGGCAAGCATGACAAAGTCTCTTGTATCTCTCCCAATACTCAAAGAAAGATTCTCCTTCTTTAATGTAAATGGTAGAAAATTTTCTTCTAATGAGGAAGATTTTGCTTGCAGGCATGTATTATTCCTGGAGTCTGAGGTGTAGGTCGTTCCATGAATGGATAGACCTAGGTGATAAGTGGAAGAACCAATCATGGGCATCACCCTTTATACAAAATGGAAAAGTTTTGGTTTAGCCACATCAGCATCAGTAGTAGCAGGTTTCATACCAACTACAACCAATTCAAGCTCCGCTAGAAATTTTTGCAGGTCCTCGTCATCTTTTCCAAAAAGTATTGGAAGATTCTGAATGAATCCAAACTTTAGCTTAGGTAGGAAATTCTATACAAAGAGAATAAGATCCTCCCAGAGTTGGCTAGCTTCCCTAAAGGTGACTTCTCTATCTTCTTATGCCTTTTTTTTATTTTTGAAATAATAACCTAAAGTTAATTAGCACCAGTCTCAGGCAACGATGCCAAAAATTGGTGTCGCGTCGAACAACTCCAATAATAAACCCAAATACTTGGCTACTAATGATTTGTAGTAGCGGCAAGCGGGGTCGAATCCACAAAGACTGGGGAAAACTTTGTTGGACTAAGTGTTTCGTTATTTACACTCCATTTGAGATTTCGATGCCAATAAACAATGTAAAATGGTACTAACCAAATTATCAAGTATTTCAGAACGTCAAACTATATTAGGAATCACAAGTTCAAAGGAAAGTTGAAGTTCATAAAAGTTCAAGTCAAAAGTGACAACATGAAGCTGGGCAAGTTCAAGACTCGGCTCATACAAGGAAACAAGGACCGGAAAGCCAAAACAATCATTCGTACAACTTATTCAAGGTATATAAGTTCCATTCATACAAGTCAAAATGCATTAGAATCATGAATTCCATGTATTTCATTTTTTAAAGAACTTGAAATCATAAATTTCTTGATTTTCAATTATGTGAGTTTTAAAACGGTTTAAATCATGCAAACTTGTTTTATAGCATGCATTTGAGGTGTACAAACTGTTGGAATTGATTTTGAATGCACCGGTATGTATTTAGATGGCTTTTAGATTGACATTAAAAATATTAAAGCCCCTATGTGTTTCATGAAATCAAAAATTTTAATTTTTAGGGTTTATAAAATCATCATAGATGTCTATACATGTTTTATGGACCCTACTAAACATGTGTGAAGTTTTTTTAGAGGTTTAGTAGAGTCATAGGTCCATTAGGGAGTCATTTTACAAAACCAGAAAGTTAATTATTTTCAAGCTCTTGTACCTAGCGCGATACGTTGCGGACCTAGCACACTATGTAATAAACTGGATGACCAAGCGCTTTGCAGTGGACCTAGCGCACTATGCAGTAAGCTAGATGACCCAGTGCACTATGTAGTGGAGCCAGCACGTTGTGCAGTAAACTAACAACTTAAAAGAGTTTACATCTTTACCTAGTGCATTATCCATTTTACCCAACGCGCTATGAAGGAATCTGACAACTTTTTTAAAGTGTTAATTAACACCTTTAATTTGAATTTGAGGATCATTTTGGACCTTTAGATCATATTTAACCGTCATATGGGTACAAAAGGTTTGACCACATATCCAAACAACTAAGAACATCAAAGCTACTACTCTTGCTCATACACTTTCAAAAATTCAAGTTTCATACACTTTGTGCTAGATTTTTTTTTCACATACACTTGGTGATTCTCAGAGCTATCGATTCGCTAGTCAAAGAAACACTAGAGATGTGTTCTAAGCCTTACAACTCGAACTCCAAAATTGATTTTCATATCGCACTCCTGAGGTTGTAAGATTTCTTGATTTTCTGCTATTTTTTAACTTAATCTATACTTTTTGTTTGGAGTATTGTTTGTAAGTCATTTGTTATGTTCTTGAACACATTTGCCTTGGGCTTTGCACTTAGACTTCGTCTCTTTAAGCCTACGATATATTTGAACAAGTTGTAGCTCTTAATCTTGATTTTGATAAAACCACTTTTTCATTTAATTTGAAACCGAATTCATCGACATAATTTTGTCGAATTCTTAACTAAATATCGTGCATACTCGTTAATTTTATTGACATCTTAGTATGTGTTCATACTTGCATGCATAAGAGTGGTTTAGCTCTAGGTGGCTTGTACGAATTGGACTTATTGTCGCTTTACTTTGTAAAAGAAACTTTCATTGTATTCATCAAATTTTGATTGTAAGACTATGTGTGATCTAAGTCGAGGGAAAACCCAGTGTGGTTAGGCAAAAATTCAAGTTGCGGCTAAGTGGGGGGAAAATCCTAGTTTAGGCTAGGTGGTTGTAAAAGACCTTATTGCAGTAAGGCAAGTGTAAAAGGCCTAGTTGCGGCTAGGCAGTTGTAAAAGACCTAGTGAATCTAGGCATACATGCTAGTGAGGCTAGGTGTCAAGTCCTAATTGCACTTAGGCATTATAGGTTTGAGGTCTTTGGTTGTAATCACTTATTGGAATATAAGTGGGGTTTAAAATCCAAACTGGGGTGATTAGGTAGTGGATGAAGATCGGTTGGATCGAACTGCTATATATCATGTCTCATTTCCATCTTTTCTACCCCTTCTTGATTGCATTGCTTAGATACTTGTTATTGGTGTATGTGTTATTTATTGCTATTTACCATAAAGATTTAAAAAGGCGATAACCTGTCGATACACCCAACTCACCCCCCTCTTGGGTGACCTTCAATTGGTATCAGAGTGAGTTATTGCTCAAAGTGTTACTAACGTACTTTTTAGTGTTTTCTTACAAGGATGCAAACTTTAGATCTCACTTACCTTAGGGAAGACACTTCATCCATTAGGCCTTCCTACTTTGATGGGACCAACTATGTTTGTTGGAAAGTTAGAATGGAGTTCTATATAAGAGCACAAGGAAGACATTTGTGGGATTCCATCATTGATGGTTACACTCCACCCAATAAGGTTAGAAAAGACTACACTTCCGCCGAGACAAGACTTGAGCTATCTAATGATCAAGCGATGAATTACTTGTTTTGTGCACTAAGTGAAAATGAGTTCAACCGGATTAGTGCATGTGAGACGACTAAGGAGGTGTGGGAAACGCTCGGAGTACATTATGAAGGAACACAAGTCAAGAAAACTAAATTGAGAATTCTTGAAGAACATTATGAGACCTTCCGAGTTAAGCCCAATGAAGACATATCCATGACCATCACAAGGTTCACAAAGCTCTTGAATGAGATCAAGAATTCAGGAAAACTCTATGATCAAGAGACTTCGGTGTACAAATTCATTAGAGGTCTATCTAAGGAATGAGATGCGAAGAAGTATGATATCCAATCGGTTCAAAACCTTGGTGATTACATATTTGATGCCTTATGTGGAGCGTTGACGGTTCATGAGTTTGAGTCAAAAACTAGAAGGCTATCATTTGTCGTATGGCGAAGTGAAGTAAATGACTCTTAACTCTTTTAATTGTGATGATGTTAATGATTTAGATGATATGCCTAATGTTCATGATCTTATGAAAGAGCTGGAAAAAGAGGTTAAAAGTACCAAACAACTCAAAAAGAGCTTAATCGAAGCCATTAGTGAGATTTGAGTCTCAAAATGAGATTATTGATGATCTCCAACATGACTTGGAATTAGTCATAAATGAGAGAAATGAGTTAGCAAGAGAAGTAGAGGACTTGACCACAATGGTGACTAAATTCACTAATGGTACCAAGATGTTTGACATGATATTGGGAGCACAACGACATGCACTCAACAAGAGAGGCATAGGCTATGATGCTAACTTATTGAGCTATGGGAAGCTATTATTCGACTCTAGTAGACGCCTCAAATGCAATAGATCACATAATATTAGCAAATGTGTCTTGAATAAGACCAATAGAGACAAGCTAGCATGGGTAAAAAAAATGTCTATGATACACACTTATGGGACCTAAAGGAGTGTGGGTACCAAAGTCGAGTGTCATCTTAATTTCATAATAAGTATGATATGTCTAGAATTAGTCATATACATAATAACATGCTTAAATTGTTGATTTTGATGTCATGCTTGATTTTAGGTGCATTATGTGTGAATCATAATTACTTTGAGGAGTCCATCAGTTTAGGGGGAGCATTAGGGCCATTGATAAGGGAAATGTTAGATTACCTTAAAAAGGGAGAGTTTTTGTATGCTTATGCTTTCACAAATTGTCTCCATGCATATGCTAAGTTTTCTATTTCCAATGCGTAACAAGATGTGATTCGTTTTATTTGTACTACTTAATGCAATGACAAGGATTATGTAAATCTTTGCGTTCTTTCATCTTCTTTGTGCATATGAATGAATGAATCTATTCTTATTTGCACTTTTAACAAAGAAAGGGACTTATGTATGCATCATCTTACATCGGGGCAAAATTATAGTTATTGAACTTTATATGATTGATAATATGAATGATATTGATGCATATTGACTGGGAGAGACTTCATGCCCACTTTTTGTTAATTAACCGTTTTATAATTTTATCAAAGGGAGACTTGTACAAAAAATGGGGAGATATATTGGAATCATGCTTTGAACATCCATATTGATAGGGGGAGCTTAAGTTTTCAAGATTTTTATTGAGCTTGACTATGTATGCATATTGATAAGGAGACTTTTTTCGCACTTTTTGATGTTATCAAACAGGTGAGGAATATTGTTTTGAACTTGCAATTATGAACATGATAATGTGCTAAATATCTATCTTTTGTTTGTCAAGTTCATGTTGTTTGTTATTATCAAAAAGGAGGATATTGTTGGACTAAGTGTTTTATCATTTGCATTCCACTCTGGATTTTGATGTCAACAAATAATGTGAAATGGTACTAACGAGTTTGTCAAGTATTTCAGAACATTAAACTATGTTAGGAATCACAAGTTCAAAAGAAAGTTGAAGTTCATGAAAGTTCAAGCCAAAAACAACAACATGAAACCGGACAATTTCAAGACTCGGCTCATACAAGGAAACAAGGACTTAAAAGCCAAAGAAATCATTTTTATAAGTTATATATGGTATATAAGTTTTATTCCTACAAGCCAAATGCATTCAAATCATGCATTCTAAGAATTTCGATTTTTAAAGAATTTAAAATCATAAATTTCTTGATTTTCAATTCCGTGAGTTTTAAAACTGTTTAAATCATGCAAACTTATTTTATAGCATGTATTTAAGGTGTACAAACTGTTGAAATTGTTTTTGAATGCGCCGATATGTGTTTAGACTGTTTTTGGATTGACATTAAAAATATTTGAAGAAAAGCTCATATGTGTTTCATGAAATCGGGATTTTCAATTTTCGGGGTTTGAAATCATCCTAAATGTCTAGACATGTTTTATGGACCTTACTAAATATGTGTGAAGTGTCTTTAAAGGCTTAGTAGAGTCATAGGTTCGTTAGCAACTTGCTTTACAAAACCAAAAAGTTAATTATTTTCAGGTCCCTGTACCCAGCGTGTTATGCAGTAGACTGTAACAATCAAAAAATATTTTATTTTTGTGTGTTGTGTACCTTTGTATGTATTATATTTACTCGATGCGACATAGTCAAACTTAGGTTGTGAAGCGTTATACGAGTGTATCGGAGCGCGTTGGGATTGTTTATCAATTTCCAACGAACTTTGGGTATTTTTCGGGTTTGAAAATAAGTTTTAAATGGGTTAAACACCTATGAAATAAAAAAAGAAAATAAAAGAAATAGTAAAAAGACTAAAAAAGGGTATGCAATAAAGAAGGGGGAGTGGATAAGTAATAGAGGGTAATTTGATAAATTGCCAACTTAATTAAAAAAAAAAAAAAAAAAAAAAAAGAGAGAGAAAATGAATTGGTGATTTGATCAAACCCTTCCCCAATTTCGTTCCTTACCTCCCTCGACTCGTCTTCTGTGTGTTTCTCGCTTCTCTCAACTCACACGCTCTCAACTCTCTCGTTTCTCTCTCTCAGTCAACTACAACGCCTTCCCTCCTCGACCGTCACATTATGATCTATCTCGGCTCCTCTCTCTCGTCTCTTTCACTTTCTCTTCCTCTCTAGTTCTATGTTCGTCATTAACAGATGCAAGGGAAAGGGTGGTGGGTGACGGCTATGACGAATTGAGGAGAGTTTTCCATGTTTTCATTCAATTAATAGTTTGATTGATATTGTGGGACGGAATTGGTGTTGTGATGGTTTTAAATTGATCATGAAAATCAAGGGTTTTGGCGGAAAATTTCTGTGGTGAGGAGTTTTGGTCACTTTTGGTGAATTAAAATCGATGGGATGATTTGAGTGTAATTATTTCAGTTTGGACTGATATTTAGGATTTGATGAAGTTTTTGTAAAACAAGTCCATGTTTTCATGTTTTCAAACGAGCGTCTTTAGGTGGGATTTTTGGTGGGTTTTAATCCTTGTATGTTAAAGTCTAGGTGTTTGAATGAAACTTGGGATCTGAGGTCATCTGGGTAGTGTTTGAAGGTCGAGAATATGACTAGAAAAATTGGTCTATACGTTATCACACTATGTAGCACACTACTGACCTTGTGACTGCAACGGAAAATTCAAGTAAAATGAGCTTTAATAACGTATACACTGAGAACCTTCATACATCGAAGGGAATCATTAATTAAGGGGATTTTAGGCTATTTAAAGACAATTTAGCTTAATTAAATAAATAAATGAAATTTTGGGGGCTTTCTAGTGAGACTTGGTCGGGGATGGAACTTGAACTAATTTGGTGGAATTATTGGTTTTAAGTGATGGGTGTTTTTGAATCGAATCAAAAAAAGGGTGTAGAACTTGGTTCTAAACTGTTTCCTGACCAGGAACACGCCTCCTAATCTTAGGAAGCGCGTTTCCAACATTTGGGGCACTTGGGATATAGCCCAAAAATATTGTAAAAATGGGTTTTAACAACGTAATACCCTGGAAATCCCTAGTAGGTGTTTTTTTTTTTAATGCGTAATCGACAATTTTAGGGATTTAAAGCCATTTTTGAAGGAATTTGACTGGATTAAATAAGTTTTTATTATTTTATTGCGTGTTGGTTAGAGATTTATTATAAAGTGAACTAACATTTTAAAGTATAAATGGGACTCGGAAGAGCTTTCCGAGAGTTTAAAAAGAGGGTTGTGGGAATTTAAAGGAGTTGTTTGGGTTTTAATAAATTGATTTAAAACATCAGTGTTACTTAGAAATTATGTGAAATAGATAAGAAATGGTACAATTAAGTCAAAGACTTTTAAGTCATAGATTTTTGTGATTCATTAGGTCTCTCTAAGGAAAGGGAATTTGGCACACCAGGCGTAGAACATTAGTACAAACTTTAAGGACGTCAAACTGTCTACGTGACGTGATGATTTACAAGGTTATTTGTGTGTAAAACCAAATTGGACCTTAATATGATTTCAATTGTGCAATTATTTGGCTATTTTTCTTGTTGAGCAGTATTACTTTGTGAAATATTATTTTCTTGAATTCCATTTGTGATATCTATCCTTGGTAGATTATCGGCTTTGGTTTTCATTGGATTATGAAATGAGTGGTTTTGGGTCTATGTGGGCGATAATGTGGTCACGGGTGCAGTGGAATTTATGTGTGATTTTTCTCCACCGTGACTACACAAATGTTTAGACTTGCCTAAACTCGTAGTTTAGGGTTGGGAGTTAAACCGGTACTTCCACTGTGTGTTAGCCACTGAAGGGGTGTTATTCATTCTAAACTAGCTGGTGGTTTGTTTAAGTTCAGGATCTGTCTAGGAAGTCAGGTTATTTATTGTATGTTACAACATGATAGACTTGAAGCACTTATATGTCTTTTTTCTTTGTGCTCTTGGCACTCATTTATCATTGACATCTCAGTGATTTATATATCATGCAACCTTTTATTATCTTTGTGATATTCCTGTATGATACTCGTTTAGCCTTTTATTTAACATTTGAAATTTTGTTAAGCCTATTTCTGGTTGTTATTGTTATTCTCACTGTACTCACCGTCCTTTTTATGACGGTTGGTGCAGACCTGTCGTTTAGCAGGTCAGACAAAGGCAACAGATCAGTGATAGGCGATTGACGTTGAGGGCATTAAAGAGACTTTCTCTCACTTACTGAGTAGGTTCTTTGTATTATATGTATATGATGTTTGTCACATTGGGATCTTTTGGGATTGTAAGATATACTGGGACATGTATACGATATGTTTTACTTTCCTAGGATTGGATATACTTGTTGATTGTATACATATGCGAGGTTTCCACTCTCTAGGTTGTTCTGACTTGTGTCTTAGAGTTAATTAAGTTAGTTTGAGATTTTAAATTGCTTCCGATATACCTTGATAACTCACTAATTTGAGTAATTCATTTAATTTATTTTACTGATGCATAATCAATGGATAATAGTTAGGAAGGTTGACTAGGTTTGCGTTGACCTTACGAGAGTGGCTCGGGGTCATTGTAGGTCTAGGCTAGGCAGGGCCTTGTTTGGCTGGAAATTGGGGTTGTGACACGGACCTAGCGCACTATGCAATAAACTGGATGACCTAGTGCGCTATACAGTGGACCTAGCACGCAATGTAGTAAGCTAGATTACCCAAAGCAATACGTAGTGGACCCAGCGTGTTGTGCAGTAAACTGACAACTTTTTTAAATAAATTTACATCTCTACCTAGTGCCCAATCCATTCTACCCAACGCGCTATGCTGAAATCTAACAACTTTTTTAAAGTGTTGATCTACACCTTTAATTTGAATTTGAGGATCATTTTGGGCCTTAGATCATATGTAACGGTTATATGGGTAAAAAAATGGTTTGACCACATACCCAAATAACTAAGAACACCAAAGCTACTACTCTTGCTCATACACTTTCAAAAGTCCAAGTTACACATTTGTGCTAGATTTTTGATCACATACACTTGGTGATTCTCAGAGCTATCGATTCACCGGTCAAGATGACACTAGAGACGTGTTATAAGCCTTACAACTAGCACTCCAAAACTGATTTTTGGATCTCACACGTGGGGTTGTAAGATTTCTTGATTTCCTACTCCTTTTGAGCTTAATCTATACTTTTTGTTTGGAGTATAGTTTGAAAATCATTTTGTTGTGTTCTTGAATATATTTGTCTTGGGTTTTGCATTTAAACTTGATTTCTTTAAGCCTAAGACATATTTGAACAAGTTGTTACTCTTAATCTTGATTTTGACAAAACCACTTGTTCATTTGATTTGAAACCGCGCAATTTGTCATCGACATAATTTTATTGGTTTCTTGACTAAGTATTGTGCATACTCGCTGATTTTATTGACATTTTAGTCGGTGTTCATATTTGCATGCATAAGAGTGGTTTAGCTTTAGGTGGCTTGTAAGAATTTGACTTATTGTCGTTTTACATTGTAAAGGAAACTTTCATTGTGTTCATCAAACTTTGATTGTAAGATTTAGTGTGATCTAAGTCGAGGGAAGACGTAGTGAGGTTAGACGAAATTCCTAGCTGCATTTAGGTGGGGGGAAAATTCTAGTTTAGGCTAGGTGGTTGTAAAAGACCTTATAGTGTAAAAGACCTAGTTGCTACTAGGCGGTTGTAAAAGTCCTAGTGAATCTAGGCATACATGCTAGTGAGGCTAGGTGGGAAGTCCTAATTGCACTTAGGCATTATTGGCTTGAGAGCTTAAGTTGTAATCGCTTATTAGAATATAAGTGGTGATTAAAATCTTAACCGAGGTGGTTGGGTAGTTAATGTAGATCGATTGGATCGAATCACTATAAATCACGTCTCATTTCCATCTTTTCTACCCCCTGCTTGATTGCATTGCATAGATACTTATTATTGGTGTATGGGTTATTATTGTTATTTAGCATAAAGATTTAAAAAGACAAAAACCTCTGGGTACACCCAATTCATCCCCTTATGGGTGACCTTCAAACTTTAGGTTATTAAAGGGGTTCTTAAAGATAACTAATCTAAAATAATTAACTAATTACCAACTAGGAAATAGATACAAGAATAAATAAATAGTAAATACTTCTAAACTAACAATATTATAATAATTTTAAATCAAAGAGACACATAGACCAATGTAAGTATGATTTAATCGTCGATTCATACAAATTATTTTTCATATAGTCTTATAGATACCGTAACGACCCAAAAATCTAAATCGTGTCAAATGTCATTTTAGGTTGGACGTGGGCCCATTTGTCGTGATACACGTGTCAAATTCTCCATAGTCAACACTGAGGTATATTATTTTTGTTCAGTGTTTATATTACTTATTTTATCACTCGAATGTAAATTCCAATGTCCCAAATGTGCGATGACGTTTATGTGTGAGCTTTGGTGTTGAGAAATGAGTTCGGATCGGAAGAACGTGTTATGGGCACTGGGCAAACGGTTATCGAGTAATTAGCTGTCTGGCGGGATAATTGAATTAAAACACTGAAAAAATGTAATTTAATTAATAAATAAATGTTGTGTAACATGTTTGATATGTAAGTACGTCCGTGAGCACACGGCGGTGCGAGTCATGGTGCGGTTCGAGTGCGGGCATGTAACGACCCAAATTTAATTCGCCATTATTAGTGAAGTGTATGCAGACGTGGCTTACAGCTCAGATGCTCATAGGACCACGTTTTATTTCACACCGTGGGAGTGTTCTTCTTGCCGGCATGGGCCATGACGTCCAGCACGACGTGAGGCACACCGTGAAGCATTTGTTCACAGCGGCACCACGTGCAGTGTATGAGACAGAAAATAAATAAAAATTTAAAAATGGATTTTCTGAAATGGGTTTAATTGGGGTTTTAATTGGAGGATTATAATCAATTAAATTGGGATTTAAATTGATCGAAATGGATTCAAATTAGGATTTCGAATTTTAAAAATTTATGAAGTATTTTCAATTATCAGACTTTGGATTGACTGATTAGGAATTTGGCACTCATTTTGAGGCGTGAATTGGACAACATTTGGATTAGTTGGAGTGCGGTTTGAGGTGTGTAGTATCTCAACTAAAATTACTTGAGTATTTACTTATTTTGGCTTATGAATTCATATTTTTGTCTTTCAATATTCTATTCCTGGTTGTGGTTTATATGGATGGACGTTGAGGCCCTTCCTCCGTGCCTTTTCTGTGTGTATGCCCACTAGGCCATAACATGTGTGTCAGGAATGCACGTGTGGGTGCGTCGTTGGTACTACGCCGACCACCTAATGGATTCAGATACCGGCCTTGCTTAAGTGAGACTCGCCGGCAGTATTCTGTGGAAGAGCCCGAATTATGCTGCTAGTTTGGCCCTAGGCTCTAGGAACAAACTTTGAGCTTTCACTATTATCTATCCATGCAATGATCACAGTTGCCTATATTTATTTCCAAATATTTATTTAATGGCTTTATTTAAATTTCAGTATTTACTTTCAGTATTGCTCACTTAATTTCTTTGGGAATACTCAATCTGGACTTGTCATCTGCCTTTTGTGATGGCTTGAGTGCAGATCCTAGTACGAGTCGAGGGAAAGGGCAAGCTACCAAAGTACCAGTGATCCAGAGACGTTTAGCTCGACTTGTACGTTTGTATTATATGTATTTATTTTTCATTTTGGGGTTTGGGATTGTGAGATACTTTGATATAGTGTATTTTGATATTTTTAAACCTTTGAGGTATATTTTTAGATATATGGTTATCATGGGTTTTCCACACTAGGTTTATGGTTTATATCACATAATTCAATATTTATTAACTGAGTTAATATGTTTTAAGACTTCCGCTAATATTTTAAGGTTTTGGAGATAATTTAATAGATTAAATGAGTTCATTAACAAATTTGAAGAGTAAATTGTGGCATATGGTGGTTAATAACGATTAAATGGTGTATATTATTTAATGCGAGGTACAGCTGGCAATTGTAAGCCAAACTTTGGGCCTGCTTTGGCCCCCATAGCGGTCTATGGGAAAAAATAGGTCGTCATATTTTGGTATCAGAGCCTAGGTTTAGGGAAACCTAGGGCTCGAATTTGTGGTATAATTTGAGGATAAACCTGATCTTAAACCTGATGAATAAACTTTAGATGTGGAAACCCAAAGAAATTACTTAGAATCCTAGTTGGAAAGATATGTGAGATGGGTAAAAATCAGGGTTATACGTGTTATGTTTTTTGTTATATATTATATATGATACACATATATTCGTCCGAGGCTTGGACGAGAGGATTGCAACTGCAGTGGTATCTAGTGGAGCTAGTACACTAACAAAGGTCTACGACATGTCCCACTCACACGAGACATACCTGGTCAACAGGGTTAATAGAGCCAGCAGACGCAGAGTTCTCGTTCTGATCAGAGACCGAAGAGGCAGATGAAAGATCAGGGCCGACAAGGACAGGGCCAGAGACCTCACCGAGAAAATAGATAGGTTTGAGTAGGAAATCAAAGACAAGTCAAAGGGTGTCACCATTGGAGTCACAAAGTTGAGTGAGAAGCGGTTGGGCTGGTGTGAAAGATGACCTTAGGATGTGCCTTGGGATACGCGTGTGCAAGATGATGAAGTGAGAAATATAAGGCTTATTGTCTTTTCTCTATCCTCAAAACCTTTTCTTCCATCTCTCTCATGTGAAAACAATGACAAAGGCTTGTGGTTTGGGACGGTTTTTGCACGAATCAAAGGTTGAGGATCGAGCTACAACACGGATTAAGGTGAGATCTTGTCTACTCGTTCAATTTTCGTCGTTTTGACGCCTGTTTTTCGGGTTTTCATCGCGATATCTTCAGACACCATGTTAGTGTGACGGCCTAAGTTCTACAATCCTAAACTGGGTCGTGCCCAGCCTAGACTTATGTGGACCTCCGAGTCAATCTCGTTGAGTCACGAAAGCTAGTCAGCCTTCTTTTACCATTTAGTATTATTAAGCAATTTACAAGTTAAGAATATCGATTAGTGAGTTATCATCATTATAACAGAAGCAATTAAACCTCAAACTAATCAATAAACCTTAAAACATAAAAGTTAAAACAACCTAGAGTGTGGAAATCTCGCATATGTGTATCATCATCAATGAATAGTCAGAGGAGAGTAGCAACAAGATATACATGCCCAAGATCTCTCAAAACCCAAATCCCAATGTTTCAAAACAAATATATATACAATAGTGTTAGGTTTTTGGGGTTCGTACACAGCGAAAAATTCAAAACAATTTTTGAAAAACTCCAACAGGATCGCAAATAAGTTCCATTAAACTAGATTTGCAAAAGTAAACCATACCTTGATTCGTGGTTTCCTTCTCTGATTGTTTGATCTTCAAGGCGTTCAAGAACATCCTTTATTAGAAATCCACACACGAACGGTGACCACAATTTGGAGTGCTAGCCCCAAGAGAGATTGAAAACGTTTTTCTTTCTGTCCCAAAATTCAGAGAGTTCGAAATTTGAAAAAAATGAAATTCTTATATTACGTTCTTGGGTATCATCCTTTATTTATATGTGTAGATAAGCTCTCACTTAAATCCTATTCGTAATACAACTATCGTATTTACGATGTTTAAGTAAATTCGAAATACAACTATTGTGTTTACGTTGTTTAAGCAAATTACATATATACCCTTATTAATAAGTTATCATATTACGAATTATAAGGGGTTATATACTATGAATTTTATCTTATAAAATTCAATGCTATAGACCATTTGAAATTGCGCAAATTCATTCTTTGTGTGTGACCCAATAGGTTCAAGCGACGTCGATAGTGAACCAAAACCATTTTGGTACACAAGTCATAAGCGGTCTCTAGCAAGACATTATAACTACCCAAGTAACATAAATATCAAAATCGATACAACCTAATGAATAACGTATATCATATCCTTTTATCGTGCGATATCCTTTGATTAAATGTAAGGCATGAAAATTCACCCGAAATATTCAATCATACTAGTCTCGATCTTTAGATAGATTGAAAACGTCCAAGCGGCATTGATCATATCAGTTCATTTGGACTTTGCCATTTAACAATCAAACACATCGAGGGATCCACTGATATTCTCTTTACGAGAGTGACAAAATTCTTTCTTGATTACACACCTTCACATATTGCTCACATGATAACCAATCATAATCTTTATAGTCGTTCAGTTAAAAACAACGTTTGATTGTGTCAAATTACCATACTCCCAATATTGAAGTCTATTGTAATCTCAAGTCAAAATTAAGAGTAACACCTATGACTTAATCCATGTTGTGTTCTCATAGCGGGTCGGTCCAGTACCTTGTTCCTTAACAAGTACTCATGATCTCAATTCGTATCCCTATACGTATGATCATCACATGACCATCAATCAAGACTCACGCTAGTCTTAATTCATTATAGTTCCCAATATAATGACTGACTAGGGACATTTCAGATATTTCAACAAATACTCATGGATCTTATTATAAGGTAAATATGCAATCACTTATAATAAAACAACAAATGATAAACCTTTATTTTATTAACTAAAAACACTGTTAGATAAACAATGTTTGTAGATTGACCTAGGGCACATGCCCCAAGAAATAGTACAATAAGAGTCACTTATATCAGACAAGTGGAATGAACTGCTCTGGTATCCTCAGATGATATCTCCTATCTGTGGAGCCTTCCCCTTGCTGGAATGTGGATTTGCACTATGTCAAACACAAGAATGATGAGCCCAAGTAAGTAACGTCAAATAAGACATAAATACAACATTTCGAAATAAATAAATCACCAGTCCATATTCATGCCGATAGAAAGAAACGGACAGTGAATGCATGAATATATAACACTATAAATAATTCAACTGAGCAATCGAATATGAGTGTCCTAGAAAAATAAATAAATAGGCACAAGTGGTCCCGACCAAACAGTCATTGAGTCGAGGAAAACACCTTCAAGAGTCGAAGTTTAGAACATGATACACTCACATCATCCTAAAGTCTACGCAGATGAGATTCCCTGGTAGTCCAAGTAAGAACTCTCACCCCGTATAGAACAAGAAATAGTATCATGCATCTCGAGTTCGTGGCTCTGGCATATTACCTCAGATAACCCGTCCTACCAAAGGATCACATTGACTCACTTATCCTCGGACAACTCAAAAGAATGGAATTTAAAAAAAAATAGGAATATAGCAATAACAATAACAATTTAAAGCTAAAAAAATAACTGTAAAATTCCCCACTGGTTTACTTACCTGTATCCAAGCTAACACACACTCACACAAACCTTTACTCGCCTCCTACGATTCCCCGTGTGACTTGTCAATAACTAAAACTCCTGATATCCTATTAAATTACAAATCCTCATTAACTACATCCTAATTGACTTAATTTTCTAAAATTATTTCATCAGTATAATTTGGTCGATTTCCACAGTATTAGGTCTATTCGGACCAATTTGGATACCCAAGAGATCCCCAAAATTTTTTGAAAATTTATCAATTTTGGTTACTGTGAACAGTGTCACGTCGCAGGTGGCGCCATGGGGGTCAACCCCTGCTGCGTCACATAAAGCGTGACATTCTGAGCTTGCTGCCTCATACGCACAAGTGGCACCATAGGATTTTCCCCTCCACAGCATCACTTAAAGCGTGACTTCACCCAGAGCCTTTGCTCTGGGCGTTGTGATCCTCGTCGTGGCATAAATGCTCCACCATGTCCCTCGTGGCGTGAGTCCCCATACTCAAATATGGGTTTTCCAAAACCCCAGATCGCGTCATCGCGTTCCGAGCCTATCCCAAACTCTAAGGGATGTCTAATACAACCCTAAACCACCTTCACTTCGTGTTGAAACCTCGACAAAAACCCTGGATTTCGAAAATCACACAAAATCCCAAAAATTCCACCAAAATTCCAAAAAAATCCACAATCATCAAAATCACTATTGGAACACCAAAATCTCATTCCATTGACATCAAATCTATCAATCCAATCCATAAAAATGAAATTCCAAAATCGTTCTCCGAATCCATCATGATAAAAACACTCAAAATAACCGCCAATACATATATATATATAAACACTTGGGGAGTCAGGATCTCACATTAAAATTTGTGGCTGGCCGATCCTTTGGCATCAATCCACGTCGAAAACACCGAAAATCCAATGCAAGTTTTGTTTGATCATGAGGAGAGAGAAGAGAATGAGATGACAATGAAAGAGAAAAGTTGATGGGTGTTTTTATACCCCCCTCTCATCCACACTCATGCACGTATCTCGAGGCACATCACTTGACCCTCATTCACTCCATGTAACAATTTTAACACAACAGTATGACACCAATAAGTGACTGTCACTTCACAACTTAGCCATTTCTCGCACAATACTCACGTTCCTGGACCTGATCCTCACCACGACTCACTCGTCGCATACTCCCAGACGTACCAACGTATCAAACACGGTATACAACTTTTATTTATTATTTATTTTACATTTAAACAGTGGTTTTAGTTCAATTAATCCCCCAGACTGCTAATTACCCGACGACTACTCACCCGAAACCCGTTATTCACGTTCTTCTCGAGCCGAACCCATTTCCCAACACCAACACCAATACTTACACTCAAACGTCCACACACGTTTGGGACATTAGAATTTACATTCGGGTAGTAAATATACAAAACACCAAATAAAAATAACATACCTCAGTGTCAACGACTATGAAATGGACAACTGTATCACGGCAAGGGCCCACATACGACCTAAATTAACACATGGCACGAGTTAGATTTTAGGGTCGTTACAGTTAGGGTTTTGATTTGCTGGATTGATTTGGTGATGATTTCATGATCTTGGTGGTGATAAAGGAGTTGTTATGGTTGTTTTAAGGATTGGGGATTTTGTGCATTTTTTGTGGATTTTTTAAGGTTTTGGACGTAGATTTTGTATCAGGGGTTTCTGGATGTTTCGATGAGGTTTGAATGATAGGCTGGGTTTGTTTGGACGTCCCTATTAGTTTAGAATAGGCTCAGAACACGGAGATGCAAGGCAGGGTTTTGAAAAACCATGGATTGAGGTTCTAGTTTGGAAGTCGCGAGGGATGCCATAGAGCCCAAAGCCCCACAGTGTAGATCATGGCGTCTAGAGCAAAGGCTCCCGGGAACGTCATGCTTTAAGCGATGCCACCGGGTTCGAACCCCCAAGGTGCCACCTGCGGCGTGACATTATTCACAGACAAATTTTTGAGGAATTTTCAAAAAACTTTAGGGATATCTCGGGTATCCAAATGGGCCGAATATGACCCAATACCCGAAAAATTAACCCAATTACGTAAATGAATAAGATTATGGAAAATTGAGTAATTGGAGGATAATTAATGGTAAATTGAAATTAAATGACTATCAGGGAATTTTACTCAATTATGGGTCACACAAGGATTCCTAGGAGGCGAGTTGGGACGTGTAAGTGCGTGTTTAGCTTTGGATACATGTAAGTAAACTAGTGAGGAATTTTATAGTTATTTCTTAAGCTTTCAATTATTTTATTATTGCTCTGAGCCCATTTTTGGCATTCTATTTTTATTGAGTTGTCCGAGGGCAAGTGAGTCAACAGTGCTCCATGGAAAGGTGGTCAAGTGAGGTAACATACCAGAGCCATGCCCTCGGGATGCATTGCATTGGTAACTTTTGTGCGAAGAGTGAGTTATTAGCTGGATTACCAAGAAGCCTCATTGGTTCATTGGATTTAAGGTTGTTAGGTGTTGACCATGTCCTAGAATTCGAGTTTGGTAGGGTTTTCCCTTGACTCCACGATCGTTTGGTCGAGACCACTTGTGCCTATCTATTTTGTTTTATGGGACACTCATATTCGATTTCTCAATTATTTATTTTAGTATTTATTCATGCATTCCCTGTGCGTTTTTTATCGTCATGAATATAGACTGGTGATTTGTTTCGAAATGTTGTGTGTATTGTTTGGTGTTACTTACTTGGGCTCGCCATTCTCATGTTTGACTGAGTGCAAATCCGCAGTCCAGCAAGGGGAAGGCTCCACAAATAGGCGATTTGATTTGAGGATACCAGAGAGGTTTTCCTCTTAACTGATGTATGGGATTTTATATTATTGTATATTATTGTTTTGAAACTTTGAGAATTGGGTTATGAGAGATCTTGGGACATGTATATCTTGATGGTACTTTCCTCTTATTTGATATGTTGATGATATATATATATATATGCGGGGTTTCCACAGTCTAGGTTATCTTAATTATGTGTCTTGGAGTTGTTTGATTTAGTTTGAGATTTACCGCTTCCGCTATACTTTGAATAACTCACTAATATTGAATAACTCAACTTTAATATTGTTTAATAAATGGTAAATGGTAAGGAAGGCTTACTAGGCTTGCGTGACTTAGCGAGATTTGGCTCGGGGGTTCACGTAAGTCTAGGTCGGGCAGGATCTAGTTTTAGGTTGTGGAAGTGGGGCCGTCACATATAGGCTTATAGAGGCTCACGCTACCTCATTCTCCTCATGTCAGTGGAGGGAACGTGTAACACAACCACATACTAACTAACCCACAAAACCCCCGGATATGTCGTAGATTTTCAACGGACTAGCAACATTAACGCTCTATAAGAACACCTATCATGAGTGGTAACTAACATCAAACTCTTCCATCTATCACGTGGTGGTTACAATACGCAGCTACCCTTCTCATATCCCAATTCTACCAGGGCACATTGATTGCAAATAGACAAGGCCCTATTTACCACATAACGTGATCTCCTTACTGAGCGATGGTAAGATCACTAGCACTGATTTCTAGCCTAACTAGTGGCACATGCATTTACGCATTAGAAAGTAGTAGAAATACTAAGACTCAAATAGAATATATAAAGCAAGGCAATCAGAAAATAAGACTTTAATGAAAAATATATAAATTAATAAAAGAATCTCATAAATTACTTACATGTCTCTTGATCTAGACAATAGTTTAGCCTAGAATGGCCATTAAAATCTATAAATAAACTGCAAATAAAACTATTAAAACAAAAGGGAAAAGTGGAAAAAGAAAAAAATGTAGAGAGGAAAAAAATAATAGAATTCTCAGCTTTCTTGTAATTATAGCAGAGAGTGAAAAGGTGGAGATGGTTGGAGAATGGTGACGTAGCAGTCAGATTCGTTGAAAGCAAAGTTTGCCGAGGAGGATTTGTGGCTGTTGGAGAAGCTGGAGGAGAGAGAGCGCGTGCGAGGAAACGCGAGTAAGGATTCGTGTGGGCCCCAGATGTGTGGCAACGAGTGAGTCGTGGAACGCACTGGAGGAAAGAAAGCACTTAGAGAATATCCAATGGTAATGTGGGTATAGACAATGGATTGGTGCCTTCTCATGAATGTGGGGAGGATGTCTATCCTATGTGGCATTAGATGGACATTCAAATTTCAAAATGATCTCCAATGGTAATGTGAATTTAGGCCATGAATTGTGACTTTTAGACTTTATGTAACAAACAATTGATGATGTGGCAATTGATCACAATGTCTAGAAGTAGACATCGTGGTAGATGCCCTCCGTTTTGATTCTTTGCCACATATGATAGACACCCTCCACACCCTTGTCTTCGGCCGACTTACAATGTGTGAGTCCACACATAATCAAATTGGTAAGTCCGTTCTCTCCTTGTCTCCGCTCGTTTGGTGGGGTTTTTTGAATTTTTTTGTCATCATTTCACTGTTATTGATATTGATTATTGTTTGGTTTTTAGTGCCTTTTGATTTGTTGTTGATTTCCACATTTTTTATGTGAAATGTCAAAGGAGTCATCAAAATAAAGCCACCTTGACAACAACGAGGCATTTTTATGGTTTTTTATTAAGTTTGTTATCGAGAAGAATCTCTATTTTTTGTTATTATTCTCGCGTTGTGTGAACTATAAGTAAGTGTCACTTTACTTGAACCAACACTAATTCCTATGGTTTATGTGACGGCCTCAGTTCCCCACAAACTAGGTCCCACCCCAACCTGAGCCTACGTGGACCTCTGAGTCAACCTCTTCAAGATCAAAACGCATGCCTAGTCAGCTTTCCTTTCCATTATTTAAGTCATTTAACAATTATAGGTTGAGTTATTCAAGATTTGCAAGTTTTACAAGTAAATTAGCGGAAATTAACTAAACAAGTTAACTAACTCAACAAAATAAGATTCGTGACAACCTATGGTGTAAAACCCTACATATATACAGATAGCATGCATATCAAGTAGTGATAGCATAAGTAAAATCTAATACATGCACCAGTACGTTTAAAATCTCAAAATATCCCAATAAGATAAAACATATTATATACATACATACAATAA
Source organism: Stephania japonica (assembly GCA_039657345.1). NCBI lineage: Eukaryota > Viridiplantae > Streptophyta > Magnoliopsida > Ranunculales > Menispermaceae > Stephania > Stephania japonica. Next base: position 15,605,992 of record CM077560.1, on the reverse strand, counting down.
TAAGAAAACCTATAAAAGTGAGTAAGGGACGACCGCCTTAATGTCTTCAGAGAAAATCACCTAGTACGGGCACCTTGCGGATCTGTACTCGGTTAAAGATGAGAATGATGAGTCCATTAAGTAAAAGCTAGTAGGATCTAAACAATACTTCAAATATAAATAAAGCAGTTTAAAGTTCATGTAGATAGAAATAAAAACAGTAAGGGAATGCATGATAATAAGACTGTTAAAAGGAAAGTGCGAAAAGAAATGAGTGTCAAGAGAAGCAAAAGAGAGGCACCCAAGTAGTCCAAAGACCACCGAGTGTGGGTGCCACAGGGTCAGGGTCATAGAGTCGCGGCAACGCCAAGCAAACTCGAGTCCTAGAACGCGGCAATGCATGTTGTACTTAGAGCGTCACGAATTAGGGATATCAGATGCGCCCCGAATAACACATTTCTCATTCTGACTAACAATCTAATAAATCAAGGTCACGGCCTCGGTGGTGAACCATCAACCATACCCCGGAGTGTAATGGCCCGAAGTTAATTCGCTATTATTAATGACATGTTTGCAGACATGGCGAACAACTCATATGCTCGTGGGACCCGCTGATAGGTTAGGGCGCGTCTGGAGTTAGGTAAATAATAAATTTTGTGTTGTTGTGCTTTAATTTGCGATGTTTATTGGTAAATAAGGTTATTGGCATCGCGATGTGTGTTAGTTACGGTTTTATTGACGTATGAGGTTGTGTGACGGGCATTCGCTTCGAATAGCGTGTAAACGTGGGAATTGGATAACGAATAATAGTGCACTAGGTTGGGGAACCAAATACACACAATAAATGGTAAAATACATTAAATTATTAATTAAATAACACTGTATTTATGTTCGCGGTGCGAAAGTACGCAGGAGACGCGAGGTTACGTGCAGGACTCGGGTATTGGAACACTCGGGGTGTTAGTGTGTTGTTTGAGCAAGGCAAGTGAACAGAATGTCACCCATATAACTTACTTTAAAATGGACTTATTGGCTCATCCATGACCATTAGATGAAGCCTTGTGATGTATGTGTGGGTTGAGATGACAAGTTGGGTATAAAAATCCCATTTTTCACTCTCTCATCACCTTTTCTCTCTCCTCTCATACATTTGGATGAAAATGGAGATGGTGTGGAGGGTTGATGAAGTTGGAGTGATCATTTGGAGCTTAAGAGTTGAAAAATATTGAAAACAAAGGCCAAATCTTCAATCCACATCTCTTTCTCTACGTTTCGAGGTAATTTTCTCGAGTGTTGACGCAGGTTTCGGGAATTGAAGTGTGCACACCGGTTTAGGGAGGTGTTGCTATGGATTTTGAATATGTTGTTGAACAATTGTATGGGTTTTATTGAAGAGTTGAGGTTGGTTATGGAATTTTGGGACAAAACCAGGTTTTGAATGGTTTATTTCAGGGTTTTGGTTTTGGACGAGTTTTGTCGAAGTTTCAATGGGAAACGATTGATTAGTAGTTTTATGTGATGTTTAGACAAGCACGGACCCCAACGACGAGCTAAGGGTAGTTCAAAAATCCCAAAAACCACCACTGGCTGAGACGCCTTGAGGGGCACCGTGGTAAGTTAACACTCACGGTGTCACCCACATATGTCTCAGCTAGTAACCCAGGAGCTCACGCCGTGGACACGTTGTGAAGAACAAAAACTCGATGGCGTCATTGGCAACGTGTTAGGCAGAGATGAAATGTGAGGAAATGGGAAAAGACGCCGTACATGGTTGAACATGGCGACGTCCTTGGCGACGTATGGGGCAGTTTTAGAACTAAAACTTTTTAAACAAATTTACCAATTGGGGTTTGACTTAGGGACCTATATGGTCTATTTTGAGTGTTCAAATGATGAATTGATCAATGCTTTGGGTATTTAATTGGGATTTCTAAGGTTTAGGAAGTTATTAAATTTATTGGGAATAAATGGTTTTAGGTGGAATTGCGGAGACTTGGACACGCATTGTGAGCGTGATTTGGTGATGTTTGGGGTTAGCTGGAGTGCGGTTTAAATTGTGTAGTATCTCAATTGAATTACTTGAGTATTTACTTTTTTTGGTATTTTGAATTCAATTTCTTTCATTTCAATATTTTATTCTGGTTATGGTTATATGGGCGGGTGTTGAGCTGGGTTCCCTCCATTCCATTCTAGTGTATACGCCTACTACACCATAGCATGTGTGTCAAAGAAACTAGATGAATAGTTCAACCCGGGAATCGCATCGGGACACGTGTGGGTACATCGTTGGTATAGCGCCGACCATTCAACAGATCTAGATACTGGCCCTGTTCGAGTCGGACTCGCTGGCCGTATTCTGTGAAAGAGTCTGAATTATGGTGGTAGTCTAACCCTAGGGGCTAGGAACACACTTTGAGTTTTTCCTATTATTTATTCATGCAATGAGTGCAATTGCTTGTATTTATTTCTGCATGTTTATCTTATAGCTTTATTTAAATTCTAATATTTACTTTCAGTATTGCTCACTTAATTTCCTTGAGAATACTCACTCTGGACTTTTCATCTGCCTTTGTGATGGCTTGAGTGCAGATCCTAGTACGAGTAGTGGTAAAGGCAAGCTTTCGGAGTACCACTGATTAGAGAAAGATTGCTTTACACATACGTTTGTATTATCTATATTTTGTTTTCATTTTGGGATTGGGATTTGTGAGATACCTTGTATACATTGATCTTTTGAGACTTCTGAGGTATTTATGGTTATATATGGGTTTTCCACATTAGGTTTATGGTTTATGTCACACATTTATAGCATTATTATCTGACTAAATGTGTTAATAAGGCTTCCGCTGTGCTAAATTGAGGATTTTATGATGACTTAACATATGATTTGATTTCAATACAACTAAATTAGTAAATTGATAGTTTACAAGGTTCAAAAAGATAAAATGGAGGATATAATCCAATGTAGAGCACAACTGTCGTTGGTAAGACAGACTGTGGGTCTGCATTGGCCCTTGTGGCGGTTTATTTGGAAAATGGGCCTTTAAATTTTGATATCAGAGCAAGGTTCTGATGAGTTCTATGTTTCCTAAACTCTGAAATTGAGGATAATCTGATTATAAACCTATTGAATAAGTTTTAGATGTGGAAACCCAAAGGAATTGCCTAAAGTCTTAGTTGGGAAGCGATAAGAGATGGGTAGAAATCAGGGATTATACGTGTTATGTTTTTGGTTATTGTAACAACCCCAAATTTTTAACTGACTTGTGTTGCACTTGTCAGGATTGTGACCCGGCTACGTGAATACTGGACAGTATTTCAAACTTCGGGAGTCGACACCGAAGTAATTTTATGATTCTTTGATTGTGTGTATTAGTATTTTAGTATTTTACTGGTCTCGAGACGTTCGGACGATTTTTAACTGAGTGAGGTTTCGCCTAGTTAAACAGGGCATAAAAACGAATAAAGGGTACAAATAAATGAAGTTTAATTAATTTAATTAATTAGTTGGCGAGACAAGGCGAGACTATGCGTGCTACAGGAGTCAGGGCAAGATAAGACGGACCGCGAAATGTTGTTTGAATGCGGGAGTTAGTTAATTATGCATTTCACAGACTATGGGATAGAACTTGTTAAAGTGACACAACTCAAATGAGGAGAGCCATGATATTTACATTGAGATGTGTGTGTATGTTGAGATGTGATAAATGGGTAAAAGACCTATAAGGGTAACTGTTTGGAAGAGTGAGAGAAGAATGTTGAAAGGCAAAAGGGTCATTTGACTCATTTAGTCATATATATAACATTTTTAACAAAAAACCCTACACACTATTCATCTTCTTCTTCAAGCACTGCCGCCACCCCTCCTGCTCACCCCATTCGGCCTCACCGGATCTGACGCCGGAGGTCCGTCATCCCTCTCTCTCTCTCACTCTCTCTCTGCTCACATGTTTCTCTCTCTTTCTCTCTCTCTCCCTTTCTCTCTCATTCACGGTCTCACTTCATTTTCTTCATCTCACCGCCTCTACCTCTTCTCGCCGTCGACAAACTGGCACTGGTCCACGGGACCCCAATAGTGGACAAGCTCACCGGAGATCCGTCACTCTCTCTCGATTTGTTTTCTCTCACACTCTCTCCCTCTCTCGGTCCATTCCTCCCTGCCTTGGCCGAGCATACCACCGGTTTTCGGAGGTCCAGAGGTGGCTGAAGTTCACCTCTCTCGCTGGAGATCTTCCTCTCTCCCTCTCTCCCACTCTTTCTCTCTTTTCTCACTGTTTTTCTTTATTGCTTTGAAACTGTTTTCGTGACTGTGTCGCTGCTTCGTGTCTACTATTGTGGTGGTTGCTGCCATGAATCGGGGACTGGTCGGAGATTACACACGGTGGCTCACCGGAGTCTTGACAGTCCCGGAGCACCCCAACCTCGTGGCATATGTGTGGAGGCATTGTTTTGTGTGTATCGACTGCTCTATCGAGGAAGTGCTCTATTTATGCTCTCATCGAAACTGCCAAGGTTGGCGACGCTGCTGGCCGGACTACCATCGGTGGGGGGCTGTCACGGATCTTGCCAATGTCCTTGATGGTCTCTCGTAACCTTTGGTGCGTCTAAAACACTATTAATGTTGTTATTTGGTCGACGATTTTGCGTGTTGGTTTTATCAAGTGTTAATCGTTGTGTTGTGTGGTTATCAACTTGTCGTTGAGCGTGCCTCGGCTTTCCCATGTCGCAGTGATACTCTCTCGATGTCGGACAACGTCAGCAAGTCACCATGGAATCTCGATCTCGGTTATGGTTCGATGATACGTTGTGATGAAGTTTCATGCATGTGAGGATGTTTTGAGGATTTCTTATAAGGCATTACTTGAATATGATTTTGTATTTTGGTTCTAAGTGAAGACGTCAATAAGGCGTGTATTTTTTTGTATTTTGTGACGTTTGTGGAGAATGTGTTTCATGTGGTGGTTTGTGTTGAAGTTTTGAGGTCATAGGGACATTGGTATATGTGTGCGGTGTAGTATGCGTACATGTATACTTCACGCCGCGCAATGAGTTGTTTGTGTTGTAATTTTGCGGCAAATTGCATGGTGTGAGTGTTTCCTTCTGTTTCGAACCTACGTTGTGTATAACTTGGTCCATGGGTGTTTGAACGCCGCATGCTAAGGGTTTATGTATTGTGAATGGTTATGACGTCGTGGTCATGTTGCTGGTCCTTGAGGCTATGGCGTGACCTATTTACGACTGAGTCGAGCCTAAGATGTGTGATTAAGGTTACATACGTTATGGTTTTCAACCTGAGAGAGAGTATCCATTCTTCTATTAAATTGTCGAGTTGTTTTGAGTCCTTAAAACACTTAGGAATACGATAGGGTTTAACCTAGGGTTTAGTTAATGACTTGACCCATTAATTAGAGTTTCCAACCTTGTCAGGTAGCGGGAAACTCGGGAATACGCGTTAGGATTCACGAGAGTGGTTATTCACAGGTTACGTAGTCAGATAAGTACACTTGCCTTAAAAGCTTGTGTATGATTTGTAAGCCAGTAAGAAAATGCCATGTGATTCATTATCATTGATTCAGATTCGTTATGCTCTATTATTGGTATTCCATTCCATTCCTTGTTGTGTGTTTCTTGGCATAAGTGTTTCGTCTCAAAAGTACTAGGACCTGCACTAGAGGGATAAAACGCGGGCACTCATGTACAGGAGTGTGTGACCACCCTTAGTGACTGTGTGACATCGAGTACTGGGTGGTTGGGTTTGAGTCCCTCCCATCATAGCAGTGCATTCACTTGTGTCGATGCACGGGAAGACCTCGTGAGGTCTTCACCGTTATGCTATGATTTAAACCACTTATGGGCCTCTTTTGATTCTTTGGAACACACTTGACTTTCGATTGATATCTATTAGTCTGTTTATCATGCACTTGATCTATTTAAATTCCTGTCTTTCTATTACTGCGTGACATTTAGACGACTTTACTTGTTATATCATGAGTTACTGTTATCTTCTTCTGGCATTACATTCGATTTTTTCAGTTGCTCACCGTCTAGTTTGTGACAGTGGATGCAGATAGAGCAGAGTGCAGTAAAGGCAAGGAGCCCTATTTAGGCAACTTTTTGTGAGGATTAGCGGCTGGACTTGGAGACTATTTAGTAGGTTTTATGTTTTGCTTATTTGTATATCGTTTCATACTTATGTTTTTTTAGGATTATTGAACTTGGCATTTTTGGTGAGACTGGTATCATGTATATATGCTTATTGAATTGTACATGAATACTCGGGGTTTTCTACATTTATAGAATTCCTATATTTCCCTTGATTAAGTTATTTCCCCTTACGTTTTGTTTATTTACTTTTCGATGCGTAAAATTTGCAATAACTCTTTCATAAATTATATAATTGAATGATTGGTGGTTGACTAGGCTCGTCAGGATGTCGAGTGATGACTCGGGGCCTGCACAGGTCTAGGCCGGGCGTACCCAATTGCACGGGGAAATTTGGGCTGTCATAGTTGTATATTACATACGTTACACGTATATTCGTACTAAGGCACGTTCTTCGATATAGATATCGATGGACGGGTAGCCTCCAAGTACGACTTAGCCAAAGGTTGGGGATACTAGTGACCCCACCAGGCAGACATTGACTTTGGAGTTGTTAGCATGGGCTGTGGATGATAGGTTTGCACAGTTATTGGATTTATTGAGGACTTGTGAAACTACCACAGCTCCTACTACAGTGGTAGCTGCACCATTTACTCCTGCAGTTGTTGCTTCCACTACTGTTGAGACTAAGGGCAGGCTGTAGTATCTAAGAAACATGTTGAGATGGTTATACCAATAGTTGTTCTAGCTAAGACTACGTTAGTTGTGACTATTTCTACTACTGAGTAGCCAGCTGTGGCGTCTTCATCAGGGAGTTTGATGACTTTGAAGGTAAGGAAGCTAAACGATTATCTTAGATTCTCTCTAGGATATTTTTACGGAGCGGAGACCCAGAGTTAGCCGGGAGATGGCTATTGTCTCACGAGAGATTACATGAGATGTTATTAGTTGAGGAGGTTGATTGACCCAGATTGGCTAGTTATTTATTAAAATTTGTTGTTGTTGTGTGGTGGACCACATATAAAGCAACACATCCTGCGGTTACTACCTGGGTTGATTTCTGAGCATTATTTATGGATGAGTATATACCTATGGAGGTCAGGATTCGATTGAAAGAGGAGTTCTTGACACTAGTGCAAGGCACTATGTCTGTTACTGAGTACATGGAGAGGTACATATATCTGTTGTCCTACTCTATGGATCTGGCAACGACGGACAGGTTACAGATATATTATTTTGTCTGAGGACTGGACAAGAGGATAGCTACCACAGTTGTTTCTAGAGGAGCGAGTATTTTCGCTCAGGTATACGATAGGTCTCTTTCTCAAAAGACTTATATAGTACCGAATGCTAGCAGATTGGTGATTCAGACTGCGCTACGGGGTCAAAAGAGTCATCGAGCTCATTTTGGTCTGATCAGAGGTCGAAGAGATAGATGAGAAATCAGGGCCAACATGGACAGGGCTAGAGACCTCGTAAAGGTGATTGACAATCAGATCAGGGTCGTAGAGGTAACAGAGATCGTCGGGATGATCGGGACATATGTGATGATCATGAGGTAGCTTATTCTGCGGCTTTTACACCAGTTGATCGGCCGAGACAGCAGTAGAGACAGGATAGAGGTTAGGGTCAGAGAGGCCAAAGTCAGTCATAGAGTCAGAGGACTACTAGCAAGTAAGAGACTCGTGCGTGTTATTGATGTAGTCAGGTAGGACATCTCGTGGTTGATTCTACCAGACCAGCAGTAGTACTGTGACGGCCCCAATTTCCCTGTGCAATTAGGTATGCCCAGCCTAGACCCCGTGCGGGCCCCAAGTCATCACTTGGCAACCTAACGAGCCTAGTCCGCCTTGGATTTAATCAATTTAATAATTTATGAAAGAGTTAGTGCAATAATATACAACGGAAGACTAAACAGTAATAACAAGGGGAAATAACTCAATCAACGGAAATATAGGAGTTCTGTAAGAGTGAAAAACCCCGGGTATTCATGTACAATTCGATAAGCATATATAAATGATACCAGTCTCACCAAAAATACCAAGTTCAATACTCCCAAAAATATAAGTATGAAGCGATATACAAATCAACAAAAAATATAAACACCTACTATAGAGTCTCTCTGACGTCGCTGCTAGTCCTTACAGTAGATCACCTAGGCAGGGCCCCTTGCCCTTGCTGTTCTCCACCTTATCTACACCCACCATCACAAACTAGACGGTGGGTGACTAAAGAAATCAAAAGTAGTGCCAGAAGAATGTAATAGTAATTTATGATTTAAATAAACAAAGCAGTCTAAATATCATGCGGAAATGCAACAACAAGAAAGTAAATAAATCAAGTGCATGATAAACAGACTGATAGATAAACAATCGATATTTGCATGTTCTAAAATTCAAAAGAGGCCCATGAGTGGTCTAATTTCACAGCAATACGGCAAAGATCTCGCAAGATCTCCCCGGGCAATGTCGCAACACTAGCGCAGCGTGAAATCGAGAGGCATCGCAACACCTCTCGAATCCAGTACCCAGTACACACATCACTAGGGGTGGTCAGTTACCCCTGCAGAGGGCACCCTCGTTGTCCCAGCTAGTGCGGGACCACATGATACCTTCGAGACACACACTCATGCCGAGAACATACAACCAAGGAAAACGAAATGGAATTTCAAACAAGGGATCAAATCGCAATATCAATGAATAGAGGATATATAAATCACATGTTATTTCCTTACTGGCCTACTAACGTACAAATGTTTTTTAGGGCAAGTGTACTTACCTGACTAATCGTGACCCGGTATTCACTCCGAGACTTTAACGTGTTTCCCCTGTTTCTCGACTACCTGACAAGGAATCAAACCCCGAATGTTGTTTTAGAGTTCGTGTTTAGTTTTAGGGTGGTTCCTATAACCTTGGTTTGAATTCATTTAATTAATGTACTTTATACTATAGTTGATGTCCTTTACACCCTGGTTAGGCTCTTGTTGGGTCCATGTGTCAAGCCTATATTCACCTAAGTAGGCTTAATATGTGGACATTCATTGGGCCTAAATACATAATCTCATCACCCATTTACACCTCATTTGTATTTGCTATGGACCCTTATTATGTAATGTGTATTTGAGCCCTTATTGGGCCTTAACACAAGCCTACAATTAATACTTAAAATTGTCCATACACTTCCTTGCTTTATTTCTTCACACACACATATAATAATGTACCTTATGGTCACACACATACACAACTGATGTGTACACCCCACTGGTGTGCACACTCACAATTCACATACACCCCACTGTTGTGTGCACCCCACTATTATTTACACCCCATGTTCACATGCATTAATACGTCACTTTATTACTTAAAACTATATTATACACACATTTTCACCATGCAAACACATATACAACTGTTGTGTACACCCCACTGTGTTGTACAACCCACTGTGGTGTACATACACACTGTTGTGTACACCCCATTGTGGTGTACACATAGTGTACACCCCATGCACACACATCCACACCATGGTTTCACATCAATAACTCACGCAACTCACACACCACAATTTTACATCAACCATTCGAACACCCCATTGCTGCACAGGGGGTCATCTCCGGCCAGTGGGGTCGTCGGAGGACCACCTCCGATCAGCCTTGGTCGGGAACGAACCCTCCAAGCCACGACAGTCCAAATAATAGCCAAAAACCAATCATGAAATGGCCAAAAACAGTGGGAAAACCGAGAAGGGATGGAAGGAAAAACCAAGAGTGTGGGGGAGGGAACCTCGACTCCGGTGAGCGGTGGACCTTGGCAACCTCGGGACCTACCAGCGGTGGTGTGCTCGGCCAAGTTAGAGAGACATGGACCGAGAGAGGGAGGTACACCGAGAGCACAACCGAGAGAGAGAGAAAAGAAAGAGAGAGGAGGAGAAGCTCACCTCAACTTCGCCGGTGGGCGTTGGGACGTCAGGCTCTTCGATGGTGGCAGTGGTGGTTGTCCAGCCGAGGATGGGAGGACTGTGGCGTGAGAGAGCCGAAAGTCGAGAGCGTGGAGAGGAAAACCGAGAGTGGGTGAGTGAGAAAACGAGAGAGAGAGAGAGAGAAAGAGAGATGTTGGAGAGAGAGGAAGGAGGAGGTGGACAGTAACGGCTTGGAGTTGGAGAAGATGATGAAAGTGCACATTAGGGTTTTCTTTGTTTTTAGATATGTGTAACAACGTGAAATGACCCTTTTGCCCTTGAGTTTAAAACTTGCACATCCCTTGGACAGCTACCCTTATGGGTCATTTGGCTCATCATCCCAATTTAACACATCTACACATCTCCAAGCCCATCCAATGGTTCTCCTCACCATATTGTGTCATTTTAACAATCTTATCCTATATTAACCCATTAGATTAATTTTATTAAATTATAAATAAGGTCACACAAATTCCCGCCTACTCAGTACATAGTGCCCCGCGTCTGACACGCTTCTCGAGGTGTTCCCACTTAGTATTCAAATAAATTTCCTCATGTCTAAGTTATACTTTATTGATAAAAGTGTATTTCCTCAACTAAGGTCATATATCTCATTTGACTTTGTTTATTAATAATGTCCACTAAAACGGTTCCCGAAAACCCCGTTTAACTAGGCGACACCTCACTTAATTAAAATATAGCCCGAACGGCTCGAGACCCGTAGAATACTAAAATACTAATACACAAAGTCAAAGAATCATAAAATTACCTTGGTGTCGACTACCAAAGTTTGAAATACCATCCAGTATCCACGTAGTCGGGTCACAATCCTAACACGTGTAACACAAGTCAGTTAAAAATTCGGGGTTGTTACAAGTACCATCACAGACTGATCAAGCCAGAGATAGGGCTCAGATAGCTACTTTTGAGGTTGCACAGCCAGACCAGGAGGCGACCAAACAGCATATTGAAGGTTTGTTATCTATCTGTGGTACTTTTATGCATGTTATATTTGATTCTAGCAAAACATTTTCCTTTATATCTGGACGCATGGTTGGATTGTTAAGGTTAGGTGCACAGACCTTAGATACGCATCTTATTCTTTGTACGGCAGCTAGGGATAAGATTTACCCTAACCAGATTTGTCAGGATTGTGTGGTTGAGATTCAGGGACATCAGTTACTGGCTGATTTGAGAGTATTATAGTACTTGGAGTTCGATGCGATGTTCGATATGGATTGGTTATCGTCTTATCACGCACAAATCAACTGTTTCAGCAAGACGATGACATTTCATATCGAGGGGATTCCAAAGTTTTCATTTGTCAGAGCTGTATCAGCATTACCTATCACTCGAGGTCGATTAGCTACATTGCAGGAGATGGAGGTGTATGCAGTTATGGTGGAGCCATAGTTTAGGACAGTGATTAGGATTGAGGATGTCCCTATGGTTTATGAGTTTTCATACGTATTTCTTGAGGACTTGTCAGGATTGCCACCACTTAGAGCTATTGAATTCCTTATCGATCAGATTATAGGGACTCAACCGATTTACAGCAGGCCGTATAGGATGTCAGCATCGAAGCAGGAGGAGTTGAGGACCCAGTTAGAGGAGTTACTTTAGAAGGGATTCATTTACCCTGGCATGTCACCTTGGGGAGCTCTAATTTTTTTTGTGAAGAAGAAAGACGGCTCTATGCGGATGTGTGTGGACTATAGGAAGTTGAATCAGGTGATGATTCGGAATCGTTACCCACTTCCCAGGATCGATGATTTGTTCGATCAGTTGGCAGGAGCCTAATTTTTCTTGAAGATTAACCTCAGATCAAGATACCATCAATTGAGGATTCGAGAAAGGGATATAAAGAACACCGCTTTTAGTACGCGATACGAGTTATTTGCGTTTGTGGTCATGTTGTTTGGGCTGACTAACACGCTGGCGATCTTCATGGATTTGATACACATGGTACTCAGCCCTTTTTTGAATCGATACGTCATTGTTTTCATCAACGACATCCTGATTTAGAGTAGGACTCATTTGGAGCACGAGAGGCATCTCAAGGAGTTGTTGGCGACGCTGAGAGAGCACCGACTTTACGCCAAGTTCAACAAGTGCGTATTTTGGCTGAGTGAGGTCAAGTTTTTTGGGCATGTCATCAGCGATCAGGGCATGTCAATTGATGGTGACAAGATTCGGGCTATTATTGATTGGAGGACACCTGAGTCTGTTTCTAATATCCGGAGTTTTCTAGGTTTGGCGGGCTACTACCAGATTTTGTTCAGGATTTTTCACTTATTGTAGCGTCGATGACTAGGTTGACCAAGAAAGATGTCAGATTTGAGTGGTCGCAAGAGTTTGAGGATGCTTTCTGGGACCTAAAGAGACAGTTGACTTTTGTGCCAGTTTTGGCATTTCCCGTGGCAGGTAAGGATTTTTTGATTTACACTGATGCGTCAAGAACTGGGTTGGGTTACATGTTGATGCCTGATGGACAGTGGCCTATCTATCACAACAATTGAGATCACATGAGGAGAGTTATCCAGTGCACGACTTGGAGCTTGCGGCGGTCGTGTTTGCACTAAAGGCCTGGAGACATTATCTTTATGGTGAGAGGTTTGTACTATTTACAAATCATCATAGTTTGAGGAACCTATTCACTCAGAGGGAGTTGAACATGAGACAACGAAGATGGCTTTACTTATTAAAGGACTACGACTTCGTTATTGAGTATCATCCGGGGAAGGCGAACGTTGTAGCTGATGCGCTGAGCCGAAGTGGCATCGAGAGTTAGAAGGGACTGCGGCATATGACACACGAGCACGAGTTTCTTGAGGCTGCGTTAGTGTTGTGTGTGATAGAGTCTATTTCTGAACTACGCATTTACGGCCAGATGCGAGTTCTTACGATGTCTCTAGAGCAGGTTGCTGAGTTGCTGAGAGCCGAAGGCCGGTATTAATGGATCAGTGGACTAGCTTAGGATCTGGGGTGCATAGTGTGGTTTGAGGGTTCAGACGGGTGCTTGAGACATAGTGGTCGTTTGTGGATACCGGAGGTGCCAGAGCTTAGAGACAGTATTCTCAAGGATGCGCACTGGTCATGATTTACAGTTCATCTTGATCGGACCAAGATGTATCATGACCTACAACGATTGTTTTCGTGGCTAAGGATGAAGGTTGACATGGGGAGGTACGTCCAGAGTTGTCATATTTACCAGCAGGTGAAGGCTGAGCACAGGAGACTAGCTGAGTTGCTACAACCGCTACCCATTCCTTAGTGAAAATGGGAACACGTAACCATGGACTTCATCAGTGGCCTATCACAGACTACGAGGAGACACGACACAATTTGGGTAGTTATTGACTGGTTAATAAAGTCGGCACACTTTATACCGATCGCCATGAGATATTCAGTTACACAGCTGAGGACTATCTTCGAGAAAGATGTTGTCAGATTGCATGGTGTACCAGTTTCCATTGTTTCTGATAGAGATCCGAGGTTTACTTTGAGGCTTTGGGAGAGTATGCATGAGCAGTTTGGCACTCGACTACAGTTCAGTACTGCGTACCATCCTCAGACTAACGGGCAATTGGAATAGTTGATTCAGATTCTCAAGGATATGCTCAGGGTGTGTATTTTACAGCTTGGTGGATCATGGGAGGATTATCTGTCGTTGTGCGAGTTTGCGTACAACAACTATCAAGCCAGTATCGGAATGCCACCGTTCAAGGCACTTTATGGTAGGCCCTGCAGGTCACCAACATGTTGGGCAGAATCGGAGGATACAACGGCTATAGGACCTGAAGTTGTTATGGATCACACTAAGAAGGTAAGGCAGATTAGACAGAGACTTCAGGCGGCACAAGATAGACAGAAGAAGTATGCGGATAGGTATCACGAGGATCTAAGCTATGAGGTTGATGATATGGTGTATTTGAAGGTTTCTCCATGGAAAGGGCAACAGAGATTCGGCATTAAGGGGAAACTGGCACCGAGATTTGTTGGACCATACAGGTTCAAGGCATGCGTCAACAATGTAGTGTATGAGTTAAAGTTGCCGTCGTAGCTTGCCGGGGTGCATCCTATATTTCATGTTTCTATGTTGAGATTGGCTAAGTTGGGGACCTATGGTTAATGTCAGGCAAGTAGAGGTGCGATCTGATGGCACAAATGAGGGGTAGCCAGTTGAGATTATAGATCGTAGAGTGCATATGTTGAGGAACAGGGAGATCCTGAAGGTTTTGGTTCATTGGCAGCATCACGAGACTGAGGGACTCACCTGGGAACTTGAGTCTACATTGAGGCAACAGTACCCTTAGCTATTTTTCGGTAAGTAATTAGTTAATTATTTAAATCTCGGGACGAAATTTCACCTAGTTGGAAATAATTGTAATAGCTCGAAGTTAATTCATCGCTATTAATGACGTGTTTGCAGACGTGGTGGACAACTCAGATGCTCATGGGACCCGTTGATAGGTCAGGGCGCGCCTAGAGTTAGGTAAATAGTAAATTTTTATGTTGTACTTTAATTTGCGATGTTTATTGGTAAATAAGGTTATTAGCATCGCGATGTATGTTAGTTATGTTTTTAATGATGTGTGAGGTTGTGCGACGGGCATTTGCTCTGAATTGTGTGTAAACACGGGAACCGAATAGTGAATGATAGTGCACTAGGCTGGAGAACTAAATACACAAAATAAATAGTAAAATACATTAAATAATTAATTAAATAACGTCGTATTTGTGTTCGTGGTGCGAAAGTACGTGTGGGATGCGAGTTTATGTGCGGGACTTGGGTTTCAGAACACCCAGGGTGTTAGTGTGTTGTTTGAGCAAGGCAAGTGAAAAGAGTGTCACCCATATAAGTTACTTTAAATTGGACTTATTGACTCATCCATGACCATTAGATGAAACCTTATGATGTGTGTGTTGGTTGAGATGACAAGTTGGGTATAAAAATCCCATTTTCACTCTCTCATCACATTTTCTCTCTCCTCTTATACATTTGGACAAAAATGGAGGTGGTGTAGAGGGTTTGATAAAGTTGGAGTGATCATTTAAAGCTCATGAGTTGAAAAATATCGAAAACAAAGGTTAGATCTTCGATCCACATCTCTTTCTCCATGTTTCAGGGTAATTTTCTCGAGTGTTGACGCAGGTTTTAGGAATCGAATTGAGTACACTGGTTTTGGGAGGTGTTCTATGGATTTTGAATATGTTTTGGAACAATTGTATGGGTTTGGTGGAGGAGTTGAGGTTGGTTATTGAATTTTGGGACAAAACCAGGTTTTGAATGGTTTTTGTCGAGGGGTTTCGATGGAAAACGGTTAATTAGTGTTTTTATGCAATGTTTGCACGAGCACGAACCCCGGCGACTAGCAAAGGGGGTTTGAAAATCCCAAACTTGACCACTGGCCGAGGCACTGCGAGGGGCACCGTGGTGACTTAACTCTCACGGCGTCACCCACGCACGTCTAAGGCAGTGACTCAGGAACTCACGCCGTGGACACATCGTGAAGAATAAAAACACGGCAGCGTTAATGGTGATGTGTTAGGCAAAGGCAAAATGTGAGGAAATGGGAAAAGTCGCCGTATAGGTTGAACGTGGCGGTGTCCTCGGCGGAGTCTGGGGCAGTTTTAAAACTAAAAATTTTAAAATAAATTTACCAATTGAGGTTTGACTTTGGGACCTATATGGTCTATTTTGGGTGTTGAAATGATGAATTGATTGATGATTTAGGTATTTAATTGGGATTTCTAAGGTTTAGAAAGTTATTAAATTTATCGAGAATAAATGGTTTTAGGTGGAATTGCAGATACTTGGACATGCATTTTGAGCGTGATTTGGTGACATTTAGGGTTAGTTGGAGTGCGATTTGAGGTGTGTAGTATCTCAACTGAAATTACTTGAGTATTTACTTCTTTTGGCATTTTGAATTCAATTTCTTTCATTTCAATATTCTATTCTGGTTATGGTTATATGAGTGGACGTTGATCTGGGTTCCCTACATTCCATTCTAGTGTGTACGTCCACTACACCATAACATGTATGCCAGGGAAACTCAGTGAATAGTTTGACCTGGGAATCACGTCGGGACATGTGTGGGTACGTCGTTGGTACTACGCCGACCACATAGTGGATCTAGATTTTGGCCTTGCTTGAGTCGGACTCACCGACAGTATTCGATGGAAGCGTCTGAATTATGGTGGTAGTCTGACCCTAGGGGCTAGGAACACACTTTGAGTTTTTCCTATTATTTATTCATGCGATGAGCGCAGTTGCCTCTATTTATTTCCGCATGTTTATCTAATAGCTTTATTTAAACTCCAGTATTTAGTTTCAGTATTGCTCACTTAATTTTCGTGGGAATACTCACTCTGGACTCATCATATGCCTTTTGTGATAGCTTGAGTGCAGATCCTAGTACGAGTAGGGGCAAGCTTCTGGAGTACCGCTAATCAGAGACAGATTGCCTAACTCGTACGTTTGTATTATCTATATTTTGTTTTCATTTTGGGATTGGGATTTGTGAGATACCTTGTATATATTGATCTTTTGTGACTTTAGAGATATTTATGGTTATATATTTTCACATTAGGTTTATGATTTATGTTACACATTTATAGTATTATTATTTGAGTAAATGTGTCAATAAGGCTTCCGCTATGTTAAATTGAGGATTTTATGATGACTTAACATATGATTTGATTTCAATACAACTAAATCAGTAAATTGATAGTTTACAAAGTTTAAAAAGATAAAATGGAGGATATAATCCAATGAAGAGCACAGATGTCGCTGGTAAGACAGAGTATGGGTCCGCATTGGCCCTCGTGGCGGTCTATTTGAAAAATGGGTCGTTATACGGAGACACCTTTTAGACTAACTTGGCTCTCGAACACTTATATAGTAGTGGGAATTTTAAGAAAGGGAAACAGTGCAATAACAATAAAATTCTAAGCTCGCTGAATTACTATGCGTTTCCTAGCTAGTTTTGTTTCTTGCATATCCACGATAATATTGTGCTTTCGCAACTCCAACACGATTCCAACTAATCCCCAACATTCGACACTATGCGACTAGGCTCCTGCTGTCCATTTGGATCAGTTTTAAGTGTGTTAGAGTTTATTTAACTTGGTTTACATCTATTAACATAATCTCGCCCTATATTAGTTTATAGCAACCATTTAACCAATTTTACATCCAAAAATGACCCGAAAATGATGCTAAGACGCCTAAGAAAGACCTCGGATAGGCTCGAGTCCCAACCTTAATGCTATTGAGTTTAATCCAATGTTAAAAACTCATTTGAAAATTGTAACGGCCCCGAATTCCATCGAGGCCTGTCACAGGTGCCATTCGGGCCCATAACCAGCCACGTAGCTGCTAGTTATGTCCCATAGCCAACTAATTCACCATATATTATTAAAACCTCAAATTATAATCATTATTATCATTTATGTTCGTTAATTGAAGTCAAGTCGTCTGTTATATCGTTCTAAATCTTCAATCGGCTGCAGAAGACTTAAAGCATGATAATATAATTAAAACATTAGTATCATGTCGTGAGATCATTTCCTAATATGGAAAACCCGTAAACCATCATATAAAGGTAAAGAAACCTCCAAAATTCATCATAATATCAAAATATCAAAATATATGTCATAAGGTATCTCTTACAGTCCAAACCCAAGATAAACGACAACAAAACGTATATATACAAACGTCCAAACCCAAGATAGTCGGCTAGTGTCATGACCCAAAATTCTAATTCAAGATTTGGACCATAATCAGGGTCATCGACTCGTGACATGACCCGAAAACGGGTACACAGTCTTGACACTCAGCTTGAGGACTGAGTAGTATATTATTTTTAGTGTGATGTGTGCCTAGTATGATGTATGTGTGTATCTTATACCGAAATTATTAAGTTCGATAGTTTTGATGATTCGGCGCATGCGGGGAAATGCGTCGAGTTGCATGCAAGTCGGGGGACCGGGTAACTAGACTTGTGGTAAGTCTAAATTTATTTAAATATGGTTCAAATGATTTAAGCACATAACCTATATTATGTACATTAAGTGAATCAAATTAGAAGTCCTATAGTTGTGACAAAAAATTAGAGAAACATAGATGTGTCTCGAGATATGAGCTAGCACACACTTCCATGTAGTTAGTGTCATGCTTATGAGTTAGTGAGCTGAAAAAATAAGTGGGAGTAGGAGTCATGGATGACCTCAAGATCAACCTAAACATATGGGGTATGTACACTTGATGAAGACCAACCTATAAACGCCATACTTAAACTTTTCTCCCTCATTTGCATGTGTTTGCAATTGAAATTCAGAGTTGTCCAAGGGAGATTCTAAACTAGAGACTGGTGGGTTTAGAGTACGATCCATCACCTAGGAGGAGGAGCAAGGGCTAGCAGCACCAAGCATAAAAAACTAGGTACAAACTCATGCATTCATGCCTTAAGCTCATGGCTTGTAGGGTCTTGATTATGGGCTTTTGTTTTCAAGTAGTTTTAAAGTCCTCCTATTGTTGAATTGATCAATGAAAACACCCTAT
This sequence comes from Stephania japonica, assembly GCA_039657345.1. Lineage (NCBI taxonomy): Eukaryota > Viridiplantae > Streptophyta > Magnoliopsida > Ranunculales > Menispermaceae > Stephania > Stephania japonica. The sequence continues at coordinate 15,587,385 of CM077560.1, read as the reverse complement.
TTGGGTTTTCAGGTTAAATTTTTGGATTTTCAAGTTTTTGGTCAAAGAGGTTTTGCTCATGAAACTATACCTCTAATTTTTTACTTACAAAATGAGTTTATTGTTGAAATTTGATGTAGGATTTGGATTCTCCTTTTCGTTCTGATAATCCAATTGCCATGAATTTCTAAAAATAGTTTGTTTTTGACAAAGTTAGAGGGTTTTGAGTTTTCATTTGTTCTTAAGCTCATAACACACATGCATGCATAAATCTTGATATTTTGATATATGGATGCATATAAACAAAGTGTTTGGTGTATGTTGTTGTTAGGGGATGATTCTAGACCCTTGGTGGAGGAGAACAAGCGTCTAGGGACTGTTGGAGGTGAGTTCCTGAGTTCGGGAAACCCAGAAAACCATTGTAGGTTTTTGGGTTACTGCACTCAGCGCGCTAGGTGTTCTGAGCACCATTTTCCAACAAGTTTTCCTATTTTCCTACAACCTTTGAACTTACACCAAACCTACCTTAACTGACTTAAACCTAAATACATGTCTAACCACCCAGGGGCATAAGGAAGTGTGCTGAGAGTCCGGGAGCACAAGTTTGGGCGTCGGGAGGCCGGGAATTAGCTAAGAAATTGCTTGAGTGTGAGTAAATTCGTTGACACTTTATCTTGCATTTCATTTCTTTCATTGTTGATTTATTTACAATCTATTTACTAGACATTGCCTATTGAATCCAACATCATGAGCTTCTTGATTCTATTTCAGTTTGGAATATTGATATCATGTTGTTTTACTCGAATTGATTCGTATTCTTTATTCTATTAAGAATGAAACCTTGACTAGCTGTGACTTGATATTATTGGATTGAGTGTGACTTGTGCAATGTTATAATCCAAGAGGGATAGTGTTCCAGTAGGACAGACCTATCGGCCACATTCCACGACGATGTGTGGAGAGGTGTTTCTAGTTAACACCATTATGGGTAGGAATGGGTTCCTTAGTTTTCCACGAAGGACTTCTACCAGACTCGGGCACGCCATAGGAATGCATTACTTACGAATAGATAAAAAAGACTTCTATGGGGGGACAAGGCTGTGTTCCTTCATGTGGTTTGGGGAACCTCGATAAGTTAGGATGTGTTCCTCCACGTAGGCCGAAGGATCTCTGTTGTTGAGTTTAGGATCTCCCAAGTGTTCCAAATTAGTATCACTCCTAGAACACCTTTAGTCTTTGATTCCGCACTCTATGACTTAATAGTTCACTATGGTAACTTCTTGCGTATGTTCCTTGTTGGCATTTATTTATTGCCTTTTTATGCACTTAGTTACCTATCTTTCATTATTCAAAATGTGGATTAACATGTCTTCGGGGTTTACTTTTATATTTGTGTATTCACCGTCTTTTTTATGATGGTAGGTGCAGATCCGTCGAGCATTAGGTCAGGCAAGGAGAAGGCAAGGAGAAGATTGGAGACTACTTTTGAGCTTAGGGCGTGCTACTATCCTGACTTGTAGGTTGTTTTGATATTTTGTATTATTAATACTGTTGGGTCGTGTATTGGGTTGAGCAATAGTTCTCCGACCTTTTGACTTTCACACTGTCTATATGTTTGTCACTTATTCCATATATATTGTAATCGTTATTCCTAGTTTCCACACTTAGGGTTTTAATATATAGTGTTTCTGCATAAACTGCTAAGACTTTCGCTTATTTTAATGATTCAGTAAAGTTTTAATTAACCCTGAATTTTGTACAACGGTGTAACTTGTGTATTATTTATCCTGAATTAGTGTAAGTTGATAAATGGGTTAGAAATGCTGACTAATACGTAGTTAAATCCTACGTGGATGGGATTAGGGCTTACTTATAGGATTAGGCCAGGCGATGTTGTGTTTAGGATTTCGGGCCGTTAAAGCTAGCTTGCCCTTATCGCGACTCGTACCAGAATCTGCACTCAAGCCATCACAAAAAAGTAGATGGCGAATCCAAAGTGAGTATTCCCAAGGAAATTTAGTGAGTAATTATGAAAATTAAATGCATAAATTTAATAAGTTATTAAATAAACATGCGAGAAAATAAACATGCAATTGTGTTCATCGCCTGAATAAATAATAGAAAAGGTCAAAGTGTGTCTAAGCCTAAATCAGACTAGCACCATACTTTGGACTCACTACGAGCACCGCCAATGAGTAGCACTCTAGCATGGCCAGTGTAACGACCCTAAAATCTAACTCGTATCACGTGTCAATTTAGGTCGTACCTGTGCCCATTTGTCGTAATACAGTTGTCAAAGTTTCAGTCATCGACACCGAGGTATGTTATTTTTGTTCGATGTTTGTATAATATTTTACTACCGGAATGTAAATTCTAATGTTCCAAACGCATGAGGACGTTTATGTGTGAGCGTTGGTATTAGGAAACGGGTTCGGCCTGAGAGAAATGTGAATTATAGGTTTCGGGCAAACAGTTGGTGGGTAATTAACAGTCTGGGGGATTAATTGAATTAAAAACACTGACAAAATACAAAATAAATAATAGATGAACGTTGTATAATGTGTTCGGTATATTAGTACGTCCGGGAGCATGAGACGTGCGAGTCGTGGTGCGGAATGGGTCCGGGATAGCGAGGTTTGCGCGAGAAATGGCTAAGTATTGAGGTGAAAGTCAACCATTGGTGTCACAATATTGAATCAAAGTGGTTTGATGGAGTGAAGGAGGGCCAAATGATGTACCTCGGGATACGTATGTGAGTGTAGATGAGAGGGCGGTATATAAACCACCCCACCAACTTTTCTCTCTCATCTCATCTTTTTCTCATCTTCTCATCAACGAAATCGAATTGTGGGTGTTGGGGCTTGTGATTTTTGATGCCAAAGGAGCATTCTATTACGTATTTTAAGGTGAGATCCTGACTCCCCACATGTCTTTTTACGTTTAGACACCTATTTCAACTGTTCTCGTCGTGATGATTTTTGGAGACAAATTGGAATGTCGATTTTTATTGGATTGTGATAATGGAATTGATGACAAAGGGTTATGGCTGGTATGCTATGTTCTAGTCCTGAACCCGAGTCTATGAATATCTCAAAGTCGCAAGGGTTAGGGTTGGTAGTCTGTGTTTTAGTCATGAATCCGAGTCTATTGGGCTTTTGTTGTGACTCAACGACCTATTGGTCAGGACTACTTGCTATTTGGATTTGTATTTTGTACCCTCACTTTTCGATTGATTTATTTACAGTCTTATGTATTCATGCATTCCCTGTTCCTTTCTTTCTATCTGCATGAATTAGACTGTGTTATTTATTTTGAAATGTTGTATTTATGTCCTACTTGGCATTACTTACCTGGGCTCATCATTCTTGTGTTTGACGAAGTGCAGATTCACAGTCCAGCAAGGGGAAGGCTCCACAACTAGGGCACTTGATTTGAGGATACGGAATGGCTCTTCTCTTGACTGGTGTAGGTTATCTTTTTGTACTATTGTATATATTTGTTTTGAAACACTGGGGTTTAGGTTTTGAGAGATCTTGGTCATGTATATCTTGATGTTACTCTCCTCTGATTGTTTATTGATGATGATATACTTATGCGGGGTTTCCACACTCTAGGTTATCCTAACTAGCATTTATGAGTTTAATTGATTAGGTTAAGATTTAATTGCTTCCACTATAACTATGATAACTCACTAATCGATTAAATCAACTTTTAACTGCTTAATAAATTGTAAATGGTAAGGGAAGGATGACTATGCTTGCGTGACTCAGCGAGATTGGTTCGGGGTTGCACGTAAGTCTAGGTCGGGTAGGGCCCAATTTAGGGTTGTGGAATTGGGGTCATCACATCCAACCTTCGGGTCCTCTCGATGGCCGGCGTATACCCACGATGCACCGACATGTGCCCCATCATGATACTCGAGTCAAACTATCCACCGAGACCCCTGGCAACACGCGATATGGACTAGTGACATATACGCAAGGAATAGCACGATGAGGGAACACCCTACCAGCCGTCTATATAGCCACAACATGAAAGGAATAATTGAACAATTGACATGAATTCAATTATAAATAAAGCATGTAATTACGCGAGGAACTTCAATTGGGGCACTACACACCTCAAATCGCAGGCCGTGTCTAGAAACCAATCCCCGATTTATCTTCGCTATATACCCGATAATTGTAATATCGCCCGAAATCACCTAATACCATTTACCATTGGATTAGATTGTGTTTATTTTATTTAATTAGGCATTAAACTCATTTTCCCCAAAACCCTTAGAATTATCCCCTGTTCTGCACTCAGCGCATTGGAGGGATTGTCCAGCGCGCTGGGTGTTCATCCTTATCCTTCAACCTGTTTAGACTATCCAACATGCTATGGCCCCTAGCCAGCGTGCTGGGTGATCAAAACCCAGATTTTCAGAAATGTTGGAATCTGAAATTTCGACCCAGTGGCCACCTACAAATGTCGTCGACCCCATACTCGCCTTTTGGGGTACTAACAACACTTCAAAAATGCCAAAGACAGCATCCAAACACATTGATATGTCAAATTCATTTTAATTCATTTTAATTCATTTATCATGTATGTATTATTACCCAACCTAATGTACTATCATTCGTCTACCCGATACTCGCATTTACACGATAATCGAGGTGAATACTCGTCACATTATCTCGCACGGTCAATAACAATAAGATACACATATTGCAACTTAATATAACATAATTGAATATAAACATTGCAAAAAATACAAAACAAGCACACAAAATTGGTTTTTTACCTACTCCGGAAGTGCCCTGGCCTAACTGCAGGGTCCACGGGGTGCTGAGCTGGAATCTACATCTGCAAACACGTCATAATAATGATTTAATTAAAATTGGACCATTACAGAAATCACTTAGATGGTTTCAAATCAAGTTGTGAAAATCATTTTATAGGTGAACTTGTTTGAGATAATAAGTCCTTAAATAAACTTGTGTCTTGAAAACCGCACTAGAAACCTCGAAATGACACGAAAATCAATGGGCAATGAAATCACATAATGAGCCCTTGATTTGTAAAAATAGAGGTAAATCCGATGAGTGGAAGGCTTCGAAAAGTCAAAAATCAAAATCAGCTCAAAAGTTACAAAAGTGGTATCCCCACAAATTAATCATAACTTTAAGCCATTTTTGACAAATTAATGACTTTATTTTTTAAATCTAATGATCCTAGGTTGTTTCTCTCTCTTAACTTTCTAACGGTATGCAGAGCATTAAAATTCGACTTAAATTGAGTAAGTTATGGTCGTTTTACGAAAATATGTCAAGTTGTCTCGTCTGCAGTATCAGTAGCACACTATATACGATGCAAGCTGCATTTCTACAGTCAAAATTTGCAGTTTTTAACCCCAAATCTCACCTAGGCCATCTCCATCGCCAAGACTCCCACAATGGGGTACTTTCACCTCAACAAAATAAAACATCACAAATCCATCCATTCATTGCACCATTTCATCAAATTAAACATCAAATTAAACCATTCATTCATATGCATGCACATATAACTTGAAATTCGAAATAAAAGGTTTGAAAACAATTAATGAACTATTGTTCAATAGAAATCCATAGTTCAATCCATACATAAAACAACAAAGAAATCTTAGATTTGTTCCAGAAATGAAAATCCCCAAGTTTGCCCAATGAAAGAGATGAAGAAATGAGAAAATTATATACCTAGGACTTGGATAGATTTCAATTGTTATGGATGATCACTTCTAATACTCCTTAAATTCCCTGAATTTTCCATTAAATCAATCCTCTTGTGCCTTGGAATTTCTGATTTCTTGTGGGTGTTCTTACATGATGAGAAAACCACTAAGTCCTTTTTTAATGTGTCGACTTAATCATTTGTCCACTCTCATCTCAAGGAAAATCCTAAGGTTCATATCAAAGTTCTCATTCTCAATTGACACACAATATTGATACCAACAAGCCTAAACATATTCAATCTAGGATCATCTCAAGAAAAACTAAGAGTTCTTGATTTTTGTTGTCCAACCATAGGCCATAATTATGTTTGATCTAATTAATTCAATTAGGAACATTTATGTAGTCACATTGGGTCTATGCAATATATATATATATATATACAGGATCACACTAACCCCGACTACTCGGTACCTAATGCCCCGCACCTCAACACGAATTTCGAGGCGCGCCGTAGCTTGTATTATAGATTTTCAACTTAGGCTATGGTCATTATTGCCAAATTGATATCACATTACTTAAGACTTATTTGTATTTAATTGACTCGATATAGACTAGTCTTGTGTACCCGTAGACCTTCTACCCGATACCCGTGGTCACATGCATCCATATAGACGAGCCTTGCCTGTAAATTCAATGAAATTAAAATAATTAATATATTGGGATAAGTTGAGTTTTGCATTTGGGTATAAATAAGTAATACAAATATCATAGAAAAATAAAATATACCTCAGTATCAATTTCAGAGGCTTATCCGAGTGCGCCACACATCAAGTCCACGTTAGGGTCCTGGGTCATTACAGTTTTCACGCCTGTCACTCAAAATACATAGTTATGTATCGGCTTTGTTTGGCTGACATATTGTACATACCCCACGTAGTTGCTACTTAAATCCCACCTGATTGGATAATCACGTTTTTAACTTAAGTATGGAATGCAGTTTCTACAATATTGCCAACATTATCGTCTACTACATATCGTAAGGCCTGTAAAGGTTTCGGAAAGTATACATTGTAATCATATCTATACCTCTCCAATATACTCCACGGACCTCACACGATTGTATATTGGAACTTGAGTTAGTCGGAGTTACAAGTTCGCGATATTACTGGCAATATTACTTAACAAAGACCATTACGGTGATAGAGGTTCTGATCTTTCTAGAACGCATTCTTATTTATACCCTATCCACCAGACTGTATATTCAAATTTTAATACACGAATGACAAATCCGCCAGGGTTCAACTCAAATAAACCCTCCCACGAACTCAGTGACCTTGAAAGACGAAAAGGTGGGTTTTTTCTGAGTTTTGTGAAGGTCTCGTTTTGGGGTATGAATGTTAGAAACGGGTTGAGGGGTGGTTTTTTTGTTAAAGACGAGGATATTCTAGGGATTTCAAAAAAATGGGGTATGTTTAGTAAAAAAATTGAAAAATGGGGTACATTGAAGTAATGGGGTCCTTTAAGCAAAAACTGGGTCCGTTTAGCCGCTCCCATTATTAATAATGATTGTAATTTATATCTCTCTAAAAGTGTTTCAATTGCTTCATAATTACATGCAATAATTTCATTTAATCTTTTTTTATAGGAGTTCATTTAATCCTTATGGATCATATATATAGAAATCATTTTTCCTTACGTAGAGCCAAACTTCAAATGAACGGGGGCCAACTTTTACTTATATCATCAAAATTAAAGTTTTTTACATAATTATTATATATTTATATAATTGTTTTATCTACTTTTACACGTAATATAAGAGTTTTGATTGATGTAGTTGATCTCAACTAATTTGGTATTGAGGCTTTATTGTTGTTGCTCTCAACTTTTACATGTGTTATTGAAACGCTATGATTTTATTTTTGTTGATTATCAGCTCTCTTTATTTTCTTTCAATCACACCCTATTAGCCTTTCACAACTTATCTTGTCTTTTATGATCCATCTATGAGGCAATGGAGTATTAAAAGTTTTGTAAATACTTGTGCATATAAACTTCATGAAATAATGGCATGTGTGTATATAAGTTTTTTTATAAAAACGAATCGACAATATTAAAGTAGAGTACCGTAACAACAAATTCATGAAATTAAGCTTTAAATCTAATGGGGGTATACTCAATTGAAGATTTACACGAATTATAAAAGAATTTTAATGATTTAGAAATCTTAGGGTATTTAATTTGGAGTTGGAAGGATTTTGATGTTCTTAAAAATTCATGGGTATTTAATTTAAATTTGGAAGGATTTGTGTGGAGTTTTTTTTGGTGAGTTGTGTGGATTTGGGACATATGATGGACTTCGATAGATTTTCTTCAAAAATTGTACACACTTTGTATCTAGAATAATTCTCACATGTAGATGTGAGATTTGGAAGGGTTGGGGGAAGATCTCAAATTCAGTGGAGTTCTATATTCAACACTTCTCTCCCAAGTCTCTTCAACCCTAACTTCGACTCTCCACTCTTTGCTCAGTTGTCGACTCTCATCTCTCTGCTCAACCGACTCTCTCTTCTCTTTGTGTTAAATTGTGTGAATCGGATTCACGGTGATTGGTGAAGAGGAATACCTTGTTTGATCGATGAAGATGAATAGTAATGGGGCTATTTTAAGTCGTAGCCATTAGATCTTCCTCGAGTTGTGCAACCTTCATCTCCACTAATATAAAGAGACCTTTCAAGGGCCTTTGGATCTCCTTCGTTCAATGCATCACTTATGATTTATTTTTTAAAACTTCACACAATCACAATCCATGAAAGTTACACTTTCAAATCTATGAAAATCCTTTAAAATCATTGAAAAACTTCATACAAATCCCCCAAGTCCATAAATTCCATCAAAATCAATCACAAAAATGTCCTTTAAAATTCATTCAAATCTTCAATCGAATACACCCTCTAAATATATTATTTCTACTTTTCCTTCTTAATACTTATTGGTTTGAATTCGTCCAAAGCACAAGAAATGATTAGGCTTACTTAGTTGCTTAATATGTTGTGTTGCCACCGACATTTCGCATTTTTTTGCTTTTTCTATGAGATTCAATAGAGAAGAATGATTGAAGGAGTGAAATTATGACTTGGTTGATGCATGTCTATCATGAGTGTAATATTTTATATTGCCTTAGAGTGATATTATTCAATATTATGGTAGATCATGTTATTTCTACTAAGTTCTACAATAATTTAAGTCTTTAATGTGTTTGTGACTCGAATTGTAATTAAACCTAATATTTCTTGACAAAACAGTATAATGATACATTTCCTTTTCTCATCCTCTATCGATCTTTTGTCGACATTAAATGTTTCAAACAATCTATATATATTAAGGGAAGACCTTGGGGTGTCCATGTGGTAATTTTCAACCTTCTCGTAGCGCCACGTCATCAACTTCACTCTAATAGGAATAAAGTATCATATTGGGTTGCTACGTGACACTTTCTTCCAATAGTATTTCACCATGTCGTCAACCTTTTACTATTTGAGTCACCATCTTCCAATAGTATTTTGTCATGTCGTCAACTTTTTTACTATTTAATAATAATTAAATTGACCATTTACTATTTCTTTACGAGGGCTTTTCAAATTTTAATAAGAAACGGTTATTTGAATTTTAAAAACATTTCTACTTTCACAACACCAAATTTCTCTCACTTTTCCTCATCTCTATCAAACGTTTCATCTTCCCATTAATTATAAATCCGCAAATTCAACACTTTTCCTCCCTGCTAAATGTTCCATCTTTTCATTAATTATAAAATAAAGATAAGAAAACGTCCCAACATTAAAAACAAAAACAAAAACGCCTCAATATGAAACCTTCCAAATTCCCATTAACCTATAATAAAGAAAAAAAAAATGACCCAACACAAAAAAATATTTCCGCTTTCACAACACTAAATATCTCACTTTTCCTCCTCTCTACTGAATGTTACATCTTCTCATTAATTATATAACCTCAAATTCAACACTATTCCTTTTCTTTACTAAATGTTCTATCTTCCCATTAATTATATAATAAAGATAAAAAAAGTCCCAACATTAAAAAGTAAAAAACAAAAAAGTCTCAACACAAAACCTTCCAAATTCCAATTAATCTATAATAAAGAGAGAAAAAATGACCCAAAACTAAAAAATGTTTCCACTTTCACGATACCAAATCTCTTTTTCTCTCTCTCTATGCGTGTGTGTACTTAAACATGGTTCATCTCATCTCACATCAATGCCAATTGGACATTTGTGGGGGAGACGTTTTGGTAGTTGAAGGGAGCGTCTTCGTTGAAGACTGGAGTATATATTATAGGATTGTCCTATTAATAAGTCAAAACTGTGGATGAGAGGTTTTGACTTTTTCATAACTATTTTATTTTCGATGTTTCTTATATTCAAATATTATTACCTTTGGGGTTTTGATTCTGATTTTTTTCTTCTTTCGATGAGCAATCAAAAATATTTTAGAAATGGAATATATTGGTCAACAATCTCTGATACGTGTTGTTTAGATCAATGATTTCCATTTTTAGTTTATGAGGTTTTGGTGGTTGAAGGAAGCGTTTCTGATGAAGGTTGGAGTTTTTGCTATACGATTGTCCAACTAACAAGTTATAACCTGGGAGAGTAGGTTTTGACTTTTTATAGCTATTTTATTTTCAATGTTTTTATATTAAGATTTTTTACCTTTGGGTTTTGATTTTGATCTTCTTTTTTTTCCTTTTTATGAGCAAACAAAAGTATTTTAGAAATGATTTATATTGATCGACGAACTCGGGTATATGTTGTTTAGATCAATGATCACCATTTTTGTAGTTTATTCTCCAAGATTCCAATTTGTTATATATCCTTTATTGTGGCAACAAAATTTTAATTAATGGTTTTTTTTTTAAATAATCTTCTTTACTATAAGTTTTCTTTTTTTTTTCTCTTTTTATCACTTTCTTTTTCTCATCAAATTAATTTCATTAGGATTTTTTTATATATAAGTTTTCTTTTTTCTCTTTTTATTACTTTCTTTTTTTCTTTTTTTATCACTTTTTTTATTTTTTTTCTTATTAGATTAATTATTTTTAACTAATATATTAACACTTAGTCTTACCCATGCACGAAGTACGGGATTAGGACTAGTTAGTTATTAATGTTAGTCCCTCTATGTGGTGTTTTGCAATTCATTTTTTTGAGATCCTTATTATTTTTGTAGATTGGTATGAATTGTCGTTGTACTTCTAAGTGATATTATGTATAATATTTCTTCAAAAAGAAAAAAAGAAATTATCGTCTATAAGTAAGGGCCACAAAAAGCAAGTTCAGTAATTAGGACAATAAGTATTATTTTTTCGGTACTTACTTAATTGCTCTTTGTTTCCCAGACCTTAATTACTAAAGAAATGAAATGAATTATAAGACCCTAAATTCAAACATGATCCTTATTTTTTTCATAGCCTTTTCATTTCAATTAAATAAAAATAAATAAATAAATAAAAATAAACAACCTACTGCAATCTCAAACACTACAAGAAACTAGATTATTGTAATAGAGTTATTTTTCTACAATGGGCAAAGTGTTAAAGAAATTATCAAATTAGTTGTTGTATATTAAGGGGTGGTAGAAAGTGTAGTGTGGTAAAAAAAATTACTTTCTTGTAGTGAAACTGTGTGTTCGCTATGCCAAAATTTTCTTCCCACAAGCGAAGCACTCCGGAAGAAATTTTTGGACCCAAGGTTTGAGCTCATGACCTTTTACTCTCAAACATCATACCTTATCATTGGATCATCCAATTGGTTGGTGTTGAACTACTACTATTATCATACCTTATCAGTTGACTTAATTATTCTCTATTAATTTAAATATATACACATGTTCATATCAAAAAAAAAAAATATATATATATATATATATATATAAACACGCAAATTTAGTACTTAATTTAATTACACACAACACAGATCATTTTTAATTTACAAAAGTATATACACAAAGAAAACACACTTTGAATATCATAGAACGTATATTTGACCCTATATATATATATATAATTACACATGCTCTTTTTTTTTTTGGTCAAATAGACATATATGCACCAACTTGAATTAGGCTTCAATGACTGCATTGAATTAAACAGTACGAAAGGAAAGTGTCAACCAAATAAATACTGAGCTTTTGGTAGTTTCCTGTCCATTTCTAACCATGCATTACCTTTTCTCATGGTGTACAACACACAAAAATATATATATATATATATATATATATATATATATATATATATATATATGTTGAACTATATGAGTGTTTGTGTTGTATCCAATATTAGTCCCACATGGGAAAGAAACATTTTTGTTTCTTTCCTTATAACATATCTTTCACTTACAAGTATTAGTTAAGTGAATGTGGGTTGGAGGCAAAGACCATTGGTATTTCTCATTGATTAATATATATTAAATACTTGATATTTAATATATCTTTGATTAGGCCTTGGGCCTTGGGGCTAATGTTAAAATAACTTAGCTAATTCACAACATAATTTTTTTAAGTAATTTCGTAATTACTTATTTATGTGAACAGTTGTAATTTTTCATGAAAAGTTGTAATTTTTCATGAACAGTTGTTTGTGAACAGGTGTAAGTGTTCATGTTTTGTGAATAGGTGCATGTAAACGTTTTGTAAACAGGTGCATGCATGTGGCTGTTCATAAGAGACATGTGACTGTTCATAAGAGGTATTATTTGTCTATAAATAGTATGTACGAAATAGAAGAAATATCAAGTTTTTTGTTGAGAGAAATCAAACTGTTGCACAAGAAAGGTTCTTTGATTGGTGTGTAATCAAAGATCAATCCAGTTGTATCCTGGAGGCGAACCTCTTGAAGCATTCATACACCGAATTGGAGGAAAATTCGTCTTAGGACATTGCTATTCAGTGCAAGCCTCTGGTATGATTTAATTTTGTTCTTTGTAATTGAATTCACATATGATATATATTATAGTTTAGTGATATGCATATTGTATAATTGTTCCATCAATATATATATATATATATATATATATATATATATGTATAAAACAAAGTTATGTACATGTTGATGCACATCAACTCTACATAGATTTGTTTGACAAAAACAAAAAAAAAATTTACATAGATTTGAAATTAATGTCTTGGTGTATTAATTACTTTGTCTAATTAATATCAATATCCTAATTAATAACTTAAGTACATTATTTTCATTTTTTTGACTTGTTTACATAATAACAACTTTATTTCATCATTTTTTATATATTTTATATTTAATTTTTAAAAACTTTTTATTTATAAAAAAATAAATGTAGATTCATAGTATTTTAGAACAATGTCCGAGGTCTAAACCTAGTATATATAATATATATATATATATATATATGGATGGGTACTACTACTATGGGAACCAAATATATATCCATGTCATGGTACACTATTTACAAGCATTAGATTCTAATCTAATACATTAATCGAGACATCATAAATGCACAAAGCACTTAATGTATAACGCATTTTGAAGAGTTCTTATGATATAGATATATATTTGGTCTCTATTGTAGAATATCCCTATATATATATATATATATATATATATATATATATATATATATATATATATAATATGAAAGTTTGCTTCATGGCTCATCGACATAAATGCTTACACGACTATTTCATGTTAAGCGACTTTATTTTGTTTGAAAAATGATATTGATTTTGATACATTGAAGGTCACGCCTGTTAAAAAATATGTGATGTTAAGATACACGTTACACAAAGCAATAGATAGGCTAGGGCAATATTATTATTCAAAGGACAGAGCTCTTTTGAGTTGTAATGTAGTTGGGCAAATCTTCGTTTGTGAACCAAAATAAATTGGGTCAATTTTGGACAAATTCCTTTTGTAAAGGTCTCATAGCTTGAGAGGGGCCGGGACTAATTAATGATACCAATTTACACCCTTTACATGTTGCATTGCCCTTTTTTATTTCCGTGCATGCAAAAAAGGTTACCAATATTTTTCATCAATTTTATGTTTTTTTAAAAAATAGGGTACTCATGATAATCATTGGTAAATAGGTCGTAAGCTCAGATTCTGCTTCCTAGTTCCCATCAAGGATCTCTTACGAGGTGATTGGCAATTGTATTCCAAGACTTGATAATTTGTGTGCTGACTTCATGGCAAAAAGGTGCAAGTAACAGAGCTAGGCGAAGTCAGAGTATCAAGGAAGGAAACCCCCCAAAATTGTTTAAGTTTGCTGCTTGAATATCGAACATGATTGTATTCAGTATCTTCAAAACTTTGGCCTTTAAGGCCTTTTTCACACGCGCACAAAAAAAAAGGAAGTCGCTAAACAGTCCCAGTAATTGTTAAATGATCATATTTTTGAATTTTTACTTCGTCCTACCTTACTTTTTACTTAGTTTACTCTTTTTTTTAAAAAAATATTTCAAAAATATCCTTACTCACCCCATCACCATCACCCTCACCCCAACACCTATAAATCCTCTCCTTTTCTCAGTTTTATCATTGTAGGGCACTTATACTATATCACCAAGTGTCGTAGAAGTGTTTTTTTCGTTGAACAAGGTCAGATGTGGTAGCGTTGTGTCCTAGAAGTGAAGAAGTGTCACATGTGGGTTTCGAACGAATGGAGCCGACACCTCTAAAAAGGTTTCGGGCATACATGACTGACACCTCTTTAGAGGTCTAGGCCGACTCCAACTAATAATGCGAAGATATATAATTTGGTCTCAGTGAGTGACGAAGGGATTTAGCTGAGACCTCTTTAGATATGTCGGCTCTGTGTGTCCCACACCTCGTCAAAGGTGTCGGCTTTATTTGTCCAACACTCTTCAAAGGTTTCCCCTCTGTTCGTCCCAAACCCGCGGGCAATAAGAACGAATGAAAAAACTTTAAAACTCTTGAAAAAACATAAAAATGACCAAGAAAAATAGTGGATTTTGCTCAGAATCACATAATATTAATGATTTTCATGTTGTTTTGCTTGAATTTTGTCGGATTTGGGTTGTTGGCAAGAATGCGATTTGAGAGTGGGGTCGGTATGAGGTATGGGTGAGTGGGGTGAGTGGGGTATGGGTGAGTAAAAACCCTTTTATATAGAGGGATAGTTGGGTAATTTCATAAGAATGGAATCCGTTTAGCAATTATTAGGGTCCTAATTAGCCGCTCAGCTCTATATATAGTTTTGCGTGAAAGTTTGAGTTGTGATCGATGATTTACAGTGTTGCACTAAGAGTCTGAACTCTAAGAGTCCAAATAGCACTACTCATTTATCTATTCTATGATTAAATTTCAAGGCACTTTGCACCGGGAAGCCTTTAGGACCACCGACTTTTCGAAAGGGCTACCCTTTCTTTTTTTCTAATTAGTTGAAATAAAATGTGAGAGGGTGGTTTGGAGAATAACACAAGATATATCCATTCTTTCTTTTATTTTTTATTTTATTTATTTATTTATTTATTTTTTTCTCTTCTCCATTCAAATTAACGATTTAGTTTCCTAAATAGTAGGACTTCTTCATCCCATTCTCTTAACGATTAGATATGGGATGATGTTAAAGGCTGGACAACTCTATGACTAGGATGTGTGTGACCATCAATTCAAACTTTGGGACAAGAACTTGCTTCAACAGAATTGGAAAAATTTGTTGCAATGGTTAGACTCAAGCCTCTGGTCAATGTAAGTTTAGGTAGGTGTTGATCATTATACTTTGGTCCAACTGTTGAGTGTACATGTGTGGTATGCGGTCTGTAATTTAGTCCAGTAATAAGTCATCTTTGCCGGATACGAGTCTTTCAAGGGTACAAATTCCTACGGGTTGTAATTTTTTTTAATGATCGATAACGCTGTTGTGTTAATCTTTTATGATTAATTAACAATTACATCTTTTTATCAAAGAGAAATTGTGGTGAAGCAAGACTTGGATATTGCTCTAGGCCAACGTGTTATGGGTTAATGTGGACGGTCTTCTATTAATGCATGTCATCTTCAAGTGTGAAAAGGAAAAAGTAAAAGTGAACCAACTAATTAAAAACTAACGTATTTCATACGAATGCATAATTCATGGCACAATGGCAGTTATAAGATCTACTAAGATTTTAGATCTATATATACCCCCAAAATATAGTTGTTATTATTGTCACACTTCTTGCTCTTTATACTATCCATTTTCATCATATTAAGCTCCAACTAATTATCAATCGGCGCTCTCCCTAAACTTTACCTTTCTTTAAGGGTTGTCGGACTCCTAGCTCAAGAAAGCGTCATCGAGATCCTACCACTTGAGCTAACAATCGTTTGTTAATATATCGTAGCACTATTTTTTCATTATGGATGGAAACGTAGGAGGGCTAATTGAAGCTATGAATGCAAATGTTTACGGGAATGGAACTCAAACTTTGGTTCTCTCCCATGGCTTTGGTTGTGATCAGAATGTGTGGCACCTGCTCATTCCCTACTTCATGTGCTGTTTCAAGCTTGTTGTCTTCGACTTGGCTTTCGCTCCGACGGTCCGCCCTGGTCTCTATAACCCGGATAGGTACTCAACCTACAATGCTTATGCAGAGGATGTAGTTGGTGTCTTGGACGAGCTCAACGTCTCCAATGCCATCTTCGTTGGTCATTCCATGTCAGCCATGATTGGTTCCTTGGCTTCTATCCAGAAACGTGACCTTTTCAAACAAATCATAATGCTCAACGGCTCGCCCAGGTCTGTCTTCATCTCATCTGTTTACCTTGTTTTTTTCTTGGTAAAATTATGTTTATTTAGTTTCTCATATAGTTAAGCCCCCGCCCATCCCGGCCTCGTCCCTGCCCTCACTCCCTTTTTCCGCCCCGGCCGCCCCTCACATGCTTTCGCCTCCTGACTTATTCCCGCTTTTTTACTATCGACACTCTTTCGATAAAATAATTGACCATGTTAATAATAATTAATATATTTATAGTGAAACCCAAAACATAAATTTTTTTATGTATTTATTTTTTAAACCCAATTTTTTTTATGTATTGAGGAACATTGTTAAATAAAACTTGTAAAAATAATAAGTTGTAAGGATATTGAATAGGGTCGGGGCTATATTAGCTTTACGGCCCTTACAACTCAAGCTTGACTCACATTAGGTGAACTGAGCTAATGAATATAGGCCCTTACAACTCAAGCTTGACACCTCTAAAGAGGTCTCGGTTAGATCCATTTGTCTCCCACTGAGACTAAGTTTTCTTTACAATCTCGGTTGGATTCAACCGACACCTCTTTAGATGTCTCGGTTAAATTCAACCATTACCCTTTTAGAGGTTGCGATTAGAGTCGGTCGATACTTCTTCAGTGGTGTCGGCCTTGTACGACCAAACCGCACGGGCAACACATTTTCACTTTTAGTACACATTGCGACCACATCCGACCTTGTTCAACGAAAAAAACACTCCTACAACACTTGATAACCTAGTACAAGTGTTCTACAATGACTAAAACTAAGAAAAGGAGAGAATTGAGGGGTGTTGGGGTAAGGATGAGAATGATAGGGTGGCAAGGGTAATTTTGGAACTTTGAAAAAAAAGGGAAAATTAAGTAACAAATGGGGTAAACGAAAAAAAAATCCAAAAACAGGGTACAAGAAGCAAAAGGTAGGGTCCGAATAGCCGCTTCCTAAAATTATCAACTGGCCACAAGCCTAAATATCACACCTATATATACAGTTATATATACAGAGAACATAATAGTAATAATTATTTTTTATTTTTTTTATTTTTTTGTTGTCAAAGCATCTCTAGTGAGATGGATGAGACATCAATTGTCAAAAGACAAGGTTTGAGAAGGTCTTGGATTCAACTCCCATTTTTTTTTTTTTTTTTGAATGGATTCAACTCCCGTTGAAGACAAAAGAAAAAAACAAGTAAAAAATTAATAATAATATTTTTTGTCCATTAGATTTAACTTTAATGATCAATTTAATAGCCACATTAATGACACTTAAATGTATGCCCAAGTACCAAGAATTTCTCATATGCATGCACTACTTTTTTTTGTTGGTTAATTTGTTTTATTGTTACGTTATAAATAGATGAGTTCAAAGTAAGTCTTGTTTTTAATAAAAATAAAAATAAAAAAGATAAATCTTGGCCAAAATATCTCTGGTGTGATGATTGAGACACCACTTTTTAAAAGACAAGATATGGGGAGGTAGCGAGTTTGACTCATACCTAAGAGCATCTCCAATGGGACTGCAGATTTGAGGTGGATGCTGGGGCGGGCCCAGAATTTTAGAATGCTCTGGGTTGTATTCAAATTACTAGCGTCTACTTTTTTTTTCTTTGAGTAATTCTTCAATAAAATCTTAATATAAAAATACGCACTACGAAACTTAAAATTTATAGTTAACTAAATCATCTCTAACAAATTGTTCAATCATAAAAAATTAAAAAATTAAAAAAAAAAATCATTTATGTGTATAAGAACCAAACTCATTTATCTCTAACAAGTATAAGCCAAAGCTATCTCTGGTGAGTTGAATGCTTCAAGGTAAAGTTTAGAGTGGTCACAAGTCCGACCTCCCCGCAGAAGTCCAAAAAAAAGAAAAAAAAATAATTATTATATAAAAAATAAAATCTACAAGCCTTAAGGGTGTTTTTGCTAATAATTAAGCAATTAATGACAATAAATTTTAATTTAAGAATATAATCCAAGTAGATTGGTATTTGAGAGAATATAATGTTGGTGCTAAATTATTATAAAGTTAGCTAATATTTAAAACCTAATGGCATGTGTAAACATAATCAATACAATTACTAAAGAAATAGAGAATTAAGTATAAGACTATATTATATTTTATAATATTATAAAAAGGGTTGGTCCAGTTCCACTTAAACGAGTTCAATTCCTTAAGTTTTATGGATATAGGTATGTGCACCCATGTTGATGTTTATTATTGATTCCAATTATCGTGTAGCAATATGTGTCAAAAACTCTAAGCTACATTGTTTAATCACTCGTCCGGTTAGGTGGGTGGATAAGGACAAGTGAGTGTAACCAGCGCTACCAAATTAAGATAAGAGTTAGGCTTGCAAGTTGAAAGTCTCTCTCTTAGCTAGGCTATAAAAATGTTTAGGGCTTGGCTCGCTTACATTCACACTTACAAACGTGGGCAAACTAGCAAAACTAGAACTGTTCACGGGCTTGGGTACCTACCTGGCTTGCTCAAGCCCGTGACTAATGAGTAGGGCTTGGACAAGTTTTCTTAAGCTCAAGCCTGCCTAAGCTCGATCTAATTTGTGCCGAGCTTAGGCTTACTTGTAAAGCCCAAGCCTAGTCCGGCCTGGTCCACCACTAAATTAATGTCTATATTTTCAAAAAAATATGTTGGAGACAAGGCTTGAACTCAAGACCCATCATGTTCTTTACCAACATGCTACATCCATCTTTTGTATTTTTTTTGTATGTTAATATAAATATATACATAGTATATAAAAATACTACACTTTATTTTAATTTTATGGAAGAAAATTTTAAAAAATACTTATTTTTAAAAAAATATAATTATTTTTATTAATAAAAAAATATATGTGGATTTGATGGGCCGGGCTTGGGTTTTGTATTTTTTGCATGGGCCGGGCTTGGACATAGATATAGGCCTGAATATAGGTGGTGGGCTGGGCTTGGACCAAGCTACTTAGACCCGAGCCCATGAACAGGTCTAAGCAAAACTAATATGGGAAAATTCCAGAGTAGCCCTGGGCTACAACCCACCTCTATCAACACGTGTGTCCGCCACTGGGTGGATGTGTGACATGTTGGATTAAATAGACATTGGATTAAAAAAATACGTTTCCATTGAGACCGTGGATTTGCTCTGTGCAGATGATGTGATGGAGACACTGTCTACTGCACTCTCTACTTTTGAAAGGTGTGATAGGCATTGTTTACGATGTTACATCATCTAAAAATGGAAATAAAAAAACCAAAAAAATCCCACATCGTTATAAAAAATGAAACAGGTATTACAAATGCCTAAAAGAAAGGAAAAAGAATGAAAAGCACCTACAAAGTAGGAAAAAAATATAAAACGCCTAAAAATAAGGAAAATGGTCTTGAACATAATCCACATTACCCATTGAAGATGATTTTCGGTCCACATTACCCAATGAAGATGATTTTTGGTGTTGAATGTCGATTTATACTACAACCCTTTTACAATCCCTCTACAGTGATGATGTGGCAGCAATCCACAACTCAAATCCATGTTTACCATTAGAGATGCTTTAAGTCAAAAAAAGAAGAAGAGTAAGAGTCTTGTGTGCCTCCACTGCCCGTTGGGGGAGGGGGGGATTCACCTCCTTATGCTCGAAAGGGTAGTATGCCCAATTCAGTTCTACCTTGTGAAGGGCAACAAAAAGGCTGGCAAGAAGGTCGATAGCTAGTAGAGGCTGAAGCGTTTGGATGGTTTGAATTACTAGGTTAATATTAATTTTGGTAGGCTGATTAGAGTCGTTTTTTCGTGTAAAATCTAAAGATAACTCCTATTTTTGTTTATTGCATGTATTTACATGTGGATGTTAGGATGTGTGGACCGAATTATAATCCCACATCGATTAAGTATGACTTCATAAGGAAGTACTTAAGTGGTTATCTCTCCCCAAATAGAATTGAGGCTTTTTGGAGTAAAACTCCACACATGTGACTGCAATGTGGTTAAGTTGGGAGCAATATCAATACTAATGAGATCCATGGACCCGTGGATACAAGCGTGGGTGGATCCAACAAGTGATATCCGAGTCGATGGTTCGACTGAGACAAGGCATGTTTGTTGGTAGCTGTGGGCTCCTCGAGTCGTCTCCCCTCAAGATGTAGCGATGATAGATCATAGATGCACGTTGGATGAGTTTCGGTCCAAGGTAGAGATTGTTGGTATGTGTAGACTAAATTATAATCCCACATAAGTTAAGTGTGACTTCATAAAGAAGTATTTAAGTGGTTATATATCTCTCCTTAAATAGTAGGCCTTTTAGTTATGATTGTAAGTGGGTTAAGTTGGGGACAATATCGAATTATCGTTACTAGTGAGATCCATGGACTCGCAGATACAGGTACAGGCAGGCCCAACAACATGTAATGGGGTTGTGGAATGCAAAGTTCCCCACCCCTATTCTTTTTTGAATTTTGATGAATAAAGTCTCTTTCTTATCGAAGGAAAAAAAAAGTGCCTACACTGCTATGTGGAGTTAGGGCAAGGTGGCAAACATTGTTTACTTGTTATGTTATGCTATCAAATAATAAAGGGTTACTTTGAAAGGGTGGTGTCGTGGCAAAGAAATGAGCATCAAAACTCTGATTAAGAAAGAGTGGTGGTTTCAAATCTTGGTAGCTGCATTATATTGCATCCCTTAATAAATATCTCTTCGGTCATGTGGTACGTTGGGTCATTCGACTTACTCAAGTGAAAATATAGTTGAACTGAAATAAGGAGAGGCTAAAAAAGTTTCAAACACCGATAGATATTAGAATAATATAATAATAATATTATTATTGTTATTATTATTATTATTATTATTATTATTATTATTATTATTATTATTATTATTATTTTTGCTTTTAACAGAGTTGAGCCCACGACCCCTCTAAACCTTGTCTTTTGATAAGTGATGCCTCGTCTATCGTGACCATAGGGCAGATATGCTTTTGGCTTAATATTATTTCCCATAATAACAATAATTTAATTGGCAGGTACCTCAATGACAGTGATTACATTGGCGGTTATAGTGAATCAGAAGTGAAGAGAATTTTGGGCCAAATGGAGCAAAACTACTCTGCATGGACTGGCGATTTTGCTCCAGCTGCTGTGGGCCAAAACGGCACTGCCCAAGCCCATGAGTTCGAGCAAAGTCTTTTGAGAATGGACCCTAATGTTTCCGTTCAAGTGGCCCAAAATGTGTTCTTGAGCGACTACAGATGGGTCTTAGAGCAAGTGAAGCTGCCATGCACCATCATTCAGACTGAAAATGACATTATTGTCCATCCCTTTGTTCCTGGGTACATGAAGAAAATGTTGGGTGAAGGGGCAAAGGTGGTAATGTTGGACGCACATGGGCACTTTCCAATGTTAACAGCTGATAGTCTGCTGTCGAAGGTGCTGATTAAGGAGATTAATTAATTAATTATGTTTTACA
This sequence comes from Stephania japonica, assembly GCA_039657345.1. Lineage (NCBI taxonomy): Eukaryota > Viridiplantae > Streptophyta > Magnoliopsida > Ranunculales > Menispermaceae > Stephania > Stephania japonica. Next base: position 15,565,467 of record CM077560.1, on the reverse strand, counting down.
TTAGTCTTGTTTTTTGAGAAAATGTTTTACATTAGTCAATGGGATAATCAACAACTATGTCGCTAGGTTGTTTTCACGAAAATTAAAAAAAAATACAGTATGTAGCAAGGTTTGCAATTAAGTAAACAATTAATATGTTTTGCTTTAGACACTGCAAATTGAGAAACAAATGTACTCTTCCTCAAAAAAAAAAAAAAAAAAGAGAAACAAATGTACTCTATTAAAGGATGGTGCTAAGGTGACCCACAAATAAATTTGACAAGAATTTGTTGGTGTTCTCTTTGGATATACATCGGTTTTTGTGCGCACGCCCATCAATATTGTTAAAGGAAGATTTTTGGTTGTCGTTATTTTTAGGCTTGTCTCGTTTGGTAGTACTAGGTTCATGATGTGTGCCCGCTCGCTATGCTCACAGAACATAGTTCTCAATTAAGACTTTAATTTTATACAGTATTTAAAGGTACACAGAATTATAAATGTAGTGTAATAATTTTAGTGATATGCATGGTTTGTGATCTTATTTGAGTAGTCATGACTAGTTTTACAATCTCTTGCAAATACTTGGGGATGATTGATATGTGTGCCAACAGTTTAAGAAGGTGATAAATGTTCTTTTGAAGCTATGTCAAAACATGCATGTAAATATGGGTTGCAATAGAAGAACAATGAAATATTTGTTCAACATAAATAAACTCATAGTAATTTAACGAATATATAGTAGCTTCATAGTTTCTTTCAATATATTAAGTTTTCGAAATATCTTAGTTAAGGAAATTCATTAAAGTTCTTAGAACTTCAGGAATTAAGTAGCTAAAACGAAGTACACAACTAACACAAGTTCAAGTATGAGCCACTTATTCCTTAGCGCCAAGTAGATTGATCAGGTGTTGAATTTTGAATAGAAAATGTTTAAAATGTTCTTATATATTCTCTGGCTACAACCTTATTTTGCAAATCTCTCTAAATTATTTTTTAACATACTTAACTCAATAAGAAGTCATTTGGACTAAACCAAATAAGAGAAAATGGACAATATATGAGAAGAAAACATAGCCAACAACAACATGCTTTTGAATATGAACATATTTTCTAACTAAATTAAATTAAAAATTAAATATGAAGATTCATGTAATCTTATATGAAAACGTGTTTACGAAAACCCTGACGCCTGATGTTGCAACTGCAGCTGCATCACCATCATAACAATGATTCTGTGAAAGAATTGTCTGGAAAATCTGGAGATATTCATAGTATTAAGTCCAACTGCTCTCATTTTTCCTGTTCCATAGCTCTGTGATGTCGATGTCATTATCTTCTTAACTGATAATGGTGTCAATTTGTTTTTACCATGACAATTCACAGAGTTTTTTGTGTTTCAATTTGTTTCAGCGCATTGCCTAATGCCACTACATACCAATTGACTCAATTCTTATGATATAGAATTTTTATGATATAGATAGAGTTTTTTGCGTTTGTTTGTTTTTTTAAGCAAAAAATCTTTGTTAAATAGATGTGGAATATGCTTGAATTGATCAAATAATTACAAGTAAAAATAATGCAAAAAAAAGAGATCGAAATCAAATTTAAATAGAGATACACAAAAAAATCAAACTTTGAAAAAGAAAATATGCTTTTATATTTGAAAACAACGTACAACAACAATATGAAATTAGTGGTGTCGACTACATAGCTTGGGAACGACTTATGGAAAAAGAAAAGTCTCGGCTTAAACTTCCAACCTTCAAACCCTTTTAAAACACCCCCTCACCATACATGCCAAACTCCACCTCTTCTCTCCAATCTCCCCTCCCTCTTTCCAAATTTTTCTCTCTAATTAAGCCCTCTCTCTCTCTCTCTCTCTCTCTCTCTCTCTCTCTCTCTCTCTCTCTCTCTCTCTCTCTCTCTCTCTCTCTCTCTCTCCCTCTTTGAAACACTAAAAAATTTACAAAGAAAAACATAATAGCAAATTAAAACATAAGAAACATGGTTGGACATGATGCTCCAATTCTTGGGTTTCACCTCATAGTATTGTTGCATCTCTTCAACAACACCAAATCCCATACCCTCAGGTCATCTCCTTGAGTTGAGTTCAAGTTTTCAAGGTAATTAGAGTTGTAATTGATCATTTTTTGCCCTTCTCTCTCTATCTCTATAAAAATTTTCATTAGCTTAGTTCTAAAAAGCACTAACCCCTAGACCCTGATTGAACCATACCTTCAAACCATCTCCACAACTTTGGACCATCCCTTCAATATCCTTGACAAAATTAGGCCCATCTTATTTTTAGCTGCATCAACTTTTAGCAAACACTTTTTTCTCTTCCATCTCCACTCCCACTGACCACATGGGTGTTGAAACCTTAAATGGCATTATCACTTGCTCTTACAAAATGCTATTGTCGCATGTTTGACCACTATGCTTATAAAAATAGGTCTCCCCAATTGTTTCTTAGTGAGTTAGTGAGGTCTCTTAGCATTGTTTTTTTCAGTGTTTGTTTGATTCTTATGGGGATTATGCATAATTTGGACTCTAAGTTTGATCTCAAAAGTTTTTTTTTGTTGGTGTAACGACATTTCACATGTATCTTAGCTGTAGTATATGCATACACGTGAAAGGAGGCATGTCTTTGTTTACTCCATAGCAAAGACAATTACCATCGATGTTAAGCAAATGGTGTATTAAGACCATTTGTATACATGTATTTGCATAGTATACCATCACATGCATGGTGCTAGCAGAGTGTATTGTGATATCTTGGTGAGACAAGTTGAGTAACGGTTACTCTATTGTTTGAAATGGTTAGACTTGATAAAGCTATCAAAACGTTCTTGAGCTTTAGGCACAAGATGAGATAAAATATGCTAAGACATAAGATGTCATAATCTCATAAAAACAACTAAAAGTTACATATGATGTAATTGGTAAAAGGTACCTACCTACATAACCTAATTTAAAGTGTCACGCCTTAGCTGTCTTTGAATTTGGTGAAACATGGGTTTTAGTCCCTTAAGTTAACATAGTGTTTTAAGGAGGGTTGTTAATTTAGTGGGAGTCTATTCCTCTATATGAAAAATGAATTTTTCCATAATCTTTGTTGTAGATTAACGGCTTCATCAAATCACACTAATCCCTTGTCATTGCAATCCATCCTTGAAAAGGATAAATTATCTGGGACAAACTTTCTTGACTGGTTCAGAAACTTGAGAATTGTTCTTAAGCATAAACGCAAATTATACGTCCTGGATGGTCCTAATCCCGAGGAACCACCAGTCAATGCTGCAAGAGCCATGAAGGATACACATTCCAAGCATGTCAACGATTCTACTGATGTTGCATGCATTATGTTGGCAACCTGGTTCCTGAACTTCAAAAGGACATGGAACACATGGAAGCTTACAACATGGCTACAATGCTGAGGAAAATGTTCCAACAGCAGGCTAGGCAAGAAAGGTTCGAGACAGTTAAGAACCTCCATTCTTGCAAAATGGCTGAGGGTGCTTTAGTTAACTCTCATGTTCTGAAAATGAAGGGTTATATTGACCATCTTGACAGACTTGGATTTCCCATAAGCCAAGAGTTGGCTACGGATTTGATCTTTAATTCATTGCTTGATAGTTTTTCACAATTTATGATGAACTACAACATGAATAATATGGAGAGATCTATCTCAGAGTTGCATTTGATGCTCAAAACTGCTGAGCAGAATGTCAAGGAACCCATGGCCAATATGTTGATGGTTCAGAAAGGAAAGGCTTTGAAGAAGAAGACCAAAGGCAAGACTAAAGTTGCCAAGGGTATTGTGCCAGTCACAAATCCTGTGAAACTAGTTAAGCCTAAGGTTGTTTCTGCTTCACAGTCCCAGAAGGAAAAAGAAAAATAAGGAAATTGTCATTTCTATCATGCACCTGGCATTGGTTAAGAAATTGCAAGCTCTTTCTTGAAAATCAAAAGAAAAAGAAAAGTAATGTGACTATTGCTTCAGGTATTTACGTTATTGAAATTAACTTGTCTACTAGTGATTCCTGGGTATTGGATATCGGATGTGGTTCTCACATTTGCATTAATGTGCAGGGTCTCACCAAAAGTAGAAAGCTAAAGAAAGGAGAAGTTATCCTACGAGTTGGAAATGGAGCAAAGGTTGTTGCGTTGGCTGTAGGATGCTATAAGTTGTCTTTGTCTAGTGGATTAGTTTTAGTTTTAAATAATTGCTATTATGTCCCTGCCTTGAGCAGAAACATCATTTCAGTTTCATGTTTAAATTTGGATGATTTTAATTTCATTATTGTGAATAATAAATGTTCCATTTCTCGTAAAGACGTTTTTTTATGCAAATGCCGATTTGTGTGACGGTCTTTTATATTCTAAACATGAAAAAGTTCATAGATACTCCTATCTTTAACGTAAATACAAAGAGATTTAAGTCAAATGATTTGAATCAAACCTACCTTTGGCATTGTCGACTTCGCCACATAAATGAGAAATGCATTTCTAAACTCCATAAAGATGGACTTTTAGATTCATTTGATTTTGAATCATATGAAACATGTGTATCTTGTTTATTAGGCAAGATGGCAAAGAGTCCTTTTACTGGACACAGTGAAAGGGTAAGTGACTTATTGGGTCTAATATATACTGATGTATGCGGTCCTATAAACACAATGGCTAGAGGTGGTTATCAGTACTTTTTTATTTTTACTGATGATTTCAACAGATATGGTTATGCGTATCTCATGAAACATAAAGGTGAATCTGTGACGGCCCCGCTTCTAATCTAGGGCACCGTCCGGCCTAATCCCGTAATTAAGCCCTAATAACAACACATAGGACCCGATTACGAATTAGTCAGCCTTTACTACCTGTGTTCTCTTGTTTAAACAATTATTTTATTTAGCGGAAGTCTATAATATTTTAGCGGAAATTTTTTTTTATTTTATTTTTATTTTATTTTTTTATAAATCCTAAGTGTGGAAACCAGGAAATAACGATCACCATATATATGCAAGTAAACGGCGAACATATATAAACAAAGTGAAAGCCAAAAGTCGGGTAATCTAACGCTCATCCCAATAACATCCCAAAAGATAAAGACATAAGTAAACATAATACAAAAAGTACCCTACATGTACGGGCAGCTACGCGCTCGGAGCTCGAAGGTAGTCGCCGATCTTCTCCTCCTTGCCACTGGTGTTGCTCGATGGACCTACACCCACCGTCACAAACTAGACGGTGAGTATAGTGATATTTAAGTGATAGCTGGGAAATCTAATACTACATTTCCAATTTAAACAAAAGGTATTTAAAAGCATATGTAGTGAAGAAATGCTTGAATAAATAATGCAAGTAAATACCAACATTAACGAGATACCCATAAACCGACACGAGCTAAGTCGAGATGATCTACGTCCGGTCGGCGGTGAGAACTATCACCTAGCCTTTTCCACTATCTTGTATGGAGCTATGCTCAACATATGATAATAATCTCTCTCTTTTTTTTCCTAATAACCTCAAATTGCGAGAGTGTGCTCGCGTATTTAAATCATTTATACTTGCCGACAACCCCGTGATCCATGTCACGTGTGCCGCCCAAGTGTAGTGGCGAGTGCCGGAGACCCCGAAAGACCGAAATCCTCGTGAATCCGCACATCTCATGTGCAATGGACACTAGATAATCCCTACTTTAGTTTTCAAGAATATATATCCTAAAGTTGTTACGATTTCAACATAAGTTAAGCTACAAAGCCCCAAGGGAAGTAGAAGACAAGTCCAACATAACAAATAACCCTATAGCATGCATTTTCTAAATATCCATTAGCCACATTCCAAGACAAACATTGAGCATATAAGGAAACATGGAGTCAATGATATAATAAACAAGGCATCATGCTATATCGATATTCAATATGAGTAGAAACAAGGAAAGCATGATGTGGGAAATAAATTAGCTAGTCTACAAATAGACTGAAAATTTATAAATGACTGGAATGAAATAAAGTAAAGAGTTCCCACAGTTCACTTACCGATCAACGCAATAGTCCTAGCTATCCGGCCTCCCGACACCCGACACCCGCGTCCCTAGACTCCCGGTACACTCTCCTAAGTCCTGGTGTGTTTAGATAGGTATTTGGTTGGTTTTAGGTCAAGTCAAATAGATTTGTGAACCTATAACCCAAAACAGCCCCTTAAGTTCTTGCAAAACTCCAATTTGATACTTAGTATTGCAGCGTTAATTAAACCATCATAAACTCTAAATCATCAAAGACACTTAAGAAGAAAGTTTTAGCTCTAGGTCTTAGCTTTCTGGAATGGTATGGTGTGTAAGGTTTCGATATAAAATGAAGGAGATATCAAATATTTTCAAAGACAACTCGAATTTGAATCAAAATCTGATCAGCGAGATTGTAAAAATCATTTCTCCCAATTTAAATCTCCAAAAATCATAATTTTTGGTCACAAGTCACTTTACATATCCAAGAATAACATAATAAAAATTCATCTCATTTGGATATGAATTGGAGGAGTTATGCCTTTCAAAGTTCACCTTCAACAATCCCATCATGACATTTAAATTACCTATTTGCAGAGCATTTTTGAGTCAGAAAGAGCTGGAATTTCAAAACATGGTAGACACAAAAGTTGTTCGTATATGAGTTAGCTTTCATATGGCATTGGAATCACTTAATTTGGAGTTATGATGAGTGAGTTATGTCCAAATTACAGAGGCTGTATCAAGAAAATCAGATTTTCAATTTTACAAGAAAAAAAAAAAAAAAACCCCAATCTTTGACAAAACTTCTCAATTATGAAATACAGCTTAGGGAAATCATTTAGTGTTTCAAAATGAGTTAAAACATCATTAAAACATCTTTGAAATCGATTTTATATAAAAACTTCAATATTCATAACCAAGAACACAACAATTGAAGCATAAAAGAGTATAGATGATACCTAAGGTTTTAGCTTTGATGGTTGTCACTTGAGCTTCCTTTGATATGGAAATTTGGCTCTCTTACACCCCAATTTCCAGTAAACAAAATCCCCTAACAGCTCTGAATTTTTTTTTTGCTTGGTTTGTATGCAAATGAGAAGGAAAGTGTTTAAGTGTTTCTTTTATAGTGTTGGGTTTTCATCAAGTTGCACAACTCCATCTCCATGTGAATCAAGGGTCATCAAACACTCCTACTCACCTACTTTTTTTTCAGCTCAATGACACTTGTTAAGCATGAAACCCCCTAAATGGCACTTGTCAAGCATGTAGTTTCCTTTATCATGGTCATCCATCATTTGATTTTTTTGTCCATCTCTAAGATGATCTAATGACCATTAATTACTCCTACTTTCACTAAAATTTCAGCTTTGTGACACAAATGCATGACACAAATTACATGGGAGTGTGTGCTAGTACACATCCCTAGGCATATCCAAAGGGTGGTTGTAATTACATTTGACCATAGGCCTTAATATTTGATTTCATTTAAATAGAACATAGGCTAAGTAATAGTTTATTTAAATTGATGTGTATACCATAGACTTATGTTATGAAATAAATTAATTAACACTCATTTGACTAAACTTAGACTTACCACATGTCTAGCTACCCGACTCCCCCGGCTCGCACACAAACCGAGGCGTGTCCCCGCTCGCGTCTCGACGCCTATAACTGCATGAACCGACTTAGTTAGTCTACACATATACATATCACTAGGCATACACCACAACAAATATATAATATACCTCGACCACGTGCCTCGGTAGGTGTGTGCACCTCACGTGGGTCCCACATCACGGGTCGGTCATCCTGATTAAACAAGTTAATCAAGATTAGGAAATTGGGCCGTGACAGAATCCCTTGAGATGTTTTGAACAGTTCAGAATGAAGTGCAAAATCAACTTAGCAAAACTATTAAAACACTTTGATCAGATCGAGGTGGTGAATATTTGAGCCAAGAGTTTGATGATCATCTTAGAAACTGTAGGATTATCTCACAGTTAACTACTCCATCAACTCCATCATCTTAGAACTACTCCATCAACTCCATCATCTTAGAAACTGTGGGATTATCTCACAGTTATCATAGACTAAACTTTATTGGATATGGTTTGGTCTATGATGAGCCATGTAGATCTTTCTATTTCCTTTTGGGGCAATACCTTAGAAACTGTTGCGTTTACACTGAATCGTGTTTCTTCTAAAGCAGTTGATAAAACACTACATAAGATGTGGTTTAAGAAAAGGCCAAGTTTGTCTTTCCTTAAGATTTGGGCCTGTGAGGTTTTCGTATGACAACATATCTCAGAAAAATTATCAGCCAAATCTACCAAGTGTGTATTTTTTGGTTATCCTAAAGAAACTAAAGGATACTACTTTTATAATCCCACTAAGAACAAAGTGTTTGTTGCTCGGAATGGTGTTTTTATGGAAAAAGAGTTTATTTCAAAAGACAATAATGTGAATAAAGTTATTCTTGAAGAAGTTCAAGAACCACAAGTAAACACTCAACCGCTAGTGGGAGATCAACAAAGTTTTGAACTAGTTGAGCCTCCACAGGTATCACAAGGCTTGCGTAGGTCTGATAGGGTAAGACATCTGCCAGAGAGATTTGGATTTCTTATTACTGATAGTAGTGAGGTGTTGATTATGGATCAAAATGAACCTACTACTTATCAAGAGGTTGTGTCTAGCCCTGAGTCAGATAAATGGCTTAGTACCATGAACTCTGAGATGCAATCCATGTATGATAACCAAGTTTGGAACCTGGTTGATTTACCTGAAGATGGTAAAACCATTGGATGTAAATGGGTTTTCAAGAAGAAAACTGATATGGATGGAAATGTGCAAACTTATAAAGCACGGCTAGTTGCAAAAGGTTTCAACAGACTTAAGGTGTTGATTATGATGAGACCTTTTCTTCTGTAGCCATGCTTAAATCCATTAGAATTCTTATTGCCATAGCCGCATATTATGACTATGAGATATGGCAAATGGATGTCAAAATAACTTTTCTAAATGGAAAGCTACTTGAGGACATGTATATGATACAACTTGAAGGGTTTATTCATCCTGAGAATTCTAGGAAGGTGTGCAAGCTTCAAAGATCTATTTATGGATTAAAGCAAGTTTCTCGGAGTTGAAATCTTTGTTTTGATGAAGCAATTAAGGAATTTGGTTTCATTAAAAATGAAGATGAGCCTTATGTATACAAGAAGGTCAGTGGGAGTGTGGTTGTTTTTCGGGTACTGTATGTTGATGATATATTACTCATTGGAAATGAAATCCCAACCTTGCAGAGTGTCAAGTCTTGGTTGGGGAAGTGTTTCTCAATGAAGGACTTAGGAGATGCAGCATATATCCTTGGGATTAAGATCTATAGGGATAGACCTAAAAGGCTGATCGTCATAAGTCAGAGTGCTTATATTGACAAGGTACTAAATAGGTTCAGTATACAAGACTTTAAAAAAGGGTCGTTGCCAATGTCTCATAGAATAAATCTCAGCAAGACTCAATGTCCAAAGACTAATGATGAGTGAGAACGCATGAATATGATTCCATATGCATCAGCCATTGGATCTATCATGTATGTCATGTTATGCACTCGACCTGATGTATCATATGTTTTAAGCACAATAAGTAGATACCAGTCTGATCCCGGTGAGACTCGCTGGATAGCAGTAAAGAACATTCTTAAGTACTTGAGAAGGACTAAAGAAGTGTTCTTGGTCTATGGAAATTTGGAAAAAGAGCTTGTTGTAAATGGTTACACAGATGCAAGTTTTGAAACTGACATCGATGACTTCGGATCGTAGTCTGAATATGTGTTTACTTTGAATGGAGGCGTAGTGAGTTGGAAAAGTTTGAAGCAAGATACTGTGGCCGATTCTACAACTGAAGTTGAGTACATTGCAACATCCGATGTAGCTAAAGAGGTTGTTTGGATCAAAAAGTTCATATCTGAACTAGGTGTGGTTTCAAATATTGCTAACCCTGTTTGTTTGTACTATGACTACAACGGGGCTATAACACAAGCCAAGGAACCAAGATCTCACCATAGATCCAAACATATACTCAGAAATTTTCATTTCATTAGAGAAATCATTGAGAGGGGATACGTGAATATTTGCAGAGTTCCTATAGAAGACAATGTTGTAGATCCTTTGACAAAGACTCTTCTACAAGTGAAACATGATGGCCATGTTAGGTCATTGGGTATTAGATATATGAATTATTGACCCTAGTGCAAGTGGGAGATGTTGGGGCATGTGCCCTAGGTCAATCTACAAACATTGTTTATCTTACATTTTTTTAGTTAATAAAATAGAGGTTTATCATTTGTTGTTTTATTATAAGTGATTGCATATTTGCCTTATAATAAGATCCATGAGTATTTGTTGAAATATTCTAAATGTCCCTAGTCGGTCATTATACAGGGAACTATAATGAATAAAGACTAGCGTGAGTCTTGATTGATGGTCATGTGATGATCATACGTATAGGGATACGAATCGAGATCATGAGTACTTTTTAAGGAACAAGGTATTGGACCGACCCGCTATGAGAACACCACATGAATTAAGTCATAGGTGTTACTCTTAATAAGTATATCATTTAGTCTTTCGACTTGAGATTACCATAGACTTCAATATTATGAGCATGGTAATTTGACACAATCAAACATTGTCTTTAACCGGACGATTATAAAGATTGTGATTGGTTATCATGTGAGCAATATGTGAAGGTTTGTAATCAAGAAAGAATTTGTCGCTCTCGTAAAAAGAGAGATATCAGTTGATCTCTCGATGTGTTAGATTGTTAAATGGCCAAGTCCAAGTGACTAGTATGATTGAATATTAAGGGTGACTTTCCGTGCCTTAAGGATATCGCACGACAAAAGGATATAATATACGTTATTCATTAGATTGTATCGATTTTGATATTCATGCTACTTGGGTAGTCATAATGCCTTGCTAGAGACCGCTTATGACTTGTGTACCAAAATGGTTTTGGTTCACTACCAACGTTGCATTAACCTATTGAGTTGCACACAAAGAATGGCTTTGCGCAATTTCAAATGGTTCAGAGTATTGAATTTTATAAAATAAAATTTATAGTATATAATCCCTATGATTCGTTATATAATAACTTATTAATAAGGGTATATGTGTAATTTGCTTAAACAACGTAAATACAATAGTTGTATTTCGAATTTACTTAAACATCATAACTATAATAGTTGTATTACGAATATGATTTAAGTGAGAGCTTATCTACACATATAAATAAAGGGTGATACCCAAAAACGTAACATAAGAATTTCGTTGTTTTAATTTTCGAACTCTCTGGATTTTGAGAGAGAAAGAAAAATGTTTTCAATCTCTCTTGGGGCTAGTACTCCAAATTGTGGTCACCGTTCGTGTGTGGATTTCTGATAGAGGATGCGTGATTTAACGTCTTGAAGATCGAACAATCAGAGAAGGAAATCACGAATCCAGGTATAGCTTACTTTTGTAGATCTAGTTTAATGGGATTTATTTGCGATCCTATAGGAGTTTTTCAAAAATTGTTTTGAATTTTTCATTGCGTATGAACCCCAAAACCCAACAACCATACATGCCAAACTCCACCTCTTCTCTCCCCAATCTCCCTTCCCTCTTTCCAAATTTTTCTCTCTAATTAAGCCTTCCTCTCTCTCTCTCTCTCTCTCTCTCTCTCCCACTTTAAAACACTAAAAAAAATAACAAAGAAAAACAAAATTGCAAATTAAAACATAAGAACCATGGTTTCTTGGATTTCACCTCATAATGTTGTTGCATCTCTTCAACAACACCAAAACCCATACCCTCAAACCTAGCTCATTCAAGTCATCTCCTTGAGTTAAGTTCAAGTTTGTAAGGTAATTAGAGTTGTAATTGATCATTTTTTGCCCTTCTCTCTCTATCTCTATAAAGGTTTTCATTAGCTTAGTTCTAAAAAGCACTAACCCCTAGACCCTGTTTGGACCATACCTTCAAACCATCTCCACAACTTTGGACCATCCCTTCAATATCCTTGACAAAATTAGGCCCATCTTATTTTTAGCTGCATCGATTTCAACTTTTAGCAAACACTTTTTTCTCTTCCATCTCCACTCCCCTGACGACATGGGTGTTGAAACCTTAAAGGGCAGTATCACTTGCTCTTACAAAATGCTATTGTTGCATGTTTCACCACTAATCTTTATGAAAATAGGTCTCCCCAATTGTTTCTTAGCGAGTTAGTGAGGTCTCTTAGCATTATTTTTTTCAGAGTGTTTGTTTGATTCTTATGGGGATTATGCTTAATTTGGACTCTAAGTTTGATCTCAAAAGTTTTTTTTGTTGGCGTAACGACATTTCACATGTATATTAGCTGTAATATATGCATACATGTGAAAGGAGGCATGTCTTTGTTTACTCCATCATAGCAAAGACAATTACCATCCATGGTAAGCAAATGGTGTATTAAGACCATTTGTATACATGTATTTGCATAGTATACCATCACATGCATGGCGTATAATAAACAAATGGTATACTATGCATCGTATGCATAATCTTCACAATTACGCAAATAAAATTACCTCTCTAACCAATATGATATCTAACCATGCCTCCCACTTTGCATCCCTAAGCCCGACCCACCATTATTGCAATTGCTACAACAACAAACTCCTATGTTGTGTGCATAATATGGGCTCTATACCTTATTGCAGTAGAAACTTAGAACCTAAAGAGAAACCGAAAGAAAGAAAAAATGCTATTAACTCATCCTACAAAAAAGTTTTAGAAACTCTAATTCAGATAAACCCTTATTCTTATATTCATAGAGAAAATTTAAAACCTTGGTGGACATGGATGATTAAGAATACACAAATTCATTTAGGACTTGTATCAAACAATTGCCCTGTATTTCAAAAGACAATATTTTTGTTTTTTGCAAAACAAAAAAGATAATATTTGGTTAAGAAGAAACCACCAAAACCAAACCCAAACACAGTAACATAACACTACAAACCTCTATCACCCTTTAAGCACATCTAAACCCTACAAAGAAATCACGGAGAGCGAGCGAGATTTAGGTGAGGCCAAGATATACCTTGAGTGGGAGAGACAGAGAAACGATGAGCGTAATATGGATGAGAGAGAGAAGCTATTTTGGTTGGAAAATGATAATCTAACACACTTTGAGCGCACACTTCGAGCGCACAATTTGTCTTTTAGCCCATTTATAGTTATTTCTTGTCTCCCAAGGTGTGGGCCTACATCTAACAAAACACCATAAATGAACTAAAAGACAAAGTGTGCGTCCCAAGTGTGCGCCAAAAGTGGGTCATTTTATCAAATGGTTAGGGCGACAAACGAAATTGAAAAGTGCTTGCGCCGGGTCACGTGTGTGCACAAAAAATGTACAGTGAAGTAGCCCAAAATCTCTACAATGAAGCTCCTCGTCCGCTCTTTTTATAATAGTAGTAGAAAGATATGATCAATTTGGTGAAATTCCAAGGAAATTAATTTTGGATTAATGATATACGACTGATCTCTAATGATTATATATTCTTTATCTTATAATTAGGCTGTGAAGATATGATTTGGTGAAATCCAAGGAAATATGGAGAGTTGAATTAATACAAATATTCTTGAAGTACAGTTGTGTTCATTGCGATCATAGGGGACTTGTGATCATAGACCTTGTGATCACAAGATCTTATATATCACAGCAAATCCTGCACTGACAGGATAATTAATCTCTAATTCCTTAATTGAGCTGATTTTACCAGGGATCTTGCAAACTCAGTAGAATAATCTAATTCTCTGGGGTATATGCACAGATCTGAGCGATTGTTCTGACGGATGGTTGAAGTCACACGTACAAGCATTGAAGCATAACAAAAGATCTACTGACCGATGTGTTTTTTTTAAGTGTTTTATTTTTTATTTTTGAAGCCTCTTTAAGTGTTTTTTTGTAAAAGATCAATACATTCTCATTGTGAATCATTGAATTTGATGTCTAAACTTCGGCTCACCTTCCATATTAGGCGTTGCACTTAGCCCCACGTCAAAATAGCGTAGGGGATGGCGTTGGGTTGGAGTACCCAATCTAACCCAAAATGAGTTATACATTTAGCACCAGATATGCTCAATTACATTGAATTTACAGTGATGCCTTGTGGGTCAACCACTGCATCGATAATATTTATGGACCTAATGCATCTAGTGTTCAATCCCTATCTAGATCAATTGATTCAGTCTATGTAGTATATATTCTATCTCCACAAAATAATTTTAGTTTTTAATAGAAGTTTCAAAACCTCTATTAATTAAAGATAGGTGTTGTAAATAAAATATGATAAACATGTTTGATGAGTCGTGTTTTAATTGCTAATACACGTATTAGGTAGAGGTTGCTTAAAACCCCTGACAATTAAGTGTTATTAAATGTCAAAACTCATCTATGAATTAAAATATGACCCATCGAACATGTTTCTTGTTCTTACATAGCATTTAATAACGTCCATCTTTAATAGGGGTTTTGAAACCTCCATTAAAGACCCAAATTGTTCTAGTGCTCTTTTTCAATAAAAATTCGCTCAAGCTACATTAAGTCCTATTTCTCAACAACAAAACCTCAATCTTAAATTAGTTGAATACTTTACAAATACAAATACAAATACAAAAAAGATAACAAAAAACAAACAAACAAAAAATTAGTCAGGATCAGCTATATGGATCAAAAACTTCTATTGCGCTCAATTTAATGCAATTGATGATGTGCTTTCTAGTGAGTCTATATATCCCAACACTACAAAAAAGTCAATATAGAGACGAAAGTTAGCAACAAATTTGATTCCGCCTCTAATAGCGATGGAATAGCAATAACATTGGTCTGACTTTCCAATTGGCCATTTATAGATGGAATAGAAACGAATTAGCGATGGATATGTTTAGACACGAGATCTCTATTATGTCAAAAATGAAACCCAAATCCTACCAAAAAAAAAAAATGAAACCCAAAAGTCAATATAGTCTCATCATTATCATGATATATAAGGTTGTATAAAAATGAATCATATTGATCAATGGCCCGTCCTATATATTTGCATTGTCTCTATCCTTCTTTTCTTTTTCTACTTGTTTATAGGCTATGGCATGCTCCGTGTTATCAATACTAAACCGAAAGTTGGAGTTCCTTTTGTTTAAATTATACTATATATCGGGATGCATTTAGAAGCGTGCCCCAAAATTTAAAAGGTAGCTATGCGGCAAAGCCAAAAATAAGTGGTGAGGGTCCAATGTATATCCTTCTCTTCTTGCGTCATATTCAAGTAATTGGCTTTTCACATGATCCATCGAGAATATTGAGGGTTAATTGCCTTCTCCTATATATGTTTATTGCAATATTGGATGATCTTATTATTGCTAATTGGCTTGTGTTGTAGGCCCTAAGTAATTACTAGACTTTGTCTCGGTTGGCGAGTTACTCTAAAGGAGGATAAAAGAAAATTCCCAGGAGATCGATCATTATCGAGTTTAAGGTAGTGTAATTCAGGGATTGTCCTGTGCGGTGCAACGATGTCCAAGTCCTGCAATTCATTAGTGTTGCGATCAATTAGTAACATTAATTGTAGTACGCCTCTTAGTTAAAAGTCCTTAATTATTATTTCTACCGGTTAGTAATATAAGTCGTTTTAGCACAAACCTAATGTTTAAAATTGTAAGTCATTTTTTTGGAATTTAATAATATATTTATTGTTTCTTTTACCACATTTTATCTTTATAAAATTTAAACATTTACGATTCTTCAATTCATTTAATGTCAAAGGACACACACACATGAAATTCTATAATGGAGTTCAAATATATATTCATGTTATAGGAACCTTCAAAATGTGTTGTGTATAATATATTTTGTGCATTTATGACGTTTCGATTAATGTGTTTAATTAGAATTCAATGGTTATAAATATTGTACACATGACATGAGTATTTTAATAATGGTAAATTACACTAGTAATTAAGATTGTATTAATTCTTGTATCTTTACCTTAAATGACTTATATTTTTGTTTGGAAGGAGTATATTCTAAAGTATCTCTAGTGAGATAGATGAAAGAGAGATTAAAAAAATTAAAAAAGAAAAATAATAATAATAATAATAATGTTGGTGGAGGTCAACGGTTGCACTCTTATTAGAGTCGAGTTGTGTTGGTTCTTTAAAAAAAAAAAAAAATTTTTTTAATCCTTATCCTCTTATTTGAAAAAAATAATAATATAACTTAGGTGCATTAATTAATTTATTTTTTCTCACTTTAGGGTGCAATTCTTGTTTGATCTTGTTTCAACCTAAGCTTACGTAATAAAAGATAAGCACGTAGCTATCTATATTTATAGACCTCTAGCCACCAAAAACACTCCATCCTTAATGGAATTTCTTAAGCACAAACTCCTTATTTTTACAATGAGAAAGTTGTCATCTTGTGGGTGTGGAGACAATCTTGAGACAACTTGATAGCCTACGAGCTGGAGGATTCTCTTTCTTGCTACACAAACCTTATAATATATATTCAATGTATTTAATTTACGAGAACAAATATGATCTGGGAAGATCAGTTTAACAAGGGGCGGAGCAACAACCTGAGAGTGTATAGAAGGCCACATTTATCGGTGGATTAAATTTACTAATCAACACCAAGCTTTGAACTCCAACTAATAACATCTTAATTTTATCGAATGTCTCCTAAGAGAACAATAATATCTTAATTAATTGACAGAAATTGCAACATGGAACTATTTTTAAAAAATAAGAAATGACTATTATTTGATCCAAAAAATTGAGCATACTCTTTCACCAAAAAAAAAAAAATTGAGCATACTCTTGAAAATAATTTGTTTCCGAGAGAACAATACAAATGTTAAGATCTAGTTCCCAGCCGTGTCATACTCCTTCGATAAAAAATATAAGCCATTCTATCAAAAACTTCTTGTTCAAAATTTTAAGTTGTTTTCGAAATTTGAAAGTGTATTTATTGCTTTTTACCCATTTTACCTCATGCAATTTAAATATTAAGAGTCCAGCTAAGTGCACCCTATTTTGTGTGGCACCCCAAATTCAAATTTTAAATTTTAAGTGCACCCCACATTTTTACCAAAATATCATTTCATCTTAACTGAAGCACCCAACTTCAAAACCTTGATTGAGACATCTATTTTAGGTTCGGCGACATGTAGCCAAGACTTATCTATTAGACTCGGTGTTGTCCAACCAAACATCTTTGGTGAGATTTAGTTGACAATTGCCGACCTATAGGTTCGGTGGGTTCCGATCGACTCTCCAATTAAAGGTTTACCAAGCTGTGACCAACTGTCCAATTAGAGGTTCGGTGGACTCTAACTGACTCTCCAACAAGAGATTTGAACTTTGAGGTAGAACCCCTCGATGATGCCTACAAATCACAAAGAAGAGTGTGTGGGGTGCATTTAGAAATTGTAGTGGCGTGCACTAATCACAGTGAGGGCATATAAGTCATTTTGTAGTAGGATTGATTTTTTTAAGTTTGACTTTTTCTGGGGTGCACTTAGTAAAAGGTGGGTGCACTTAGTGGTCTCAATATATATGATTCTTCAATTCTTCAATTCATTTAATGTCAAAGGACGTATATGTAAATTACACTCGTAATTAATGTTGTCTTACTTCTTGTGCCTTAACCTTAAATGACCTACATTTTTTACTGGAGGGAGTATCTAATTCTGAACAAACCACATAGAATTTTGAAATAAACAAGATTTAGTTAGTGACAATTAGTTTGCCATGGGAGATATGCATTAATTAATAGTATGTCAATAGTGAATATTGTTGGAACAAAATTCTTCGGATTAGAAAACAATAATGGAATAGTATCACCAAACAAAGGCTTGTGGTGCGTAATCACTCTCTTTTAGATATGATTTCTTCCTTCCAGTTTAAAACTGTTTATACACAATTGGATAATTGAAACTTGCCTTCAAGATACACAATTAATTAAGCGTTTAATAATTGTTAGATATTGAGTGTGTAACTCAATTCTAACCTAGAAGACACTTACGAAAAACTTGTGAGAGAATGATGTTTTAAGGACACAAAAAATCTTTGATTCAATTACTTTATTGTTTGCAATCTCTTAAATTTGTAAACATGCTAGGGATTCAATTATATAGTAGAGTGAAACCTATTTGCAATAGTCATGACTTTTGGTGTGAAAAAAAAAGTTGTTCAAAATGCCCAAAGGATTACCATGAAAGTATTCTTGGTGATATAAAATAGAAGACAACATTGAACCATTATTAGACCGCCAAGGCGGTTCATATGGCATTTTTTTTTTTGGTAGGAACAAGGCCTTAATATATTTAGGATGTATTTCCATTTATTGCTCGTGAATCAAAATCCAATAATATAGAAATACTGAAGGGGCGTTACAATTAACTTAAAGCCCTTATTTAATGCCAAGTTATCTTTGGCTAGTTTATCCGCACACATATTACTTTCTCGAAATGTGTGGTTAGGTCATCTCTCCCCTATAGAGGAAAACAGGTTACGGATCTCTATCACTAGAAGGTGACTCCCTAGCTAGGTGGATGAGTCCTGCAACGAGTTTAATTACTTCTAACGAATCAAGCTCCACCTCCAGCTTCGTAAAGTCCATCTGGTGCGCACATTGAAGCCCATGTTTCAACCCCATATGGCTACAAGTACAAGGAAGAACATATACCTAAATCAATTTGATACCCCAAAATGAAATTGCCATTCCAATCACGAAAGATTCCTACTAAAAAGGCCCTTCCAGAGGAAGGAGGCATCCACCACCCCATCACTATTCAGTTTTGACCCAACCCTTTTCTGGCGGCTTCCATGATGCATTTTTCCTTAACTATTGTCCAATCTTTGATAGCAAAAGGAGTCTCAGACTGCAAGAGATTTCCTCAAACGATGACAAATCACTAGAGGGGATGGAGGAACTGAAAATCCTATTGGAACAAGGCTTCGTGTAACAACCCAATTTTGATTAACCCGTTATTGTGACGTGTTTGCAAACGTAGATGACAGTTCAACACCCCGTGGACCCCGCAATTAGGTTAAGGCGCGCCCGGAGTTAGTGGTAAATAGTTATTTTGCATGATGTTTTGTATAATTTGCAATTTTATGCTTAAATATGTTAAATGGAATCGCAATATATGTATTTATATTGTTATTGACGTGTGAGATAGTGCGACAAGTATTCGCCTCGATATACGTGTTGATGCGGGTACCGAGTAGGCTAAAAGTCAAAACACTAGGTTGGGGAATTAATATACACATGAAAATGAATAAAATGAAATAAATAATTAATAAATGACTTTGACTTGAGGTTAGTGGCGCGGTAATACGTGTATGATGCGTGTTGTGTGCGAAACTAGGAGTCGTAATGCCCGAGAGGTGACTTTATATGTTAAGAACGAGGGAGGGTCTTATATTAAAGTCACAAATTGAGTCATTTGGGATGGAAAATAGCTCAATTAGTAGCCAAGAGATGGGTCTTGGGATTGATAAGTGATGAGAGATCACTTAGATTGCATATAAATCAAAAAGACTTAACTCCCACCATATTTTTCTCTCCCCAAACACAAATAAAAAAATCACAAGTATTGGGCAAGGGTTTGGACAACTTGGAGTGGTGATTTGAAGAGCTTGAAAGTGTTCAATCCACAAAACAAGGTTAGATTTGTAATCACCTCATCTTTATTTCTCTTTTGGTACCAATTTTCTACGTGTTTGTGTTGAATCTAAGGTTGGGGGTTTTGCTACTGGTGTTGTATGGCTTTTGATGATGTATTGGTGGTGATTATTTTGTTGTTCTTGTTATTGAGTTGGCCATGCTGGAGTTTACTTACTAGCAATGATCGCGGAAAGTCCAAAGTATGGTGCTAGTCTGACTTAAGCTTAGACATACACTTTGATATGTTCTATTACTTATTCATGCGATGAACACAATTGTATCTTTATTATTCCGCATATTTTTTAATAACTTATTAAACTCTACCATTTATTTTCAAATTTACTCACTGAATTTCTGAATTATTTTGCATGTTTATTACTTATTCACTCTGGACTCATCATCTGCCTTTTTATGATGGTTGAATGCAGATCCTGGTATGAGTTGCGGCAAAGGAAAGTTAGCTGACTACCTGTGATTTCTAAGACAACATGTCGGACTTTTACGTTTGTATTATATGTATATCACTTTTAGCTTGGGTTTGGGATTATGAAATATACCCTTAGCATACATTTTGATATTTTGATACATTTTATAATTTATTTCTCTTTATATGATGATTATGGGTTTGCCACATTAGGTTTATACTCCAATAACATGATATGGATGTCTGCAATTTAATCTATCATGTCTTAAGTCTTCCATTGATATTGATGATTTAACATATGATTGGAGTCCAATAATATAATCTAAATAATAATAATGATTATAATTTGAGGTTTAAACGATATGTGGTAAGTTAGATGATCGTAGGATACAACTGGCAGTGATGTGGCTAGTTGTGGGCCCACGTAGCACCCGTGATGGGCTTCAGGTGTTTTGGGTCGTTACATTTTGGCATCAGAGCTTAGGTTTGAGAAACCTATAGCTCGAATTTGAGATAAAACTTGATGAATAAACTTTATATGTGGAAACCCGAAGCGATTGCGTAGAACCCTAGTTGAGAAATGATTGTGAGGCGGGTAGTATTGAGGTATATGTGTTATATTTTTGTTTATATACATTACATATGATACACATATATTTATATCGAGGCTGATTCGAAGCACGTTCCTCGATGTAGATTACCAATGGACGAACAACCACCAGTTACTACTTAGCTAGATGTTAGCGAAATGAGTAATCCTATACGAGAGACTATTATTCTGCAGTCGTTTTCATAAAGTATTGATGATAGGTTTGCCGGCAACTGGCATACATGTTCGAGTTTATGGACTTTATTAAAGTTCATGTGACTGTGATGATGGCACCGACTACTACATAGGTTGCACTGATGACTACATAGGTAGTCATAAACACAGGTTCAGGCAATAGTTTTTAAGACATTGGATGAGGGACCTATTCCAGTTATTGCACCAATAGTTGTTTCGAGTGAACTATAGTCATTACACTAGCGACTACTAAGAAACTAGTTGTTGAGTCGACGTCAAACAGTTTGATGTCGGCAGAGGTCAAGAGGGTGAAGGAATTCTTAAGATTTTAGCCAGGATACTTTTATGGAGCTGGAGACCCGGAGATAGTTGGGAGATGGCTACTTTCGCACGAGAGAATTGCACAAGATGATCTTAGTCGAGGAGAGAGACCAGCCTCGATTGTTGAGCTACTATTTGTGAGGTGATGTCCCAATCTGGTGGACTACTTATGAGGCTACACATCCACCTATGATGACTTGGGCAGATTTTAAGGAGATTTTATGGATGAGTGCATCCCGATGATGTCAAGATCAGATTGAGAGAGGAGTTTCTAGCCTTAGTTCAGGGTACCATGTTAGTGTTGCAATACATAGAGAGACTAAATCCACGACGACATGGCGTCCGGGGCAGAGACGTTTGGATTGAGTGTCGTGACAAGTGTCGTGAGGGGTTACACCCCACAGTTTGACACTGTTCATTGCCCCCGATTTTTTAAAATTTTCAAAAACTTTGAAACTTCTCTCATGTACTCCAATTGGTTTAAATGCGAGCCAATACCCGAGGAATTTGACCCAAAATAGTGGAAATGGGGAAAATTAACAAAAATAAGACTCAACGCGACCAAATTGGATCTAAACTAATACCGGGTGCTTAGTGGATTGGTGACGAGAGAGTACAGGATCGATTTGTTGGCGTGTGAGAGCCACGAGCATCGAGTTTCACGTTGTACTATGAGTAAAACTAGTGAGAGCTTTAATATTATACTCATTTGTGCATTTATTTGGCTGTTAACTTTGTTGAGTATTATTTCTTTATGAAATATGATTTCTTTATGAAATATGATTTTTGAATTTCGTTTGTAATGTCTATCTTTGGTAGATTATCGGTTTTGTTTTACTTGGATTCCTTAATGAGTGGTTTTTGGGTCTAAGTGGGCTATATGGTGGTTGGGTGCAGTGATACTGTTTTGTGATCTTTTTCACTACTGTGAGCACGGATTTTTCAACGTGCTTAAACTCGCAGTTTAGGGTTGGAAGTTTGACCGGGAGCTGAACTAAGTGTGTTCTATGGTAGGGTGACTCATCCTAAGCTGTCTGAAGTGGTTTATTTAGGTTCAAAATCTATTATGGGAAGTCAGGTTGAGAACTATGTGTGGCAACCTGATGGACTTGGAACACTTAGATGTCTTTTTGCTTTGTGCTTTTGATATTGATTTATCATTGGTATCTCAATGATTGAATTATCGTGTTGTCTTTTATTATCTTGGTGATATTCTTGCATGATACTCGTTTAGTTGTTTATTTGACATTTGAAATTATATTGAGACTCCACTTTGTTATTAGTGTTATTTTTTGTACTTACCGTTCTTTTTATAACAATAGGTGCATTGTCGTCATACAACAGGGTTGACAAGGATAAAGAACTGGAAATAGGCTATTGACATTGAGGGCAGCTAGGCGATCTCCTCTCGCTTATTGGGTAGGTCATTGTATAATATTTATATTGTTGTTTTAACACATTGGGATATGGGTTTGTGAGATCTTGAGACATGTATACTATGATATGGTTGTCCTCTGACTTTGTATTAATGATGACATACATATACGGGGATACTCTAAGTTGTCTTGACGGGTGTTGAGAGTAATTCAATTTAGTTTGAGGATTTTATCGCTTTCATTGTACTTTGATAACCCACTAATTTGATTATTCAACTTGTAAATTGTTTAATAATAGTAAATGGTAAGGTAAGGCTTACTAGGATTTCGTTGATTGCACAAGAGTTGACTCGGGATCCAGGTAAGTCTAGGGCGGGCAGGGCCCTGTTTAGGGTTGTGAAGCTGGGGCTATCGCAATTGGTATTAGAGTCAAAGTTGTATGATTGACTCTT
Source organism: Stephania japonica (assembly GCA_039657345.1). NCBI lineage: Eukaryota > Viridiplantae > Streptophyta > Magnoliopsida > Ranunculales > Menispermaceae > Stephania > Stephania japonica. The sequence continues at coordinate 15,542,375 of CM077560.1, read as the reverse complement.
GATTTAAATCACAACCAGTTAAAACACAACTAATAGTAGTTAGGACAATGTTTGAACTTAGAGTGGAACCCTATGATCCTGACTTAAGTCTTAGTTGGGAAGTGAGGAGAGTTGGGAAAATAAAAAATAGACTATGAGCTATTTTATGTGTTGTATACTATTACTATCAAAAACTATAACCTGATCGAGGACACGTTTTTGTGAAAAATTGCAATTGTCATTCAGCCAGAGTCCAGCTGGTGGCAGTTCGAAAGATTCTCAACAAAGGCTTCAAAGGATTCTCAACAGAAGCTGGATGAGGTATCCCAGCTGGTTGCATTACATGTCCAACAGTTGGAGATTATTTGACTTTTGAGGACACAAGCCATAATGTTGCCTTCTACTTTTGCAGCACTAATTACTTAGCCTGGGAAAGCACCGACGGCTCAAGACACTCCAACAGGGTTTACAATATAAGCAATACCACCTACACCAAATACACTAGCTGAGTGTACGCCGAGCATGCCTATTGATACGAGTATTAGGGCAACAACTAAGGCAAAATAGTTTCACGAGTTTCAAAGACATCACCTGGAGAAATTTCATAGTAGTTTAGATCTCAAGGCTGTAGAAGATTCATGAGGAGCCACGAGAAGATCCATGATGTGTTAGCCACACTAGAGCACATGAGAGCTTTGATTTCATCAGCATCCATGTTCGGAGAGAAAGCCACTTGGTGGCGTAGCATGGTGGCTACAAAGAGCAAGCCTAAGGATTAAGCTAAGTTTAAGAGAGGTTCAGTCAGAAATATTTTCCTCTTTCGGTTCGTAACCTGAAGAGGATCGAGTTTTCGAACATCAGATAGATAACCTGGTGAGACAGTGATGTAGTTCATGGGTCGGTACCGAGATTGATGAAGTATGTCGGGGGCATAGCTAACACGGATGCTGACCAGGCCTACTACTTCATGCATGGTCAGTTAGACTCTATTAGTGCTATGGTGGTGACTACAGCTTTGAGGACATTACAGGAGGCTTACGATAAGGGAATGGCCAGTGAAACTTTCGTGAGCATACGCGTCGAAGCATTAGTTGCGCCATCAACACCATCACATTCAGTGGTCAGTTCGGGAGATGGTAAAAGGAGGAGGAGCCATAATGATGATTATGAGGATGATGACATGGAGATAGTTGCACCACCGATACATTGAATATCTATGGTGGTAGTTCCTTATGCTCCAGTGACCACTATCATTTGGCGGTCACCTCAGGGAGTACAAGCGGGGCAACAACAGTCGTACAGTACCCAAAGTAGAGGAAGTAGATCGTAAGGAGAGAGGCGGTATTATCGTTGCAGGTAGTCGGGACACATAGCTATCCATTATCCTTAAATGGCAAGAGTGTCGCAGGACAGCGCTAAGTTGCACATGCAAGAGAGAGCACATGTTATTGCAGATCCAAATCCAGAGTCGACGCGATACCTTGTGGCGGGTAAGAGTTTTTATTATGTCTTGGCATGATTTTATATTATAGGTTTGTAGTTTAGATCTAACTGAGAGACTCTAAGTGAGTCTAGGGTTAGAATCGACTCTAGGTGAGTCAGGTATTAAAAGTGACTATGTATGAGTCAGGGATTGGAATTGACTCTAGGTGAGTCAAATGAGAGTTGATTCTTTGTGAGTCTCTGTCAAACGACTTTATGTGAGTCACTTGTTAAAGAGTACTTTGTGTGAGTAGTGGTGAGTGATTTTGTGTAAGTCCACCCTTCAAAGTATGATAGATATTTAGTTGTGTACGATGACTTTATGTGAAGTTAACTTTCAAAAGGGAAAGCCAAGCTATGTGCGGTGACTCTGACTTTTTGTAAGCCCATCCTTTGAAAGGATATATAGGCCTTGTTTGGTTCATTTTACTAACTTCCAGGGAAGTTTAATTTCCTGGGAAGTTAACCATTAAGAAAGTTGCACTTTTCACATTTGATTTAACTTTGAACTTCCTGAGAAGTTTCACATTTTAAAAATAATAAAATAATGTAATTGACATAAATGCCATTTACACTATTTTTGAGAGAGATAGATTGTAGGGAATAAAGGTAGAGAGAGAGCATTAAATAAGGGTAGAAGTGTTCATTCTCACTAAAGAAGATAACTCACTCATCCCTCTAAGTGAGTTATCTTCCCTTATATGGGGAAATTAGTGGTCAAACTTCAGGGAAGTTTTTTGAAAATATCCAACCAAACAAGGCAAGTTGGAACTTCCCTATAAGTTATCTCACTTCCTTCAACTTTCCTCTGAACCAAACAAGGCCATAGTTATGTGTTGACTCTATGTGAGTCTGTATTTTGAAGTGGTGGATAAGGTTGTGTACATAAACTCTGTGTGAGTCTATAGATGAATTAGGAAATAAGGATGTATGCAAGGACTCTGTGTGAGTCTAGGCTCTGTGTGGGTTTGAATAGGTTATGTGCATAGGTTTTGTGTGAGCCTGAGTCTAAGTTCTATGTGAGCCTGTGTGGAGCTGTGTGCATTAACTCTAGGTGAGTCTATTCTTAGAAGTAATAAATCAAGCTATATGTGTTGACTCTATGTAGGTCCTTAATTCGAATAATGATATTGAGTTGTGTGCGTGACTCTGTGTGAGTATGGTATCAAGGGAAGGTTCTGAGTTGTGTGTACGATTTTGTATGAATCCGGTATCTATCCAAGAAACTCTGTGTGAGTTATGTGCAGGTGATATCGAAATTTTGTGTGAATCCGAAATCTACCTAAATACTATAAGTGGGTCCATAAATTCAGGTAAGATATTGAGTTATGCGTGTGTATTTTATGTGAATCTGATATCTGGCCCAAGAAGATTATGTGTGAGTCCATAATTTACGGGACAAAAATAAACTAAAGTTAGTTGTGTGCCAACTGTTAGAAAGTTTAGTTCACTTACTCACGATGGAACGCGTCCACATAAGTGAGGGTAGAGAGATTGGTTAGGCAGTACTTATCACGACCCGAATTTCTAACCCTTAATTAATTCCTTAATTAGGATCACCGACCCGTGACGTGGGACCCGCGGGAGAATGCATCACACCGACCAGAGACACACGGTCGAGGTATATTTTACATTTGTTGTGATGTATGCCAAGTGTTATGTATATGCATAGACTAACTAAGTTGGTTCTTGCAATTATAAGTGTCGAGACGCGAGCGAGAACACGCCTCGAGTTATTTGCAAGCCGAGGAACAAGGTAACTAGGCTTGTGGTAAGTCTAAATCAAATAGATGCCTATGGTTTGATTAAAAATTTAGAAAATATGGATATGCCTCGGGATGTGTGCTAGTGCACACTCCTACCAAATTGTGTCAACAATTTAAGTCATTATGGTTGGAAACTTAGTGGAGCTAGGATCAGTTTTAGGCACTAGATCATCATAGAAAAATGAAGTGCACACTTGATGAGATGTCAACCTATATAAACAACACACTAGTGTTGTTGCTTCACCTTGCATGTTATTCAACAAAAAAATCAGAATTGTTGGACTAATAAATTGTGCTGGAAATTGAGACTCCAAGGAGATATTCAACAACCAAAAAGAAACTAAGATTTGTTGATCATCAAAGCAAGAACCCTAGGTAACAACCCTTCAAGTTAATGCTTTCAATTGTGGAAATTGTCTATGGATCATGGGGGTTTTGAGAAAAATTAGTTTTGAATGTGTTCCTTAACTATTTTGAATCAAATAAAAGCTTTGGTTTGCATTTTAAATCCCAATTTTCAATTTTACAAACTTGCCAAGTTTTAGGGTTTTCTTATGAAACTGAATTTTTGAATTTCGAACTTGAAAACAAGTTTATTTATAGATTCTAATGGCATTTTTGAAATCTTTATCAAATTTCACTTGAGATAGCACTAAAGCCTTGAATTTACAAAATCATTTTGATCAAATTTGTGGGTTTTTAAAACACTTATGTTCTTCCCCATATTCGCCAAATACATGTTTAATTCTTTAATGCATATTATAATCAAAATGCTTGCTATTTTGGTGAATGTTAGGAGGTTTACTGGACCTTGGTGGAGGAGAACAAGGTCCATAGGGGTGATAGAGGTGATGATTCCCGAGTAGAGAAACCCAAAAATCATTGCAAATTTTTTTTGGGTTTCTGCACTCAGCACACTGGGCAATCCAGCCAGCATGTTGAGTGTAGCTAGCGTGATAGGAAAATCCCCAACGTGGTAGGCACCCTGGATAGCAGGAATTCCTACAAGTTCTTAAACTTTCTTGCAACCCCTTAACCGAGCCTAACCCCACCTAAACAGACCTTAACCTATTATATTAAACATCTAATTACCCCAGAGATATAGGGAAGTGTGTCGAGAGTCCGGGTACACGAGTTCAGGCGTCAAGAAGGCCGGATTTAGCTAAGATCATTGCTTAAGAGTGAGTAATCCCACTTGAATTATTTGTTTTCATTTCATCCATATTTTACTATTGTTTGTTGGTCTGTTTTGCAAATGAAATGTATTGTACTATATGCCATGATATGTGTTAATATTCCTATCATGTTTGAGGTTTATTGTCATGGTATTTCATTATTAGAAATCCTTGAATTCTCTCGCTTACCATATGACTATCTTTGCTATTGTTGTTGAATATTAAATTAGATATAGCATGCTATTAGGAGGTTATTTCAATGTGTTATGTATTTGTACCCGTGAATTTATGTGCTTCGCATAACACTTAGTTTTTTGTTTGAAAATCTAAACCCGAGTCTTTTATTGACTTTAAAATAGTTTTGGAATCTATGGTCCATTGCACATTATAGAGTGGGCGGCTCATGGGGTTACTGGACCTCGAGGATGTCGACACTCTCCACTATACTAGCGCGACTCATGGCGTAATGAACTGGGGCTTTCGGACGAGATTTGAGATAGATGATTTGTACGCATAGAGCACAACTCCGCTATTTGAGGTTATTAGAAAATGATGATATCTAGAGCACAGCTCCATAGAAAATGGTGGAAAAGGCTAAGTGATAGTTTTTATCGTCGACTGGACCTAGATTAGACGGCTTAACCTATGGCAGTTTCATTTGTACTTTCGGTATTTTCTAGCATGTTTACTTAGAGCATTCTTTGGCTACCATTATGTTTTAAATACCGTTCATTTATTTTGAAAATGTTAATAAATAAGTCATTTGGGAATTATTGTTATACTTTTGTACACACCGTCCTTTTTATGACGGTGGGTGCCGATCCGTCGAGCAGTAGACCTGACAAGGAGAAGATTAGCGACTACCTCTGAGCTAGGGAGTGTGTTACTATTTGACTATAGGTTTTTATGATATTTTGTATATTTCACTTATTATGTCTTTTATACTGTTGGGTTGTATATATTGGGTTGAGCGTTAGTTCCCCAAATTTTGACTTTCACACTTTTTATATGTTCGTCATATATTTCATATATATTATGATCGTTATTTCCTGGTTTTCACACTTAGGATTATAAAAATGTTTCCATTTGAAATGTTAAGACTTCCGCTAAAATTTTGTTTTGACTTCCACTAAAATCATATTAAGACTTCCATTAACTAATTAACTGTTTAAATATTTTTAAACAACTCTAAGTTATTGAAATTAGTAAGGTTAGTGTATTAATTATCCTGAACGCGATCAAGTTGGCAAATTGGTTTAAAAGGCTGACTAATACGTGGTTAAGTCATACAAACCAAATTTGGACTTAATTACAGGATTAGGCCAGTCGGTGCCCTAGATTAGGAGAGGGGTCATCACAGTTGGTATCAGAGCCAATGTTCTCGATAAAGTAATACACGATTGAATTAGACACAAATCTTAGAAGTGGAAACCAGACGATCCTTGCCTAGAAACTATTTTGTTGGAAATCGAGTGAAAGTGAATTGGGGATAGTTATATATACCTGTTAATTTAATAATGTATATAGATACGAGATATTCTATGGGCGTATTTGATAGCAAAGAAAATAAAAAAGTTGTGGAAAATTTTCAATTTTTTTGGTATAACCATTTTTTTTATTATTTGATAGCTTTGTAACTACCTAGAGAAAAAAATCACACCCCACAATTTTCTTCATTTATTCTCTCTTAAAATGTGAGAAAATAATGAAAGAACTTGGTGTTTTAAGAGAGAGAAAAAAAGGGTTCACTTTTTTAACTTCTTTGTTAGAAAAAGTAAATGGAGAGAGAAAGAAGTGTGTAAGTCATTTTTTTTGTAGGCCCACATCACTTTTTCTTCTCTAAAATAAAATTTTCTAATGTGCTATCAAACAATTTTAAGAAAATTTGCCCTCTAAAAATCTTCTTTAGAAAATTTTCAAATGAAAATTGTTTTTCTCTCAAGCTATCAAACATGCCCTACGTAGTAGCTGATGAGTTCATTGTCAACGTGCAAAACTGATGACGCAGATGCCAGCAGCAACTAATCTCTTCCACTAGCGGAGGATTTTCAGAGGCTAGCTGACCGTGTCTCAGCTCAGGGACAACAGTTGGCCGATTTCATTATGTTGATGACTGGCAGATTCACTCCGCCTACACTGATGGCAGTTCCAAACACTACTGCTACTACCACCACACAATCAGTGCCCGAGCCTCCCACTATTACACTAGCGGCTCCAGCGATACCGACACTTCCGGTTATAGTCGTTCTGACAGCAAAGATAGTTGAGGCAACGCCGACCCCCACACCTACACCTTCTATTTTTGCAGTCGAGATCTAGTTTTAAAGGATTTCCTCAGGCTTCAGTCGTTCTACTTCGACGGTGTTAGAGACTTCGAGGATACTATCTCAGGAGAAGCTTCATTGGATTATGGGTATCGAAGATCGATTGCACCCAGATTTGTCTTCCTACACACTGCAGAGGGACGCCGATGTCTGGTGGAGCACCATTATAGCTATTGTTGGAGATTTTGAGTCATGGAAGGCCTTCATAGACAAGTTTTATCAACAGTACTTCCCGCCTTGTAGTTATGATGAGATTGAGGAGAGAGTTTATGAGCTTAAGGCAGGAAGCAAATGAGTCAGTCATGCAGTACCGGGATAGATATGGATATCTAAGATAGTTTTTCGGGGATCTAGTCTGGGACAAGATGGTGTACGTGTACCACTTTGGAGTTGGACGAGGGCAGATATTAGATATCACGTAGTCAACACGGGTGACGAACACTCAACGAGATATATGAGCGCGCAATTTCACATTAGACCTATTACTTGTGTAAGGTTCTTGACAGGACTGCTTTGAGTCCGACCTTGTCCTCTGAGCATTTAGCAGAGTATGAGAGGAGATGACAAAGGAGCAAGGATCAAAGGAGATGGAGCAGAGGTTTCCAGGAGTCAGGGACCATGCACATTAGCCACACCCTACAACACATATTATACCTCGGCGTAGAGTTTAGGTGTGGCGCGCGCTCCTTGCCACCACCACCAATCAGGCCAGCATTGCCAACACCAGTGAGATTTGCGCACTTGACACTGTCAGCACTACGACAGCAGCAGTAGGGTGTTCGAGGCCGAAGTAGAAGGCGAGAGGCGAGAGAGACCCTGCCAGGGACAAAGACCGATGCTAGGTCAGGGACAGCAATAGAAGGAGCAACATAGACAAGCGACATGTTATTGATGTGGCAGGTCGAACACATAGTGAGGGAGTGCCCATAGCTAGTCGTCGTGTACCCACAGTAGAGCCGAGAGGGAGCTCATATGGTAGCAAAACCAGACGCTAGCACCACACGAGGACTCATTGAGGGTATGGTTTCCATTTTCGGTAGAGACTCCTATGTTTTATTTGATTATGGTTCTACTATATCATTATTGCGGGTCGCATGATAGGCATTTTAGAATTGACATTGGTTAGCCTTAGGGTGCATTTGATTTTAAGTATTGCGGTCAAATATAGGGTTTATCCTAATAGCCTAGTTTAGGGATGTCTGGTAGAGATAGGAGGGGTAGAGTTACCTGCGGATTTTAGAGTACTCGAGTTCTTGGAGTTTAACATGTTGTTAGGGATGGATTGGCTAGCCGCATACTATACTCATATCGACTACTACCGCAAGGCAGTGATATTTGAGATCCTAGGGCGTCCTACATTCATTCATAGGGGTAGTGCACCGAGAGCTAGTACCACGAGAGGTTGACTAGCGTCAAGTGGAGAGATGGAGACCCTAAGTAGCCTTATACACCGTAGCAGAGAGTCAGGGCCTCGAATTGAGGACATACTTATCGTTAGAGAGTTTTCCGACGTTTTCCTAAAGGATTTTCCTGGACTACCGTTGCCACGAAAGGTAGACTTCATCATCAAGTTAGTATCGAGCACCAAACCGATCGTGATACCACCTTACCGCATGGCCCCGAAAGAGTTAGAGGACTTAAGAACTCAGCTTAAGGATTTGGAGGAGAAGGGTTTTATCACGCCTTCTATGTCGTCGTGGGGAGCGCCAACACTCTTTGTAAAGAATAAGGATGGTAGTCTACGAATGTTTATCGACTACAGGCAACTGAACAGGGCCACAGTCAGGAACAAGTACCCACTACCGAGAATTGATGATCTATTTGAGCAACTGAGAGGAGCACATTTTTTCTCCAAGATAGACCTGAGATCAGCATATCATCAACTAAAGATCAGGGATAAGGATATGTCCAAAACAGTGTTTAGCATATCATCAACAAAAGATCAGGGATAAGGATATGTCCAAAACAGTGTTTAGCACCAGATATGGACACTGCCAGTTTACGGTCATACCATTCGAGCTAACCAAAGCCCTCGCCATGTTTAAGGACCTCATGCACCGAGTATTTAGGTCGTTTCTTAACTAATTCATGATAGTCTTCATCGATTATATTCTAATTTATTCGAGGACACAGGAGGATCACGAGCAACACCTCAATGAGACATTGCAGACTTTGAGGGAGCACCGATTATGCGCCAAGTTTAGCAAGTGTGAATTTTGGCTTGCAGGGGTCAAGTTTCTGTGTCACATTGTTGGGGCAGTAGGGATTGCAGTAGACCCAGCCAAAATTCAGGCAATTATGGATTGGCCGGTACAAACGTCACTGACAGAGATCAGGAGTTTTCTAATAGCAGGATATTACCACAAGTTCATGAAAGATTTCTCGAAGATCACTTCATCGATGACCAGGCTGACACTGAAAGACGTCACATTTGAGTGGTCTGAGGAATGCGAGAGCGCAATTATGCAGTTGAAGAGGTTGTTGATGACCGCACTAGTATTGATATAGCCAGAGGTTGGACAGGGATTCCTAGTGTACACCGATGCTTCTCATATGGGTTTTGGCTGCGTGTTGATGCAGGGTAGAGGAGTTGTTTCTTATGCTTCGAGACAACTAAAGATACATGAGAAGAATTACCCAACACACGATATAGAGTTAGCAGTGGTCGTATTTGCGCTGAAGGTGTGGAGACACCATTTGTATGGAGAAAGATTCACACTCTTCACTAACCACAAAAGTCTAAAGTATCTCTTCACACAAAAAGGAATTGAATATGAAACAGAGCAGGTAGTTAGTGTTCTTGAAGGACTACGACTTTTCCGTGAAGTATCACCCAAGAAAAATGAATGTAGTTGCTAACGCACTAAGTAAGAGATCGACTAGAGATGTCGAGGTTGTCAGTTGTCACATGGCGCGTTAGTGCAGAGTTTAGATTGTGTGGAGTGGACAGAGACATCGGATAAGTGTTTGAGGTATAGAGGCAGATTATGGATACTCGAGGTATCAGAGCTGAGAGATGAGATTCTTCAGGATTCGCACTGTTCCTATTTCACAGTTCATCCAAGTAGAACCAAGATGTACCACGATATGCAGCGACAATTTTGGTAGCCTAGGATGAAGGCAAACGTATTTGACAACATTAGGAACTGTGGGATTTTCCAGCAGGTGAAATCTGAGCATCGTAGATCTGGAGGATTGTAATATTCGCTTCCCATTCCATAGTGGAAGTGGGAAAACATTCCATGGATTTTTCAGAGGATTTTCAAGGATTTCCAGAAAGCACGATTCAATATAGGTTATAGTTGACAAACTAATGAAGTTTACTCACTTTCTACCAGTTGTTTCGCATTATTCATTTGATCAGTTGAGTGTATTGATCGAGATAAAGAGATCATCAGGCTGCATGGATTACCGTTGACGATTATGTCAGACAAATATGCTACCTATACATCCCCATATGTGGTAGAATATACAAGAGCAGTATGGTGCGCGCCTTCAGTTCAGTACAAGATTTCACCCTCAGACTAACAGGTAGACTAGGAAACTAATTCAGGTTCTTGAGGATATGTTGCGAGCATGTGTGTTAGAGTTTTGTGGATCTTGGGAGGAGCACTTGCCATTGTGTAAGTTTGCATATAACAACAGTTATCAAGCCGGCATTGAGATAGCATCGTTCAATGATTTATATGGCAGATTGTGTCACTCGTCATCGTGTTGGGCTGAGCCAGAGGAAAAGGAGCTAGTAAGGCCTGAGATTGTTGTTGATCACACGAAGAAAGTACGACAGATTCGTCTAAGACTTAGGGAGCCAAAGAGAGGCAAAAGAAGTACACAGACATGTACTACAACGATCTCACTTATCCCGATGGAGCCTACATGTATCTTAAGGTTTCCCCTCGGAAGGGTCTTCAGAGGTTTGGTGTGAAAGGCAAGCTTGCATCGCGTTGTATCAGGCCTTTCATGATTAAGAAACGGGTTGGAAAGTTTGCGTACGAGTTAGAGCTTCCTGCACATATTTCAGGCGCTCATCCGATCTTTCATATTTTGATGCTTTGACTGGCTGAGTTGAAGGCAGATGCACGACCGACGGTTGACTTGAGTCAGATCGACCTGAACGAGGATATATCATATGAGGAGCATCCTATCCAGAACCTGGATCAAAAGGTATAGCAGCTGAGGAATAAGTCTATCCATAAGGTGCTCGTCAAGTGGCAATTCCATAATGACTCGAAACTTAATTGGGAGCAGGAAACTACATGTGTGCAACAACCCTCAATTTTAACTCGACTGGTATTACACTGGTAAGGACCATGACCCGACTACATGATACTAGACAGTATTTCAAAACTTTGAAAGTCGACACCGAAGTAATGTTATATTTATGTGATGTGTGTATTAGTATTATAGTCCATTATGTGTCTCGAGCCGTTCGGGCAATTTTTAATGAGTGAGGTTTCGTCTAGGTAAACGATGGAGAAAAATACAATAAAAATATAATTAAAAGAATTATTGAATAATTTAATTATTTATTTGTACTAGACAAAGCGAAAGTATGCATGTGACAGAGAAATACGGACTGATAAGGCAAGACAGATCGGGGGAAGTTGTTGGAAACACGGGTGTTGGATAATTACACAACAAATGGACCATGGGGTAGGATTGTTAAGGTGACACAACCCAATAGTGGAAAGCCCTTAGATTAGCCTCGAGATGCGTGGTTAGGTGGAGATGAATGGCCACAAATGAGTCAACACCCCACCTAATACACTATTCACCACTATTCACACAATACCTTTTGTTTTTAAAAACAAAAACACTTCCCCCTCACTCTCACCTCACAATCTCTCTCTTTCTTCACTCATAGTTCTCTCTTTCACTCTCACTCACGGTCTCTCTCCCTCTCCATCATCTCACCACCGTCCTCACTCTCTCTCACCACAGTCCATCTCTCCTCCCTTATGCACCACCGCCGACCACCAGCACTGGACAGCCAGACCTCTCACCTTAGGTGTTTTCTCTCTCTCGGTCATTATCTCTCTCGAGCTCTCTCTCTAGGTCCACTCCTCCCGGCTTGGCCGTGCACACTGCCGTCATTGGAGGTACAGTGGTGGCGGGGTAGCTTGCCGGAGGTTTGTCTCTCTCTTTCCCTCTGTTGTACTCTCTCTCTCTTTTTCTTTCTATAACTGGTTTTGGAATATTCTTTATGGGGGTGGTTTTGGTTGGCCAGAGTGACGGCTGTGGAGGTTGGAAACGACCCCAAGTGGCCACCGGAGCCTCGGAGTCACCCTAACTCCACTGCTGCGAACTGTAGCATGAGTTTGAGACGAGTTGTTGTTTTGTATTGTTGTGTTCATATGGACTATTTTGGTTTGCCTCGCCGAAAAATCCAGCCCATGGGTGGCACCGTCGCTTGGCTACTGTGACCGGGGATGTCGGGGATCAAGCTAACTCCATGCTTGTGTCTCGCGACTCTCGAAGTGGCCCAAAACAGTGGCGTTTGTATGTGTTTTATGTTGTTTTTGTTAAGTGTTAATGTTTTCTCTTCGCCGGAAACCACCATCACGGCGGCACTGCCATCGACGCGAGGACATAGGGGGATTGTCAGAGACCTTACCATGTCCATCATGGAGTTTTACTGCCCCCAGAGCATCTCAATTAGTGGTGGTGAGTTTTGTGAGCATCATTTCATGTGATGTCGTTGTTGCGCGTCTCGTCGCAAACCATCGTGTATGGTCGGCACTGCCGCCGAACACCATGACTAAGGGAGTATCGGGGATCACAATAAAAACTCATGTGTGTCCCATAACTCTCGGAGCGTCCATATCGATAGTGATGAGTCGTTGTAATGGCGAATTCGTGTGTGAGTACTTTTATCACATCAAGTGATCATTGACGTGACGTAGAGCACGCTTACGACTTTTTCATGTCGTGTTGGCACCCTATGGACGTTAGACCACACTCGCGAGTTTCCCTACTCGCCAGTGTATGGTCATTTTGAGTTTTATTGAGTCATTAATGTCGAACAATATTGATATTATGTTTTTAAGTTGATTGGATGGTAGTCACGTCGTGATCACGTCGCCAGTCCGTGAGACTATGACGTGACCTATTAACGATGGAGCCGAGCATATACTTCATGATTTTTCGATGTTGTGATATCGCAGTCGTGGTTATTACTGAGGTTTTCAAGTCCAAGAGAGAGTATTCATTGTTCTATTTAATTGTCGAGTTGTTCGAGTCATTTAAAATATTGGAAAAATGCTAGGGTATCAACCTAGGATTAGTTAATGACTCGACCCATTTAATTGGAGTTTTTGACCTTGTCAGGTAACAGGAAACTTGGGAATACGTGCTAGGAACGCGAGTGTTGTTACGCGGGTCGCAAAAGTACAAGTAAGTACACTTGCCTTAAAGTTTGTGTACGTTAGTAAGCCAGTTAAGAAATTCTCATGTGATTCATTATCATTTATTGCAATTCTTGTTATTATCCATTGTTGGCATTCAAATTCCCTTATTTGCTTGGTATGTGTATTTGGTGTAAGTGTGTCGATATAGTATCATGTGGCCCGCACTAATTGGGGAAACTTGGGTATTTCCTATAGAAATTACTGCTATCCACAGTGTTGTGTGAACCTGGGTACTAATTGTGAAGGTGTCATGTGGCCCGCACCAGTTGGGGAAATGCGAGCCACTCTCTGCTAGAGTGTCTGACCACCCCTGGTGTTATGTAAACCTAGGCATTGGATTGTTGGGGTTATTGTTGTGGATTTCGACCACTTATGGCCTCTTTTGACTCTTAGAACACGCATGTTTCGATTGCTAACATTTCAGTCTGCCTATCATGCACTAGGATCTATTTATATTTTTGTATTTAAATTACCGCATGATATTTATACTATTTTATTTGTTATTCATGAATTACTGTGAAATTCTTCTGGCATTACTTTTGATTTCTCTCAGTTGCTTACCGCCTAGTTTGTGACGGTGAGTGCAGATATCCCAGAGTGCAAAAAGGGTAAGGGCCCTCTACTTGGTGATTTCCTCTAAGGACCTCTCAGTGTACGCGACTTCGGGGTTAGGTTAGATTGATTCATGTTTATTGTTGATTGTATGATGTTTTATATATACGATGTTGGTTATTGAACTAGGGATCATTTTGAGATGGATACGATGAACACTCGGAGTTTCCACACACACACACACACATATATATATAGACTTCCTGATTTTCGTTTGATTGAGTTATTTCCCAATAATTGTTTAGTTTTTCCACAGCGTATAATTGCAATAATTCTTTCATAAACTGTTAAACTGATTAATTGGAATGCATTAGGAATTTAGGGCCATAACAATGCGCGACCATTTTCCGTACCTTTTCAAGTCAGGTATAACTTAACTTAAGTTTAATTTCGAGGACGAAATTCCATTTTGTAAAGAATATTTGTCACGGCCTGAATTCCTAACCCTTAATTAATTTCTTAATCGGGATCACCGACCAAGACACGTGGTCGAGTTATATTTTACATTTATTGTGGTGTATGTCTAATGTTATGTATATGTGTAGACTAACTACATCGATTCTTACAGTTAAAGGCGACGAGACACGAGTAGGGACATGCCTCGAGTTACATGCGAGCCGGGGAACCTAGTAACTAGGCTTTTGGTAATTCTAAACTTAGTCTAATGTAATTTAAATTAACTTATCCCATAACATATGACATTTAAATCAATATAAATCAAATAGATGTCCTATGGTTTTGATTAAAAATTTAGAAAACATGGATATGCCTAGGGATGTGTGCTAGCACACACTCCTACAAAATTGTGTCAACAATGTGAGTCATTATGATTGAGACTTAATGGAGCTAGGATCAATTTTAGGCACTAGATCATCATAGAAACATGAAGTGCACACTTGATGAGATGTCAACATATATAAACAACACACTAGTGTTATTGTTTCACCTTGCATGTTATTCAACAAACAAATCAGAGTTGCTGGACTAAAAGATTGTCCTTGAAATTGAGAATCCAAGGAGAGATTCAACAAACCAAAAAGAGACCAAGACTTGTTGATCATCAAAGCAAGAACCCTAGGTAACAACCCTTCAAGTTAATGCTATGGATCATGGGGGTTTTGAGAAAAATCAGTTTTGAATGTGTCCATTCATTATTTTGAATCAAATAAAAGCTTTGGTTTGCATTTTAAATCTCATTATTCGGTTTTTACAAACTTGCTAAGTTTTTGGTTTTCTTATGAAACTAAATTTTTAAATTTCGAACTTGAAAACAAGTTTATTTGTAGATTATAATAGTATTTTTGAAATACTTATCAAATTTCACTTAGGATAGCATCAAAGCCTTGAATTTAAATAGTCGTTTTGATCAAAGTTGTGAGTTTTTTAAAACACTTATGTTCTTCCTCAAATTTGCCCAACTGCATGTTTGATTCTTGAAGGCATGTTATAATTGAAGTGCTTGTTGTTTTAGTGAATGTTGGGAGGTTGTAGTGGACCTTGGTGGAGGAGAACAAGGTTCAGGGGCGATGGAGGTGTTGATTCCGGAGTGAGGAAACCCAGAAAATCATTGCAGATTTTTGGGTTTTTACATTCAGCGCACTGGCAATCCAGCCAGCGTGCTGAGTGTAGCCAGTGCGTTAGGGAAAATCCCCCAGTGTCTTGGGCACCCTGGATAGCAGGAATTCCTGCAAGTCCTTAAACTTTCCTACAACCCCTTAATCGAGACTAACCCCACTTAAACAAACCTTAACCTATTATATTAAACCTCTAATCACCCCAAGGACATAGGGAAGTGTATTGAGAGTCTGGGTACTCGAGTTCGGGTGTCGGGAGGCCAAATTTAGCTGGAATCATTGCTTGAGAGTGATTAATCCAACTTGAATTATTTATTTTCATTTCATACCCTATTTTACTATTGTTTGCTGGTTTGTTTTGCAAATGAAATGCATTGTACTCTATGTCATGATATTTGTTGTTATTTCTCTCATTTTGGAGCTTTGTTGTCATGGTATTTCATTGTTGGAAATCCTCGAATTCTCTCGCTTACCATATGTCTATATTTACTATTATTATTGAATATTGAATTAGATATAGCATGCTATTAGGAGGTTATTTCAGTGTGCGTTGTGTATTTGTACTTGTGAATTTATGTGCTTCGCATAGCACTTAGCTTTTTGTTGGAAAATCAAACCCGAGTCTTTTATTGACTTTAAAGTAGTTTTAGAATCTAGGGTTCATTGCACATTATAGAATAGGTGGCTCACATGGTCACTGGACCTCTGGGGATGTCGGCACTCCACACTATACTCGCGCGCGATATAAATTGAGATGCTCAGCGAGATTTGAGATAAATGATTTGTACTTGTAAAGCATAGCTAGCTATTTGAGGTTATTAGAAAATGATGGTATGTAGAGCACAACTCCATAGAAATATTGGAAAAAGGCTAAGTGATAGTTCTCACCGCCTGACCGAACCTAGATAGACTATTTAACTTGTGTCAGTTTCATTTGTACTTTTGATATTTTCTAGCATGTTTACTTAGAGCATTCTTTGGCTACCATTATGTTTTTAAATGTCTTCCTTTATTTTGGAAATGTGAATAAATAAGTCATTTGGGAAGTATTGTTATACTTTTATACTCACCTTCCTTTTTATGACGGTGGGTGCAAACTCGTTGAGCAGTAGACCTGGCATGAAGAAGATTGACGACTACCTCTGAGCTAGTGAGCATGGTACTGCCTCTGACTGTAGGTTTTTGTAATATTTTGTATATTTCACTTTTATGTCTTTTATATTATTGGGTTGTATATATTGGGTTGAGCATTAGTTCCCCAACTTTTGACTTTCACTATTTATATATTGGCCATATATTTCATATATATATATATATATATATATATATATATATATATATATATATATATATATATATATATATTGTGATCGTTATTTCCTGGTTTCTACACTTAGGATTATTAAATTGTTTCCATTTGAAATGTTAAAACTTGTGCTAAAATTTATTAAGACTTCGCTAACTAATTAATTGTTTAAACATTTTTAAATAACTCTAAGTTATTGAAATTGGTAGGTTAGTGTATTAATTATCCTGAACGCGATCAAGTTGGAAAATAGGTTTAAAAGGCTGACTAATACATAGTTAAGTCATATGGACCAAATTAGGGCTTAATTATAAAATTAGGCCAGGCGGTGCCCTAGATTAAGATTAGGATAGTACTTCCCTGTTGCATGCGTTTTATTAAGATTTTGCTCGAGTTAAGTTTAATTTTGATGACAAAATTTAATTAGTTGGGAAGACTGTGACGACTCAAAAAAATTATGTTATGTCTATGTGACGATATGTAGTACCTATTAATACTCGCTTTGGTATACACAGGATGGTGATGCGATTTATGAGTATGGTTCACTTAGAAAAATATGTCGAATGGGTATGGGTGGACGAAATATAGGTACACGGGTTTGGGAAACAATTTTTATGGACGATCGAAAAATAAATTATGATAATAAATTAATGTGGGAATATGTTTGGGTCATTAGTATTTCCATTCGTATGCGATGGTGAGTCGTGGTCCATGTTGGGTGCAAAAATGCCCAAAGTAACTCAATTATTGGTCAAATTGGATAGGAATAAAGGGGAAGAGTCACCAAAGTAAGTCATGTGTGATTGTTGGCTAATGTAGATGAGAGCCCTTGGATGTGCCTCGGGATACATAAACATCAAGATGGGACTCACCTATAAAATGTTGAGTCAACTATCTCTCATTTCTTTCCTCTCTCTCTCATTACCGAGAAAACAAAAAGAAGGGCTTGGGGTTTTTTGTTTTTCATCGAGGATTTATGCCAAGGGAGCGCACAACGACGCGAACGGAGGTGAGAATCCGACTCCCCATTCAATTCTCATCATTTTGGCGTAGATTTTTGTATTTTTGTTCAAATTTTGGATTTGGTGGTTGGATGTTTTCAATGGTTTTATAGTGATTTTAAGTGGTTATCGAGGTCCATACGAGGTTGGGATAGGCTGGAACATGGCAATGCCAGTCGAAGTCGTGAAAACCTTAAATTTCATATTTTGCACAGGGCGCCGCAGTAGCATGGTGAGGTTTTACACCGTAATTGGGCGTCGTGATAGGCGCCATAAGGGATTACACACCACGACGCCATCCACGGCGGGACACTATTCACTACCCCCATTTTTGAAAATTTCAAAAACTTAAGAACTACTCTCGGGCACTCTAATGGGTTCAAATGTGACCCAATACTTGGGAATTGACCTAAAATAGTGGAAATGGTGAAACTTAATGGAAATAAGACTCTAATGCGATCAAATTGGGTTTAAACTAATACCAGGTGCTTAGTGGAGTGGTGACGAGCGTACGAGATCGGTTTGGAGACGTGAGTAAAACTAGTGGGAGCTTTAATATTATATTCATTTGTGTATTTGGTTGTTATCTTTGTTAAGAAATATTTCTTTATGAAATATGATTTCTTGAATTATGCTTGTAATATCTATCCTTAGTGGATTATCGGCTTTGTTTTTCTTGGATTCCTTAATGAATGGTTTTTTGGTCTAAGTGGGCGATATGATGGTAAGGGTGTGATGAGACTGTTTTGTAATTTCTTTCACTACTGTGACTACACAGATTTTGGGACGTGTTTAAACCCGAGTTTAAGGTTTGTAGTTTGTAGTTTGAGAGTTGAACTAAGTGTGTGCTACGGTAGGGGACTTATCCTAAGCTGTCTGAAGTGGTTTGTTTAGGTCCAGAATCTGTCTAGGAAGTCAGGTTATGAACTCTGTATGTCAACCTGATGGACTTGGAACATTTAGATGTCTTTTTCTTTGTACTTTTAACACTCATTTATATTTGGTATCTCAGTGATTGAATTATCATGTTGTCTTTTATTATCTTGGTGATATTCCTGCATGATACTCATTTAGCCATTTATTTGACATTTGAAATTATATTGAGACTCCACTTGATTATTACTTTTATTCTCTGTACTCACCATCCTTTTTATGGCGATGGGTGTAGCCCCGACTTACTGCAAGGTTGACAAGGGTAAAGGACCAAAAATAAGCGATTGACGTTAAAGACAACTAGACGATCTCCTCTCGCTTATTGGGTAAGTAATTGTATTATATGTATATTATTTTTAACACATTAAGATATGGGTTTGTGATATCTTGGGACATGTATACTATGATATGGCTATCCTCGACTTATGTATTGATGATGGTATACATATGTGCGAGGTTTTTACACTATAGGTTGTCCTGATGGGTGTATGAAAGTAGTTCAATTTAGTTTGAGGATTTTATTGCTTCTGTTGTATTTTGATAACTCACTAATTTGATTTACTCAAACTAGTGCAAATTGTTTAATAATGGTAAAAAGTAAGTTATGCCGACTAGGCTTACGTTGATTGCACGAGGGTTAACTCGGGGTTCACGTAAGTCAAGCCGACGGGGCGGGGCCCAATTTACGATTTTAAAACTAGGGTTGTTATAAACATCTAGTGAATTGGGGTCATGACTCCGGTTGCAAGTCGACAACTATATCTCGGAGACACTTTCTTAACTCACTTGGCCCTCAAATCTCATGTAAGAGTGGGAAGTCTGAAAATAATGAACGGTACTATAACAATAAAAATATAAAGATGTTGAATTAATGTGCATTCCTTATATGGTTTTACTTACAATATTTCACGCAAATTCCTAAGTAATACCAGTCGTCACTCACTTCGAATGGGTGTCCCAGCCCGACATCAATTCACCATGCTCCTGGTGTTAATTTAGTTCATCTTAAGTGTATTATAAACCATGAATTCTGATTAACATAATTAAGAAAACTCAAATGTTATTTTAGCCTCAGTGACTATATTCGTGCATGGTTTAGTTATATTTAGCTAGGTCTATTGTGATGCACACTGGATTAGTTCTTGATATGGCTTAAATGATCATTTGTATTTTCTTAGTTAAACTATTTAGACTCTGGCTATGCCATCACTAGTTAAGCCATGACAGACTGAGTTAGGAATATTTACTATAATGGTTTATAGTCAGAAGAATCTACTATAAGAGTCCCATTTAGCTTTGCCATAATCGGCTAAGCTATGACCTACAATAATCCCAATTGATTGCGCCACCATTGGCTGAACCATAACTGTAACAACCACATTCGATTGTCTCAAGACAAAGACATGATGAAATATAAACTGTAATACCTAATCTGGTTGAGCCTTGACTTGCTTAAACACATTTTGCACCAGCCTCATCCGACTGTGCTGAAAATTATTGGGTTACGATTGACTGGACTATGGCCAACTGAGCCATAACTGACTACTTCTCTGTGTTGCAATTGACTTCATTTCCTGCAACAGTTTCTGGGCATCCCTATCTGGGTTTACAGCCACATAACAACACAATGACAATGATGATAAACAACAACAACAACAATACCAATAGCAATGAGAACCATAACTCTCTATCAATTAAGATTCAACCCCCATTTAAGTTTCAACAAGCCAATAATAAAGAGATCTACAAGATGAATTAAAAATGAGAAGATCATTGTAGAGAAAACTTACTAAGACTTGCTTTTGTGATTCCAGCCAACTCCACCAACCTCTAACTCTCCTTCTCTCCCTTCTCTCTCAAATTGGACATGAAAATGAATTGGGTAGGAAGAGATGGATAATGAGTGAGGTTTTATCTTTGTTTTTGGTGGCTTAGAATGTACCAACAATGCTCATTTATCATATGGTCAAAATTGATCCAACACACCATCCTTTAAAGCCATAGATCTTCCTAGTTTAACTTTTCACACTCATCTCAAGGTTGATCCTCATTTCATAATAATTCAAATTGAACTTAGATTAATCAATCTACTAATTAATTTAATCAACTTACACAATTAATTCTACATAAATAAACAAGTCATGAACTAAGTTAATTCTCATCAAAATTACCCAAGTTCTCGACATCGTCTCGATCTCAAATTATTGTTTATTAATAACTTAGCTCTTATTTTTAATAACTTAGACCTTTTCATTAATTATTTATACTTAGTCTTTTTTTTGATAAAATACTTTGTCTTATTTAGGGACCCTATTAATAATTTCATTCACATAGCTTAGCTATTAAATTGAAAAATGATAATCTAACACACTTTTAACGCACACTTTGGTCGCACACCCTTGTTTTTAGTTATTTATGGTGTTTTGTTATATGTGAGGCTCACATCTGAAGAGACAAAAAAGAGTCATAAATAACTAAAAGACAAAGATATGCGTCCAAAGTGTATATTAAAAGTGAGTCATTTTATCATTTTCCTATCAAATTCGTAGCTCCTTTATGTATCAACTCGGCGATTTGGGTCTCACCTACGATTGACTAGTCAAATACCCCCACACTTACACGCATCTCGAAGTGACACATTACTCTCGTCGAACTCACTTAGCACGACAAAGCATAAAAATACCAACGGGATGTGATTTATTTAGAATAGTACACCCAACCACACAAAAGATAACATGTCTCGGCCCTGCCCCTCGTGCATGAGATTTCATCGAGATTTACACGTCGGACCAAATTAGGATTCGTTAATCCTTATTACTCTAGCTAAATATTGTTTAATTAATTCGGGTCATTACACTATCCATTGGTGGCCGGACAAAGCCCTTCTCCTACCCCAAAGTGGAGGCCGCCACCTCCAAGTTACACCAAGCTCAACCCCGATGCCTCGGTGAAGAAGGGGATCATAGTCTTTGGAATTGGGGGAGTATTGCGATATCACAGCAGGACAGTGTTGGCGGCTTTCTCTCGTCAATTGCTCGGACATGTCGACCCTGAAATTGTTGAAGTTGTAGCCATGAGAGAAGGCGTTCTGTTTGCCCAAGATCTCTCGATTGACCACCTTGTGGTTGAGAGTGATGCCTCTAACCTTATCCACGTGTGTCAACACCTCCTCACTAAAGGGACGTTTAGTCCGTTGGTATAAGAGAGTTTAGATCTCCATTGTGCCTTTGTCGAGATTAGTTTTCTTTTTTGGAAAATGGTAATCTTACATAGGCACACTTTATTTTTTTTTAGCCCGTTTTAAGTCTCCCTAGGCATAGCCCCCACATCTAACAAAACATTATAAATAGGCTAAAAAATAAAGTGTGCGCCTAAAGTATGTTAGATTATCATTTTTTTTCTTTTATTGGTCAAATAAAATAGATCTGATTAGATCTGAGATCGATGAATGGTTTTTTCTGTGTTGCAGTTATCAGATTCAATATTGGTACAAGTCGATTCTTTAACTCTACATTTTCAATTGCGCTTGTGGGTTTGTGACTGTGGGTTCCTGGATTGATACTTTTTATTAGTTTTTTAAATTAAATAAGTAGTTTCCTTCTCTTGTTGGAAGGTTTAAATTTTTTCTTTAGTTGAAAGTTTGATTTTTTTTTTCGTTGTTGGAAGCTTTATATTTTGGAGTTTATGGTTCTCGTATGTAAGCAAATGAGACTGGTCATATGATGATACGCCTTTCTCATATATAGCTAGTCAAATGACTAAAAGTATGAAATCAACCTCTTGATGAGGTAACTATAGTTTACTTGATCTCATAATTAAATAAAATATGAATACAACCTTTTTATTAAAAAAAAAAACACAAATTAAGCAAAAAAGCTAAATAAAATTTAAAACAAAACGAAAGGGCAGGGCTACCAAACATATTTCCCGTGTCTACAAGTTTGGTAGACTTTAGACAGTCTTATTTGTTGTTGTTGTTCTTTTTTGTCATCATATTAGTTTTTGACTACTCATTTGTTTCTTTATATTATTAAGCATGGCATTCTCCACGAGAGGCCAATCTCTACCAGATATGTATCTACATGTTTACAGCTAGCAACAAATACTGATTCATATAACTCTACCAACAAACACCCCAACACGCAAATATAAATATATATATATATATATATATTGTTGTAAAATAAATTGAAACTTACTAAGAGCTAGATAAGGAAATAGAAGACTAAGAACTTCTACTACTACAAACTACTACTACAAAGGAGAAGAGAAGAAATGAGATAGTTGGAATGAGAAGTTTTCATTCAACTTGGTGTGCTCTTACAATGAAGTTAGTATCCTTTATATAAACCATTTGGTATGATGACAAATGTGCCTTAGCAATGTGGGACTAAAACATACACCCCATGTACATTGAAATGGTTACAAAGAACATGACAATACATGGACTATAGGAAGTACATAACTACACAATATGTTGGTGTACATGCATGGTCATCCACACTTCATAACACTCCCCCTTGGATGACGCTTGCTTAGAGATTGTGCCTCGTTAAAACTTTTACTAAGAAAAACCCTGTGGAAAAAAATATAGTAAAAGAAAGAGTACACTATTCTCATAAATATTAAGATGGGTATAATATTGTTAAGATTGCCTCATTAAAAACCTTGCATGGAAAACCCAATGGGATAAAACTATATCTAAGGGAAAAAGAGTGCAATACATTAATCAATAACTCCCCCTCATGTGAACATGGGTGAAACTTGTTCGATTTCTTTACTTGCAATGTCTTTAAGTTTACGCAAGCCAATACCATATGTAAGCCTTTTAAATGTCGTAGTTGGTAAGGCTTTTGTGAATAAATCAGCAAGATTATCACTCGATCGGATTTGCTTGACATCAATTTCACCATTCTTACGAAGCTCATGCGCATAAAAGAATTTTGGTGAAATATGTTTTTGTTCTGTCCCCCTTTATGAATCCTTCACTTAATTGTGCAATACATGCTTTGCATTATCTTCATATAATATGGT
This sequence comes from Stephania japonica, assembly GCA_039657345.1. Taxonomy (NCBI): domain Eukaryota; kingdom Viridiplantae; phylum Streptophyta; class Magnoliopsida; order Ranunculales; family Menispermaceae; genus Stephania; species Stephania japonica. The sequence continues at coordinate 15,518,782 of CM077560.1, read as the reverse complement.
TGGAGAATCTTTTATTGAAGGCAATCTACATGATTCTTGTATATGTTCAATCATGTTTCTCAACCAAACACATTCACGACTTGCTTCATGAATTGCAAGTACTACTGAGAATGATTGGAAGAAGTGGCAACCATAGTTTGTTTCTTGACTTCCATGATACGTGATATTACCACAGGTGAATACATATCCCGTTTGAGAACGGGCCTTATGGGGATTTGATAAAAATCCAGCATCAGCATAACCTTGGAGATTCAATTTTACCCCTCTCGAGTAAAATAAACCCATGTCACTTGTTCCTCGAAGATATCGAAAAATGTTTTAACACCATTCCAATGTCTTCGAGTTGGTGAAGAGCTATATCTTGCAAGTAGGTTGACAGCAAAAGCAATATCGGGTCTTGTACAATTTGCAAGATACATAAGTGCACCAATTGCACTTAAATATGGTACCTCCGGACCAATTAGCTCTTCATCACTTTCTTGAGGTCGAAATGGATCCTTATCCACTTCAAGTGATCTGACAACCATTGGAGAGCTCAATGGATGTGCCTTGTCCATATAAAATCTTTTTAATAATTTTTCAATATAATTTGATTGATGGACAAGTACTCCACTTGAAAAATGTTCAATTTGCAAACCAAGACAAAGTCTTGTTTTTCCAAGTTCTTTCATCTCGAATTCCTTTTTCAAGTATTCGGATGTTCTAACGATGTCGTCGTGGTTTCCCACTATATTTAAATCATCAACATATACAAAGCAATAATCACAAATCCTGTTGATGATCTTTTAATGAAGACACATGGGCAAAGCGGATTATTTACATATCCTTCTTTCAAGTAAATAATCACTAAGACGTTTGTACCACATTCGTCCGGATTGTTTCAACCCGTACAAAGACCTTTGTAATTTTATAGAATGCATGTTATGAGGTTTTGATTTTATTTCATCGATATTACAAATTCATCGGGGATTTTCATATATATCTCACTTTGTCAGAGATCCGTACGAGATATCTTTAGAACGACATCCATTAAATGCATATCAAGCCCTTCGAGATCGCAAGGCTTATCAAGAACCGAAATGTGATTGCATCTATAACAGGAGAATATGTTTCCTCATAATCGATGCCAGTCTTTGTGAGAAACCTTGAGCTACAAGTCTTGCTTTGTACCTTGTAACTTCATTTTTTCCGTTTCTCTTTCGTACAAATACCCATTTATATCCAACAGACTTTACGCCATCGGCGTTTGGACAATTGGTCCAAAACCTCTCGTTTCCTTAACGAGTTTAGCTCTCCTTGGATAGCATCTTGCCATTTTTGCCAATCGGTCTTTTTTGACATTCGTCCATTTGATCGTGGTTACGGATCATCATCATTTTCACATATTTCAAAGGACACATTGAAAGCAAATATATCATCGGGAACAATTTCATTTCGATCCCAAATCTTACCGAGTTTAAATAATTTATTGAGATCTCATTATTTTCATCTTTTTCCTCTTTTTTCTAGAGGAAGTTGTTCCTCATCAGAATCAACTTGTTCTGACAAACCCTTATCAAAGGATTCTTGTGCTTTCTCAGGAGTATTTTGATTTGTATTTATTTTTACTCTCGTTTTCCTCTTTCGAGGAATTGTATCCTTTGAACCAACCGGTCTTCCACGCTTTAAGCGTTTCGTTGGTTCTTGTGCATTTTGTTGCACAGAGACATCAATTCTTGCAGGAGCATTTACAGCTGGAATATGTGATTTTGTCACTTGTTTTGCATCATTAAATGCATCTGGTAATTGATTTGCAATTTGTTGCAAATGAATGATCCTTTGAATTTCAAGTTCACACTGATTTGTTCGTGGATTATAATGTGATAAAATTGATGCATTCCAAGCAATTTCGCGCCATTCCTTTTGAATTGACTTCTTATCTCCCCCTAATGGTGGGAAAATTGCTTCATCAAAGTGACAATCAGCAAAACGTGCAGTGAATAAATCCCTGTTAAGGGTTCAAGGTATCTTATAATGGACGATGAGTTAAATCCAACATAAATCCCAAGTTTTCGTTGTGGACCCATCTTAGTTCTATTGGGAGGTGGTATAGGAACATACACTTGCACAACCAAAAATTCTTAAGTGTGAAATATTTGGTTGTTGACCTAAAATGAGTTGCATGGGGGAATGTTCATGGTATGCGGTGGGCCTATAACGAATGATAGATCTTTGCATGAAGGATCGCATGTCCCCAAATGAAGTTGATAACTTAGTTCTCATGATTAAAGGTCGGCAATTAATTGAATGCGTTTGATCGAGATTCGCCAAACCATTTTGGGTATGCACATGTGGAACAGAATGTTCAATGGTAATTCCTATAGACATGCAATAATTTTTAAATGCTTGAGATTGATATTCCCGGCATTATCAAGACGGATGGTCTTGATTGGGTTGTCGGGAATTGTGCTCTTAACTTAATGATTTGCGCTAAAAGTCTAGCAAATGCAACATTGCGGGTCGAAAGCAAACAAACATGTGACCACCTAGTTGATGCATCTATCAAAACCATGAAATATCTAAATGGTCCACAGTGAGGATGAATAGGTCCACATATGTCTCCCGAATGCGTTCTAAGAAAAGCGAGGATTCCACAACAATTTTACTTGGGGATGATTTAACTATCAATTTACCTTGAGAACAACTAGCACAATTATAATCACCAAAGTGAAAATATTTTGTGACTCCTTAAAGGATGTCCATGCGAATTATTAATTATTCTTCGCATCATTGATGATCCTGGATGACCAAGCCGGTCATGCCATAAAATGAATGTCTTTGGATCATTAATTTTCTTATTTAAGACGACATTCGTTTCGACATGCCTTATATGAGTAAAATATAATCCAGAGGATAAAGTGGGAATTTTTCTAACACTTCTTTTTTCCCATTTGAAACCAATGTGACATAGAGAAATTCTTTATTATTTTCGTTCATGGTTTCAACGTGATATCCATTTTGTCGAATATCTTTAAAGTCGAGTAAATTTCTTGAATTTTTGAGTATAAGGCATTGTCAACATGAATTGTTGTTCCCCAGGCAACATAATATTTGCTCTTCCGAGCCATTAATCAAATTGGAGATGCGAGATATTGTTTGAACATTAGCATCACTAAGTTCAAATTGGAGAAATATTTTCTGTTTTTAAGAATTGTGTGCGTTGTAGCACAATCAGCAAGGCACATATCGCTCTTATTTGGTTCATGACTTGAACACATGATTTGTTGATCCATCTGGACAAATAATGTTTGACAAATCAGAAAAAGAGTCATGATAATATTCATAATATTTTGCCTTTGATTTTAAAGGCATGGTAAAGGTCACAAAAATATTCGGGCATATATATGACAATATTTAGGCAAAATAGCCTTTCATATATGACTAAAAAAATGTCACAATTATGAGCGCTCATTGTCAATAATTATTTGCCCTTTGTAGTGGTGCACCACTTTTATTCCAAAATTTGGTGGAATTGTCAATACGACCTTTACCTGATATTTTCACCTTTTCCACGTCCATAAATTTATTGCGATCACGATCATTATATGCAACATATGCTTCTTAATTTGAAGCTGAACTAATTGGACGGGAGTGATATTATATTTATAATATCTCATCATTTTACTCAGCTACCATGAGACAAGAAATCAATCCTTAATATTTATTGGATTGACGTGCGCACTAGATATTTGTTGCAACAATAAATCGAGGTGGGCCACGTGACCTTCCTTTTATTGTCTCATCAGTCATATTTCCACATAGCCTCAACATAGAGGTAATTAAAATTGTGGAATTATAATTAATATTTGACTGATTAAATTTTGTAGCATGAGACCCAGCCGCTCATTTTGAGCTTTTTGGAGCATTACCTTTTTGGTATGTATAACTCCATAAGGTGAAAATATATATAAAGTGAAATATTCACTTTTCAAATCTCCAAAGAGAAATTGATGAATGATTATGTATAACACACAACCTTGCATAGAATTATCAGGACAAGAATTATAATAAGGTAACAAAAACAAACTATGGTTGAAAAGAATTTTGAAAATAAATTTAATATAAAAGAGTTTTCCCTTTTTTATGTAAAAACATAACATATGATTAAATATATGTTCACAACTTGATTATTAGTATGCAAAATGTATTACTTGTATGAGTTGGTGGGACAACCTCCAGGTTTGGTGGTGAGACGAAGTCTACTTAAAACCATGCCTCCTCGAACGGGATAACCCGTCTCCCTTTCAATGTTTAGCTTTACCGGGGACAAGGTTTACCCACTATCAACCCAAACTCATAACACTATTTGCAATATAAAAAAATCAAGAATTGAGCATAATTAATCGTTTGTAGTATAGCGAGAAAACTAGTTATGTCACATATTGACTTTTGATTTCTGATGTAGAAGATCGTACAAGACGCAACTACAGAGCATACTTTCGCAATCGGTGATGTTATAATGGTATATGAATAAAGTATGCACATAGAAGTTATGCATGTAATAAAAGGAAACAACCATGGTAATTCAGAAATAAATTGAACTTATTTAAATAACAAAAGTTATACCTTTTTAGCTTTTTTTTTCCTTAACAAGCCTTCTTGAACTTCAAGATCTCCTTAATGCTAGAGCAAGCTCGTGCTGATAACGTGTTGTAAAATAAATTGGAACTTGCTAAGAGCTAGATAAGGAAATAGAAGACTAAGAACTTCTACTACTACAAACTACTACTACAAAGGAGAAGAGAAGAAATGAGATAGTTGGAATGAAAAGTTTTCATTCAGCTTGGTGTGCTCTTACAATGAAGTTAGTATCTTTTATATAGGCCATTTGGTATGATGACAAATGTGCCTTAGCAATGTGGGACTAAAAATATATATATATATATATATATTCATGTCAAGGTACACTATTTATAACTATTGGATTCTAATTTAATACATTAATCGAAGCGTCATAAATGCACAAAATATTTAATGCATAACACATTTTGAGGAGTTCCCATGGTATAGGCATATAGTTGAACTCCATTGTAGAAGAACCCATATAGTATGAGAAATCCTAGGTAACATACTTTGGGTATAGCCTTTGTGTACAATATTGATGGGGTTGATTAATGGATACATATTGGAATTGCGTGAACACATCTAGATGCAATGCATGATCTAGTAGACATCATGTGGTACTCAAAGGTTGTAAGGCAACCCAGATTTAGTTTGCACCCAAAATTTATATTTCAAGTTATGAAGGCACCCAGCTTTTTACCAAAATACCCCTCCATCCAAACTGAAGCACCTAACTTTAAAACTTTGGCCCAAACATTTATCTTAGGTTCGGCAACACATGCATGGCAGAGACTTATCATCTAGGTTCGATTTTGCCCAATCGAACATCTGATGAAACTTAGTTGACAACTTCCGATCTAAATGTTCGATGGGTTCCGATTGATTGACTCTCCAATTAAAATTTCAGTGAACTCGACCAACTCTCTAACTAGTGGTTTGATGGGCTCTAGCCAGACTCTCCAACTAGATATTCAAACTTGCAAAGCCGAGCAACTCGATGAACCCCTACAAATTACAGAAGGAGCGTATGGACGGATGAAGGTGGGTTGTACAAAAACTAGAGGAAAGAGGAGTGAGATGCACAAAAGTGAAAGGGGCACAAAGGTCATTTTCATTAAAAATGACATTTTCAAAAGTTTTGGCTTTTTTGCAGGATTGTCCTTATGGATGAGTGAGGTGAGTATTGCTCGGCTCTTCATATGTTAATATAACAATAAGCGCAATATCTTATAATTAAAACTTAAAGCTAGTTTGCTTTCAATCTTTATTAATTAATGTGCTCCATTATCAATCATTTATTCACTTGGTAGTGTTGGTTTTTGTACTCTCCCAGATGCCCATCATCAGTTACAGTTATAAATATAGGAGATTGGAGACGAGCGTGGTACGTTGTGTGTGAGTCACCTAGCGCTATACTTTCCCTGCATGGCACAGAGCGTCTGAGCAAACTAAAAATAAATCAGTTACAATACCACCACTGCAGAAGAACATCATAAAACGCTTATTTGGTGAGCGCCCATCACCGGAGTTCTTCAGATCTCATCGTGACTCGATATATTGCGCTTTCGGAGACATGTTGAGGTCGTTTACCAGGTTAGTCATCAAAATCAAATCCAAAGTATATGTGTGCGGTGCGTGTGGTGAATTGACCTATTTGTGGTGCTACTACATGTACATGCCAGAACTAATTAATTAACTTTTAATTTGCTTAATATGAGAAGATTGAACAGGCAACTTAAGTTCTTGAATGGAGATAAAGTGTGTGGTTTGGGATTCTCGTCCAAGAGTAATAGTGGAGATGGGAGGTAATAATAAGTAGTTTTTCTTTTTGATCAAATAGTTAATTTATACATTAATTATGATCCCATCATCATCATCATGTATATTTCTTCATTTTTTTCTCTGTTCAAAAGAATTTACTAGTTTAGAATTTAGTTTTTTTTTTTTTTCTTAATTGGTTCTTGGTATCTTTAATTCATATATATAAAGAAAAAATAAAGAAAACGAGTCAATAAATTGCTGACTTGATACTAATTATAAAATGGTTTTCTTATCTTTAGGAGTACTTTTGCAATATGTAGTTCTAGGGTGGGGGTTTGCTTCATATGTTTAAATGTGAAGAGTGAAGTAGTTGTAATTTTGAAGTAGAGTTTTACACATTTTCTCAAGAACAAGAGCAACTATATAGCCACTGCCCATGAGCTTGGCACCTGTTATAATTGTCAATCCCTCTTTCACTCTCTTTTGCCCCCTAATAGCCCAGATCTCATTATTAGATATAGTTAAGTAGAACCCAAACCCACGTTACCTCATGTTATGGTTTACGTAATATGTGGCTTCTTCAGACCTTTGATATATTTTTTATTTTTTTGTCAAAATATATTTTTAAGTTTTTTTTTCCAGCTAAGCGTGGACAGGGCATATAATAGATTTAGCTACTTTTGACAAAGGATCCGTCACCCACACCAAATATATAGATAGAGTAGAATTCACAAAACTTCAAGAAATGATCATTTTGCTTTTGAATTTTTATCAAAGATAATGTACTTTCACGCAAATCGAAGTTTTGGATCATAAATAATCTTCTGCCCTAGCAAAAGTACCTTTTGTTCAATCCTACCCTATTTAGACTCGACTATTCCTATGAAAGTCACTCGAGTACCCCAACCCATGACTGGGGAGACTCGTAGAAGTACATTTTAATCTATATTGCAGAAAAAGAAATTATTGTCTGAAAAAACATGAAATCACATGAACAGGTTAGAGGGCAAGGTGGCACTGATAACGGGCGGCGCAAGCGGCATTGGAAAGGCGACCGCCCATGAGTTCATAAGAGAGGGAGCCAGAGTTGTCATTGCAGACATCAACAAACAGTTGGGAGAGCAAGCCATAGAGGAATTGGGCTCACAGGCACATTTTGTTCACTGCAATGTAGAACTAGAAAGCCAAGTAGTAGAGGCAGTGGACTTTGCAGTAGCCAAGCACAGCAAGCTAGACATCATGTACAACAACGCAGGCATTGCCGGCTCACCGCTACCCTCAAGCATTGCTGACGTTAACCTCGATGAATTTGACCGTGTCATGAGAGTCAATGTCCGAGGAACCATGGCAGGTATCAAGCATGCGGCGCGCTTCATGGTTCCAAAGAAGTCAGGCTCAATTCTCTGCACTGCCAGCATCAGTGGCATCATGGGAGGACTTGGTCCCCATCCCTATACAGTCTCCAAGTTCGCCCTGCCCGGCATTGTCAAGTCAGTTGCAGCAGAATTATGCCAGCAGGGCGTCCGAATCAACTGCATTTCGCCATGTCCGATCCCTACACCGCTTGTAATTGGGCAACTCGCAGGGTTCTATCCCAGTGCAAAGGAGGACTGGTTGATGAAGATGATTCAGGGGTTGGGAGAGCTTAAGGGAACAGTATGCGAAGAAATCGACATTGCAAGGGCTGCAGTTTACTTGGCATCTGATGAAGCAAAGTATGTCACAGGGCATAACCTAGTTGTTGATGGAGGATTCACTTGTTTCAAGCAGCTAGGGTTCCCTAGGCCTGACCAAGTTGAATGACTTTTCACATTGTCTGTGCTGTGATTTACTGGGTTGGGACTGTTAGACAGAACAGGAAAGGAAAATGTCCAGTTTAATCTTACATGCTGCAGTGATCGATACAAGGATCAGCACCATGTTCTGAGATTATTGAATCTACATACAACTCTTAATACAATCTACTAGACAAAATTAGAATAGTCCCTAGTCACAATTGGAACTTGGTAAGGTTTAGTCTCCAAAATATCCATTAATGAAAACATTCATTCATAAAACACAGCACACTGCACTGCAATTTCTTTCATTTTCTTCGTGCCAAGTACCAGGAATTAAGACATCTACTTTTTTTTTGGTACTAAAAGATATCTCCTTTAAACATACCTGAACATCACCCTCACATTAAAAGGTGGTGCTCTGGTACGAGGAAAAAGTTATCATCGATCAATAATAGCGAACTCTCTGCTACATCTAAGGTAATCAGAAGCTACATAAGGATGGTGAACATCAAATTGTGGATTAAGCCATCTGCATATTTCATGACGCCACAAGACTTGGTCAGTGACCATCCAAGGTTCCAAGTGATTCCTTGAGCAATCTTTGCGCCTCTTCTCTTCTTCTGCACAAGTGAAATAAACAAAGTCAATACACAGATGAAAAGAATACATAACTACAGCTAGGGATGCAAATGGGTAAGGGTAATCCCCTCCGATGACAGGGATTTACCCTAACGGGTACGGGTATGGGGATTTTAAAAGGTATGGGGGGCGGGGATGGGTACAAAATCTCATACTCACATGGGTATGGGTACTAAAATATATCTATGGGAATCTCCATTGAGGATCCCCATGAGGATGACCCATGGGGATCATCATGTATCAATTTGTATATTATATGATATTTAATATTTATTATTTATATATACACCATATAATACATATATATATATATACATATATATATTACATAGTTTCAAAAAACCTAACAAAAAACCTTAATGAGATTTATAATTTTAATTTATTTGATCAACTATATGTTTGTTTCAAACTGTTAGCAACTACATTTATCTTTTACAATTTTAGAATCAAATTAAAAAAAAATATATATAGGATCAAATGAGAAAAACTGCAAAACCTTATTTTATAGGTTCCTCCTAAATTTTTTTTTTCAAAAAAAAAAAAAAAAGAAAAACCCCTTTCAACCCTTAATCTCAAATTCTTATATGGATCAATATCAATATACATGGATCAAACTCTTTATAATACAATATTAGTAAATATTTAGTTATAAAATTATAATATATATATATATATGTTGTGAAGTATAGATGACCATGCATGCACACCAACATATTGTATGGTCATGTAACTTGTATTTCTCACTAATGGTACCCTCACTTGTCTATGTATTGTCAATGTTGTTTGTAATGTGTTGTATGACATGTGATGTATGTGTTACTTGCACACATTGTCTAGGTACATTTATCATCACCACCAATGGGCCTATATAAAGGGTGCCAGCCTCATTGTAAAAACACACCAAGTTGTATACAACTTCACATTCTCAACTCTAGCTCTATTCTCTCGTCTCCTCTTCTCTACTTGTTCTTGTAGTTTCTAATTTATGTTTTCCTTGCCTTAGTTCTACAAGTTCATAGACAAAGTCCTAACTTAGTTTACAACAAATTATTAGCATGAGTTTGCTAAGGAAACAAAGCTAGAAAGGTATAACTTATATTAATTCAAATAAGTTTAATTCATCTCTATTAATTTCACTATAGGTAATCTCTCTTTATTATGTATGTGAATCATTCATATATGCACATATTATTTGATTTCATCCTTTTTGAGTATCCATACATTTCAGTTATTTTATATGTAAGTGTGCACATGGACGTTGTACACACTAGATATGATTTAGAGATAGTTGCATGCCTTCTAAAAAGAAGTATACATTTCCATGAATTTGATTTACTTCAATTAACTTACCCACATGGAGTCTAAATAATGAAAACGTGAATATTTTTTTTATTGGAAAAGTTTGTCCTTTAATTTACTATTGAGTATCTACAAAGAAAATATATTCTATGTTCATACTCACCCTTAATTATCTCATGAGTTGCACATCAAAATTAAATGCAAAAAATGCTACTCTTGATCCACATCGCACTTAGCCTCCTCTCATATGGTTGTCTTTGAACACAAGGTCAACTGGTGTAATAACGCCACATATCATTAAGTATTTTATAAAGTATCAAAGTATGCATTATTTATGTATGATACATTATATATAACATCACACCGACTACGAAAGTATGCTCTGTAGTTGCGTCTCGTACGATCTTCTACATCAGCAATCAAAAGTCAATATGTGACGTATAGTTTTTCTTTTAAAACTACAAACGATTAGTTATTATTCTATACTTGATTTTATAATACAGATAATGCTATACGTTTGAGTTAATAGTAGGTAAGCATTGTCCTCCATAAAGCTAAACATTGAAAGGGAGACGGGTTTTCCCGTTCGAGTAAGCATGGTTATTAAGTAGACTTTGTCTCGCCACCCAACCTGGAGGTTGTCCCACCAATTCATACAAGTACTATATTTTGTATATAACTAATCAAGTTGTGAATATATACTTAATCGTATATTATTTATTTTATGTAAAACAAGAAAAACTAATTACTTTATCTCTATTTTTCAAAGTATTAGTCAACTATAGTTGAATTTGTCGCCTTACTATATTACTGACAAGAATCATTTGTCATAGCAATTAGATGCTACAATTAATGAATAAAGCATCTATGCAAGGTTGTGTGTTAAGCACAATTCATTTGTCTATTTCTCAATAGAGATTTGAGAAGTTGACAATTCATTTTATGTTATCCTTTCACCTTATGGAGCTATATATATAAATACCAAAAATGGTATGCTCCAAGAAGCTCAAAATGAGCAGCTAGGTCTCAAGCTACAAAATTTAATCAGTCAAATATTAATTATAATTCCACAATTTTAATTACCTCTATGTTGAGGCTACGTGAAAATATGACTGATGAGACAATAATAAGATCACGTGGCCCACCTCGATTTATTACTGCAACATATATTGAGTGTGCACGTCAATCTAATAAATATTATGGATTGGTTTCTTGTCGCATGGTAGCTAAGTAAAATAATGAGATATTATGAATATAATATCGCTCCCATCCAATTGGTTCAGCTTCATTAAGAAGCATATGTTGCATATAATGACCATGGTCGCAATAATAAATTTTCGGACATGGAAAAGGTGAAAAGATCTGGTAAAGATCGTATAGAGAATAAAATGGTGCACCACTAGAAAGGGCAAATTAGTATTGACAATGAGCGCTTATAATTGTGACATTTTCCGTCACGTACGAAAGGCTATGTTGCCTAAATATTGCCATATGCATTATACCCAAATATTTTTGATATTTTACCCAGCTTTCAAAATTGAGGCAAAATTATGAATTTTATTATTGAAAATAGCTCAATAAAAATTGAGACACATTAAGATGTATGTGTTCAAACCATGAGCTAAATAAAGGCAAATAATGCATGTCTTGCTTATTGTACTATATGTACACTACGATATTAAGAGTATTTCTCAAATCTAACTTAACAGATGCTAATGTTCATCAATATCCGGTACAACTATAATATTGTCGATGCCATATCCAGAAGTTACTCAGTATGACTTTGTTTCATCTAAGAATTTAAATTCTCAACTTTGCCTTTTAGATTTTACTTGAATAAGGCATATTGAGATAAATTTCGCCATATGATCCAAGGACATTCATAAGGTGAAATGATTGATTTGATCATCCATGATCATCAATTATGCGAATAGTATTGATAATTTGCATGGGCATCAATTGTAGAACCAAAAGATTTTATCAACTAGTAATTATAGTTGGGTTGTTAGTCTCAAGGCAAATTGTTGGTTGAATCATCCCAAAGTAAAATTGTTGCGAAAAACCCCATTTTCTGCTTATATCTTATTTATGAAAACATATGGGCTTATTCATTCTTATCGTAAATATTTTCAACTCATTCATTGGCTAAGTAGTCGCATACATATTTATACATTTTTAACTTATATTGGCTAAGACAATGCATTCAATTCATTTAAAATTAAAAAAAAATATTAAGTTGCTGATTTTAGTTTAGAGACATTTACACAACATATTTAGTTCATTTAAAGTTCTTTACAACTCATTTTAAATGAACAACGAAATATCTCACATTTGAGTTTTTCAATTATAAAGTATATGTTATATTTCATATGCTTAAATAAAACTAAAATGAGTTTACAAAGAAAACTTTTGATTTATGTTGGTTCCAACAATTGTATAGTGCCTTGAGCCCCTAATAAGGGATTTGTTTACAACAATTTTTTGTTGATTGTCACTTAGATGAAACAATTTTCTCACCATTAGGGGGAAATATATAAAGCCGATTAAAAAAGAATGGTGTGAAATTGCTTGAAACGCATCAAGATTGTTGCATTTTGATATGAACTTGAAGTTCAAATGATAATCCATTAGCGACACGTTATGAATCAATTTCTTGATGCAATCACTAATATAAAAAGGTGACAATCTTGTATATTCCACCATTGAAGGTTCATTTATGAAATGATGTCCATGTGTAAGTGAATGCACAAGAACCAACAAAACGACTAAGGCGTAAAAGATCAATTAATTCAAAGGATACAAACCCTTAAAAAAAGAGGGTAGGAGTTAAGATAAATAAAATACTCCTGATATAAGAATTCTTTGGCAAGGATTCAAAATATCATTTTAAAATGATGATCCAATACCACAAATAGTGGATGAATTAAAGAAGACATAATTATCAAAAGAGGTTATCCAAACAGAGATAAACTCATCAAGGAAATGAGAAGTTATGGCATCATAAAGTCTGTTGGATTTAAACAATTTGGTATGATGAACGCACCAAAACCTCAATGATTATTTGCTTAGAAAATGATATGTAAATAATTTATATATCATTCATATGTCTTCATTATCATATGTTGATGAATGTGAGAAATCACGACAACATCATTATATCATTTGAATAGCTGAAAAAGGAATTCAAGATGGAAGGCTCTTGAAAAATAAAACTTAGCCTTGATTTGAAAATAAAGCATTTTCAAGTAAAATAGTTCTCCATCTATTAGTTTATTTTACTCAAAAGAGTAAATTTGGGTTTGCAAAGATTTGCCGCAAAAATAATAAAATGTTTCACTCATGTCAACATGAGGGGGAGAATAAAAAGAAGTTATTGATTATTGGTTTGCACTCTTTTTCCTTTGGCTACGGTTTTATCCCATTGGGTTTTCCTAGCAAGATTTTTAATGAGGCAATCCTAACAATATTATATTCCTTATCAAAATTGATTAGTGTATTGTACTATTTTTCCCTTAGCTATTCCACTGAGTTTCTCTAGCAAGGTTTTTAATGAGGCAATCCTTACACTATTATACTCCATATAAAAATTTACGAGAGAAATGTACTCTTTTTCCTATACTAGATTTTTCCCTCAGGGTTTTTCTAGTAGCGGTTTTAATGAGACATGTATATATTCTCTCAAAGTGTATTAATGTGTCGCACTCTTTTCCTTAGCTATGGTTTTGTCCCACTGGGTTTTCCTAGCAAGGTTTTTAATGAGGCAATTCTAACAATACTTTACTTATATCAAAATAGATGAGAACGGTGCACTCTTTTTCTTGTATTGGATTCTTTTTCACAAGAATTTTCTAGTAGAGATTTTAACAAGACATATTCTCTCAGCAAATGTCATCCAAAGGGGAGTGTTGTGAAGTATGGATGACCATGCATGGACACCAACATATTGTATAGTCATGTAACTTGTATTTCTCACTAATTGTACCCTCACTTGTCCATGTATTGTCATGTTACTTGTAACGCTTTCCTATGTACACCAACTCTTTCATGTATTGTCAATGTTGCTTGTAATGTGTTGTATGAAATGTGATGTATCACCAATGGGCCTATATAAAAGATGTCAACCTCATTGTAAAAACACACCAAGTTGTATAAAACTTCACATTCTCAACTCTAGCTCTCTTCTATCTTGTTTCCTCTTCTCTACTTGTTATTGTAGTTTCTTGTTTATGTTTTCCTTGCCTTAGTTCTACAAGTTCATAGACAAAGTCCTAACTTAGTTTACAACAATATATATCATATTACAATATGATATGTTGATACTTTATTTTTCTTGGCCTTATTTTTTATAATTCTTTTTTAGAGGAAAATTAAGTGGGGAGAATATTTTCCCATTGTGATTCTACATCCTTGCAAAAATCTCCAAAAAAATCCCCGCAGGGATCCCCAATAGGAAATGGAATGGGGAAAAAAGATTTCCCACGAGGATTCTCTATCCCCCAAAAATCTCCATGAAAATCCCCGAGGGAATCCCCAATGGCTAATAAAATGGAGAAAATTTTTTCCCATGGGCATTCATCATCCCCACGGTATTAGATGGGTATGAGAATTCATTCCCAAATGGGTATGGTATGGTTATGGGTATGGGCATGGGTATGGGTATGGGTATGGGTATCGGTATCGGTATCGGTATCGGTATGGGTATGGGTATGGGTATGGGTATGGGTATGGGTATGGATATGAGGTCCCCATCCCCTATCGTACCCATTTGCATCCCTAACTACAGCTACAAATAGTGGCAAATATTATAAGTCCAATATCAATATGTCAAAAACGATCCAATATAGCTTGGCAGCCTTAACAGACATATCGCCCTTATCTCTATTCCAAACATCGATATTTTGACACCAAGACAGAGCAAACGAACAGGCATGCCGCATGCATGTACACATTGTTATGACAGTATCAAAATTATAAACTGTCAGTTGTATGATCCAATCTTAATAATTGTGTAAAAGGATAGAGCAATATCGGTAATATTCGATTCAGAATCAATGTCTGACACCAAGCAAATGATTAGTAATGAGATACACTTCAATTTACTTATTTACTCCATATGCTCAACCGCATCACCTTTAGCATGAACCAGCCTCAAAATATGCATTCATATGCTTGTTCCACGAAATAATTCAATAAATTGTTAATTGATTTACAACAACAAAGCTTCAATCCCAATTTAGCATGGATCAAATCTATTAATGCAACGTTTCCTCACAATTCGATTAGATGTACTTTGATAATCAATTTATTGATTTTCTTGGCCTAAATGGCCCCTAAACTCACCGAAAATTATTGATTGGGTCCTTGAACTTTTATTTGTTAAACTTTAGTCCCGAACCTTTCATTTTTCCCCAATTGAGCCCTTGAACTTTTACTTTCCACAAACTGGACCCTGAAACTTTTATTTTTCACCAACTAGGCCCTTCTCCTGATATTAAGGTAACAGCTTCCCTCGATTGAACTAATTCACACTTAAGTTGCTTCTCCTCCTTCAAACACAGCTTAGCCCCACCTTCAATCCATCCTACACGATTCACAGTCGATTGAATGGCAAATGATGGTTTGTTCTTTGAATCGGATTATTTCACTTTCAAAATTGGGCTCACCTCTCGCATCAAGTATGTTCGACAGGGGAGAAGCATCTTAAGAAACAAATTAGTTTATTGGAGTAAACCAATACCTTACTTTGAAGGGAGAAGGGCTCAATTGAGAGAAAATAAAAGTTTAAGGGCTCAATTGAGGTAAAAAAAGTGCAGAGACCAACTTTAAAAAATAAAAGTTGAGGGATTCAATCAAGAATTCTCTGTAAGTTCAGGGGCCATTTGGATTGTTTTGCCCAAAAAAATATTAACTGATTTATCGTTTTTAAAAACAAATTATTAAAATGAAAAGTAAAGGTCCCAAAAGCTCAGTCAAAAACTGGCCACATATAGATATATACTAACTCTTCCATACAAAAAACAAGAAGACTCGTACCTCTTTATATCCTCTACAGCTTGCTTGCGGCGTTGCAACTGAAGTTCAAGAATGTGAATAAGAGTTGCTCTGGCCTGTAAGGAATAACAAATTAACTGTATGCAGCATATGAAGGTCAACAACAACCAAGAGGCCATGACTGCAACAGAGGTTAGAGAATAGTAACCTGGTGAGGACGTAGAGAATTGAGAATGTGGTGTAAGTTTTTAAATATAAGAGATATATCCTCCACTCTTCTAGCATATTGGGACGGCCTCTCAACAAGAACATCCGCAAGTTCCAAAATATGCAGCTGCAACTCTCTATTAAGAAACCTCAGCTCCTTTTTGTAATCTAGCACAATGAATGTCAAATATTAGCATACTTCTTATTAATGACGATCCACTTAAACCAACAACTACGGGAGAGTGTTAGCAACCAACTAACCAATTGAAGTAATACTACCAATCTACCACTCATGACACCAACATTTACCCCCTAATAACGGTTGAACAAATATCAATCCATTTGGCGACCACCACTCCCACAAACATATTTGCTCTGATGACAGTAAATAAATAAATGAACTTCAGAATTGTTATTTCTTGGTGTCATGTTCCAACTTTGGTATGCAAAAATGTATTTCATTTATGGGCATTTGGCATAGTCTGGAGTCTACACAGAGTGGCTCTGTATCTTTATTAATCATGAGAAAAGTCATCTGAGAACATGTTTATGAAAGAAAAAGGTGGAAGCAAGGAATGAAAAATCAATAAAATTAGCCAAATTTTAGGCGAAGTTTATCGAGGTTGAAGGGATCGAAACGAAGTTCACAGGTAGTTTAAAAATTACAAAACTTCTCCGAAGTTTATGTTAAAAATCGACAACTTTGAATCGAGTTGATATGGATCGCTAAAAGAAAGGAGAAATTGAAAACATTTTGGTCAAAAAATCAAATAAGTGTAAAGGACAACGAAGGTTTATACTTACCTCACATTAGTGAGAACAATCAAGTTAGATTATCAAAATTTTACATTTATTATCTTATCTCAGACTTCTACATCTATTCATTTTTGCACAATCTCTACACTGATCATGTGATCCCTTGATTTTGCATCGAGATTAATACACTTAGTAGTTTTCTATTGATGTTTAATGTCAAAAAATGGTTATTTTCTTTTACTTTAAACATAGACCCATATAAAATAAATAAATATTTCATAATTTTAATTTTACTTATGTGAATGTGCAATTGATAACATGGTTAGAGAATCAAATTAAACGTATTTATTATCAATAAAAAGTGATCTACCATACACAAAATATGCATGACTAGTATCAATAAAACTGACTTAAAACCATTAAATAGTGAAATTTTAAGGTGTAAATGCATAATTGTGTTTGTTTTGACATCCTATAAAATAAGCTTGAGTTTATTAACCATTTAAATAACAAATTCTTAAACTTCTCTAAGTCAGCAAATTTTTACCGAAATTCTCCACGTTGAATTAAACTTCTCGGAATTAATTCTAATTATTGTTGAATTAAACTTCTCCGAATTAATTCTAATTATCAAGAGGGGCGAAATATAAGGCAAAGTCAAAGTTTCGATCCTTGGGTGGAAGGCCCAGATGCATACCCTATTCAATAGGAAGATCACTAAATGATATCTCAATATATCCCACCATAATCCCCAATAACTTTATCACCAATGGATATATGTGCGCCACTGTACACAGTAGTGTTTGTGCGAGTGGACGATAATACTAAAATAATTAGAGATTCATAGTTGACAACTTGACATATATGCATAATCCTATCTAAACAGTTACATAAAAGTTAATGTCAGGTGTGTATGAGTAGAATCATTTGCTTCATATGGTAAAGTAAATGCAGCATAAATTAATAAAGAAAAAAATTATCCAAAAAAATTGTGTTTCAGACAGCTGTTGAATCTTGAATCAGTTCAAGAATCACTTGAATTAAAAAAGTTGTACATTAGATAAAACCAACGATACTCTCCAACCAAGTCTCTTGCATGTCTTTCTTCCTCTTCTTTTTTTTTTTTTGACCACTTCACAAGCGCATCTTTTCATGAAAGAAAAGAAAGTGATTACTTTTTTGAAGAACTTTGAAAAAAGCTCAAGTTTAATCAGCTAGTCTTAGAAATTATGTTTTGAGCATGGTTGTTTAAACTTGAATCATCAAAATTTATAGATGAAAAAAATCAAATTGTAAATCCTATCGTGAATCTTAAGAGTTAGATTGTATCATAAATCCTATATATATATATATATATATATATATTATGTAAGCTTTTAAATAGTTGATAGATTGTTAGAATACTCAAACAATATTGTTCTCTAGTAGCTTTGTGTTTTTGAATAAACTTTAAACTTGTTTTCTCTCGCCCGCCGACCACCACCCCCTGTTCTGTCAACAAACTTCATAACACCTTCTTAATGGCGTCTATGTTTGGTCGATATTCTCAACAAAGAATTTCCTCCGTTATTTTTGGTTTTTTAGTTTTTTCTTCTTGTGGTCAAGTTGCTTTCTTCTCCTTGTTTCCCAAATTTAGAGTTCTTAAAAGAGACTTCCCGCCTAGATCTAGGGTTCTTCAAAGAGATTAGAGGCAAATGGTGTAGTGATGGTAGAAGAGGGTGAGGCCAAGTGATGATGAAGAAGAGAGATTTTGAGGGTTTGCGAGGTATTTAAGGGTTGTTGGCCCTCAGTTGTGTGTGAACCTAGGCAAAGCACGAGTAGAAATAGTGCCCAGACAAAGGTGGCATGCGGACAATGGCAGTGCACGGTTAGTGTCGACGCGAGGGTTTCCATAGCGCCTAAATGGCAGCAATACGAGCGGAATCTTCACACGACGGTGTTGTGGCAGTGTTTCGCTTGTAAGGCGATTAATAGTTCATTTGGCAATGTGCTTGGAAGGTATTCTTCACTTTCTAATTCCTTTTCCATGAGGATTTAGTTTGTTTTTTAGGGTCTAGTCTACTCTAGCTCTAGCGAATGGTTTTGCCAAAGTGAGGTTTCTTGTCCCTGTTAGTATGGTAGGTGTCTCCTTTTATAGGGCAGTTGTCCTCATATGGGGTTGTTGCCGCACCACATGTGTGGTGTGGAACTTGATTATGGGCTTCAGTATGTGATGAAATGTCTATCCCATTGCATTCGTTGTATAATGTTGTAATAGATTGGCTTACCCCAATTTGGTGAAAAACAAATTAATGCAAACTCCTACTGTTTACTCGTTGATATCTTTTTAAAAGAATATCTTTGGAGACATCCAATAAAAATTTCGATAACACAATTTTGGAAACAGTTAATATGTACAAACATGGCTTTGATAGCCAACTTTTAAGATTCTCAAGAGAATCGTACGAATTTGATAATCATGGTTTCGTCAAAGCTTGGCTGAAGGACAGGCCACTCATAAGTTCATAACATGTACCAAAACATGACTGAAGTTTAAATTGGTGAGGGTCAATGACAATAAAATACAACATGGAAGTTTCAATCACATGGGCAATTAAAGTAAGTTTTTGGCAACCAACTTTACCCTAAAAAAAACACAATCATTTTCACTTACCCTCATGCCAAAAGAAAAGATTCATCCACATTCAATAGCCTCTCTGACCCATCTTTTAAGACCTAAATGTCAATCTCATAGACTCCTCTCGTCTCCTAGTTAATGTCTCATCTCCACAATTAAAGTCATCAACCTATCAAAGACAGTAAGTAGTATGGACCGCAATGCAGTACAACACTCCCCACACCAAACCTACAAGGAAGACAATCTTTGGCCACGAAAAGAACTTGAGATACCACTAGAAAAGGTAGCCTTTTATGTGTTTCTCATGGATACATCATTCAGTTGGAAACAAAACTAGTTTGAAGCAATTCTTACTTTAGTTGGCACTTACATTTTCCTATTCAAAGAGTTTGGTGCCACAAGTTCTCTTCTCCATCAATGCATAATCATGTCAAAAAAAAAAACTGACACGAATTTTAGAAAATGCTCTCGAAATTCTGTTTGAAATCTAAAGAAACAAAGAATGCAAATCTGATTCGAGATAAATGAAATTGAAACATAAACCAAACTATGGTTAGTTAATAGACTCATTATCAAATAAAAATAAAGAGAAAAAACTGTTGTTTTCAAAGAGGGTGCTTCCAATTTCATGTTCTTTTATTTTTCATTTATTTTTTCTAAGAAGATACACCTGGACAAACAATAAAATCCCCTCTTCTCGTGCAAGCGATTAATCCCATGGGCACCTTCTTATGTGCAATTGCGCACAAACTAACTCGCTCTCCATCCTTGGAATCTATAATTTTATGCCTATAATGTTATCCTAACAAAATTAGTATCACCAACTTAAAATTGTAAAATACAGCATATTAGGTGAATTTGTGGTCTAAATCCATTTCACTTAAACTTACTCTCATTTCACCATCTTATTTATCGTAATTTGTAAATTACAATGTGCACCTCTCTACTCCATTAATAATGATAATAAAGACAACAACAGGTCTCGTAGCATCGACAATCAGTCTTTGAAGAAAAAATGAGAAAATACTCATAATTATGGCTATCAAACTTGTACGATTCTCTTGAGAATCTTACAAGTTTGTTCAGATCAAACCAACCACGATACAATTCATTGGTGGATAGCATGATTTTCTTGAATCACACAACTCCATTGTTGGGGTTGTGTGATCCAACGAAGTTAAGTTCATTTGTAGTTGTTTTGTATGAATAAAGGCTATCTTTTGGTTTGCAGAGAAGTTGGTTTTGGGTTGGATTTGGAGGAAGAAGAAAACGGGAACTTATTTGGTCTTTTGAGTAAATGGTCAAGGCATGGTTCAAAAATCCAACATAGCCAACTTTTTCCTTAAAAAAATGTGTGTGGACAATGAAAGGGCTACTATGTCCACATTTTTTACTCACTTTTCAAAAACTAAGCATTCGAAAAACCCTTTTTTGTTGAAAGTATACAACTTTGAAAATAAAAAAGTATGAAATCGCATGGCTTGCATTTAACTTGTCCTCTAAGAAACTCATCTTGACTGTCATAAAAAAAAAAAAAAACGTTGTCTCTATTCAAAAAGTTTCAAAAACAATGAAAAAATAAAGCTTTCTGCCCAACAAACCTAAAACAATCATGACTAGGGGCAACAATCCCACTAAACACGGACAAAAGCCTCACTTTGACGAAACCATCCATCAGAACCAGATGAGACTAGACCCTAAAACAAAAACACAAACAAAATCCTAACAAATGATAAGTTACAAAGAAAACTTATACCACCCAAATACATTGCAAATGGATGGTCAGCTACCTAACAAGCAAAACATCACCACAACACTGCCAGACTTCGCTTGTGTTGTTGTTCGGGAGCTATAGCAATCCTCACATCGCCATTAACTGGGCAACATCATTGTCTACACGCCACTATTGTTAAGGCGCTACTGCTTCCCGTGCTTCATGATTGTTCAAGCATCGTTGAGGGTCAATAGCCCCTAAACACCTCACAAACACGCAAAATCTCTCCTCTTCATCATCACTCACCCTTACCCTCTTCCACCATCAATACACAACCATCTGCCTCCCATCTCTTTGAAGAAAACTAGATCTAGGAAGAAATTTCCTTTATGAAGAACTCTAGATCAAGGAGAAGAGAGAAAGAAGACAACACAAATACAAGAAGAAAAAACACTTAGAAAAACCAAAAGCAACAGAGATGTCGCTGGAAAGAATGTTGAGAAGGTCGATCGGTTGTCGTGGCTGAAGGCCGAACAAGGGGTGATTGGCGAGAAGAAAACTAGTCTACGTTTTTTTTAAAAAAAACATAGAGCCACAAAAGAACAATATTGTTGGACAACAAAACACCAACTTTTTCAATGCTTATATATATACACACACACATGTGGGTGATTCTATCATGGTGATTAGGAAAATCACCAAAGATGGTATTTTTGTTTTTAATCATTAGATTTAAATCCAATGTATAATATAGCTTCTTGATACTTATGCACACATTTAAGAGCCATTAATGTAGCTCTCAAAATGCCCATTGGGTTTAAATCTAACGATCAAAAAGAAAAATCACCATGGATGGTGATTTCAAAAAAGAATCACCATAAATACCAATCAATTGGTGGCCTAATGATTTGGTACAATATTTGGGAGTAAGAGATCATGGGTTCAAACCCCAGTAGAGGCAAGTTGTTTCTTTTTTATCAAAAAAAATCACCACGGATGGTGATTTAAAAAAAAAAATAAATAAATAAATAAATAAACCTATAGTAGAATTAACCATATATTCACCATTGGACCTTTAATAGGGTCCAACATGTGAAGGTTAGGCAAAATGTTATAGGCTATTGGTTGTGATTTTTGAAAATGCCTCTTGAACATGCCCACTAAATTGATGATGGGTTATTAATTATGAAAGTAAACATGCCTCTGAGCGTGCCAAATGAATTGACGAATGGATACTATATACATCAGTGCCACATCTTAGTTGCCTCCACACATCTCACACTGGACTCGAAATATTTTTCTCATTCTTCCTACCTCTCTTCTACCAATTAGCATTACTTAGCAGCAGTAGCAAATAGGAAAAAATGCAAACAGAGTTGAAACTTTTGAAAGATAACGATCCAAACACGAAAAATTGGAAGGCAAAAGGAATTGTCGTTCAAAAGTTTGATGCAACAATTCCAGCAACAAAGCATATGCAATATCAAAGTATTCTATTGACCGATGAGGGAGCAAGTTGTACGCATTCGTTTATTGTTTATTAGAAGATTATGACAATGATTTTGTTCTAACCTTGAACGTGTTTTTTGTAAGGATATAAATTGCAAGCCGCAATTTTTGGATCTCATGTTCAACTATTTGACAACCGTTTATTGGTGACCAATGTGTACTTTATTTCCAATGCAAATGTTCTACCAATTGAGCCTCGTTTTCGTTTTGTGCCTAGTCCAATGGAATGGACGATTGATCAACATACTTTTGTCAAACTTGCTCATTAAAATGATAGATTTACACTAATTGAGGATGTCGCCAGTAACTTTATCAAACTAAACGAAATGCATGCTTTTATAGACAACTCAACATTTATAGGTATGTAATCATAAACCGATTGAGTACTTTACTTCTATTACAGACTTGGATAACATTGGTTGATGGCAAATATAGAATATTGATGTATAGGTTTTAGATATGATTAATAGAGCGTTGGTGTAGCATTACAAATAACACACCTATGTAGAACACTATGTGTGTTACATAGCTGGTCTCAAGTTCGATTAAAGGAGGAGGATTGTGATAAGTTGACAACCAGGGTAAGACTTCTATCACCCTTCATGAAATTGATCAAACAAATATAAACGTTGGGGCATTCCCACTAGCGAAACGCTACATCGGAGCCCGAGTGTAGTGAAAAATGAGCAAAGAAAATGAGTGCATGTTAGATACATAGATACTATTAAGGATATGTATGAGGAAGTAGTAACGAGTATAAAAACATTTGGAGGACCTATAAAAAAATTTCCCATTACAATAGGATTGCACCAAGGATTTGTTTTAAGCCCATATCTCTTTACTCTAGTTATAAATGAACTAACAAGGCATATTCAAGAGGATACACTATGGTGTATGTTATTTACATATGACATTGTCTTAGTAGACGAAACAAGAGATGGAGCAAATAGGAAATTAAAACTTTAGAGGAATACATTAGAATCTAAAGGCTTTAAGTTGAGTACGACGAAGGCCGAATGCATGCACTAGTTTAGAAATACTAGACATAGAAATGGAGTGGTAAAATCAGGGAAGTAGAAGTTCCTAAGGTGAAACACTTTAGATATCTAGGGTCATTCATACAAAATGATGGCAATATCAAGAATTATGTCACGCATAGAATTCAAGTTGGATAGAAGAAATGGAGGAGTGCAATATGTATGATCTGTGATAGAAATATCCCTACCAAGTTAAAAGGAAAATTCTATAGAATCGCAATTAGACCAGCTATGCTCTATGGAGTTGAATGTTGGGTGGAAAAGCAACAACAATTACATAAAATGAACATAACAAAAATGAGGTTGCTTAGGTGGATGTGTGGTAAAAACTCGTAAATATAGAATAAGAAACACATAAGTTCAAAGAAAAGTAGGAGTAGCACCAATTGACACAAAGATTAGGTAAGGGCGGTTGCGGTGGTTTGGACACCTGCAAAGACAGCCTACAAATGTTCCCACTAGAAAACTTGACTCAATAGAAACTGAGGAAATTCGACGAGGTGGGATAGACTTGAATGGTTGGAATGTGTTAGCATTGCGGGTCGCCCTCCCATCGACAAGGTCTACACGAGAAAGGCGCAAGGGGAATGTTGAATCCGACACCATTCCAAAAGGTTCTGTGGGGAATGACCTTGGGCCCACAAAGTGATCAGCAGCTAGTCAGGCAGTGTGTGCGTGTGTCCAAATAAGGGTGAGCGTGTGTCCAAATAAGGGTGAGCGTGTGTAGTGGTCCAGATGTGTCAAATTGTGTGTTCATAAGGAGGCTAAGCTCATGAGTCAGGTTGTGTAGTCAGTAGGTTAGTATATAAGGCAAGAATTGTTCATCTTGCAAGTATCTGAGAACATCTAAAATTGGTAGACTTTGGTCTGGGTGAGGATGCATTAATTAAGAGGGACTTGAATGGTTGGAATGTGTTAGCATTGCGGGTCACCCTCCCATCAACAAGGCTACACGAGAAGGGGCACAAGGGGAATGTTAAGTCCGACCCCATTCCAGATGGTTCTGTGGGGAATGACCTTGGCCCACAGAGTGATCAGCAGCTAGTCAGGCAGTGTGTGCGTGTGCCCAAATAAGGGTAAGTGTGTGTAGTGGTTAAGTTGTGTCAAACCGTGTGTCCATAAGGAGGCTAAGCTCATGAGTCAGGTTGTGTAGTCAGTAGGTTAGTTTATAAGGCAAGAATTGTTCATCTTGCAAGTATCTGAGAACATCTAAAATTGGTAGACTTTGGTCTGGGTGAGGAGAGTGGGTACTCTTCCTCTAGTAGTGAGTTCGGGCTCTAGCTTAGCCTCTCTTGGTGTATTTCCCTTTTTTGTGGTGGTTTCCCCGCCCTCAATCAATAAAATCTCGAGGCATCGTCCTCTTTCCTTCAATTTGCTAGAGTTCTAACATTGGTATCAGAGCATACTAATGGCTCCTTCGAAGGTGGATTCGCATTTGGAGGCTCTTGAGTCAGAGTTGTCAAAAATTTCAGCGTTGGAGTAGACGATTGGCGAGATGCGCACAGATCTACAGAGCCAGCTACAATCCCAGATCCAGAGGCTTGGCTCAAAGATGGAGCAGCTCTTTCGACAACAAGTAGATCTGAGTGGATCCTCTCAGATCGCGGGTCATAGTGGTGTCAAAGCTCAAGATCTGGTAGATCTGAGTCAGAGCATGGAGGCAGCCGCCGAAGAAATGTCAGAGTGCGGTCCAGTCCCATATAGATCTGGCCCAAAAGTACGAAAAATTAAGATGTCGACCTGCAACGACAAGGAATTGACAGTTTGGTTATATCAGGCGGAGTCCTACTTCGCTTTGCATGAAATGTCTAAAGTGTCTAAGCTTTGAGCAGCCCGAATCTGCCTTGTAGGATCAGCCCAAATCTGGCTTCAGTCGGAGGAGAGAGTGCAACGCTTCGAGTCATGGGACGCTCTTAAGTCGCAGCTCTCATTTCGGTTCACAGAAACATATCCACTCCACCAAGCCTTGAAGTTCTTTGCAATCAAACAAGAAACCACTATGGACAACTACCACCAGCGATTTAAGTTGCTTTCGCTGCACCAGGTGGGTCTCTCGGAGCACCAAAAAGTTGTTGTGTTCATTAATGGTGTGAAGGATTACTTAAGGGTGGAAATGATGGTTGATCCATCGTCGACTCTCAAGGCGGTGATCGATCGCGCGGCCAGGTACAAGAAGTTTGCCGACCAGGAAGCCTTTAGGATTTCCTCCGATTCCAACTCCACTGGTTCCTTGACCAAGCAGGACTCAAGGCCCAGTGGGTAGGTGACCCATACTCTCACAGGCCCATGTAAGGACTCGTTGGGCCCTGCTGCAAAGACCAACTCGAGGTGTGCCTAACTAATAAGTTGAGCCCAACAACTTCTAGTGCTTCAAGTCCCAGCCCATCAAAAGGGTCGACGCCCAACGTCTCACCTCCCAAACCCCCAAGCACCTAACAGAAGTCAAAGCCCGGTTAAGACGCAAACAGGGCCTTTGCTACAGGTGTGATGACAAATGGTTCGTGGGCTACCGATGCGCCAAGAAAGTCCTCAATGTCTTGCTGGTGAGTGACGACGAGGACCCGTGCGACTCAGGACCGATGAGTCCAGATGAGCCTCCGGAGATGATGACGATGGAGCTCTATGTGCATGCCCTCGAAGGATCCCCTGATCCTCATACGATCAAGGTAAAGGGTGTTGTTCAGGGTACTAATGTGGTTATTTTAATAGACTGTGGAGCATCGCATAATTTTATTTCTCTTTCCCTTGTGAAATTACTGAATCTTCCTTTATCTCCTTGTCCAAGTTGGGGCGTTCTGGTTAGAGGAGGAGCTCACCTTCCCAACTCTGGGGAATGCAAGGATCTGTTGGTGGAGTTTCAAGGGTATAAAGTGCACGTTGATTTCTATCCAATTGGAATGCGTCAGTCAGATCTCATCCTTGGTATGGCCTGGCAAAAATCTATCGGTGTGACGCCGACAAACTGGCGAAATCTATCTCACTTTCCTCCATAACTGCAGTTAGATTACGGTTTATGGGGATACCACACTCAATCGTGCGTTGGTTTCGTGCAAGTCCATCCAAAAGTCTCTCGATTCTATCCTGGGTTGTTTTTTATTGAGGGTGGACTCAGCCAGTATCCCAGGTGAGGACGCTCCAGTCTCGTGTGTTCGACAGATTTTAGATGAATTCTTGACTTTGTTTCAGTTACCAACAGGCTTTCCTCCCTCGTGTGATTGTGATCACGCC
Source organism: Stephania japonica (assembly GCA_039657345.1). NCBI lineage: Eukaryota > Viridiplantae > Streptophyta > Magnoliopsida > Ranunculales > Menispermaceae > Stephania > Stephania japonica. Next base: position 15,491,644 of record CM077560.1, on the reverse strand, counting down.
ATTGTGTTAAAAGAAAGTACCGAACCCATGCGAGTGTGTTCATACCGTTACCCCATGTGCATAAGTCAGAGATTGAGAAAATGGTCACTGAAATGCTTGAATCAGGTATCATACAGCCAAGTAACAGTCCTTTTTCAAGTTCCATTCTATTTGTCAAGAAAAAAAATGGAAGTTGACGTTTCTGTGTCGACTATCGGGCGTTGAACAAGGTCGTTGTCCCTGATCGCTTTCCCATTCCTAACATTGACGAACTGGTGGATGAATTTCATGGCGCATGCATCTTTTCCAAGCTCGACTTACGCTCCGGTTATCATCAGATTCGGATGCACACCTCGGACGTACCTAAAACGGCGTTCCGAACTCACGACGGCCATTATAAGTTCCTGGTCATGCCATTTGGCCTGTCAAATGCCCTGGCCACATTCCAGTCTCTAATGAATTCCATCTTCAAGGGATTTATACGACATTATGTCCTCACATTCTTCAATGATATCCTGGTCTATAGCCAATCTATGGTTGATCACTTGATCATTTGCGGCAGGTGTTTTCTATTCTTCAATTACATTCTCTTTATGTCAAACTTAAAGAAATGTTGTTTTGCTAGGGCTAGTTTGGAGTACTTGGGTCATAACATATCAGGGGATGGTGTTCAAGCCGATCCTGACAAGGTCCAAGCAATGGAAGCGTGGCCACTTCCCACAACCCACTACGCCAAAGGAGCTGCGAGGATTTTTGGGCTTGACGGGATATTACAGGCATTTTGTCAAAGGGTATGGTTCTATTGCAGCCCCATTAACTAAGCTTTTGCAAAATGTTTCGTTTGAATGGATAGATGTGGCTTCCTGTGTTGTGGCTCAGCTTAAATAGGCGATGATGGAAGCACCGGTATTGGCGCTGCCCAACTTTGATGCCTTGTTGGTTGTGGAGACTATTGCCAATTTTCCACATTAAGACCCATATATTTTCCCACCTATTATGGTGGGCAAATTGAGTTTTCGTTTGAGAAAATGGGAGTTTCCATATCAAGACACATTAAATTTATATTTTAAATATAAAAATTAATATATTTGAATATATGGTAGATTTTCATATTTATTTCAAAATTTATTGTTGGTGAGTTTTTAGGGAAAGAATTCTTATATGTACAATCAAAAACATGTAGAAAAATTTTCTAATGAACATTTACTCAGGAATATCTTCTTAAGAAAATGTTCTTTTCTTATGGAATATTTTCTTCGTAATCAAATAGGACCTTAAAGAATCCATAATCAACCTATGCATATGCAATATAGAACAAAATAGCAATTGCACACTTAAGCATGAGGGAAAGGAATCAAAAAAGAGAGAGAGAAAGAGAGAGAGAGAGAGAGAGATAGAGAGATGAGAATTAAAAAAAAGAAAGCATTATATAGCCTTCAATATGCTTAGTGGGGCGCCTTCAGTGATGAGCTCAAATTTTGAAAAGGTCCAATAAAGTCTCACAAGTCTATGCAATATTTAAAATATATATATATATAGATTTCAATAATCTTCTTAGTTCTTAACTGTAACATGTCATTAATTCGCAATAATCACACTTAGGTCCCCACCCCATGGAATTGAATTCAAAGACACAACCTAACACATTATTGAGACAACAATGCCAATCCAAAAGCAAGTTTCACGATCAAATGCCAAACAAAATTGCACCTTGACAACCATGGAAGTACTAAAAATCACCACTAAGCCCCAACATGAAACACATTTTCCCCGTTACTTTTGTTAGGATAGATAGTTAACACCCATCACTTAACAGCTACACCTTTGACGTCAATTGGGATCATCAAGCAAGATATCGATCTAGTTTGTAAAAGGTTAGGTCTACTTCTAAAGTCAAAGAATGTTGGAATAGTTTGATATTCATTTTCGTCCCTTCCTCAACAACCATAACTTTTGGGTAGATTGGCAACTATCAATTTCACCACCAACCTAAGCTACCCAACAAACATGTACGCAAGTCAAAAAAAAATGTCAATGATGTATTACCACTGAAATAATGAAGCAAAAGCGAAGAACGGTATGATAACTACTTCATAAAATGAAATCAAGAGTAACCGATATGCCATTGTGATCAGATCAATAATGAAAAATATTTCGCCCCCAAGGGGTGTGGTGTAGTGGCAAAGAAAAGAGCACTAAAGCTCATTGAGGCAGATGTCATGGTTCGATTCTTGGTAGCTAAATTATATTCTCTTGGTTTACTTGAGTTATGGGGCTGTGGCGGCCCACAAACTCCAATGTGATTAGTCAAACCAAAGTAAGAAGAGGCCGAAAAAGGTTCAGACATTCATGGTTATCAAAAAAAAATAATAATAATAATAATGAAAAACTTCTGAAACAGATAATACCATACCAACATTAGGCCCTTTCGGGTACAGCTGACGAACTCCTTGATCTTCCAAGCTTGGCAGCACATCATCAGTCTACAATTAAAAAAAAAAAAAAAATTTAATATGAGATTTTGTCATTCTAACAACACATGACTTGATACATAATCTTACAGTGTAGGTGGCTCCATAGAGCTGGTAGGTGCCATTGATGGGCGGAGGGGGGTCTGGAGCGGATTTAGGGTTTTGGAGGTAATCTTTGTAGAGCCGGTAATAGGGCGGTGGAGGCGGATACGATGCAGTCGTCGATGCCATTAGTCGATCGAATCTCTGCCTCTGATCTACTCCTCGATTTTCGCTTCAATCATCCGAAAATCGTTTCAAACGAATCGAGACTTGGCGGTATGCAGTTATCCTTTGACGATGAAGGTGCGGAAATACGTGCAGGTGGCATGGGTTTCGGCAAATATGAGGGTTGCTCGGCTGGACGGCCTAATAAGGATCGGGGTAAGATGGCCCTTGGAAAGTACACTAATGCCCTCCACCCTAGAAAGGAAATACTATGCATTGTTGGGCTTTGAAGCCCTTCCCAAGCCTGCACAACTCAAGTTACTACTCAATATTTTTAATAAAAAAATATATATTTAATAAATGTTTAAAAATAAAGTTTAAGCCTTACTAAAAGCACTTTTTTTATTATTAATATTAAAAATATATTTTTTAAATATTTGATGGGGCGGGCAAGCAACCGAGCTTGGGCTTGCGCATACATACTCAAGCAAAGTGGGCTTGGGTGGGCTAAACAAGTACCCGAGCCTGTAAACAGGTCTAACCATCACAAAAAGTATAATAACATGGAGAACCAACAAATTTGTGAATCTACCTCAAGTTTAAACCTTAGTTTCGAGTACAGACCACCCCCAGGTCGATTGAGAAGAGGAGAAAACTCACGTTCGATTTCTTCTTTCTTATCAAAAACAAAAAACTCACGTTCAATCTCCTTGTTCTTCATAATCCTAGTTTTTGATTCTCCTCTTCAAAACCTATGTGACGAACCATGAAGACCTAGAGGAGATATGGAGATGACAAGTTCACTCAGAACATCTCCAACATGAATTTGGGTGAAAATGGATTCACACACAATTCACAATCAACCCAAAAAGAGTTATCTAATGAGACCATGATTGTGAATGTTTAGGTGATGTGACAGGAAATCAAAGTAGAAGGTGTCTACTATTAGCAATCTACAGTCTCATCTAAATGCTCATAATGTGGGTATATCAAATGATAAGGAATCCCACAAATCATGTAGTAATAATAGGGGTGGGCAAACCGCGATTTGGTGGTAAAATTAGTGGTGCACACGTATTGCACTAATCTGCGGATCCAGTCCAATTCGAACCAATTATCACTAATTGAATCAATTTTTTTATCCCTTGGATTGGACTGGATTAAAAAATCACTAATCCGACTAGACTGAATCGAATTACGGATCTTACATAAAAAACCACGGATCATATCCAATCCAGTCTGTTTAGCACATCAATCATATTTATTATAGTATCTTAAAGAGCATCAACTTAAACTTTCAACTATAAACTAAAATATCTAAAAGACTATGCTTGTTCTTAACTCTTTTACTCCCTATATTCCATATTATTTATCTCATTTTGATTTGCATGTGTACAAGAATTAAGGTGATGATTAATTACCATTAAAATTTTATAACAAAGACTAAATTACCTTTTCATAAATAACTTCATTTATTATAGGTATTATTGTAAAAAAGAGTAATTGATAGTGTCTTAATTAAATAGAATAGAGTTAAAATTGGAAATATAGTATTTAGTGCTTCATTGATTTCCTAATGTGACACATATCGTGGAATAAAGAAAAACTTCCCCTAATGTGACAAATAATATGGAACGGAGGGAGTATTATACTTTTGACCTTTTTTCGTAGGTTTGTATGTTCGACGTGCACTTATTTTATGCTTTTGTAATGGTGTATGGTGAAGATTTATGGATGACGTTTATTTATGTAGGAACTTATGTTGGGAAATGTGCCCTAGGTCAATCCATTAATAGTCTTTATGAACACATTTTAGTTAACAAAATAGAGGATTTCATTTGCTGTTTATTATAATTGATTTGTATGTTTACATTATAATAAGATCCATGGGTATTTACAAAAACATCCTAAATGTCCCTAGTCGATTATTATACTGGGAACTATAATGAATTAAGACTAGTGTGAGTCTTGATTGATGATCATACGTATAGGAATACGAATCAAGATCATGAGTACTTGTTAAGGAACAAGTCACTGGACCGACCCGCTATGAGAACATCACATGGATTAAGTCATAGTTGTTTCTCATGATATGTATATTATTCAGTCCTCTAACTTGAGATTACCAGAGACTTCAACATTAGGAATGTAATGATTTGAAGCAATCAAACGTTGTCTTTAACTAGACAATTATAAAGGTTGTGATTGGTTACTGTGTGAATAATATGGTGAAGTTGTGTAATCGAGAGAGAATTTGTCCCTCTCATATAGAGAGAGATATCCAGTGGATCCCTCGATGTGTTAGACTGTTAAAAGGCCAATCTAAGTGAATTGATATTAATCAATATCACTTGGATGTTTTTAGTCTACCTAAAGATCGAGACTAGTACGATTGAACATGTTGAATGACAATTCCATGCCTTATGTTTGATCAAAAGGATATAGTGTGACAAAAAGATGTTATATACACTATTGATTAGGTTGTATCGATTTGATATTCGTACAACTTGGGTAGTCATAATGTCTTGCTAGAGGCTGCTTATGACTTGTATACCAAAATGTGTTTTGGTATACTACCAACGTTGTATGAGCCTATTGGGTTGCACACTAAGAATGGTTTTGCGAGATTTTAAGATGGTTCAGAAAAATAAATTTTATATGATAAAATTAATGACAGAAATGTCTTTGTAGTGTATTACACTTATACTTCTTTAAGTAGGGGTATATGTGTAATTTACTTAACCGTCTATATACAAGGGTTGTATAAATAGACGCTTTGAGTTAGAATACACTAATGAAAGATTAAAAAAGGCCGAAACTCTATTTTCGTTTTAAGAAACAACTTAAGGTTTTGGTATGCTATTGATCATTTTGGAGAGAAACAAAAAGATTTGGTATTTTCTCGAAGCTAGCACTTCAAATCTCGGCCGCCGTTCGTGTGTGGACTACTAATAGAGGGCGTTCGTTGTTGGCAGTGCCTTAGAGATCGATTAACCTTCAAAAGGGTACATTGCGACTGAGGTATGATTAAGTTTTCATAGTTTAAACGTTTTTAATGGAATCAGATTCGGATTCTGTTAGGGGTTTTTTTATCAAAATTGTTTTGTAATCTCCGTTGCGCATGAACCCCAAACACCAACATAATACTCACATAATTATGGTCAATAAGGCTTTCCAAAAATGTGCAAAAGAAAAAGGCCTTCCAAAAGCAACTACTATTAAAAGGAAACTCCAACTAATTGTGGCTTAATCACATAAACAAGAATTTGAATCATTTCTTTCTTTATTATTGCTTATTCAAAGGAGCAAGAGTTCAAATTTAATTCCTTACTACATCATTGTTTCCTTATTTTTATTATATTAGCTATGTATTGAGTGGTCTATATAAAAACCTTTATTTTTCTATACTATGTATAAAAGAAAATCAGTAAGAATCAATTCTAAACCATTTTTTTTTGATTAAATCAATTCTAATCTTCTTTATTGCAATTCTTCTTTTTTTCTCTTCTACTACAATATCTACTTTTACACATTGTGATAGACATTTTTTTCACTACCACCTCATTATGAAACAAAGAAAAAGACAAAATAAATGTCATATTCCACATGAAAACAAAAGAAAAAAAATGCAAAACAAAAGTCTCAGTCCACATTGTCTATTGGAGATTATTTTTGAGTTGGAAGATCTATTTAGTGTTACATAGGATAGACATCATCCTCACATCCATGAGGTGACACCAATTCATGGTCTAAATCTACATTACCACTGAAAATGCTCTCACATTACAGTTTACGACATATAAATGATAATAATCTGACATTCTAATAGACAAACATTTGCTACACAAATGGGTGTAAATTTTGATTTGGGATGTGTGTGCACAAATTTCAAAGGAATTTATATTGTTTTGTAGCAAATTTATGTACCAAAAGAATATTAAAAAACCATTTTCATTTCTTTATAGTCGATGGTCATTTTAGTAAAATGCATACCCTTTAAGAGATGGATCACGAATGATGGTGGAGGAGATTCATAAAACCCATGAAAATCATACATACCCCGCCAATCGAGCAACATATCATTGTTCTAAACGAGATTCGCTCTTATACCACCATGAATCGAACACAACACCATCAGTGTATGTATAAGAAAACATGTGAACTAGTTTTTTTTTATTGGCAAAACCTATTAAGTGGCCCTCAAACTTTAAGGTTTTAGTACATTTGGCCCCTAAACTTTCAATTTGGTGAATTGAACCCTTCAACTTTTATTTTGCATCATGTTAGGCACTCCCAAGAATTCCCAATGTTAAATCAAACGAAAGGCTGACGGGAGTCCAAATCAGCCCCCTTGAACTCTAACCAACCAACAAAAAAAGAAGCTTCATTATCCCTTTAAACTCAATCGTAATCGAAAAACAAAAGTAAACATCTACCAAACAAAAAAAACCTAGTTCAAGAACATGTTTTGGACATTCGGCCATTCCCTAGTTCATGTAGGTTCCTGTTCGTGAGAGGCAAGAAGTCCTATATGCTAACATTTTTCTTCAAGCCATGTCCTTTGCTCGCCCTTCACTCGCCTTTTACTGCTCAACTCTAGCTCCCCTCTGGTTTCTTGCCACTCAAGTTTTCTAGGTTTTTGACGTGAACTCTAGTCGTCAAGTTCTCATCAGGGGACACTCATGTTATGCTGGTGGTTTTGGTTGGATTTGAGCTATTGTAGATTTTGGTTGAGTTTTTGATGATTTAGTTTAGTTGTTAAGAGATAGTGGTATGTTGTGTTATGTTTCCCTTGAATTGATGTTATGTTGGGTGTGTGCAACTTGAGCTCCTACTGTGGCAGGCAATTTTATCTACAGATTAGCGTTTGTGAGATCAAGTCAATTCGAATGTGGAAAAATGCAAGGAAATGTGAATATATTGGGCATGATGAGTTGATGATTAACTAACAATTATTGATTTAAAACTTGATTGTCCAATGGAATCTGTTGTCAATAAAAATTTCTAACTGAGAAATTAAAGAGAGCAACTAATAGTCGGACAAGTGAGAATGGGTGAGCACTACGCCCCAATGGTTTTGAATATCATTGAAAACCCAAAAACAAAAATGTAAAACCAAATCAAAAAATGGAGAAAAAGAGACATAAGAGAGAAGTTATCCTTCTCGAACAAAAATCACACAAGACTCGATCAAGACAATAGAGAAAGAGAGAATGAGGCAACCATCATCGAGTCGAGCGAAGAGGAAGAAAATCGTGAAAATGACACTTGAGCAAAAAGGAAGTAATGGTGGAGTGAAGTTTTTGGGTTTTTTCGTTTCTCTCTTTTCGTTAATCATCTGAGGGCAGGAGGGTTGATTTAGACTCTAGTTAGCTTTTTGTTTCTGTTTGATTTAACGTTAGGAATTCTTGGAAGGCCCAATGTGATGCAAAATAAAGTTGTTGAAGGGTTCAATTCACCAAATTGAGAGTTCATGGGCTAAATTTAAAAAAACCTCAAAGTTTGAGGATCACTTAATAGTTTTTGCCTTATTTATAAGACAAAAGTATAATTTTTATAGAAATTCATATTTTGTTTTTTTACTAATTTCTTGTTTACATTATAAGGAAACATGTGAATTAGTGAACAGATAGACATGTTCAGTTGGCAAGCTCGAGTCTGGCCTTGTTAAGCCCGAGTTTTGAAGCCCTTGCCTAGCCCCCCAATCCTGATCAAGTTAGAAATATTAACTAGTTTTTGTTATATTTTTAATGAAATAAATATATTTAAAATAAATATAAAGTATAAGTTATCCTAATTGTATAAGTTGTACTATGTCAACGGGTTTCAAGAAAAGCCTAGTAGTTAATATAATAACTATTTGTAACTCACTTGAACATCTGCCCGTCTAGCTCAGTTGGTAGAGCGCAAGGCTCTTAACCTTGTGGTCGTGGGTTCGAGCCCCACGGTGGGCGTTTTACGTAGGTGGTGAGTGCCATTTTTTTTGTTCATAGAATTGTCTATTTATTATTGGGGGTGGGCATTGGTTTCTACCAAACCTCCCAAATCACTTGATTTGATCTGGTTTTATGGTTTTTATTTCTAAAAAATCGTGATTCACCAAACTGAATAGTACTTAAGGAATTTTAATAAATATACACCATAAAACTCTAAACAAGTAAAAATATCACAACTAGTCGAATACCCCAATTTGTCTTTTCGACTTTTCACTTCCCTCATCTCTTGTTCGACGCCTCCTCCGCTTCCCTCATCTTCTCACTTACTCAAACAACCTCGCCGCCATCGCCTCCCCTTTTTGCTTACCTCCCAACATGAGTCCGTGGAATTTATGGCATTTTTTTTTTTGAAAATATCGCAGGAAAACCGTAAAACTAAACTGACCAAACTGTACAAACCGTGGGCGGTTTGCTTGCGGTTTTGAGGGTTCGTGGTTTGGTGGTGGCTTGCAAATCGTCAAAACCGTGAACCCTCGAATTTGGTGGCGATTTGGTAAATTTTACTACCAAACCGCGGTTTGCTCCCCTACTATTTATTGTTGTGCATCGTTTTCATTTTTTTTTCTTAATAAGGAAACATGGGAGATCTGTATCTCAAGGCGCATACTAATAGTTCCTAAGATCGATGTAATTTGGGGGTGTGAGTTCCATTTTTTTAGCCATGACTCTTTCTTGTCTTCTCAGGCGTGGGCCCCACATCTAATAAAACACCATAAATGGGCTAAAAAATAAAATGTGCACCCCAAGTGTTAGATTATCATTGTGCAATTTATTTATTGTTTTTTTTGTTCATAGAATTATCTATTTATTGTTGTGCATCGTTCTCATTTTTTTTCTTAAAAAGGAAACGTGGGAGATCTGTATCTCAAGGTGCATACTAATAGTTCCCAAAATCAATGTAATTTGGGGGTGTGAGTTCCATTATATTAAAAAGGAAAATGATAATCTAACACTTAATGCGCACATTGTGTTTATTAACCCATTTATGATGTTTTGTTAGACGTGAGGCCCACGCTTGGGAGACAAGAAAGAGTCATAAATGACTAAAAAACCCTAAAGTGTGTTAGATTATCATTTTCCTATCAAAAAAACATTTCCCTTTTTTTTTGGTAGGAAGCATTTCCCTTTTTTTAACAAAGGTTGTGAGTTATAAAAATGAACCTTTTCTCTTTTTTTTTTGCTCTTTTTACTACTTTTATGTTTATTTATTATTATTTTATATTTATTCATTTTTCTATTATAGTGTTGCATATATTGAATACAATGACAAGTTGAGATCATTAGTTTCACCCCTGCTGCGGCCATCTGAGTCACTATCGAAAAACAAATCACTTCTCTACTTTTGAATCCTTCCTGAAGATTGTGCATGAATTTGCGTTTATGAGGTTGGTACTCGTCGTTAGGTTTTCTTTTATAGTTAGGTACTTCCTTCCCTTGTTGAAAGGTTTAGATTGTCTTACTTCGTTGAAAGTTTTGTGTTTACTTCCCTTGTTGAAAGTTTTATATTTCTTTATGGTTCAAGTGATGTATCACATATTTGTATATTGTTGTATTCTAGACGTTTGGTCAATGATTGTCAAATTGTTCTATTGTTACAGTTGTGACGGCCCCAAATTCCACAACCCTAAAATCGGGCGCCGCCCGGCCTGGACCCACGCGAACCCCCGAGCCAACCCCGCAGAGTCGCGCGGGGCCAGTGAGCCTATCCTTACCATTCCATCATTTGTTAATCATTTAAAAGTGAAGTCAATTAATTAGCGAGTTATCAAAGTAATAAGCGGAAGCAATTAATCTCAACTAATAAATCAACTTCGAAATCTCTAAGTTAGGACAAAAACCTAGGGTGTGGGAACCCCGTATATCATATATATCATGTAAAGCAAGGAGAGAATCATCTAAGTCATAATGTCCAAAAAGATCTCTCAACCCATAACCCCATATACAAAAAAAATAATATAAGTAGCTAATACACCAAAATGTCACCTATATCAACAGAGGATGGCCGCTCAAAGTATATCACCTAACTGCACGGCCTTTCCTTTTTTTGGATCAACGGATCGCACTCGGTCACACACAAGAATGACGAGTCCAGGTAAGTAACGCCAAGCAGGAACAACAATAAATACAGTATTTCGAATTTAAATAAATGAACAGTCAATTCATGTCGATAGAAAGAAAAGGACAAGGAGCGCATGAATATATAAAAGCTGTAAATTAATAAATAAGCAATCGAAATTGAGTGTCCGGAATACAAGGGAAAGACACAAGTGGTCCCGACCAATTAAAGTCGTTAAGCCGAGGACAAAATCTCCTCAAAGGCTAGGAGTCGAGGACGAATCTCCTCTAAGACTCCTACGCGAGTGCGAGTCCCAAAGCAACGGTGGAGAACTCTCACCCCGTACATGTCATTACAACTAATCGTGTATCCCCAGTAGTAAACTCCGATATAATACACCGCGAGCCCGGAATCTCGCAAGGATTACGCTTGACACACTTGCCTTAGGACAACTCAAAAGGAATGGAATGACAAGATAGTATTGAAACAATATCAATAAATAATTAAAAGCTCAAGAAAATACTTGTGGTGTTCCTCACTGGTTTACTTACCTCGATCCAAGCTAATTCGCGCTAACCCGCACTCCGAAACGTCCCTTTCGGTCCCCGTGTGTACAATAATCCTGAGGACGCAATTTATATCAATTTCCTCAATTTCCTATGATTTTTTTAAATTTCTAGCTATTTTTGCCAAATCTCACGTTTTCCAAGGCGAAAACCCGACAAAACGTCCGTAAAAATTTCGAATATTTCACTTTTCTTAGAAATTCCCAAATTTCTCTTTATTTGATGAAAATATAATTTTTCTAGAATTTTCTAGAATTTTTCCTGAATTTTTCCTATTTTTCAGGAATTTATTTCAATTAAAACCAATTTTTAGTATATTTAATCAAAATAAATAATTTTTATTAATATAATATATAGGTGGGTCGCGGGGGGTGTCCGACGGGTAAATCGATCGGTCAAACCGGGTTTGACCGGTCCACTCAAGTCAAACCGGTCGACCTGTCGATTAAACCGGGTCGGGTCACCTTGACCCGGCCGGTTCTCTCATCTTCTTCGTTGCTTCTTTGGAAAAATTTCCAAGAAGCAACAGCAACACTTCTTTTTTTTTTTTTTTTTTTTTTTTTTTTTTTTTTTTTTTCTTTGCAACAACAACAATCACATACACCTAACCACCATCATCAACCCCATTTTCACCATTTGAATCCACCCTTCCCTCAACAACAACCTCAACAACAAATCTCGGAAAAATCACAACGACAACACCAACAACGAAATCAATGACTCCTTACCTCGATCTCGCCTCGACGGTGCGTCACGCTTTCCGCGAATCGCCGTTCTCCTCTCCTTGAACTCCCTTCTCTCGATCGATTTCTCCCTTTCTCAATTTTTTTTTTTTGATCGAAAGTGTGGTTGTGGTGACGATGGTGTGATGAAATTGGGGGTATTTTGGTCAAATGACCAAAATACCCCTCACCCTTATATATACCATTTACAACTTTATTGCCCTTTTGGTCTTTTCACAATTTTACCTACCAACTTTGCTAACTTAATTGAGTGACTTAGTTGACTTTTGGTCTTTCACTCTAGCCTCTCCACCACATCTTTTGTGCAATCCTAACTCGACTCGCGCCGCACTACGCGTGTCTTGCGCACTTGGTCGAATTGTGTACCACTTGTTTCGATAAATTTGAATTTATATTTTATCAGTGTTTTTAATTAAGTTTTGTTCCTCGAACTACCAACTCTCGTATACAACGCCTTTACACGTTAAAAACTTGAAATTGTACAAATGAAATACAATATATTACAAACACCATACAAAAATTAACATACCTCGGCGTCGACGTCCGAGAATTGATGACTGTACCACAGCATGGGCCCACGTATCACCTATTTTGACACGTGGCATAGGTTAAATTTTTAGGGTCCTTACAACAGTCGTAGTTCTTGAAAACTAACCTTATGGTGGTTGAATTTTTTTTGAACAATTAGGATTAGTGAATCAATTTGGCATGGTGATTGATCTATGTTTCGTCCTATTCTATTGAATGTATTAAGAGCTAGCCATTGATGATTAATGAAATTTCTATTCGTAAAAAAAATCAAATATAAGAAACTATGTACAAATAAAGGTTGTGTTTGACAAACAAAAATTAGATTGTAATAATCAACGATCGATTGGACTGGGTGGTAAGTTATTTGATTCCCCTTAAGCGAGGTTTTACGTTCAAATATCATGATCTAAAAGAAAAGGTTGCGAGGGCCACCCCTAAACCTAGTCATGGGCTTGGTCCAACTAAGCCAAAGCCTAAGAACTTATGCGTAACGACCATAAAATCTAACTCGTGCCACATGTCAATTCAGGGTTGAATCGTGGGACCCATTATTCGTGTCCAATTCTCAGGCATCGATGCTGAGGTATATTATTTTTGTCTGATGTTTGTATTATGTATTTATACTGAATGTAAATTCCAGTTGTCCAAACGTGTGAGGATGTATTCGTTTACGCGTTGAGTCATGGACCATGTTTACCTAGGGAAACGTGCCAAAACGAGTACCGGACGAATGAGATACGGGTAAACAGAGTTTTAGGGGGGATAAATTTGATAAAATACTGACATTAATAAAATTAAATATGATAAATAAGCAATATGGGAATGTGTTCTAGACGATAGTATTTTTATTTTCACACGATGATGTGAGTCGTGGTGTAGGCCAAGTGTTGGAATACCTGAGGAAACTCAAATATTGTGTTTGATAGGAGGATAAGACCAAGGGACCAAGTCACAAACTAAGTCACCAAAGTTGGTGGATGGCTCAAATAAGAGCCACAAGATGGACCTTGAGATGGGGGAATGAGTCAAGATGACTTTACAATCATAAAATGGGCAAAACTTGGTCATTTGAGCACTTTTCTCACTAACACATCAACAAATCCAAAAATTGAGAGGGTTTTGGTGATTTTGGAGAGGTGATTAAGGGATTGTGATCACTTAACAACGACAAATAAGGTGAGATCTCGTTTATTCGGTCAATTCTCTTCATTTTGGATGTGATTTTATAGATTTTTGTTGAGAATTGTGAGCAACACCTTATGTCACAAGATTTCAGGGTTTTGGGGTTTGTGTTAATCATATTGGGGATCAATTATAGCATGTATATGTGTGGTTGTTGTGTTGGTTAGAAAGAAGTTATGGTTTTTCATCATTTTTTGAAGAATTTTTTGATTAAATTGTGAAAAATGGTTTTATGGATGAATTTGAATGAGTTGAAGGTGGTAATTAGTTGTAATCGAGATCCTTACGAGGATGAGATAGGCTTGCAACACGGCGACGAGAGCTAGGGTTTCGAAAAACCCAAAGTTTAGATTCGGCACAGGTGCCACCAAGGGCGCCGTGAAGAGCAATCCTCACGGTGCCAGTCACGACGTCCAGGCAGAGGGGGGAGCCTCTATATTGGTCACGTGACAGGCACCGTGGGAGATTACTCCTTACGGTACAAACCAAATTTGATCAAAATGATTACCAGGGAGTGTAATTTACTAATGAGCATATAGGGATCAATTTGGTGGCGTGTCGGAGCCAAGTGAGTGCATGCTAGTTTGAATACAGGTAAGTAAACCAGTTAGGAAATGCACAGTTATTTCATTTAAGCTTTTAGATATTGTTGTTCATTGCTCTATATATATTCTTGGAATTATATTTTAGTTGAGTTATTCGAGGGCAAGTGAGTCAACAATGGTCTCTGGCAGGGCTGGTTATCTGGGTGATATTCCAGAGCCATGATCTCGGGATGCGCTGTACTTCTTTGTTTGGTTTTATACGGGTGAGAGTTCTTAGCCAAAATACCGGGAAGTTTCTCATCCACGTGGGTTTAGGCTGCTAAGCTTTGTTGCGACCTATTGCCCAAGTCTGCGTGGCTTGGCCACGTCTTAATGACCAAGGTGGTTAGGACTACTTGACGCCTCTCTATTTTGATTTTCGAGACACTCACTTATCGTTGTTTATTGATTCATTTACATTCTTTTATTATTCATGCATCCTTATAGCTTTTTTTATATCTGCATGAATATAGACTTCTTTATTTATTTCGAAATATTGTTTAGAATCCTACTGGTGTTGCTTATTTGGGCTCATCATTCTTGTGTCTGACTGAGTGCAGATCCACAATCGAGCAGGGTAAAGACACTAGTACTTGGTGACTTACTTTGAGGACATTGGAGCGGCCCTCCTTCTCGCATTTTTGTAGTTTTTTTGGTATATTTGTATTATTATATACATGTTTTGTCACATGGGAATACTTTGGGATTGAAAGATATATTGGAACATGTATATGATTCATTTCACTCTCATTTACTTATTATACATGTTGGTTGTATATATTTGGGGTTTCCACACTCTAGGTTGTCCTGACTTAATTGATTTAGAGTTGTTCAGTTTGTTTGAGGTTAAAACGCTTCAGCATTGTAATAGCCGTTATTTATTAACGCCGCTATTTTAATTATTCAGATTAGAACGCCAGCTCAGATGACACGTGGAAGCTGTGGAGAGACTAGACCTGAGATTAACTTAGGTAATTGATTTTGTATTGATGGGTGACCAGTTCCGTGATGTATGTTTATATCATTTATGTAAAATTCATCACAGGTGTCTATTTATATTATTTTGTCGGGCAAGTTGAGAGCCGGGGTGTCGTTTCGTAGAACACGTCAACGCGGGGGTTCGGAAGCGGTGAGGCCGGGCGTTGGGGTTTGATCTGATTTAGTTTATTAAGCATGACTAAGATTGAGAAATTTATATAAGGGGAAATTTAATATAACTTTAGGCTAATATACCATTAGTAACATTAAGTGTGGGACCACCTTGGGATGCATGCCAGACTCGAGGCACGGGGTGCCGGGTAGTCGAAAAACTAGTGTGATCTTATTTACAAATTTATGGAATTTATTGAAGGCTTGGTGAATTTATAGGAGTTAAATCAAATGATAGCAATAAGGTGCTATAGTTGTAGCAGGAAAAATTCAACACTCTTAGGATTATTCTCGAGATGCACAATGGAGAGACTCGAGGAGATCAGTGTCATGATAAGGTGTCAAGAAGTTGGAGTGACACAGGGTGATCCATGATCACCGGATTGTTCTCGAGATGTGTGCACACATTTGATCAAAAATCAACTATATATACATGCTGATCGGTCAAAATGAGTGTGAAAAGAGTGGAGATTGAGATAGATTCGTGAGGAAGAGAAGAAGGGGAAGAAATCATCAACTAAGGTGTGGAGAGTGATTTGAGGTGTCAAACCACAAGAATCAAGGAAAGGATTCATCAACACTTGTGTTTTTTGGATTTTTAGTGTTGGTTGGAAATTAAAGAAATCCGAATTTATTAAGAAGTAAACTCTGTATTTTTGTTGAGATTTAAGGTTCAAGAGTGTGCTATGATATGGGTTTGTGTGGTTGAGCAAGTTTGAGAGAAATTGGAGGATTTTCTAAGAATGGGTTTTGAAACATGATTTTCATGAATCTTTGATTTGAGGTTTAAGCTTGATAAATTAGTGTTTAATGGTGTATTTGAGGTTATTGAGGTATGTGAGAAGTGTGAGAATTGAATGAATTGGATTGGTGTGGTGTTGGAATCCAAAAATTTGAATTTGGAAAAGCTGGACAGAGCGTCATTAGCGCGCTAATAGGAGGACCTAGCGCGCTAATTACCCTACGGAAAATGATGATGAACAGTGATCAAGATCAATTTGCGCGCTAATTGATCTCATTAACGCGCTAATGATCCTCTGGAATGGAAAACAGTATGAAATGGAACATAATCAATTATAAACCAAATTATTGACCCATAAACCTTGGAATTAGGTCTCAGGAGTTCCCGGACAGTCGTTGGAGTCGGGGACCAGTCAAAGGTCGAACCGAGGGTATTTTTGAGGTTTGTGAGCGCGGATTGAGGTATGTAAAACCCAATTGAACACCATTATTGCAATCATATATTATATTCATTTGAGCTGTATATTCTTGACAAATCCATGAGTTAATCTTACTGGGACGGGTTTATTTTACCGTCTATGTATCCGAGGGGGCTGTGTGGTCGCTTGTTAGATTGTGGCTTAGGACACAGTTGTGGGGTTGATGGGTTTTGGTCAAAACCGGGCTTCTGGTCCTAAATACACCTCTTATTTAGCTGGTTCACGCCCATTTGATTATCCTGGTGTTTATATTCATGCGAATGAGCTTTGAGCAGTTGCCTGCATTATTCTTTCTTCTCGTATGCTTATTTAACACTATTTTGGAATTCTGTTTACATTTTTAATTTATGATGCATGGTGCTTTTCCTTGGGATTTTACTTACTGGACTCGTTATTTGGTTTTTGTGATAACTGAGTGCAGATCCTAGTACCAGCAGGGGTAAACAGGAGATTATTGGCGATTATATTTGACTTACGTGCTCCAAGGCCTGCTAATACGTGTACTGATAGTTATTATATTTTGATATTTTGTATTATTTTGGGATGGGAGACTATAATCACTTCTGTACCTGTATATATATGACTGTTATAATTGGGATATCGGCAGAGACTACTGAGGTGATGCCTGTTACTACGGAGCAGTAGTTAGTTGTTTCAACTGGTAGGAGTAAGATGTCCGAAGCAGCCAAGATGGTGAAAGATTTTATGAGATTCAACCCCACCTTCTTCACTGGAGTTAGTGATCCTGAGATTTCCGGCCGGTGGTTGATGACACATTGACGACTACACCAGTTGTTGGAGGTACCGGAGGCGGATCATGCGCGTATCTCGGGGTATTGTTTGAGAGGTCAGGCAGCGGTATGGTGGATTACCTACACTGACATGCATTCCACACCACCGACGTGGGTAGAGTTCCGACAGATATTTCTCGATGAGTATATTCACATTGAGGTGTAGTTGAGGCTGAGGGAGCAGTTCCTTGCATTGCGACGGGGACCATGTCAGTATCACAATACATGGATCGATTCAGATATCTTATGATGTATGCCATGGATGTGGCAAATACCGAGAGACTCCATATTTATTATTTCATCAGGGGTCTGGATGAGAGGATTGGTGGGGTGATTGTTGCGACTGGTGCGGAGACGCTACAGATTGTTTATGAAAGGGCATTGGTTT
Source organism: Stephania japonica (assembly GCA_039657345.1). Lineage (NCBI taxonomy): Eukaryota > Viridiplantae > Streptophyta > Magnoliopsida > Ranunculales > Menispermaceae > Stephania > Stephania japonica. The sequence goes on along the minus strand of CM077560.1, from coordinate 15,473,781 downwards.
GTGAGACATACCTACGACACAAAGACGAGCTTATGGATAGGTCTGGACAGAGTTCTCGATCTGATCAGAGGCCAAAGAGACAGAGGGATCAGTCTGATCGGCAGAGACAGGATCAGGGTCGACGAGATAGGCGTCCAGAGCAGCGGAGAAGTGATGATAGACATGTGGTGTATGCTACTACATCTGCACCTACTGAGCAGCAACGACGACAGCCTCCGCCACAGCACCAGTATAGACATCATGGTAACCGAGATAGGGGTCAGAGGGACCGAGGTCAGGGTCAAGGATCTGATGACAGGTATACTGGGAGGCGGGAGACACGCAGATGTTTTAGGTGCGGTCAGTGAGGATACTTGCGATATGAATGTAGAGCACCATCACCTCGACGGGATCAGGATCCGGACAGGGACAGTGTGCACGCGGTGGCACAGCCAGATTCAACAGCTACCAGACAGCTAGTTGAGGGTACGTTATACATTTATAGTAGACTTATTCATGCTATGTTTGATTCTGGTAGTAAACTATCTTTTATTGCTGGACGGTTAGTGGGGGAATTAGGATTGGACACGCACACACTTGAGACCCATCTTGTTCTCAGCACGGCTGTTGGGGATAAGATTTACCCTAACCAGATAGTTCGGGACGTCATGATTGAGGTTTCCGGACATTAGTTACCAGGTGACCTACGAGTATTGGAGTACTTAGAGTTTGACGCACTCTTTGGAATGGATTGGCTGTCAACTTACCATGCACGAATAGATTGTTATGAGAAGAGGGTAGAGTTTAGTATTCCAGGTTTACTAGAGTTTTCCTTGATTGGGACTGCGTCAGTGGTACCTATTACGAGGGGTAGAGTAGCGACTACTCAGGAGATGGAGGAGTTTGCAGCTATCGTTGAGCCTGAGAGTTGAGTATCTACCAGGATTGAGGATGTACCGGTAGTTAGAGATTTTGTCGATGTTTTTCCTGATGATTTACCCGGATTACCACCACTTAGAGCGATAGAGTTTATTATAGAGTTGATACCAGGGATACATCCTATCTCTAGCAAACCTTATAAGATGTCACCGGTGGAACAGGAGGAGGTCAGGAGACAGCAAGAGGACTTGTTGGCGAAGGGATTTATTCATCCTAGTATGTCACCCTGGGGAGCACCAGTGTTATTTGTAAGAAAGAAGAATGGATCGATGAGGATGTGTATAGATTATCGAAAGCTGAATCAGGTGACGATCAAGAACCGTTACCCACTTCCAAGGATTGACGATCTGTTTGATCAGCTGAAGGGTGCCCAGTTCTTCTCGAAGATTGATTTACGCTCAGGATATCATCAGTTGCGGATTCGAGAAGAGGACATTAAGAAAACTGCTTTCAGTACCAGATACGGATTGTTTGAGTTTACGGCGTTACCGTTTGGGTTGACGAACGCTCCGGCAGTTTTTGTGGATTTGATGCAACGAGTGCTGAGACCTTAGACAAATATGTGATAGTCTTCATTGACGATATTTTGATATACAGTCAGACTCAAGAGGATCACGAGAGTCATCTTCGAACAGGACTGACGACATTGAGAGAGCATAGACTGTATGCTAAGTTCAGTAAGTGTGAATTTTAGATGAGGGAGGTGAAATTTTTGGAACATGTTATCAGCAGTCAAGGCATATCCGTTGAGGGAGACAAGGTTAGAGCGGTGATTGACTGGAAGAGACCAGAAATTGTTTTTGAGATACAGAGTTTCTTGGGTCTAGCAAGTTATTACCGTCGATTTGTACCAGATTTCTCTATGATTGCAGCACCAATGATGAGACTGACGAAGAAGGAGGTTTCTTTTGAGTGGTCTGAGGAGTGTGAGCGGGCATTCCTGGAGTTGAAGATGAGATTGACTTCTGCACCAGTATTGACATTTCCTGAGTCAGGGAAGGAGTTATCAGTTTACACGGATGCTTCGGGGACTGGATTGGGATGTGTTCTAATGCAGGAGGGACGACCGGTGGCGTACTTATCCAGGAGGTTGAGACCACATGAGTGTAATTATCCCGTACATGATTTGGAGCTTGCAGTAGTTATTTTTGCGCTTAAGGCTTGGAGGCACTATCTATATGGAGAGAAGTTTGTGCTGTACACCGACCATCAGAGTCTACGCTACATTTTCACGCAGAAGGATCTTAATATGCGTCAGAGGAGATGGTTAGAGTTGCTGAAGGATTATGATTTCACGATCGAATATCATCCTGACAAAGCCAACGTAGTAGCGAATGCTTTGAGTAGATGCGGAGTCGACAGTCAGGGCAATATGCGACATATGGGACTGTTAGATGCAACATCATTGATGAGCATGTCAGATATTTCAGCTACATACGGTGTTCAGATTTGCGGTCAGATGAGGGTACCGACAGTGTCACTAGAGCGGGTATTGGAGTGTCAGAGGGTTGATAGGCTCTATGAGCATTTCAGTGGTTTGGCACGGGATCCTGAGTGCACTGATTGGGTGGAAACATCTAACGGTTTTTCATGTCACCGAGGTCAATTATGGGTACCAGCAGTGCCAGAGATACGAGTGTTGGGTTTTGGGGTTCATGCGCAGCGGAGATTACAAAACAATTTTGAGAAAAACCTCAACAGGATCCGAATCTGATTCCATTAAAACACATTTAAACTATGAAAACTTAATCATACCTCAGTCGCAATGTACCCTTCTGAAGGTTAATCGATCTCTCTAAGGCGCTGCCAACGACGAACGCCCTCTATCAGTAGTCCACACATGAACGGCGGCCGAGATTTGAAGTGCTAGCTTCGAGAGAATACCAAACCTTTTTGTTTCTCTCCAAAACAATCAAGAGCATACCAAAAACCCTAAGTCGTTTCTTAAAACGAAAATAGAGTTTCAGCCTTTTTTTAAATCTTTCGTACTTGTATTCTAACTCAAAGCGTCTATTTATACAACCCTTGTATATAGACGGTTAAGTAAATTACACATATACCCCTACTTAAAGAAGTATAAGTGTAATACACTACTAGGACGTTTCTGTCATGAATTTTATCATATAAAATTCATTTTTCTGAACCATCTTAAAATCTCGCAAAACCATTCTTTGTGTGCGACCTAATAGGCTCAAACAACGTTGGTAGTATACCAAAACACATTTTGCTATACAAGTCATAAGCGACCTCTAACAAGATGTAACGACCCTAAAAATTTAACTTATGTCACGTGTCAAAATAGGTGATACGTGGGCCCACGCCGTGGTACAGTCATCAATTCTCGGACGTCGACGCCGAGGTATGTTAGCTTTGTATGATGTTTGTATTATATTATATTCCATTTGTGCAATTTTAAGTTTTTAACGGGTAAAGGCGTTGTGTACGAGCGTTGGTAGTCCGTTGAAACAAATTTAATTAGAAACACTGACAAAAATATTAAATAAATAATAATTAAAAGGTTTTAAAGTCTGTTTGTTACGTCGGTACGTCTGTGGTGACGCGACGAACAAAGTTAGTATTATGAGTCGGGTGCGAGAATACCCGAGGGAAACTTTAAGGGTTGTGTGAAATAGATGAGACCAAAAGTCAACTAAGTCACCCAAGTGAGTTAACAAAGTTGGTAGGTAAGATTGTGAAAAGACCAAAAGGGCAATAAAGTTGTAAAGGGTATAGATAAGGGTTAGGGGTATTTTGGTCATTTGACCAAAATACCCAATTTCATCACACCACCGCCACCCATTTTCCATTACCGACCACAAAAAAAAAATTGGAGAAGGAGAGGAGAGACCAAGGAGAGGAAGGCTGCGATTCGCGGAGAGCGTGGACGCGACGTCGAGGCGAAATCTAGGTAAGAAGTTATAGATTTTGTGGTGGTGTGTCGTTGTGGTGGTTTTAGAAATTTGTTGTCGAGGTTGTCGTTGAAGAGATTGTCGATTTATATGGTGAAAATGGTGGTGATGATGATGGTGAGGTGAATGTTGAGTGTTGGTGTTGTGTTGTTGTTGTTTGCCAAAAAAAAAAAAAAAAAAAAAAAAAAAAGAGAGTCCCCTATTTGTTTCTTTGGAATTTCCAAAAAAAAAGAGAGAGAAGATGAAGACCGGGTGGACCGGGTTTGACCTGGTCAAACCCGGTTTGACCGGTCAGACCCGGTCAAGCCGGTCTCGACCCGACCCGCGACCCACATATTATTTTATTAATAAAAATATATATATATTTATTTCAATTAAATATATTAAAATTGATTTTAATTGAAATAAATTCAAGAAAAATAGGAAAAATTCAGGAAAAATTCTAGAAAATTATATTTTCATCAAATAAGGAGAAATTTGGGAATTTCTAAGAAAAGTGAAATATTCGAAATTTTTACGGGACGTTTTGTCGGGGTTTTTCGCCTTGGAAAACGTGAGATTTGGCAAAAAATAGCTAGAAATTTGGAAAAATCATAGGAAATTGAGGAAATTGATATAAATTGCGTTATCAGGATTATTGTGCACACGGGGACCGTAAGGGGCGTGTCGGAGTCCGTGTTAGCGCGAATTAGCTTGGATCGAGGTAAGTAAACCAGTGAGGAACACCACAGTATTTCTTGAGCTTTGAATTATTTATTGATGTTGTTTCAATCCCTTTTCGATATTCCATTCCTTTTGAGTTGTCCTAAGGCAAGTGTGTCAAGCGTGATCCTTGCAGAATTCCGGACTCGCGGTGTATTATACCGGAGTTTACGGCTGGGGATACGTGATTAGTTGTATGACATGTACGGGGTGAGAGTTCTCCACCAGATCGGGGACGCGCACTCGCGTAGGGGTCTTAGAGGAGATTCTCTCCTCGACTCCTAGCCTTTGAGGAGATTTTGTCCTCGGCTTAACGACTTTAATTAGTCGGGACCACTTGTGCCTTTCCCTTGTATTCCGGGACACTCAATTTCGATTGTTTATTTATTTATTTACAGTTTTTACATATTCATGCGCTCCCTGTCCTTTTCTTTCTATCGGCATGAATTGACTGTTCATTTATTTAAATTCGAAATACTGTAATTATTGTTGTTCCTGCTTGGCGTTACTTACCTGGACTAGTCATTCTTGTGTTTGACCGAGTGCAGATCCACAGTCCAGCAAAGGAAAGGCCACGCAATTAGGTGATATACTTTGAGCGGCCATCCTCTGTTGATATAGGTGACATTTTGGTGTATTAGCTACTTATATTATTTTTTTGTATATGGGGTTATGGGTTGAGAGATCTTTTTGGATATTAAGACTTGGATGATACTCTCCTTGCTTAACATGGTATATATATATGGTATACGGGGTTCCCACACCCTAGGTTTTTGTCCTAACTTAGAGCTTTCGAAGTTGATTTATTAGTTGAGATTAATTGCTTCCGCTTATTACTTTGATAACTCGCTAATTAATTGACTTCATTTTCAAATGATTAATAAATGATTGAATAGTAAGGATAGGCTCACTGGCCCCGCGCGACTCGTCGGGATTGGCTCGGAGTTTCGCGCGGGTCTAGGCCGGGCGGCGCCCGATTCTAGGGTTGTGGAATTCGGGGCCGTCACACAAGACATTACGACTACCCAAGTTGTACGAATATCAAATCGATACAACCTAATCAATAGTGTATGTAACATCTTTTTTGTCACACGATATCCTTTTGATCAAACATAAGGCATGGAATTGTCATCCAACATGTTCAATCGTACTAGTCTCGATTTCTAGGTAGACTGAAAATATCTAAGTGGCATTGATCAATATCAATTCACTTAGACTAGGCCTTTTAACAGTGTAACACATCGAGGGATCCACTGGATATCTCTCTTTATATGAGAAGGACAAATTCTATCTCGATTACACAACTTCACCATATTATTCACATAGTAACCAGTCATAACCTTTATAATCGTCTGGTTAAAGACAACGTTTGATTGCGTCAAATCACTGTATTCCTAATGTTGAAGTCTCTGGTAATCTCAAGTTAGAGGACTGAATAATATACATATCATGAGAAACAACTATGACTTAATCCATGTGATGTTCTCATAGCGGGTTGGTCCAGTACTTTGTTCCCTAACAAGTACTTATGATCTTGATTCATATTCCTATACGTATGATCATCGTATGATCATCAATCAAGACTCACACTAGTCTTAATTCATTATAGTTCCCAGTATAATAATCGACTAGGGACATTTAAGACATTTCTGTAAATACCCATGGATCTTATTATAATGTAAACATATAAATAAATTATAATAAACAACAAATGAAATCCTCTATTTTATTAACTAAAATGTATTCATAAAGACTGTTAATGGATTGACCTAGGGCACATTTCCCAACAACGAGATGGTATACTAGAAGATGCTCACCGATCGCGATACACAGTTCATCAGTGCAGAACCAAGATGTACCACGATTTGCGAAGATTGTTTTGGTGGCCGGGGATGAAGGCTGACGTTGGCGAGTATGTTTGAGGATGTCATATATGTCAGCAGGTGAAGACTGAGCATAGGTGACCTGGAGGATTGTTACAGCCGTTACCCATTCCTCAGTGGAAATGGGAACACATTACCATGGATTTTGTCAGTGGATTACCGCAGACTACCAGACGACATGATGCGATTTGGGTGGTGATCGACAGACTGACGAAATCGGCGCATTTCATATCAGTTTCCATGCGATACACGTTTCCTCAGTTGAGCAGACTGTTCGAGCAAGAGATTATCAGACTACATGGGGTACCGATCTCTATAGTATCTGATCGAGATCCCAAGTTCACTTCGACATTTTGGGAGGCGATGCAGGATCAGTTTGGGACTAGGTTGCAGTTCAGCACGACTTATCATCCACAGACAGATGGTCAGTCTGAGAGATTGATACAGATCTTGAAGGATATGCTTCGAGCTTGCATTTTACAGTTTGGAGGTTCATGGGAGGATTATTTACCTTTGTGTGAGTTTGCTTACAACAACAGCTATCAGGCTAGTATCGAGATGCCACCATTTGAGGCACTGTATGGGAGGCCTCGCAGATCACCAGCGTATTGGGCAGAGCCGGAGGATACAGTTACCGTGGGGCCGGAGATAGTTGTTGATCACACAGAGAAGGTTAGGTAGATTCGCCAGAGACTTCGAGCGGCACAGGACAGACTGAAGAAGTACTCTGATAGATACCACGACAATCTGAGCTATAAAGTTGATGATATAGTCTATCTGAAAGTTTCTCCTTGGAAGGGTCAGTAGAGGTTTGGGATTAAGGGGAAACTGGCGCCGAGATTTATTGGGCCATATCGAGTTGCCGAGAGAGTTGGCAATGTGGCGTATCGGTTAGGTTTACTGGTGGAGTTGGCAGGGATTCATCCTACCTTCCACATTTCGATGTTGAGATTGGCTAGGACAGGGCCACGACCCATGGTTGATGTGCGACAGGTTGATGTGCAGCCCGACCTAACTTACGAGGAGCGACCTTTAGCGGTATTAGATCGTAAGGTTCAGACTCTTAGGAACAGGGAGATAGTTAAGGTACTCGTACGGTGGCAACATCACGGTACGGAGGGACTTACCTGGGAGTTGGAATCAACCATGCGGGAACGTTATCCTCAGTTATTTCATAGTAAACTTATTCTAACCCAAATTTCGGGACGAAATTTCTTTTAGTTGGGAAGAATTGTAATGGCCGTTATTTATTAACGCCGTTATTTTAATTATTCAGATTAGAACGTCAGCTCAGATGACATGTGGAAGCAGTGGAGAGACTAGACCTGAGATTGACTTAGGTAATTGATTTTGTTTTGATGGGTGACCGGTTCTGTGATGTATGTTTATATCATTTATGTAAAATTCATCACAGGTGTCTATTTATATTATTTTGTCGGGCAAGTTGAGAGCCGGGGTGTCGTTTCGTAGAACACGTCAACGCAGGGGTTCGGAAGCGGTGAGGCCGGGCGTTGGGGTTTGATTTGATTTAGTTTATTAAGCATGACTAAGGTTGAGAAATTTATATAAGGGGAAATTTAATATAACTTTAGGTTAATATACCATTAGTTACATTAAGTGTGGGACCGCCTTGGGATGCGTGCTGGACGCGGGGCACGGGGTGCCGGGTAGTCGGAAAACTAGTGTGATCTTATTTACAAATTTATGAAATTTATTGAAGGCTTGGTGAATTTATAGGAGTTAAATCAAATGATAGCAATAAGGTGCTATAGTTGTAGCAGTAAAAATTCAACACCCTTAGGATTATTCTCGAGATGCACAATGGATAGACTCGAGGAGATCAGTGTCATGATAAGGTGTCAAGAAGTTGGAGTGACACAGGGTGATCCATGATCACCGGATTGTTCTCGAGATATGTGCACACATTCGATCAAAAATCAACTATATATACATGCTGATCGGTCAAAATGAGTGTGAAAAGAGTGGAGATTGAGAGAGATCCGTGAGGAAGAGAAGAAGAGGAAGAAATCATCAACTAAGGTGTGGAGAGTGATTTGAGGTGTCAAACCACAAGAATCAAGGTAAGGATTCATCAACACTTGTGTTTTATGGATTTTTAGTGTTGGTTGGAAATTAAAGAAATCCGAATTTATTAAGGAGTAAACATTGTATTTTTATTGAGATTTAAGGTTCAAGAGTGTGCTATGATATGGGTTTGTGTGGTTGAGCAAGTTTGAGAGAAATTGGAGGATTTTCTAAATATGGGTTTTGAAACATGATTTTCATGAATATTTGATTTGAGGTTTGAGCTTGATAAATTAGTGTTTAATGGTGTATTTAAGGTTATTGAGGTATGTAAGAAGTGTGAGAATTGAATGAATTGGATTGGTGTGGTGTTGGAATCCAAAAATTTGAATATGGAAAAGCTGGACAGAGCGTAATTAGCGCGCTAATTACCCTATGGAAAATGATGATGAACAGTGAGTAAGATCAATTAGCGCGCTAATTGATCTCATTAACGCGCTAATGATCCTCTCGAATGGAAAACAGTGTGAAATGGAACATAATCAATTATAAACCAAATTATTGACCCATAAACCTTGGAATTAGGTCTCAGGAGTTCCCGGACAGTCGTTGGAGTTGGGGACCAGTCGAGGGTCGAACCGGGGGTATTTTCGGGGTTTGTGAGCGCGGATTGAGGTATGTAAAACCCAATTGAACACCATTATTACAATCATCTATTGTATTCATTTGAGCTGTATATTCTTGACAAATCCATGAGTTAATCTTACTGGGACGGGTTTATTGTATCGTCTATGTATTCGAGGGGGGTTGTGTGGTCGCTTGCTAGATTGTGGCTTAGGACACAGTTGTGGGGTTGTTGGACCGGGCTTCTGGTCCTAAGTACGCCTCTTACTTAGCTGGTTCACGCCCATTTGATTATCCTGGTGTTTATATTCATGTGAATGAGCTTTGAGCAGTTGCCTGCATTATTCTTTCTTCTCGCATGCTTATTTAACTCTATTTGGAATTCTGTTTACATTTTTAATTTATGATGCATGGTGGTTTTCCTTGGGATTTTACTTACTGGACTCGTTATCTGGTTTTTGTGATAACTGAGTGCAGATCCTAGTACCAGCAGGGGTAAGCAGGAGATTATTGGCGATTATATTTGACTTACGTGCTCCGAGACCTGCTAGTACGTGTACTGATAGTTATTATATTTTGATATTTTGTATTATTTTGGGATAGGAGACCATAATTACTTCTGTACTTGTATATATGACTGTTGTAATTTGATCACTTTTATGCCTGTACAGCCGAGTTTTCCACTATAGGATGAACCATGTAAACTAATATAACACATTTTTGGTAATCACAAGACTTTCGTTGTTACTTATGGATAAATATCATTAATATCGATAGTATTAGAAATTGGAATAGAGAAATGACGTGGCGGGTACTTCTGGTGCGTGAGCTGGAGAAGTATCTGTTGCACGGGTGACCCTGGAGATTTGCAGCCGCCACATGCATAATCTTTGATAACTTACAAATTTTGAATAACTCAATTTAAATTATTATAATCCTCTGCTTAATTGGTGAATAATGGATAGGAAGGTCAATTAGGATTGCGTTGACTCCATGAGGGTTGATTCGGAGGTTCACATAGGTTTAGGCCAGGCGAGGTCTAGTTTTACTGGGAATTGGGGTCGTCACAGTTGGTATCAGAGCCAGGTTTTAGATAAGAGCTAGGTCTGAGTCTGGATTACATGTAACCACCATAAGACACAAATCAATAGTAAGGTTAGAAATAGTTCGAACTTAGAGTGGAACCCTATGATCCTGACGAAAAGTCTTAGTTGGAAAGTGAGGAGAGTTGGGGAAATTAAAACTGGACAATATGAGCTATTTGATGTATTATATACTACTAGTATCGATAGATATGTTCTGATTGAGAACTCACTTTCGTTGCAGATTGCGATGGCCGATTAGCTGAAGACTAATGATGGAGGTTCGGGATGTTCAGGGGAGGCTATATGAGGTGTCCAAGCTGGTTACATCTCATGGCTAACAACTCGAGGAGATCCTCAGGATTTTGAGGACACGTATTACACAATCGTTTCTACTTCTGCAACACTCGTTACTCAAGGTGGGAGTACGCCTACAGTTCAGGACACTACAGCCGTTCCCACAGTGCATGCAGAACCTTTGATAGCCGATGAGGCACATGGTTTAGACTGACACAATACCACCTGCACCATCTACACCAACTGAGGATATGCTACGCCCATAGATACCGGTATTAGGGCGACAAATAAGGCGAGACAGTTTCGTGAGTTTCAGCGACATCATCCAGAGAAGTTTTACGGTGGTACGGATCTGGAGGCTATAGAGAGGTTTATGAGGAGCCACGTGAAGATCTACGATGTCTTGGCTACACTGAAGCACGTGAGACCGAACATCTCATCAAGGTTTATGTTTGGAAATGGTGATGCTTGGTGGCGTAGTATGGTGGCTACCAAGGGGAAGGCTAAGGATTGGGTTGAATTTAAGAAAAGGTTCAACCAGAAGTACTTTCCTCTTTCAGTTAGGAAATGAAGGGGAATGAGTTTCAGAACATCAGACAGTTTACCGGGGAGATAATGATGCAGTATATGGGTCGATATCTATATTAGCTAGAGTATGTTGAGGCATAGTCGACAGTGATGCCGATTAGGCCTACTACTTCACACATGGCCTTTTAAGCGATATTGGAGGTATGTTGGTGACCACTGACCTGAGGACTTTGCAGGCGGTCTATAAGGGAGTTTGCCCAGCGAGACTTTCTTGAGCACGCGTACCAAGGATGTAGTCACGACTTCAACACCAACATAGTCTAACTTCATATCTGGAGGTGACAGGAAGAGGAAGAGACCCTGGCAGCCAAGGTAGAGAGATCGAGCTCAGAATGTAGGATCTATTGCATCTTAGTCCTACCCAGTGCATACTGCACAGTACCATTTGCACAGGCACGAAGTTATGATAGCACACGACAACCGCCAACACAGTCAGGTTCTCAATGGTAGTAGTATCAGAAAGCTAAGGGCAGTGGTAGTGACATGGGCAGAGGCACATATAGGGGGACAGAGGTACAGCCAGAAATAGAGTCAAAGTCTCGGTCAGGTGCAGGGACATGGACATAACGTTCCATCTAGATCGGGATCACAATGGGCATGTTATGAGAGTGGATAGATAAGGCGCTTCACCAGTGCATGTCCATGACTGGGCAAAGGGCAGCCGTAACAAAGCTACAAGCATATTCATGCCGTTGTCACACCAGATCTGACTGTGACTTGCAGCTTAATTGAGGATATGATTTACATTTGCAGTCGCTTTATGCATACTATGATTGACTTTGGTTCTACGGTATCATTTATTTCTGGTCGCATGGTTGATGAGTTGGGTTTGAGACCGTTAGACTGGAGAGACCCTTGATCCTTGGCACAATAACTGGGGACGTGAAATACCCAAATATTTTGTGTGTTGACTGTTCGGTGGAGATAGAGGGTTACATATTACCAAAATTCTGAGAGTGTTAGAGTTTATAGAGTTTGACACTTTGTTGGGTATGGATTGGTTGAGTGCTTATCAAGCATTGATTCATTGCTTCAATAAGACGACCACTTTTTAGATTCTTAGACAACCAGAGTTCAGTTTTCATGACACTACAACTCAGTTACCAATCACCAGAGGCAGAGTGGCTACTAGTGTTGATGTTGAGACATTCACTAGCATTATGAGTATGACAGAGAGTTGAGACTATGATGGAGGAGGTACCTGTGGTATGTGAGTTTCCAACAAAGCTACCAGGTTTACCACCACTTAGAGAGATCGACTTCATCATTGATTTGGTCCCGGGGACCAAACCTATATTGATTCCACCATACCGGATGGCTCTGACGGAGTTAGAAGAGCTGAGATCACAGCTCGATGAGTTTTTGGAGTTGGGATTCATCTACCCAAGTATGTCACCTTGGGGCGCGTCGATCTTGTTTATTTAGAAGAAATATGGCAGCCTGATATTGTGTATTGATTACAGACAACTCAATAGGGTTACAGTGAAGAACAAGTATCCACTTCCTCACATTGATGACTTGTTCGACCTGCTGAATAGAGTACAATAGTTCTCGGTGATTGATTGAGATGTGGGTACCATCAGTTGAGGGTTAGAGTAGAGGATAAAAAGAAGACTGATTTTCGTACTTGATACGAGCATTACCAGTTTACAATCATGCCTTTTGGGTTGACCAATACCCCAACGATGTTCATAGATCTCATGCATCGAGTGTTGAGAGAGTAATTGGATAGGTTCGCCATTATGTTTATCGATAACATTTTTATCTACTTCACGATTCGTAAGGATCACCTCAAGATGATTTTGCAGATTTTGAGGGAGCACAGACTGTATGCCAAGTTCAGTAAGTGTTAGTTTTGGCTTGTAGAGGTCAGATTTCTTGGACGCATAGTCGGAGCTAGTAGAGTTTCAATGAACCCCGCTAAGGTTAGAGCAAATTGGCCTATACTGAGATCAGTGACATATATCTATAATTTTCTACAGTTAGCAGGCTATTATAGGCGTTTTATTCAGGACTTCTCAGAGATTGCAGCACCTATGACGTAATTGACGAAGAAGGAAACTAGTTTTTAGTGGAATGACAATTGTGAGTAAGCCTTCCAGACCTTGAAAGAACGCTTGACTACCGCACCAGTGTTAGGACTACCTGAGTCAGAGAAGGATTTTGAGGTGAATATAGATGCTTCTAAGGTCAGTTTAGGGTGTGTTTTGATGCAGGATGGCAGAGTGATTGCCTTCGCGTCCCGATAGTTGAAGATTCACGAGAAGAACTACCCTACACAAGCATGGATTTAGCGGCAATGGTCTTTGCACTGAAGATTATGTGTCATTATCTTTACGAGGAGAGATTTGTTTTGTTTACTGACAACAAGAGTTTGAAGTACCTTTTTACTCATAAAGACTTGAATATGCGTTAAAGGCGTTGGCTTGAGTTCCTAAGAACTATGATTTCTCTTTAGAGTACCACCCGGAAAAGGCCATTGTCGTTGCAAACGCATGGAGCCACATAAGGTCAAACTCGAAGATTGTGACTTGTTACATGACACACGAGTATGGGTTACTCGATGGGGTCAAGTTGATGTATTCTGTTGATATCCTGACCAGCACTAGAATGTTGATTTGCAGGCAAATGAGGACTCAAACAGTTTCGATTCAATGTACTAGAGGTTCATGGAGTTTGCTCAGAGTCTGATTCATCTAGATTGGAGTTAGTTGACAGACTCATGCTTGAGATTCAGAGGGAGACTGTGGATTCTATCAATGTCTGAGTTACGTGATGAAATACTTCATGAGGCTCACCGTTAATGTTTTACGATTCATCTGGGTTAGACCAAAATGTATGTTGATGTGCTTCGTCTTTTCTGGTGACCGGGGATGAATATTGATTTTGCTGATTACGTTCGAGCATGTGAGATATGCTAATGAGTTAAGGCTGAGCATCGGAGACCCAGTGGATTATTACAACCACTTCCCACTCCTCAGTGGAAGTGGGAGCATATTGTCATGGATTTCGTTAGTGGTTTACCTTGATCTCGGTGCCGACATGATAGCATCTAGGTGATTGTGGACAAGTTACCTTGATCTCTACTACACATCGGGTGGATAGGTTGGTGAGTTTGTACAACTGGGAGATTGTTCGACTGCATGGTGTTCCATTATTAATTGTATTAGATAGAGGGCCACAATTTACATTCCAGATTTCACAAAGCAAGCAGGTACAATTCGATATGAGGTTAAATCTCAATACCGCCTATCATCAACAGACTAACAGACAATCAGAGATGCTGATTCAGATACTCGAGGATATGTTGAGGATGTGTGTGTTAGAGTACGGTAGTTCATGGGAAGAATATCTTCATTTGTGTGAGTTCACATACAATAATAATTATTAAGCTAATATTGGTATGACACTGTTTGAGGTAATCTATGGTAGACCGTGTAGATCTCCATCTTGCTGGGCGGAGCCCGAGGATGTGGCAATTATTGGGCTAAATATTGTAGTGGATCACACAAAGAAGATACGACTAATTAGATTGAAGTTGAAAGGTGTGCAGGATAGGCAAAAGAAGTGCTATGACATATACCACAACGAGTTAAAGTATGATGTAGGAGACTATGTGTAACGACCTAATTAGTAATTGCCGTTAATTATGACGTCATTGTAGACGTAGACGCCAGCGGGGACGTTCGTGGGTCCCATAGTGAGGCTGAAGTACAGCCGTATTAGGTAAATAGTATTTTGTTTGTTGTTTTGTTTAATTTTGCGATGTTTATGTTAAAATAGGTTAATGACATCGCGATGTGTGTAATTATATTTTAAATTGACGTGTGAGATTGTGTGTTGAGTATTCGCATCGATATGCGTGTCGATGCGGGTACCGGGTAGACTAATGAAGATGAAATATTAGGCCGGGGGAAAATATTACACAAAATAAATTAAATGTGACAAAATAGTAAATTGGTGGGCCTAGGGACATGCAGGGTCGTGGTCGACACGCGTACGATAGTGTGCACGCCCGAGCACGCTCGTTGCCGCGCACGACGAAATTTTAGGCGCGAAAGTATAGGCGAATATATATTAAAAATCAGGAAATTAAGAAAATAATAGTGAAATGATAAAAAAGGGTATGTGGTTGTTTAGAAAAAGTGGATGGACTAAAGGGCATTTTGGTCATTTTACCTGAAAATTTTGATAAACTCGTCACCGCCACCACATTTCTTCATTGTGAAATCGAGAAACAAGGAGAGACGAAGAAGACGAGGAGGAAGAGAGAACGAAGGAGGTGAGCTCGCAGGATAGAGGAGAACAAGGTAAGCTAGTGTTGTTGTATGTATATGGTTATGTGGTGTGGTGGTGAGTTCGGTCATGGTGGAGCCATGGCCGAGAGTTGCATCAAACTGGGGAAATCGAGGGTGGAGACGGCAAGGGAGTGATCTCCCTTGCCAAATCGAACTGGGGTTGGGTGAGAACCAACCCCAGCAATCGATGAAAAAAGAAATAAAAAAAAATAATACACAGAGCGTTTGCTCTGTTTTTGGCCAGGGGAGGAAGATGACCCTGAACCGGGTCGGTTCGGCTCGGTTTAGCCGAACCCGGTTCAGGGTTAATCAAAAAGAAGAAAAAAAAAGAGAGAAAAAAAAGGGGAAAAGAAAATCCAGAAAAATAGAAAAAATATGAAAAAATAGTATTTTGACCAAATAAATATAAATTGAGGAATTTATATGGAAAATAAGAAATTCAAAAGTCGGAGGAGACTTTACACCAGGGTTTTTACCTCGAAAAACGTTAAATTGACATAATATGTCAAATTGAAGCTAATTCAATGATAAATAATCTTAGGTACATTTGGGGTAAGAATTTTGATTGTTGGGTGATTATTGGAGCTAGACTGGGTTTTGAATTTCGGAACGTGGAGTGCGAATTGAAGTGTGTAGTATTCCAATTGAACTTCACTTTAGTATTTACTAATCTATTTAATTGAAATCAGTCCTATTTATTCATTACTCTATTTCATTATTGCTTTACGGTGGTTGAGTATTCACACCTGGTGTCTTTACGGTAGTGGAGTTACTCCTACCTGGTGTCTTTACGGTGTTGAGATCACTCCCCACCTGGTGTTTATTCGTTACGGGGCATAGAGTCCACTAAGTCATAACACTTGTCTAGGCATACGCACACTTGTCTAGGCATACGCCGGTGAATATACTACCCGGGTATGATAGGCTTATGTGGGTGCGTCGTGAATATACGCCGACCACCTAGAGGGTCCAGGGTCACTCGTTAGAGGTGTTTTCATGGGTTGTGCCTGGGGAATAGCCCGAAGTTTGACTTAGTCTGATTTTTACTGTGCACGTACTTTGCTTCGCTACTATATTTATGCATGCAAAGATCTTTTACAGTTGCCTGTATTCTTTTGTTCCGCATGTTTATTTATAGTATTTTAAATTCCAGCATTTTATTTACGTAATTACTTGGTGAATTTCCTTGGGATTACTCACTCTGGACTCGTCATCTGGTTTTTGTGATGGCTTGAGTGCAGATCCTGGTACGAGTCGAAGGAAGGGCAAGCTTGAGGACTACGTAGATTGACAGCTCTATCCCTACTCGTATGTTTGTTTATTTTTCTTGTTTTATGCTGGGTTTCGGGTTTTGAGAGGTAGATATGACCTGTATATAAATTGTAAGTTATAATTTTGATATTTTGAGGATCGCTGATGATATGTATATGATGTACATTTGGTATGGTTTCCACTTAGGTATTATGCTCATAAAATACATGATAAATACTTATGTCGTTAATCTAATTTTTCGTTGTGTAATTGAGGTTGAATGATATTAAAGGAACCTAAGTTAACTTGAATGAGTAATTATTAACACATAACATCAAAGTTAACAGGGAATTGATTAATGATGGATAATTGGGCGTGGGACACAGCTGGCGGTTACGTGGTCAGTTGTGGGCCCGCGTGGCCTCCCACGACGGACCAATGTGGAACTTGGGGCTACTACATTTTGGTATCAGAGCGAGGTTAAACCTCGGGAATTGGAGCTAAACAAGAGCATAACCTTGATGAATAAATCTTAGATGTGGAAACCACAAGTGAATGATTAGAGCCTTAGTTGGGAAGTGATGTGAGGCGGGTAGATTCAGGAAATTTATATACGTATATGTTTTGATTGCAGTACATATTATACGCGTATATACTGAGTCTGATCCAATGCACGTTGTTTGTGCAGTTTATGATGGATGGACAGACTCCTACTACTCCGCCGACCACACAACAAGAGGTTGGGGAGACTAGTGGTCTTACTACTAGCGAGGCAGCAGATTTATGAGCCATGGTGCAGAGAGTGACGGAGCAGCAGTTACTACTGTAGGCATAGATGGCTGAGTTGATGGAGTATATCCGGAGTTCGAGGATACCAGCAGTAGCACCCACTGCTGAGTTAGTTACGTCTACCACTCCGACAGTGATTGCACCGGTAGTTGACACACAAGCACCAGTGATAGAGAGGGTTGAGCCTATTATAGCACCAGCTGAGACTACCGAGGTGACACCTACTACTACAGAACAACAGGTAGTGGCTTCGACTGCTAGGAGTAGGATGTCCGTGACGGCCCCAATTTCCCCGTGCAATTGGGTACGCCCGGCCTAGACCCGTTCAAGCCCCGAATTATCACTCGGCAACCTGACGAGCCTAGTCAGCCTCATATTTACTCAATTTAGCAGTTTATGAAAGAGTTATTGCAATAATACACAGCGGAAGACTAAACAGTAAGTAACAAGGGGAAATAACTCAATCAAAGGGAAATTAGGAATTCTATAATGTGGAAAACCCCGTGTTCATGTACAATTCGATAAATCAACATACATGATACTAATCTCAATAATAATGCCAAGTTTTATAAACCAAAAGCATACATATATAAAGCGATATACAAATGAGCAAAAACATATAACCTACTCTAGGGTTCCTCAAGTCCAGCCGCTAATCCTCACAAAAAGTCGCCTAAACAAGGCTCTTTGCCTCTACTGCACTCCGCTATATCTGCACCCACCGTCACAAACTAGACGGTGAGCAACTGAGAGAAATCGAAAGTAATGCCAGAAGAATATAACAGTAATTCATGAATTATCAATCAAGGCAGTCTAAATATCATGCAGGAATTGAAAGACAGGAAGTTAAATAAACAAGGAGCATGATAGGCAGACTGGAAACAATAACAATCGAAACATGCGTGTTCTACGAGTCAAGAGAGGCCATAAGTGGTCTAAAATCTACAATAATACCACAACAATATCCACAACAATCCACAACAATCCAGTACATGGTATCACACAATCACTAGGGGTGGTCAAACACTCGTGCGCACGAGTGCCCGCGTTTTATCCCTTCTAGTGCAGGCCGCATGTACCTTCGAGACACACACTTATGCCAAGAACACACATACAAGGAATATGGAATGGAATGCCAACAAATAGATAATAGCAAACACAATGGAATGAAGATGAATCACATGGTATTTTCTTAACTGGCTTACTAACGTACACAAGTTTTTGGGACAAGTGTACTTACCTGAACTAATCGCAACCCGTGTAACAACACTCTCGCGTTCCTAGTAAGTATCCCCGAGTTTCCCGCTACCTGACAAGGTTGGAAACTCTAATTAATGGGTCGAATCATTAACTAAACCCTAGGTTGGTACCCTAGCATTTTCTCAGTATTTTAATGACTCGAACACTTTGTTAACTCAATCGGTAAATCAAACCAAAAATACAACGAAACACAATGCCTCTTTTGGGTATTATAACCACTCTTATGTAAGCCTAATTATAGGTCTTAAGCTCGGCTCAGTCGTATGTGAAATCACACCATAGTCTCGAGGACCGATGGTGTGTCCATGACGTCACTACCGTTCAACCATTTTGAAACACAACTTCGATGTCGTCCAACAATTATGACTCAATACTAAACTTAACATGACCATACACCGAAGAGTAGGGAACTCAGGGTGTGGTCTAACATTCGTAGAGTGTCAACACAGCATGGAAAGGCCGTGTGCACGCCCTACGTCTCGTTGACAATTACTCGACGCAATATAAACAACTCACGCATATTTCCGCCATTACGACTCATCATCATTGATATGGACGCTCCGGGGCTATGAGACTCCATGACTGACATGGTAAGGTCTCCTACAGTCCCCCATGTCATCGCGTCGATGACAGTACCGCCTCGATGGGTGGTTTTCAGCGAGAAGGTTACAGTACACATGAAATCACATAAATGCATAACATAACAATAACGTCGCTGTTTTTAGGCCACTCCGAGAGTCATGAGGCACAAGCATGGACTTAGCTTGGTCCTAGACATCCCCAGTCACGGTGGCATAGCGGTGACGTCGCCCACGGTAACGAACTTCGGCGAGAAGGAGCATAACACCCATGAAATCAACATATCATAAAATACCAAAAGTTTGTGCTCGCCTCACTGTTGTTGACCACTCTGGAGAGCTGTGGGACCCAAGCCAAGGCTTAGTGGGGTCCTCGACAACCTCCAGTCCCGGTGGTCCAGTGGCGGCGCCACCCCTAGGGGCAATTTCGATGAGGGTTCAAAACAGTCCCACACAACACGTTAACAATATTAACTCAGTTCAAGACACTAAAACAATTCCAGCACGAACAAACCGAACACAATAAGGACAGCGAGGCATCATCGAGGTTATGGGGAGGTCCTCGACAACCCCCACACTCGGTGGTTTGGCCAGTAGGGCCGCCCACACAAGTACATTTCGGCGATATGCAATATAATAACCAATTTATGAAAATAGTGCATAATCGATCACTACACCCTATGCAACGCAAACGTGGGTGCTCCGGGGATGTGGAGATTTTGGGGCACCACTAGGGACCGTCCCCGACCACCCCTGACCAGCGCCACCACCTCCGGCAGCGGCAAAACACGACGACAGCGAAAACAGTCACAAAAACAGTTTCACAACAATAAAGAAAGAAAAACAGTGAGAAAAGAGAGAAAGAGTGGAAAAGAGGGAGAGAAGAAGATCTCCGGCGAGAGAGGTGAACCTCAGCCACCTCTGGACCTCCGACAACCGGTGGGGTGCTCGGCCAAGGCAGGGAAGAATGGACCGAGAGAGGGAGAGAGTGAGACCGTGAATGAGAGAGAACAAAGTGAGAGAGTACAAACAGAGAGAGAGAGTGACGAATCTCCGGTGAGCTCGTCCACTGCTGGGGTCCCGGGGACCAGTGCCGGTTCGTCGATGGCGAGAAGAGGTGGAGGGTGGCGGTGGTGAGTATGGTAATAGGCCGAGAGAGAGAAGGCCGTGAGAATGAGGGTGAGATCGAGAGAATGAGGGTGAGATCGAGAGGGAGAGAGAGAGAGACCACTGACCTCCGGTGAGGGTTCCGGCGAGGTCGTGACTGGCCTGACGAGGGAGAGGGGCGGTGGTGGTGGGAGAGAACGTGAGGTGCGGTGTGATGGAGAGAGAGCCCGAGACCGAGAGAGAAGAGAGGACAACCGAGAGTGAACGAGAGAGGAAGAGTGGGAGACGTCTTCCCCGTCGACGGTGGCTCTCCGGTCACCACTAACCTTGTCGGGATTGGTGGTGCAGTGATGGCAGTAGGGAGGAATGAAGAGAAGAGGTGGCGGTGGTGTTTTGATGGAGATGATGAATAGTAGGGTTTTGTTAAAAACGTTGTATATATATATGATAAAAATGACCATTTTGCCCTTCCCCCTTCTTTTCATACACCTCAAAACAGTTACCCTTATGGGTCTTTTACCACTTTGTCACATCTCAACATACAAACACATCTCGAGGCAAATCTCATGGTTCTCCTCATTTGAGTTGTGTCACCTTAACAATTTCCTCTCCATAGCCCGTATGTCGCGTAGTTAACTAACTCTCGCGTTCAAACGACGTTCTTCATCCCGTATTGCTTTGCCCCGACTCCCGTAACGCGCGTATTCTCGCCTTGTCTCACCAATAAATTAATTAAATAAATTAAAAATTCATTTATTTGTATTCTTTACTTGTTTTTATCCCCCGTTTAACTAGTCGAAACCTCACTCAATTAAATATATAGCCCAACCGGCTCGAAACCCGAAAAATACTAAAATACTAATACACACAATCAAAGAGTCATAAAATCACTTCGGTGTCGACTCCCGAAGTTCGAAATACTATCCAGTATTCACGTAGCCGGGTCACAATCCTGACAAGTGTAACGCAAGTCAGTTAAAAATTTGGGGTTGTTACAATGTCAGAGGCAGCGAAGATGGTGAAAGATTTCATGAGGTTTAACCCTACATACTTTACTGGAGTCAGTGATCCTGAGGTTGCAGGACGTTGGTTGATGACACAGAGACGATTGCATCAGCTGCTAGAGGTACCCGAGGTAGATCAGGCACATATCTCAGGGTAATGTTTGAGGGGTCAGGAAGCGATTTGGTGGACTACCTACACCGACACTCACTCCATACCGTCGACGTGGGCAGAGTTTCAACAGCTATTTTTAGATTAGTATATTCCCACGGAGGTATAGTTGAGGTTGAGAGAGGATTTTTTGGCACTGAGACAGGGTACTATGTCAGTTTCTCAGTATATGGATCGATTCAGGTACCTTATGATGTATGCCATGGACGTGGCGAACACTGAAAGACTCCATATTTATTATTTCATCTAGGGATTAGATGAAAGGATCGGAGGTGTGATTGTCGCGACTGGAGGTGAGACTCTACAGATTGTTTACGATAGGGCTTTAGCTCGCGAGACTTATTTGCGACATAAAGGCGAGTTGATAGATAGGTCTGGGAAGAGTTCTCAGTCTGATTAGAGACCGAAGAGACAGAGAGATTAGCCTGACAGGTAGAGGCAGGATTAGCAGGGTCGACGGAGAGTTTGGCAGGATCAGGGTCGACGTGATAGACATCCCGAGCAGCAGAGAGGAGATGGGAGGCAGGTGGTGTATGTTACTACACAGACACCTTTGGAGCAGTCACAACAGTATATGAGGGATGGAAGAGGTCGTGGCAGGGGACATAGAGGTCAGGGACGTTACAGGGATGGATCAGGTACCGACAGTATCACAGTCGGGTAGGCTGGAGACGCGTTGATGTTTTAGATGCTATCAGGTCAGACATATACAGAGTAATTGTCCGATGTCAGCTTCATCCTCACGACCACAGATTGAGCCAGCTAGGGAGAGAGTTCATGCTGCTGCTACACCTACTGTTGTACGGCCAGATCGTGGTGCGACTCGTCAGCTTGTCGAGGGTATGTTGTCTATTTGCGATATTTCCATGCATGTATTATTTGAGTCCGGTAGTACTTTATCTTTTATATCGGGACGTAGGGTCGAACAATTAGGATTACAGGTTGAGACTTTAGACCCACATCTTGTCCTCAATACGGCTGCTGGGGATAAGATTTACCCTAACCTGATATGCCGAAATTGTGTGGTAGAGGTTGAGGGACACTAGTTACTTGTCGACTTCCGTGTCCTAGAGTATTTAGAGTTTGATGCTTTATTGGGTATGGATTGGTTATCGACATATCGCGCACACATTGATTGTTTCGGTAAGATGGTAGTATTTGATATTGAGGGCATTCCAGTATTTTCTTTTGTTGGTACGGCGTCAGACTTGCCGATTACTAGAGGTCGATTAGTTATGACTTAGGAGATGGAGGCATTTAGGAGGGTGGTTGAGCCACACCTGAGACCGGAGGTTAGAGTAGAGGATATCCCAATAGTGTGGGTTTCCTGAGGTATTCCCAAACGATTTGCCAGGTTTACTACCTCCTAGAGCAGTTGAGTTCATTATTGAGTTGATTATGGGGACGCAGACGATATACAGCCGACCGTACAGGATGTCAGCGTCGGAGCATGGAGAGTTGAAGTCTCAATTAGAGGAGTTGTTACAGAAGGGTTTTATTCATCCCAGTATGTCTCCTTGGGGTGCACCAGTCCTTTTTGTTAAGAAAAATAATGGTTCTATGAGAATGTGCGTAGATTATAGGAAACTAAATCAGGTGACAATTCGAAATCATTATCCATTTCCTAGGATTGATGATTTATTCGATCAGTTGGCGGGTGCTAAGTTCTTCTCGGAGATTGATTTACGATCTGGGTATCATCAGTTGAGGATTCGGGAGAATGATATCGAGAAGACGACGTTTAGCACGCGCTATGGATTGTTTGAGTTCACAGTCATGCCATTTGGGGTGACTAATGTGCCGGCTATCTTTATGGATTTAATGCACCGAGTATTGAGGCCATTTTTGGATAGTTTTGTGATTGTATTCATCGTGTGGAGCACGAGAGACACCTCAGAGATGTTTTGATGACATTGAGGGAGCACCGATTGTACGCTAAGTTCAGCAAGTGTGCTTTCTGGCTGAGTGAGGTGAAATTTCTCGGACATGTCATTAGTAGTCAAGGGATATCTGTTGATGGAGACAAGATTCGAGCGATTATTGATTGGAGGACACCTGAGTCAGTTTCAGACATTCGTAGTTTCTTGGGACTCGCGGGCTATTACCGGTGGTTTGTGCAGGACTTTTCTTTGATTGCAGCGCCGATGACGAGGTTGACCAAGAAAGATGTCAAGTTTGAGTGGTCTGAAGACTGTGAGGCAGCATTTTTATAGTTAAAGAGGAAGTTGACTTCTGCGCCAGTGTTGGCTTTACCTGTGGCAGGGAAAGGCTTCTCGGTCTACATAGATGCTTCCGGTACTGGGTTAGGATGCGTGTTGATGCAGGATGGACACCCAGCTGCTTATTTATCGAGGCGATTGAGACCCCATGAGGGGAATTATCCAGTGCATGATTTAGAGCTATCTGCAGTTGTGTTTGCGCTCAAGGCTTGGCGACATTATCTTTATGGAGAACGGTTCATATTATTCAGAGATCATCAGAGCTTGAAGTATTTATTCACTCATAAATATCTGAATATGCGACAAAGACGGTGGCTTGAGTTACTAAATGACTACGACTTCGCGATTGAGTACCATCCTAGGAAGGCAAATGTGGTTGCTGATGCATTGAGCCGGAGCGATGTAGAGAGTCAGACTGTGCTGCGACAGATGATACATGAGTATGGATTGCTGGAGGCTGTGACGGTGTTGTGTTTGTCAGACGCTCTTGCTGATGTTCATATTTATTGCCAGATGCGTGTTCCTGTTGTGTCGTTAGATAGGGTCGTTGAGTGGCAAAAGGCTGACGGACATTTTGCTCGTTTCAGCTGTCTGGCTCAGGATCCGGATTGCACAGATTGGTCTGGTGGTTAAGACGAGTGCTTGAGAAACAGGGGCAGGTTGTGGATACCTGAAGTGCAGGAACTACGTGATAGCATTCTCGAGGATGCACATCGTTCGCGGTATACAGTACATCCTGGCAGGACCAAGATGTATCATGATTTGCGATGTTTGTTTTGTTAGGGCTTGTCATATTTGTGGTTATGGCCGAACACGGGGATGCACGCCCATTCCACAGTGGAAATGGGAGCATGTTAATGAAGGCTGATGTAGGTGCATATGTTAGGGCTTGTCATATTTGTCAGCAGGTTATGGCCGAACACAGAAGACCAGCTGGATTGTTACAGCCACTGCCCATTCCACAGTGGAAATGGGAGCATGTTACGATGGATTTTGTCAGTGGTTTGCCACAGACTGCGAGGCGTCATGATGCTGTTTGGGTTGTTATTGATAGATTGACGAAGCTGCACACTTTATCCCTATATCGATGAAGTATTCGTTTCCTCAGCTGAGTATTATTTTTGAGCGAGAGATCGTTAGGCTACATGGAGTGCCGATATCTATTGTGTCTGACAGAGATCCCAGGTTGACTTCGAAGTTATGGGAGAGCATGCGAGAGCAGTTTGGGACTAGATTTCAGTTCAGTACTGCTTATCATCCTCAGACAGACGGTCAGTCAGAGAGATTGATACAGATATTGGAGGACATCCTCAGAGCATGCATTTTGCAGTTTGGAGGTGCTTGGTAAGAGTATTTGCCGTTGTGCGAGTTTGCGTACAACAACAACTATCAGGCGAGTATTGGTATGCCACTATTTGAGGCTTTGTATGGTAGACCTTGCAGATCACCAGCTTGTTGGGCAGCACTTGAGGATGTGGTAGTGATTGGACCTGAAGTTGTTGTTGATCATACCGAGAAGATTCGACAAATTAGGTTGAGATTGCAAGCAGCTTAAGATAGGCAAAAGAAGTATGCTGATAGGTATCTTGAGGGTTTGAGTTATGATGTGGATGACTTGGTGTATTTGAAGGTTTCGCCCTGGAAAGGTCATCAGAGGTTTGGGATCAAGGGGAAACTAGCAACGAGGTATATTGGACCTTTTAGAGTCATGGCACGCGTTGGGACAGTGGCATAAAGGTTGGAGTTGCCATCAGAGTTAGTGGGCGTTCATCCAGTGTTTCACGTGTCTATGCTGAGGTTAGCTAAGTCAGGACCGAAGCCGATAGTGGATATTAGACAGATTGAGGTTCGTCCTGACGTTACATATGAAGAGCAACCTATAGAGATTATGGATCGCAGGATATAGACTCTGAGGAACAGGGAGATTCCGAAGGTGTTGGTACGATGGCAGCATCACGGGACTGAGGGTCTCACCTGGGAGCTCGAGTCGACTATGAGACGGAGATATCCTCAGTTATTTACTGGTGAGTGTTTATTATAACTTAAATTTCGGGATGAAATTTCAAATTAGTTGGGAAGAACTGTAACGGCCCAATTAGTAATTGCCGTTAATTATGACGTCATTGTAGACGTGGACGCTAGCGGGGACGTTCGTGGGTCCCACAGTGAGGCTGAAGTACAGCCGTATTAGGTAAATAGTATTTTGTGTGTTGTTTTGTTTAATTTTGCGATGTTTATGTTAAAATAGGTTAATGACATCGCGATGTGTGTAATTATATTTTAAATTGACGTGTGAGATTGTGTGTTAAGTATTTGCATCGATATGCGTGTCGATGCGGGTACCGGGTAGACTAATGAAGATGAAATATTAGGCCGGGGGAAAATATTACACACATAAAATAAATTAAATGTGACAAAATAGTAAATTGGTGGGTGCCTAGGGACAAGCGGGGTTGTGGTCGACACGCGTGGGTGGTACGGTAGTGTGCACGCCTGAGTACGCTCGTTGGCGCGCACGAGGAAATTTTAGGTGCGAAAGTATAGGCGAATATATATATTTATATATATCTATGTATATAGGTAATTTAATATATATATATATATATAAATATATTAAAAATCAGGAAATTAAGAAAATAATAGTGACATGACCAAAAAGGGTATGTGGTTGTTTAGAAAAAGTGGATGGACACAAGGGCATTTTGGTCATTTTACCTGAAAAATTTGACAAACTCGTCACCGCCGCCACATTTCTTCATTGTGAAATCGAGAAACAGGGAGAGACGAAGAAGACGAGGTGGAGACGAGGAGGAAGAGAGAACGAAGGAGGTGAGCTCGCGGGATCGAGGAGAACAAGGTGAGCTGGTGTTGTTGTATGTATATGGTTGTGTGGTGTGGTGGTGAGTTCGGTCATGGCGGAGCCATGGCTGAGAGTTGCATCAAACCGGGGAAACCGAGGGTGGAGACGGCAAGGGAGTGATCTCCCTTGCCAAATCGAACTGGGGTTGGGTGAGAACCAACCCCAACAATCGAAGCAATCGATGAAAAAAAAATAATAATAATACACAGAGCGTTTGCTCTGTTTTTGGCTAGGGGAGGAAGATGACCCTGAACCGGGCCGGTTCGGCTCGGTTGAGCCGAACCCGGTTCAGGGTTAATCAAAAAGAAGAAAAAAAAGAGAAAAGAAAGGGAAAAGAAAATCCAGAAAAATAGGAAAAAATATGGAAAAAACAGTATTTTGACCAAATAAATAGAAATTGAGGAATTTATATGGAAAATGAGAAATTCAAAAGTCGGAAGAGACTTTACACCGGGGTTTTTACCTCGAAAAACGTTAAATTGATATAATATGTCAAATTAAAGCTAATTCAATGATAAATAATCTTAGGTACATTTGGGGTGAGAATTTTGATTGTCAGGTGATTATTGGAGCTAGACCGGGTTTTGGATTTCAGAACGTAGAGTGCGGATTGAGGTGTGTAGTATCCCAATTGAATTTCACTTTAGTATTTACTGTTCTATTTAATTGAATTCAGTCCTATTTATTCATTACTCTATTTCATTATTGCTTTACGGTGGCTGAGTACTCACACCTGGTGTCTTTACGGTAGTGGAGTTACTCTTACCTGGTGTCTTTACGGTGTTGAGATCACTCCCCACCTGGTGTTTATTCATTACGGGGCATAGAGTCCACTAAGTCATAGCACTTGTCTAGGCATACGCCGGTGAATAGACTACCCGGGTATGATAGGCTTGTGTGGGTGCGTCGTGAATGTACGCCGACCACCTAGAGGGTCCAGGGTCACCCGTTAGAGGTGTTTTCACGGGCCGTGCCTGGGGAATAGCCCGAAGTTTGACTTAGTCTGATTTTTACTGTGCACGTACTTTGCTTCGCTACTATATTTATGCATGCGATGATCTTTTACAGTTGACTGTATTCTTTTGTTCCGCATGTTTATTTATAGTATTTTAAATTCCAACATTTTATTTACGTAATTACTTGGTGAATTTCCTTGGGATTACTCACTCTGGACTCGTCATCTGGTTTTTGTGATGGCTTGAGTGAAGATCCTGGTACGAGTCAAGGGAAGGGCAAGCTTGAGGACTACGTAGATTGACAGCTCTATCCGTACTCGTATGTTTGTTTATTTTTCTTGTTTTATGTTGGGTTTTGGGTTTTGAGAGGTAGATATGACCTGAATATAAATTGTAGGTTATATTTTTGATATTTTGAGGATCTCTGATGATATGCATATGATGTACATTTGGTATGGTTTCCACTTAGGTATTATGCTCATAAAATACATGATAAATACTTATGTTGTTAATCTAATTTTTCGCTGCGTAATTGAGGTTGAATGATATTAAAGGAAACTAAGTTAACTTGAATCAGTAATTATTAACACATAACATTAAAGTTAACAGGAAATTGATTAATGATGGATAATTGGGCGTAGGACACAGCTGGCGATTACGTGGTCGGTTGTGGGCCCGCGTGGCCTCCCGTGGCGGACCAATGTGGAACTTGGGGCCGCTACACTATGTTTATTTGAAGGTCTCTCTGATGAAATGTTACATGACATTTGCGATTAGAGGAAAGCTTATGTCGAGATTCATTGGTTCATTCTGAGTGAAGATAAAAATAGGCAAGCACTACAAGAAAAATGACATATGACAATTGTGGTTTAACAACGTTCACGGATAGAGGTTGTGTAACATACTATATTGCAATACTTTTACTTTGCGTATTGTTAAAAGTTTGGAAAAATTGCTACTAATCACATTTAGTAACGTTCAGATTGAAAAGAGTTATTGTAAGTGCATGTTTTTAACATCTAAAGGGTGACCGCTGTTAAAAAACACCATTGAAGACTTATTTTAACTACAATTGTGTTTATGTTTAACAATATGTCTAGTTAATACACGTTGTGACCTATTTTGTCTCATGCGAACTTAATACATGCCTTGCCTTATAAGTTATAATCCACCTTTAAACCAAATGTTGTTCGTCTTCTAAGAACCTAAATCTCGCACACAAAGAACAGTTCCTTAGGACATCTCTAACCTACGCCAACATAGCGTGGGATGGAGTGTTTAATGCTAGATTGGTTATCCAATCCAACGACAAATACAACACTATTTCAATGTTGTTCTTTGGCGTGCTCCTGTAGCTCCAACACCAAATTGGTGTTGTTTTTTTTTGTTGCTTTTTGCATAGTCTTTTCATTTTTTTATGGGGTGATTTTATTGAAAGGAAAGAGAGAATAATATAGTTTTTTTTTTTACTTTTTGCACAGTCTTTTCATTTTTTATGTGGTGATTTTATTAAGAGGAAAGAGAGAATAATACCGGGGTCCACTTATCATTATGATTTGGTGCAAAAATAGGGTATTTGGGTTGGAGGGGTGAATAGTATTTTTTTTATTGTTTTTTGCATCATGTTGGTGTTTTGCATTGAATATGCCCTTAGTCACACGCGAAGAATAGGGTTCCAAGATACTTAAAGATCGTGAGGTATCAACAAGCATTTTATGTCGCCATAAAAAATAAGGCATATAAAAAAGAGGATTGAACCCCAAAGAGAGGGTTTTTCATATCGCTAAAGAAGAAGGGGGTTTTCAAATCTCATGCTCTCATCCTATCAAACGAAAAAAAAAAGACAGGAATCATTCACCAACCAAAGCTTTCTCAAATCAAAATTTCATTATTTTTTTAGCTAGGGCTTCTCAATCTCTGAAAGGTTTAGTATATTTTTCTTGAAGTGTACACTTGACATCTAGTTGTTGTCAACCTTTAGATGATACACTTCAAAATATGTGCATTTACATTTCGATGCAAAACTTAAATGACCACAATAATTAGGTGTCAAATGTAGGCGTCAAAAGTAGGTCAACCAATCATTTATGCTCCATCTTTTCATACAATAGTTGAAAATAAAATAATTTATCTTACATTTTTCATAATACGTACCAATGATATTTTAAAAAATACATAGAAATAAAAATTATGTAATAATTAATTAGTTTCTTTTTATATTTATTAATAAATGCATATGTGAGCTTTTGGACTAGGCTTAGGTTTTACGTTTTTTACATGGGTTGTATTTGGGCTAAATACAAGAGATAGTTAACTCAGATACGAGGATCTGCTGGTTATGGGGGACAATCAGGACAAAGTTCTTAGCATGATCAGGGCCAAAGAGACAGCGAGATCATCAAGATAAGTAAGGATAGAGAGCCCGCAGGGATGATTAGTAGTTTGATCGAGGTCGTAGGGATGACCGAGATCAGAGAGATGGTTAGCTCAGATACGAGGATTGACAGGCCATTCACGCGGTGGCACCTGCACAGGTAGAGCGGCCGAGGCAGCCTTATAGACAAGACCAGGATCAGGGAAGTTGTGACAGGGGTCAGCGGGCCAGGGTTAGGGTTAGATATCAGGGCCCAATCAATCTAGAGGTCAAGATCGATGAGATTGTTTCATATGGGACTGAGGGTCATATTAGGGTAGATTGCCAGATACCATTGCCACCACCACAACTAGAGTAGGCTAGAGAGGGCTAATGCGGTTGCACAACCAGACAAAGCGGTTACTAGTCAACTTGTCAATGGTACATTATTTATTTACGACTGACCGATGCATGTGATGATAGATTCAAGAAGTACTTTATCGTTTATTTCTGGACGCATGGTAGGAGAGTTAGGGTTATCTATACACAATTTAGAGAAACACCTTGTCCTCACTAAAGTTGCTAGGGATAAGATATACCCTAACCAGATTTGTCGTGACTGCACGATAGAGGCAGAGCAACACCAGATACCTGCCGATTTACGTGTTAGAGTACTTCGAGTTCAACACACTTCTTAGGATGAATTGGTTGGCGGCGTACCATGTGCAGTTAGATTATTTTGGTAGATTTGTAGTTTAGATCCTTAAATGTGATTAATAGGATGTTTAAGTGGTTTGTCGCTGCATGGTGCGCCATGGTCTCGTAACCCTACATGTCACTATCCCACTATGACAATCCCAAATTCCACAATCTTAGAATTGGGCACCGCCTGGCGTAGACCTACGCGAGCCCCCGAGCCAGTCTCGCTGAGTCACGTAGGCCTAGTCAGCCTTCCTTACCCTTTTACCATTTATTACGCATTTACATGTAAAGTTTATCAATTAGTGAGTTATTATCAGATAAAGCAGAAACAATTCAACTCCAAACTAATAATAGACTTTAAGACGCAAGTTAAGACAATCTTACTGTGTGGAAACCCCGTAACTCATATCCACCATATGAATTAAAAGAGAGTATCAATAATATCATACAAGCCCAAGATCTCTAAAAACTCCCATAACCCATGTTTCAAAGCGAAATACATACGTAATACAAGACGTACTCAATACTCCTTCAATCGCCTATTGCCAGTCCCTTACCTTTGCCTGCCCGTCGGTCTGCCCATCGTCACAAACTAGATAATGAGTACAGTAATGTAGAGAGTAAATTACCAATAGAGTCTTAATAGCATTTCAATTGTCACATAAATGGCTAAACTAGTATCATGCATGGATATCATGAAGAATATAAAGACAACATGATAAGTGAATCACTAAGATAACAACGATAAATGAGTGTCGAGAGCACAAAGCCAAAAGAAAAGGCATCTAAGTGTCCCAAGTCCACCAGGTTGCCACACTTAGTTTACAACCTAACTTCCAAGACAGATTTTGGACCTACACAAACCCAAGGCAGTCTAGAATAAGACACTTAGCCCCAAGTCACACTTAGTTCGCAAACGGGCACAGCAACGTCACACACAGTTCAACATACGACCACCGTAATCACAAATTGCGGGTTTAGCCACGTATAGAGTTCGTGTACTTCCAGTATAGACTGTGAGCACCATATTGTCCACTTAGACCTAATATATCACTCATTAAGGAATTCAAACAAAAACTAAGCTGATAAATCACCAAGGAAAGATATAACCAAAGAAAATTCAACAAAACATAATCCACAAGGAAGTACTGCTCAACAAACATAATAGTTCAATTAAATGCACAAATGAAACAATGTAAGTACTCCAGTTGGTTTTACTCACAAGTATCGCACGAAACTCCGCGCTCACGGCTCTCACACGCTACCAAGTCGTCCCCCGCACGCTCCTCACCGGTCCACTAAGTACTTGGTAAGCATTTTTGTTGCAATTTGGTTGTATTATCGTTTTGTTTTGCGTTTATTTGAAATCCCCTTTTAAGTTTTCCTTATTTATGTTTAATGTATTTCCGGGTCAATTTTCGGGTTATTGGGTCGTATTTGGACCCATTTAGATACCTTGAAAAGTCCCTAATTCGTTCCAACGATTCTACGAAATTTTGGGAAAATTTGGGCTCTAGGCGCTGCTAGGACGCTGTGAGGGTTTTACCCTCGGTGGCGTCTCTACGGCGTGGGGCAGAGTGTCTTTGCCCCAGACGTTGTTGGCAGCACCGTGGGGGTTTTATACCTCATGGCGCTTTCACGGTGTGGGGCAGAGAGACCCCTCTCTATCCCTAGCGCTGCACTTTGCGCCTCTACTTGAAGGACTGCCGTTGGTGTTTTCCTACCCCCGACTCACACCGCCTTGAGCCAATTTGGTCCATATTCCATTGGAAACTCAACACCATCCCAAAAAACCCTCGACACACTCTAAAATGTTCGAAATCCTCGACGAAAAACCCAAAACGAAATCATTCAAAAAATCCCCAAAAATTCACTAAAAATCCGAAACTCCCCCAAATCGAATACCGCCTTCACAAAACTCATGTTGATCGTCGTGAGGATCACCAAAACGTTGAGAGTTTAGATCGAATCCGAAATCTAAACGTGGTGTCCAAATTTCGTTGTGACGAAAGTGATAAAACCCGCACCAACGCGTAGAAAATGACAAGATAAAGGATCTTACCTCGAATCGCCCGACACCGCTGCCGTCAGTGCCACTCTGACCACACCAGTCCGGTGGTTGTTTGGGGAGCAGAGAGAAGAGAGAGGAAAGAGAAGAGAATGGGAGAGAGAAAAAGGTGTTGACCCACCTTTTGTAATGTGAACCTCATCTTTGCTTACACCTACATCTCGAGGCACATCTTATGGTCTCCTTTCACACCAGCCTAACCACTCTTGGGCACTCACTTGTGTGACTCCCCTTTGTCCTTATTCTCTTTTTGACTACTAATTAAGCTTCCTTGGGCGTTCCTGCGCCCCGCATGCACTACGACTCGCCCTATCGCGTGAATGAAGTCATTAATGACCTGTAAATTTTCTCGAATTAATTTATTATTATATTTTATTTCTCAATCGTCCACCATGTTCATTTCCCCAACCTGTGTACCCGAAATTCTTTCGTCAATGCTCGTTCCTCACGTTCTTTAAGACGAACTCTATTCACAACTCGACGTCACCGTCCTATCACACAAACACGAGTATACATCGATAGTACACGTCATCACATAGAAAATAATATAAATTTCCAGGTCGTTACACCCACTGTCCGCCACGCACTGTCGACGTTTGGTGCCACATCAAATTCCTCGAAGTTCGTGCTAACTTGTCTTGTGATGATTATAGTTAACCATTATCCGTTATTTCATCCGTTAGCCTTTTCTTCACTTAAGTTTGCCAGTTATTTAATTAAGTTAGCTTCTCATTCAATATTAAGCAGTTATTCTGTTGGAATAAGCGAATATGTATTTGGTTGTGTTTTACAAAGTTTTAAAGCATATAATAATAATTTAAAGTGGAAGACTTAATAGAATTGAAAAGCTGAAATAATATATCAAGTCATGTCATAATAGTGCATCAGTCCTAATGTGTAAAACCCGAAAAAGAGTACATTGTATATAAGGTGACGGGTGAATAAAAAGTAGTACATATATAAGTACAATGTCTCTCACAAGTCCCTTGCTACCTGAAATAGAAAAATATCATTAATATAAACACGTACAAGTAGTGTCTCAGACAATGGGCAATCAAATATAGTCTAGGATCCTCTTGCCCCTACTGGTATTAGGATCTGCACTCAGTCATTACAACAAAATAGATGACAAGTCCAATAAGTAAATCCTCAAGAGAAAACCAACAAACATTTATAAGGGAAAGCAAATAATAATATTAAATAAACATGCGGAATAAATAGACAACTGTAAATGGTACGCATGCATAAATAACACCGAGAAAACTAACTAAGCATAAAATCATCCTAACAGACTAGACCATACTTCGGTATACCAGAAGTTCTCAGTGGAAAACACCTCACTGGCCCACGTCTTAAGCCTAGCGATGGTCGTCCTGTAACACGACTCACCGACATGCACAACTATGAGGATAACTGCTTGGGTTGCAATTAACTGAGGGCGTAGGTGATGCGTGCTCCGTCTAGGTGTAGTAACATGGTACATTAGGATTAATACCTTATAGTGAACTACTCAACTGACTGTTACTCGACAGACTCACAACACATAATGGAGTATAGAATAGTAATGAATTTACAGCCTCATTCGTCTTGTACCCGACACCAAACCTTGACTATGAGTTCCCTTGTCCTCTGTGTCCTATACAAGTTAATTTAATTGGTTTTTATGTTAAAATGTGTTCGAGAATAAAAAATCTCAATTTCTAAAAATATAGGAATTCCGCTTTAGGACCACATTAGTTGCGTCTAGTCAGAGCATATTAGTCAAGTTTTCGTGTGAATCGCAAAAGGAGAGGTGACCCTGTCTCACCAATAGTGGCGCTCTCGTCAAGTGCGACACTTCGCCACCAATGAAATGACTTCTTCAATCACGGATAAACCTTCAACAACCATTTTGTTACACCATAGTTCATCAGTTTGCATCAGTTGAAACAAGATTTATCATGCATTAAGTGAAATCTCAAGAACACTCAAGTTGATTAACACAATCAGTTTTGGTTCGAAATCCAGTGATAAACTCCTTTGAAAATAGTAGAAAATACTTAGAATTTATCCACTTTGATTCATAATTTCGTTTAAAACACATAAACCGCAATTTGAATTGGTTGAATGACACCATTTCATGAATTTGAGCAAGATGAAAGGGAAGTTATAACTTGATTATTTACACTCCAATTTGCTCCCGATCTCCTTGAAACCTCTCTAAATTGACTCCAACCCCTTCCTTGTCTCTCCCTCTTAAATAATCTCCTAAATTTATGTTTGCTTGCATGTTCAAATACACCACTAAGTCAACTATTTATATATGTTTGTTTTTATCAATTGTGTATCACTCATCTCAAGGACAATCCAAAGATTCTCATCTACATCAGCCATAAATTCTTGTGACTCACATACAACACTAATCAGCCTAGATTTCCATAAACAATATCCATCATGAGGCTTATCATCGATTCCTATTTAACCTTAGACTATTGATTTATTTGATAAATAAATTTGCATAAGTACATTTGGGTAGTCATATTGGGTTTGTTATTTATTACACATGGTTTCACTAACCCTCGACTACTCGACACCCAATGCCCTGCATTTTGGCGAGCATCTCAAGGCAAGCCTTAACCCGTGTATCCGATTAATTTAACTTAGCCTAAGGTTGATATTGTAACGATCCTAAAAATCTAACTCGTGACACGTGTCATTTTAGGTCGTACGTGGGCCCCTTGTGATACGTGTGAACAATGTTCAGTCGTTGACACCGAAATATGTTATTTTTGTTCGATGTTTGTATTATTTGTTTACCCGAATTTAAATTCAAATGTCCCAAACGGGTGAGGACGATTGAGGGTGAGCATTGATATGGAGAAACGGGTTCAACTCAGATATACATGTTTTACGGCGCCAGGACGAACGGTGGTCGAGTATTTTGCTATCCAGGGGTCAAATGTAATTAAAACACTGACAAAATATATTAATATATAATAATTAAATGTTGGGTAACGTGTATGGATCTTGGTAGGTCCATGGGCACACGACGGTGCGAGTTATGTTGCGAACCGGGTTCGAAAACATTGAGAAAACGTGTATTTAGGTGTGTACATGGGAGGATGTCTCTAGGTGAGTCACTTAGATGCTTTAGCTGGAGTGATAAGTGGAAGTGGCTAGAGTGAAGGGAGTAGTTGGATGAGCATCGGGATACGCGTGCGAGAAGATGTAGAGATATATATATAACTCTTCTCTCTCTCTCTCTCTCTCTCTCTCTCTTTTCTTCGCTCAGTTTATTTCACTTTCACATTAACGAAGCTTGGGGAGATTTGTCAACGGGGTTTTAAGCTCTGAATGACGTTGAGAAGCTACCAAACGCAAAAACCATGGTAACATCTCCACTCGTCGCGAGGTTATCTACGTTTTGACAGGTCTTTTGAGTGTTTTTATCGTAATATTTTTGAACGCCAATTTAGAATTTTAGTTTTCCAAACATTTTGAAGGTTTATATTAATTATTTGATCGGTGTGGAGCACAACCATGTAGTTGTTTTGAGTGTTTGAATTGGTTTTGTATTTTTGGGGAATTATCGTTGATTTTAGAGTTAATTTCCACACTTAGGTTATAAACCACTGTTTTGAACGATTTGAAGGTTGGATTTGGTGTAAATGAGCGTCCTTATGAGTTTAGGATAGGCTCGGAACGCGGTGAGGCGAATTGGGGTGTTGAAAAACTCCGAATTCAAAAACAGTAATTGACGCCGCAAGGGACGTTTTGAGGCATTTCACCCCACAACGTTTGTGACGACCCTTATTCTAATCTAAGGCACCGTCCGACCTAATCCCGTATTTAAGTCATAATCTCGATCTGTAGGACTTAACTACGTATTAGTCAACCTTCTCAACCTAATTACCAACTTGATCGCGTTTATGATAAATAATACGCCAACCCTACCAATTACAATATTTTAGAGTTGTTTATAAAATTTAAAGTTAATTAGTTAGTGGAAGTCTTAACATAATATAGTAGAAGTCTTTTCAGTTTAAATGGAAAAAATTTAAACAAACCTAAGTATGGAAACTAGGAAATAACGATCACATATATATATATATATATATATATATATATATATGAAATGTGGCGAACATATAAACAGTGTGATTGTCAAAAGTCAGGGAACTAACGCTTAACCCAATATATACAACACATTAGTATGAAAGACATAATAAGTAAAATATACAAAATATCAACACCTACAGTCATATAGTAGCACGCTTCCTAGCTCAGAGGTAGTATCTAATTTTCTCCTTGTCGGGTCTACTGCTTAACGGATCTGCACCCACCGTCATAAAAAGGATGGTGAGTACAAAAGTATAACAGTAATTCACAAATGACTTATTTATTCACATTTCCAATATAAATGAACGATATTTAAAAACATAATGATAGCTAATGAATGCTCAAAATAAACATGTTAGAAAATACCGGAAACACAAATGAAACTAACACGGGTTAAGTAGTTTGATCTAGGTTCGGTCGGCGGTGAGAACTATCACTTAGCTTTTTCCACTATTTCTATGAAGTTGTGCTTTATATATCATTATTTTCTAATAACCTCAAATAGCGAAGATGCGCTCTACACATATAAATCATCTTTCACAAAACTCGCCGAACACCCTAATTCATTACGCCGTGAGTCGCGCGAGTATAGTGGAGAGTGTCGACATCCCCAAAGTTCAGTGACCCAGTGAGCCGCCCATTCTATAACGTGCAATGAACCCTGAATTCTAAGACTACTTTTAATCATCAACAAATGACTAGGTAAAGGAATCTAAGAATGGCAATGCTACAAAGCACAACAAACCACGAATACAAATCGATTTATTAATACTATTTAATCCTAATAGCATGCTATTTATATCAACTCTTTAATAATTAATGCAAAGAGACATAAGCAATGAAAGGAATCAAATTGATAAATCATAAGGTAATATCATGATTTCAAGCTCAACAAGAGACACATAATAAGAGGTCATGATATTAAGAGTACAAGGCACGCAATTTCAATCCTATAGACTGTCCAACAACAGCACATTTGAAATGAAATGAAAATAAATAGTTCAAGTGGGATTACTAACACTCAAGCAATTCCTAGCTATTTTCGGCCTCCAGACGCCCGAACTCGCGTACCCGGACTCCCGACACACTTTCCTATGCCCCTAAAGTGTTTAACCATGGTTTGGAGTGATTTAGGGTCGGTTAAGGTGGTCTATGTTGGGATTTAGGTGTTGTAGAAAAATTTTAGGACAACAGGAAATTTCCTGCTATCCAGGGTGCCCAGCGCGTTGAGTGCAGAAACCCATAAAATCTGCAACGATTTTCTTGGTTTCCTCGCTCGGGAATCACTACCCAATCGCCCTTGGACCTTGTTTACCTCCATCAAGGTCCAATACAACCTCCCAACATCAACAAAACACCAGGCACTTCGTTTTATATCATCCATTTATGAATTTAAACATGCATTTATAGAGTTTTGGGGAAGAACACATGAACTTTCAAAAAACCCAAAACTTGATAAAAATGATTTTGTAAATTCAGTGCTTTTGTGCTTCCCCAAGTGAAATTTTACAAGGATTTTAAATATGACATCAGAATTTACAAACAAACTTTTTTTCAAGTTCGAAAATCACAAATTAAGTTTCATAAGAAAACCCCAAAAATAGGTGAATTTGTCAAAATAAAAAATTGGACGATGAGATGCAAACAAAGGTTTCCATTTGATGCAAAACAGTGAGGAAAACATTTAATACTTACTCAAAAGCAAAAGCCCATGATCCATAGCACAAAAGCTACAACTTGTATGTACTTGGTTGTAGAATTGTTACCTAGGTTGTAGATTGTGATTGGTGTTTGACTCTTTATTTCTTGATGATAAAATCCTCATATGCAACACCAATTTCCAGCAGTAAAATTCTATGGACAACTCTGAATTTTTGTTATGTTCTAACTTGCAAAGTGAAGAAATGGTTGAACGAGGTTCTTATACTAAGTGTTTCCATCAACCATCACTTCTCCATCTCCATGAAGATCCTATGACCCTTATTTACTCCTACAACCCACTAATGATCAGCCAAGCGACTCAAATTGTTGACATAATTTTTGTGGGAGTTTGTACTGGCACACATCTAGAGGTAAGTCCTATGGTTGTTGTGTTTTAATTTGAAACTATAGGACTTTTATGTGATATGTATTAATTTAAATACCATATGCTTATGAAATAAATTAATTGAATTACATTAAACTAAGTTTAGACTTACCACAAGTCTAGCTACCCGGTCCCCTGGCTCGCACGCAACTTGAGACGCGTCCCCGCTCGCGTCTCGACGCCTATAACCGCAAGAACTAACTTAATTAGTCTACACATATACATAGCACTAGGCATAAAAAACAACAAATGTAAAATATAACTCGGCCACGTGCATCGGTCAGTGTGCGCATCTCACGCGGGTCCCACGTCACGGGTCGGTAATCCTGATTAAGAAATTAATCAACGGTTAGGAATTCGGGCCGTGACAATGTTAGTCACGACATCCCAGACAGAGAGTCTGGAATTTGGAGTTTTAAGTGACGTCGTGAAGCATTTCACCCCACCACGTCACCTATGGCATCTGAGGCAGAAAGTATGAAAACTTACGCTTTAAGTGACGCTACCAGGCATTTGGCCCCACGACGCCACTCACGGCGTGACACTGTTCATCAGACCAATTTTTTATTTTTTTCGAAAACTTTGGGGATCTCTTGAGTATCTAAATTGGTTCGAATACGAGCCAATACTCAAGTAATTGACCCAAATACATAAATGAATATAATTATGGAAAATGGGATAATTTTGAGGATAATTAACGGATTTTGGTAATAATCACACGGGGGATTCGTAAGGGACGAATTACTAGCATGTGAATGTGTAATAGCGTTTGACACGGGTAAGTGAACCAGTGGGAAAATTTATAGTTATTTATTTGAGCTTTAAATTGTTTATTATTGCTCCATTTTTGGTTTGAAACTCTATTTTGATTGAGTGGTACAAGGGCAAGTGAATCGACGTGATCCTTGGGAGGATGAGTTATCTAAGGTAATATTCCAGAGCCAAGAACTCAGGATGCACGATATTATTTGTGATTTTATACGGGATGAGAGTTCTTCACTAGATTATCGGAGACTCTGCATTTGCGAGGACTTTGGGATTGTGTGAGTGTAGCACGTCCTAAAGCTCCGAGTCTGGTAGGTGTTTTCTTCAACTCAACGACTGTTTCTTGGTCGGGACTACTTGCGTCTTTCTATTATTTTTTCTGGACACTCATTTTCGATTGATTCAGATTTGTTTTCAATCTTTATTTATTCATGCATTCCCTATACTTTTCTTTTTATTAGCATGAATATAGACTATTTATTTATTTTTGAAATACTGTAAACATCCTACTTGGCGTTACTTACTTGGAGTCGTCATTGTTGTGTTTGACTGAGTGCAGATCCACAATTGAGCAAAGGAAAAGCTCCTCAGCTTGGTGATTTACTTTGAGGATACTGGAGCAATTCTCTTTTGACATTGACGTAGGTTTTAATTTCTTTTGTGTTACTGTATTTAATTGTTTCACACTGGGATTTGGGTTATGAGAGATCTTGGGCACGTATATTATGATATACTCTTATGTGACTTGACATATGGTTGATGGTATATATATGCAGTGTTTCCACACTATAAATTGTCCTAACCAATGTCTTGAGGTTGTTTTTATTACTTTGAGATATTAAATACTTCCGCTTATATTTGAATAACTTGCTAATATTAATAACACTCAATTTAAATTGCTTAATAAAGGATGGAAGGTAAGGTAAGGCTGACTAGGCTTGCATTGACTGCACGAGGGTTGACTCGGGGTCTGCGTAAGTCTAGGCTGGGCGGGGTCTAGTTTTAGGGTTATGGAATTGGGGTCGTTACAGATATATTCATTTAACTTGTTACATTACCTTAGTTGTACTTGAATTATTTATGAGTCATTTCTAACTAAGTGTAACTATATTTTGCCTGCTCAGTACTCACGTCGACACGTTTTTCAAGGTGAATACCCATCGCACGCTCTTACACGGTGTAACTAAGTAAATACACACATGCAATGAATTATACACTAAAATAATAATAAGGCACAGTAATAAGGCATACAAGAGACAAACATAAAACTAGTACCTAGTCAGGTGTTCCTTAGCCTATCTGCAGCATCCACATGGGTCTGAACTGGCATCCTTGTATGAAAATAAATAAAAATAACGACGTCAATAAAAATGGGTCCGTTACAGTTCTTCCCAACTAGGGGAAATTTCTTCCCAAGTTTAAGGTAAGCTAAACGTCGTTCCATGGAATAGCTGAGGGTAGCGCTCCCGCATTGTAGACTCAAGCTCCCAAGTGAGTCCCTCGGTCCCGTGATGTCACCAACAAACCAATACTCGAGGGATCTCCTTGCTCCGTAGAGTCTGTATCTTGCGGTTCAAGATCTTTACGGGCTGTTCCTCATATGTTGCGTCAAGACGAATTTCAATCTGTCTTTAATCAACCATCGATCATGGTTCCGACCTAGCTAGACTCAACATCGAAATGTGGAAAGTAAGATGTACCCTTGCTAACTCTGCAGGTAACTCCAATCTATATGCCACGCTGCCAACTCGCACTACAACTCAGAACTATCCTATAAACCTCAGCGCCAGTTTCCTCTTAATCCCAAATCTTTGGTGACGATTCCAAGGAGAAATCTTTAGGTAAACCATGTCTCCTTCCTCAAAGCTCAGAACCTCGTGATATTTTTCTGCTTATTTCTTTTGTTTGTCCTTGGTAGCTTGAAGCCTTTGTCGAATCTGCATCTTCTTCTCTGTGTGGTTCACAACTATCTTCGGCCCAATTGTCGTTGTATCCTCAAGCTTTGCCCAATACATCGGTAATCCGCAAAGGCCTACCATACAACACCTTAAACGGAGGCATCATGATACTCACCTAATATGTAATGGCTTAATATTGATTTATGTTGTTATTCAAGTCATTTTCAGACTTGAACACGCCCACGTGGACACCTCAGTTAAGCTAGGACACGCCTGATTAGGCATAAATAGTTATTTGTCTGTTGGTTGCCTATTTGCGAAGTTTTTATTGTTTTATTCATTAACGCATCACATGTGTGTGATTATACTGTTATACCGCACAGGTTGGTGTGATATTTGCCTCAAAAAATCGTGTCAACGTAGGTATCGGGCTAGTGAAATACTGGTACACTAAGTTGAGGAAATGATTTTTATAAACAAACAAAGAAAATGTGATAAAATAATAAATTAGTGTGCACTTAGTGACACGCGTGGTTTATATGATAATATGCACCCCTGAGTGTGTTCGTTGGCGTACACAGCGAAACATATAAATATATATTTAAAAATATGAACAAATAGAAAAGAGTGTCACAATCTGTGTCACTTTAAGGTGTCATTTTAGACACATTTCTTTTGGATTAGCCTCGAGATACATGTGTGCGTATCTCGAGGAAATTTGCATATTTATTTAAATCAAACACCATCGATTCACCATTTTTTGTTTTAACAGAGAGAAAAAGAGATAAAATCGAATGAGAGGAGAGAGAGACAAAGAGAGTTCAAGGCCGAGAGCACGGAGAAGGCGAGGTGAAGGTGAGTTATTGTTGTTGTGTCCTTATTGTTGTTTTTGTTGTTGCGAGTTATTGTATGGTTGAAAGCTCGAACAAACTTCTATTGTAGTTTGTCCAAGGAAGGAGATGGATATGGAGTCTTCTCCCTACCCAAATCGAAGTTGGGGATGGGAAAAAGACAACACCTATTCGAAAAGAAAAAAATTGAATTTCGATGGGGAAGAAGAAGCCCCTGAACCGAGTCGGTTCAGTTCGGTTGAGCCGAACCCGTTTATGCTTGGTTTAGGCCAAACCCCCTCTCAAAGAAAAAAACTATATGTAGGAAAATTTCAAAACAATAGGAAAAAATCAAAAAAAAATCCGAGAAAATATAAGAAATTGGAAAAAGTTGGAAAATGGCCTTCGAGATTTTTTCGGGTGTTTAACACCTCGTTATGACCCGAAAATGTGCCATAACTAAAAATTGGAATAAAATTCTAATTAACTTTTGTTGTCACAATATAAAACCAATTAATTTGACACTAAATCACTTAAAATGGTTTATTCGGATACCAGGGGCTTAGGAGACTGTAGTCGGGTGTCGGGTGCGTATCCGAATACGTGAGCAGGACCAAAAGTAGGTATTTTGGGGAATTTGGAGTGTTGTTTGAGGTGTGTAAACCCCAACAGAAACATATCTAAAGTATCAAATTATTTCAGTTCATTCATTTATTATTCTTATTGTTCATTTCCATATTCTATCATTGTTTGATCTGTTTATCGTTCGGTTGGTTTGATTTCACCGTTAGAGGTTATTCAGGGCAGTGTGGTACCAAATTTGCGCCCTCGGTGAATGGCGATTCGAGCTGCTCGATGCACGTGTTCAGTGGATTAAGATTTGGACTGACCAACCACTAGTAGTCCGGGTGTAACCCATTCATGAGACCGGCCACTAGGATCATCTGGATTGATGAAGTATAGTTTAGTCTGCCACGCGTCACACATTCGTCTGGTTTTGTCGGTATTATTGCATTTTTACTTAGGTACGTTGGTGTTATCTGATGCTCATATAGTTTCATGGTTGTTAA
The DNA here is from genome assembly GCA_039657345.1 of Stephania japonica. NCBI lineage: Eukaryota > Viridiplantae > Streptophyta > Magnoliopsida > Ranunculales > Menispermaceae > Stephania > Stephania japonica. The sequence continues at coordinate 15,430,392 of CM077560.1, read as the reverse complement.
CCATGTACGCGTTGATTTCCAGTTGTTTGTTATTACCGCATGTTTAGTTAACTTATTTATTGGCTTTTATTGTTAAATGTTCGGTGGTTTTCTTTGAGAGTTTATTCACTGGACTCTTCATCTGTATTTGTTGGAATGACTGAGTGCAGATCTGAATACGAGCAAAGGCAAAGAGATCCTGGGCGATTACCTTTGATTGTCTACTGTCAGGGACCTATTCGTACGTGTTTAGTTTTGATATTTTATTTCTTTTGGGTATCATGGGACTTTGAGAGAATTGTACATATATGTATTTACTTTTGTTACCTTATATACAGTGTACATTATGCCTGGTTCTCCACACTAGGATGATGCTCTATATGACATGAATTTTATATTTATTTCATGCTATTCGTGTCTATTAAGACTTCTGCTGTTAAAATACTGGTTATCTACTTGCAACTGTGTAAAATACAACCAAATATCACTTAAATAACTCAATCGAATAATTGGCGAACCCAAGTGAATAAAACGACTAACTATATGATTAATTGAATATTTGAATGACTGAATCATTTTATAACAAGATGAGACAAGTTAGCATGCACTTCAAGGAAACTAACGTGGTAAAAGACGTCACAGGTGCGTGAGACCCAATGGGCCAGTGATGTGGCAGGGTTGTGGGGCCCGCGACGCACCACGTGGTGACCTCGGGATTTGGAGCTGCTACATGATAGCTATTATTGTAGGCAAACTCACAAAGTGATAGATAATCCTCCCACAAACCACCAAACTGTAGAATACACGCCCTTAACATATCCTCTAAAATCTGAATCAACCTCTCTGACTAATCATCGGTCCGAGGATGGTATGCAGTACTAAACATCAACCTGGTGCCAAACTGTTCTTACTCTCCTAGAATCTCCAGTTAAGTCTAGGGTCTCTATCAGATACAATAGATACTGGCACTCCATGCAGTCTGATGATCTCTTTCTCGAATAGGACACTCAGCTGTGGGAATGATTATCTCATAGAAATGGGGATAAAATGCGTCGATTTCGTCAACCTATCAATAACAGCCCAAATTGCATCGTGTCTCCTCGATGTCTGTGACAATTCACTGACAAAATCCATTGTGACGTGCTCCCATTTCCATTGTGGAATGGACAACGGCTGTAGTAACCCTCCCGATTTCTTATGCTCAATTTTCACCTGTTGGCAGATGTGACAACTCTTGACGCACTCACCAACGTTAGCATTCATCCTTTGCCACCAGAACAATCGCCTTAGATCATGGTACATCTTGGTCCAGTAAGGATGAACTTAACGAGATTTATGTGCCTTCCTCCAGAATGTCGTCCCAAACCTTTAGTACTGTAGGTATCCATAACTTACCCCTGTATCTCAAACACTGATCTAATGACTCTGACCATTTAGTAAACTCTACATCCCGAGCCAGCCCTCTAACACTCGGCTACTCGCTCAATAAACACGATCGAAACCCTCATCTGGCAACAAATTTGTGGCTCAACAGTAGCAGAAGTCCCTGTTACGCAAATTACTGAAATGTATTAGCTACGATGTTCACCTTACCCAAATGGTACTCAATAGTGAAATCGTAGTCCTTCAGTAGCTCAAGCCATCACCTCTGCCTCATATTTAGATCTCTCTGGGTGAATATGTAATTCAGACTTTAATGATCATTGTAAGAAATGAACTTCTCTCTGTAGAGATAGTGCCTTCAGTCCTTAAGTGCAAAAATAACTACTGCAAGCTCCAAGTCATGCACTGAATAATTACCCTCATGGGGTCTCAGCCATCTGGACAAGTACGCAATTGTGTGGCCATCCTGCATTAATACACATCTTAGCCCATTATCCGATATGTTTGTGTACACAGAAAATCCCTTCCCAGACTCCGGTATTGTCAACACTGATGTGGAGAGCAGTGGTCAAGATTGAGGATATTCCAATTGTTAGAGATTTTCTCGACGTTTTTCTCGATGACTTACCAGAACTACCACCACCACGAGAGGTCAAATTCATCATCGAGTTGTTGTCAGGCACAATCGATTTCCAGTCGACTGTACAGAATGTCAGTGTCAGATGACGTGCGTCGTAACACGTCAAATATAATTCTCGATTTCTAGACTAAAAACTACAAAAGACTGCTGTAATGGCAAGCTCGGGGTCAAACCTCAAGGACTAGGTAACTGACTTAGGTTTCTAGGGGAGAAGAGAAAATAAGGGATTTTGTAAAAATTTTGGAAACTTTGAAAACTTTGGAAATAAAGTAATGCAATGGAAGAAAATCTAGGTATTCAGCTTTACGGTCTTCGCAGTACAACTTGGGATTGATTCCATTAATCCTTGGTTTATAAAAAATATGATACTAATCTGTGATCTGGTGCAACTATAGACTCGGTGACGCACTCGTCGCACTTCCTGTTGTCAGCAGCCAAGGTACGACCGTTGACTACTTCTCTAACCAAACACGCAACCTGATTGCTAGTGCTCTAGATTTAACGCGTTAGCCGCATTACCTCGGTCCGTGAAGGGACTACACCTAGACAACTGGATCACTAATGCTCCTGATTTAGCCTAGATCCCTAAGGTACTTGACTGGTTGGCCAATTGTCACAAGTTGAGTCTACCGCGTAAGGACGAATGTTTCGACTTCAATGACTAAAGGTAGTCAACCTAATATGCATGCACAACATTATACATACAATTAAATCTAACCCTATGATTAAAAACAATGCAAAAGAGAATAAACCATAGAAAATAATCAAGAAAATTAAATATAAATAAACCTCATAACAGAATCCCAAGTCGCAAAGCTTGACCGATCCACCTTCAACCTAGAGGAAGGAGATTAGCTAGACATAATCAATCCAAAAACCTAGTTTCTAATGTAAAACCAAAGTAAAGGAAGAGTTAATTTCGAATTGGAGTCTATTGGTATTTATAGGAACACCCCAAAGTGGGTTGAAAACAAAAAAAATCCCAAAAAGTAGGTAAAATCCCAAAATTTTGAGTCTTCAAGGCGGCGTGTTGGCAGCGTGTTCACGACATATTTTTTTAGCTTTCTGGTTCACTCGTATGTGAGTCACGCCGCCAGAATTTGTTAAGCACGGCGTCCACAGAGCGTGACTCACATACTCTGCCTTGCAACATAATTTTTGACAACTTATAGGCCGAATCTGAAGAAGCTTGTGAGACATGAAATTGTTCAGCTTGGAGTCCAACAAAGGAAACAAAAAGTCATTTGAATTTGATATGAGGAAGTTATATCCTTTAAACTGATGAGGGGTCATTAAAAAACTTGACCAAACTTTTCCAACTGTGTGTCACTCTTTTGACCCACTTCAAATTCGTATCTCATGATGCTTGTGAGATTAAAATGTTCGTCTCAAAGTATTCTTTCCAACACGACCAACGATGAGTCGTTCTGACTTCGGATGTGAAAGTTATGGCTTGTGAACTGAACATCACTCAATTAAGTTCATAACACACCTTTTGCTCCAAAAACGTTCGACTCATGTAAAATCCCTAAAACACATAAAACAAGCATTTGTCATTTTAAAACAAGATAAATATAGTCTATTAACTCCTAATATCCTATACTAAATCATGCCTAAGTGAACACTCATCATCAAAGCAGAAGGAGTTGAGGTCATAGTTAGAGGACTTGTCACACAAGGGCTTCATCCATCCAAACATGTCACCTTGGGGAGTGCCAGTCTTTTTTGTGAAGAAGAAGGATGCCACTTTCAAGATGTGTGTTGACTACATGAGGCTAAATTAGGTAACGATCAGGAACCATTACCCATTCTCAGGATCGGCGATTTGTTCGACTAGTTGGCAGGCGCAAAGTTTTTCTTGTAGATTAATCTATACTCAAGTTATTATTAGTTAAGGATTTGGGAAGAGGACAACAAGAAGACTACCTTCAACACGAGATACAAGTTGTTCGAGTTCACAATCGTGTCATTCGGGCTGACTAACGCCCCAACGATATTCATGGACTTGATGCACAAAATTCTAAAACCATACCTACAACAAGATTCGTGTGGAGCACGAGAGTCATCTCTAGGCAGTTTTGGTGGCATTGAGAGAGCATAGGTTATATGCCAAGTTTAGCAAGTGTGACTTTCGGCTAAGTAAAGTGAAGTTTCTGGGACACATCATCAGTGATCAAGACATATATGTGGATTCGATCGGGCATGATTCAAGCAATTATTGACTGGAAAACACTTAAGTCTGTTTCAGATAATCAGAGCTTCTTGGGGCTAGCAGGGTACTACCGGCGGTTCATGCAGAACTTTTCCTCGATTGCAACATTGATGACTAGGCTAACCAAGAAGGATGTCCGATTTGATTAGTCAGATGAGTGTGAGTAGGCTGACCAAGAAGGATTTAAACTACAAATCACATTAATTTGATTACTAAATTCAAGTTTAAAATAAATTTGTTCTTGTTATGCTTCCTAGATAGCTCAATAAATTTATTACTTGTTTGTTTATGTTAAAAAACACCTAATCCACTCTAGTGCTATGTGTAACTATTCCCTGTGGATTCGATAAAACTGATGCAAAAAATTTTTGCGCCACTATTACTACTGCGAAGCTCTACACTTGTAGCTCGCATCATCGGCATAAACCCTTGACCAACCATCGAATACCCCAGTGGCCGGCATATACCCACGACGCACCAACATGTGTACCGACATAGTTGCTCGGGTCGACTATCCACCGAGGACTCCTTGTACACGCAAATCATACCATCTCAACCACTACCATACAATCATTCGTCCCAGTGAGTCAATTTGTCACATACAATAATACAGTAAAAACCCCGGTGAATTAACATAATCGACAAACTAAATGATAAACAATGCTAAAAAATAATTTCATGGAACACAAGCATTCAACAACCAATAAATTATGTAAAACGGACCAAATGTTGTAAAACATTCTCAAGGGTTTCACTCGCTTTGAAATTCGCACTCCAATCCCTGAAAATATCCTAGTCCTATCTTGCTCACATCTTAAGATGTGTGCCCAAAACTCGACAATAGCCTCATAAAGCCCTGGTGTCCGAATAAATAATTAATTCCCTATACCTCGGTAAATCCAAATTCATGTTTATAGGGCAATTCTAAAATATTATTTGCAATTTACCTGGTGGTGATCCTCGGGATAGGCCCGTAACAGTCTGAAAGAAGTTAACAATTTTTTTAAATTTTATTGTCCCTGATGTCGTAAGTGGCACCGCTGTGGGCAAGCCACTGACCCAAGGTGGTCCTGGGGCGGCCGAACCTTGTCGGAGGTCCCACGGCTGGCTGGAATCTGGGGTCTATTTCTCTGTTTCTCTCTCTCTCTCTCTCTCTCTCTCCCTCTCTTTCTCTCTCACTATTTCACGAACTGTTGCACTGTCTCATGTCTGTCCACAGTGGTTGTTGTTGCCATGATTGGGGATTGGTTGGAGACGAATCAATAGTGGCTCACCGAAGTCTCGACAGTCCCAGAGCACCCAACCTCGCGGCACATGTGTAGAGGCACTGTTTTATTAAATTTTTTGCTATTTTGGGTCTCGCCGAAACTGCCGAGCATGGGCCGCGTTGCTGGCCAGACCGCCGTGACAGGGAAGTTGTCAAATACCATGCCATGCTCTTGTTGGTGTCTCGTAGCCCCTAGAGAGGTCAAACCAGTGTTGGTAGTGGTGTATTGTTGTTAATTCTTGTTTGTTGATGTTGAGTCTTCTATCCGAGTAGTGTTGATGAATTCCGATTTGTGGTGGGTGTCTCCAGCTTCCCCATGCTGTGGTGACTTTTCCCTGACGTCGGACAGTACCAACATGTAGCCATGGAAGTTTCGCCCTAGGTTGTTATATCAGTTTCAGTATGGGTGAGGTTTTTCCGTGGTTTATTGCTCACAGTATGGTGAGTTCGGTTTTGCATTGGTTTGCTACACACATGAGGTCCAACCCATATGTGTCACGTTGTGTACGTTGGGTGTGTTGTGTTAAGTGGCTTAGTGTTTCGACCCAACAAGGGCCTAATAACATTTTTTATGCATCAAAGGCTCACTATGTATGTGTGATATCCAGTTTCACCGTGAGTACAAGTTTTCATGTTTTTCTCTTCCTCACAGCATGTTCATATGATTAGTGGTTTCGATTTTGTGTGTGTCATGACTTATAGGAAACATTTATTATAGTTCGGCGATTTGAGACGTTTCCATGTGTGTTTGAACGTCGCATGCGTTAAGATTTTGCATGCTAAAGGTTTACGTGTTGTAAATGGTTGTGACGTTGTAGTCACGCCGCCAGTCTTTGAGTCCATGGCATGACCCACATACGATTGAGCCAAGAGCCTATTATTCTATGTATGGGCTTATTATTCTATGTATGTGTGTTTCAAAACCCAAGAGAGTCATTTGATTTTCTGATGAATTTATCGAGGTTTCCGAGTTAATTAAAACGTTGGGAAAATATTAAGGTTTCAACCTAGGGTTAATTGATGACTAGACCCATTAATTAGGGTTTTCCAACCTTGTCAGGTAGTCAGGACCTCGGGGATATGCGCTAAGGTCGTGAGAGTGGTCATCGGGTTGTGTTAGACAGGTAAGTACACTTGCCCTAAAGCTTGTGTACGTTAGTAAGCCAGTTAAGAAAATACCATGTGATTCATTATCATTATGTTATGTTTGTTATGATCTACTTATTGGCATTCCATTCCATATTCCTTGTATGTGTGTTATTTGCATAAGTGTGTGTCTCGAAGGTACATGTGGCCTGCACTAGAAGGGATAAAATGCGGGCACTCGTGCACACGAGTGTTTGACCACCCCTAGTGATTGTGTGATACCATGTACTAATTGTTGTAGATATTGTTGTGGTTATCGATGTTGCGACAACGCTGTTGTGGATTTTAGACCACTTATGGCCTGTCTTGACTCGTAGAACACGCATGTTCGATTGCTATCATTTCATTCTGTCTATCATGCACTTTGATCTATTTAAATTCCTGTCTTTCAATTACCGCATGATATTTAAACTGCCATGTTTAATACTTCATGAATTATTGTTATATTCTTCTTGCATTACTTTCGATTTCTCTCAGTTGCTCATCGTGTAGTTTGTGACGGTAAGTGCAGATTTACCAGAGCATTCGAAGGCTAAGGGACCTTGCTTAGGAGACTTTTTATGAGGATTTGCGCCTAGATTCGAGAACCTTAGCATAGGTTATACTTGATTTTGCTTATATGTTGTTTCCTTTATATATATATATATCATGTTTTGGTTGATTGAACTTGGGATTATAAGTAGTTTGAATATCATGCACTTTTTCATTTGATTATCGCTTATTGTACATGAATATTTCCTGTTTACGGGGTTTCCACAATTATATATTCTTAATTTCCCTTTGATTGAGTTATTCCCCATACATGTTTAGTTTACTTATCTTCCGTTGTATAAAACTTGCAATAACTCTTTCATAAATCGTTGAATTAATTGATTGGAGGCTGACTAGGCTCGTCAGACTCGTCGAGTACTGACTCGGGGACTTGCACGGGTCTAGGCCGGGCATGCCCAAGTGTATTGGAAATTTGGGGTCGTCACAAAACTCAATTCAATCGATAAATAATTGAAAGAGGAGAGTGAATCTCACCTTGTTCTTTTGATTTCCTAGCTCAATCTTCTCTACAAATCACTAAGAAATTAACACAACACCCTCTCTTGTCTCCCAATTTTCGGATTTGATCAAAGAGTGAGAGAAAAGTTGATGGAATTGAGTTAAAAAGTCAATATATATCTTAAAATTTGATCTCATGTGATGAACGGATCTCGAGGACATCTTGTGGCCATAGTTTGAGCCATCCAACTCAAGTTTATTACTCTAATGGGTGACACGCCCCTCAGTCTTATCCTCAATTATTGGTTTCCAGTATTCCCGCTCGCATCGCGTTTTCGCGCCGTTCACCAAATATTTTGATAAATCGGCCTCGGCTATGGTCTCATATTCATTGTTTGTCACATTTAATTGTATTTTTTTATGTGAATCATTTCCCCAACCTAGTGTTTTCGTCATTCACTCGTCTAGTACCTGCGTCAACACGTTTTTCGAGATGAATACATGTCACACTATCTCACTTGGTTAATCAATATAAACTCACAAATGTGATGCAATAATGCATAAAACAATAATTAACATTGCAATTACGCAACAAGTCAGACAAAAATAACAATTTACGTGCAATCAGGCGTGTCCTAGCTTGTCCGAGGCGTCCCTGTGGACCTGAGTTGGCGTCCACGCCTGAAAATACTCGAATAACAGTGTCAATCAATATTGTGTTGTTACATCGAGTCTGGGTCTGGGTTCGGGTTCGCGCCGCCCTTGATATAAGCAAGTTGTTGCTTTGTGCAGACCTAACTCGGTTTTAAATTCGGACAGGTATGACTTTCCTAGATCGGATTTACTTCAAATTTGGGATGTCCAAATATTTGGATTTATCTAGTTTTTCTTAAAAAATATTGCACGTTTAAGAACTTTTTTAATTAATAAAATTATTGTAAATTCCTCGTAGTATAATCTTCTTTAACATAATTTTAAAAAGTAATGCCCAAGTTGTATTCATTGTTGTAAATTACAAGACATAATAGTTTTTTTTTTAAAGACATACCTCAAGCAATTTAGCTAATTCTTCAAACTAAAATAGACGTTTCCATATAAGCTATGTAATTCGCTTGTTTCTATTGGTGTTTTTGTGAATCATATAATGTAGGGAAGTATATTTCCAAAATAAAAATATCTTTTGAAATCCAGTCTAGGTTCGGGCTTAAAGGGTCTGCTCGAATTTTAATTTGGACATCAAAGCTTTGTCAAACCAAGCATTGAAGCCTCCGCTCAGGCCCACCTAAGCCCACTTATGTTAGAAAGTTTTTATTAATTTTTTATATTTTTAATAAAATATATATTCAATAAATGTTTAAAAATGAATAGAAAGTAAATTAAGTAATAGTTGGCTTAGTGGTATAAATTGTATCATATTAACTTTAATGTTTAAGGTTTTTTTTTTGAAGAGAAATCAAAATTTCATTAGTCATTCATGGCTCAATACAGGACTAGACATAGAATCAAGTGCATTTATCCACTAATCCTATTTGTTCAAATGAACTGCCATTAATTTGGCTGTGAATGCAATTGTGAAATTGAAATAGTTTGACAATAATGGACTACTATATATAATGTTGAAATACATTACAATACATAAACACCACTAGAACCACATAACGAATAACAAAACTTTCTAACAAGCAGAAGATAAGCTAAAACTTCCCAACGAGGAGAAAGCAAATCAAAGACTTCCAACTAGGGAAGAAAAACTAACTATGAAATGAAAAACTAAAGACACGATCTATCCAGTGCACCAAACAAATCCACGCAGCACTGTTGATGAAGATGCACTGTAACAAGAATGGACCAATCTCCACAAATTTGACTAGATCTGCAGTTTATTGTATGAACAAAGTGCAAAGGGGTTTGATTGGAACTACGACCGATTGAAGAGGAGGATCGACAGTGGTTCAAGAACAAAAATCAAAAAAGAGAATCAAGAAATTGTTTTTTGAAAACTCAAGAACTTTTTTTAAAGGTTTTTAACTTTAATGTTTGAGGTCCAAACTTTACTAAAAACACTTTTTCTTAATATAATATAAATATTAAAACATTCTTAAATACTTGATGGGTGGGCCAGGCGGGTACTAGAGCTCGTGAACAGGTCTATTAACAAGTAAATCAAAAGAGGCTGATTTAGGTTGATCGGATTCAACAACGATGGAGCTCTAAATGTTTATAGGGTATACCACAACTGGAACTTAAAAACTTCCCACTTGGCCAAAAAAAAAAAAAAAAAACTTAAAAAAGTTCTCATAGTATGGGGAGCCACTATTTTAGTTTAGAATTTGAATGCATTTATTACTCATTTAATGCACAACATCAAACACCATTAAATGCTAATCCATAGTTAACAAATAAAGTCCCTACAACATGATAGCTTTTTTAAGTTTCCATTGTTAAATTACATATATATATATATATATATATATATATATATATATATATAGATCTTCAACATATAACTCTTGTTAAGAAACTTTTTATCTCGACTATATAACAAGTCAATCCAAACACTACAACATTAATGTGATTTAATAACATAACAATTAATGACGGTTTGAGAAAGTCGTCGTGAATGATAGTAATAGATGATGGTTATCGTCATTATAGTGATTATATATATAACCCAAAACAAACCCCGACTTCGACTTTCGACTCTCACACTTCGACTTGACTTTCACACTTCACAAACCCTACTTCGACTCTCCCTTTCTTTCTCTCTCTCTCTCTCTCTCTCTCTCTCTCTCTCTCTCTCTCTCTCTCTCTCTCTCTCTCTCTCTCTCTCTCTCTTTCTCTCTGAATTAATGAGAGATAGTCATCGAGACCTCGAGGCTATCGAAACGGAATTGGACACTAGAACTTAATGTGCTAGAATACACTGACCGGTTGCCTAGACTTTAAGAGACCTTATATGGTTTTAAACTTAATGCTTTGATACTCTGACACTGCTCACATAAACCTGTAGAGCTCGAGAGTTGAGATAGTATTCTCGCCACTGAGACCTTGGGACGAGATGAATTGTAGGATACCAGGTCTATAAATTGAGTTGAACACATTTTTTGATTGATTCGTCGAACATTTAATTTGATTGGTAAATTCAAGTTTAAAATAAATTTGTTCTTGTTATGATTCCTATATAGCTCAATAAATTTATTACTTGTTTGTTTATGTTACAAAACACCTAATCTACTTTAGCGCTATGTGCAACTATTCCCTGTAGATTCGATAAACCCGACACAAACATTATTTTGCACCACTATTACTACCACGAAGCTCAACACTTGGAGCTCGCATCATGCTAGTGCTATAGGAAAATTTGGCAATAAAAGTTGGTTTATGCCTTGCTTGTGCGCTGTGGCATCAAACCACACAAAAAAAGTTTGCTTATTGCTTTGCGTTCACACCGCGATGCTTAAAAAATAGTTTATGAGTTGTTTGTTAGGTTTAGTTTTTATTTAAAAAAAAACATGGTCGAGCTAAGGATTTAAAACTTAGCGCTGATGGAGGCAACTCATTGTTTTGCATTTTATTTAGTTTGTAGTATCCTTTTTTTTGTGAAACCATCTATTTTGTGCTCTTTGCATGTTCTGGTCTAAGTTTAGGGGAGCGGAGCTATCATGGATGAGAGCAAAACGATCTAAGTGTACATCTGTCAAGTATACTTTAAATTAGCATGCATGGTTCACTCTCATGGATCCCTTTCCCTCATTTCAACAAGATGGATGATGCCATGCAAGGCATCACCCCACCACACACGTCTTGTTGAAAGTTGCGGTACATTTAATGTTCTACATGTTTGTATGAGTCGCAGGATGTTTTATGGAACCGTTATCTATGCGAGTGGGATTTATTGCGCTTTTTTTTTCAGAATTGTATGCATAAAAACTTTTCTTGAGCTTCAATGATTTTATACTTGACATAATTGTAACACTTTTAGTCTCTTGTGGTCTTTTTTATGGGTTATGTGCTATGCAGTTGCTATTCAACATGATTTGAGCATTCTTTTTGGAAAATTGATTTTGGATCCGCATGATTTGGTTTAACTTTTTAAGTCAATTCCTTTGTTCATTAGTTGTTGCTCTTATCATGTCATAGTTTTTTAACGTGTTCCAAAAGACCCCTAAAAATCACTCAAATAAGACTTGTTTTTTTCATTGCACTTGCTCGTTTTGGAGACGGTTGTTTGTTTGCATGGTAGATAGTTCACATTCATTCTTTCTCTTCATTCCATCGTATGTCATTTGTTCCCGTTCACCCTTTATTTTGTTGTCTATGTGGTTGTTTGACTCTCGACTTTGTTTTGAACCTTGGGGACAAGGTTTTGGCTAAGTTTGGGGGTATACAGGTTTGTGGAATGATGGTTTTGATGTTTTTTTGGGAATGCAAGCGTGGTAGGTATATCCATTTCAATTTTTTCTTTCTAGTCAATGCTTGCTATGGATGGTAATGTTGGTGTTTCTCTCTGTTTTGTTCATTTCATCTCTTTATCACCACATTCTTTTTGTCTATCCATCATTCTTTCTCATCATTTCATGCATCATTCATTCATTTTGTGTATAGCATGCATACGTTTTTTTATAAAAAAAAATTATTTTTGTTAATAAGCATGATATGTTTAATATGTTTCATGCATTTAGAGTGTATTTATGGCCATTTTGTTACATATAGATTTGGCCAAACTTAACTTTAATGCCTATTGGTTGTGGATTTTGTTTATGTATGCCATTGAGATGCAGTCTTACGATGATGTAAGAGATTTCACTTTGTCGTGTCCTTAATCCAGTTTGATCATTGTTACGTCGTAGGGTCTACTATGAGGGATAGGGTCTTGTGCTTGACACCAAAGTGGGAAGAAGGTCATAACTGTGCAAGTGGAAAAAGTTAGATCACTAGGGTCCTAGAACGAGGTTGCACTCCACTCAAGTCGAAATTTTAAAGACCGAAACATGTGTGGGAGGATGATTTTAGGTCATCTTTGCATAAAATAAATAGCCTCATAGCCCACCTATCATCATTTCCATTAGTTAGCCATTTTTTAGCCTATTTTATTATGTTTTTATTGGCACCCATCATTAAACCCAAAATAACCACACAGCCTTAATAATCCATGTTACCTATTTGTTGGGAAGCCTAGTTTAGACCAAAATTTTGTATAAGAGAACTTATGTGAGCCAAAATGTAAGAAATGCCCAAGTTTGGGGTTTGTTTGATGTTTGTATGTTTTTGAACCACTCCAAAATTTGAAAAAAATGATGTGCAAAAAACACTTGAAAATAAGGAGTTGGTAAAGAAAAAAAAATAGTGAAGTGTGCATGAAAGTTCAAAATTTTGTTGCTATTCACTTGTTTTAGCTATTTGTTGTGTATTGTAAAGTCTATGCTAGTGCTTTCCAACAATTTTTTAATCCATGTATAATTTTTTTTCATTGTTAAGCCTAGCCAAACCCCATTACAACCTAAATAAAAGTCCTACTTGACTCTTGCATGTGTTAGGTCTTCATTAGTGGAGAGTGTGAGTTGTAGTATCGCCTATGGGATTCCTGTACGTTTTAATGCCTTATCGTGAGATCGTAAACTTGCGACTTGAATGTATAAGCTAAGTAAACTCATGATTAGTTGATAGCTTTGGCTTGTGACAAGTTTTAGGTTCCGAAAGTGTGATGTTTGATTAGGTTGGGCCTAAGTTCTTGACAACTTCTAGTCTCCCATTTCTTGAGTTATGCGTTAATTTGATACTAGTGAAACCAAAAGATTTTCACTTTTGTCAATGTTTAGGCTTAAGATCATTTAACTAATTTGCATTGAGTCATGTCATTTAAATGGTGTTGTGATTATATTTTGAGTTCATAGGTATGCATTCATTAGGAGTCTAGTTGCAAAAGTTGTTTAAAGTCCTTGTGAATAATTTTGCTCATGACGAGTAAACCAATCTTTACCAGTATCGATATTACTAATTGAGGAGAGATCCACACTTATATACTTCATCATGAAATCTTTTTAATTGATATGGGACTATATTTTGGTCTACACATCTTCAACACATTTCGAATCAATCAGACGATTAGCCACATATATTCAAGTTTGAAGTAATGGAAAAAAAGAAAGAAAAATGAAATAGGGAAGACAAGAGAAAACAATAAGAGAACTACAATTAACAAAACTCTGTAAGGCAGCTCTCCACCTAGGCTTTTCCAAGTCGACGCTTCTAACATCTCATCTCTGTGGGGTGTTGGCAACGACCGCAACTCACTCTAACGATCGCGAGTGTTGCCGATTGCCCCCAACTTTCCTTTTTTCCTTATTTGTTTCCATTTTTCTTCTTTTTTTCTTATGTGTATCTTGGATTTAGAATTTAGATCTATTAGATCTAGATCTAGATATAGTGTTTTTATATTTTTTTAAAAAAATAATGTTTTTGGTGTGTTGGATCTGGAGGAGAGTAGGAGGAGCACCAGATCAAGAGTGATCTAGTTCGTCGACGCTCCTGATCTCCATACTTTCAGATAATGGTGTTATCTCAGTGGAAGGGATGAAGTTAAACAAGTTAGACATGAAGGAATGGCCTTTTTTTAGGGTTTTAGAGAAGTTAAGGAACTATTGAATTTTTGTGGCTTGTTTTTGCAAGCTTAAGCCATGACAAACCAATTGCCGAGAGTGTAGCGAGTGAAGTAGCGGATGTTATTTGGTAGTTCTTCAATGACGACCAATGGTTCTCTTTTTTAGGTTGTTCAGTCTTATGTAATTGCTCTTTCATGTTATGTATTTAGTTTTAGGCTTCTTGTTTTATTTTGCTTGTAAAACGTGTTGCCTCAACTAACAACCAGTTGGCCTAAGTGGCAAGGGACTTGGTCCCCTTAAACAAGGTTTAGAGTTTGAATCTTGTAAATAGAAAAAGTTGAAGGGTCGCCTCCCATAATGCGACTGACAATGCCTAAGCGTAGATTAGTCGATGCAGTTGGAGTTGTCATTGCATCGTTGTGTGCATGATCTGAACTTCGGTTTCTAGTTGCATAATGTATTGTATCATTTACCCATGAGCCCGGCTAAGTGCACCTTACCGTTTACTTGGTGCACCCCGATTATGCGTGGCACTCTAAATTCAAATTTGAATTTATTTGTGCACCCCACATTTTTACTAAAATACCCCTTTATTTAAACCGAAGCACCCAACTTCAAAAACCTTGGTCGAGACATCTATTTTAGGTTCGATGACATATGACCGAGGCTTATCCTCTAAGTTCGGTGTTGTCCAACTGAACCTCTTTAGTGAGATTTAATTGACAACTGCCGACCTAAAGATTCGGTTTGTTTCGACCGACTCTCCAATTAAAGGTTCGAAAGGCTGTGATCGACTCTCCAATTAAAGGTTCGAAAAGCTGTGATCGACTCTCCAACTACAGTTTCAGAGGGCTTTGACCGACTCTCCAACAATAGATTCGAGCTTGTGAGGCCAAACTACTCAATGATGCCCACAAATTACAGGAAGAGAGTGTGTGAAGGGATGGTGATAGAGTGCACAAAACAAGATGAAAGTGTTGTGGGGTGCACTAATCACATCACAGTGAGAGGCATAAGAATTATTTTGTTAGAGAATTGACTTTTTATAAGTTTGACTATTTTTAGAGTGCACAAAATAAACAATGAGATGCACTTAACCAGGTTCTTACCCATTTGAGTTGAGAACCTTCAATCAATATAATCTCCATTGAAAAAAAAAAAACTGACAGTTGTATTCACTAATTTCAAAAAGAGTAGTGCTACTTGGACTCATGAGTCCGGACCCTTAGGGGGTTTTTTGAAAATTTTTTATTTCAAAGTCATCCTCAAGCAATCAATGACTTCAAAATTATAACTTGTAACACTCTTTTAATATTTACAAAAATATCAAAAACCTCCCTTTGAGTCTGGACCCTTAGTGTCCAAATAGATTTTTTATTTCAAAAAGCTTGAAGAATCTCTAACCTATTATTATTGACCACGATGATGATCTCTACAAAAGAAAAAAAGCGACGACTCAATCCAACGTGGGTCACAACAGAATCCAAGATGAAGTGTAACATGTACACGTACATGCATGGTACACTAATAAAATAACTTATACTTTTTAACGCTTGGAAAAATAAAATAAATAAAATAAAATAAAATAAAATAAAACTTATGCCTTTGAATGTAAGATTTGCTTTGTGGATGGAATCTTGTGGCTTGCCATTAAGCGCACAAGTCTGAGGCTCTTGTCCTTATGCATCAACACCCAGCACACTACTACAGGCCTGCTTGCTACATCTACACAAATCTCCAAAAAAGCAAAAGTAAATCCTGTCTTTTCATCCCTGTTGGTATGTGTGGCAAAGTTATTATTCCCATCACTAAGCTACCCTCTAGTTCCTCCTAAAGTCTTCACAATTTTTTTTTTTTCTTTGAGTTTCCAATCTGCCATTAAGCGCTAGGCCCCGTTGGAGTACTGTTTAATTTTTTTTATCTATAAAACTCAAACTTGAAAATAGACTCGAAGAGACGAGTTTTTACTACATAAATATTTTTCTTTTTTTTTTGTAGATAAACATTTCTCTTTTCTGTGTTAAAAGCTCTATTTTTTTTATTATTAAGGTCTTTGAGGCACAACTCCAACTAATTCTAAACTCCAAAAACGTTTTTTTTTTTCATTTTTATTTCACTTAAACCAAGAACGTGTGTTTTAGTTTATTGTAATTTCAATTAAGAGCTTAAGAGAGAGTGCTTTGAAGAATGTACTACTTAGTGGAAGAAACCCAGGATGGTTTAGCTTTCTCAAAAAAGTTTTGAACTCTGTTCCCCTTTTCAAGAATCAAACCCAGTTTTTCAGTTCTCTGGAAGAGAACAAGAAAAGAGGGGGGAAAAGCCCATTTTTTATACCCTTATTTTTCTGTCACTTTTATGCCCACATCAGAGATTTCATCACACAACCACATCTAACCACTTTCAGTACTGAAAAATCCCAACATTCATTCCAAAGCCAGTGTTTCTGTTTTTTCAGTTGAAATGCATGGCTACTGGAGTAATCAGCTCAAATCAAAAATACCCATCAAGCATTTGAAAGGTATGTGTTTTAGAGGTCTTTGTTTTGATGGGTCTGGCTCAATTTTGGCTGTAATTCTTGTTTTGGGGTCTGTGCATTGTGGGTTTTCTGTGCCTCTTGGGTTTGAGATTTCTGGGTATGATAGGGGGCAGAATTGGGTGTCTGAAAATGGGGTGTTTGCATTTGGTTTCTTGGATGATTATTTGGGAAATGATGATGGTTTTGTTGTTGGGGTTTGGTATAACTTGGGTAGCAAAGCTGCCAATGTCCCTGTTTGGACAGTTGGTGGGGGAGTTAGGGTTTCTGAGAACTCCACTTTTATGCTCTCAATGGATGGGAAGCTAGTGTTGATTGATAATTTTAATGGTGTGGTTCATTGGAGCAGTAACACCAGTGATTTGGGTGTTCAAAATGCCTCTCTAATGAACAATGGAAACTTAGTTCTTAAGGGAAAGAATGGTGAAGTGGTTTGGGAAAGTTTCAACAGTCCAACCGACACTCTCCTTCCTGATCAGTCACTGCATTTCCCTCAATCCCTTAGAGCACCATCAACAAACTCAATTTCTAGTTACTACAGTTTCGTGATTCGGCGCTATGGTGAACTTGCTTTGGTCTGGGAGGACAATGTGACATATTGGAGCAGCCATTTCACCTTCCCTATTGATGCAAAAGAAGTAAGATTGGAAGCAGATGGTGTCCTACGACTTGTGGATGTCACGGGTGCGACTGTCTGGTCTAAATCGAGTGAGGATTTTAGAGAGTCGTCGGAGGTTTTGCGACATGTTCGAATTGATCCGGATGGAAACCTTAGGATGTATTATTGGGATGCTGATATCCATTTGTGGAATGTAGGATGGCAAGCTGTTGAGAACCAGTGCAATGTGTTTGCTTCTTGTGGTTTATATAGCATCTGTGGGTACAATTCCATTGGGCCTGTTTGTGATTGCTTGTCTTCAGATTCCCCGGACAAGGAAGTTCTGTCTCCATCTTCTAGTTCTCATGGATGCAAGAAAATGGTTGATTTATTGAACTGCAAGATGGGCTTTAGCATGATGGTGTTGAAAAACACTGTTCTCTATGGCCTTTACCCACCTCATGATTTTGATATAATGCTAAACCAGGAAGCTTGTAAAGATTACTGCTCTAACAGCACTTCTTGCATTGCCTCTACGTCAAAGAATGATGGTTCTGGTCTTTGCACTATTAAGAGAAGTAGCTTTATTAGCGGGTATCAAGGTGCGTCCGTATCTGCGATCTCATTCCTGAAGGTTTGCTTGGCACCTCAGGCAGTCTCCACAGGAAAAGCCAATCCCAATGTTAATGTTTCGTTGGTGTCTTCATCATCGGGACATTCTATGTCTTATGTGTATAGTGGGAAGAATTTTGTGGTTGTTGTCGCGTTGATAGTCTTGCTAACTATGTTTGTTTTTCTTATTCTTGAATTATCTGTATTTGGTTATGTCCATTGGAGAAGGAAAGTCAAGAATCAGGAGAGAATTCCCTTTGCGAAGGATACTCAGATGAATCCACATTATAGTGCTCTTATCCGACTGTCCTTTGTAGAGGTGAACGAGCTGATGAACAACTTCACGGACCAACTTGGGCCAACTGTGTTTAAAGGTCTCCTTCCAAACAAAACTTCTGTAATAGCTAAGGAGCTGAGTACTGTTGTAGCATCTGAAAGGGAGTTTCGAATGGCAGTTTCTACCTTGGGTGGTACTCACCACAAGAACCTTGTACGGCTAAAGGGTTTTTGTTTTGAGCCAAAGCACAAGATTCTGCTATATGAATACATATCGAACGGTTCTCTCGAACATTGGCTTTTCAATCCTAAGCAGAAGGAAAATAGCGGCAACTGGCAACAAAAACTTGATATTGCCCTTGGTATAGCGCGGGCGCTTGCTTATTTGCATTCAGAGTGCCAGCAATGCATAGCTCATGGAAATCTGAAGCTCAATAATGTGTTGCTTGATGAAAATCTTACTGTCAAGGTTTCAGATTTTGGACTACAGTGCTTAATAGAAAAGGAAACAGCTTCTTCTTCTTCTTCTTCTTCTTCAGAGTCTTCACCTGAAAGAGATATTTACATGTTTGGAAAGATGCTTTTACAGATTTTGCTCGGCAAGAGAGACATAGAAGACGATCCACACCGTTCCGTTGAAGCTATAAATCAAGATCAGAAATTGCAAAGTAGTTCCATGTGGGACGGTATAGAAAGAGCGAGCAGGATAGCTTTGTGGTGTGTGCAAGAACCTCCATTTCTGAGACCTTCCTTCAAAGAAGTGGTTAAGGTATTAGAAGGTACTCTTTCAGTTGACAGGCCTCCGCCTAACACTGCTTTCAGAAAGGTGGTTCAATCTGTTGAAGACGACAATACTGAGATTCTGGTTGTCTCTTGATACGAGACTGAATTTGAATCAAGAATCAACTCTGCACATTGTCTGGAGTGAGTTTTAGAGCTCCATCAAACTGACTTATGGGATGTAACTAATAACCTGGTTTTAGCCTTTTGTAGCGGTTATGAATTAAATCTTATTTCCTCATAGTCAATCATGGTGTAGTTTTTGCAAGGATTGTGCCAGAGGAGATACACTTTTGAAGTGCCAAGTAATAATAGTGATTTGATTCGGTACATATCAGTTGCTGAATATTAACAATAAGTAATAATAGTGATTTGATTCGGCAAATGTTTGTCAACGAAGTCTCAAACTGTCAAACATGCTTCTCAAATTTATAAATTTAGGTGCTAATGGACTATTTGGGTTTGTTTATTCTCAGATGCCTACAGTTGTAATTTGATTCTTTCCAGAAGTTGAAGTTGACCTCTTGCATTTAAGATGTGCAATTTTCACTGTTCTGTCGGTTATGAATCTTTACTATAGCGTGCTTCTTCTTGTAAGAAGTATCGCATTGTTGAGGTATTTGATATGGTCATATATGCAACTAGAGAGATCTATGCAGTCTGTTGTATTTTTGAGACTCTTAAAATTTTAATACTGTAGTGAAACCTTGTATATGATAGTTTCAACTTTCTGTATGTATGTTGTGTTGGAATATATGATTCAAATTATAATTAAAGTTTAGTTAGTAAGTGGGAATGTGTCCACATTAGTCATATGTAATAGGTAGTTATCAAATAGTTATTTAAAGGGTATTTACTAGTTAGTGAAGTGGGAGCATGTATGTAGTGGTGTGAATGGGTCATGTTGACCAAGTCCATACATGTGTAGCATTGTCTATAAATGTATGATGGGTGTAAACATGAATTAATCAAGGAAGCAATGTAATCCATCAAAGCAGAATGGTTTTTGATAATTCTTAGTTTGCTTGTTGTTTTTATTTTTTTTTAAAATCAATATGGTATCAGAGCCAACGGTTCATTCTGAGGTGTATTCAATTCGGGAAAGTGAGGCTAGTTTGCGGAGAAGTGCTGCGAAAATAGATCGTGAAGAAGTGTTGCAAAGAAAGTTTCATCTATAGGTTTATTAAGATTCAGTTTAGCTTATCTTTCTTTCTCTCTTTCCATCTGAACCTGCAAGGTTATTAATCTCCTTCATTCAGCCATGCTTCTCGAATTTTAGACCACACCTGCAAAAGAAGTCCAATTACCTCTAAAGATGGACAAGCTGCCAAGCATTGATGGAAAAGATGCTCAAAACAGACCCTCCATAATTCATATGCCTTGGAATGCTGCCAGTTTCTTTTGTTGCTTACTTAACTGATTTATCTATCGTTGTCTCCATGATCATTGTGCTGAATTCTGAGTTTGTTTGCTTTTAGAACTGCAATTTGTTCTTGATCTAATAAGAGTTGGAATCTCATGGAATGTCTGACTTTGCATGGAATGCTATACTACTGAAAGAATTAACTTCTGAGAAGGCTCAACTATGGAAGATTGTTCTTCAACAACTTTTGCATTTATGGAGCATGCAATGTAAGATCATTCTGTAATGCCTTTTACTAAAGTCTGTTCAGTGGAGTTCATTATTGTCTTAGAACTTATGAAAACTTTCAGAAACCATCTCAGTTTAGAGGCATTAGACCAACTGGAATTTCTCTTTGGTCAGCCTAATTTTGTATCATGCTATTTTACCAACATGTTGATAATAAACAACTTAATTGACTAAGATTTTTGTGAATTTGAATTGGTGTCGATTTACTGTTTGAACCACATATTGCAGTTTTACTGGCTTGGCGTGTCATTCTATTGATTTCTATTATCAGAATGTTGCGCTTTCATGAAAGTGAGGAGGAGATAGGTCAAACGTTTTAGCTAATTTTTTGCCCAAGTTCTGGTTCAGTTACTTGTGGAAGTATGATCACATTACAGTGCGTACGTGCTGATTCTACTGCTCCACAGCAGTTCATAGAGGGCATATGCAAAAAGCTTGTGCAGAATATCAGAAATGATGCGGAGATGTTGGTTAAGATGGAGGGACCATACGTGTTTGTCGGTCTCATCTCCGAAACAAATGGGATTAATTGCTGCTTTTCTTATGGGAGCTACCACTTCTAGTTCATGTTTCATGATTGTCAGGCTTCAAATGTTGAGGGTGTTGAATTACGTGGGACATTGAAAAATATTGTGTTGATTCTGTCATTCTGTCGAATTATCTGAAGTGTTACAGGTTAATTGGCTGCAATATTGCTAAGTGGCCTAAGATCAAAGTTGATGTTCTTATCTGTCAAGGGCAGCATTTTCTTTTGAAAGTTATGAAGTATCCAATCTCATCACATCATGCTGTAAGGGAGAAAACTAAGCTATTTCTTAATCTCTCCCCACCCTTGACTATGACCATTTATTATCTTAATTTTCAAGAGACGTAATACAAGATTTTTTATTCTTTTTTGTGGCAGTAGTAGGAAGACTAGAAAGTTCCAGTTCTTGCAGATGCAGACTCGGCACATGGAAAGGTGTTTGTGAATGATGGTGTTCTGAACAGTAAGTTTTGCAACTTTAATTTTGGCTATTTGGAAAACGGTCTTCTGATATGATTTCCTTTTTTTGCCTATGAACATGTAAATATCAAGCTGGGCTTGATGTTTGAGTGTTTGTAGGTCAGTGTTAATTGTATGAAATGTGTCTAGTATCTCATGTGCAGCCATTTTGTGTTTTTGTTGTAGTAACTGTAAATTAGAGAACTTGTGATTGTGTCCAATCTTTGGTAGAGTTCAAGTTGCTTTAGTTTCAGTGAGATTCTGATCCTCGAAGAACTCTATTATTTTCTATTTTAGTTTTTCTCTTGCGCCATTACTCATCTCTCGAATTGTGATGACAATAATTTTTTCTTTTGGCAAACATAAATACTTTGTTCAGATGTGAAGGAAGATACTCTATGACATGGTTTGTGATTGCACAAAAATCCTAAGGGTTTTTACGACACATGAAATAGGAGATTCATTAACAAATGCTCTCACTCTCACACAACCGATTCTGCTCAAACACGCTGCTGTACTTGAAGATTTTCTAGTAGCGTTACTATGATTTGTTTGTGGTTTCATACAACTATGTCTAGATCTTCTTGAAGATAGCTATCCAATCATTATGAGGATTTCAGTAGTGCTGCTGCATTTTTGTTTGTTCTCAAATTAGGTCTATTTTCACAAAATCCATCAATTTGTTATGACTCTTTTCCTGCTTTGTGTTTCCTTTTGGTTATGGTTTTGGGAGAGGCCTCTGCTGTGGCGTTGATCGTCTTGTGCACTCGGTATCTGATTTATCTGTGAACAAAGATTAGAGACATCAAGAAGAGGTTTTTAAAGCGCTCTTTAGATTGAAAATAGTCAAGTAGAGGTATCTGATTTGTCTTTGGCTAACTTGCCCTGATGAGCTTTCTTCTATATGTTCTGTGAACCATATCATTTACCACTAAAGCAACTTTCTGATTGATGAGGAATGTTGGTAGTTTCTTAGTTATAATCGTAACCACCTCTTCAGAATATTTGAAAAGCAAATAAAGGCATACATTTTTGCAGCTTGAGAAGCATAATCTTAAAAAGATTCAAAATCATACTATTCTCAGATCTGGCGTAGGTAGCTGGCAAGTTTTATTTTTGGTCATTATAAAACTCTCCTGCACCTTAGTTAGTCGAAACACTCCTCCCTGTGATTAGCACTTTAACAAACAGATTGTGTCCCAAGAAGCTAAGTCCAGAACCACAAATCACCTGATAATCTGCACAATACTTTATCTATACTGATACAATATTTCTGCATTATCCATTTCTCAGATTTTCTTTGGATGTCTCATTCGATCATGCTGACACATGTCGAGCATGTTCAATAGTAATACCTCTTTTTTCTAACTACAATTAACTTTTAGTAGTAGTAAGTGGGATCATCTCTATAGGGATTTGGTTATCTCTTCGGATGAAAAGGGATTTTCCAGAAGTCTATAAGCTAAACTACTTCAAACTAAAAGTGAGCAATTAAATAAACTAAAGCAATAAATAATTCAAGAAAATCAAATTAAAAAAACTTAGACTACGGATCATAAACACCACCAATTGCATTGCATGAATATAGGCATAGTTTAATCATTGGTACTAAGGATGATATTAGGAATTTTATAAGTAAGCTATAGCTTCCAAGAAAAGAACGTAGAAACCTTGTTTTCCTTTTATCTAGTGGAAGATTCATGAGTCCCAATCCACTTTCTAATTTCATCTACGTTCCTTGAACGCTCTAGGGATTTGATGATATTAGGATTTTTATAAGTAAGCTATAGCTTCAAAGAAAAGAACGTAGAAACCTTGTTTTCCTTTTATCGGTGGAAGATTCACGAGTCTCAATCCACTTTCTAATTTCATCTACGGTCCTTCGAACGCTCTAGGGATTTGATAGTGAAACCGCATTAAGTTCTTTGAAAACACCTACTACTAGATAATAACTACAAAAAGCTTGTGTTACTCAAACAGGGTTGTTTACCTTCAAAGATCTTAGTTACTACTTATTTAGATCTCTCACACAATTACAAATGTAAGATTTCTAACTAGTTATAGACTCTATCAACTCTTACTATATTGCACGCTAGAATAAAAACCTCTCTTATCATGGGTTATAATTCAAGAAAATAACCTATTGAAATAATGAATTTAAGAATACAAAAATACCTAATATGACTTTAAGGACTTGTCTCCTATTTTCTTAAAAAAATACCTAATATGTTAATATCAAACCTCAAACTATTTATGCAATTGGTTTAGTTTATCCTTAGTCTAGAACAAAGAATTACTCACTCATATTCATGGAAAACATCATCAGTTGAATTAAAATAATTATAATAAAGAGTATGTCCATCTTGAGTAGCTCCCAAACAATGAAAATCTCTAATTGCAAAACTAATAATAATAGATAATAAAAGCAGATAATTAACTCAAAGCACTAGCCTCTATTTATAGTTTAGGCTAGTTCTAATCTTATTCAAACTCAAATTCCTAGTCTTAATCTAAAAAACTTGTAACTGATGTTAGTGTCGCAACCAACGTCGTGTAGTTTCTTCATAAATCGACGGTTGAATCGCTGAGTCTTGACTCGGCATATTTCATCTCTTCTTGGCATCGTTCTCAGTGTCGTTGACTTTGTACTGAAAATGTTGTCCAAACTGTTGAGTTTATGATTTACATGCTTTTGGTGATCAACGTTGTTGATGGTGCTGCCTTCACATTTCCTACTACGCTGACACAACACTGTAGGTCTTCTGTGGCATTTTACTAGCGTCGTCTGCTCAATATTGGTTACGGTGATCAAATCGGTGGTTGTATCTTGCCTTAGTCAAATCCTTCTATTTCTTCCTCATTTCTTCATTTTTCATCATTCTTCCATTATAAATCCTGAAAACACATAAACAAGGCAAAACCCAGTGTAATATAGTCCTTTTTATTCAAATAAGCCTTAAATATAGTATAAAACTTGGTATAATTATTGACTTGTCACATGCATTTGGGAAATAGTTAGATTCTGGTTTCAATTGAAGGCTTATCTTTGATTTAGTCAACGATAAATTCTCCTACTACAAGTCCATTAGGGATTTAAACAAAAAAAAAATTAAGACTTATGGCTAAAAACTAAATTTGCAGCGATATTGCAATTAATGCTGCACCAAATGTCGTTCCATAGTCTTCATGTCTTTGGCTAAATCGCTTTTAGAATTGGTTATACTGGTTAAATACACAGGTGGTCTGACTTATATAGGAAGAGGATACAATTCTTTAATAGTAAATCTTGTTCCTTGACTTGGTGTTGTTATTGACAGCACGAGTTGTGCGGCTGACTACAATTAAGCAGTTGAAGAAGGCAGAGCAATAAATACTTGCTCAGCATATTCCCCCGAGTGATTTAAAACCTTTTGTTTATTCCATCTGTTCATTAATTTGTAAAGCCATAACAGACCATAGTGTTTTTTTTTTTTTTCACTTGTTTATATTGATGTTTTCATATTAGCACGTCTGTCTAACTACAGACCCCGGAAATTGGGACAGGTTAACCCAAGATGATATTGTTATTTGTGTTTGTTGGAGATTCAAAGAACAAATCTTAGCTACCTTTTTGCTGTGCTTGTCTAGATACCCCATTTGGCTTTTATCTGAGCATCACCTCATTAAAGAATAATTATAACCTTCGCTGATGACCAAAGCTATTAAATCTCTTTGCACCTGTTATTGTCTTTCTAAATTTAAATTTTATTTAATCCACTCTGCGGTTGAACTAGTTGTTTCTTTGGTGCAACGGGAAGTTACTACATGATTTCTTGGTACGAAGCTTTCCATTTGATTTTCTTATGGTGATTTTGTGCTAATAAATTTATCCGTGCAGGCTATTACTTTCCATGGTTGCAACAATTTCAAACTGAGGGACCTAACAATGCTCGTTAATCAACAAAGGCACCTCTTATTGCCTCCAATGGAACTGGTGCGGTCGGAAAGTTACGGGTATGAGCTTGATGACCAATTGGTCATGGGATCAAATCCTGCCCTCCTACTTCAGATATGTTAATGTAAGCAATTATTCCAATTCGATCTTGCTTGCCTATTCTGGTTGTTATTATCCTTTTGCGATTACAACATACTAAATGTTGTGTGGCTGTGATTTGTAACTCGCTATTGCTAGATTTTTTTTAAACTGTTGGGAGTAGTTAGAACTTAGAAACACAAGGGTAGGGAACGTTTGTTTACATATTAATTGAACATAAGAGTGCAGAATTTCTCAGGTCCAATGTGATCGGCTTGTTTGGGAGATTCGGGAACTTCTCAACAGGCGTGGAGAGACCATAGTGCAGAGGACTCCTCGACAACATAATGGTTGTGAGGATAGGCCAGCCAAAGAGGCCCTATGTAACAGGGATCACTT
Organism: Stephania japonica; assembly: GCA_039657345.1. NCBI lineage: Eukaryota > Viridiplantae > Streptophyta > Magnoliopsida > Ranunculales > Menispermaceae > Stephania > Stephania japonica. Next base: position 15,404,327 of record CM077560.1, on the reverse strand, counting down.
TGTTTGATTCAGTACCACCTTGTATTAGTTTACTTCTCGATAATGAGAAGCCTTTGTGCAGAACACCAAAACGCCTCTGTTCTCTCTGGTGCTGAAGCGCTGGGTCAGCGTCTCTCGCCATGAACGGAATAGACGAGATTTTTGGGACCAAAATTGACCCTTTTTTGTCCTTTGTCAACACCAAGAATTGTGACTCGATAACCTTTAATTTTCTATAAAAGAAAGAGTCCTAATACGAATCAATTACACAAAAAAACATTGAGAAAACAAAAGTTTTGAATCAAGAGCTTTCCTACGTGTTCTAGCATCATTCTTCTGCAAGTTCCTTAAAGAGTGTTCTTGGTTAGAGTTATGTTACACACTCATCATCCAACAACCATTAGAGACTTGATTGTATCTTGAAGGCAAGTTCTGATTATCCCAGTGTGTATATGCAGTTTTGATCGGTAGGGAAAAATCTTGTCTAAAAGAGAGTGATTATGCGCCTCGTGATTTCAAAGTTGAAGAGATTTTGCACCAACAATTTTTAGACGATCTTTCTCATATATGGCTTCTTTGACTTTTGACGGAATTGCACAAACGAATGAAAATGACGTTTCTTCATTCTCCTCCAAACTCAATTCAAATGGTGGATTCGTTCCTCATTCCATACAAATCATGAACCATGATTTGACCTGTCTTGAAAGGTTCAACGGCGACAATTTTACGCGATGATGCGCATGAGGCACTACCTGAACCAACTCCGAATGATTCAAACGAAGTGGTGGATCGACGTGTCACGAGGAAAGTGGATAACTATCTTTGTTGGGGCTACATAATTAATGTGCTCTCCGACAATGTTTATGTGGCGCATCGAACCATTGAATCAGCGAAGGAGTTGTGGAATACGCTAGACACCAAATACCAAATCGAGGAGTCTAGCAATCGTAAGTTTTAATTTCAAATTATTTAGATTTCAAGATGGCTAACGATAAGTCATTACTTACACAAGTACATGACTTACAAAAGATCGTTGGTGATCTTAAGACTGTTGGAATTTCTATTGAAGAAGAATCCCAAGTGAGTGTAATTATTTTGTAATTATTTTCAAATTATCAGCTAATTGGAATAATTACAAAAAGAAACTAATTCATGAGGAGAAGAATTATACTCTTGAATCCCTCCAACGTCATCTTCGAATTGAAGAAGACTCTCAAAAGAGAGAAAGAGGGTTGGAGATGAATTGAATTTTGAATCCGTTTCAAAGGAGAATTTAGTGGAATCTCACCATTCCAAGAAATTTAAGGCCAATAATGATTCAAAATTCAAGAGAATTGCCAATGACAACACTTCAAATAAGAAAGGGAAGTGTTACTATTGTTACAAATCGGGACACTATGCACGAGAATGTCGTTCCAAGAAGAAGTTCTTGAAGAATAAAGAAGTGATCAAGGAGAGTCACAACGTGGAGCATATAGACATGAAACTCATGGCAACAATTTGCCAAGTCAATGCGGTTGCAAATGAAATTGGGTGGTGGCTGGATACCGGTGCAACCATACACATTTGCAAGGACCGTAGTCTTTTCAAGACATACGAAGATCTGGCCACTAGTGAAGAAGTACGCATGGTGAATAACAATCACACCTAGGTGGTTGGCAAAGGAACGACGGATATCAAGCTTACTTCGAGAAAAGTTTTACATTTGATTAATGTTTATTATGTACCCGATATGTGTAAGATCCGATGACCTCCTTAATAAAAGAGGTTTCCGTTTTGTCTATAAATCGGATAGGTTTATCTTGTCCAAGGGAGGTGTTCCTACTGGCAAAGGGTACTTATGTAATGGTGTGATTACGTTGAATGCAATAACAGTGAATTATTCTTCTTATATTGTTGACTCATGTTCTTCTATTGCTGATTCATGTTCATTATGGCATGGTAGATTAGGCCATATTAATTTTTGTTGCATTAGAAATATGCATAATTTAAGCATAATTACTAATTTAATATTGATCATGATATTAAGTGTGAAATATGTGCATAAACAAATATCACAAGGCAATCACACAAATCGGTTCAAAGATCATTTCAAATTCTTGATTTGATACATAGTGATATATATGATTTGAAAAGTCATGCTACATTAGGAGGAAACAAATATTTTCTCACATCTATTGATGATTTTTCAAAATATGCATATGTTTATCTTTTGAAAAGCAAATATGAGTTTTATGAAAATTTTCTTGCTTTTAAATCAGAAGTTGAAAATCAACATAACAAGAAAATTAAGGCTTTAAGATTCGATAGAGGTGGCGAGTATTATTCTAAGGAGTTCACAAAAATTTGTGAGACTAATGGAATTATACATCAAGTCATGACACCTTATGCACCACAACAAAATGGTGTGGCGGAAAGGAAGAATAGAACTTTATTAGGGATGGTGAATTCGATGCTACTAAGTTCTAACTTGCTTTTGAATCTATAGGGGGAAGCCATTCTTTCGGCTTGTTTTATTTTGAATAGAGTTATATTAAATAACACTAATGTAACCCCATATGAGTTATGGTTCGAGCGACAACCCAATTTTAAGAGACTTAAAATTTGAGGTTGTTTGGCTTATGTAAGGAAACCGCATCCTAAAAGGCCTAAATTGGGAAATATAACCTATAAATGTATTTTTATTGGTTATTCAAAGCATAGTGTGACATATAGATCCTTGAATTTGGAAACTAATGATATAATTAAATATATAGATGTACAATTCTTTGAACATTTGAACAAAATACATGACATACTTTTGCATCATGGGAATCTATAAGAGTTGTCTCAAAACTCTTCTAATGAACAAAATCATGGAAATCTAGAAGATTTGCCTTCAAATTCTTCTAATGAAAAAGATGATCCTCCTACTAACGTTGGCAAGAACGTTAAAGCAAGGAGAAGTAAGAGGCAAAGGATTGATAAATCTTTTGGTCGGGATTTCCTACCTTACTTGGTTGAAGGAAATAGATGTGAAATTAAGGAACAAACAAAATTTGTCCTTAATGTTGATGATGATCCTATTTCGTTTTAACAAGAAATTTCAACAAGGGATGCTTCATTTTGGAAAGAAGCGATCAATGATGAGATGAATTTGATCTTATTGAATCAAACATGGGTACTTTTTGATCTTCCGCCGAGATCAAAGGCAATTGGGTGCAAATGGGTATTCAAAGGGAAATTAAATGCCGATGGAACAATAAACAAGTTCAAAGCTCATCTAGTAGCTAAGAGCTATAGACAAAACATGGCATTGATTATTTTGATCCATATGCATCGATTGAAAGAATAGCATCCATTCGGGTGTTGATATCTCTTGCTTCTATTCATCACTTAGTTATCCATCAAATTGATGTAAAAACAGCTTTTCTGAATGGTGATCTAGAGGAAGAGATTTATATGAAACAACCGTAAGGTTTTGTTATGCCTGGTAAAGAGAAGAAAGTTTGCAAATTGGTAAAATCTCTCTATGGCTTGAAGCAAGATCCTATGCAATGGCATGAGAAGTTTGATACGGTCGTGCAATCGTTTAGATTCAAAGTCAATTATGTTGATAAGTGTATTTACAACAAGTTTGACAATGACGTTAGTGTCATCATATATTTGTATGTGGATGAAATGCTCATATTTGGGACTTCTCTAGCCTTAGTTGAAGAAACTAAACGATTCTCGCGTACTAGTTTTGACATGAAGGACGTATTAGAAGCTGACTTAATTTTGAGAATCAAAGTCTTATGTCAAGATAATGGTCCTACATTATTGCAATCTCATTATATTGAAAAGATTTTGAAGAAATTTTGTCATTTTGATCAAAAGTCAGTTTGTACTCCTATCAAACCTTATTTAAAACTAGTAAAGAACACCGATAGGTGTTTATCACAACTAGCGTATTCTAGTGTGATAGGAAGTCTCATGTATGCTACACATTGCACAAGACCTGATATAGCATATGCGTTCTATATGCTATGTCGGTTCACTAGTAACCCAAGTAAACAACAGTGGGATGCGGTTACTAGGATCTTTAGATACCTAAAGGTAGGGGTGGCAATTCGTGTTGGCGAGTCATAAAAGTATCGTGTCGTAAATAGGTCATGACCCATATAATGCAAACCCATGACATGACATGTTTATTAATCGTGTTAATCGTTTTCGTATCTAAGTGGGTCGTGTTATAAACATGTCAGTATTCGTGTTACATGTTTATTAAATATTTTATTTAAATTTTTATAATTTATTTAATACATTTTTAAAATATATATGAATAAATTTAAATGAACATAATCCTAAATTTTTATAATTTTTATAATGGAAATGTAACCTTAAGTTTCACTTTACTTTTTCATTTAAGTCTTTACTCTTTAGTGTTGATAATGAAGGGAAAATGACTCATAACAAATAGCATATACAAGACAACAAAAATCCTATAAAAACATATAAATTTTCATATTTTTTAATAAATAATTATTAATAAAATTTTAAACTTGAATAATATATAAAAGTAAAATAAATATTTCCTCTAAAAATAAAGTTAAGTATGAAAAAGGATGTCTGCAAATAAAAAAATAAATCATGTTATTATTATGTACAAAGTAGGTGAATACATATTCAAATAGGTTGATTTTGTAATAATTTATTTATTATAACATATTTATTATTTATACATCATTCCTTAATCGTTTTAAGCGAGTTATAAACGAGTCAAGCGGGTTAACATGTTAATAACTCGTTTATTAAAAGTGTATAAACAGATTAACTTGTTTATGACCCAGACCCACTTATGCCAAACCCATGACATGTTTATTATGTGTCATGTTGTGTTAAACGTTTCATGACCCAAATTGCTAGTCCTACCTAAAGGGGACCTTGAATTATGGTCTACATTTTAATGGATATCCCCCAGTTTTGGAAGGTTACAGTGATGTTAGTTGGAATAAGGTTACACTAGGCGGAGCGGCTATTGGAGCTCAAAGAAACAAACATGTATTTTTTTTCAACAATGACATCAGAAATAATTGCCCTAACAAATGCAAACAAGGAAGCGAAATGGCTTTGAAACTTGTTAATGGAGATACCAATATAGAATAAGCCATGCCCAGCTATACTGATCAATTGTAATAACAAGACAACTCTTTATAAGGTCGCAAACAAGATTTATAATGGAAAGTTTAGACATAAATCTAAGACATAATTTTTTGAGATAGTTACTCAAAAATGGTGTTGTCAGTGTTTATTACGTGGAATCTGACAAGAATTTAGCGGATCCATTGACAAAGGGTCTTGTTAGAGATATGGTGTCTCAGACATCAAAAGGAATGGGACTTAGGTTTGTCTAAATCGATCGTCACTCGATGGGAACCCAACCTAATTCTTGAAAATACAGAATAAGTTTAATGTGGTACTAACAAGTCAAATGTGTTAGACTAAGTGTTATCACACTTACACTTCACCCGATATTTTGATATCAACAAACAATGTGAAATGGTACTAACAAGGTTGTCAAGTATTTCAGCACATCAAACTTTGTTAGACTCACAAGTTTAAATGAAGCTATACTTCACAAGTGCAAACGAAGTGGAAGAAATGACATCGGAAAAGCTCAAGAAGCAATTAAGATAAGGAAAGGCACTGTAAAGCATGTACGGAGTTATGTACATCATTTGTAAGGTATAAGAATTCAATTCCATAAGCCAAATGCATTAGAATCATGCATTTCATCATTTTGGAGTTTCAATTACTTAAAGTCTTGAATTTCAAGATTTTCAATTCCGCGAGTTTCAAAATGTTTTAAATCATACAAACGTATTTTATAGCATGTCTTTGAGGTGAACAAATTGTCAAAATCAATTTTGAATGCACCGGTATGTATTTAGATGACTTTTGGATTAATATTAAAAATATTTGTAGAAAAGCCCCTATGATTCATGAAACCGAGATATTTGATTTTCGGAGTTTGTGAAATTATCCAAGATTTTTAGACATGTTTTATGGATCCTACTAAACATGTGTGCAATGTTTTAAAAGGTCTAGTAGAATCGTAGGTCCGTTAGGGGGTTATTCTATAAAACCAGTAAAATATTTAATTTCAGGCCCCTGTACATGGAGCGCGCTCCACATTAAGGTGAAGCGCGGCCCAAGACCTGGAGTGCGCCCTATGAAATGGTGGAGCGCGCTCCCTGTCTACCTGACGGCTTTTTAAAAGCTTTCAATCCATACCCTTAATTTGAATTGGTAGATTATTTTGAGCCCTTATATCACCTACAACGGTCATACACCTTAAAAGGGTTGTAGAACATAACAAAACACCATGAACACATATTAGACTTCTCTTGCTCAAAGCACACATACGAAGTGCTTAAAAATTATGATTTTGCAAGAAAAGTAAAGATCTTATACAAACACTCACTTGGGGATTGTTGGGGCTGAACTTATGCACATCAAGTGAGGTCAAATGAAGTGTTCTAAGGTTTACAACTCTTGCTCAAAACTAGTTTTCGAATCTCACTTTTGGGGTTGTAAGATTTCTTGATTACCTACACTTTTTGTGCTATAATCTTTGTCTTATTGTCAAAAATTTGTGAGGGAATCAAGTGTGAGTGATTTGAATATATTCAAATAGAGTTTTGTGCCTAACATTGAGTTTAGATAAGACTTGAAATGGATTTGCACTTATTGAGCCTAAACTTGAACCATTAGTGTGCATGTGAAATTAGAAAAGCCACATTGAGCTTAATCTATCTTCATTGTTGTTGGTTTCATTGAAGTGTGTGTAAAATACAACTAAAAGGGTTTTTGTACTTAAACTTGATTTTCTATAAACCTGAAATACTGAGTGCACTTGTTTGAACTTAATAGTGATTTTTCATAGTGCACTACTGTAACGACCCAGAAATTTGGATTTGTGAATGATGATGTGTATTATATATTTATACTCGTATTTGAGTGACCAGACAATTAAGTCGGTGAACGAGTAGGAAAATTTGGTTACGGGTACACGAGGGATTTGAAACGCTGTTAAAATACAAATAAATGAAAATTTTGTATAATTTAATTAATTATTTATGAGACAAGGTGAAACTACGTGCGTGACGGAGAAATACGGACCGAGGAGCGCAAGATTTATGTGGGAGTTGGATAGCTTCGCAACATACGGACTATGGGATGGAAGCTGTTAAAATAACACAACTTGATGAGGAGAGTCACGGGATTTTCATCGAGATTTGTATGTATGTTGAGATGTGATAAAGGGGTAAAAGACCCATAAGGGCAGCTGTTTTGAAAAGTATGAAAAGGAGGATGAAGGGCAAAAGGGTCATTTAACCCATTTATTCATATATATAAACAACTAAACCCTTATTTCATTATTCATCTTCTTCTTTGCTCTAACCCATTGCTGCCACTCCTCCCTCCACTCGACCTCACCAAAACCGACCATGCCGGAGGTCCGTGATCTCTCTCTCCCTCTCTCTCTATTTCTCTTTCTCTATCTCTCTCCCTTTCTCGTTCTTTTCTCGGATCTCACAGTGCTTCACCATTACCGTCGCTGTAGAGGGCTGCCACGTTCGAAGCGTGACTGGAGATAACCCTACAGTATCTCCAGAGACTCGCCAACCTCCGAGCACCTCCTCCACGCAACAGAGATGGAGATTTCGGACTGTGGAGTTGCTACACTGTGGGAGCACGTTTATACACCCTGTTCCATGTTTGGCCGGCTGAGAGGACGTCCGTCGGGACTGGGGCTGGCCGGAGATCCACAATGGTGGTTCACTGATGGCTGGACGAGTCTCGGAGCACCCCCCTCGCTGCACGCATTGTTTATTAGTCAAGTTATGTGATGATGTCGACTGTTGTATTTATAGGTTTCTCCTTCGTTAAGTCTGTCCACTGCTGCTGCTTCTAGCCGCTGCTCCAGTGTGTTCGATGGTCGGAGATGGTCCCTAGAGGTCCACCCGAGTACCCATGCCCTCAGAGCACTCTTGGTTCACTGCGTATGTGTTGTTGTTGTCCGTGTGCTTGGTGTTATCAAAATTGTTTGTTGTTAAGAGTCTAGCTGAAAAATGTCGTGACTGGCGGCGCTGCTGGCCGGACCACCACTCATGGGGGATTGTCGGGGACCTTACCAATGTCCTCGATGGTCTCTCGCAACCCTTGGTGTGTGCAAACCAGTACTGATATAGTTATTTTGTGGTTATTTTACGTGTTGTCGTGTTGGTATGTGTGCATTTGAATTCCGATTAGGCGAGGTGTTTTCTGGCCATTTCATGCTGAGGAAACCCCTCTTCAAAGTTGGACAACGCCAAAATAGTTATTATAACGGTCGTCATCATCTCAATTGTTGCTCGGTTATGGTTGATTTAGGGTTCGATCATGGTGATGTTCTTGACATGGCCGAACTTATTGTGAGTAGACAAGCTTCGTTAAATGTATGGGATTTGTGTACATCTGTTTATAAAAAACGTGTGGTTATTGGTTTGGTGGTTGAGTCCTTTTTTTTCTTGTATGATGTTAATGCATGGCTAGGGTATAACGTGAAGTCATGAATGTGTGTTTCATGTCAATGAATGGTTGTGACGTCGTGGTCACGCTGCCAGTCCTCGAGGCTATAGCGTGACCCACATACGACTGAGCCGAGCTTATGATTCGTGAATAGGCTTACATATGGTGTGGTTTACAAAACCAAAAGAGTTATGGTGTTTTTGTCTAGCTTTCCGATCGATTTATCGAGTTGATCGAGCCTTAAAATGTTTTCGATGTCATTTAAAACGTTGGGAAAATACTAGGGTTTAAACCTAGGTTAGTTAATGACCCAACCCATTAATTAGAGTTTCCAACCTTGTCAGGTAGCGAGAAACTCGGGGATACGCGTTAAGGACGCGAGAGAGTGTTTACAGGTTACGATTAGTCAGGTAAGTACATGCGTACCTTGTATGTGTGTATGTTAGTAGGCCAGTAAGGAAATAACATGTGATTTATACATCCTCTATTCATTGATATTGTTGAATTGATCCCTTGTTTGATATTCCATTCCATATTCTTGGTTGTATGTTCTTGGCATGAGTGTGTGTCTTGAAGGTATCATGTGGTCTCGCACTAGCTAGGACAACGAGGGTGCCTCCTGCAGTGGTAACTGTAACAACCCCAAATTTTTCACTGACTTGCGTTACACTTATCAAAATTGTGACCCAGCTACGTGAATATTGGACAGTATTTCGAACTTCGGGAGTCGACATCGAAGTGATTTTATGATTTTTTGATTGTGTGTATTAGTATTTTAGTATTTTACGAGTCTCGCGCCGTTCGGGCAATTTTAAATTGAGTGAGGCTACGCCTATGTAAACGGGGGAGTAAAACATACAAATAAATTAATTTTCTAACAAATGTAATTAATTAGTGTTGAGATGTGGCGAGAAAACGGGCACGACGAGATAATTTACGGAGAAATACTGACCGAGGAAATGCAAAATTCATGTGGAAGTTGGATAATTACGCTACATACGGACTGCATGATAGAAATTGTTAAAGTGACACAACTCAAATGAGAACCATGAAATTTGCATTGAGATGTGTGTGTGTGTTGAGATGTAATAAAGGGAAAAAATACCCATAAGGGCAACTGTTTTGAGGTGTGTGAGAAGTAAATTGGAGGGTAAAAGAGACATTTCACACTTGTCTTATATATATATAAACAAAGAAAAAACATAATCCACTATTCACTCATCCTCTCCACACACACACCCGAGTCACCTATCCTCGCCACTCCTCTTCCTCTCCCTCTCTCACCGGTGGCTAGACCCCAGAGACGCCGGAGCTGCTGTCGACCGGAGGTAACGAGTCCCCTTCTCCCTTTCTCCCTCTCGGTAGTGATCTCTCTCGAACTCCCTCGTCTCGGTCTCCCTCTCTTCTCAAGCCATGCTCCACGGCCTTACTGTACCGCCCCAACCTCGGGGTGGTCGGAGGTCACTCCGTTCACCGGAAGTCTCTCTCTATCTCTCTCGATCTCTCTCTCCTCAAGCACGTTCACGACAGTCATGCATTTGGGCACTGCCGCCACGACTGTGCGTCCCTGGCCGACTGGCCGACATCAAAGACGACCCTACAGCCTCACCTGAAGCTCGAGGGATCTCCAAATGTGGGATAATGTGAGTCGTGGTGGTGGTGCTGGCCATCCTTGGCTGCTGTGCATCTTGAACTGCAAGTGTATTTCCCTCCTCCTCGTCACGTCTGGTCGGTGGTGTGGACGGCGCTGTGACCAGGGATCCGGTCATGGACGACTCGACGGTGTCTCACCGGAGGCCACCAATCCCAGAGGACCCCCTACACCATTGTATGTTTATAAATAACTGTGTTGTGTCGTTGTGCCTTGTTTTGTTGGTTTTTATTGGAACTGTAGGTTGTTGTCCTGGCGGCGCCGCTGCCGGCGACCGCCGTGGCCTGGTGGACTGCCGGGGGGTCATCATGATCATGTTGATCTCACCCTAGATTCAAAACCAATAGCGTGAGAGTGGTGTTCGCTGTTTTGTAAATTTTTCAATGTTTCGCTGTTTTGTGTTTTTCGTCGGAAATCGCCGCTGTCGGTGGCGCTGTTGGCCAGACTGCTGCTTCGGGAGGTTGCCGGGGACCATGCTAAACCAATCGCAACTCTCCAATGGGTCCGAGCCGGTAATGACAAATACATTGACGTGATTTCATGTGTTGTTCTTTCCTCGTTGGAAATCGCTATACTTGGTGGCGTTGCCGTCGACGCCGTGACTAGGGGAGTATCGAGGATCACACCAAACCCTTGTGTGCATCCCATAACCCCCGGAGCGTCCATATTGATGGTGGCAAGTTGTGGTAAAAACTTATGTGTTGGTTCTCTATTGCGTCAAGTGGTTGTCAACGAGACGTAGGGTGTGCACACGACCTTTCCATGTCGTGCCGGCGCTCTACGGATGTTGGACCACACCTGTGAGGTTCCCTACTCACCGGTGTATGGTCATGTTAAGTTTTGTATTGAATCGTAATTGTTGAGCGACATCGAAGTCGTGTCTCACGTTGGTTGAACGTTTATGACGTCGTGGTCACGCTGCCAGTCCTCGAGACTATAGCGTGATCTATTTACGACTGAGCCAAGCCTAAGATGTGTGATTAGGCTTATATATGTGTTGTGAATTCAAAATCCAAAAGAGTTGTGTTTCAATGGGTTTATGGTCGTTGTATCGATTGGTTATTGAGTTGTCGAGTCATTAAAAACACGGGAAGTACTAAGAAATTAACTTAGGTTTAATTAACGACTTAACCTATTAACACGAGTTTCCAACCTTGTTAGGTAGCTAGAAACTCAGGGATACGCGTTAGGATTTGCAGGAGTGTTGTACGCGGGTTGCGATTAGTCAGGTAAGTACACTTGCCTTAAAAAGCATTTGTACGTTAGTAAGCTAGCTAAGAAAATATCATGTGATTCATTTTCATTCCGTTGTGTTTGTTATTATCTACTTGTTGGCCTTCCATTCTATATTCCTTGTATGTGTGTTCTTGGCATAAGTGTATGTCTCGAAGGTACATGCGGCCTGCACTAGAAGGGATAAAACGCGGGCACTCGTGCGCACGAGTGTTTGACCACCCCTAGTGATTATGTGATACCATGTACTGAATTGTTGTGGATTGTTGTGGTATTGTTGTGGATTTTAGACCACTTATGGCCTCTCTTGACTCGTAGAACACGCATGTTTCGATTGTTATTATTTCTAGTCTGCTTATCATGCACCTTGTTTATTTAACTTCCTGTCTTTCAATTCCTGCATGATATTTAGATTGCCTTGTTTGATAACTCATGAATTACTGTTATATTCTTCTGGCATTACTTTCGATTTCTCTCAGTTGCTCACCGTCTAGTTTGTGACGGTGGGTGCAGATATAGCGGAGTGCAGTAGAGGCAAGGGACCTTGCCTAAGAGACTTTATATGAGCGGCTGGACTTGAGGAACCTTGGAGTAGGTTTTATGTTTTTGCTATTTTGTATATCGTTTCTTACTTATGTTTCTGGGATTATTGAACTTAGTGTTTTGGTGAGACTGATATCATGTATATATGCTTATCGAATTGTACATGAATAGCCGGGGTTTTTCACATTATAGAATTCCTAATTTTCCTTTGATTGAGTTATTTCCCCTTGTTATTTACTGTTTAGTCTTTCGTTGTGTATTATTGCAATAACTCTTTCATAAATTGTTAAATTGAGTAAATATGAGGCTGACTAGGTTCGTCAGGTTGCCGAGTGATAACTCGGGGCTTGTACGGGTCTAGGCCTGGCGTACTCAATTGCACGGGGAAATTGGGGCCGTCACAGTAACTGACCACCCTTAGTGTTGTGTGTACTGGGTACAGGATTCAAGAGGTGTTGTGATGCCTCTCGATTTCAAGCTGCGCTAATTTTGCGACATTGCCCGGGGAGATCTTACGAGATCTTTGTCGTATTGCTGTGAAATTAGACCACTCATGAGCCTCTTTTGAATATTAGAACATGCAAATTTCAATTGTTTATCTAGCAGTCTGTTTATCATGCACTTGATTTACTTACTTTCCTGCTATTTCGTTTCCGCATGATATTTAGACTGCTTTACTTGTTAAATCATGAATTACTGTTATATTCTTCTGGCACTACTTTCGATTTCTTCAGTTGCTCACCGTTAGTTTGTGACGGTGGATGCAGATAGGGTGGAGAGCAATAAAGGCAAGGGGCCCTGCCTAGGAGACCTACTTTAAGGACTAGCAGCGGGATCAGGGAGACTTTATAGTATGTGTTTATGTTTTGCTTACTTGTATATCGTTTCATACATATGTTTTGGGATTATTGAACTTGACATTTTTTATGAGACTGGTATCATGTATATATGCTTATCGAATTGTACATGAATACCCGAGGTTTTCCACACTTACAGAATTCCTATATTTCCCTTGATTGAGTTATTTCACGTATTATACTTGTTTAGTCTTCAGCTGTGTATTATTGCAATAACTCTTTCATAAATTGTTAAAATTGATGAATCGAAGGCTGACTAGGCTCGTCAGGATGCCGATTGATGACTCGGGGCCTACACGGGTCTAGGCCGGGCGTACCTAATTGCACGGGGAAATTGGGGCCGTTTCAACTACATTGACTTGAAACCTATTTGTGATTAATCTATACTTGATTTTGTGGTTTCATGCTTATGTTGTTTTAACAACATATTTACAAGGATCTTGTTCTTAATCTAAACTTGTTTGAGCTTAAAATTGCATCTTTTATTTGTGCATCAATTAACCATTTATTGGAACCAAGTTGAGTTCAATCTATATTCTTCCTAATTGGTTTCAATATTGAGAGTTATCCTATAAAAACTTGATTTTACAAGTCATCTCAATTGGCAAAGTCTCACTTGCATCGATTCATTTTAGAATTACTTTTTGCTTGTAAAAGGAGAACAACTTATACAGCATTAACTTGTAAAGCACATTTTCATTGTATTCATCAAACTTTAATTGTAACACTTAGTGGGATCTAAGTCAAAAGGGAAGACCTAGTTGAGGCTAGGCATAAACCCTAGTTGAGGCTAGGTGGAAAAATTATAGTTGGGTCTAGATGGTTGTATAAGACCTTATTGCGGTAATGTATCTTGTAAAAGACCTAGTTAAAGCCAGGCATTCACTAAGCTTGCGGGCTTAGGGATATTTACTTGTTGGTAATATAAGTGGGGGGTTAAAAATTCTAACCAGTGAGGTTAGGTAGTGGATGTAGATCAGTTGGATCGAACCACTATATATCGTGTCTCATTTCCATCTCTTCTACCTCCTTCACTTAGTGTAGCCTTCAATTTCTTTTGAGTTATTCGATGCATTGCTATTATTCATTACTACTACACTTTATCATTTAGCTCAACTCGTCAAGCTAACTTAATGGATTAGCAAAAAATATTTTAAAAAATATCATTTGACCATCGCACCCAATTCGTCCCCCTCTTGGGTGACCTTTAAAGTGAAGATTACGAAACACTAGAAAATAAAATTTCTAGGTCCTTTCTTGGTTCTAGTGTTGTTTTCTGCATGATGGAGGTTGACAATTGGGTCTTAATAAGTCAAATAGAGTGACTTGCATAATCACTTAAGTATACTTACTTGTATGGTTGTCGAAGTGGGCCACTTTTTATGAGCCTAACCGACTCTAGAGCACTCAAGAAAGACAGGATTTGCATAAGGCCACGATGTGCAATCAACAGAACACTCTTACTTACAGGAAATCAGTATGTGTGATATTTTCGATTTTTGTCGCAAGGGTACATGGTACAAGATTCGTTCACCATAGCACCTGATGAAACTTTGAAGTATTTGTACTAAGTGAAAAGTTCAAATCCAAAAGACACTTCTCATTTATGTACAGATTTTGGAATAATGCTATATTTATCTGTTTTTTTGTCATGTTATTTCCTAATGTAATTTTCAATTTATATATTTATATAATTTGAAAATAGGAGGAAATTGTAGGATTTAAAAAAAAAAAAAAAAACGTGTTTCTGTTGTTGGGTGTTGAAGTGCCAGGTTGGCGCCTCATCGACCTTAATGAAATAGACACGATTTTTAGGACCAAAATTAACGGTTTTTGTCCGTTTTTTACACTAAGAGTTGTGTTTCTTCGTACGGACTCGATAACCTTTGGTTCTCTATAAAAGAAAGAGTCCTAGGACGAATCAAATACACAAAAAAATATTAGGAAACCAAAATTTTTAAATTAAAAGAGTTTTCCATTGTGCTCTAGCATCATTCTTCTACAAGTTCCTCAACGAGTATTCTACGTTGGAGTTGTATCATTCAACAACTATTAGAGACTTGATTGTATCCTGAAGGCAGGTTTCGATTATCCCAGTGAGTATACGCAGATTCGACTAATAGGGAGAAATGTTGTCTAAAAGAGAGCGATTACGCGCCTTAAGTCTTTCTTTGGTTCTCTCGTTCTGTTCATGATTTCAAAGTTGAAGAGATTTTGCACCAACAACTTGTGGACTTGTAGTCCCATGAATCTTGCACTGAGATGTTTGTGCACACATTCTTATGTCTATTAAGGGGGGCTCAACAATTGTATAACAAAATGTTGTCACAAAAGTGTCACCCTAACATTATCTAAAAGTTAAAATATATGAATTTATACAAGAATTTGAGGTAAATTGCACCCATTGTCATCCAAAAATTTAATACACTAGTCAGTGAACTTTATGAACTATAACGTCAAAGTCATTTGGTAGTTTTTCGTCTAGAGGTCCAACGAGAATTCCCACGTGGTGGCCAGTGGCTTATTATCTCACATTAAATTTATTGTCTTTCAGTGCAATGCCACTGTGCTCATTTATGTATTGACCTCTTACCGAAAAAGCTACATTAGTGAATGGTGTTACAAATTGTGAAGTTCAGTCATTTGAATTACAATATAGAAATCCATGGGCCCGGAGAGTGTTGGGCCTCACATGGATAGGTGGGTATACAAATAAGGTTGGAGCCCATCTTACACAAAACTAATTAGGTTGTGCTAGGATCTAATCTACACCACTTATATACCACACCAAATCTTATTATATTTTCGATGTGGGATTATATGCTCCAACACTCCCCCTCAAGTGAAACTAGGCATGGACTAGTTGTAACTTGCCAACACAAACCTACTTTTAGAGGTTTCGACAAACATACATAGGCCTACTCTTATAAGCTTCTAGGTCCACAAACGGGTCCAGACTCCACCGCTAGTCCAAACAGGTCATTAAATACGAGCTCAGAATCATTCTGCTCTGATACCATATCAAATTCTCACAGCCGCGCTATACATGCGTACATGAGCCTAGGGGTGCACACAGATTGGATCCAGTCCAATTAAGGTCAATCTGCAATCCAATCCAATTATTGTGGATTGAAAAATTACAGTCCAATCCAATCCAAATAATTCATCAATCCAATCATACACCCTCACAAAAGCACAAAAAATGTGCACGTTGCAATATGCAACGCACAAAAAAAGGTTGAAAGCGTAATAAAATAGTTAAAATAAGCATAGTCTTTTAGATATTATAGTTTAGAGTTGATAGTTTGGGTTGATTTTTTTAGATAGTATAGTACATACGAGTAGATATGTATATGTGTTGATGTGCTAAACGGACTGGATCGGATTGGATCTGCAGTTTTTTAATGTAGGATCCACAATCCAATCCAGTCCAGCCGGATTAGTGAGTTTTTAATCCAGTCCAGTTCAAGGGATCAAGAAATTGATCCAATTAATTATAATTGGTCCGAATTGGACTGGATCCGCATATTGGTGCAATCCAAATTCTCACGGCCGCGCTGCAAATGCTTGGGTGAGTCCATGTATTTCCTTCGCTAGCACTGATATTGTCCCCAACTTATCTACCTTTCAACTTTAGATGTGAAGTTTATCTTTAAAGGCCTTGGTACTAGTTGGAAAGAGTTAATCACTTATATACTTTATTTCTAAGTTTCATTTAATCAACGTGGGACTAACTTTCGATCCACACATCTTCAATACTCTACTATGGACCGAAAGTTACATGATCAGAGGCCTTTTTTTCTTTCAGGTCCCATTCGAACCATAGGCTTTAATACCATATAGAAATTCATGGGTCCGGAGAGTGTTGGATCACACACGCATATATGGATATACAAATGAGGTTGGAGTTCATCTTGCACAAAACCAATTGGCTTGAGCTAGAATCTAATCTACACCACTTATATACCATACCAACTCTTATTATATTTTCGATGTGGGATTATATACTCTAACATACAAGTTGTAGAGTTGAGGGACCATATGTTTACAAACTTAAGTTTAATGACTAAAGTGTTATAAACTAAAATGTTGGATGACTAGGTGTGTAATTTACCCCAAGAATTTGACACTGATCAAAGACAACTAATTTAGGTACTTAACCTTGTCATTTCAGTTTCATGCGTTGTTTTTCACTTTTCACCCCCCAACTACTTGAAAGTTACGTTCCAACCTCCCCGCCTCTATCACATTAATTAATAACAAGCTAGTATATACGGTTAAACTACAAAATTTTCATACTTCCGCTACTAATCATTGAAGGACTAATTATATTGTTATTTTAATTTTAATTAATATCATTGTGGTAGCGTGGATAGTTTGGGAAGTAGCATGCACTTAAGAAGTTGTGAGTTCATCAGCTTCTATTATTAACCAAATTGTTAGTGCATAGTGAGTTGGCCTCAAAAAAATGTTAGAAAGTTTGGGAATAGATGATATCCTCGGCTACCAAAAAAACAAAAAATGTTAGTGAGCTTTGGGTCGTAGGTAATTAAGTTTAAATGCACGTCTAACCAAAAATAAAATAAAAGTGCATGCACGTCTAAATCCAATCAATTTAGTTGCAGTAGTTCAAACTACACAAACAAAGTGTCAAAGGGGATCAACTAAAATGTGTTTTTGAATTTTTTTTTCTTAAGTAAAATTTGTTAGATGCGTTAATGGTTAGTTATCGATATGGGTGTCAATTTTTTTCCCCGCGTGCGGGTTTGATTTTATCGGACTTGGAAAAAAAAAAGTTTTGATAGCTTTTTAAGATTCGTGTCCAAGTCCAGACAATCCCTCTAAATCTAAACTTTATCTGAATATCAAATTACATCTATTTTTTATGAATATATACATCTATCAACTATAAAGCACGAATCTTCAAATTTTGAGTGATAAGCAAAAAGTTTTTTTTGCCCTTATTTTTTTAGTATTTTACATACATCTTCAAATCATATTTTTTGCCCTTTTTTACACTCATATAATTCAATGGATGTGAATTGCATTACCCCAATTCTCTCTCTCTCTCTCTTGCATTACCCAATTCTCTCTCTCTCTCTCTCTCTCTCTCTCTCTCTCTCTCTCTCTCTCTCTCTCTCTCTCTCTCTCTCTCTCTCTTTCTCTTTATGTCTCATTTCGCTCGCTCTCTTTATGTCTCATTTCGCTCGCACTCGCCTCTTTCGCTCAATAAGGTCTGGTTAAGATTTCCCGCTCGCTACAACCGCGAGCTCATTCGTGCAAAGCACGTAACAAAACTAGTCAACATTCCGCACGTGAGTTGAAGACATCATTTTTTTCATTTTACAATGGAATGAAATTAAATATTTTCCCTTCTTTTTTAGGCTTGAGATCTGCAATGAATTTTACTTTCAATTAGCAATGTGAAAAAGGGGGTTACTAGCTTAATACTGGTAGACAAACACTTCTTAATGCATTAAATCTTTTTGCAAATGCATCTCAATAGTAAAGTTAAATGATGTAGCATAAAGACCTAACACATAGTCTTAATTAAATATATAAAAAAATGATTACATGAAATAAGAAACAAATTGAGGATCGAAATCAACAAAAAAAAAAGATTGAATTGAAAAAATAATAAGATCACATGATCAAGTACTGGATCAACACTTGTTTGACATGGCGACAATGATAAAGACAACAAACTACAATGTTGTCAATTCTACTAAGATAATGTTTGCTTTTGTGATGCCAATGTAATTTAAGCTATCTACTAACTTGTGACGGCCCCGCTTCTAATCTAGGGCACCGTCCGGCCTAATCCCGTAATTAAGCCCTAATCACAACACATAGGACCCGATTACGAATTAGTCAGCCTTTACTACCGGTGTTCTCTTGTTTAAACAATTATTTCATTTAGCGGAAGTCTTTAATATTTTAGCAGAAAATTTTTTTTTTTTTTCTTTTATAACACCTAAGTGTGGAAACCAGGATATAACAATCACCATATATATGCAAGTAAACGACGAACATATATAAACAAAGTGAAAGCCAAAAGTCGGGTAATCTAACACTCATCCCAATAACATCCCAAAAGATAAAGACATAAGTAAACATAATACAAAAAGTACCCTACGTGTATGGGCAGCTACGCGCTCGGAGCTCAGAGGTAGTCGCCGATCTTCTCCTTGCCCGGCCTGGTGCTGCTCGACGGATCTACACCCACCGTCACAAACTAGACGGTGAGTATGATGATATTTAAGTGATAACCGGGGAAATCTAATACTACATTTCCAATTTAAACAAAAGGTATTTAAAAGCATATGTAGTGAAGAAATGCTTGAATAAATAATGCAAGTAAATACCAACGTTAACGAGATACACAAACCGACACAAAGCTAAGTCGAGATGATCTACGTCCCGGTCGGCGGTGAGAACTATCACCTAGCCTTTTCCACTACCGTATGGAGCTATGCTCAACATATGATAATAATCTCTCTTTTTTTTTTTCCTAATAACCTCAAATTGCGGAGTCGTGCTCGCGTATTTAAATCAATTATACTTGCCGACAACCCCGTGGTCCATGCCACGTGTGCCGCCCAAGTGTAGTGGCGAGTGCCGGAGACCCCGAAAGACCGAAATCCTCGTGAATCCGCGCATCTCGTGTGCAATGGACACTAGATAATCCCTACTTTAGATTTCAAGAATATATATCCTACAATGCTATGATTTCAACACAAGTTAGGCTACAAAGCCCCAAAGGAAATAGAACACAAGTCCAACATAGCAGATAATCCTATAGCATGCATTTTCTAAATATTCATTAGCCTCATTCCAAGATAAAAATTGAGCATATAAGGAAACATGGAGTCAATGATATAATGAACAAGGCATCATGCTATATCGATATTCAATATGAATAGAAACAAGGAAAGCATGATGTGGAAAATAAATTAGCTAGTCTACAAATAGACTAAAAATTTATCAATGACTGGAATGAAATAAAGTAAAGAGTTCCCAGTTTCACTTACAAGTCAATGCAGTAGTCCTAGCTATCCGGCCTCTCGACACCCCGACTCGTGCACCCGAACTTCCAAGAATTCCCTTTAATTCCTGAAGTTCATTTTATGTCATTTTAATTGGTTTAAAGTCACAATAAGTGGATTCATGATATTTAACCAAAATTTAGAATTTTATGTCAATCTTTAATTTTGGCACATTTTTCGAGTTATTTCGGGGTACCAAAAATACTCGAGAAGTCCCTAATCATTTTTTCTACCTTTTTCAAATTTTCTATATTTTTCTAGAATTTTTCCCAATTTTTCTGATATTTTTTTCCTATTTTCCCTATTTTCCAACAAATTAAAACTGTTTTTTTTTTATAAATAAAATATTATTTAAAAATATTATTTAAATAATATATAGGTTGGTCCCCCGAACCGGGTCCGACCCGACCCAATCGGGTCGGCCCGGTTCGGCCCATATGGCCGGTCGGGTCGGGCCGGCCCTGTGCCCACCCGGTTGGGCCAGGGGCTCGTTTGGCCCGCCCACTGGAGATGGGCCCGGGCCGGCCGGCCGCCCTGGGGTGGTGGCACGCACGCACGCACGCGTGCGTGCCCCCCCCTCTTCTTCCTCCTTTCAACCGAGGTGGTGCGCCTCTTGTTCTTCCTCTTTTTTTTTTTTTTTTTTTTTTTTTACCTTCTCTCTTCTCTCTTCCTTCACTTCCCAATTCATCTTAAACCTCATGGAGATCAACAAGGCACCAAAATTTCACCCCAAATCCACAAAACAATATACATTTCTGATTTCATGCATGCAACAAAAATCCGAAATTACCCAAATTCGTCACCAATCAATGCAAGTCCGAGTAAAACTAGTGTAATTCATCACAAGAACTCAAAAACCTCCAAGATAACCTCCAAAAACCATTAAAATCAATGTAAATTCGAACTTCACCAAGACTCATTTTTAATGGAAAATCAAGAACAAATGAGGGATTTGTTACCTTGTATCTCCGTGTTGACGCCTAGATCACCTCTCCAAAGCCCGAATCTACTCTTTCTCCAACCCGATTTCTCTCACAGATCCCTCAAATTGTTTGAGCAAAAATGAGATTTTTGCATGTTAACAGTGAAAGGTTGTATATATATGTTGATGGGATCTAGTGTGCATTGCGCATCTCGAGGTAAATCTAATGGCTACTAACTAGGCAGTCCAGCCTCTCATGTGACACAACTTGGTGACTCCCATCATGGGAGTGTGTGGCAGCACGAATCTCGAGGTATGTCCTAAGGTTAGTTTAATTCACAACAAACTATAGGATATTAAAATGTAATTTCTTAATAAATAAACCATAGGTTAAATCGATTAATGTACATTAATCCCATATGGACCATAATTAATTGGTCACACAAATTTGTAAAATTCATCTAAGTGGTCACACCGACTCTCAACTACCCGGCACTCGGTGTCCCGACTCGCACGCAACTCGAGGCGCTTTCCTCGTGCGTCGAACGTCGTATTTTCTAACTAAATTAAATAACTTAATTTATGTTAAGGTAGATTTGAAATAAATTGTTATTTCCTAGCCTAGTCTCGCTACCCCGATAATTCCACTAGGTACTCATACTTGCACGCACTCCAAGGCGTGTCCCCGCTCACGTCAACTCGACGTCTATGGTTTGCAAAAATGGACTTAATTAGTCTACACACATACACAACACTAGGCATACACCAAGTACAAATATAACATTTGCCTCGGCCACGTGCCTCGGTCAATATGCGCGTCTCATGCGGGCCCCACGTCACGGGTCAGTGATCCTGATTAAGCAAGTTAATCAAGATTAGGAAATTGGGCCGTGACATAACTCCACTAAAAATAAAAAAAGCTATTTACTATGCTTATGAAGGAAAAAGTCAAAACTAAGCTATGAGTGAGAGAAAAAGAGATCGAATAGAAACATATAGAGGATAAGAGAGCGTGTGATAGAGAGTAGAAATCAAATGCTATATATTGACAATGCAATGCAAAATTTTTGGAATTGAAATATTCAAATTAATATATAAACTCGAATTTAGCAAGAGTCATGTCCATCACCATTATGAAAATCCCTTCAAATTAGGAAATTTTTTCTTTTTGCTAACTATTGAGATCTTTGTACCCTTTTTTTAGTCAAATCACGTGTTTTCTTTTACATTTTTATGAAAGTCCCTTCAAATTAGGGAACTTTATCTTTTTTATGAGTTTTGAGAATTTTTTACCATTTATTTTTTGGTTAAAGAATATGTCATCTTTTTTTGTGAAGTTAAACTACCTATTGAAACCACCCTTAATTATCTCTATATCCATCCTCGTCAATTGCCACGTGACACAATCAAACGGAAAAACTAAATTCATTTTAAACAATAAAAAATAAAAAGACTTAAGTACCCTTTTTTGTTGCTAGGACATGAATTGGAAAAAAAAATATTGTACTTGACAATGGAGGGTAAATTTATAGTAAAAGCTATTTTGGCCTCACCTTAACTACCTTGAAGGATTTCCATTATATATATATATATATATATATATATATATATATATATATATATATATATCTTACGTATTACGTACTAGGAGTCCAACTCAAGGCAACAATACAAAGTTACTATATTTGGGTTTTATATAGTTGTCATATTTATGTAATTTTGATATTAGTTTCAAGTATTACTATATTTGTGTTGATATTATTAGTTTCTTTATTTATGCATTACAAGCTTTATAAATAAGAACACCCCATTGTATTAAGTTTTGCCCTGTTTTACGCTAATATATATATATATATATATATATATATATATATATAAATGAATTTTTTTTTGTGAGAAGCGCTCACAACGCGACATGTGACGTGTGATAAGCTCTCACAACTTGACATGTGATATTATGGTGTCATAATATTAATTTTATAAGAAAAAAAACACAAGCCATTGATCTTTCTTGCACTTAAGTGATGATAGGATGATAAAACATATAAAATATAATTTCGACATCATTAAGTATAATTTCTATTTTCGTTTTTTCCCTATTTTTAGGTTATGTTTTTAACTGTTATACAAATCAAATTTTTGGTTTTTAAAATTTTTTCGTAATTTTTTTACTTTTCGTTTTTTTTGCTATTTTTAAGGTTATGCTTTTAGTTGTTATACAAATAGATTTTTTGGTTTTAAGATTTTTTTTCGTAATTTTTTAAGTTTCTTTTGCTAATTTTTAGGTTATTTATTAGTTGTGATAAGATAGGATTTTTTATTTTTAAATTTTTTTTGGAAATTTTCTCATTTTTGTTTTTTTTTTTTGCTATTTTCTAGTTTATTTTTAACTTGTCAAAAGGAAAGATTTTTGGGAGGTTGTGGTTCGACTCCCCCTAAAGTAAAAAAAAAAAACTTATTTATGTTATTTTTAGCTATTTTTATTTCTATATTTGTTCATTCTAAACATTAAATCTAATTAAAAACTAGGATTATCAATTTTTTTAGTCTCTTAATCATTAACTATCTTTTCGAGATTACCTATTTCTGATTTATCAACTTTCCTTTTTAAAAAAACTTTTCTTTTCACTTTAATTCGATTATTTTATAATAAAATTGTCTAAATAAAGTTTTAATACAATTAAAATTCCATTAATCGATGCCAAAGCATCTTTGGTATTGATAAAGCATCATTTGTCAAAAATTAAGGTTTAAGAAGTCATTGACGTAAAGTCCAAAGAGAAAAAAATTATTAACCGATCGAACACAAAAACTATTAACTAAGATTTTCGACTATTTCCTTGAAATTAATATATCAAATTTCTTCGATCCGTTGCCATTTAAAATTATATTAATGACTATTTCTATGCAATATTATAAATATTTAATGTTTTTCTATAGATTTGTAAATATACATAGTGTTTGTAAATATTTTTTTTATTAATTGTTGAGGGACCAAAATGAACAACTTTGAGTTCATATCAGAAATTACATAATAATTCTTTATACGCTTTTTTTTCAACATTTTTTTATATAATATTATTTTTATATAATTTTTATTACATTCACATGGTATCAGAGACTATTCTAATTTTAGGTGAATCGACTTTTGAGTGGATGACTGTTCCATGTTGCTCATCCGCCACTACATCTTCCTGTTCTGTTTTTGTTCGATGTGCGTTGTTGTTTCTTCCTGTTCTTGTGCTCATCTGCCACTACATCTTCCTGCTTGACATCTACCCGATTGCCTGCTCGTTATCCCGTGCACCTCTTTGTCGTCCAAGCCGGCTTCTGCGCACATTCCTTGTCCCTCACTTAATTCGGTACCTATTGTGCGTGCGTTGACGTCCACCGCCACAACTCATCATCTTTATGCACGTGTGTCATATATCGACAAACCAAATCATCCCTATTCACATAAAAATAAAATTAAATAAAAAAATTGATTTCATCTGTTGAGACCGATCATCACTTAGTACAAGTGCATCTTGCCACAACACTTGCTTGTCCGCTCACATGTTTTACCTCAAATTATGCTCATTAGCTACAATACTATTGCAAATCTATCTGTTTACTTGTCTTGCCTATTAGCTGCAACACTATTGCAGATAAGTTTGTCCTGTTAGGTATGCCTATTAGCTGTGACACTATTGTAGATAAGCCTATCCTGCATGTGCCTATTCTTTGTAACACTGTTGCAGATTTGTCTATCGCTTGTCAACGGCCCATACTCATTTTTGGCTTTCAAACTTAAATTGGTTTCATTGTCACCACTTGTGGGGGATGTTAGGCAACAATACAAAGTTGTTGTATTTGGGTTTTATATAGTTGTCATATTTATGTGATTTTGATATTAGTTGTAGATATTACTATATTTGTGTCGGTATTATTAATTTCTTTATTTATGCACCCAATTGTATTAAAATAAGAGCACCCAATTGTATTAAGTTTTGCACTGCTTTACTCTAATTAATACAATTTCTATTACATTCACACTCACGACCTTTAAACTCTGCCTTTTGACAAGTAATATATTGTCCATCTTAATAAAGATGCTTTGGCCTATGAAAATATAGTGTTATAACTTGAATGTTTTTTTTTTAAATAAACTGCATCACACATAAAAATGTACTTTTTTTCTTTTTTTTTTTTGCAAAAACCTGTACTATTTTGATTGTGAGACGATTTAAATTTAGTTTCGTTATGATACATTACTATTTGAGTTTTTTTGTTTAATGCTTGTGCCTAAGTTGATTGAGAATTATAATAATATTATTATAATGACTTATTTTTGACAAAAGAAATATTACTATAGTCTTAAATAAGGACCTCAAAGGGATTAGTCGGGTCTATCACCAATTTGGTGTTAGCGACGGTGGCTCGGTTATCCTCGGCTATAAAAAGACACTTATTTTTTAAAAATTATATACAAGAGGATATTATATTACATGTAATTTATAATAATTTTATTTAAAAAGCATAAAAAAATATTTTTAAAAAACTCAACAAATTCGAATAATTGAAAACTCTATTTAAATTAATGTAAACCTAGTTTAGATAAGGGAATCTTGTCTGAATTTAAATCAGGTTAGATTAGGGCTAGATCGTAGATTCATAGACTTAGGTATGTTTTTATTTCTCTGATTTACAACTTATTTACTTTCTTGCGTTTTAGCAATTGTTAGAAAAACTCTTTCAAAAACCACCTAGATTAACTTTTTAGTTCGTTCAACTCAATTTGACTGAATCCCGTAGATTCAACCTTGTGCTTGCCACTACTACATTCCAGTAGGATTGGTAATGTGACGACCTTAGTTTTGATAATCAGGGTCGTTTGGCCTAAACCTAGCCAAACCACTCGAGATGAGCCAATGAGTCGGGCAATGATCTAGTAAGCCTTAACCTGTGGAACATATACAACTTGCTAGAAAAATATAGGCCAATTTAAAATTTTGCAGAAATATAATCTAGGTCATTTAAACATAACAAGTTGCAGGATAACTTAAATAATTCATTCGTACATAAAGTGGAAACTTTGCAAGTCTTACTAGCCTCCTTTGTTTAAACAAAACACTACCAGTCAACCCTGTTTCATTACATGTTTTTAAACAAAAACAATAATATTATATACCATCAAGGCTCACACAAGGAGAAAGTGTCACAGACTTAAGAATTCTCTTCCCTTTAGCTAATGCGGACGTCAATGCACCTGAAAATATTAAGTTGGATGAGCAAAATCAACGGGCTCAGTAAGCGGTGGTTCGCCTGACCATCCAAGTAATACCAAAAGCAATATAACTAGCATGCAACAATAGATAAGAGATACAAGAATCATAAACACAACTCAGGGGTATCAAGGAAGACAATATCATAATAAGCAAGAATAATAATATAAATGCAAGTCATTGTTCCATTGTGCATGTACTCATGACATATCCCACATCAAACCCCATGACCGATTTTCTAGCATGAATAAGAGCAAATCCCCAAACCGACCGTTTGCAAGTCATTCATTTCGATGATAACCTCTAAGTCATGGTGGTTCTCTACCAGTCACACATACTTTACATACATCATTGTTATCGAACGCAACCGACAGACAATGTCATATAAGGTCTATCTCTCGACAACCAACCTTGATGGAACGCAATCAACCAAAGTGGAAGACCAAACATGTGTTAGCATGTATGATTTATTAGAGGTTTAGGAAGACTGTGTCGAAGGGAAAACAACCACTTCAATAAAAAAAATAATGCATAAAGTCATGATATAGTACACCCCTTTCCCTAATCCTTAGACTATCGTGAATCATAGATACACTAGTACCATGACATAAATGATACCTATGGAAACGTACACTTTCCTCGAAATGCCACAATCCTAATCATTATATCACCTCGACCTAGTATGAAGTCTATGAGACTCTTCATATACAACAATGGTGGAGTCAGGCTACCAAGTTTATACTTTCTTGTTTTCATGAATTCATTAATCCTTACCCTTCTTTTCGAGGTCATTCCTACCTAATATGTATTATCTAAGGGTCCATGTATTGGCTGTAACGACCCGAAAAAAATGATATGTTTATATGGCTTAGTGTAGTACCTATTTATATTTGTGTCTATGTGACAGGACGATAACGTCAGTGTGTGAGTAAGGTTCGCCTCGAAAAACCTGTTGAACAGAAGGTCAGGCGAATGAGATAGGGGTACATGGTGTCGAGGAAATGATAATTGTGGGTGACTGAAAAATAAAACACAATAATTAATTAATCCGAGAAAGGGTCCGAGTCATTAATATTCTATTTGTGCGCGAGAGGGCGAGTCGTGGTTCGATTTGGAGGAGGAAACGTGGCCGAAAATGGGGTGTGTCACGTGGTGTCACCTAACGGAGTCATGCAATTGTGTCAGTAGTGCTGAAGCGGTGAGGTGACTGGGTAATTTGAATACTGATGGATGTGCCTCGAGATACGCACTGGAGGTGTTTGGGAAATATGCCCTAGGTCAATCCATTAATAGTCTTTATTAATACATTTTAGTTAATAAAATAGAGGATTTTCATTTGTTGTTTATTATAATTGATTTGCATGTTTACGTTATAATAAGATCCATAGGTATTTACAAAAATATCCTAAATGTCCCTAGTCGATTATTATACTAGGAACTATAATAAATTAAGACTAGTGTGAGTCTTGATTGATGATCATACGATGATCATACGTATAGGAATACGAATCAAGATAATGAGTACTCGAGGAACAAAGTACTGGACCGACCCGCTACGAGAACATCACATGGATTAAGTCATAGTTATTTTTCATGATAGATATATTTTTCAGTCCTCTGACTTGAGATTACCAGAGACTTCAACATTAGGAATACAATGATTTGACGCAATCAAACGTTGTCTTTAACCGGACGATTATAAAGGTTGTGATTGGTTACTGTGTGAATAATGTGGTGAAGTTGTGTAATCAAAATAGAATTTGTCCGTCTCATATAAAGAGAGATATCCAGTGGATCCCTCGATGTGTTAGACTGTTAAAAGGCCAAGTCTAAGTGAATTGATATTGATCAATGTCACTTAGATGTTTTCAGTCTACCTAGAAATCGAGACTAGTACGATTGAACATGTTGGATGACAATTCCATGCCTTATGTTTGATCAAAAGGATATCGTGTGACAAAATGATGTTATATACACTATTGATTAGGTTGTATCGATTTGATATTCGTACAACTTGGGTAGTCATAATGTCTTGCTAGAGGTCGTTTATGACTTGTATACCAAAATGTGTTTTGGTACACTACCAACGTTGTATGAGCCTATTGGGTCGCACACTGAGAATGGTTTTGCGAGATTTTAAGATGGTTCAGAAAAACAAATTTTATATGATAAAATTCATGACAGAAACGTCCTTGTAGTGTATTACACTTATACTTCTTTAAGTAGGGGTATATGTGTAATTTACTTAACCGTCTATATACAAGGGTTGTATAAATAGACGTTTTGAGTTAGAATACAACGATGAAAGAAAAAGGCCGAAACTCTATTTTTGTTTTAGAGATGACTTAGAGTTTTTGGTATGCTTTGGATCGTTTTCGAGAGAAACAAAAAAGTTTGGTATTCTCTTAAAGCTAGCACTTCAAATCTCGGCCGCCATTCGTGTGTGGACTTCTGATAGAAGGTGTTCGTTGTTGGCAGCGTCTTAGAGATCGATTAACCTTCAGAAAAGTACATTGCTGTTGGGTTTTGGGGTTCATGCGCAGCGGAGATTTCAAAACAATTTTGAGAAAAACCACAACAGGATCCGAATCTGATTCCATTAAAACACGTTTAGACTATGAAAACATAATCATACCTCAGTCGCAATGTACCTTCTCGAAGGTTAATCGATCTCTAAGGCGCGCTAACAACGAACGCCTCTATCCAGAAATTCACACACACACGAACGGCGGCCGAGATTTGAAGTGCTAGCTTTGAGAGAATACCAAACCTTTTTTTCTCTCCAAAACGATCCAGAACATACCAAAAACCTCTAAGTCGTTTTTAAAACGAAAATAGAGTTTCAGCCTTTTAAAAACTTTCGTCCTTGTATTCTAACTCAAAGCGTCTATTTATACAACCCTTGTATATAAACGGTTAAGTAAATTACACATATACCCCTACTTAAAGAAGTATAAGTGTAATACACTGCAAGGACGTTTTTGTCATGAATTTTATCATATAAAATTCATTTTTCTGAACCATCTTAAAATCTTGTAATACCATTCTCAGTGTGAGACCCAATAGGCTCATTCAATGTTGGCAGTGTACCAAAATACATTTTGGTATACAAGTCATAAGCGGCCTCTAGGAAGACATTATGACTACCCAGTACGAATATCAAATCGATATAACCTAATCAATAGTGTATATAACATCCTTTTGTCACACGATATCCTTTTGATCAAACATAAGGCATGGAATTGTCATCCAACATGTTCAATCGTACTAGTCTCGATTTCTAGGTAGACTGAAAACATCTAAGTGACATTGATCAATATCAATTCACTTAGACTTGGTCTTTTAACAGTCTAACACATCGAGGGATCCACTGGATATCTCTCTTTATATGAGAGGGACAAATTCTATCTCGATTACACAACTTCACCACATTATTCACACATTAACCAATCACAACCTTTATAATCATCGGTTAAAGACAACGTTTGATTGCGTCAAATCACCGTATTCCTAATGTTGAAGTCTCTGGTAATCTCAAGTCGAGGACTGAAAAATATACCTATCATGAGAAACAACTATGACTTAATCCATGTGATGTTCTCATAGCGGGGTCGGTCCAAGACTTTGTTCTCTAACAAGTACTCATGATCTTGATTCGTATTCTATACGTATGATCATCGTACGATCATCAATCAAGACTCACACTAGTCTTAATTCATTATAGTTCCAAGATAATAATCGACTAGGGACATTTAGGATATTTCACGTAAATACCCATGGATCTTATTATAATGTAAACATGCAAATCAATTATAATAAACAACAAATGAAATCCTCTATTTTATTAACTAAAATGTATTCATAAAGACTGTTAATGGATTGACCTAGGGCACATTTCCCAACATCTCCCACTTGCTCTAGGGCCAATCATTCAGCATCTAATGCCTAATGATCTAACATGACCATCATGTTTCGCTTGTGGAAGAGCCTTTGTCAATGGATCTGCAACGTTGTCTTCAGTAGGTATTCTGCAAATCTTTACGTCTCCCCTCTCAATAATTTCTCTGATGAGATGAAAACACCTGAGTATATGTTTGGATCTGTGGTGTGATATAGATTCCTTGGCCTGTGCTATTGCCCCGTTATTGTCACAATACAAACAAACAGGGTTATCAATACTTGGAACCACACCTAGTTTAGAAATGAACTTTTTGATCCAAACTGCCTCCTTTGCTGCATCGGACGCTGCAATATA
Organism: Stephania japonica; assembly: GCA_039657345.1. NCBI lineage: Eukaryota > Viridiplantae > Streptophyta > Magnoliopsida > Ranunculales > Menispermaceae > Stephania > Stephania japonica. The sequence continues at coordinate 15,374,042 of CM077560.1, read as the reverse complement.
CTCTCGCTCTTCGTTGTAGAATCGCCATGATCTCTTGCTTCGAACTTTTCCATCTTACTGCACCCCCATTCAAAGTAAACACATATCCAGACTGCGATCTAAAATCATCTATATCAGTTTGAAAACTTGCATCTGTGTAACCATTTACAACTAGATCATTTTCAAAACCTCCATAGACCAAGAATACTTCCTTAGTCCTTCTTAAGTACTTAAGGATGTTCTTTACTGCTATCCAGTGACTCTCACCTGGATCTGACTGATATCTGCTTGTAGTGCTCAAAGCATATGATACATCAGGCCGAGTGCATAGCATGGCATACATGATAGATCCAAAGCAGATGCATATGGAATTTTATCCATACGGTCTCGCTCATCATTTGTCCTAGGACATTGATTCTTGCTGAGACTTATGCCATGAGACATTGGCAACAATCCTCTTTTAGAGTCTTGCAAACTGAACCTATTCAGTACCTTGTCTATATAAGCACTCTGACTTATACCGATTAGCCTCTTAGATCTATCCCTATAGATCCTTATCCCTAGGATATAGGTTGCATCTCCTAAGTCTTTCATTGAGAAACACTTCCCTAACCAAGACTTGACACTCTACAATGTTGGGATGTCATTTCCAATGAGTAATATATCATCAACATACAAGCACTCGTAAAAACAACTACACTCCCACTGACCTTCTTGTATACACAAGGCTCATCTTCGTTCTTAATAAAACCAAAATCCTTGATTGCTTCATCAAAACGAAGATTCCAACTCCGAGAAGCTTGCTTTAATCCATAAACGGATCTTTGAAGCTTGCATACCTTCCTAGAATTCTCAGGATGTACAAAACCTTCAGGTTATGTCATATACACGTCCTCAAGCAGCTTTCCATTAAGAAATGTTATTTTTACATCCATTTGTAATATCTCATAGTCATAATATGCAGCAATGACAATTAAAATTCTTATGGATTTAAGCATGGCTACTGGCGAAAAAGTTTCATCATAATCAACACCTTGAGTCTGCCTGAAACCTTTTGCTATAAGTCTTGCTTTGAAAGTATGCACTTTGCCATCCATGTCAGTTTTCTTCTTGAAAACCCATTTACATCCAATGGTCTTACCACCTTCAGGTAAATCAACCAAGTTCCAAACTTGGTTATCATACATGGATTGCATCTCAGAGTTCATGGCACTTAGCCATTTATCTGAGTCTGGTCTAGACATAGCCTCCTGATAAGTGGTGGGCTCATTTTGATCTATAAGCAACACATCACAACTATCAGTAATGAGAAATTTGAATCTCTCTGGCTCATGTCTTACCCTACCAGATTTACGTGGGCCTTGTGTCACTTGCGAAGATTCAACTGGTTCAGAACGTTGTTGAACTTCCAGTGGCGGTTCAGTGTTTATTTGTGATTCTTGAACTTCTTCAAGATTTATTACTCTCCCACTAGTGTCTTTTGAAATAAACTATTTTTCCATAAAGGCACCATACCGAGCAACAAACACTTTATTCTCAGCGGGATTATAAAAGTAATATCCTTTTGTTTCCTTAGAATACCTCACAAATAAACACTTATCAGATTTAGGTGCTAGTTTTTCTTAGACTTGTCGCTTTACGTAAGCCTCACAACCCCAAATCTTAAGAAAAGACAAACTAGGTCTCTTACCGTACCATATCTCATATGGTGTTCTATCAACCGCTTTAGAATGAACTCGATTTAGAGTGAAAGCTGCAGTTTGTAATGCATAACCCCAAAAGGATAATGGAAGATCCGCATGACTCATCATAGATCGAACCATATCTAAAAAGGTTCGATTTCTCCTTTAAGAAACTCCATTCCATTGTGGAGTTGCTGGTGGAGTTAATTGTGAGACAATCCCACAATTTCTAAGATGTTCATCAAATTCTTGGCTCAAATATTCACCACCTCGATCTGATCGAAGTGCTTTAATAGTTTTACCAAGTTGATTCTGCACTTCATTTTGAAATGTTCGAAACATCTCAAATGATTCAGTTTTATGTTTCATAAGATATACATAACCATATCTACTGAAATCATCAGTAAATGTAATAAAGTACTGGTAACCTCCTCTAGCCATTATGTTTATAGGACCGCATACATCAGTATGTATTAGACCCAATAAATCACTTGCCCTTTCACTGTGTCCAGTAAAAGGAATTTTAGTCATCTTGCCTAGTAAACAAGATACGCACGTTTCATATGATTCCAAATCAAATGAATCTAGAAGTCCATCTTTATGGAGCTTCGTTATGCTTTTCTCATTTATTTGGCCAAGACGACAGTGCCAAAGATAGGTTTGATTCAAATCATTTGACTTGGATCTCTTTGTATTTATGTTAAAGATTGGAGTATCTGTGCACTTTTTCATGCTTAGAATATAAAGACCATCACACAAATCAGCATTTGCATAAAAATGCCTTTACGAGAAATTGAACATCTATTATTCGCAATAATAAAATCAAAACCATCCATATCCAAACATGAAACAGAAATGATGTTTCTGCTCAAGGCAGACACATAATAACAATTATTTAAAATAAGTCCACTAGATAAAACTAAGTCATATGATCCAACAGTTAGGGCAGCAACTCTTGCTCCATTCCCTACGCGGAGGATGACTTCGCATTTCTTCAACTTTCTACTTCTAGTGAGTCCCTGCACATTTATACAAATGTGAGATCCACATCCGGTATCCAATACCCAGGAATCACTAGTAGATAAATTAATTTCAATAACATAAATACCTGAGGTGGTAGTCGCACTACCCTTTTTCTTCTTTAGATCTTCCAGATAGAGTTTGCAATTTCTGAACCAATGTTCAGGTGCATGGCAGAAATGACAATTTCCTTCCTTTTCCTTTTGGTGCTTTGAAGCAGGAACAGGCTGGGGCTTGACTTGTTCCACAGGCTTTGCAATAGTTGCAGCAGCAGCCTTAGCAACTTTAGCCTTGCCTTTACCTTTTATCTTCATTCCCTTTCCCTTTTGGACCATTAGCATACTACTAGAGAGTTTCTTGATATTTTGTTCAGCAGTTTTGAGCATCAAATGCAACTCTGAAATTGATTTCTCTATATTATTCATATTGTAGTTCATCACAAATTGTGAGTAACTCTCTGGTAATGAATTTAAGATCAAATTCGTAGCCAACTCTTGGCTTATGGGAAATCCAAGTCTATCAAGTTGGTCAACATAGCCTTTCATCTTCAGAACATGAGGACTAACTGACGCACCCTCAGTCATCTTACAAGAATGCAGGTTCTTGACTGTCTCGAACCTTTCTTGCCTAGCTTGCTGTTGGAACATTTCCTTCAGCGTTACAGCCTTGTCGTAGGCTTCCATTCGTTCCATGCCCTTCTGAAATTCAGGAACCATAGTTGCCAACATAATGCATGCAACATCAGTAGAATCGTTGACATGCTTATTATGCGTATCCTTCACAGCTTTCGTAGCATTGACTGGTGGGTCCTCAAGGATCGGAGCATCCAGGACATACAACTTGCGTTCATGCTTGAGAACGATTCTCAAGTTTCTGAACCAATCAAGAAAGCTAGTCCCAGATAGCTTATCCTTCTCAAGGATAGATCGCAGTGACAGGGGATTATTGTTACTTAAAGAGGCCATTGATCTACAATAAAGATTATGTAGAGTTTATTTTAGTATAGAGAAATAGACTCCCACTAAATTAATAATCCTCCTAAAACATACTGTTTATTTAGGGGACTAAATCCATATTTCACCTAATTCTATGACAGCTATGGCATGAAACACAGAACTAGATTATGTAGGTAGGTAACAGTTACCAATTACATCTTATGTAACTTTTGATACTTTTATGAGATACATGACATCTTATGTCTTAGCATATTTTTATCTCATCATATGTCTAAAGTCCAAAACTATTTTGATAGCTTTATTAAGTCGGACCAATTTAAACATTTAGGTAACTCTTACCCAACTTATCTCACCAAGATAACACAATACACCCAACTATGGCTGAAACTATATTAGTGCGATCGAGGCCTTGACAAGTGTTTAAAATTGGATGGCACAAGACTTAAGATTTAATAGAGGGATTTTATTTAGTTTTAGTGATTTTAATTAAACAATGAAATATCATATATTTTATTGATTTGTAGAACCACTAAACAATTTAGGAAATTTTTATGCTATTCACTAATAGAAGAATTTTCGTGCGCTAGGATTAGTTAGACGGCGGTCCCCATTGGCCGGTCAATGGTAATGGTCCCCATTAACTACTATCATCAATTCACGGACGAGGGAACAAGGGGCAGCGCCCCTTCTTTTTTTTTAGAAGACAATTCTCAATTCCGAAAATTGAAATTCGCTATAGAAAATCATATTTTCGCTGATTTTACTATACCAAATTTACCCCGTAGTTTATCCAAAATTAAGTCAATTAAAACATTTTAATTAACTCGGGCCCACATCTAACTAATCATCTTATCCTAATCCAATTAGGACTTTAGATATTTGAATCCTAGCATATCACAAATAACAAACTTCTCCATATTTATCTCCTATCCAATAGGGATAATTAAGCCGATTTTGCATATATCTCCTAATCTAATTGTTATCTATATTTATCAAATAGAAACTTCATAACAACATAGATATAACAAGATAAATAAATAATTTCAAAAATTAATTATTTGCAATTTCGATCTTTATCCAAATAATCACAAATATGTAGTTGGATCATGAATTACTATCTCAATCGAACCTAATTATATTAGTTTCGAATTAACATTCAGACTTATACAATTTAAGAAACTTAAATTAATGTAACCTAAATATGCATACTGAATTACAGAGATTTCATCCATGCATCAATACACAAAAATAAAGATTATACCTAATGGTGTCATAGATCACAGAATACGAAATTCAATTCATTAAAATTATTCGAACCTAATATGGTTACTTGCATGTATGAAATTGATTTCAATTAAATCACGAATATATGTATCATATACACAAAACATGATAATAAATCTCATAGAAAACTTATGTATATCACATATACATCAACTATTAACATGCTTTCAATCATATATCATAAAAAACATGCAATGAGTTTAATGGAATCAAACTCGAAGGCTCTGATACCACTGTTGGGTTTTGGGGTTCATGTGCAACGGAGATTTCAAAACAATTTTGAGAAAAACCCCAACAAGATCCGAATCTGATTCCATTAAAACACGTTTAGACTATGAAAACATAATCATACCTCAGTCGTAATGTACCTTTCTGAAGGTTAATCGATCTCTAAGGTGCTGCCAACAACGAACGCCCTCTATCAGCACTCCACACACGATCGGCGGCCGAGATTTGAAGTGCTAGCTTCGAGAGAATACCAAACTTTTTTTTTCTCTCCAAAATGATCCAGAACATACCAAAAACCTCTAAGTCATTTTTAAAACAAAAATAGAGTTTCAGCCTTTTAAAAACTTTCGTCCTTGTATTCTAACTCAAAGCGTCTATTTATACAACCCTTATATATAGACGGTTAAGTAAATTACACATATACCCCTACTTAAAGAAGTATAAGTGCAATACATTACAAGGAAGTTTCTATCATGAATTTTATCATATAAATTTATATGAGAGGGACAAATTCTATCTCGATTACACAACTTTACCATATTATTCACACAGTAACCAATCACAACCTTTATAATCGTCCAGTTAAAGACAACGTTTGATTGCGTCAAATCACTGTATTCCTAATGTTGAAGTCTCTCGGTAATCTCAAGTCGAGGATCTGAAAAATATACCTATCATGAGAAACAACTATGACTTAATCCATGTGATGTTCTCATAGCGGGTCGGTCCAGTACTTTGTTCCCTAACAAGTACTCATGATCTTGATTCGTATTCCTATACGTATGATCATCGTATGATCATCAATCAAGACTCACACTAGTCTTAATTCATTATAGTTCCAGTATAATAATCGACTAGGGACATTTAGGATATTTCTGTAAATACCCATGGATCTTATTATAATGTAAACATGCAAATCAATTATAATAAACAGCAAATGAAATCCTCTATTTTATTAACAAAAATGTATTCATAAAGACTGTTAATGGATTGACCTAGGGCACATTTCCCAACAATTGCGACTGAGGTATGATTAAGTTTTCATAGTTTAAACGTTTTTAATGGAATTAGATTCGGATCCTGTTGGGGTTTTTGTCAAAATTGTTTTGTAATCTCCGTTGCGCATGAACCCCAAAACCCAACAGTGGTATCAGAGCCTTCGAGTTTGATTCCATTAAACTCATTGCATGTTTTCTTATGATATATGATTGAAAGCATGTTAATAGTTGATGTATATATGATATACATAAGTTTTCTGTGAGATTTATTATCATGTTTTGTGTATATGATACATATATTCGTGATTTAACTAAAATTAGTTTCGTACATGCTAGTAACTATGTTAGGTTAATTTGAATAATTTTAATGAATTGAGTTTCGTGTTTTATGATCCATGACACCATTAGGTTCGATTGGGAAAGTAGTTCATGATTCAATTACATGTTTGTGATTATTTGGATGAAGATTGAAATTGCACATAATTAATTTTCGAAATTATTTATTTATCTTGTCATATCTATTTTGTTATGAAGTTTCTATTTGATAAAGATAGATAACAATTAGATTAGGAGACATGCAAAATCGGTTTCATTATCCCTATTGGATAGGAGATAAATATGGAGAAGTTTGTTATTGGTGATATGTTAGGATTCAAATATCTAAAGTCCTAATTGGATTAGGATAAGATGATTAGTTAGATGTGGGCCTGAGTTAATTAAAAATGTTTTAATTGACATAATTTTGGATAAATTAACGTGTAAATTTAATATAGTAAAATCAGCGAAAAATATGATTTTCTATAGCGAATTTCAATTTTCAGAATTGAAATTTGTCTTCTAAAAAAAATGGGGGCGTTGTTCCTGTACCCCCCGTCTGCTGACCGGTTAGCGGAACCACCACCCGCTGACCGGCCAGCGAGACCGCGGTCTAAGTAATCCTAGCACACATAAATTCTTTCATTAGTGAACAATATAAAAATCTTCAAATTGTTTAGTGATTTAACAAATCAATAAAATATATGATATTTCACTTTTTACATATAAATCACTAAAATTGAATAAAATCTCTCTATTAATTTTTAAGTCTCATGCTATCCATTTTAAACACTTGTCAAGGCCTCGATCATACTAATACAGTTTCAGCCATAGCTGGGTGTATTGTGTTATCTTGGTGAGACAAGTTGGGTAAGAGTTACCTAAATGCTTAAAATGGTCCGACTTAATAAAACAATCAAAATAGTTTTGAGCTTTAGGCAAATGATGAGATAAAAACATGCTAAGACATAAGATGTCCCATATCTCATAAAATGATCTAAAATTACATAAGATGTATTTGGTAACTGTTACCTACCTAAATAATCTAGTTCTGTGTTTCATGCCATAGCTGTCATAGAATTAGGTGAAATATGAATTTTAGTCCCCTAAATAAACACTGTGTTTTATGAGGGTTATTAATTTAGTGGGAATCTATTCCTCTATGCTAAAATAAACTTTGCATAATCTTTATTGTAGATCAATGGCCTCTTCAAGTAACAATAATCCCCTATCATTGCGATCTATCCTTAAGAAGGATAAGCTATCTGGGACTAACTTTCTAAACTGGTTCAGAAACTTGAGAATCATTCTCAAGCATGAACGCAAGTTGTATGTCCTGGATGCTCCAATCCTTGAGGACCCATCAGCCAATGCTACGAAAGTTGTGAAGGATATGCATAATAAGCATATCAACGATTCTACTGATGTTGCATGTATTATGCTGGCAACTATGGTTCCTGAACTTCAGAAAGACATGGAACTAATGGAAGCCTACGACCTGGCTATAACGCTGAAGGAAATGTTCCAACAACAAGCTAGGCAAGAAAGGTTCGAGACAGTCAAAAACCTACATTCTTGCAAGATGACTGAGGGTGCGTCAGTTAGTCCTCATGTTTTGAAGATGAAGGGCTATGTTGAGTAGCTTGATAGACTTGGATTTCCCATAAGCCAAGAGTTGGCTACAGATTTGATCCTAAATTCATTACTGGAAAGTTACACACAATTTGTGATGAACTACAATATGAATAATATGGAGAAATCAATTTCAGAGTTGCATTTGATGTTCAAAACTGCTGAACAAAATATCAAGAAACCCTCTAGTAATGTGTTGATGGTCCAAAAGAGAAAGGGAATGAAGAAGAAAGGTAAAGGCAAGTCTAAAGTTGCCAAGGCTGCTGCTGCACTTGTCGCAAAGCCTGTGGAACAAGTCAATCCCCAGCCTGTTCCTGCTTCAAAGCACCGAAAGGAAAAGGAAGGAAATTGTCATTTCTTCCATGCACCTGGACATTGGTTCAGAAATTGCAAACTTTATCTGGAAGATCTAAAGAAGAAAAGGGGTAGTGCGCCTACCACCTCAGGTATTTATGTTATTGAAATTAATTTATCTACTAGTGATTCCTGGGTATTGGATACCGGATGTGGATCTCACATTTGTATAAATGTGCAGGGACTCACAAGAAGTAGAATGTTGAAGAAAGGAGAAGTCATCCTCCGCGTAGGGAATGGAGCAAGAGTTGTTGCCATAACTGTTGGATCATATGACTTAGTCTTACCTAGTGGACTTATCTTAACTTTAAAGAATTGTTATTTTGTGCCTGCCTTGAGCAGAAACATCATTTCTGTTTCATGATTGGATATGGATGGTTTTGATTTTATTATTGCGAATAATAGATGTTCCATTTCTCGTAAAGGAATATTTTATGCAAATGTTGATTTATGTGATGGTCTTTATATTCTAAGCATGAAAAGGTCCACTGATATTCCAATCTTTAACATAAATACAAAGAGATTTAAGTCAAATGATTTGAATCAAACCTATCTTTGGCATTGTCGTCTCGGGCACATAAATGAGAAACGCATAACGAAGCTCCATAAAGATGGACTTTTAGATTCATTTGATTTAGAAACATATGAAACGTGCGTATCTTGTTTACGAGGCAAGATGACTAAAAGTCCCTTTACTGGACACAGTGAAAGGGCAAGTGATTTATTGGGTCTAATACATACTGATGTATGCGGTCCTATAAACACAATGGCTAGAGGAGATTATTAGTACTTCATTACATTTACTGATGATTTCAGCAGATTTGGTAATGTATATTTTATGAAACATAAAGCTGAATCATTTGAGATGTTTCAAACGTTTCAAAATGAAGTGCAGAATCAGCTTGGTAAAACTATCAAAACACTTTGATCAGATCGAGGTGGTGAGTATTTAAGCCAATAATTTGATGATCATCTTAGAAATTGTAGGATTGTCTCCCAATTGAATCCACCAGTAACTCCACAATGGAATGGATTTTCTGAAATGAGAAATCGAACCTTATTAAATATGGTTCGATCTATGATGAGTCATGCGGATCTTCCATTATCCTTTTGGGGTTATGCATTACAAACTGCAGCTTTCACTCTAAATTGAGTTCCTTCTAAAGCGGTTGATAAAACACCATATGAGATATGGTACGGGAAGAGACCTAGTTTGTCTTTTCTTAAGATTTGGGGTTGTGAGGTTTATGTAAAGCGACAAGTCTCAGAAAAACTAGCACATAAATCTGATAAGTGTTTATTTGTGGGGTATCCTAAGGAAACAAAAGGATATTACTTTTATAATCCCACTAAGAACAAAGTATTTGTTGCTCGGTATGGTGCCTTTATGTAAAAACAGTTTTTTTTTCAAAAGACACTAGTGGGAGAGAAATAAATCTTGAAGAAGTTCAAGAATCACAGATAAACACTGAGCCGCTACTGGATGTGACAGACCCAGCAACCACAAACTGGGCCCCGCCCGGCCTAAACCTACGTGGACCCCCGAACCCGTCTCTGATGAGTCAACGCAGGTCTAGTCAACCTCAACTTACCATTTACTCAATACATTATTCACTCACTCACCCTGGATCACTCTTTTTGATTCACCTTAACTCTATCTAATCTTTTATCCTCAATTATAGTTAGGTGTGCGTGGAATTGTTTGTAACACCAACTTAAAACAAGCTTTACTACTCATTCAACCTAGATGTGGAAAATCCTGTCCAAACAACATCACATGTATATAACAAATCAACCGAAAGCCCGGAATAAACATATACATGTACCAACAATCAAAGTTCAACTCCCCAAAGCCCCAAAATATCAAAACAAATGGATACATAGCCAAATATACAACAAAATGACAAAATACCTACAAAGTGAGAGCAAAGCTACGGCTCGAGCGTGCCTCGAGGATATCGCCAAGCATCGGCGCCTTGCCCCTACTGTCTCAGATTCGCACCCACCGTCATAAAAAGGACGGTGAGTACAAAATATAACAAGAACAAAGACAACAATAGACATCTCAACATAAATTACCGACTTTTAAATAATCACAAGTCTATAAATCATGCAGTGTATAACAAGAAACTGAAATAGATAGCAAATCGCATGATGAATAGATTCAACACGTACAAACAACGAAAATCAAGTGACCGAGAAACAAATGGATAGGCGAATAGATAGTCCCAATCAAACCGCGGGTCTCAGACCTCATCAGCTTGCGATCGACACAGTAGGCCCAAAACTGCCTCCCGCTCAATCCACCCCGTACGAACCGGTGGGCCCGAAGGTCGCCTCCATCGAACGCACACTCGTTAGGAAAAGCCACGACAAAGCCTTTGCTAAATTCCTAACACACTACCGAAAGAAAGCCACAGTCACAAGCCGGATGCTAAATCATTTCGATAGGCTCCAACGAGAAGCCACAGTCTATGCCGGCTGCTAAACTCGTTGAGACTTCTCATCACAGACGGACTACCTAAACCCTAGGTCACCTAAACTAGAATGGAATACAAAGGGCTCGCATTTCAAGAATAATTAATCAATAAATAGAAAAGCAATTATGTTGATTCTATTGTTGCCTTTACTCACCTCAAATCCCGCTAAAAACGCCCTCGCGTAGCTCCACACGTTCCCTAATTAGTTACCAACACTTCGCTCGTCATCTGACAATTATTTTGACCAATTTCCGTTAATTTTTCCCTAATTATTCCAAGTATTCCTCAATTTTTCTCAAGTTACTCATTTTCTACAATTTTCTAAATTATTGTTCCTTTACGAAAATTGGGTCGCTTACCCGGTATTGGGTTCCATTTAAACTCATCAGGATACCCGAGCGAAACCTCATAATTTTTATACAATTTAGAAAAATATTTTTCAATATTTTTCTGGCTATTTTTAATAATTTCACGCTTTACGAGACAAAAACCCCGACAAAAGTCTCGTCGCGAATCTCAAAATCTTCATTTTTCATAAAAATTCCCAAATTTCTATTTATTTGGTTGAAATATAATTTTTCAAAATTTTTTTCTATTTTTTTCTGAATTTTCGAGATTTTTTTTTAAAAAATAAAAATAAAACATATTTAATTTATTTATTTATTATAAATAAATAAATATATTATTATTTTAATAATGGTGGGTCCCCGGGTCGGGTTCGACCCGGTCCACCCTAATCGGGACAGACCGGCCGACCCACCGGGTCGGGCCCGGCCCGGCCCTTGATCGGGTCGGGCCGGGTCGGGTCACCATGACCCGCCCACCCCATCTTCTTCTTCTTCACGAGAGACGAATCGGAATTCCGGTTGTCTCTCGCTTCTTTTTTTTTTTTTTTTCTTTTCTCTTTTCTTTTCTCTTTCTTTTTCAATAAACAACAACAACATCAACAACAACATCAATACCAATCAATTAAAAATCCAATCTCTCTCAAATTAACAACTCAACAACAACCCCAACTATAATCAACAAACTCACCTTCACCAACTCGATCTCCTCTTCGATCTAAACAATCTTCACACCTTCGATCAACCGATCTCCTCTTTGATTTCTTCTCTTCCTCCTTCGATTTTCAATTCAATTTTTTTTTACAGTGAAATGTGAGAAAATGGTGGCGGTGGGATTTTGTTGATAAATTTTGAGGTGAAATGACCATTTTGCCCTTATCCTTATCCTCTTTCTCTTCACAACCAAATGCCCCTCTTGGTCATTTTACATTTTACTTATATATACATTTATATATATTCTATATATAAAAATATATATATATATATCATTGTATTTTTCATGCCTACAAATTTCGTTTTGCGCGCCAACGAGTTCACTCGGGCGTGCACACTACTTTTCGACTCATGCGTGTCGCCCACGTCCCCACGTATCACTCGGCGCCCATAATTTATTATTTAATTCCATTAAGTATTTTCATTTATAAATGTTAATATTTTTATTTCATTTTCGTCCCACGGACTCTCAAATACTTGTTTAACGCGTTATTTCGTACCGAGCTCGTTCAACGGTACCAACACACACTCACCACGTCCTCACATATTAAGGATATTGAATTTAATGTTCGATAATAAATAAATAATACAAATCACCAAACAAACATAACATACCTCGTTATCGACTTCCGAGGACCGAAACAAGTACACCACGGCTAGTAGGGCCCACAATACGACCCTGAAATATCACGTGGTACGAGTTAGAATTTTAGGGTCGTTACAGTCTCCCCCCTTATTGAGTATTTCGTCCTCGAAATTAAATGAAAATACAGGGTAAGACTTACCGGAATCAAAACAAGTAAGGGAAATGCTCGCGCATATAAGACTCCAGTTCCCAAGTCAGTTCCTCATCCCCATGATGCTGCCACTTGACGAGAACTGAGGGAATTTCCTTATTCCTCAATACCTTTACCTTCCGGTCCATAATCTGAATAGGCTACTCATCGTAAGTAATGTCTTCTCTCAGATCAATCTGACTCAGGTCCACAATCGGTCGTTTGCCCTCTCTCGACCTATCCAGTCGAAGCATTGATATGTGAAATACAGGGTGAACTCCTGCTAACTGAGATGGTAACTCAAGCTCATACGCCACCTTGCCTATTCGTTTCTTCACTCTGAACGGACCTATAAACCATGGCGCAAGCTTACCCTCGATCCCAAATCTTTTGTGACCCTTCAGTGGAGAAACCTTCAGATATACATAGTCTCCCACCTCATACTCTAACTCGCCATGGTACCTGTCATAATACATCTTCTGCCTCTCCTGCGCACCCTTCAACCGAAGTCTGATCAGTCGTACCTTCTCTGTGTGATCCACTACAATCTCTCGGCCCAATCATCGCCACATCCTCTCGGCTCGCCAAAGAAGATGGAGATTCGCACGCCGCCGTAGAGTGCCTCAAACGGTGCCATACCAATATCGGCTCGATAACTGTTGTAAGCAAACTCACAGATGAAGATACTCCTCCCAAGAACCACCATACTCTAAAACACACATCCTCAACATGTCCTCTAACACCCGAACCGCCTCTCGATCGTCCATCTCTGTGGATGATAAGTCGTATCGAGATCCAACTTCGTGCCAACCGTGCTCGCATACTCGCCATATCTGCGACGTAAATTGCGGCCCTCTGTCTGACACGATCGACAATGGCACTCCATGCAGTCGCACTATCTCTCTCTCGTACAAGCTCGCCAACCTATCCACTCGATGTGTGGTAGAAATCGGTATGAAGTGCGCAGACTTCGTCAATCTATCCACAATCACCCAAATACTGTCATGTATGCGCTGAGACCGAGGTAACCCATTGACGAAATCCATAGCTATATGCTCCCACTTCCAGCGAGGAATGGGAAGCGGCTGCAGTAATCCACCAGGCCTCTTATGCTCAGCCTTAACTCGCTGGCATATCTCACAACCTCTAACATAATCACTAACATCGGTCTTCATCCCCGGCCACCAAAACAGACGACGCATATCCAGCATACATCTTGGTCCTGCCCGGATGAACCGAAAAACGTGAGCGGTGAGCCTCCTGGAGAATCTCGTCACGTAACTCAGCTACTGATGGAATCCACAGTCTCCCTCTAAATCTCAGGCAGAAATCTGTCGATTTACTCCATTCTGGGTGATCTGAACTCTGAGCAAACTCACTGTACCTCTGATACTGCTCATCAGCCTGCTGCCCTTCAAGTACACTCTAAATAGAAACTGTCTGAGTCCTCAACTGCCCACAAATCAACACTCTAGTGCTAGTCGGGATATCAACAGAATACATCATCTCGACCGCCTCGAGAAATCCATACTCATGTGTCATACGACACGTCACAACCTCCGAGTCAACCCCTCTTCGGCTCAATGCGTCAGCTACGACATTAGCCTTCCCCGGGTGATACTCCAACGAAAAATCATAATCCTTGAGGAACTCTAACCACCGTCTCTGTCTCATATTAAGCTCTCTCTGAGTGAAGAGATACTTCAAACTCTTGTGGTCAGTAAATAATACAGACCTCTATCCGTAGAGATAATGACGCCAAATCTTCAGTGCAAACACTACTACCACCAACTCCAATTCATGTGTAGGGTAATTCTTCTCGTGAATCTTCAGCTGTCGAGACACGTAAGCTATCACTCTACCGTCCTGCATCAAAACACAGCCTAAACCGACCAAACAAGCATCGGTGTTCACCTCAAAACCCTTCCCTGACTCAGGTAATACGAGCACTGGCGCGGTAGTCAATCTCTCCTTTAAAGTCTGAAAAGCCTGCTCACAACTATCATCCCACTGAAATCTGACTTCCTTCTTCGTCAATCGCTGCGTCATCGGTGCCGCAATCTTTGAGAAATCCCGCACAAATCGTCCGTAATAACCGCCCAATCCCGAAAACTCCGAATCTCTCGTCACCGAACTCGGTGTAGGCCAATCAACAATCGCTCTAACCTTAGCAGGTCTCACCGACACTCCGCTAGCTCCGACAATATGACTAAGAAATCCAACCTCTGTAAGCCAAAACTCACACTTACTGAACTTGGCATACAGTCTATGCTCCCTCAGCGTCTGCAAAATCGTCCTGAGGTGCTCCTCGTGCTCCTCACGAGTCTTAGAATAAATCAAAATGTCGTCAATGAACACTATAACAAATCTATCCAAATATTGTCTCAATATATGATGCATGAGATCCATGAACATTGCAGGGGCATTCGTCAACCCAAACGGCATAACGGTAAACTGATAGTGCCCATATCTCGTGCAAAAAGCCGTCTTCTCTCTGTCCTCTGCTCTAATCCTCAATCGATGATAGCCGGATCTCAAATCAATCTTCGAGAACCATGCGCGCTCCGGTCACTGATCTAACAAATCATCAATACGAGGTAATGGATACTTGTTCTTCACTGCCACCGGTTCAATTGCCTATAGTCGATACATAATCTCAGGCTGCCGTCTTTCTTCTTCACAAACAAGACCGGCGCACCCCAAGGTGACATACTCGGGTGAATAAAACCCAATTCCAACAACTCATCTAGATGTGATCTCAGCTCCTCCAACTCCTTAGGAGCCATCGTGACGGTGGAATTGATATCGGTTTGGTTCCAGGAACCAAATCAATGATGAAATCAATCTCTCTCGTCTCGTGGTAACCTGGGAAGCTCTGCTTTGAAACACGTCGGAAACTCGCACACAATCGGTACCTCATCGATCTTTACCTCAGCTCTTCCTACCGTACTTAAAACACTCATAAACGTTTTAATCTCACTGCCTGTGGCTACTCTGCCTCTGGTAACTCTCAACTGAGTCGCACCGCCACGAAAAGTAAACTCTGGCTGTCCGAGAATCTGAAATGTGATCGTCTTGTCGAAACAATCAATCTGTGCGTGATAAGGTCCTAACCAATCCATGCCTAACAACGCATCAAACTCCATAAACTCTAACACTCTAAGATCTATTGGTAACTCATGTCCCTCTATCTCTACAATACAGCGCTCACAAATCATGTTAGGGTAGATTTTATCCCCAGCAGCTGTGCTAAGAACTAGAGGTCTCTCTAACCTAACAGGTCTTAACCCTAACTCATAAACCATGTGCCCAGAAATAAAGGAAACAGTAGAACCAGAGTCAATCATAACATACATCAAATGACCACAAATGTAAATCATACCCTCAACGAGATGTCGAGTCGCCTGAGGGTCTGGCTCAGCAACAACATGTGCACGTTCCCTCGTATGTTGCTGATGTGGTGCTACTCTCTGCTGAACACCAACAGTCTGTGGACACTCTCTGATGTAATGTCCCGTCTGTCCACATCGATGGCAAGCTCTGGCAGGTCTTTGTCGAAACTCAGCTGGCTGTGGGCACTCTCTGACAAGATGACCCATCTGTCCACATCTATAACATGCTCCAAGACAGTCTCTGTGCTTGAGTAATCTCGCCTACTCGATCCCCGACCCGACATCCGTCCCCGTCGTACACTATCCCTACCTCTCGCCTCCACCATCTCTGACAGGCGTTGCACCCGCCGTGTGTACCGGTGGTGGTCGACTAGGGTAACTCGTATCGAGTAGGTGTGGTGACATATGTCCGAACCGGTCGCAAGACCGTGCGATCGAAGCTACACTCGAGCTCTACCGCATCGTCGAATCGCCATCTATTCCTTTTCCTCCTGCCCCCTAAACGGCCTTGTCCCCGCTCATCCTGTACCTCACGGGGCTGATCATATCCCTGTGCGGGATGTGTCCTCAGATATGCCTCCCTCGCCAAACTACGGTCATAAGCATCCTGTAGTGTATGAGGTAGAGTAATGACCACTGTCCCTCCAATAGCTGGTAACAAGCCCTCAGTAAAATAATAGACCTGATCTCTGTCTCGGTCAGCTACTCCATCAGAAAAAGGAAGTAAGTGTTGATATCTGCCCATATAAGTACTCCTAATGCCTGTCGGATATGCATAAACTCATCCCTCTTGGCTATCATAGCTGAAGGTGGATAAAACTTCTGACTGAAATATTTCTTGATGTCTAACCAGGTGGTCGGCTCTCCATGTGTGGATACTAAATTTTCCCACCACATCTCTGCATCTCCAGTCAAAGAAAATGCCGCCAACCCAGGTTTTCTGCTATCCTAGATCTTGAGAAGTTTCTGAACCTTCTCGTGACTACGAATGTACAAATCCGCCTCATCTACACTTGAACCGCCGCTGAACTTCTTTGGTTTATACTTCTCATACTCTCGAGTCCACCTCGCCTCTGCAGTCAGGCGTGAATCAATATCATCATGAACACGTGACTTCACCGCAATCTGGGCTGGAACAACTGCGGTGATAGGTGGTGCAGGTACTGTACTAGTAGTAGTAACCGGTGGAGTAGCCTGAGGTGTAGCCGGACTCACATCCTGTCTAGGAGCTATCCCTGAGGTCGATGGAGACGGCAACAACTGTGCCTATCCCCTGAGAATATCTAATATCTCATCCATCCTCCGTCCCTATGACTCTATTCTTTGAGTCCAGGACTGTAACTCACATGCCAGAGCTGCAACGTCACTCGGCGCATCTGGTGGAGGATCATGAACTCCACTCTGATCTCCAGCATCAGCCTAGTCAGCCATCGCAATCTACAATAGCAAATAACGAGCCTCGATCAGTCTTACGTAACGATATATTATATTACACATTAAAATTTAACATGCTCGAAATAATATATCATTTCCCACTTCCCAACTAAA
The DNA here is from genome assembly GCA_039657345.1 of Stephania japonica. Taxonomy (NCBI): domain Eukaryota; kingdom Viridiplantae; phylum Streptophyta; class Magnoliopsida; order Ranunculales; family Menispermaceae; genus Stephania; species Stephania japonica. Next base: position 15,356,340 of record CM077560.1, on the reverse strand, counting down.
CTTGAGTTAAGTTCTTAACATTTTCCACACTAAGTTCATTGACTTGTGCTTTATGCTTATTCAGAGTCATGGTGATAAACCTTTAGGCTCTGATACCAAGCTATGATAAACCAAAGAACCACAAATCGGGCCCCGCCCGGCCTAAACCTACGTGGACCCCCGAACCCGTCTCTGATGAGTCAACGCAGGTCTAGTCAGCCTCAACTTACCATTTACTCAATACATTATTCACTCACTCACCCTGGATCACTCTTTTTGATTCACCTTAACTCTATCTAATCTTTTATCCTCAATTATAGTTAGGTGTGCAGCGGAATTGTTTGAAACACCAACTTAAAACAGTTTACTACTCATTCAACCTAGATGTGGAAAATCCTGTCCAAACAACATTACATGTATATAACAAATCAACTGAAAGCCCAGAATAAACATATACATGTACCAACAGTCAGGTTCAACTCCCCAAAGCCCCAAAATATCAAAACAAATGGATACATAGCCAAATATACAACAAAATGACAAAATACCTACAAAGTGAGAGCAAAGCTACTGGCTCTGAGCGTGCCTCAGAGGATATTGCCAAGCATCGGCGCTTTGCCCCTACTCGTCTGTGGATCTGTACCCACCGTCATAAAAAGGATGGTGAGTACAAAATATAACAGTAAACAGCAATAATAGACATCTCAACATAAATTACTGACTTTTAAATAATCACAAGTCTATAAATTATGCAGTGTATAACAAGAAACTGAAATAGATAGCAAATCGCATGATGAATAGATTCAACACGTACAAACAACGAAAATCAAGTAACCGAGAAACAAATGGATAGGCGAATAGATAGTCCCAATCAAACCGCGGGTCTCAAGACCTCATCGCCTGCGATGCGATCGACAAGATAGGCCCAAAGCGCTCCCGCTCAATCCACCCCGTACGAACCAAAGTGGGCCCGAAGGTCGCCTCCACGAACGCACACTCGTTAGGAAAAGCCACAGACAAAAGCTACGCTAAATTCCTAACACACTACCGAAAGAAAGCCACGATCACAAGCGGATGCTAAATCATTTCGATATGCTCCAACGAGAAGCCACAGTCTATGCCGGCTGCTAAACTCGTTGAGACTTCTCATCACAGTCGGACTACCTAAACCCTAGGTCACCTGAACTAGAATGGAATACAAAGGGCTCGCATTTCAAGAATAATTAATCAATAAATAAAAAAGCAATTATGTTGATTCTATTGTTGCCTTTACTCACCTCAAATCTCGCTAAAAACGTCCTCGCGTAGCTTCACACGTTCCCCAATTAGTTACCAACACTTCGCTCGTCACCTGACAATTATTTCGACCAATTTCCGTTAATTTTTCCCTAATTATTCCAAGTATTCCTCAATTTTTCTCAAGTTTAACTCATTTTCTACAATTTTCTAAATTATTGTTCCTTTACGAAAATTGGGTCGCTTACCCGGTATTGGGTTCCATTTAAACCCATCAGGATACCCGAGCGAAACTTCATAATTTTTATACAATTTAGAAAAATATTTTTCAATATTTTTTTGGCTATTTTTAATAATTTCACGCTTTACGAGACAAAAACCCCGACAAAAGTCTCGTCGCGAATCTCAAAATCTTCATTTTTCATAAAAATTCCCAAATTTCTATTTATTTGGTTGAAATATAATTTTTTAGAATTTTTTTCTATTTTTTTCTGAATTTTCCAGATTTTTTTCAATATTTATTTCAAAAAAATAAAAATAAAACATATTTAATTTATTTATTTATTATAAATAAATAAATATATTATTATTTTATTAATGGTGGGTCCCGGGTCGGGTCCGACTCCGTCCACCCTAACCAGGTCGGGACCGGGCCGACCCATCCGGGTCGGGCCCGGTCCGGCCCCTTGGGTCAGTCCGGTCACCACGACCCGCCCACCCCATCTTCTTCTTCTTCAGAGAGACGAACCGGAATTCCGGTTCGTCTCTGCTTCAAACTTTTTTTTTTCTTTTCTCTTTTCTTTTCTCTTTCTTTTTCAATAAACAACAACAACAACAACATCAACACCAATCAATTAAAAATCCAATCTCTCTCAAATTAACAACTCAACAACAACCCCAACTATAATCAACAAACTCACCTTCACCAACTCGATCTCCTCTTCGATCTAAACAATCTTCACACCTTCGATCAACCGATCTCCTCTTTGATTTCTTCTCTTCCTCCTTCGATTTTCAATTCAATTTTTTTTTTTACAGTGAAATGTGAGAAAATGGTGGCGGTGGGATTTTGTTGATAAATTTTGAGGTGAAATGACCATTTTGCCCTTATTCTTATCCTCTTTCTCTTTACAACCAAATGCCCCTCTTGGTCATTTTACATTTTACTTATATATACATTTATATATATTCTATATATAAAAATATATATATACATATATATATCATTGTATTTTTCATGCCTACAAATTTCGTTTTGCGCGCCAACGAGTTCACTCGGGCGTGCACACTACTTTTTGACTCATGCGTGTCGCCCACGTCCCCACGTATCACTCGGCGCCCATAATTTATTATTTAATTCCATTAATTATTTTCATTTATAAATGTTAATATTTTTATTTCATTTTCGTCCCACGGACTCTCAAATACTCGTTTAACGCGTTATTTCGTACCGAGCTCGTTCAACGGTACCAACACACACTCACCACGTCCTCACATATTAGGGATATTGAATTTAATGTTCGATAATAAATAAATAATACAAATCACCAAACAAACATAACATACCTCGTTGTCGACTTCTGAGGACCGAAACAAGTACACCACGGCTAGTAGGGCCCACAATACGACCCTGAAATATCACGTGGTACGAGTTAGAATTTTAGGGTCGTTACACTGGAAGTTTAACAACATTCTGAACCAGTTGAACCTCCGCAAGTGACACAAGGCCCACATAAATCTGGTAGGGTAAGACATGAGCCAGATAGATTCGGATTTCTCATTACTGATAGTCACAATGTGTTGCTTATAGATCAAAATGAGCCCACCACTTATCAGGAGGCTATGTGTGGACCAGACTCAGATAAATGGCTAAGTGTCATGAACTATGAGATGCAATCCATGTATGATAACCAAGTTTGGAACTTGGTTGATTTACCTGAAGGTGGTAAGACCATTGGATGTAAAGGGTTTTCAAGAAGAAAACTGACATGGATGGCAAAGTGCATACTTTCAAAGCAAGACTTGTAGCAAAAGGTTTCAGGCAGACTCAACGTGTTGATTATGATGAAACTTTTTCGCCAGTAGCCATGCTTAAATCTATAAGAATTTTAATTGCCATTGCTGCATATTATGACTATGAGATATGACAAATGGATGTAAAAACAACGTTTCTTAATGGAAAGTTGCTTGAGAACGTGTATATGACACAACCTAAAGGTTTTGTACATCCTGAGAATTCTAGGAATGCATGCAAGCTTCAAAGATCCATTTATGGATTAAAGCAAGCTTCTCGGAGTTGGAATCTTCGTTTTGATGAACCAATTAAGGATTTTGGTTTTATTAAGAACAAAGATGAGCCTTGTGTATACAAGAAGGTCAGTGGGAGTGTAGTTATTTTTTGGTACTGTATGTTGATGATATATTACTCATTGGGAATGACATCCCAACATTGCAGATTGTCAAGTCTTGGTTGGGGAAGTGTTTCTCAATGAAGGACTTAGGAGATGCAACCTATATCCTTGAGATTAAGATCTATAGGGATAGACCTAAGAGGCTAATCGGTCTAAGTCAGAGTACTTACATAGACAAGGTGCTGAATAGGTTCAGTTTGCAAGTCTCTAAAAGAGAATTGTTGCCAATGTCTCATGGCATAAGTCTCAGCAAGACTCAATGTCCTAGGAAAAATGATAAGCGAGACCGTATGAATAAGATTTCATATGCATCAGTTATTGGATCTATCATGTACGCCATGCTATGCACTCGGCCTGATCTATCATGTTCTTCGTCTATGGAGGTTTTGAAAATGATCTAGTTGTAAATGGTTACACAGATGCAAGTTTACAAACTGATATAGATGATTTTAGATCGCAATCTGGATATGTGTTTACTTTGAATGGGGGTGGAGTAAGCTGAAAAAGTTCAAAGCAAGAGACTGTGGCAGATTCTACAACATAAGCTGAGTATATTGTAGCGTTCGATACAGCAAAGGATGTAGTTTTGATTAAAAAGTTCATTTCTGAACTAGGTGTGGTTCCAAGTATTGCTAACCCTGTTTGTTTGTATTATGACAATAATAAGGCAATAGCACAGGCCAAGGAATCTAGATCACACTACAGATCCAAACATATACTCAGGCATTTTCATCTCATTAGAGAAATTATTGAAAGGGGAGACGTAAAAATTTGCAGAGTACCTACTGAAGACAACATTGCAGATCCATTGGCAAAAGCTATTCCACAAGCAAAACATGATGGTCATGTTAGATCATTAGGCATTAGATGCATGCATGATTGGCCCTGGTGCAAGTGGGAGATATTGGTGAATGTGTCATAGGTCAATCCAATAACTGTCTTTATGAATACTTTTAGTTAATAAAATAGAGAATTTTCATTTGTTGTTTATTATAATTGATTTACATGTTTACATTATAATAAGATCCATGGGTATTTACAGAAATATCATAAATGTCCCTAGTCGATTATTATACTAGGAACTATAATGAATTAAGACTAGTGTGAGTCTTGATTGATGATCATACGTATAGGAATACGAATCAAGGTTATAAGTACTTGTTAGGGAACAAAGTACTGGACCGACCCGCTATGAGAACATCACATGGATTAAGTCATAGTTGTTTCTCATGATATGTATATTATTCAACCCTCTGACTTGAGATTACCAGAGACTTCAACATTAGGAATACAGTGATTTGACGCAATCAAACATTGTCTTTAACCAGACGATTATAAAGGTTGTGATTGGTTACTATGTGAATACTGTGGTGAAGTTGTGTTAGACTGTTAAAAGGCCTAGTCTAAGTGAATTGATATTGATCAATGTCACTTAGATGTTTTCAATCTACCTAGAGATCAAGACTAGTACGATTGAACATGTTGGATGACAATTCCATGCCTTATGTTTGATCAAAAGGATATCGTGTGACAAAAGGATGTTATATATACACTATTGATTAGGTTGTATCGATTTGATATTCGTACAACTTGGGTAATCATAATGTCTTGCTAGAGGTCGCTTATGACTTGTATACCAAAATGTGTTTTGGTACACTACCAACGTTGTATGAGCCTATTGGGTCACATACTAAGAATGGTTTTACGAGATGTTAAGATGGTTCAAAAAAATGAATTTTATATGATAAAATTCATGACGGAAACTTCTTTGTAGCATATTACACTTATACTTCTTTAAGTAGGGGTATATGTGTAATTTACTTAACCGTCTATATACAAGGGTTATATAAAGAGACACTTTGAGTTAGAATACAAGTACGAAAGATTAAAATGCCGAAACTCTATTTTCGTTTTAGAAACGACTTAGGGTTTTTAGTATGCTCTAGATCGTTTTGGTGAGAAACAAAAAGGTTTGGTATTCTCTCGAAGCTAGCACTTCAAATCTCGACCACTGTTCATGTGTGGACTGCTGATAGAGGGCGTTCGCCGTTGGCAGCGCCTTAGAGATCGATTAACCTTCAGAAAGGTACATTGCGACTGAGGTATGATTAAGTTTTCATAGTTTAAATGTTTTAGTGGAATCAGATTCGAATCCTGTTGGGGTTTTTTATCAAAATTATTTTGTAATCTACACTGCGTATGAACCCCAAACACCAACACGAGTCTGGTAGGGGTCTTCCTCGACTCAAAGAGATTCGGGTAGGTGTTTTCCCTTGACTCAAATAACTGTTTCATTGGTCAGGACTACTTGCATCTATCCTTTGTTTTCCTTGACACTCATTCATCGTTGATATCTCAATGATTCCTTATTATGCTATCTTTTATTATCTTTCTGATATCTACACATGATACTTGATTAACCATTTATTTGACATTGAAATTATGTTAAGACTCCATTTGGTTATTACTGTTTTATTTCTGTACTCACTGTCCTTTTTATGACGGTGGGTGCAGATTCATCGTATTTCAGGGCCAATAAAGGAAAATGACCAGAGATAAGAAATTGAGGTGAAGGACTATTGAAGATCAAATCTCGCATATTAGGTAGGTTTTTTGTAGTATATGTATATGTTTTAAGAATACTGGGATATGGGTTGTGAAAAAGGTTGGGCACGTATACTATATAGTATCTCCTCTGACTTGATGTTGATATACATATGCAAGGTTTTCACACTATAGGTTGTCCTAACTAGTGTCTTAGGAGTATTTATATTAGTTGGAGTTTAATTTGCTTCCATTGTACTTTGATACTTTGAATAACTTAGTAATATATAATAACTCAACTTAAATAATTTAATGAATGGAAAAGGGTAAGAAAAGCTGACTAGGGTTACGTGAGTTACGTGAGTGCTGACTTGAGGTTTACGCAAGTTTAGGTCGGGCGGAATCCAATTTAAGGTTGTGGAATTGGAGTCATTACATTGGCCGACATAGTCTCCAAGGCCCCATGACGCATCATGATCTTATGAAAATTCCTACGCGTCTACAAGAATTACAGGTAAGTACTCAAAAGTATTTCATAGTGAACTAGTCACTCATACTTTGGAGCATTCCTTAGCTTCGTACCAAAAGCATATATGTAACGACCTAAAGTTAATTCGTCGTTATTAATGACGTATTTGCAAATGTGGCGAACAACACAGATGCTCATGGGACCCGTAGATAGGTCAGGGCAAGCTTGGAACTAGGTAAATAGTAAATTTTGGTGATGTTGTGCTTTTAATATGCGATGTGAACTGGTAATTAGGTTATTGGCATCACGATGTATGTTAGTTATTGTTTTATTGACGTGCGAGATAGTGTGACGGGCATTCGCTCTAAATAGTGTGCAGATGCGGGAATCGGGTAGTGAACGATAACGCACTAGGTTAGGGAACTAAATATACAAAATAAATGGTAAAATTTATTAAATAATTAATTAAATAATGTCGTAAATGCGTTTGTGGTGCGAGAGTATGCGAGGAACGCGAGGTTACGTGCGGGACTCGGGTATCGAAATGCTCGAGGGTTTTAGTGTGTGTGTGTATAGTTGAACAAAAGCAAGACAAAGGAAGAGTGTCACCATTTAAGTCACAAAAATTAGGACTTTTTGGCCTCAAGAGAGCCTTTGGATTGAGTGTTGGGAAATACAAGTGAGGAGAGACAGAAATTTTTGTATATAAGTTGAGATTTTTGTCAACCACCACCTTTTCTCTCTCTTTTTCTTCTCTTAGGCAAAAATGGTGAGGATGAATAGGGGTTTGTGAGTTTTGTGTGATCATTTGGAGCTTAAGAACTCAAAGAAATCGAAAGTAAAGGTTAGATCTTCGATCCCCATCTTTTTCTCCACGTTTCAGACTAATTTTCTCGTATGTTGACGTGGGTTTCGGGAGTTGATTTGAGCACATTAGTTTTGGGAGGTGTTGCTAAGGATTCTAAGTATGGTTTATTGCTTATGTATTGGTTAAGTGGAAGAGTTTGTGTTGGTTATGAAATTTTGGGACAAAACCAAGTTTTGAATGGTTTTTGTCAGGGGTTTATTGGTTTTGGATGAATTTTGTCGAGGGATTTTAGTGGGAAATGGTTTATTGGTGTCTATATGTGATGTTTGAATGAGCACGAACCCCAACGACGAGTCGAGGTGGGTTCAAAAACCCTAAAAACCCCCACTGGCGGAGACGCCACCAGGGGAGCCATGGTGGGGTAACGCTTATGGTGCCACCCACGACATCTCAGCTAGTGACCCAGTGTTTCACGCCTAGGAGGCACCGTGGACAGAAAAAACATGACGGCATTGTCACGGCATCCAGGACGTCGTGGACACATCCTAGAGAAATGAATGAAGCAGCATCACCTGCGGCGTCTTGGGCAGTTTTGAACTAAAATTTTTAAAATAAATTTATCAATTGGGGATTTGCCTAGGTACTTATATAGTCCATTTTGGGTGTTTAAATGGTGGTTTTATCGATGATTTGGGTATTGAATCAGGGTTTCCAAGGTTTAAGAATTTATTCAATTTATCGAGAATTAATGGTTTTAGGTTAAATTGCGGGTAGTGGACATACGTTAAGGCATGTAATTAGACTAGTGATGATAGTTGGAATGCGGTTTGAAGTGTGTAGTATCCCAACTGAAATTACTTTAGTATTTACTTCTTTTAGCATTTGAATTCAATTTCTTTTATTTCAATATTCTACTTCGGTTGTGGTTTAATGGACGGATGTTGAGCTAGGTTTCCTCCGTACCATTCCAGTGTGTATACCCACTTGACCATAGCACATGATATCAGATCGATCTTGGTGAATAGCTCGACCCAAGTATCATATTATGGCAGTGTCGGCGCATTGTTAATGTAACGTTGACCACCAAACGGATCCAGATATTGGCCCTGCTTGAGTCGGACTCGCCGGCAGTACTTTGTGGAAGAGTCCGAATTATGGTGCTAGTCTGGCCTTAGGATCTAGGAACACACTTTGAGCTTTACCTATTATCTATTCATGCGATGAACACAGTTGCCTATATTTATTTCCGCATATTTATTTAATAGCTTTTTCTAAATTTCAATATTTACTTTCAGTATTGTTCACTTATTTCCTTGGGAATACTCACTCTAGACTCATCATTTGCCTTTTTGTGATGGCTTGAGTGCAGATCCTAGTACGAATAGCGGTAAAGACAAGCTTCCAGAGTACCGCTGATCAGAGATAAATTGCCTGACTTGTACGTTTGTATTATATATATATTTAGTTTTCATTTTGGGTTTGAGATTGTGAGATACCTTGTATATATTGATATTTTGTGGCATCAGAAGTATTTATGGTTATATATAGGTTTTTCACATTAGGTTTATGGTTTATATTACACATTTTGATTATTATTATTTTAGTTTAGGTGTTGTAAGACTTTCGCTGTAGTAATTTGAGGATTATATGTTGAAATGACTTATTATTTTAGTTCAATACAATTAAATCAGTAAATTGATAAGTAGTAAGGTTTAAAAGGATAAAATGGAGGATATAATCCAATGTGGAGCACAGTTATCACTGGTAAGACAGATTGTGGGTCCACATTGACCGCATGGCGGTCTGTTTGAAAAATGGGTCGTTACAATATGCATTAACTTTAAGTGACGTCGTGGAGGGGTATACCCCACGTCGCCACTCATGGTGTCCATGAAAGAAGGTCTCAAGTTTCACGCTTTAAGTGATGCTGCAGGGTTCTGACCCCCACGGTGCCACCTGCGATGTAATAGTGTTCATAGGGCCCTTTTTGAGAAATTTTTAGAAAACTTTGAGGATCTCTCGGGTATCCAATTAGGTCTGAATACGACTTAATACCCCAAAAATCGATCTAATTTCATTAATGAATAACTTATGGAAAATTGGAGGATAATTAACGATAAATTGAAATTAATTGACTATCAGGGGAATTTCTCATTTACGGACACACAAGGATTCGTAAAAGGCGACTTGGGACATGTGCGTGCATGATTTGCTTTGATACAAGTAAGTAAACCAATGAGAAATTTTACAGTTATTTCTTGAGCTTTAATTCGTTGTTATGCGTTGTATATTCTACTTCTTCGAATTCCTATTGGTTGAGTGGTCCAATGACAAACGAATCATGGCTACTAATATATATGTGATATGAGCTCTTATCTAGGCATTGTTGATATCCCTCAATTAAGTGTACGTTGGGGGACTCTTATCCAGGTACCATGGATATCTCATACTCGCGAGGGTTTAGGGTTGGTAGACTTGTGTTCTCGTCCTGAAACCCGACTTTTGGTCGGGACTACTTACTATTCGGATTTGCATTCTAGACCCTCACATTTTGATTGATTTATTTATAGTATTTATATATTTATGCGTTCCTTATACCTTTTTTTTTCTAAAAGCATGAATTAAACTGCTTTATTTATTTCGAAATGTTGTATATATGTCCTGTTTGGTGTTACTTACCTAGGCTCGTCATTTTTATGTTTAACGGAGTGCAGATCCGCAATCCAGTAAGGGGAAGGCTCCATAGCTAGGAGACTTGACTTGAGGATACCGGAGCAGTTCTCCTCTTGACTGATGTAGGTGATTTCTTTTGTATTATTGTATGTATATGTTTTGAAATATGAGATATGGGTTTATGAGAGATCTTGGGACATGTTTATCTTGATGTTACTCTCCTCTGACGGGTTTATTGATGATGATATACATATATAGGGTTTCCACACTCTGGTTATCCTGACTAATGTCTTTGAGTCCATTTAGTCAGAGTTTTAATGCTTATGCAAAAACTGATTTCATAACTCACTAATATGATTATCTCAACTTTTAATTTATTTTAATAATGGTAAATGGTAAGGAAGGTTGACTAGGTTTGCGTGACTCAGCAAGATTGACTCGGGGTCCACGTAAGTCTAGGTCGGGCGGGGCCCAATTTTGGATTGTAGATTTGAGGCCGTCACAGTTGGTATCAGAGCCAAAGTTTTAAATACTCAACTCTTGATTTAAATCATTATCCATTAAGACATAAACCAGTGGAAGTTAGGAAAATGGTTGAACTTATAGTGAACCCTATAATCCTGACTGAAGTCTTAGTTGAGAAATAAGGAGAGTTGGAGAATTTAAAAATGGATTATATGAGCTATTTAATATGTTGTATTATTACTATTGATAGTTATGTCATGATCGTGAAATCGCTTTCTTTTCAGTTAACGATGATCGATCAGCTCGATACCAGCGGTAGTGGTTTGGGGGACGTACAGGAGAGACTAGATGATATGTAGCGGCCCCAAAATCCAAGACCGCTACGTCATACGCCGCAGGTCCACAATCCTGCCTAAAACCTGCCCAGCTGTGTCTTACGCGCACCGTGTACCATCTGTCAACCTAAATTCTGCTAACTTTTATATTATTTTCCTACTAAGGTATCAAGTTAGCTTATGAACTCATTTTCATCTGTTTAATATCAATAATTTTTCAGCGAAAGACTTAAATCATGATTCATCAAAATATAAAGCGTAAATCATGTGATAGAGCATTTTTCTAATGTGGAAATCCAACCAAAATATCATCAATATATAACAAAGATTCATATGTTTCAAAATATCAAAATAAACCTCAATCATGCCATATACATGTCTAGAATTTCTCAAATCCTAGCCCATCATAAAAACAAGTAAGAAAATAAACACACATACAAGTCAAGGTTAAAAATCAATAAGAAAGAAGTCCTCAAGCTTGTCTTTTCCCCTGTTCGTACTAAGGTCTGTACTCCATCATCACAACAAAATATATGACAAGTCCAGAATGAGTAATCCTAAAGAATTTCACTAAGTAAATAATATAAACAAATGCTAGAATCAAAATACTATTAAATAAACATGTAGAAGAAAAGAATCAGACAATTAGGAAAAACCCTCGCATGAATATCTAATAGTAGTGAATCAAATTGCATGCACGATCTAGGTCAAACTAGCACCATGCTTTGGACTATCACCCAGACATGGCTAGTGAGTAAACTCGGACTGACTGAAATCCTTGAGTTTGCTCGGTAGCCGACGTAGGCCATGATGCACCGACATGTGCATAGAAAAACTTAGCAGTCGAGTCGACAATCCACCGACATATCTCTAAAACACATGTTATGGTCTAGTGTGCCACAATGCCAACACAATAAAATGAACTCGGTGGGAGTAAACTCGATGGGTAACTAGGATCATCTATATGTTGATCTAGGGTCCATAAATAATCCATTCAACTATAGGCCAAATTGATTTCATTTATTGACTTAGGCACTCAATCATAAGGTTAGTGTTTTAAGTTACATAATTAACACATATATGGACCCACTAACCCCCGACTACCCGACAATCGGTGCCCCGCGCCCCAACACGCATCTCAAGGCACACCATAGTTTACATTATTAAATAGACTAACTTAGGCTATTGTTCAATTATACCATATGATATCAACTTAACCTAATCTAGTATCCCTGTGTAACTCCTACCTGATGCCCGCGTCGACACGCATCTCGAGTTAAACACTTGACATACCAACTCGCCCGATAAAATATAACATACATGCGATGCAATACAATAATTAATAAAACACTGCAACATAGTCAACACATCAATCACAAATAACATTACATTCGATTCTCGTACCCGAGTCATGACTTGAGTTTTACATGTAGGCCCGAATCTCTGCTAGTTAACCCTCGCGACTAACTTTAAATCTGGTTAAATTTAAATCTGGTTCAATTAATTCAGGCGGTTACAAAATATTTTCTCCAATATTTCAATTTTTGTCTAAATTTTTTTTATTTTTTGGGTTCATATAGTGTGTTATGTTCCTAACCTAAACAAAGAATGAACATGGAGTTCTTAATCCTCTTCTTCTATCCTGTTAAAGAAAATATTGTCCGCTTAGGGTTTCTGTCGGCTCTTATTGTCTTCGTGGGGCTTCAGCAACGCCGCAGCTCGCTTCGGCGACTGTGAGTGTTTCCAACAGCCCTATCTCTCTTTTTTTTCCTTTTCTCTTTTTGGTTTTCTTTGATCTAAGATCTAGATCTTGTGTTTTTGAGTCTTGAATCTTGAAGAGTATGGAAGGATGCCAGAGCTGGCTTTTGCTCTGTCGTAAGATTGAGACTCTCGATCTATTATGGCTTATTCCTTCTTTTCTAGATGTCAGTGGAAGGGGCGAGTCCAGGTGTATTGAAGAAGGAAGATTTTGGAGCTTTAAAGGAACAATGAGTTTGGACTACGGTGAACCAGTGGTGGCGAGTGACTGTTTTCCTGCACTGATGTTGTCTACGTGGAGCTGTATGCTTCAATGTTTCTCCGACAAAGATGTCCTTGGTGATTAATGGGTTCTTTTATGGCATTTTTTGTATCTTATATTCCTTTGTATTTTCTCTTCCACTAAATAATATTTGTATGTGTTGTCGTTAAGGTATTAGCGTTCCCGCCTATGTGTGTGTTGTCGTTAAGGTGTTAGCGTTCCTGCCTATGTGCAGTGATTCTCTCCGTAGTGGTTGTCCCTTTTATGTGGTTGTTGTCCTCCTTGTGAGGATGTTATTCTGAGTTTTAACAGATTGTAACACCTGTTATCCTTGATGTAATAGGTTGTTGTACCCTTTTATACGTGTTAGGAACATCGATGCATCAATACAATAATTTGACAGAAAAGAAAAAAAAAAAAAAAAAACACACACACACACACACACACATGGAGTTCTTAATGATATAAGAGGGGACGGTGGTGTAAATTTTAAATCATCATCAATTTGACACAAAAATCTGGAGGGCTGAAAATGACATATAGCATAAAATTTATTATTAATTGGACACAATTATTGGTTGAGATTCTTGTAACATAAGAAGTTTGAGATTATTCCAACTATTCGCCTACCAAAAAATAACAAAAAGAGAAGGAAAATTATGCTGGACTCCGAAGCAACTTCCCAAGCGTTGCAACTTGCAACTTGCAACTTACAACAAATCATTTCACACAGCATCGCCAAAACCACCTTTATTCACCATTAGATATACATAAAATATCACGTCAACAACTCTTTTGATAATCCAACGGTTTTAAAATCATCATCAAAACTGCGTCAACAAGTGTGTACGAAAAAAAGCACTCTCTATCCTTTTCTTAGTTCTTACTCGAACGGCTGTCCTCACCAAACCTGCGTCAGTGCGTCACTCTCTAGTCTCTACTCTTAAGCTTCAGCCATCGAAGCAGATCTGCTTCAACCCTAACAAATCTAGGTTTCAGAAACCCTAATTGAGTTCAAATCAGATGAAGAAGGACTCAACGAATCACTCTTCTTGTTCTTCTTCTAGTTCAACTGATCCGATCGGCCAAAATGTGGTGAAGCTGATCAGCAACGTGTGCTTCTCCTTCTTCGTGTTCTCAGTCCTCATCTTCACCGTCATCGCCATCACCTACCAGCCCCCTGATCCATGGCTGGAATCCTCCAAAGCCCTAACTAGGGTTTTCACCGCGCTCGAAAACGCCACCTACAAGACCGACGAGTCCGTCCTCAAGACCGGCGAGGACTTGGTCCTCTCCCGCGCCATGACGCCCACCGCGGCGCCGATCACCGAAGAGGCGATCGAGAGGGTGGTGGATTCGAGCTCTTTGGCGGCGAGTTGTGAGGAGAATGTGGTCAATTGTTCGGATCCGCGGGCGCTGGCTGCGATCGAGAGGTTTAATCTTAGGAGGTTTAGGACAATTGCGTTCTTGGAGTATCAGCAGCCTGTGAATGGATCTAGGGCTAATGAATGTGATGTGGCGTGGAGGTTTCGGAACAAGAAGGAGAAGTCGTGGCGGAAGTACCGCGATTTCCGAAGGTTTAGGCTTGATGTTGGGGAGAATTGCAGCTATGTGGTGACGGGGGCGAGGGGTTGGCATTCAGGTATCAATGCCAGGAGGCCAAGGAGTAGAATTGGGGTTGGCGGCGGCGCCGTGAGCAATGGAAGCGCCAATGCTGCTGTTCCTGTCCAGGACAATGAGATCAATGATACGATCCCTACGCTTGGACCGGAATCGACTTTTAGGAAGGGAAGATATTTGTATTACACTCGTGGAGGGGATTATTGTAAAGGGATGAATCATTATTTGTGGAGTTTCTTGTGTGCTCTTGGGGAGGCTCAGTATCTGAACAGGACATTTGTGATGGATTTGAGTATTTGCTTGGCGGCGACTTATACGCCCAGCAATAAGGATGAGGAAGGCAAGGATTTTCGATTCTATTTCGACTTTGAGCATCTCAAGGAGACGGCTTTGATTGTTGAAGAGGGTGAGTTTATTAGGGATTGGAAGAAATGGGATAAAACTCATAAGAAGAAAACCCCGGTAAGGAAGGTAAAAAACTACAAGGATACACCAATGCAGCTTAAGAAAGATCAAAGCACAATAATATGGAGGCAGTTCGATGCGCCTGAGCCAGAAAATTATTGGTACAGAGTGTGCGAGGGACCTGCTGCGAAGTATATTCAGAGGCCGTGGCATACTATATGGAAGTCGAAAAGGCTGATGAACATTGTTTCTGAGATTAGTGGGCGGATGGATTGGGATTTCGACGCAGTTCATGTGGTTCGTGGAGAGAAAGCCCAGAATAAGCAGCTTTGGCCTCACTTGGATAGTGATACATCGCCGGAAGCTATCCTTAACAAACTCAAAGGACTGATTCAGCCCTGGAGGAATGTTTACATTGCGACAAATGAGAAATTCTACAATTATTTTGATAAGTTGAGGTCGAACTATAAAGTTCATTTACTTGATGATTACAAGGAGTTGTGGGGAAACACAAGTGAATGGTACAATGAGACCAAGCTCCTGAATGATGGACATCCAGTTGATTTTGATGGGTATATGAGAGTGGCCGTAGACACTGAGGTCCTATATAGGGCTAAGACACGTGTGGAGACATTCAACAACTTGACAATGGATTGCAAGGATGGGGTAAATACATGCTGACATTGGTGGAAGCGGCACTGTAGTTTATGATCTGTGGAGAGAATGGAGCACCACTTATGACTTCTTGGTCAGTTGCTATTGTTTCTCTTGCTTTTAACTTCTCGATCCCACTTTGGGAGTAAAAACAAAAAATTGGTATATTCTTGTGTTGTATGGTTTTTTTTTTTTTTGTTGTATTGATTGGTTATTGCTATTGATAGATCAAGTTTCTGTATGATATATCGATTGATTGATATTGTCTGATTTCTTTTTGATTTTACTCTTTCATTTGGTTACTGAAGATTTACATCTGCTTTTTTTTTTTTTTTTTGCAATTTAATGTCTAGTCTTCACATAGGCTGCATATGTTAGAAGTAACAATGATGAAAGTCATCGTTTCCATGATGTTTTCGCTCTTAAGTTCGTGGTCATTCATATCTACTACAACTTATTGATTCTGATTGAAGAAATTCATTAACAAACCTCTCTTTGTAGGTGGGAAAGACCAGACTCTAAAAATTCGTGCATATGTTAAAATTTTAGAGAGTTCGCTTCACTTAAGAATCCCCTTTGGTTTCTTTGTCTTCATTCATCCTTTGGAGATAGCAAACATATATCATGTACTAGAAAAGGAGCACGCATTCTCTCTAAGAAAGTAATAAAATGCAACACTCTTGTTTAGGCAACAACATCTCTTGTTGCTCTAAGCAGGAGTGAAGAAAATATTGTACCTCTTGCAAAAGATAAAATAAGTACTACAGATGCAAAACATGGCTTGATTTTCCTCCCCAGTTTAAAACACATAATGCAGTTGTGGGATTTAAAACATGGAATGTGGTTTGTCATAAAGATGGTTAAAGCACTTAAACTATATTTCTTCAATGTTTTATCCTTTTTTTTTTCAAAGAACACGTATATAAGGATTATGTCAATATATGGTGGATCTAGGTGGAGAAGATAGAACTTACGGACCATCCTTGTGCTTCATGACAAGGTGGGGACATTCTACCAAAATGCATTTCAGTGAAAAGGAAATTACAAACTGGTGGGTATAGTTTAGCAAATCTTGAATTGCTTTGCAGATGATTGAAAAACTGTAAGTCTGCAACTAGAAGTCGGCATTATGATTTGATTAGGCCAAACTTAGAAATCAATGAGTGTTGGTTTAAATTTTAACTTTTATAGGCATTACTAGTTCCCTATTTTCAAGTGAAGGTTTGACCGGATTTTGGGAGAACTTTGGATGAATGAGTATCTAGTAGACATTGAATTCTAGTGGCATAAAGAAAGCTATCTAAGCTAAGGAAAGCAATGATTGAAAGGCGACACCTAGGGAGGCGGTGGCCTTCTAAATAATTTTTAAAAAACTGAAGGGAAAACTTGCAATTGAGTTTGGTGCTATAATACTTACCGAACAACTAAATCTCAACATAGTTAATGTTACTTAAGTACCTAAAAGTATATATTGAATGTGGATTATAGTGATTAATAAAAAATTATTGTTAATTAAGAACCTTTAAATAAATAAATAATAATTTAAGGACCTCTAAATAAATATATTATTGGCCGCGGCAATGCCGCCCTTAGGCCAGAGAAATCACCTCGCGATTGCCTTGGCGCTTGCAATTTTTGAAGGAAAGAAAGACTGAAGAGTATGTGGAAAATCATGCAAATTAGAAGTAAAAACTGTATACACATGATAAATTGTGATTTTTCTCCATTTCACAAAACATTTACAATTGTGAGGCTCTGAAAACATGAATGAGGTATGCCATAAAGATTGTCAAAAGACGAAAAACTAGCTTTAAAAAAAGATTCCAAACTATATTTTCCTAAGTGGTATTTTCTTTTATTAAAGTACTCTTATACATTTAGAGGGGCTATGTCAATGTATGATGGATAAAAAAGAAGCCGTTATGTGAACCTAGGAGTCACGATTGACCCTCAAAATGTACCCAATTTTAAGAGTGTTTGATAAGTTCATTTGCAACCTCTCATGGGCTTAATTTTTAATAAAGTAGAGGTTCTTGCTACTAATCTGATTTGGTAATATAACTATTATATCTCATTATGTAATTTTGAAGTCTATAAATAAGAGATAAAAGCTCTAAAACAACAACAACAACAAAACCAAATTGAATAAAAGCTCTTCCATTGTGCTCAATTTAGTGCAATTGAATAATAGTTCTAAAACAAACAACAACAAACAAACAAACAACAAAATAACCTCACTCCCAAATTAATTGGGGCCAGCTATATGGATCAAACTCTTCCATTATGCTTGGTTTAATGCAATTGATTGTGAGCTTTCTAAACCATTAAAATCCCTCCCAATTAATGCATCCCAAGCTACTTCGGTCTACCCTTACCTCGTCGAATTTCTTCAGTTCCTATTAAGTCAAATTTTCTAGTGGGGGCGTCTGTAGGCCGTCTTTGCAAGTGACCAAACCAACGCAACTGCCCTTCCTTAATCTTTGAGTCCATTGGTGCTACTCTTACTTGTCTTTGGATTTCTGTATTTCTTATCCTATTTTTACGAGTCAATTGATGCTACTCCTACTTGTCAATTGGTGCTATTCTGTCTTTGAATAAAAGTTCTAAAACACTAGACCAAATTCTTTTTCACTTTTTTCAAATAATTGCGCTAACCTATGATGTAAGTAAAGGTTTGTGATATGCCTCCCATATTCCTAAATACTCTTGCAAGCATGAGAATAATAAGAAGACACGTGGCAACTAGTGAACAATTCTGAAATGAATGGGGGTGATTATCAAATAAAGGATTGAATTTTGATTGTTACAGTTAGTATAAATATATAAATGATGTACACTTGAAAGATGTCTTAAAATTGGATTAAGTTGGAGAGAGTTAGACCTCTCAAAAGGCCTTGATACTATGTAGGAACATGTCCATATTTATATCCTTCTTTAGGAAGTCATTTTTAACTAATGTAGAACTACATTTCGGTCCAAACTGCCCAACAATTCCATTTTGGATCATTATTCATCTCTAAGTCCACATCACATTATCTATCATTGTATCATCTCAAGAAGAGTCTGCTCGAGGAACACCCTCAACCATCAAGCATTGGGTTATTACCAAGCTCACTCACTACTTCCACCTTAACAAACATGTCTATCTCAAGCTGTACGATCAACCATATTGAAACAACCCTTCCCCAACCTAGGGTCGGGTCACCCGGCACAAACCGTCACTTAGGCCTAATACCTGAATCAGGCTCAAATAACGGTCTGACACGCCTAACAACATGCAAAATAATATATAGACAATATGGAAGTAGATTGCGGAATTTGAATTTAAATAAATACCATGTCACCATAAGCCAAAATACTGGATGTCTCAAATTCACCTAAAGCAAATCGAAACAATATAAAGTCTCCAAAACCCTCAAATGCTAATAAATATATCAAACTAATTAAGGAAAGGTTTATCTACCCAAAGGTCTAGCCTAGGTTACAACTCTTATTTCTACTTCTCAAAACAAAATAGTAAATAATATCACGCAAAGCTCACACAACAATGAGTCTTCAAACGAGAACCTTCCCCTTGCCACGATCTACCGCACTCGTTGATGGACCTGTATTGTAAGTGGGGTGAGCTAAAAGAACCAATGGAGCTCAATAAGAGGAAAACCTTGATCAACTATCAAACATGCAAATATTACCTATAAAGCAAAACAATTCTACACATGAAGTTGTATATCGAATCGTAAAACATTTAATGAAAAGTAAAGGAGACATGGTTCTTGTTTGCAAAAAGGGGTGTCAGCAAGTTCAAGTCAAGCAAACATGAAGGTAAGACTCATAATTTAATAAACAAGGAAGTAAACATTCGTTTGAAACCGCATCAAGAGAATTCACAGTTCGTAAATAAATTTCATTTATTCATGCAACGGGGTCCAATAAGAGATTTACCATTAGAAATAGTAATAAATATAAGTCATTGTTTCATTCAATGCATTATAGCTTTTGGTATGAACCAGGTGACCGAAACACATGCCCTCGAGGTGATAAGAACAATTAATGGACACAATACCCATTCCAAGCCATCACTGATTGTGATCACTTGTTTATTTAATGGTTTAGAAGCGCGAAACCCTCATTTGATGGACTAAATAGTCTCATCCTACTAGTCGGAGCGTGGACCCCTCAGTTGATGGATTGAATAGTCTCATCCGCTAGTCGAAGCGCGGACCCCTCATTTGATGAGCACACAACTACGTCTCATACAAGTGTTCATGTAACATACATTCCATTGATTAGTACATTCATACCAATAAACAAATGCAACCAATACCCAAGTCCTTTAATTTGAAATCGTGTTCTAATATATACTAATAGCATGTCACATTTGATAGATTAGTGACGCTTCCCACTTACCTCGACTTGCTGCGACGTCTATAACAACACCTTGCACACCCAGGGTTCGATGTGAACCTTTGCGCTGTAGACAATTTATAACAACACCGAATTAATGAAAATCTCAATTTAAAGTTTAATATGTTTCTATTTTATTTGTCTTTGGAGCCCACTAGTGCGCATTCCTTGGGTTATGTGTCATTCGGGGTCTTTGTTGGGTCTTGTGTTACGTTGTTGGGGGTGGGACCCGCACATGAATCCCCCAAGGCCGCCGGTGCACGCCGTTGGTCGAACCAAGGTCTCATTGGCCTTTAATTTTGGCGCAGGGACCAATTTGGTCCCTGATTTGTTGACCAGGGGCTTATTAAGCCCCTGTTCAAACTGATCAACGACCCTTTAGAGTCAGGCAGGCCCCTGGAACAGTCCAGGGACCTGTCCGCGCCTAAGGGACTGTGCCCCTGGTGTGTAGCTGGTGGGGGAAGTATTTCCCCCCCACCCACAACGCCACCACTCCTCACCCTCGGATCTTTGTCTCGGGGTGGTCCCCAGCGCTCGCCGGCGCTGGGGCCCCTCCACCATCATGACCAGGCAGCCAGTCGTGGCAATGGGGAAGTGGCGTGGCCGTCGTCCTACTTCGGTGGCACCATTTGGTGCCGCCACCTATGGTCCCATGAATCCCATTAAAACCATCCAAAAATTCAAAAGAAAGAGTGGATAAGAAGAACGGCCAGCCGGGTGGTGGGGAAGTGGGGTGGCCGTTGTCTACTCTGGTGGCCCCATGTGGTGCCGCCACCTATGGTCCCATGAACCCCATTAAAACCACCCAAAAATTCAAATGAAAGAGTGGATAAGAAGATAGGGAGAGATTACCTTCGTAATCTCTCTCAAAACTCCATGTCCACCATTCCTAGCTCTCCTCTCTTAATCTCTCACAAGTGGGGGTTTTCACAAAGTGGTGGCTAGGGTTTCTTGTGATTTGATTAAATAGTATTAGGGTTAGGAATTAGGGTTGTACTTATTTACAACTTGTCTAAAATGCCCCTTTTGGGCCATAAGCTCAATTAGGCTTTATTATTTTTAATTAGACTTTACTTAATCCCTAACTCATATTTAATTTGACAAGATTTGAAATGTATTCACACATCAAACACCCAACACATATTTTTATCATGAAATTACGAGACTACCCCTAGGTCGGATCGTAGAGAATTTAGGTCCTTACATATATTATCACTTGGATGTCCAATTACTCCCCGTTTGTGCTAGCCCTTGAATAGCTGCTAGCATTTATGTTGTCTCCAACTTAACCATCTCCAACATAGATTTGGGGTATTAGTCTAAAAGGCCTCGCTACTATTTGGGGTGAAATCCTAATACTCTACATTTTTGAAGTCGTTTCGATAAATTTCGGTCCTAAGATGGATATTGCATATAATTGTACATCAATTAAGGATGACTCCCTAAAGAAGGATATAAATTTGGGTCTCCACTAAATGCTACTGATGCATTTTGGAATAAAACCCAAACCTTTGAGTTGAAGGTGGTTAAGTTGGGAACACTGTTGCTACTAGCATATATACACACCCTTGTGTGGACGGGTGCAGGCCAACCCAACAAGTGTTATTAGAGTCGATAGTTCTGCTTGGGACATGCATGTCTATTAAGGTGGAGCTGGTGGGCTTAGTAATGGCCCAATGTTTAGTGGTCGCAGATGCTCCTCGAGTAGACCCTTCTCAAGATGATAGCAACGACAACATAGCCTCAATTCCAAATTAGTCGGGGTCGGCTACATGGATGAAACTCTTCCATTGTGCTCGATTTAATGCAATTGATGGTGAGTTTTCTAAACCATTTAAATCCCTCCTAATGAATGCGTCCCAAATTCTTCTCTAGGTGATAGCAAAGATAAATAATGTGATGTGGACTTTTGGATGGATTTTGGTCAAAGGTGGAGATTGTTGGGATGTATGTACTAAAATGTAGTCCTAGAATACCAAGGCCTTTTTTGAGTGAAACCTTACCCCTATGAATTGAATGTTGGTGATAATATCGATACTAGAGAAGAACCACGAGCTCGCGTGGCTAATGCAGGTCAGCCTAACAAGTGATAGCCAATAGTTTGGTGTGGGGCAAGGCATGTCTATTAAGGTGGAGCTTGCAGGCTTAGTGATGGCCCAATTATCGATAATCACAAGTGTTCTTGAATAAACCATTCTCAAGATGATGGCGACAAGTTCAATGGCAGATCATACTATTTGAACTCTTGGATGAATTTCGGTTCAAAGTGGAGATTGTTGGAGATGTGTGGACCGAAATATAGTCCCACAACAATTAGAAACAATTTCAGATTGAAGAATATAAGTGTTGATCTCTCACCAAATAGTATTGTGGCCTTTTGAAGTAAAATACCACAACTATGAGCTAAAAGTGGTTAAATTAGGTATAGTATTGGTAGTAGTAGAGATATGGGCTTGTGCAGACGGGTTTATGCTAGGTCAACATGAAGATTTGGGATTTCCCTTGATGAGCATGGAAGATGATCTTCTTCAAAGCTTAACAAAGTGCACTGTCTTTTTCTAAAGTAATTTTAGAGATTGGGGACTCGTTGATGGTTTATGATGAAATAAATTCTTTTTGCCAAGTGGCTGTAGAGACTCTTGAGTTTCCTTAAGAATCACCTATCACAACTTATTGAAGTATAGGTTTTCCTTTTATACCTTGTTTTAGCTTCTTACAACATTGGAACTAGGGTTATCAGATTTATATATATAAAAGTATATGGATGTAACATGTATGTGTGTATGCATGAAAATTATGTATATGTTATATGTGACATTGTTTGAGCTTGTAAGGATTACAATCCATAAACGAACAACCAAGTGAGGCACACTTAGATGAAATGTCTTAGCAGTGAAAAAACATGAAAACAGTTTTAAATTTTTCTGGTGCGGCACACGTCTATGCGCCTTAAAGCAGCACCATGGCGCGGAGATGCGTATCTAGGCTCATTTGAGGCGCATCGAGGGCACCATGCCTCAATAACACTGATCAAAACTAGGTTAACATAATTCTTTTAGATTTTGTAAAGATCTATGGGAACTCCACTTGTAGCCAACATTCTTTCTCATTTCTCTTATTCAAGGGTCAGAACCTTCCTATGTCAACCTTTATAACTTATTTTTTTTTAAATTCTTTGTTTCATCTTACTCTCAACTTTTACTTCCCTAAAGCACTTACTAGAAGGGTAGAGCAAGAAATCATGCCCTTACTCTACATGGAAAGAGTTGATATCTCACCATTTAGATGCAGGAGGGCTTCATGGACCCTTTGATGGTTTGGGTAAATTTACATGTAAATGAACACCTCATTGACAACCTGATACACTCATATTTTTTCAAGCATACTTTAATTGGAAAAACTAGGCTAACTAGGCGTTAAAAAATTCCAAGCCTTTGACTCCAATCACTCAAAATTTGAATTAATTTCGGAAAGTCTAAAATATGAAGCACGTAATTTTTCAAAATATTTTACCCTATAGAGAAGTGTATATAACTTCATCTAAGTAGCAGTAAGATCAAAGTTCGTTGTCAAGGCAAAAGAAGCCCTTTTATAATATTTTATGTGTTTTCTCTTTCTTATACTTAACCTTAAGTTTTTTTTTTTTTTCCATCTCTAAATTCAATTTATGTTTACAACAACAACAATACATCCCCAATCTCAAATTAGTTGGGGTCGGCTACATGAATCAAACTCTTCTATTCCGCTCGATTTAGTGCAATTGATGGTGTGCTTTCCAAATTCTTTAAATCCTTCCTAATCAATTATAACATCAAATTTCTTTAGTTTCTATGAGTCGAGTTTTCTAATATGGTCATTGTAGGCCGTCTTTGGAGGTTTACAAACCACTGCAACTGCCCTTTCATAGGCTTTGGAGGTTTCCTTATCAGGAAATAAAATTGATGATGTAGATCCTTTTGGATATCATTTATTTTCTTCTTTTCTTCTTTTCTCTTGACATCATATTTGAATTCCTGGTACTTCCATCGGTTTTCTAGTTTTGCTTTGCCTTTTTTTATATGTTTCTATCTTTAGGAATGTCTTCTAACAAAAAAATGCTCTAGCTTTAATTTTATTTCTTGTTTTTTAGTGTAAGATTTTCAAGTTATCTCATTTTCCTGTCTTCGATAGAACTTTTGCGAAAGTTCTTTTACAGGTAACTTTATTTCGTCTTTAAAAAAGTAACTGCCATTTCCTAGGCTTTGGAGGTTTCCTTATCAGGAAATAAAATTGATGATGTAGATCCTTTTGGATATCATTTATTTTCTTCTTTTCTTCTTTTCTCTTGACATCATATTTGAATTCCTTGTACTTCCATCGGTTTTCTAGTTTTGCTTTGCCTTTTGTTATATGTTTCCATCTTTAGGAATGTCTTCTAACAAAAAAATGCTCTAGCTTTAATTTTATTTCTTGTTTTTTAGTGTAATATTTTCAATTTATCTCATTTTTCCTGCCTTTGATAGAACTTTTGCGAAAGTTCTTTTACAGGTAACGATTATTTCGTCTTTAAAAAAGTAACTGATTTTGGGGAAGTTCAGAGAATTTTCATACCATGTCTATGGACTCTGTACTTGGAGATTTTGGTTTTAGCTCAAATTGAAGTGTTTGGGTAGCCAGTGGGCTTAGTAATGATCAATATTGTTGATAGATAACTCTTCCCATCGAAGCTCTGTTAGCTTAGCGCTCATTTGGGGAGACGTCAGGGATTAGTTGTCCTTTACAAATAGAAGACTCAAAGAGACCAAGTTGACCAACAGGCCTTGATGTCTTCATCATTTTAGCATCAGCAGCTCCTAAGAGAGGTCTTTTCAAATTGCTATCCTGGGTGGTATTCTAGGACAGTTGGGTTAAGAGGGAATAAACAGACTAAAACAAAGCTTTATATTTGTGTAATTTGTGGGGCCTGTCCAAAATATCAGCTTCCTCTCAGACTGCTACTGCTAAATGGGGGAGAAATTACTCATTGTCTACTTTAGGGTGAGATCAGGGAGTATTATGATTGTGACTTCTAGTGTTCCTAGAGGACGGCTGGTTATCTAAAATTGTTCTTTTCTCATTAATATAGTAGATTTTTATTTCTCCAAAAAAGAAATCTTCTTCAGACTGCTGTTTGCCTTTAAATTAGATTTTGCCAACTTGAGTGCTAATGCTGTTTGAGAGAAAGCAAAAACAATTTTTTGGTGCATTTATGTAGCACAGGGTCTTGGAACTGATGTATTATACATTTCTTAATTGACCAATTTGGCTGTTAGAGAATGCACTTGAATGATCAGCTTCACAGGTGAGTTCTTATCTCTCAATTTTTATTTTTTATTTTTTATTTTTTTACTTTATAAGAAACCAACTTAATTAAAACTCCATTGTCTCCAACATGAACCGAACCCCTAACCTCGCATTTGGCAAGTAACGTCTCATTCATTTCACTAGAGATGTATCAGCTTCAAATGTGAGTCCTTATCTCTCTTTTATTTTATATTTTTGAAAAAAATCTCTCTTTTATTTTATTTATTTATTTTTCATTTTGTAAGAAACCAACTTAATCAAAACACCCTTGTCTCCAACATGAGTCGAACCCCTAACCTTGCCTTTGGCAAGTGATGCCTCAAGTGAGTTCTTATTTCTTGCGTACACTGGTTTAGTAATGATAACATAATTTCTTTTGAGCTAGGCTAAAGGCACCCCAACTATCTATGATGGCAACCCAATGAATTTTGAAAATTTCATTTACAATGAAAATGGCCCTTGTGCCCCTCACTGCGTATTGTGCACCCCTCCTTCGTCCCTCCACACACTCCTTGTGATTTGTAGGGCATCATTGAGTGGCAGGTCCACATTGGTTCGAACCTCTAGTTGGAAAGTCAGTCAGAGCCCACCGAACCTCCAGTTGGAGAGTCGGTCGGAGCCTACCAAACCTTTAATTGGAAAGTCGATGAGAACCTACTGTACCTTTAGGTCAATAATTGTCAACCAAGTTTCACCAAAGAGATTCGGTTGAACAAAGCTGAACCTATAAGATAAGTCTCAACCGTGCGTCTCCGAACCTAAAATAGATGTCTCGGCTAAGTTTTTTGAGTTGGGTGCTTCGGTTAGGATAAAGGGGTATTTTGGGGATTTTGGTAAAAAAAAAAAAAAAAAGTTGGGGTGCCCTCGTAAATTGAAATTTGAATTTGGGGTGCACTCATAATTGAACTGCCCTTATGGAAGGTTGGGGTGCCTTTAGCATGGCTCTTTCTTTTTCCTTGTGGCTTGGAGCGATACATTCAGAGTACTTTTACAATCATTCGCCTCCAGCATTATGTGCTAATAAGTAGAAAAAATGGTCCACTTTCAATCAAAGTTTTGTTTTTCCATTTTGGTGCAAATACTGAATTTTCTTATATTTAATATGCTATCCTGATCTCATCCTTGCAGCTACTAAGAAAGTATTGTTGGCAGTACTGAATTCAATTAAATTTTAAAAGCAGATGCAATGAACAATTTGTCAAACTAACTAGTTTAGAATCCAAACCATGGTAGTTCCTGTTTTACTAGCAAATCAAATTTTAACAGCAGATGCAATGCACAATTCGTCAATTTTAATGAAGTTTTCAGTTACTGGTTTCTTAGTCTGAATTCAAGCTATGAAATTTTAAAAATATGGAATATAATTTTGAAGAAAAAATGACTATTTTGGTTGCGGTGAGTAGGAATGGAATTGGCTTTGTATCAGGAAGCCTGATCACTTGGAGCTTCCACTTTCCAGCTGTTACTTGAAGCAACTTGGTCATGCACAGGTATGTATTCCTACAACAAAACATTTAGAGTTAGAATCAGAGTATGGATATTCAGATTTCTGGAACTACAAAAGGAAACTTTTATGTCAGATCTCCACCTTATCTCAATATTGACGAAGCTCACTTCCTTTAACCATAGAGTTTGGTATCTAGAAGACTTCATGTCATAAGCTATGTTGAGTACTCCAAGTTTGCATGATTGTGTCAACTATATATGTTGATTAATGTTTGGTTGCACAAGACCAAGAGTTTGATCCACATAGCTGACTCCAACTAATTTTGGATTGAGGTTTTGTTGTTGTCGTTACTGTTATTTTCACTACCTTTTTATATTTCAATTTGCAGTATTGAGTGGCGGGGAATTATTATTATTATTTTTTTTAAAAAAAAACTCAAAAAGGTCAAAAATGTCGAACTGAGGGGCATTATATACTGTACCTCCATGTTCTTCAACAGTTCTTGGGAAGTTTTTGCAGAGACAACAATACTTCTGGCAGAAGGCTTGATGAAACCATCTTCAACTCCTTTGTCAAATAATTCGAGCAAGCGGTCATAGTATCCATCCACATTTAGTAGCCCAACCTAATTAACCACATAAAAGAATGTTTGAATCGCATAGCACAGATCATATGTTTTTTGTTTCTTTGAGCTTGTAATGACTCGATACAAGCTGCTCTGTGTTGATGCCTTTTGTTTACATATCGTCATTAAAAAATATTCTGCGGTTGGATGAAAATGTATTAATTAAAGAGTCCTGCTAATCTAACTTTAATTTAACATGTCATTTTTGCAGTACTTATATGCACATCGATTTTTGTGTGCGCACATCAATGCAAAAATCAATAGGTATACTGAAGTGTGTGAAATTGGGGTCACAAGCATTTTAGTTCCTATATTATTATTATTATTTTTTTTACAAAAAATCTATTTGGACACTAAGGGTCCGGACTCAAAGGGAGGTTTTTGAGATTTTTGTAAATATTAAAGGAGTGTTACAAGTTATAATTTTGAAGTCATTGATTGCTTGAGGATGACTTTGAAATAAAAAAATTTTCAAAAAACCCCTAAGGGTCCGGATTCATGAGTCCAAGTAGCACTACTCTTTTTTATAAGAGTAGTGCTATTTGGACTCATAAGTCCGGACTCAAAAATATTTTTTTATTTCATAGTCATCCTCAAGCGATAAATGAAGCAAACATAACAACTTTTAAATATTTATAAGAATTTAAAAAACCCTCTATGAATCCAGACTCATGAGTCCAAGTACCATTATTGTTTTTCTAATTGATATTCATTTACTCTGTTGTCTTTTTTTGGTAGAGCTGTTGTTTTTCGATTTTCAAGTTCTCTATTTTCAAAAAAGAATATGCTTTTGTAGCCTAAGAAAGGCACGCACAAACAAACGACACACTTGTTTGCCAACCCTTTATTTGGTGTGAATGCATACCAAGATGCATCGAAAGGGCATAACAACTGTGTGGTTTGTGCGATCTTTTCTAGGTTATTGTAGCATGGTCTTTTCGTTCGTGCATGTCCTTTTTGGATTACAGGCATGTCTTTTTTGGGTTACAATATTAGGGTGTTAGGATGCATGCGGGGCAGGGAATCTCCCCTAGGAGACGGGGATTCCCTGCAATGGAGACAAGGACGAGGATTTTAAATGGAGATTGTTAGGAAATTAATATTCTCTTTCTATAATTGGAGATATCTTACTTCTCCACTGATTGTGTAACATTTTCACTAATTGTGTAACATCTCCACTGATTGTGTAACGTCTACTAATTGTGTAAATCAGTTATGTATCATTCTATAAATAGGGCACCATACTATACGATCCAATTCATTCAATAAACTTGTTTCACATAAGTTCACATGGTATCAGAGCCTTACGGTGGTTTACCCTTCTTGTGAGTGTTGCTTTTGTCGTCTCAAATTCGTTGTTCCATCATATCCCATATGTGTCTACAATCTGCTTTTCACGCTACTCGCGCGTTCTTGTTTGTATGTACGTATACATGCTTGATTCCTACTTGCGCGAAGCGCCTCACCCGTATCAGTTTGTTCGCATCCAGCCGTGCCTACTCATATGCATAAGATCTGTCCACATCTGCTCTGTCTAAATCCGCTGTGCCCGACACGTCTGTGCCTAACCGACACGTGTCCCTGCCCAATTGCTGATCGCGCCTGACTCAAGCGCATCAGCCCCTTATGCTATGTGTGATTGCGCTTGCCTACCCGTGTTGCGCACACACTGATCGTTTCATGCTCGAGCACGCATCACCTTGACCTGTGTGTATCCTTGCACATAATCTAGACATTGATTTGTTAATTCATCCCTTGTTCATTTAAAGACATACCTCAAACAATAGTATGGAGACAAGTAATATTGTGAATGCTCTCCAACAACTTTTGGTATCTTTTCAGTTTGGTAACTCTTAAGACTTGTAATTTTAAATCTTATGCATTGTTTGCCATTCCAGGTACTTCTTCCCATTGATATCTTGATTTTGCATGCTGCAATCATATGTCCTCACATTCATCTTTGTTTTCACATAAACAATCAGTCTTTCACGCATCTGTTGTTTACACAGTCAACAACTTTGCATTATCAGCCAGTCACTTAGGAACGATATCAATTCCTAATTTGACATTACAAAATACTTTTTTTGTTTCCAATTTGTTACTTAATCTTGTGTCTGTTGGTCAATTATGTGATCTTGGCCTTGAAGTTCACTTTTTCACTTATGGTTGTTATGTGCAGGATCCAAAGACAACACAAAGACATGACAAATCCTTGGGACAGAGCGTAAAGAAGGAAGATTATTTGAACTAACATCTTTTCAATTGTCTTCAAACAAGCCCCTCTGTGGTGCAGTTGTCACTTCTAGCACTTGGCACTCGCGTTTAGGTCTGTTTCCTTTCAACGTTTAAATAAACTGATTTTTAGCAGTGTGTTAGGTTTTGTTTTGCAAGAGTATGATTGTGTTTCTTTTCACTTAGCAAAAGATAATGCTTTACCTTTTACACTTAGTGATTCTCAGTCATCTTCTTTATTTGATCTCGTTCATTCTGATATTTGTGGACCCTCTCCAACTGAAACAATGAGTGGCTCAAAATATTTTGTTATCTTTGTTGATAACTTTTCTCGATTTACCTGGATATATCTCATACATAGAAAATCAAAGTTAAAAGACGTATACATTAAATTTGCTCATATGGTCAAAATTCAGTTTTCAAAAGTCATCAAAGTTCTTCGAACCGATAATGCCATAGAATATAAAGATTCATCATTTCTTTCTTTCCTATCCATGAATGGAACCATTGTTCATCGATCTTGTCCAAGTACATCTGCACAAAATGGAAGAGCTGAGCGAAAGCTTAGACATTCTTGACACTACAAGATCTCTTCTTGTCTCTGCTTCATGTCCTGAGTGTTTTTGGGGAGAAACTTCTTTAACCGTTTTTTATACCATCAATCAAATTCTTTTCCTACCATCGATAATCAATCTCCCTTTGAACGACTTTATGGACGTACCCCTGAGTACAGTCTTTGTGTTTTTGGCTTTACTTGTTTTGTTTTCCTCTAGCCTCACGAACGTTTAAAACTTGAACCTCATGCTCGTTTGTGTTGTTTTTTGGGATACGAAATTGAACACAAAGGATATTGATGTTATGATCCCATCTCAAAGCGCCTTCGAATATCAAGGCATGTCACATTTTGAGAGCATAAAATGTTTTCATCAATATCATCTTTTCAAATCTCTCCTTTTATGTCGTACTTCACTGATTCATCAGTTGACCTATTTCCTGTTACTGTTGATTCTAGTAGATCCTCTCAGTATATTTCAGGTATCATTGATGTTGCAGAACGCTCGCCTATCCCCGATGAGGATATTGTCCAGTCCTGCTTGTCAAGTCCTTGTTGCTCCAACTGAGTCCAGTCGCCTATTCGACCTGAGACTATCCAGTCATCACGTCGTGAGACCAAGGTACCATCCCATCTTGCATCTTATGTTTTCAATCTTCTTAATCTCAAGTGTTCGTCTATAAATTCTACCATTTATCACTTTATGAGCCTAACACTTGTAGGGAAGTTATAACTAATCCTTTGTGGCAACAAGCTATGGATGATGGATTACATACTTTAGAAAAAACAAAAACTTAGGACTTGGTGCTACTTCCTCTTGGCGAAACTCCGATCGGCTGCAAGTGGGTCTACAAAATCAAGACTACCGCTAGTGATACAGTTGATCGATACAAGGCACGACACAAAGAAATGACATTTGTTTAAAATGGATGTTAAAAATGCATTTTTTTAATGGTCACATCTCTAAAGAAGTTTATATGCAACCCCCTCTTGGATATGATCATCCATCGAATACTGTTTGTAAGCTAAAGAAAGCATTATATGGTCTGAAACAGGCCCCTCGTGCTTGGTTTGCAAAGTTTAGCTATGTTATTCTTCAATTTGGTTTCATCTCTAGTCCACATGATAATGCATTGTTTGTTGCAAAACTGATCGTGGATATGTGCTCTTGTTACTCTATGTTGATGATATGATCATTACAGACGATGATAGTGTTGGTATTTCATATCTTAAATAGTATCTTATTCAACAGGTTAAGATGAAAGACCTTGGACATCTTTCTTACTTTCTTGGTCTAGAAATTTAAACTTCTACTTCCGGATATTATCTACCTCAAATCAAGTATGCATCTGATTTACTATCTCAAGTTGGTATCTCTGATAGCAAGGTTGCTTCTACTCCTATGTAATACAATGCTCGGCTTACACCTAATGATGGTACACTTTTGGATGATCCTACTTTATATTGTTAGTTGGTATGCAACTTAGTTTACCTTACTGTCACTAGACCTGACATAGCTCATGCTGTTCATATTATCAGTCAGTTTATGGCAGCTCCTCGAACTACCCATTATACAGTTGTTCCTTCATATTCTTCGTTATGTCAAGGGAACATTACTTCATGGAATGCATTTTTCCAGTTCATCCCCTTTGACACTTCGTGCTTACTTTGATGTTGATTGGGCTGGTGATCCGACCGATAGACGCTCTACAATTGGTTTTTTTTTGGGTGACTCACTTATTTCATGGAGTAAGAAACAGACAATTATCGCTCGATCTAGTACAGAGGCTAAATATCATGCACTTGCAGACACTACGTCTGAACTTTTGTGGCTTCGATGGTTGCTCCAAGACATGCGTATTGTTCAATCCTCTCTGACCATTCTATATTGCGATAATCGTAGTGCATTCAGATTGCTCATAATAATGTCTTTCATGAGCAAACTAAGCATATAGACAACAACTGCTATTTTATTCGCCAACATCTTCAGGATGGGACTATCTCTCTTATATCTGTTTCTTCTTGTGATCAACTTGTCGACATCTTCACCAAAGCACAGGTGCTTGCCCGCTTTCATGAGTTGACTTGCAAAGTCAAGTTGGTTTCCTTGCCACCACCTTGAGTTTGAGGGGGGATGTTAGGAAACTAATATTCTCTTACTATAATTGGAGAAATTTTACTTCTCCACTGATTGTGTAACGTCTCCACTAATTGTGTAAATTAGTTATGTACCATTCTATAAAGCACCATACTATACGTTCCAATTCATTCAATAAACTTGTTTCACATAAGTTCACATGGATGGAGGTGGGGATGGAGAGAAAATCTCAAACTTAATTGCACTGGTACGAATACGGGGCTAGGGGAAAAATATATTTGCAGGAATCTTCGCAGGTATCCTCATTGGGAGAAATTTGTAGGGATCTCATGTATCAATTTTATATATATACAAGTGATCATATGTTTGTGTACTTCTTAGAAGTTAGAACTTTCATTGCAATTAGAAATTAGAACTTTAGAACTGTTCTTTTTGGATATTACCGTCAATGATTTTATCGAAACTTAATAACAAGTGTTAGCACTTAGAAGTTGGAACTTTCATTGCATGATATGTTGGTATTTTAATTTGGTTGAAACTTCATTGTTCTTATGTATGTGTCTTTGACACCTTACTTTTTATAATTCTTTTTTGATAAAAATTGACACCTTACTTCTTAACTTGGGTCGATAGATTTATATAGAAATCTATGATTTATAGTGTATATGATGCTTGATATAAAAATTGATAATTAGTTTACATTTAAGTATATTGTTTTATTAATTGTGTGACATGTGGATTACTTCTCACCGAAAACTCAATGAGTTTTTTTTTCATGGGGATTCTCCGTGGGGAAATGATACAAATTCCAAATGGAGAATTAAGTGGGAAAATTTATTTTCCGTGGTGATTCTTTAAATGGGAAGCTTTTTTCCCATGAGGATTCCCCATCCCCGTGGGGACTAGACGGGGATGGAGATGAGGATATGAAAATTCATCCTCCCCCCATTTGCATCCTTTAATAGGGTCCTTTAAAACCCCATTTGCATCCTTTACTAGGGTCCTTTAAAAATACGCATTTTAGTCCTTTAACATATCATCACCTAGTAAAAAGCTTTTTTGCTCGCTAAAAAGTAGAGGGACTAATTAAGGTGAATGATTTTTCAAACATAGAGAAATGTGAGTTATGATTTTTGCAAACTTTGGGGGAAGAGTTTGTGATCAACCCAAAGTGTATTCAACAACAACATAGCTTCAATCTCAAATTAGTTGGAGTTGACTACATGGATCAAACCTATTTAAAGTGTTTTTTACAGAATCATGAGTGTCCAAAATTTTTTCAGCCCTTCTTTACGTTTTTTTGAAGAGAAGTTTCATTAATCATTAATGTCTAGATACAGGACCTGACATAGAGTCAATTGCCCTAATAAAAGTATATTGATTTGCTAATCATTTTGTTCAAAAGAATTGTTATTAATTTGTTTGTGAATGCGATTGTGAAATTGAAACAATGTGACATCAGAGAATGCTCTCTACGACATCTGGAACACATGACAATACACAAACACCACTAAAATAACCCAAATGAATAACGAAACTTCTCAAAAAGGAGAATAAAATCTAAGACTTCTCAATAAGAAGTCAAATTAAAGACTTCAACTAGGGAAGACATATAACTATAAGATAAAAAAACTAACAAAAAGACCAACTCAACCGCCGCACAAATCTATACACAATCATTGACGAAGATGTATTGCAACAAGGATGAAACCAATCTTCACGAATCTTTCTAGATCTGTCGCTTATTGGATGAATAAAATGTAGAAAGATGTGATTGGAACCACCGTCGATCAAAAAGGAGAAACGACAGTGGATCAAGATAAAAAATCACGAATGAGAATCAAGAAAAAAAGATATTAGGTTTTCGCAAGAAAAAATTGGCGGCTCCTCACACGTCATTCATTTGATTTCCCTTGAAATCTTCTTAACTTGAATTGACAATAAAATAAAATAAAAGCAATTGATATTATTAGCAGGCACATCATATCAAGTAAAGATAAGCATGAGCCATTCCTTACTTTGGTTCGACTAATTTCATGAAAATTAGTTGGACATCCTAACCCCATAACTTAGAAATACCAAGTGAATTAATGTAACGTAGCTATCAAGGGCCAAACTCATGTCCTCATTCAAGAGTATTAATGCTCTTTTCTTTGTCACTGCACCCCATCCGTTAGGGGCAACCTACCAAAATTGTATTATTAGTTAAAAATATGTTACATCATTTAAAAGAATATACGTATATAAGAATAAAAAAAGGACATAATAAAAGAAATTAGTAAAATTAGAATTAGGATTGCGCTAAAACGTCGATTATGACAAATATCGGGGACAATTTGTGTTTTACCAAAAAAAAAAAAAGTGGTCTTAGAAGCAAACATAATGGGCTACAAGATTGAACTTATATCTAATTATAATTAGGCAAAAGAGAGTTTTTTTTTTTTTTTTTGTCAAATAAAAGAGAGTTTTAAGTACACATAATGGCAACACCTTAAATTAGAGGTGGCCAAACTACATATTAGTGGTGAAAATCCTCAAACCATCATCAAAGTGAGAGTTTATTATTTGACAATTTTGTGAACCACCACCAAACCACGAAACCTTAAAATCGCGGACCGCACCAAACTGTGAAACCTTAAAATCACGGTGGTTTACCCGGTTTGGTCCGTGTGGTTTCGCTGTTTTCTCTCTTTCACTTTTCTTTTATTTTTAACAAATCTCTTTACTTTTCTAGTTCTTCTTACAATCGCATCTCAGATCCAACATTATATTTTCAATCAATAAAATCATATATATATATATATACTTAATCAAACTAAAATCACAAATTCCACAAAGCTACAACCAAATCAAACTAAATTATCAAACACAGACCGTCAACAACAACTTCATTAATAAAAGATATCAATACAACAAATTCATTAATGAAACCGAAAAACATCAAATCAACACCAATCTCCTACGAAGAGAATAATTTCTTCACAAAAAATAGAAAAACACCACAAGAAAACCCACACCCACAAAACAAATCGCTTGAATGGAAGTGCGAAAAGATTGGCACGAAGGTGAGGTCTCGCAGCGATGAAGGGAGAGAGGCGGCCACTGTGATGACCGAAGGATTTGAGGAAAATATGAAAGCGGCGGTGGAGGCGAGACATGAGTAAAACAACAAAATGTCTATATTACCCTTGACTTTGGTACTGTTTGGTGAACTGCAGTTTTTGAAATAAAAACCATAAACCAAATGAAATTTGCCAAAATACCCTAAACCCAAACCATACGGTCTGGGCAGTTTTACAAAAATCAGTGCCAACCCCTACCTTAAATACATCAGATCCCCCTAAAAAGATAAGTTTGCATTTGATTGATGGACATGACGCTATGATATATATGGACCCTCAATTATATTGAAGTTTCACTTGAACGCAATAAATAAATCAATAACAAAC
The DNA here is from genome assembly GCA_039657345.1 of Stephania japonica. Classification (NCBI taxonomy): domain Eukaryota; kingdom Viridiplantae; phylum Streptophyta; class Magnoliopsida; order Ranunculales; family Menispermaceae; genus Stephania; species Stephania japonica. Next base: position 15,320,591 of record CM077560.1, on the reverse strand, counting down.
AAACAAACAAGCAAAAGAATCACAAAAAGATGAAGCAAAAATTAACACAATATGGATGCGTGGTTAGGTGGGGAGTCTAAATCTCTTAGCTAGCCTTCTTTTCTTATTTCAATTATGATTGTGATTATGAGACTGGAGGCGTGACCTTTTACTTTGGAGGTGTCGAAAGGTTGCGATTGAGACCTTAAAATTTTAGTTCCAGGTGCAATTGCACGTGTGTTGATCAATTGTGCCACTTTAATTTAATTTTAGTGATGAAATAAAATCTGTTTTATCATTTTTTTTTAATAACGGTGTGTGCTCAAATATTTTTCAGCCCCTCCTTATTTGGTTTGACTAATTTCATGAGAGTTAATAAAACTTGATATATCATGAAGACGGATGGGCCGTCATTAGTCAAAAGACAAGGCTTAGAAAGATCATGGGTCCAACTCCATCAAAGTAAAAAAAAGTAAAAATAAAAATGATATACAAATAATCTTCCAAGTTGCAAAGAAAACACAAGTAATTTTCCAATTCATACAATTTTCATTATCATAAAAAAGATCGTCTATACAAAATGAAAGTTTTCCATTTTTTTACTCAAAGACATTTTTTGCCGCCGCTCTCCAAAACCTTAATTTTTTCTTCTTTAGTTCTCCTTGATTCTACCTTTTGAACCACCGCCGATCATCTCTTTCAATCAACAGTGGTTCTAATAGCATCCTTTTCTTTTTAATTATTAATCAAATATACTCATATTTGTTCAGATAGATCTGATGAGATGATTATAAATTTCATCCTCATTGCAGCCATCGGATTTACTATTGGGAATAGTAACTCCTCTATGTCTGCATTCTTTTCAAAGAGCGTGTGTGGATTTGTGTTTATGGAGTTAGTACTCGTCATTAAGTGTTTTTAATAGGTAGTTACTTCCTTTTGTCGGATATTTTATTTTTCGTTATATATGGTTCGAAAAATGTATCAGTGTACTGTCGTATTCCAGACGTTTGTCAAAAGAATAGTCATTGATTGTCAACTGTTCCATTGCTATAGTCGCAATTCTTAAAAATCAACTTTATGATGGTTAAATATTTTTTTGAACAATTAGAATTAGCAAACCAATATTTATTTCTACGATTAATTTTATGTCTCGTCTTGTTCCATTTAATGTATTTAGTGCCATTGATTTATTAATGAACTTTCTATTTCCTCGAGAAATGTAAGATATTTTTCTTTTGGTGATTTCCAAAGGCGCATTATAGCTTGATATATATATTATATTGTTTCGTCAAAACAATAAAATAAAAGCTCATATATATATTTCTATTTGCCGATTAATGTTCATACGATATTGAACGCGCTTAAAAAAAGTTGTCACACAATGTCACGGGCCCGTTAAAATCATTTAACGCGCGCATATGGTTTATCAATCTTATATTGCAAATATATATACTATTTTTATAAACGTGTTCGAGCCCGTTCGCTGCATTTGCGGAAATTTAATTAATCTAACAACTTATTTTTATTATCTAAAATATATAATGGAAAAAGAAATCATTGGAAAAACCCAAAATATAAACTTCTAATGAAATGGTCAATCGTGTAACGGCACGACTATGTGCAAACCAAGTTATACTATGGGCAAACTAATTGATGTAGTCACCCCAATGTATTGATGAGGGCACCCCAAAATCAATAATTCTTTCCACCAAAATGTCTCTGCCCTTGTGCACCCCATATTTCATTGTTTGCTCACATCATGTTCGCGAAGAAGAAGAAGAAGAAGAAGAAGAAGAAGAAGAAGAAGAAGAAGAAGACGGAGAATACACGCACAAACCCTGCTAGGTTGATCTTCGCATCACTCCCCATGCACAAACCCAGGTCGATCTTGATTCCACATAGTGCTAAGAAGAAGGATAACGCACAAACACACTCAGTTCATCTTCGCACCAACTCGACTTTGTAAGATGGGATTTTGTTTATTTGTTCAAGTTTGTATTGTTGTGGCGTTGTGTATGTGTTTCATGTGTTGGAACTTGAAAAATGCTTCAAGTAAGTTTGAATAGAAAAACTATTTAGTCCCACATTGCTCACTTCAAATAGTACAAACTCTTTATATACAATCATCTACTCTAACGATTTGCTTTAGAGAAACTTAATGGATAGAGCCTAAATTGGCACCTATTGGATAATAGGTGTGTATATATATAATAATTATATTTAAAATTAAAGATAGGGCCTTAGGCGTTTGGGCTTAGATTTGTTAGCCTTGTAAAATCAAATAAAATTTTATTTTTTTTATTTCAAAATTAATTGTTAACAGTTAATTTCGTTATTTTGTGAACAGGTGCGACTGTTGAATATGTTGTTTTCGAATTTGAACAGTCACATTAGTTTGAACCAGTGCCTCAAGTTCTATTTAAGTGGAACTAAAACACTAGAAACTTACTGGATTTCGAATTTTATTTTTTCTGAGAGAAGGAAAATAATAGTTTGACAGACTTTTGAACTTGGTGATTTTTGGTTCAAAAGGGCATCCGGTTGTATCCAGGGGGCAGATCTTTGAAGAAAATTCTATCACCGAATTCAAGAAAATTTTTGTCTTAAGACATTGCTTCTATGCAAGCCTCCGGTTAGAAATTTATTTTGTTGATTGATTCTGTTATTAATTATTTGTAAAACTTGTTTATTCATATATATTAGTATCATTATTTATTGTTCTGGACAACATCATGTTGTATAAGGTCGAATTTGATGGTCGTCTTGTGTGGTTTGTTGTTGGTCGAGGCTCAATTAGTCATACAGGACCGAGTGAACATGCACTGTTTGGTTGAAGGTGAGTGACCAAATTGTTGTTGCTTGGTCATTACCAACTGAACAAACCCCTTTTTTGCTAAAATAAATTTGTTCGGTTACATGTCATCGACCATTACCCATCTAGTCGGTCGGTCGAGGCCGAACAGACCGTGTTTACTCGGTCCTGCGTGACCGAACCAAATGTGGACAGCACATAAAATAAATACAAAAAATAACTAAACCGAAGGAAAACTCAATTCCACATTCACACCCCCTTGACGTTCGTCCTCCATTTTGTAAGGTCAAGAGACACCAAACAATAACAACAACAACAAATAATGCCCTATAAACAAATAAATTTGTTAAAGTCCTATTAAAACATACAAAAACGAGTTGAAAACCATCATGTTCCATCAAAAACATGAAGAAATCGACTCTAGTGATGGTAGTGACCTACAAAATGCAAGTTCGCGTCGTCGATTGTCGTTGGTGGTTGGAGGAGATCATCGGAGAAGAAAGTGAATTTTTGTGGGGTGCACAAAGGTGTGAGAGAGAGAGAGAGAAACATGAGAGTGATTGTTTGGGAATAGGGTGCACAAGAACAAGGACATTTTGAAAAAAAAACTAGTTTATCCATAGTAAAATGTGGTTTGCACATAGTCTTAAACTATAGTTAATTGCCAAAATTAATTCCTATGACACAAAAAGCCAAAATCGCACTTGATCGTAACTTCCTAATTAATAATCGTCCAAAAACTTACGAATTAAGAAAGAAAGCACAAAAGTAATAGATAATAATTAAAAAGAAATAAAAAAGATAAAGCTGACAATTCAAGTAATTAAAAAAATGGTTTAAAAAAAGTAATAAAAAAAAGGGTAAAACTGACCATTCAAATGCGAAAGGATTTTTATGTTATTAATGCTTATTATATTACTTATATATATATTGCAAATAACAATAAAAAAATAATACCAAATTACAGTTTCCTATAGAATGCTAACGACAAAGGGAGAATAAAATAAATAAAATAATTGGCTCAAAAAAATAAATCTAATTACGTAAGAAATTATAGAAAGTTCTATATATATGTATATATATATACCGTGCTACTGTTTCTGTATACCGTGGTGTGTGTGTGTGTGTTGGTGTGTGTGTGTGTGTGTGTGTGGTAACATTGTATGAGGGTGGTGTCCAAGAGTCTCAGTGAGGGCAAGACAAGATGTTGGCTTCTTTCTTATAAATAAAAAACAAGAAAATCTCATAAGAGTTAGACTAGCACCTCAACGGGTTCATATATAACCCGAAAGAAACCAAAGAAAATACAAAATATATAGATACCAATATAAGATGTTGGCTTCAAAAAAAGTTAAGAATTATGTTTTGATAGTTATGTTATATATAGGGAAATTTTACAATATTGGATCCCAAATATATACTCATACTATAAAAACTCTTCAAAATGTGTTGCGCATTAAATATTTTGTACATTTATAATATACAGATTAAAGTGTTGGATTAACATTCGTTCCTATAGTATTGGTATATATTTTTATGGTTCCCATGATAGTAGTGCCTTTCTTTTTATTATATATATATATATATATATATATATATATTTGTTATCTATTGTAGAATTACCCTATAGTCTTTATATATAGGTATTAATTAATTATTAACAAAAAATATAGGTATTAATTTGTTGCGAGTTTACGAGGTATCTAGGTAGTTAGCATATATATAGGTAAATGCTAAGTGTAAATATTTGTCACACCTAGCGACTGTGTGCCGTCCGACACACCTTGAACGCGTATCTTGAGATGTATCAACGGCAACTTATTGTTAGGTGTGACGAGTGGGTACCTCTAGCATCTCCTCTAGCATCTCCATATATATATATATATATATATATGCACTTTTATTTTGTGGCTATATCGCTCATTATGTCGGTCAATCGAACTAGTAATATCAACTAGCATTTTCCTTGGCTTTTTGGTCCAAAGAAGGCCATTAGTGTTAATTAAAGTGTACCCTATCGACTCTCTTTCACGGACATTATTATATCTTCTTTATAAAAATAAATAAATAAATTATTATATCTTTCTCTTTCCCATTAGCATTAAGATTCCAGCTGAGTATACATAAGACGTGCCCCACACAGCTACATTTACGCATATATATCCCTGCTCGATTTTAAATTAATACTCCAAACCCTAATTATATACATCTTAATATATATACATCTATATGTTTATATATAAGCTTATTCATCTATATGGGATAATCAATAATTAAAACTAATTAATATAGAGGAATATGTATATATATAGGTGAAATATAGATGTAAATTGAATATAATTAACTCACAGGCTTCTCATGGATTCCTAACTGCGACCAAGTTATCACCTCCAGCAACTCCTCCATAGTCCCATACCCTCCTTCAATAATTAAACATTTATATGTCAAGATCGCAAGAAAACCCTATTTCACTAAATCTTGCTGTGTCATCTTATATATCAATAATTCATCATCGACGACCGACTTAACTAATTAATTGATTGCGATATATTTGATGAATACATAGTTAAATCGTGCGATATGGTTACATATATATACCTGGAAGTGCAATGAAGGCGTCGGCGCGGCGAGCCATCTCTGCCTTCCTCTCATGCATGTCTGATACAATCAGAACTTCTCCAACTGCATGGCCTGATATCTGCTATATAATCAATTGCACCTCATCTTTAAATTATTGATATATAATAGTATTGGTGCAAACAGATGATGAAAAGAAATAAAACATACCTCAACTGGAACAAGAGCTGTAGGTATAACTCTAGCAATTGAAGAACATGTAAAGTAAACAAAAAGAGAATTTATGACTGAAAACTTGAAAGGGTATGCACTCGAAACATTGACAATTATATATACATCTGATACATAAAAATCATGACTTGGAAGAAATACGACTTTAGTATAAGAGTTGATACCAATTATGAACTTAATTGAAAATTTTTAATAACTGATCTTACCCTAGAACATTACATCCACCGTCAGAGACACTCTTAGAAACAAGTCCCATAAGACCAACACTCCCCCCACCATAAATTAGATCCATCTTTCTCTCCACCTGAAAATTAAGTACAAAGGTTAATTAGTTAATTAATTATATAGTGCTCATCAGGATCAATCATAACCCAAAAAAAAAAAACCTTAGGTAGCTAGCTATATTATCATCGACCACTTTAAATACTAGATATATATACCAGCTCTCTTCCAAGATCAAGAGCAGCATCGCTGAAGATTTGTTTTTTTCCAGGGTTGCTTCCACAGAAGACACAAACCCTCTTGATGCCCATGGTCTCTCTCTCTCTCTCTCTCTCTCTCTCTCTCTCTCTCTCTCTCTCTCTCTCTCTCTCTCTCTCTTGTACATCATCAAGTGTATACTTTCCATTTTATAAATAAAAATGAAAAGCGAAGTCTACTGAGGGACCAGATTGCATGACATGCATGTGCAGATCGATGAGGTTCATTATTCATGAATGACTAACGAATTAGTGATTTTTAGTCAAAGAAGATTCCTTCAATTTCTTCGTCAATTTCTTCGGCACCTAGCTATGCTTTCCCTATTTAACTTAATTCTCTCGATCTATCTCTACGTACGCTATGAATAGCTAGCTAGGTTTCCGTTAGGTTAGATCAAATATATATGACAGTTGTAGAAATAATTAGTTAATAATTTGTAGACTTGTTACTTATTGCTTAAGTTATATATATATATATATATATATGTTATGGAATAAAGATGACCATGCTTGTACATCAACATATTTTGTAGTTATGTAACTTGTATTTCTCACTTAATAGTACCTCCAATTGTCTATGTTGCTTGTGATGTATTGTATGACATGGAGTGTATGTGTTGCTTGTACACATTGTATTATCATCATCGCCAAATGGCCTATATAAAGGATGCCAACCTCATTGTAAAAACACGCCAAGTTGAATGAAAACTTCTCATTCCAACTATCTCATTTCTTCTCTTCTCCTTTGTAGTAGTAGTTTGTAGTCGTAGAAGTTCTTAATCTTCTATTTCATTCTCTAGTTCTTAGCAAGTCTCAATTCAATTCACAACACGTTATCAGCACGAGCTTGCTCTAGCATTAAGGAGGTCTTAAAGTTCAAGATGGCTTGTTAAGGAGACAAAGCTAGGAAGGTATAACTTTTATGAGTTCGGTTTATTTCTATATTATCTTGGTTGCTTCACTTTTATATGCATACTTTATTCATATACTATGCATTAAAACGTCACCGATTGCGAAAGTATGCTCTGTAGTTGCGTCTTGTATGATCTTCTACACCAGAAATCAAAAGTCAATATGTGACATAACTAGTTGTCTCGCTATACTACAAACGATTAATTATGCTCCATTCTTGATTTTTTTATATTGCAAATAGTGTTATGAGTTTGGGTTGATAATGAATAAGCCTTATCCCTGGTAAAGCTAAACATTGAAAGGGAGATGAGTTATCCTGTTCGAGGAGGCATGATTTTTAAGTAGACTTCGTCTCACCACCCAACCTAGAGGTTGTCCCACCAACTCATACAAGTAGTACATTTTGCATATTAATAATCAAGTTGTGAACATATATTTAATCGTATATTATTTATTTTTTTATAAAAGAGAAAAATTATTTACTCAATTTTTTGACATATTTTCAGACTATGGAAAACCTTCAAAAACTTGAATTTATTGCTCTTGATATCACTGGAAATAATTATTTGCCATGGCAACTGGATCTTAGAGATACATCTCCAAGCTAAAGACTTAGGAGAAACTATTATAGAAGGAAATGAAACATCAATGCAAGACCGTGCGAAAGCACTGATATTCCTTCGTCATCATCTCCATGAAGGCTTGAAAAGTGAGTATCTCACTATAAAAGATCCTCTCACCTTGTGGTTAAGCTTGAAAAAGCGATATGATCACCAAAAGACGGTGATATTTCCAAAAGCTCAAAACGACTGGTTGAATCTTAGGCTGCAAGATTTCAAAACAGTCAGTGAATATAACTCCACCATGTTTAATATTACCTCTCGTTTGAGGCTTTGTGGAGAAAATATATCTGATGAGGCAATGATGGAAAAAAATTCCAGTACTTTTCATGCCTCGAATCTGTTGTTGAAACAGCAATATCGAGCGCGCCAATTTAAAAAGTACTTAGAATTAATTTCTTGTCTCATGGTGGCTGAACAAAATAACGAGCTTCTATTGAAAAACCACAACTCCCGTCCAACTGGTTCCGTTTCAATTGATGAAGCAAATGCAACATCCTATAATGACCATAAATAGGGTCATGGAAAGAAAAACCACGGACGTATAAATGGGAAAGGATCAATCAGCAAAGATCGTGGCAAACCCTATTCTAAATTTTGTGGCAATAAGTTCCAAAATAAATGGAATAAGAATGATGCCGTTTAGAATAAGGGAAAAAATATTGCCGAAAATGGGCACGTAATCGTGACCAACTATGTCACAGATGTGGTCTAAAAGGCCATTGGGCTCATGTATGCCGCACGCCTAAGCATTTTATTGATCTTTATCAAGCCTCCTTAAAGGAGAAAGGCAAAACAGTTGAGATGAACTTCACTGTCGGAGATGGCTCGTTGGACATCAATTATATGGATGCCCCAAATTTTCATGATTATCCAAACACTAATCTCGATATTTTTAATGATCATATGTAACGATTTTAAATAATTCTATGTACTGATTTTTGTTATACTTCTTAGTTATATGTACTAGTTTCTTATTATGAATGAAATATGACTCTTTTTCTAATTTGCCAAACATTATTTGTCTAGATAGATCAAAAAATTATGTGTTCAAATCATGAATCAAATAAGAGCGATATATGTCTTGCTGATTGTGCTACAACGCACACAATCCTTAAAAACAGAGAATATTTTTTCAATTTGAACTTAGCTGAGGCTAATGTTCAAACAATATCTGGCATCTCCAATTTGATTAATGGCTCTGGAAGAGCAAATATTATATTGCCTAGGGGAACAACAATTCATGTTGACAATGCCTTATACTCTGAAAAATCCAGAAGAAATTTACTCAGCTTTAAAGATATTCGACAAAATGGATATCACATTGAAACCATGAACGAAAATAATAGAGAATTTCTCTATGTCACATTGGTTTCAAATGGGAAAAAAGAAGTGTTAGAAAAATTCCCAGCTATCCTCTGGATTATATTTTACTCATATAAGGCATGTCGAAACGAATGTCGTCTTAAATAAGAAAATTAATGATCCAAAGACATTCATTTTATGGCATGACCGGCTTGGTCATATAGGATCATCAATGATACGAAGAATAATTAATAATTCGTATGGACATCCTTTAAGGAGTCACAAAATATTTTCAGCTGGTGATTATAATTGTGCTAGTTGTTCTCAAGGTAAATTGATAGTTAAATCATCCCCAAGTAAAATTGTTGTGGAATCCCCAATTTTCTAAGAACGCATGCAGGGAGACATATGTGGACCTATTCATCCTCACTGTGGACCATTTAGATATTTCATGGTTTTGATAGATGCATCAACTAGGTAGTCACATGTTTGTTTGTTTTCGACCCGCAATGTTGCATTTGCTAGACTTTTAGCGCAAATCATTAAGTTAAGAGCACAATTCCCTGACAACCCAATCAAGACCATCCGTCTTGATAATGCCAGGGAATTTCAATCTCAAGCATTTAAAAATTATTGCATGTCTATAGGAATTACCATTGAACAATCTGTTCCACATGTGCATACCCAAAATGGTTTGGCAGAATCTCTGATCAAACGCATTCAATTAATTGCCAGACCTTTAACCATGAGAACTAAGTTATCGACTTCAGTTTGGGGACATGTAGTCCTTCATGCAGCATCTATCATTCGTTATAGGCCTACTGCATACCATGAACATTCCCCCCCATGCAACTCATTTTAGGTCAACAACCAAATATTTGACACTTAAGAATTTTTGGTTGTGCAGTGTATGTTCCTATACCACCTCCTAATAGAACTAAGATGGGCCCATAACGAAAACTTGGGATTTATGTTGGATTTAACTCATCGTCCATTATAAGATACCTTGAGCCCTTAACAGGGGATTTATTTACTGCACGTTTTGCTTATTGTCACTTTGATGAAGCAATTTTCCCACCATTAGGGAGAGATAAGAAGTCAATTCAAAAGGAATAGCGCGAAATTGCTAGGAATGCATCAATTTTATCACATTATGATCCACGAACAAATCAGTGTGAACTTGAGTTCAAAAGATCATTCATTTGCAACAAATCGCAAATCAATTACCAGATGCATTTAATAATGCAAAACAAGTGACAAAATCACATATTCCAGCTGTAAATGCTCTTGCAATAATTGATGTCTCTGTGCAACAAAATGCACAAGAACCAACGAAACGCTCAAAGCGTGGAAGACCGGTTGGTTCAAAGGATACAATTCCTCGAAAGAGGAAAATGGGAGTAAAAATAAATACAAATCAAAATACTCCTGAGAAAGGACAAGAATCCTTTGATAAGGGTTTGTCAGAACAAGTTGATTATGATGAGGAACAACTTTCTCTAGAAAAAGATGAAAAAGATGAAAGTAATGAGATCTCAATAAATTATTTAAACTCTGGTAAGATTTGAGATCGAAATGAAATTGTTCCTGATGATATATTTGCTTTTAATGTGTCCTTTGAAATATGTGAAAATGATGATGATCCAGAACCACGATCAGTGGACGAATATCAAAAAAGACCTGATTGGCAAAAATGGCAAGATGCTATCCAAGCAGAGCTAAACTCGTTAATGAAGCGAGAGGTTTTTGGACCAATTGTACAAACGCCAGATGGCGTAAAACCTATTGGATATAAATGGGTATTTGTACGAAAGAGAAACGAAAAAAATGAAGTTACAAGGTACAAAGCAAGACTTGTAGCTCAAGGTTTCTCACAAAGACTTGGCATCGATTATGAGGAAACATATTCTCCTGTTATAAATGTAATCACATTTCGGTTCTTGATAAGCCTTGCAGTCTCTGAAGGGCTTGATTTGCGTTTAATAGATGTCGTTACAACATATTTGTACGGATCTCTAGACAGTGATATATATATATATATATATATATATATGAAAATCCCTGATGGATTTGTAATATCCGATGAAATAAAATCAAAACCTCATAACATGCATTCTATAAAATTACAAAGGTCTTTGTACGGGTTGAAACAATCCGGATGAATGTGGTACAAACGTCTTAGTGATTATTTACAGAAAGAAGGATATGTAAATAATCCTCTTTGCCCATGTGTCTTCATTAAAAGATCATCAACAAGATTTGTGATTATCGTTGTATATGTTGATGATTTAAATATAGTGGGAAACCACGACGACATTGTTAGAACATCCGAATACTTCAAAAAGGAATTTGAGATGAAAGAACTAGGAAAAACAAGACTTTGTCTTGGTTTGCAAATTAAACATTTTTCAAGTGGAGTACCTGTCCATCAATCAAATTATATTGAAAAATTATTAAAAAGATTTTATATGGACAAGGCACATCCATTAAGCTCTCCAATGGATGTCAGATCACTTGAAGTGGATAAGGATCCATTTCGATATCATGAAAGTGATGAAGAGCTAATTGGTCTGGAGGTACCATATTTAAGTGCAATTAGTGCACTTATGTATCTTGCAAATTGTACAAGACCCGATATTGCTTTTGCTGTCAACCTACTTGCAAGATATAGCTCTTCACCAACTTGAAGATGTTGGAATGGTGTTAAACACGTTTTTCGATATCTTAGAGGAACAAGTGACATGGGTTTATTTTACTCGAGAGGGGTAAAATTGAATCTCCAAGGTTATGCCGATGTTGGATTTTTATCTGATCCCTACAAAGCCCGTTTTCAAACAGGATATGTATTCACCTGTGGTAATACTGTTGTATCATGGAAGTCAGTAAAACAAACTATGGTTGCTACTTCTTCCAATCATTCTGAAGTACTTGCAATTCATGAAGCAAGTCGTGAATGTGTTTGGTTGAGAAACATGATTGAACATATTCAAGAATCATGTGGATTGCCTTCAATAAAAGATTCTCCAACCATATTATATGAAGATAATGCAACATGTATTGCACAATTAAGTGAAGGATTCATAAAAGGGGACAAAACAAAACATATTTCACCAAAATTCTTTTATGCGCATGAGCTTCAGAAGAATGGTGAAATTGATATCAAGCAAATCCGATCGAGCGATAATCTTGCTGATTTATTCACAAAAGGCTTACCAACTACGACATTTAAAAGGCTTACATATGGTATTGGCTTGCGTAAACTTAAAGACATTGCAAGTAAAGAAACTGAACAAGTTTCACCCATGTTCACATGAGGGGGAGTTATTGATTAGTGTATTGCACTCTTTTTCCCTTAGCTATGGTTTTATCCCATAGGGTTTTCCTAGCAAGGTTTTTAATGAGGCAATCTTAACAATATTATACCCATCTTAATATTTATGAGAATAGTGTATTCTTTTCTTTTACTATATTTTTTCCCAAAGGGTTTTTCTTAGTAGAAGTTTTAACGAGGCACAATCTCTAAGCAAGTGTCATCCAAGGGGAGTGTTATGGAATATGGATGACCATGCATGTACACCAACATATTGTGTAGTCATGTAACTTGTATTTCTTACTTAATAGTACCTCCAATTGTCTATGTTGCTTGTGAAGTATTGTATGACATGGGGTGTATGTGTTGCTTGTACACATTGTATGAAGTACATTTATCATCATCACCAAATGGCCTATATAAAGGGTGCCAACCTTATTGTAAACTATCTCATTCCAACTATCTCATTGTACACCAAGTTGAATGAAAACTTCTCATTCCAACTATCTCATTTCTTCTCTTCTCCTTTGTAGTAGTAGTTTGTAGTAGTAGTAGTAGAAGTTCTTAGTCTTCTATTTCATTCTATAGTTCTTAGCAAGTCTCAATTCAATTCACAACAATATATATATATTAGTCAACGGACAAGTGCTTTGCACTTGAGGTGAAGACATCATATTTTTTCATTTTATATTGGCATGAAATTAAACATTATTTTTGGGGCTTAGGACCAGCAATGACTTTTATTTTCCATTGACGGTGTTAAAAAGGGGTTAGTAACTTAGTACTGGTAGGCAAAAACTTTTTAATGCATAAAATATTTTCGCAGATGCATCCCAATAGCAAAGTTAAATGATGTAGCGTAAATGACTAACATAGACTTAATTAAGTCGTGAAAAACGATTACATGAAATAAGAAACAAATAGAGGATCAAAATAAACGAAAAAAAAAATTGAACTAAAAAATAATAAGATCGCATGATTAAGTACCGGATCAACACTTATTTGATATGACGACAATGACAAAAATAACAAACCACAATGCTGTCAATTCTACCAAGATAATGTTTACTTTTGTGATGCCAATGTACTTTAAGCGGCTATCTAGTAACTCCACCAAAAATAAAAAAAGCTATTTATTATGCTTATGAAGGAAAAAGTGAAAATTAAGCTATGAATGAGAGAGAAAGAGATTGAATAGAGACATCGAAAGTGTGTGATAGAGAGTGGGTATGAAGTGTTATATATAGACAATGCAATGAAAAATTTTAGGAATTGATTTTTTTTGAGATTAGGAATTGAAATATTCAAATTAATATATAAACTTGAATTTAGCAAGAATTGTGTCAATCACCATTATGAAAATCCCTTCAAATTAGGAATTTTTTTCTTTTTGCTAATCATTTAGATCTTTGTAATGTTTTTTTTTTGTCAAATCACGTATTTTCTTTTAAGTTGTTATGAAAATCCCTTCAAATTAGGAAACTTTATCTTTTTTTATTACTTTTGAGATTTTTTTTACCGTTTCTTTTTTGGTTAAAGAACGTGTTATCTATTTTTGTGAAGTTAAACTACCTATTGAAACCGTCCTTAATTATCTCTATATTCATCCTCATCAATCATCACGTGACATAATCAAACGAAAAAATTAATTTAAACAATGAAAAATAAAGACTCAAGTACCCTTTTTTGTTGTTAGGACATGAATTGCAAAAAAAAGATTTTTGTACTTGACAAATGAGGGTAAATTTGTAATAAAGGCTATTTTGGCCTCACCTTAACTACTTTTGGAAGATTTCCATTATATACAAGACAAGATATATACTCATGCCATAAGTACACTATTTAGAACCATTAGATTTAAATTCAACACATTAATCGAGGCGACATAAATGCATGAGTTTCCATGGCATGGGTATATATTTGTTCTCTATTGTAGAAATTTCATATATATATATATATATATATATATATATATGTCGAGCTTTTTTTTAAGACTAATCACTGCAACAAAAGACACTTTCTATAACTCAAATTATTAGGATAAGCATGACAATTTCTAAAAATAAATGTCATAAAAAGGTTAAAACATTTCATCATACTTAAAATCTTTTAATGACAGACTAACTAATAACTAATGGCATTTCATAAATGCCATTATACAAGATTGCAAATAACTAGTAAAGTCCACCAAAACTAAGTCCAACAAACGAAAATAAAAAAAAATTATAAAAAAAGAAAAGAAAAGAAAAGAAAAGCTGCGTACATTAAATAAAACTAGCGCTCATAGTCATTCCCCGAAAGCCGCCGAAAGGGTATATAAATGTGATCACTTATCCTTATTTCCACATATAGATTCTATTTACTTCTGCACTATTATTAAGACTTCCGTTAAATTGTTAAACGTACGAAACTATGAAAATCATAAATAACAAGATAAAATAAATACTTATCCTTCTCTTCAAAAAAAAATGAAAGAAATATTTATCTTGAACACGAGTAATGAGACGAATAGGACAAAAAGGTTTATTAATACGTTGTTAGGTCATATGTGGCATGGATTAGGGTTTAATAACGGTATTAAGCTGGACGGTGCCCTATTTCGAGGAAGGGGTTGGCATAGTTGGTATTAGAGTAAACATCCTCGATAAGTATCGAAACAAACTTGAATATAACATAAACCTTGGAGTGGTAAACCAATTGATCCTAACTTAAAAACTATTAATTAGTTAATTGAGCAGAAGTGAATTGGAGATTGCTATATGTACGTACATGTTACTTTCTATATGTATATATATATGTGTGTGTGTGTGTGTGTGATATTTACGTAGTAGCTGACTTCACGTTCACAATTAACTTGTAGACTACGATAGTTGACCCACACGAGGGCGGAGATGACGTTACGAGCAGCAGTCCACAATATGTGACGGCTGACTCCTTTCAACAATTAGCTAAGAGGCCGGCTATGTGCACCCCAGTCGTTACTCAAGGCAACCCATTTACATGGGCACCCATCGAATTTCTCAGGGCACCCCTTAGTTAGACGAAAATGCCCTTCTTCATCAATGTAAGCACCACCAAATCTTCTTTCACACTCTTTCCCATCACAAATTGACGCCTCAATATACCAAATCACCTCATTTTCTTGCTCGTTTGCCCATCGATTTGTTGATTTTAGGGTCGGGTGAGTGTTTGTGGTGTTTTGTGAGGTGAGGGTTTGAATGATGACTTGTGGTAGATGACTGATGTTGAATTGTATAGGGTTCGAGGGTGTTTTTCGTTGAGTTTGTTGCTCCTTTATCTCGTGTTGTTGTCTTTTCATAGGAATGTATCCATCACTGAGTTCAACCACAACCCCGTAATGTTCGACCACACAGGGCCGAGACTATTGAGTAAGTCTCGGAACTGCATGAACGAGACTTTGCAGTACATCTCGGTACCAAGTAACCGATCGAACAAGTAACTTAATTCACAATGGGTTCGGTTATCAAAGAGACCTAGACATAAGAGGATGTCTCGGTTGTTGGTAATCGAGACATCCTCTTATGTCTCGGTACCCAGTAACCGATCGAACAAGTTACCCATTTCACCGAACAAGTTACCAATTTCACAATGGGTTCGGTTGGAAACGAAACCGAGACACAAAAGGATATCTCGGTTGTTGGCAACCGAGACATCCTCTTATGTCTCGGTCCTGTGCATCCGACACTTTCGTGTATGTGGTGCATTTCAAAATGCGGGAAACCCTAAACACAAAAAGGTCAAAACACACCAAAACTCATGCTTCCAACCCTCAAAATGTGGTGGTGGGGTGCCTAAAGTTATGTCCGACCATCGACGAAGATGACGGGATCGGTTGGGAGCACAAGGGTGATGGAGTTCGGTGGTCACACATCAAAATGGGGTGGTGGGGTGCCCAAAGTTGTTTTTTTTTGTTTTTGTTGTGGATTTGTGTTGGAGGGCATATGATTTATTACACATACAATTAGAAAAAATGGGGTGCCTTGAGTGATGACTGGGGTGCACATAGCGGGCCTATTAACTAATTGGGTCGCTGCACAGAGTCAGTAGTTGGCCCAACTTCTAACGTTACATACAGCATAGTTTGCTACACCTTCACTGGCTGCACCCAACGCTAGTACTTTGACTGTAGTACCACCGGCACCAGAGCCTCCTACTACACTAGCGCTACTAGTGCAACACCACCAGTATTTGAGCTGCCAGTGGCACCAGTAGCGCCTAGTTCACCAGAGTTGTTCATTATTGCAATACCTGCAGTAGTTCCAGCTGAGACCACTCCGACTCCCACACTCACCACCACTAGCACTAGTTTGACGGAGGACGCCAAACTATTGAAAGAGTTTATTTGCTTATGACCGGCATACTTCTCGGGAGGTAAAGATCATGAAAAAATTTAGAAGTGGACTCTGCCAAAGGAGAAACTTCATCTATTGTTGGGGGTAGAGGATAAACTACAACCGATCCTTTGTTACTACAACCTTGAGAAGGGTACAAACGTCTGGTGGCGCACCACAGTTGCGAGTAGAGGCAGCTTTACTTCATAGGCAGATTTTAAGAAGGAGTTCTACAAACAGTACTTTCTTGCCTCGATGATAAAAAGATTGAAGAAATAGTTCATGAACTTGAGACACACCGAGGGAGAGTTGGTAATGTTATACCATGATCAATACACTTATCTGAGACAGTTTGTTGGAGATCTTGTTAAGGATGTTGTAGAAGATGCCTTTTATTTTGGGATAGATTGAGGCTAGACATTGCTCTCCATGTTGTCAGTACAGGGCCCAATCTCTCCAGGAAATGTATGAGTGATCCCTTGCCCATGAGACCTATAAGTTAAACCGAGCAACAAAGGGATCAACCACCACTATACATCTAAAGGTTTTTAAATGCAAAAAGTGATGAGATGAGTTACAAAATGAGTTTGGGGGCGCTTTTGAAGAAATATGATTTACTTTGACGGATTTACTTTTATAAAGATTATTATTATACTAAATGTAAAAATCTTATTGCAAGTTTTTATGAAAGTCCTATTTATATAAATACTTCAATACCTCAATAATTTTGATTTCCAATGAAAGATTTGTTTTGAAATTATTCTCATATCGAAGGTAAGTTTTCAACCACCAACTTATCATAGTTGATTGATTCTCTGTAGTAGACAAGATAAAGGGAAAGGGATTTTGATAGAACTACCTAAGAAGAAGTAAGCAGGTCAATCAAATGTTTATCCAACCCACAAGGGTTAGTATTAAAAGAAACAAGACCTAAGAGAGCTAAGTTAAGAACACCATCTCCCCCTAGTTGAGATGAGGAAAAATATTATGAACACTCTAATCCGAGTACATTGGTACCTTAAGACCCTTTTACGATTTGTCAGCTCTAAAGCGCAAAATAGATATTTTAGTGATACAAAGAGAGTTATTGTCCCAGAAAGGGAATTGAAAATTCAAAATGTGCATAAGTTTGAGAACATGATTGTAAGCATCATATGCGAAAGAAATTGAGAGAAACTTCTTAGAGATTATGAAGAGAAAGAGGAACGAGGATGTTCTGAATTAGTTAGAGAGTTTTATGCAAATGGAAATGCGATTGATGATCCGTATGAAGTAGTAGTACAAGGAAAGAAGATTGATATTTCACCTGCACGATTGAAAAGGCAATATAAACTTCCTAAAAAGCAAAGAAGAGAAACTGATTACTCAAAAATTATTTACATTAATAAGGAATCTTACTCTTATGCAATGATTCAAGAAGCTTTAGTGGTAATTCTGGGACAAGGATTTGCTCTTGATACTGAAGGCCATCCTAAATATATTGAAACCAACAACTTAAGAAAAATTACCAAATGTTGGAATTATATCATAGATGCTTGTTTATATCCCACTACATAACACTTTGAAGTAAAGAATCCCAAGCTTCACTTTATCATATAGTAATGAAGAAGGGATATATTGATGTTGGGAAGATAATTCATGATGGTATGAAATAAGCAATGACAATCAAGAAACATGAAGATCTATTTTTTCTAATATTAATTACTAAGCTGTGTATGAAAGCCAAAGTAGGTTTCAACCAAGTTGCATTAGATGTATTACATTAGCCAACCATTACTGATGCTAACGTAAAGAGGATGAGAGAAGTGAAAGGTTACACTGATTCAGAGACTGGTAAATAACTTAATAAATCAATAAGATCAAGAGTTGATGAACGAATGAGTCGACAAGTAGCTCAGAAGAAAGTGAAAGAAGATGCAAAAAGAGCGGCAAGTATGATGGCTTAAGTGAATGTCCCAAGTACGGAAGGTACTTCCACATCTCCATTGAAAGCTTAGAAAGAGGGATTTTTTTATCCTTATTTCAACTTTTAAGTGTACTGATAAGTGAATTTTAAGAAATCAGGATATAATAGCGGAGAATGAAAGAGTTTTGGTACATCATCATTTCACTACAGAGAGGAGATTTGTTGATCGTTTGCAAGATATGAGGAGGAGCATTGATATCCCATCACTGCAGTTGCAACTTCCTTCGAGAATTTATAACCCCGTTGATAGCTATGTATCACAAGTCACTATAGAAACAGAAAAAAAAAAAAAGGAGTCGATGATGTTAGTAGTAAGTTTACATCCAGACATCGTAATTTATAGTTTTTCTAATATGTGCATTCTATTTCTTTTTGCTTGAATGAAAAGAATGTGAATCTTGTTTTGTTATTATTGAGAAATGGAAGATATATTCAATATTTGTTCAACTATTATTTATGAGATTTTAGTTTATCTATTACATACACTAATAAGGGAAGCACGTGCTCCACACGTGAGCACAATGTGTAATAAGAGTGTTTATGTGTAAACCATAGTTAAAAATTTAAATCAATTAATAAATTTAAAATATAATTTGTAATGCAAAATTAAAGAGTTAGTATTTTTCTGGGAAAAAAATGTATATAAATGATTTCCATAATTTTTGTGTTTTTAATGATTAGTGAGTAGTTTATTTATCTTAGGGATTAATGGATCCTGTGGTATGAATGCTATGCAAAACTAATGATTATAATGTTCAAGATATGTAATGGTTAGAATTTATATTGATTCTACACTTAATGTTATGAACATTTTGATCACATGTTTGTTGATTAGGAGTATTAGAAGTAACCATGTTCCTGGAGCTTTTAAGTCCGATATGAACAATACAACTATATAGCATATAACAATGATAGATAGTTGTTGATTAGAGAGACATGAATAATAAACTTAAGTGTTTACGAGTCTAAAGATTTGGTACTTAATGCTTTGTGAGACTTGTGTTATTCACACCGATACGTGTTCTAGTTTGCACATTAGAATCTTTCTTACCACGACAGTGGGTTAAAGAGAATATTAAGGAAATCTGTCTATTCTAATTACACATTACACACACATAAGAGAGATGAAGGAAGCTGGATTTGAAACATAGAATTTCATTACCTAGGTGAAGTTGTGAACTAAGAGTTTTCTTCTATATAAGAACACAACCAATTTACATTACTTTCATAGATCAGTCTTAGTTTTAGTTTAAATCATAAAAGGGTTCTTCTTAATAATAAAGTGAATTTTACTATATACTTGTGTCCACATACACATTTTTTAGAGGAACGATATCCTTGTCAACCTTTATTGATCATATTATTACTACAAATGAACCGTTATACTTGAGGTTGGTTTTGCACACATCATTTGCGCTCCTAAATCATATCCACAAACAAGTTTGGATATAGTCACTGAGAAAACGGTACCTCATGCATAATGGTCCTCAACCATTCCTTGCTTGGCTTGATCTTGTCATACTTTCCTTTCTTTGACTCTTAAATCTCTCCCAGTATTCTAATAAATACTCAGCATCCTTCATGACAATGTGAGATATTTCTCTTTTCAACATGGTAATTCTGCTAGCTAGCATGAAGTCATCTTGAGATTTTTGGTGTAGCTCATTCCAAGTCCTAATAGAACCGGCCGGTAGGTGAAATAACCAATCTTGTGCAACATCCTTAAGGCAAAAAGGAAATGCCTCCAACTTAACCAAATCATCAACAATTGCATTCCTAATGACCATTTCAAACTCAGTGATGAATTTTTGAGGATCCTCACTTTCTTTCCCAAAGAAGTTTGGCAACTCATGAATCAATCCTGATTTCAATTCAAATTGCCCTATGGCAGCCATATACTTAATGCATAGAGGTAATGATCCTCTGGTTCACCTATTTGAACTTAAGTTCATTGATTTTTCGTGTCGTATACACAAACTATCAAATTGCTGATAAATCAATATGGAGGCGTTGCAGTGCTCTGTTTTTTGTTCAATTCTATTCCGAATTGAGCCCATTGTCGTTTTAGTGCGTATATACACTCCAAAGTGTTGTCAAGGCGCTGGGTGTTTCCTTAGTCTTTGACTCTCGATTTTCTTTTGGTCTTCAGAAGGCTTACCCCAGTCCAATTTCAGTGTATGTTTTTCAATACGCACAAACCAAGTCCAATGATTCCATGGCGATTTTGGCTTTACTGGAGGCCTTTTAATGGTGTCGTGCCTTCTCTTGGTTTTTTTCACTGAATTTTGATGAAAATTCTTCCTTTTTGTTTAATAGCTTATTTTAACCCTGAAATGACAAAAAAGGATTTAATAGCATAAATGGATACAAAAGACTCGAAAATCATAAAAAACACACCAAAACATAACACCTTTAGTGTCTTATTGGTTGTCGAGTCATATAACACCAATAATAGTCTTGATTTAGCGACTACTAGGATATATAGTAGAGGCAAGTACAAAGTCGAATCCATAGATTGTGAAAGATTTTTCTTTTTGAACTTTAAAACTTAAAGGGAAATAGGGGAGTTCTCTAAAAGATGCTATATAATAAGATTAACTAAACGAAATTACTTTACGCTAGTTAATTTAAGTAATGAAAAACATGTGATGGCCCTAAATCTCTTGGGGTCGCCTCGTGACCCACGCCTTCTGCCCGCAAGCCCAGCAACGCCTGTCATGTCATCGGACACGTCATCACTGCTGCCACGTCCGCAGCTCTGTGAAGTGATGCTTCGTGTAACTAATCCTATTATATTAAGTTGTCTTATACATCTAGCAGGTTAGTTGATAATAATAACTATAGCGGAGGCATTTAATTCGTATTTTATGAGAATTTATTTAACCTAAGTAGTGGAAAACCTGGATATAAACACCATGTATATAATTCAGACGAAATAAACAGTAATCCATATACATGTGATAAAGTTCTAAAGTCCCCAAAACCCAGCAAAATAAAATATACATACATGATATCAAAACGCGAACTATCAGCAGCAACGGCCTCAGAGATAGTCGCCTAGTACCTCATTTCCTTTGCTCTTGCTCGTACCAGGATCTGCGCTCAGTTGCCCAACACATACAACAACGAGCCCAGTGAGTAAATTCCCAAGAGAAGTCTACACAATAATCATGAAAACCACAATAAACTGCGAGACATATGAATATGACCCTGGCAACAGGAATCATATTCCCATGGCTGGCGGTAAACAACATTCACAACAAATATGATGATCATACACAGTGAATATAAAACATCATTCAAGAAATCTGGTTCAACCAACGATATCAATGAAAACTTGATAGAGGTGTGACAGAGTCTAACAAAACTAGATCATACTTTGTGAATTCGGATGCCCCGGCTGAGCACATCAAGCCTAGACCACACCCGAACCACTAACGATGACCGGAAACACATCACAACCCACTGGACACGTGCCTCCCGCTACCCGAGTAGCTATTCACTGGTTGTGCCAAGTACACGCGCTACAATTTAGCCTGCTCAATTTCGTACCACGATTATCCCGATTAATCTTCGACCATGTGAACAAATCAAACACCGACCAACACATGATCACAGTGCCTATACATGGCAACCAATTAAGTAAACATAACGATAACTAAATAAATAAATAAATACTCGCTTAACCAGAACAAATCACGCATGAATTTAAAGTGTAACATTCTCAAGGGTTTTACACACCTGTAACTACGCACTCCGACTTCCCGGACCCGTCAATCCGACCCGCCTAGCTTCCCTATGCCCGATGCGACGACCCCAAAATCCGAGGCCGCCCCGTGGCTTCCCATTTCCCCTGCTCGTGCACCGAAAACACCTGCCACGTCACTCGTCTATCCAATTAATTTAAAAACTCTTAAGTTTCATGCCATTTAATTTAGTAGTTTACAATTTTACAGCGGAAGTTTTAATATATCACCAAAAGAGCATTATATAAAGTTAACTTATTCAACCTATAGTGGAAAACCCGGGAGTACTCAGTATATAGGCGACAACTGCCATCAGTGAATGTTTATATACCAGTACTGAAGATGTAAAAACTACAAGTTCCCAATAATCATAAGTAAAACAATTTAATACAAATACACCTACCAGTAGGTCCTCGACAGTGGACAAGTAAAGATTTTATTGCCTGTGATCCTCTTGCCCCTACTGATACACAAGGTCTGCACTCAAGCCATCACAAGATGCAGATGACGAGTCCAGTAAGTAAAATCCCAAGGAAAACCACCGTGCATCATAATTTAAGAATGTAAATGGAAATAAGCAAATAGTGTTAACCAAACATGCGGAATAGAAGGTAAATGCAGACAACTGCTCAAAGCTCATCGCATGAATATAAACACAAGATAAACAAATGAATGTGCACCAGCTATACAAGATGTGTACTGAGGATCAGGAGCCCTGTCGTGGTTTGTACCATCGACTCTACTACTGTGTCCTAGACCACACACCTAGCAAGCGACCACACAACCTTCGGATACATAGACGGGAAAACTCGATCGTCCCAGTAAGATTTGGACTCGAAGATTATGAATAACAATAGCTCAAATGAATAGCAATAAGTAAATACAGTAGTGGTGTTCAGTTGTGTTTTACGTACCCGAAAATACGCACTCCGACTTCTCGGACCCGTCAGTACCCCCCACCTAGCTCCCCAACGTCCGAGCTATGGTTTCCCGGTCCCTGAAGTTCATTTTATAGTGTTTTATACTTTTTGAAACATATTATATCATTTTATAGTGTTTTATACCCGAAAAGTCTCGAAACCACTTTTCTACCTTTTTCTAATTTTTTATATTTTTCTAGAATTTTTCTTTTTTTATATATTTTTCACATTTTTTTCCTATTTTCCAACAATTAAAACTGTTTTTTTTATTATTTTTAATAAAATAATAAAATAAAAATAAAAATAAAAATATTATTTAATTAATAGGGGTGGGTCCCCCGAACCGGGTCCGACCCGACCCAACCGGGTCGGCTCGGTTCGGCCCATCTGGTCGGGTCCGGGTCGGGCCCGATCCAGGCCCACCCGGGTTGGGCGGGGGCGGTTTGGCCCGCCCACTGGGACTGGGCCGGGCGCCCAGCCCGCCTAGGGAAGGGGTGCACGCACGCACTCGTGCGTGCCCCCCTTCTTCTTCCTCCCTCTTCCAGAGGCGCACAGCAGCGCCTCTGGTTCTTTTTTTTTTCTCTTTTCTTCCTTCTTTCATGCTTCCCTCATCTCTCCTCTTCAACCTCTACCCATTAGAGACCCTCGAAACATCAACATTCCACCACAAATCCACCAAAACAAACCCCAATTCTCGGATCAAAACACATGCAAATAAACCCAAAATTTATCAAATCACCTCAATTTTCCACAAATTCGATTCCAATTGAAATGGTTTATCAAACCAACCTCAAACACAAACAAAAACAGTGATGAATTCTCTCGAAATCGCAATTTCACTCCAATACCTATTTTAATGAAAAATCAACAAAATTGAAAATTTATTACCTTAGCTTAAGTGTTAGACGCCCAGAATCATCTCCCCCAAGCCTTAAATCGTCCTCTCCAACCTCAGATCTCTCCCTGATCTCCTCACAAAATTTTTGAGAAATTTGTTTGGGTCTTTGCATGTTGATCGATCAAGTGTATATATATAGTTGTATTTTAATCTAGCGTGTGTGCGCATCTCGAGGACGATCGGATGGTTCTTGATCACCCTGCGTCACCAAAGTTCTTGAAACCTTATCATGACAACATTTGCCTTAATTTACTCTGTTGTGCATCTCGAGGATTATCCTATGCATGCTAATTTTTCCTATCAAACTATAGGACTTTATTATAATCCAATTGATTTAATTCATAACACCTATTCTAGTCATCAATAAATTTCATAAATTTGTAAATAGGGTCACACTAACTTCCCGACTACTCGGCACTCCGTGCCCCGTGTCCGGCACGCTTCCCGAGGCGGTCTCACACTTAGTGTACCTAATTGATTTACTAACTTAGCCTATATGTAAATCTCATTAAATTAAACCTCAACCATAGCCATAAAATTATGATTTCTCATTTAACCCAACGCCCGGCCTCACTGCCACCTAACCCTCGCGTTAGTGGGTCCTACGACACGAAACCCCGGCGCTCAAACTCGCTCGACAATAATTTACACACATGTGATGTTTATATAAATATTAAACTCCCACATCACAATAATAGACATACAACATGCACAAATAACACCGTATAACCTGGGTACTCCTATCTGAGTCCACCCAGTTGTCCACGCAACGCCCGAATTACCCGTTAATCCTCGCGATTAACACTAATCCTGATTAAATTAATTTGGGCCGTTACACCCGAGCTATGGTTCCCCAGTCCCTGAAGTCCATTTATAATGTTTTATATTATTTAAAAATACATTACGTAATTTTTTATGATATTATATCATATATTCAACTTTTCATTTGTGGTATCTCTCCCGGACTATGTCAGGGTTTCAAAAATACTCGAAAAGTCCCAAAACTACTTTTCTACCTTTTCTTAATTTTCTATATTTTTCTAGAATTTTCTCCAATTTTTCTGATATTTTTTTCAACTATTTTCCTATTTTCCAAAAAATAATATATAATATATTATTTAATTTTTAATTATTTAAAAATTATTTTTAAATTGGGAGGGGCCCACCTGGACCAGTTTGGTCCTGGCGGTTGGACCGGCCTGGGCCGGTCCGGCCCGGTCAGGGGGACGCACGCGCGTACGTCATCCCTCTCCCAGAGACAGATTCGTCTCTATTTTTTTTTCATCACTTGTTGCCTCTTCTTCCCTCCTCTCCATTCCTCTTCTCTCTCAATCCATTGGAGACCTTCAAGACCTCAAAATTTCACCACAAATCCCCAAAAACAACACCCAATTCTAGGATCAACATGCACAACCATAAATCACGAAATCCTCAAATTGGTCACAAATCCTCAAAATTTCGAGAAAACTAATATATTTAATCATCAAAGACCTCAACAAACTCTAAATAACCTCAGAAAAATAGTAAATTCACTCACAAATCCGAGATCACCACAACACTCATTTTAATAAATTTCTACCAAAATGAGAGTTTTATTACCTTAGCTTTGATTGTTGAACGCCCATAATCACTCTCCAAAGCTCAAATTCATCCTCTCCAACATAAATCTCGTCTCACAGAGCCTCCAAATTTTGTTAACAATGGTTTGTTATGCATGTAAACATTAATCGGGTTCTTTATATACCCATTTCTCTAATCAAATGTGTGCACGCATCTCGAGAACGATCTAAGGTTCATTGATCACCCTGTGTCACTCAAGTCTAGATACCTTATCATGACACTACAGCCCCTTGCATCACCCTATTGTGCATCTGAAGAATCATCTTATGCCACCTGATTTTCCTAGCTACAACCTTAGGAAATCAATTAATAAATTGATTTAGCTTATAAACCTTAAGCTTGACCACTCCATAATTCATAAAAATCATATTTAAGGTCACACTAGCTCTCAGCTTCCCGACAACCCATGTCCCATACCCCGGCTATCCTATCCCCGATACCTGGTCCCCGACACGCACTTCGGGACATATACTCGACTCATAGCCTTACCCAATATCAACGTTCACACATGTGATGCTTATATACATAATAATAATTAATACACTCGACATCGCAATACTAGGCATCACATCATGCACAAATATCATAGATATAACCTGGGTTTCCCACCTCTGAGTCACCCAGCTATCCCCGTAACTCCCGAATTAACCACTAATCATCGTGATTAACACTAACATTCAATTAAATTAATTTGGGCCGTTACAAAACATAATAATTAATGACTTAAACAATAGAAGGGAAAACCCTGGATTGAGAAGACATTCATTAGTAGTAGACTTTTTAGTTAATCATTGGTCACAAAAGTATACTTACCCCATTGAATTCTCATAAACAAACTCAAGTTAACTTAGTTTTCCAAGGTCGGCGATAAGTCAATCAACATTATCACATACTAACCAGAATCACAAAACTCATGAAATCCCGAAAAAGACTTCAATGAACTAGCAACATTATCAATTTATAAAAACATTTGCCCTAAGTTAGTGACTAGTAATCGTCGTTACTTTACCTATATCTTGAATGCATAAAAATGCACCGATTGCCAATAAACAATGTCTTATTTGCCACCTCACATAGATCTGTGTACTAATCAGTAAGTGAATTTACTGGTTAAGGTCTCCTACATCTACCTAAGCATTAGCACTACCAAGGATAGATGAATTCAACCTAATCCAATTCTAAAATCTGATTTAAAATCAACACGTTCACGATTACAAGAACATGCAATACAAAGATTCGACAATATTAATACCATACCTCATAACTACACCTCACAACTAAGAAAAATCCCTCAGTCCAGTAGGAACTTAGTTAATAAAATGCATATAAACTAAATACAACAATAAAAGCGAAATAAATATTACCTAAAGTCAATGAACAACCTTCGGAGAACTCTCTTCTTCAAAACTAAAATAGAATACAAAATAATTAATCTCTCTAAAAACAAAACAACCATTTTTGCTTTCGTTCTACTCCTATTTATATTAAAACAAGGATAAAAACAAATTTAGGGTGAAGTCTCTCTCCAATTCTGAATAAAAAATAGAATATAACAACTCGTCTTTCAGTTAAATCCAGCGTCATACGTTCGAATTGTGGAATCGTTGCCAAATCGCTAGGATGCTCTGTTTTTGGTTTCGTTCTATCGTGACTCATCCCCAGCGTCGTCACTACGCTACACAATCATTTCAAGGCATTATGAGATCGTTGCGTGTTTCTTTGGTCTTGATTCTCGTTTTTCTCACGGTTCTTCACAAAGGCTTATCTTGGTCCACATCCATTGTCTGTTCTTCAATACGTTAAAGGGATGCGTTGTGATTTGCTGGCGATTTTGCAGTCAACTGAGGGCATTGCGGAATTGTTGGACCTTGGTTTGGCTTTTCTACTAAATCTTGATGGAAAATTTTTCCTTTTTGCTCAAAAGCCTATTTTAACCCTGAAAATACAAAAACAAGCATTTAATGACATAAATGTGTACAATTGACCCGAAACTCACAGTAAAACATAACATATTTTGAGACTTATCACTTATCAGCAAGCACTTTCGTGGATGTCTTGTCAGCAAAGAAAGTGCATTCCAACATGTACCATAAGTATGCTCGGACAATGCACGCAACTGGGAAATACACTAGTTTCTTCTCTTTGTCTTTCTTCAATGACTTTGATTTTTTTTCCTAATCTTCACTTCAACCAGGCTTTGTTTACTTTCAGATCCTCATTGTTTAACTATTTTATTTGCATCTTCCACCGACGCACCAAGAGCCCTAGACACCAACTCGATAGCGTCTTCTTTTGAAATAGCATCACGTGCAAGAACTTTTTCCATCACGGGAATCTGCAACAACATGCTAACATCTTCTAATGTCATCAACATTACCTAAAAGGAAAGTGAAATGTGTCGGACTTCGACTGCCACCTCTCCGCAAAAGCAGATATGAGAGTCTTGTGTGCATTCTTATATGAGCACTTAGTCAGTGCACTTAGCCCAAATGCCTGAATGATCCTCTGAAGCCCAACTGTGTTCGATGACACTTCTCCAATTCCCACTGTGCCAACTGAGCATCATGATTGACACATTAGAGCAAGGACCGCTCTTGAAATATCACAAAATATATGATTAGAAAAAAACAAAATATAAGTTGAAAATGGTATTGAAACAATTTATAAGATTGCCAAAGTTATAATAATTCGTATGAATTGCAAAATTTACAATATTGAAATACTTCAATACCTTTTTATTCCATATGGTAGTGACAACATGATTGTTGAAACTCTTCAAAAGTGTTTGATCTATGGGCCCACCTGAAAAAGGTGTCGAAGTATCATCAACTAGCTCTTAGACTACTTTCTGGCCTGATATTTCCTTTTTGGCCTCACCACTAGCCCTTTCTTCCATGACTCCTTCTTTAACATCTTCCTCCTCCTGTTCTTCCGACTCATATTTTTCTTCCTCTTATTCTTCATTTTCTTGTTCATCTTCTTCACTTTCTCATTCGCTATTTTCTTCCTCGACAACTTGTTCTTGCACTTCTTTTCGATCTTCTTCAGTTGATTCTGATGAAGAACTTTCGACCAAAATTACTTGGCTCTTATGAATTGCCAATTTCTGGCCTACCACATCCAAGGCCTGTGTTGCAGATGCCTCATCAACTTCAGTATCCCTCATAGCCCGTCCCAACTCTTTCAATTTTTATAAGATGTAGTTTGAGCTCTTTTGCCACTATGCGCTTGCCCTTATGGCGTAGCATTGGTATCCTCCAGACTAATAGTCTCTTTAATATGAGTCGTACCTATTAGAATGACACAAATATAACCCTGACATCAACATTCAATCATTCCTTCAACAATATAGAAGCCAATAATAGTTTTCGCATAAAAATGGTCTGTTCGGTAGGAATGGACTGACAAAAACTAGACTGTTCGATGGGAAGAGAACGACTGAATATGTAGTGTTCGGTAGTAAGATATCGAACCAACATGGATTGTTTGGTATCAAACGATCAAGATCAACTCATTTCCTCGGTCACCTTCAATCGAATAAATTGATTTACATCGGCCCTGCAACATCGAACGACCCTCGACCAACAACACAACATAAAACAGCCATCAAACTCCACCATAAACAAAAATAAATACATTCACAACAACCAAAATTGATCAGTGACAACAAAAAAACAAAATCTCACCTTAGAAAGTCGATCCAAATCAAGCCCTGAATTCAACAACCACCAATGTCTCTTTTCGGTCCACCAATTTGAGTACCAATAGGCAAGGATATATGATGCGAAAATCAACCACGACCATGGGTTGTGACGCAAAGATCGACCAAATGGAAGCAAGACCTAGAGCTCGTGCGTTCGTTCTTCTCGTCAGGTATGTGTTTAGTTTTTTTTCTTAATTTTTTTTCAAGTGGTGAGGTACCTTTGTAAACACAAGGATGTTCTAGGAACTAAACATTGTGAACGGGTGCCTTCATCTAGTGATTTGCTCTTATAAAATTGCGGGGCGATGTGCCTCGGGATACACGAACACCATGTAAAGCTCCACTATTACACAGACGGGTGGAACACAGCGAGCGTCTCCTGTAACACAAGAGGGCAAAAAATCGCCTGGAACACAGCCATCACTAATGGCTCTCCCCAAAGTCTTCGGAACGACGCTGCGAGGGCGCCTGACCTCGTCCCTGCGAACGAGAGGCGGTGGCGGTGGGTTGAGCCGGTGGAGGAGCGACGGCCACCAGGACCGCCCCAACGGCTACCTCTTCAATCGCACCCCTCCGCCGCCTGGGCAGTCCCGGAAGTGGGAGGACTGGGAGCTCCCCTGCTACGTCACCGCCTTCCTCACCGTCGTCATCCTCGGCGTCGGCCTCAACGCCAAGCCTGATCTCACCCTGGAGACCTGGGCCCACCAGAAGGCCGTTGAGCGTCTTCATAGCCAGAACATCTCCACCTCCACGGACAAGTCTGACTGACTCAGTTCGCCAATTCGCGCTTTTGGGTACGCAATTGATCGATCTGGGTGGTTCTACCCCTTTTTTGTTTCTCGATTTCCTTATGTGGGCACTCTCTCTCTCTCTCTCTCTCTCTCTCTCTCTCTTTTGGTTGACTTTGATCGATCTAATAAGATTTCCTGTTGTAAACCCAACTACTACTGCTATCAATTTAGGGTGAACTTGTTGCAATTAATTGTTATATAGAGGAATTGTTTGTTTTTCTATGAATAGTTGGACTTTGCACTGCCCTAGATAGGTGTTGATTCTTAATTTAGGACAAATCGGGGTCTCCTGATTGAGTCATTGCTTAGAAGAACTTGGCAGGGTGTTGAGCACTACTTTATGATCAAGTGTTTGGAGAAGTGAGTTAAAAATTTTCTTCTAAGTGAAGGGGAGGCCTTGTGCCTGTTCAGTAGGGAGAGTTGGGCTTTAGCAGATTTGGCGACCCATTGATTCATTCTCGGAAAAAGGGTTGTCTCCTTTGTTGAAGAAGATTTTAACTACATGGAATTGGGACTTCTGAAAAAGTTAATGGTCTTGCGGGGAAAATAATAATATGTGAAAAGATTGCAAAAATAATAGAATTGAGAAGGAAAATAATAGAAGTGGAAGCTGATTCAAAAATATAGTAAAGAGCAAACTAGAAAAGACGAAAGTAAGACGAGAGGCAGGAGAGGGGGACTAGATAAAAAATAGAAGACTAGTCGGTATTTGAGCCTAATTAAATTCAGTTTTAGGGTTTGAGCTTGTTTATAAGAATTATTTTTTTTTACTATTTTTTCTAACCTTTCCCACTCAAGATTTAATTTTTGGTGGATTACGAGATTATATAAGATCCTAATACTACAATGAGTATGTTAAACATGGAAAGATCCCAATCATGTTGTCTTAATCAACGAAAGATTTCTAAAATCATTGGAGTATACAAGTCTTATCTCAAACCCTGATTTGGACAACCATGTGTGCTAGGGTGGCTTCCAAAGATGGTATAGGTTTCTCCAAGTTGGGGTGGAATCAATAAAATGAACGAAGCTTCAATTCAAAATTAGTTGGGATCGATTACATGGATTACATGTTTCTACTTTGTTAGAGTTTATGCAATTGATAATGTCCTTTCCTAATTCTCTAAATCATTCCTTATTAATACATCCCAAATGATGTTAGGTTTACCCATAACCTGTTGAAAATTCTCAATTTCATTGCATTGAGTTTTCTAACTAGGGAATTTACAGGCTTTTTTTTTATGTGTCCAAATTGTTGCAACCTCCATCCTTGATACATTTGTTAGTTCTACTAATTTCTTTTAAATATTCGTATATTTTATTTTGTCTTTATGAGTTATACCACACATCTTAGTAGGCACCCTTATTTTCAATTGCAATCAATTTATGTATCTGTTGTTTATTTACCGCACATCTTAGGTGGATGTGTGGTAAAACTCGTGAAGATAGGATAAGAAATACAGAAATCCAAAGTCAAGTAGGAGTGGCACCAATTGACTCGAAGATTAGGGAAGGGCGGTTGCGGTGGTTTGGTCACCTGCAAAGATGGCCTACAGATGCTTCCACTAGAAAACTTGACTTAATAAGAACTGAAAAAATTCGACGAGGTAGGGGTAGACCGAAGTTAACTTGGGATGCATTAATTAGGAGGGATTTGAATGGTTTAGAAAGCTCACCATCAATTGCATTAAGCCAAGCACAATGGAAGAGTTTGATCTATATAGCCGACACTAATT
Source organism: Stephania japonica (assembly GCA_039657345.1). NCBI lineage: Eukaryota > Viridiplantae > Streptophyta > Magnoliopsida > Ranunculales > Menispermaceae > Stephania > Stephania japonica. The sequence goes on along the minus strand of CM077560.1, from coordinate 15,288,631 downwards.
AATTTGGGACTGAGGTTATGTTGTTGTTTCTTTATCGCTCAACATTTACTCTCTTAAACATAGTTGGTTTAATTGCGGTCTTGTAGAATTTTCCTTACATATAGCTTTGTAGGAGCATTTTGATCGCTTACTACACGTATTGTACTCTTCATTTCTTCCATTCAACTTAAAAATGATGCCCTCAATGTAACCGTCCTTTTGTATGATTGATCTTAAATATCTAAAATGGTTCATCTTTGAAACCTCTACTTCTCCTAATTTTACTTCTCTATTATATTGATCCATTCTCGTGAACTCACAATGCATATGCTCGTTATTGGTCCTATTCAACTTAAAGTCTTTAGATTCTAAGGTATTCCTCTGAAGTTTTTATTTCTTCTTCTCTCCATGCCTTGATTGGTCTCTACTAAAATAGTATCCTTTGCAAATAGCATGTATCAAGCTATATCCTCTTAATATGTCTAGTTAGTTCATCCACAATTAAAATAAAAGATAGAGCTTAAGACAAATCCTTGATGTAGTTACATAGTATGAGAATTTATTTTTAAACTTTCTCCAATTTTTTTGTACTTATTACCACTCTAAATTGAGGCAGGATTGTGATCAAGGTTTAAAATGATAATTGAAGCATATTCCTTTGAGTTTCACTTTGGTCATTTATTTATTATTCGTTTGTTTTCTTAAATGAAAAACTTGAGTGTTAAGCCTCAACATTGTTTGCACGGTGAGGCCAAATCATTTCAATTATGTGTACACCTCAAATAGGAAATTTGAGGTGCAAATGAGGCTTAAAAACCTCTTTTTTTTTTTTTTTTTGTGAGAACAAAAAAATCAAAGTAATTTTGTTTTGTGTATGTTGCACTTCTTCACATTTACAAAATATATATGTATCCATTTACATTTACTTAACATTGCCAAAATGCCATAGGTGCTAGTTATCACTCATTCCTTTGTTGTTTAATGTTTCCTTCAGATAAGTAATCACCTATCTAAGTTTCTTTTCTAAATTCTAGTATCTATGTAGTTTGTGTTCAGTTCTGTTTACAAACTTGATAGTTTTACTTGACAATAATGACTGAAAATAAATCAAACACACAAACAAACACACAAATTTGGTGATGCAGTTTGACCTTCACTACTACATCTTTAGGTACACAATTTTAACGGACTTACACCATTTGTGACGTCCCCAAAATAAATGTAGGGCAATGCCCAACACTACACCGCTACTAACTTCTGATACACCAAAGCAGGACTAATAACGGCTTAGTCAGCCTTACAATCCGATCTTCGGTACGTAATAATCTACACAATAAAGTATATATCTTTGAAAAAGACATGCTGCAGAATTATAGTCAATAAGACTCAAAAGCAGCAGAAATAAAAATACATCAATCCCTAAGTAGTGGAAACCCATAAATATAGATTACATGTAGCCAAATGGTGATAGAAGGGAATATACATGTATCTCAAATGTCTCTCAACCCATATACCCATGTGCAAAATTATAAGTATAAATACACAAATAACCTACAAATTCACTAAACAAGTATTTCTCAATCTTAGATAGAGTCACTAGTCTTCTCCTTGCGCTAGTTGCAGGTAGGCTACAAAATTGCCAACTCTAAATGTATTTCAGGTTTATTAAAGACGTGCAACATAGATTCATAATTAAAAGATTAGCAATTTAAGGAAATAATTCATATGAAAGTAAGCCACTAAAACGAGCAACGATAGTCATAAATAATTGGAATCAAAGGATATGCACTTAAGTTAAAGCACAATCGCACTAGAGGTCAGCGAAGGATCCTGGTCCCGACACATGTTAGGTTTGCCAACAGGGAGCCCAGGTCTAGTTAGGACATATGGGAGATATCGGTAGATCCTAGTCCCAACATCACTTAGGGTTCACTATCGAGAATCAATCCTAATAGATCTTGGTTCCAGCAAGTCATTAGGTTCACTATCAACATGATCGATCTCAACTGAAATCGACCCAAGCTATAAGTACTCATACAAGGAATGGAAAATCAAAAACAAGAAGCAATCATGAATAAATGAATGAAATCCAAATGATATAACCCATTGGCTTAACTTACAATTAAAGCTAGCGAACCATTCACAACTTGGCCTAAGCCGAGGTTCTTCAAGTCCTCAGATGTCCAAACACAACCCTTCTCTCTAACCTTAAGCCCCTAAGGTTCAAGTCAATCCTACGTATGCTAGATTACACCAATAAGGCTAATAACGTTCTAATTCAACCAGGTTCCCGTAACTCACAAAAACAATATACCTATGCAAAACCATTGACTTTCATTCCATTTTTTACCACGACAATGAGCCTATTTTCGAGAGCCATAAAATCTATGTTGTTGATCTCCCTTTTACCATTCTGTTGATAGGTAAAACATTGAAAACGCAGTTAAAACAAGGGAGTTACTGTCATTTTACCATCTACTGTGCAAAAATGTCCAAGGGTGGCGCCACCCAAAATTTGGCTCTGGAGTTGGCGACCTAATTGTTGATGTAGGGCATGGCGCTAGCCATGGCTCCAGCCCTGCAACTCTTCCCAAATCCCTGGATTCAAACTCAAGTTTTTCCCGCCTTTGGGCCCTTCAGGGAATCATTAAACACTCATAAATAGCTCTTTCCATCCATACAAAAAGATCTAACGACAATCCCTAGCATTGGAACACAAATCCATAACAATCCAACCCCAACTTGGACCATTATTCATCATATTGCTCACATGACTCCCATCCAACAACACTCACAAACTCGGATCCCAAGCAAGGGATTCTTGCTCCTAAATGGTCGATATGCTCCTATTTACCTTAATATAAATCTAAAGAAGAATCTCAACCTAGAAGTGAGAAAATCAAGAGATTGGGTGAGTAGCTCACCTAGTGCTTTCCTCAACTTGAATCCCCCCCAAAACACCTCGAATTTGCTTCTAGTTGGTAGATCTAGCCACCGCCACTCTTGATTCGTCGATCTTTAGCTTCAATCCTCAAGAATCACCTTTAATCACATACATTTTCCTTTTTTTTTTCTCTCCTCTTTCTCACTCACTTAACACACTCAAATAAGAACGAATGAGAGAGGAGGCTCTCTAATGGAGCACAAGAAGGTGGCGATGATTGCATGGTGACTTGCCATCATGAGAGAGACTAGTCCAAGGTTCTAGTGTGCCTTTTTTTTAGAAAGTTCGTAATTAGGTATCTTATAGTTATTTTAGAAAGTTTAATAAAAAGTTTATAATAAGGAGGCTTTACTTTTTAATTATTTATGATATATTTTTTAGTAAATAAGTTATTTATAAAGTTACGTTAATTAGTAAGTTTTAGTGAATAAGTACATTAATTTTTATTATTTTTTTACTTTTTTGTTAAGAAAAGCCTATATATATATATATATATATTATGTAATAGTTTAAGAGTTGATTGATTTTGTAATAAGCATTGTGTTTCTTTTAAGAATTTGGTTTTAATTCTCTATTTATTTGAATTGGATTATTAATCAATTTCGAATAATCAATTGAGTGTATCTCCGCTGCATTAGTTTGGTATCAGAGTCATTTTTCGGGTGATTAGAGTGATCGTACCTGAAAGAAGACTCTGATACGAAAGTGACGCAACGGAGATACCCTAAATTGATTATTTGAAATCCATGAATAACCCAATTCATGTTGAGATCATCGTCAGCTTCTCATGATTGCACGTCACCCTCACGATCATCATCACCTTCTCGTGTTCCACCACTCTCTTATAATCCCTAAAATCTAATCTCTTTTTAATGCATATCCCGAGGTTCATCTTTGAGCTCATTTTAAGCCAACACACTTCTTGACTTTTTTCACGAGGTGGAGCCAATTCTTCCTTTAATTCAAACTTAGGCAAATCAACTAGCTCAATTGTTTTAACTTGACTTAACCATTACACCCCACCTTAGTAAATTAATTAAATTTGACGAATTACATATATGCTATAGTACATCCAATACACAACCATGATCGAGAGATAACATGCCGCGAATTTCGTGCTTGAGTTCGAATCGAGGTTTATTAGTCTGGCATTTAATTTAGGTCATTAGTGACTTGATTAACAGTTCACACATGTATAAAATTTTTCGGGCCTTTACACCATTTCATACACTCGAAATCAATGCCAACCTAGGCTTGTACAATGGTGTGTATAGGACTCGGTCCTAAACTTGGAATCAATTCCAATTGAACTCTAGATCTTCAAGTCTATCTTCAAGTCCCATAGTACCTCATAACCTTGATCTTCATGTTGAGATCCCATGATCCCAATCGCTTAATTTCTTGGATCTGTGTGGTTTATCTCATCTCTCCTGATGAGTCAATCACGTATGCATGGCATGGTCACATACAGTTCCATATTCACTTAGAGAAGTCGCAGTCTCCACTTCCCAATTTCTTGGAAGGATGATGTAGCTAGTTGTTCTATCCCATACTCAAGGCTTGTCCTTGTCTCCTTGAATAAATCACGTATGAGATTGACTCTCACAACTTGTCAAACAGATTTTTAGGTATTTAAAGTTCATATCTCAATCTTTGCTTTGTTCAAGTATTTAAATCCCACTTAAAGTCTGTCTTTGTACATTTTGATACAACAACAATGTCAACAACATAGCCTCAGTCCCAAATTAATTGGGGGTTTTGATATACTAATGCCAACCTAAAATTAGTCCTCATTTGTATGCTCGACATTACGCATAGACCTAACAGCTTTTATTGCACACATTTAGATCCATAATCAAAAGGCAAATTTCGATTCTTAATGCAAATATACTTCAAAAGAGTGTTCAAGGACTTATTGCAAAAAACTATAATGAGTGTGATTGACTTCAAGGGTGCTCTCCTTAGATTTGGATGGTTGTAAAAGATATATCTTAAGTTTCTCTTTCTTCAATGGATGAATAATGGTCCATGTTTATGTGAAGTAATCTGCAAGACATCAGTATAACGTCTTAAGCAGATTGACTATTACTTCAATTATAGCATAGATCAAGTAAGTATATTTGTGTCCCACATTTTACGCTTTTCCTTTCTGTCATGTTATAACACATGTATTTTGTGGTGAGAATTGTCTTTGTTATCCTAGGTTGAATATTTCTGAAGCTTACAGCTTCTTCAATGGTTACTCTTAATTGGTTCTTTTGTAGTGTCTTAAAGAGTCATCTATCCCGTATGGTGCTTTTGAATGATGTAATTTTGTTTTTTAATGATGTGGATGAATTGCTCTATATTTTGAATCAGATGATTCAACTGGTTTATTATGATCCAACTACTTTATTAAGAACTTTTAAAACAAAAAAAAAAAAATGGACTTCTCTGTTGATTTTGCCAATTGCATCCATCCTGATCTGCCGCACAACTTCTAGTCTATCTTTTTTTGTTCCAACTTTTGCTAGCCAAAATTCATGTTTCACATTGGAGCTCCTTTAACTATGTTCACAAGCAAACATAAAGTTTGAAGGCAAACTTGTGTGGTTTTGTGCACTTTTCTTTTCTTTTTTTTAAATTTTTTTCTTCACAACTGCAATTGTCCCAAGTCAAGTTTATTTATTTTATTTATTTTTTATTTTTCTTGTTTCTCCATTGTTTTACTGATAATGTTGGTGGATTTGTTTAAAATTGTCGACTTGCAAACTTTCTCGTTTCTTAATGCAGAGTTGGACTATTAGAGAAAGTACAATCCAATACATGCACAATAGCTAGAATACTAACCTGATTGACTATGCATCGAGATATGTGCACATACATCTCAATGTGTTATAGATGAAATTCAATCAGCGGCAGGGGTCACCACACCACCCTGTGATACCCTTACATAGTTGTCACCCCCTCCTCTCTCCGCCTTACTTAATGACTGACACCCCCATATAGTAAAAAGTTGGTGCAACCTTACTTCAACAATGACATTGAAATTTGAATATGTGCAAATAAAGTTTCCCATGTGCCATTTATTGCATCACCAAATACCAAATCCCTTTCTATATAGGCTTATATAAACTTAGGAGCAATTCATTTCAAGGTGGAATAAATTGATGAAATTGGGCCAAGGACACTTACTATGATCACAGGCAGAAGACAGAACAATGAAAGTGAACAAAAAGAAAAGCGAAGGAGATGTGGAAAAGAAAGGTTGGTGAATGCGACAGAGGACTATGAAGCTATTACTAGTTGGCCCTCATGGTCGCAGTATAAATGTACTCTTAGAACGTCAGGTTGGTCCTCGAATCGCGAGATGCGACAGCCACTACCAGTTACTAATGCGAATCTAACGGTCAACCCTAACAAACAAACCAATCAACCATGTATGTATATAGGAAGAAGATAATACAAAAAAATATATATATATATATATATAGGAAGAAGATTTAATTTGTTTGTGCAGCAGGCCTTCTACTTCACTCACTTTGCATGAATCTTATTCATCTCCATTCCTAGTCTCGATCTATTATGCCAAGCTTTGTGTCAAGCACAAATGCAGTTCTGATGAGCCACTGATGTCTGCGACTACTTGCTTGATAGCTATATATCTTCCTCGAATGCTATATATATTTCGCACGTGAATGGTTTCATGACTTAATTTGTGTATGGTTGGATTTACAGGTACGTATGTTGCAGCCTATTGTTCTTAATTTTTTATTTTGAGCACTCTTTTTGTACCTATTACATGTGTTCTAGAAATCATACTCTAAAACATGGTCTTTGAGTAGTTTGTATCAAGACAACCACTTAAGGGGAAGTGGTATATACAAAATACTTTGAAGAGAATTCTAGCAAGCTAACTTTTAACTCATGAATCGGGACATTTCTTCAAAGAAGAAGAATATATTTAGACTGCTTTTACAGTGGTAAATATTCACATTTTCTAAATATTTTCACATTTATATATATATGAAATCCAACTGATAGATCATTATATTTCATGTGATGTAGTGTAGTAAGGCAGCTCTAGCTCTAGTATCTTGTATTGACCATGTTAACACGATCTATGGCTACGATATTATTGGCCTTTTTCTCTTTTCTTATGTGGGGTGTTTGTGTTTACTCGTGACTATTTCACAAGAGAGATGGGGCTTATTATGATGCTGCTACAAAGGACTTATTTGGTTCATTTTCTCAAACTTACCTGGAGCTTTTTTTTTTTTTTTTTTTTTTTTTTTTTTTTTTTGTCGAAAAGATATTCATTCATAAAAATTGTTCGCTATTACATCTGATTTAACAATGAAATTATATCAATAACAATCCTTTTCACCATTGGAATCAAAGTGACATTGCAAAAAGTTTGCAAATTCATGTGCAACTTATACGCTTGTCGAATGTATCGAATCGACCATTCTTTTTACTTCTAAGCAACAAGAATCTAAAAAAATAAAAAAGAATATATGACTTATTTAATCTAACAAAATTCCTAAATTAAGAATTGATCGAGGGTTGACAATTCAAATTGACACCATTCACGACACTCCACAAATATTGTTGATTATCTTGCAAAAAGAACTCCAAATCTTCACAATAAGAAGAGAAAAAACTCAAACCCTCCTATAAGTAGAGAAAAACTCAATTCTCTTTAGCAAAAGAAGAAAAGGATGAGAGAAGAGAGGGAGGAAGGGGTCACTAGCGTAGATCGGATCGAGGGGCAGTCGTTGGTAGCCTCAAATTTGAAAAGAACCCTTAAATTCAATGTCGTTGCTCTCGAGTTTAGAACTCTAACATATATTAGATGTTATATCTGAATTTTCGAGAGTTTTCCTTCACAGTATTATACTCCTTTGAAAGAAAACTTCAATAGTAAAATATATGCAATTGACAAAAATACCTATTAAAGTATAGAGAGAGTCATGAGAGGGGGATTCAAGGCTATGACTGTAAGATAAGTTGTCTTTCATTGAACATGCACACGTGGCACATTATCTCTCGTTTAATGATCTCTTAAAATATATATATAATTTAAGCAAAATGCCTTATTTGGTCTTTGTATGGTCTGGGTTCCTGGGTTTAAATTTCCTTAAATAAAAAGTAGAGATAAAATTTGACAAAATTTATGCTTGAGGTTTAATTAAGAAAAAGTCTATAAACAATTAAAGGTCAAACAGGGATTTTGCAATAGGACAATTTCATTAACGATGCTTTATATAGATAGGCATATACAATTAAACACTTGTCTTTGATAAAATGAAAAATGTTAGAATTACATATGGTACACATTGTTGAAGTCTTCTCGATTTTAATTTTTTTTTTTTATAGTTTCCCACGTGGCATGTGAGGCGAGTCCCGACTAACCACACTCGACTAATTGTAGGACCCAGAGGATGGTAGACTCTATCCAAGACTTTTAACACAGCTCCATTCCCATGTGGGGAATCGAACTCCTGCACGTTGGTTAAGGGTGGAACAACCCAGACCATTACACCACGGTGGTCCTGGGTTTGTACATCTTAATATATGTGCACGCACACCTCATTGTTTGTCCACCCTTAACTACGTAGAATATTTTTGATTTGAGAAATTAAAAAAAAACTTTGTAAAACATGTATAAAAAGAAAATAATTGATCTGACATTTGTTGACACCTAACACTTACGCTTTGTTTGGTTGCTTGGTTAGGGGTGGAGTTGTCTCCTGAGAGATAACTTACAGATAGTTATAAACTTATCTTGTTTGGTTATCTACTTTATACCCTTGGTGCGAGATATCTCCTCCACCCTAGGGGAGTTATCTTTCGGGAGTTGTGGACACAATTATCCTTCATTAATAACCATTTTGTTACACATTTTCTCTTGTTTAAAGGTTATTTATATCAATTCATATTTTTTATTCTTTAAAATTTTAAAACTTCCCTGTAAGTTTAAAGTTGAACAAAACATGAAAATATTATCTTTAAGGGTTAACTCCAAGGAAATAACTTCGAACTAACACCGTAAGATAACAAATACAAACCAAACGAGGCCTTAATTGTTGCATTGATATGCCAAAACATCTCTAGTGATGATGGACGAGACATCACTTTCTAATAGGCCTAATGATAAAAAAAATATCCTAACCTTTATAATTTGTATCAATTATATCTCAACCTTTGTAATTTATTAATTATATCCCAATTTTTTCGATTTAGTATCAATTTTATCCTCAATTAATTTAGACTCATTTTTATTTCATAATATGTGCCCGCATATCATTCTCTTCAACTTTCTTGTAACATCCTTTAAGAATTTATTCATACATATATATGCGTTAGAGTTCAATATTCATATATATATATATATATATATATTCATGTATATAATACACATAGTTGTGTATACATAGGTTTACTCAATTACATACATAATCTTGGTACATTGTTCTTTTTGTCAAATTAAACAACTATAGGTAACCTTCTGATAAGTTTTATGTCATTTTCATATTTATATACACATAATTTTCAACTTACTATTGATGATCTATGAATAACTAAATTTGAATTAGAGTATTAATTTATTATTGACTTATAAATTATTATTTTTGTGAGTCTTTATAGGCTTAATTTAAACATAGAGCTTGAAAGATTTTATGTAAATTGATCAATATAGATCATCATGAAAAGAAAAGTTAGAAGATTAAGTTGATAAAAAACAGTGCCCCAAATTAATTGAGGATAAGATTAATACTAAATTAAGAAGATTAGGATATAATTGATAAATTTCAAAAGTTATGATAAATTGATACAACTTAAAAAAGTTAGGACATTTTTTTTATCATTAGGCCTTTTTAAAATGCAACATTTAGGGTGATTGTGGATTCGACTTCGTCAATGTCAAAATAATAAAAATACTAATAATAATAATAATAATAATAATAATAATAATATAAATAAAATAAAATAAAATAAATTCTTGCTTTATGTACCCAAAAAAAAAAGTTGTTGCATTTGAGTTGTTCGTATAAGTATTTTAATTGTATCCAAATCTCCAAATTAAAAACCACAACCGCAAAAAACATATACTTAAATCCAATTCAAATTAGAAATTTCATTAATCATGATGGCTCAATACATTTAATAGAACAAGACCCAACATAAAATCAGTTACTCTAATAAAAACACATTGATTAGCTAATCCTAATTATTCAACAAAACATTCAATTGCCATGTAGTTGATTTTGAAAAATTATGTCGACTGTAATAATGGAATAATATGACAATCAGTTTTATTACCTAAACTATTATTTTTAAATAAAAAAAGGATTATAATAAACTTATGATAATCGACATATGAGAATTTAAATTGATGTTTTTTAACAAAATATCGATACTCGCCAGTAGTTATATGTTATTACCCTTGTATGAAAAATAATTTAAACTAATCAATTATGGAGTCCCCAATTTTATATTTGTCCTTGCCAAATGTCAGAACCGGCCTAGACGCACTTCCCTTAATGCAATAGCAGCAACAATATATGTACAATAATTGATAAAAAAACAATATATGTACGCTAGCTAATATTTGTTACTAAATATTCTATGTGAAGAATTGATTAATTAATTTGCAGGAAATAAGAAAAATTAATTAATTGGCCAACTAACTTCGTTTTCACCAGGTTTCCATAAAAAAAAAAAAAAAAAACTTCATTTTCACCAGAAACTATTCCTTGCCTAAATCTACGTACCATATATATATATATATATATATATACGAGGCATATATGCTAATGAAGGCGTGGCCAACGGTCGGTCATACATATATAAGGCTATTTGGAGATACGACGATCGAGTACGTTGAAGCTATGAAAGTTAGTTGATTAATTAGGTGACGGACCCACCGCATGCATGCATGGTTATAACTACTTAATTATCACTTGATTCAAAGTTACATTCAAAATCATACCCAAATCACACTGAGGTAATGTGGCATGCAACAGCATGAAAGTGATCGTCACTTTAGAGTGTGCGCACACAGTTCTTAGTGCATATGTATAACACATGGGATGTCTATCTCGAGGCACGGACAGATGGCTCCCAAGGCCGGTATGAGTTTGGTGATGTTAAAGTTGCATTGGCCTTGGGAGTTGTCCATTCGCGCCTCCCAAACATACCCCACATGTTATGCATCGGAAACTGTGTGGGCACACCCCAAAGTCACGCTCATTTTTACGTGGAGCCAAAACACAATGTCACTCGATGTGACTTTAAGGTGTACATCATTAAAGCATATTTCATAAAGGGCAATGTATATCCTTTTACTGAAGAGAAGTGCTAGAATAACAACTGGTATATCTGAGCATGCATACATAGATCTCAATATATAACACGTGAGTCAAGGCCACATAGACGATTCTTGTGGGTTGATATGTCTTCTAGTTGGACATACTTGTTGTCATTCTAGTATTTACCTTTACTAAAATGTGATATATATATATATATCTGGTCCTAATACTATTTACTATAATTAGTGTCAAAATCATAGCGTGGGGGCCATGCATATTATTTTTCTCATGACAGAGGATATCTGAGCCATCGCCACTGACAACAAAATGATCGTGGATATGACTAATTCCTTGGGAATTAGGAGGGCCTCCTAGTATACTGATTAACCCAAAGGATGAAGGAGAAATAGTGTCGTTGATGCGAATCAAATCCATCACATGTGTCTTAGTCATATTACTAAAGCCCTCTTCAAAATCACTACAAGGTTACAAGGTAACTAATAAAGCCACTACGGACCTAGGGACCATGCATATATTATAAGTACATACTTGCTTGTGCCAAAATGTCCTCGAAGCCTTTAGATGACTTTTTCAAACCTCCTCAAAGACCTTTTTCTTAAAGTATATATACTAATAAGCGAATAGATCAACCATTCCATTTTTTTCACTATACGTGGCCATTCCAAATTCATCAAAACATTTTATTTTTTTGATAATCCTGGGTATTCGGGCTATTTTTTCAGACTAATCCCAAAGGGCCCTGGAAACCGACTAGTTAGAAACTCTAATGGCCTGAACATAGCTTGGCACAAGTAAGGAATCAAACCTGGGACCATACAACTACCACACAGTTTCAAGTACACCCTTACCACTTCGAGCACACAGTCTCAAGTACATCTTTACCACTTCGAGTACGCCCTAACGAGAGGGGTAGATTAATTCTTGGTGTAGGTTCACCACATCAAAGTGGTATTAGAGCGAAGTTGTAAGTTCATTGTTATTTGTGTTTAGCAATGGATGACCGCGTATTCAATCCAAACAACATAATTAGCTTGAATGGTTTATAATTACCATGCATGGATAAAGATGATGGAGGCGACACTCTCTATATGAGAGAGTATTATCAACAGGTGTTTAAGACCGAAAAGTCGGAGGCATGCCATATAAAGAATGGACTATCTTCCATTGACAAATATTTGGGCTTATTCGGCAATGGATTAATCTTAATGTTTCAAATCACATAGAAGGACAATTATGCAAATTTCATATGAACTAAACTTGAAGTGTTATATACTTAGAAAACGGGGAACATGAAAATGATTTTGATAAAGAAATTCATGAACTACAATTATCAAGAGGGAACCACGATTTTAGATCATTTGAATGCATTTAAAATAGTTGAAACAATTGTCAAAATGAACATCAAGTTCAAGTTTTATGGCTTATTGGCACATTGTTGGATTCTTGAAATACATTTCGAATAAAGTTTTCTAATTCAACTACAAATAGTGTTATTTCTTTCAGTTCGACATTGACTGATATTGTGAATGAAGAATTGAGACAAGTGTCACTTCAAAGCTCTTTCTTAAAGACAAAGACAAATGTGTTGGTTACTAAAAATAGGGAAAAAAATCAAAAGCAAAGGCCTGAAGTCACATGATAGAGGCAAAAGCAACTCCAACAAATTTTTTAATATTGATCATCATTATTGTGGTTAAAGGGGTGCAACAACAAGTATTGTCAAAATTAAAACTCAAAAGAGACAATAAGAATATGAATGAAAAAAATGATGGAAAGAAAGATAAGGCTTATATTATTATCACAATTAAGTTTCTTGTTATGTGTGATGATGATGTGGCTAGTCTTGGATATCATGAGAGTAATTGGATTATTAATAGTGGTACATCAATTCATGCTACATTAAAAAGAGGTTTCTTCACATCTTATACATCTTGGTGATGTTAAGATGGGGAACCATGATTCGTCTAAAACCATTGGTATGAGTGATGTTTACATAGAGACTAATAATACATTATTAGTGGCAAAGGGTTCTAAGTTAGTCTTAAAGAATGTGAAGCATATCCCATATATTCACATGAATATAATTTCAGCTGGTAGCTAGGGTTGCAAGCCATGTTTCGTACATCCTTTATCCCACGCTAGTTGCAAGCCATGTTTAACTCCCCATAGTTCGACGCAAAGAGATGAACACCGACTCAACTTTGCTTGAAATGCTTCTCAAAAATTGTCTTTCATCCCCCGTATCACTCCTGCTAATATTTCTGGCAAAGAAGAATGTGCCATCGGGTGTAAAGAATTAATCTTTGAAAAAATGTGTTCACTACTTAGCAGGGAAACAAACTAGACGTTCTTTTAAGTCATTTAGTTCTCATTCAAGAACATTAGAAATACTTGATCTAGTACATTCTGATGTGTACGGTCCAATGAAGACAAGAACACTTGGTGATGCTATTTAGTTACTTAATTATCATTGATGACCATTCAAAAAAGTTATGGATTTACACCTTGAAGACAAAAGACCAAGTGTTTGATGTGTTCAAGAAGTTTGATGCCTTAGTTGAGAGACAGATTGGAAAGAAGTTGACATCCATTAGAACTAATAATGGTAGTGAATATTATGCTGCTTTTGATGAATATTGCAAGCAACAGGGCAAATGATATTAAAATACACCTCTTTAGACACCTCAGTTGAATGGCATATATAACTGAGAGAATGAATACAACTCTAATTGAAAGAGTGAGATGTTTGCTTTCATAAGTAAATTTGCCTAAATTCTTTTAGGGTGAAGTTTTGAGTACAATGGTATATGTGTTGAATTTGACACCGTGTATTCCATTGAATCTAGATGTTTCAAAGAGAGTTTGGTAAGGTAAATATGTTTCCTATGATCACTTACATGTGTTTTAGATGCAAAACTTATGTTCATATTCTAAAATATGAGTGGTCTAAGCTTGATGCCAAGGCTAGACAATGTGTGTTCATTGGTTATGAGCAAGATGAATTTGGTTATAGGTTTTACGATCCAGTTTAGAAGAAACTTGTAAGAAGCAGAGATGTAGTGTTTATGGAAGATCTGGTCATTGAGGACATAAAGAAAACAGTTAGTTCAGTGCCTAATGTCAATGACGATTTGATTGATCTTGGTTTATTTCTACGTTGCATGTTCAGACACAGTTTTCAGATGCAGTTCGTGATACATGGTATCAATGTTGTTGATATTTTTCCAAAGGTTGAGTTGGGTGATGATGATCATGAGCATTCACTAGATGTGTCAGAGGCTCCAACTATCGTTCCACCTTAGAGATCTTAGAGACTAAAGATACCTTCTATTTGGTATTCACCTAGCTAATTTGTGTTATTGACTGACGAGGGAGAGACTTAATGTTATGCAAAAGCTATGGAAGATAAGCATAAAGAGAGATGGGTTAGGGCAATAGATGTTGAGATGATGTCATTGCATGATAACCATATTTTGAGTTGGTAAACCTACCTAATGGCAAGAAAGCTTTAAAAAATAGGTGGGTATATATATAGAGTGAAGCATGAGGAGCACTCTTGATCACAATCTTGATACAAACCTACATTGGTCGTTAAGGAATTCATTAAAAGAAAGTCATTGATTGTGATGAAGTGTTCTAGCTGATAATTGAGGTGTCATCCATTCGAGTTTTTTGAGCTTAGCAGGTCTTAATTTGGAGTTTGAGCAGATGGATGTGAAGACTGCTTTCTTTCACAATGACTTAGATAAAGAAACTAATTTATATAGAACAGCCAGAAGATCTCAAAGTGCATGGAAAAGAAAGTTACGTATGCAAATTGAAGAAAAGTTTTTATAGCTTGAAGAATACACCGAGAAGTTTGAATCAGCTATGAGGGAACAAGGCTACCATAAGCCTACTTCTGATCATTATGTTTTTGTATAGAAATTCTTTTATTATTGTTTTATTGTATTGTCGTTTTATGTTGATGATATGTTGATTGTTGGTAGGAATGCTTTGAGGATTGCAAAGTTGAAGAAGAAATTGAGAAAATCATTCTCCATGAAAGACTTAGGTCCGGCAAAGCAAATTCTTGATAACCATATTTGGTGAGATAGAATTTCCAAGAAGTTATATATGCCACAATAACACTATATAGAGAAAGTTCTTGAGAGATTCAACATGAATATTACTAAGGTAGTAAATGCTCATTTGGCTAGTCATTTTAAGTTAAATGCTTAATGTTGTACTTCTACTGATGATGAGAAATAAAATATGGAGAGAATTTCATATGCCTCCGCAGTGGGAAGTTTGATGTATGCTATGACATACGTACGAGACTAGATATAACATATGCAATTGGTATGCGTGGTTAATAGGTTCTTATCTAATTTGGAATGTAGTCAAGTGGATTATGAGATGTTTACGATGGAGTACTTCTATAAGACTCACTTTTGGTAATGGGAAGCCAATATTAGTTAGTTATACAAATGCATATATGGTTGGCAATTTGGACATTTGAAGGGCTACTCAGGTTACTTGATGATTTTTTAGGAGGGTGGTATCATGGCAATCTAGATTGCAGAAATGTGGTACACTTTGTACAGCTAAAGTTGAGTTCATAGCAATAACCAAACCATGTAAAAAGCTTGTGGTTGAAGAAGTTCCTTCAAGATACTTCTTTTAACCAATAAGAAAGATATGTTTTATTTTGTGACAATCAAAATGTCATTCGTATGAGTAAGAATGTTTCATTTCACTAATAGTAATAAAGGCTTTGATATATTGAAAAAGGCATTATCAAGTCTGAAGCTTGAAGTATGTTGCGACACAACCAGATTGGTAAATCCCTCCTTCACTTAGTCGAAAAAAGGGATATTTGTTGGGGTTTTCAAACTATAATAAGTTAAAGGCAAAATTCACACTTTGCATATCTTCTATTTAAAGTACACATTTGCTTTTTGGGAGAGAGAAAGAGAGAAAAGCTCTTGAAGCCTTATCCTTGAAGCATTCTTCAAGTCTTTGATTGGAAGGTTAAAAACAAAATCCATTTGAGGTAAAATTTGAAGGGGAGGTTCAAAACGTTGAGCTCTACATCATCTAAGGCATAGATAGAGTTTTAGAGTACTGAATCGACATAGTTCTCAAGGATATCATTTGCCCTCTTTAGATGATTTCTTCTCAAATCACAAGTGTTAAGGTTTCACCAAGATATGCTTGTTGTCTTGATGATTAATTTGTTGATGTTCATACTTGGTATTCTCATTCACCATTAGGGTTGCAAGTGGGGCAGATCAAGGCAGGGATTGAAGTTACCGTCCCAGTCTCGGCGGGGCGTGGTGTGAGGATCTATCCTCAAAAATTTTCCGCAGGGAGAACTTTGCAACCCCATGCCTTGCCCCAAAGGGATCCACGCGAAGCAGGAAATCCCCGTGCCCCATTAATTTTGTGAAAATATTTATTTTGATCTGCAATCCTTGGCCTTTTGTTGCTTAACTTCTTTCTCAATTTTTATTTTATTTAGGAAACTATCTTTCTCAAATAATTTTGTTTTTAATTTTGTTATGTTGATTGAGTTAGAAATTATCATACTTAATTAAATATAAAAAATCTCTTAAATTAATATAACAAATAAATTTCATAATGTTCTAACTATACTTTAGTATAGCCTTATGATACAGTATACATATAGTAGAATTGTTTAATGGTGCAAGTTATGTTTTAGAGTTATCTCGAATTCCATTTCATACAACTACATAAGTTTTTAATAAAAGATTACATAAATTTTAGTAAAAACTAAAAAAATGAGAAGTTTTATGCGAGGAGCGGGGCGGGAGGTGGGGAATCCCCTCAAAGATCCCTATTGGACGCGGGGCTCAGAATCCCCACGGAGCGAGAGCAATCCCCATCTCCATTTTGCCCTGCATGACTGGGCAAGATATTGCTCAAGGCCCCACCCCGCGGGTCACAAAAAAAGGGAATATTTGCCTCATCGGGGCAGGACCCGCAGGGAATGGGGATTCCCCGCCCCACTTACAACCCTAATTGTTGGGTTTTGGGGTTCATGCGTAGCGGAGATTTCAAAACAATTTTGAGAAAAACCCCAACAGGATCCGAATCTGATTCCATTAAAACACGTTTAGACTATGAAAACTTAACCATACCTCATTCGCAATGTACCTTTCTGAAGGTTAATCGATCTCTAAGGCGCTGCCAACAATGAACGCCCTCTATCAGCAGTCCACACACGAACGGCGGCCGAGATTTGAAGTGCTAGCTTCGAGAGAATATCAAACCTTTTTATTTCTCTCTAAAAACGATCCAGAGCATACCAAAAACCTCTAAGTCGTTTTCTCAAAACGAAAATAGAGTTTCAGCCCTTTTTTAATCTTTTCGTACTTGTATTCTAACTCAAAGCGTCTATTTATACAACCCTTGTATATAGACGGTTAAGTAAATTACACATATACCCCTACTTAAAGAAGTATAAGTGTAATACGCTACAAGGACGTTTCTGTCATGAATTTTATCATATAAAATTCATTTTTCTGAACCATCTTAAAATCTCGCAAAACCATTCTCAATGTGCGACCCAATAGGCTCATACAACGTTAGCAGTGTACCAAAACACAATTTGGTATACAAGTCATAAGCGGCCTCTAGCAAGACATTATGACTACCCAAGTTGTACGAATATCAAATCGATACAACCTAATCAATAGTGTATATAATATCCTTTTGTCACACGATATCCTTTTAATCAAACATAAGGCATGGAATTGTCATCCAACATGTTCAATCGTACTAGTCTCGATTTCTAGGTAGACTGAAAACATCTAAGTGACATTGATCAATATCAATTCACTTAGACTAGGCCTTTTAACAGTCTAACACATCGAGGGATCCACTGGATATCTCTCTTTATATAAGAGGGACAAATTCTATCTCGATTACACAACTTCACTACATTATTCACACAGTAATCAATCACAACCTTTATAATCGTCCGGTTAAAGACAACGTTTAATTGCGTCAAATCACTGTATTCTTAATGTTGAAGTCTCTAGTAATCTCAAGTCAGAGGACTAAAAATATACTTATCATGAGAAACAACTATGACTTAATCCATGTGATGTTCTCATAGCGGGTCGGTCCAGAACTTTGTTCCCTAACAAGTACTCATGATCTTGATTCGTATTCCTATACGTATGATCATCGTATGATCATCAATCAAGACTCACATTAGTCTTAATTCATTATAGTTCCCAGTATAATAATCGACTAGGGACATTTAAGATATTTCTGTAAATACCCATGGATCTTATTATAATGTAAACATATAAATCAATTATAATAAATAGCAAATGAAATCCTCTATTTTATTAACTAAAATGTATTCATAAAGATTGTTAATGGATTGACCTAGGGCACATTTCCCAACATTAATCACCATAGTGGAAAGTTTTCATAGGTGTTAGTCACCTCGTAGTTTTATTTATCAATTTGAGGATGTTTTCACATTAAAAATGAGCAGTTAAACGAACTCCAAATTTTGCTTAGAGGACCTTATTACTTCAACGTACCTCATTTTTTAATTCTGTTACAAAATGTCCCCACTTTTTTCAAAATCCCTAGAATACCCTTGTCTTCAACAAACAAAACACCTCCTCCCTAAACTGTTTCCAACATTCATACCCCAAATTGAAACCTTCACAAAATCCTAAAACACCACAACTACTTCATCTTTCACAGTCATTGAAGTCGTGGGAGGGTCTATTTGAGTCGAACCCAGCATATTTGTCGTCTGTTTACTAAAACTCGAATATACAGTTTGGTGGGATTCGTGTACTAATTTGGTGGGGTATAAGGTTGTGTGTAAAAAATCTAAAACCTATACACGTGTAACTACATTTGTTAACCGATATTGCCAGTTATATCACAAAGCTATAACTATGATAGCTAATTACAATCCCAATATGCAATCGGGTGGGGTTCATTTAGTAAACTAGTGGGGTATAGGTATGATTACAATGTATACTAATCGAAACCTTTACAGGCCTTATGGTATGTAGTAGACCATAATGCTGGTAATATCACGGACAACTGTGTCCGACACTTAAGTTAAAAAATTCGAATATCAAATCGAGTGGGGTCTAAGTGGAAACTAAGTAGGGTATGTACAATATGTCAGCTAAACAAAGTCGATACGTAACTATGTGTTTCGACTAACAGTCGCCAAAACCATAGGCAACAGTGTCGATTTCAGTAGGTCGACACTTACTCATAGCTATCGACGTCTCTTTGCCGAGACGTTTACACACACATCTTAGCCCTGTTACTTCGCACATCACGGGAACAAGAACAAAAAATGGTGGTTCTTTCTTGAAGAAAAAACCCAATAAAAAATAATAAAATGCATTTTTATTGTCAAGGTGGCTTTGTTTTGGCGACTCCTTCGAGATTTTGTACTAAAAAATGTGAAAATCAACAACAAATCAAAATCCCTAAAAACAAAACAACAATCAACATCAATAATAGTCAAATAATGGCCAAACATCTCCAAAAAAAACCCTCCAAATGAACGAAAAGAGTGAGAGAACAACTTACCATGTCAATTCCGTGTGGATTCACACATTTTTGGTTGGTCAGAATCGAAAGAGTGGTGGAAATTTAGGGTTTTCTTGTAGAGGAGTCGGTGAGGGAGAAGAGAGGGTGGGGTTTGGGGAGGAAAAAACATTTTATATAAAGGGTAACTTGGTCATTTCCTCAATTGGCAGATTTTGAACGCATTAAAAAAATGAAATCGGGGTCCTCTAAGAAAAAACTGCCGCTCCCTATTAAAATTATGTCGTATTGTGCGGTTTAATTAGTTCTGGCATTTCCATTGTTCTTTGCTTGTTGGATTTGGTTATATTGTGGTTTGGTTCTTATTTGGCGAGTTAAGATGAGATGAGTAGATTAATTATTGGTGTAGGTTCACTCCATCAGTTTATAGTCTAATGAGTTGTGTCTAACATATACGAATTGGTAAAAATTATTGAAAAGCTTTTTTGTATTGATATTCTTACAATTTTAATGTATGTACATATATATATATAGCCGACTATATTGGTTGTCTTCGATCTAGTTATGAAAACTCATATCTAGTACAAAAGGAAACAAATAGCTTTCTATTTACACAAGGATCGAGTCGATCAAGGAATGTAATCAGTATATATTATGCAAGGATCGAGTCAATCAAAGAATGTAATCAACATATATTATGCGGATGATTGACTGTCCGTATTTGGAGAGACAGGCTGTGGCATGTGACTGACTATCTACAACGGTGACTAACAGTGAGTTCCTTAACACTCTTGGTCCCCCTCAAGTTTGGAATGTATATTGACAATTCCTAACTTGTTGAGAAGGTTTGAAAATTGTTGACTACTAAGTGGCTTTGCGAATATATCAGATGTCTGATTTGAGGTAGATACATGAGCTATCTTAATCATAACTTCTTGAACTTTTTCTCGGACAAGATGGTTATCAATCTCTATGTGCTTCGTACGTTCATGATAAGTTGGATTTGAGGCAATATGTAATGTAGCTTTATTGTCACAATACAAGTTAATAGGTTATGAATGTGAAATACTTAAGTCTTGTAAAACTGCTTTCAACCATTTAATACAACAGGTGTTGGTCATAGATCGATATTTAGATTATGCACTTGACCTTGAGACTATTGTTCGCTTCTTTGTTTTCCAAGAGACCAGTGAGTTACCAAGGAATATGCAATAACTTATGACTGATCGTCAATTGTCACGACACCTAGCCCAATTTGCATCACAAAATGCATTAAGTTGAATTGAACTTGACAAGGAAAAGAATATTTCTTGTCCTGACATTTGCTTAATGTATCGCAAGACTCGATGGGTTGCTTCTAGATGTCGGACTCTTGGCTTGTCCATGAATTAGCTGAGGACATTGACTGCATATGTTAAGTCAGGCCTTGTCACGGTTAGATAAATTAACCATCCAACAAGTCTTCTGTATGATGATAGATCACCTACATAACCACCCTCATGATTGCTAAGTACCAAGTTTTGTTCTATGGGAAATGAAACCAGCTTTTCTCCAAGATAGCTAACGTCTTTTAGTATTTCAAGTGCATACTTTTGCTATGAAAGTGAAATGCCTTTGTTGGATCGTGCTATTTTGATGCCAAGAAAGTATTTTAACTCCCCTAAATCCTTTAGTTTGAGTTGATTCTTCAAGAACATCGTGGTGTCTTTAATATCTTGTAGAACATTTCCTGCTAAAATCACATCATCCATATAAATAAGGCAGTCAGTTTATCATTTGGGATTGGACGAATAATGAATAATCTGACTTTGACTACTCGAAATTCACCATCAAAAGTAAGGAAGATAGTTTGAAGAACCACTGTCGAGAAGCTTGCTTCAAACCATATAGTGATTTGTGGAGTTTGCATACTCGAGTCTCCCTAAACCAGGTGGTAAACTCATTTACACATCTTCATCAAGCTCTCCATGTAAGAAAACGTTGTTAACATCAAGTTGATGGAGATGCCAATTATTGGTTGATGCTACAGCAAGAAGCAGTCAAACTGTTACAAGTTTTGCGCTAGAGCAAATGTATCATGGAAGTCTAGGCCTTCGACTTGGTTGTACCCCGTTGCGACTAATCTGGTTTTGTACCATTCCACAGATCTATCTGAGTGATGTTTTATTTTGTACACCCATTTGCACTCGATTGGCTTCTTACCTGTAGGCAAAGTCTGGAGAGACCATGTACCATTAGCTCATAATGCATCAAGCCCTTGTTCAATGATACGACGTTACTTACGATCACATATAGCCTGTTGAAAAGTTGTTGGTTCCTTTTCTGCTAAGAGAGAAACAATGAAAACAAGATGTTTTGGAGATAATCAACCATATTAAAGAAATTTTGATAAAGGATGTGAGGTACCCACTGCTTGAACCAAGACCATGTTAGATGTTGAGTTTGTCCTTGAAGGAAGAGGAACATCAATCTGATATTCTTTCAAATGACTTGGAACTGATGTAATGCAAGTCAACCGTAATGATAGATTTGTAGGATTTATGGTAGATGATTTTGAGGTGGATCTTGGACTGGCCGATCATTGACAGTCGGATACTGGCTGGTGGTTGGTTGAGCATCGAATCCAATGTTGGGTGTAGGGATGTCATCAATAGTTTACTGTTAACTGGCGACTGGCTCAGCATTGACTCTAATAGTTGGTGTTGGGGCACCCTATTCTTGTGTCAATGGTAATGACTTAGAAGTATTGGAAGAAGCATTTGAAATGATGTTGACTCAGCTAAGATCTTCTAAATCGGATGTTCGACACTACGAACAATACAATTTAGGGCTAGAGAGAATTAATACCAAATTCTCAAGAAAAGAAATTCAATTCTTTATTAAAAATCATTAAAAAAAATTCCCCCTTAAACTATTACATATGTAGCCTTTATATAGGTTTGTAAAATAATAAGACTCCTAATCCTAATAGAATACCAAAAGACACAATAACTGTAATTCTATTAAAACTCTTACTATCACTAATTGCTATTTAGACTCTAACTTTGACATAAAAGGACACATAACTTGTAATCTAACTAAACAAAACCATCTTATCTAATAAATAAATAAAAAATCCTAATCTAACACAAAATCTAATTTGCATCATTCTCTCCATGGTGGACAGAATTCACCCTCGAATTTTCATCATCAGACGTATCCCCATAATAAGGAACAAGATGCTTGACATTAAATACATCAGCCGTGCGAATGTGACTTGGCAACTTCAATCTATAAGCATTAGGATTAATTTTCTCAAGAACCTCCACAGGACCAATCTTTCGAACTGACAATTTGTTGTAATCACCCACAGAGAACCGGTCTTTAGTGAGAACTGCCCACACAAAGTCACCCACTTCAAACTCCACGTGACGCTTCTTCCGATCTGCAAATTGTTTGTACTTGTCAGCAGCCTTCTGCAAGTTATCTTTGACAGATTGATGAATCTCTTGCAGCCCACTAACAAAGTCATCTGTCTTACCATGCCATCTAATCTTATTTGGCACTGGTAACAGATCAAGAGGACCTCGAGGTAGTACTAAATACACAACCTGAAAATGACTAAACCCGGAACTTCGATTAACAACATGGTTATGTGCAAATTGTGCCTGGCTCAACTTGAAGTCCCAACTCCTGACATTCTCACCCACCAAGCTCCTCAAAAGATTGCCTAATGAACGATTGACAACTTCAATCTGGCCATCTGTTTGCGAATGATAAGCACTACTAAATTTTAGCTACGAGTTCACCATAGCCCACAAACTGCGCCAAAAATGGCTAAGGAATCTGGTGTCCCGATCTGAAACAATCGATGTAGGAAGGCCATGTAATCTATACACCTCCCGAAAGAACAGTTAAGCCACTTTTACAGCATCTGTGGTCTTCTTGCATGGGATGAAGTGAACCATCTTGGAAAATGGTCAACCACCACAAAAATAGAGTCATTACCACATTGTGTTCTAGGCAACCCCAGTATGAAATCCGTGCTAATATCAACCCATGGCTGTTTTGGAATGGGCAAAGGCATATATAGACCCGTATTAGTTGCGGTACCTTCGAAAGCTAGCAAGTCTGGCACCGCTGTACATATCTATCCACTTCTTTGCGAATGGTAGGCCAAAAGTAAGAGGCCTGCACTAGTTGCAAACTTCGATCACGCCCAACATGTCCCTCTCCATGCAACTCTCTAATAATCAGCAATCTCAAGCTGCAATTAGGAATGCAAAGCTGGTTGCCCCGAAATAAGAAACCCTCCTGGAGTGTGTAATCAGTATGCTCCCCACTCTGCACCGTCTCCACAATAGTAGTAAATAAAGGATCAGTAGTAAACAAATCAGAGAAGTAGGAAAATCCAGGTACCTCAATGGTCATACGGCTCAACAAACTTTTTCGTCTGCTCAGGGCATTGGCAACTCTATTGGTCACACCAGACTTGTGTTTCACCACAAAAGTAAAGCGCTCCTAATAGGCCACCCAGGAAGCATG
The DNA here is from genome assembly GCA_039657345.1 of Stephania japonica. Classification (NCBI taxonomy): domain Eukaryota; kingdom Viridiplantae; phylum Streptophyta; class Magnoliopsida; order Ranunculales; family Menispermaceae; genus Stephania; species Stephania japonica. The sequence goes on along the minus strand of CM077560.1, from coordinate 15,264,325 downwards.
TCTGGCCGAGACCTTGTTCTGCCCATGTAAGTGTCGCAATGCCTCATGCTCTGTAAACTGCACGAACTCTCTGTGAAAAAGATAATGCCGCCAATGCTTCACGGCTTGTACCACTGCATAGAACTCCACATCATATGTGCTATACCTCAACTTTGCCCCAGACAGCTTCTCACTAAAATAGGCAACATGCCTATTATTCTGACTCAAGAAAGCTCCAATGCCTACCTTAGATGCATCATTATGTAACTCAAATGGTAGGTGAAAATCTGGCAACACCAAAATGGGTGCAGTGGTTAACCGTACCTTGATCAGTTGGAATGCTTCATCTGCCTCGTTGCTCCACCCAAACTTCACGCCCGTCATATAATCTGTAATTGGGGCCATGATACTGCTGAAGTGTGGAATGAACCGCCTGTAGAATGAAGCCAACCCATGAAAGCTCCGAACCTCCGTAATTACGGTGGGTCTAGGCCAAGTGCGGATGGCTTCTACTATAGACTCATCAACCTGCAACCCTTCTCCAGAAATGACATAGCCTAAAAAAAGGACCTTCGATGTCAAAAATGAGCACTTCTTCATCGCAGCATAGAACTTCTCCCTGCGCAAGATAGTCAGAACATCTCGCACGTGCTGGAGGTGTTCCTCCTCATTAGTACTGTATATCAATATATCATCAAAATATACCACAACATACTTGCCTATCAAAGGTCTCAAGCTCTGATTCATGACTCTCATGAATGTGCTAGGTGCGTTTGACAGCCCAAACGGCATGACTAACCACTCATACAACCCCTCCCTAGTTTTAAAAGCAATCTTCCACTCATCCCTAACTCTAATGCGAATCTGGTGGTACCCACTCTTCAAATCCTGTTTTGTAAAAATTTTTGCTCCACTTAATTGGTCAAGTAAATCATGCAAGCGAGGGATAGGAAAACGATACCTAACAATAATCTTATTGATTGCTCTACTGTCCACACATATCCACCAGGAGCCATCTTTCTTTGGTGTAAGGAGGGCTAGCACTGCACACGGACTCAGACTTTCACGGATGAATCCCTTCGCCAATAACTCTTCAACCTGTCTGCGTAACTCCTCATGCTCACTGGGACTCATTCGGTAGTGTGGTCTATTAGGTAGTGACGCACCGGTTCAAGGTCAATCTGATGTTGAATATCACGCAATGGTGGCAGTCCTTCTGGCATCTCATCATGGAAAACATCACAAAACTCCTTTACAATAGGAATTGCAGCTTCAGGAACATTAACATCTCTATCTACCTCCTTTCCCATCAAGATGTAAACGACCTCAGAATCCTGTAATTCATCTTCAAATCTTGCCAAAGACAACAAACTGCTAGATTCTTTAGTAGGCTTAACTTCCTCCAGTTTTGGCGGGTACTAGAACAATCTTCACTCCCTTGAACATAAGGGTGTATTTATTGGTTCTCGCCATCATGCACAACTCCCTTATCAAACTGACAAGGACGTCCCAGTAACAAGTGGCAAGCATCCATAGCCACAACATCACACCAGACTGAATCCTTGTAGTTAGCACCAATAGAAAAAGTCACCAAGGCGCGCTTCGACACCTTCACCTCACCACCCTTATTCAGCCAAGCTAGTTTGTAGCGTTTTGGGTGTTGTTCAGTTGCAAGGCCCAACTTCTCAACCGCTTCAACTGAGATGATATTCTCGCAACTGCCTGCATCAATCATGAACCTGCACACCTTGCCTAAGATGGTACACTTGGACGAAAGATGTTATTTCGCAGCCACTCATCATCAACGACAGCTCTAGGAGTCATACAAGAACGCCTTACAACTAAGGCAATACCCACATCTCCAGTCACGACCTCCTCGTCTGTGTTGTCAGAAGTGTCAAACACTGGTTCTGCAGTGATGTTGGCCTCTTCCCCCTTGTCTTCCTCTTTGTTCTCTATAAAGAGAATATTCTTCCCTTTACATTCGACTTCTGTGACCAACTTTGCCACAACCGAAGCATTTAATCCCACTAGTGCTAGGTTTGTTTGTGTGACTAGCGGGGTTAATTGTAGCGATATTACCCCCGTATTGGTTGTCCCAACATTAACATTCTTGGAAGCATTACTCACACCCCGACTATTTGTTGTTTCTCCACCAACAATGCTCACTGGTGCTTATTTGAGATAAGGAAGCCGGATCAAACATGTTGATGACATCTTGGATCTGCACCCTCGGTCCACCAATATACCGCGCCACTAATTGGTTGTTAGTCTCATGCAGTTCATTTCTAGCGACTAAGCGATAAAACTCGATAGTGTAATCATCTACCGACTTTGCCCTTTATCTCAAGATTTTGCAACCCTCGATACATAAGGCGTTGAAAATTGTAAGGCAAGAACTCACTCGTAAGTGTTTTTTCATCTTCTCCCACGAGTGATCTTCGCCTTTCCATTCCTATTTCGCATCATGGTCTGTTGCGGAATATGGTTGCGGAATCTAGTCGCAACCATTGCACATGCTTGTCTTCGAGTACACCTTTGAATTCTAGGACTTCTCAAGCGACGCGCCGACGGTCTAAGAATTCTTCCGGTTGAAGGGTGCCATGGAATTATGGGATCTCCGTCTTCATCCCAGACTCCCACCGCCTGCGATCATCCTCAACTGCACGCGGCCTGTAGCGCCTCCTCGGTGCCTCAACATACTCATCCTCCCCTTTGGTAGAAGAATCTCCCTCTTGGTTCATCATCACAGGTTCCTTTCGATGGTTACGGATACGATTCATATTCTGACCAAACAACTGATCGATTCTGGCAGTTAATTGTTCTACCACCGCGCCCATGCGTTGGTCAATCAATTGTCCAATTTGTCGATTCAGATTGTCACGGTCATACACCACCTCGATACGCTGCTCGTTCCTCTTTGGCGGCATGATTTCTCCAATCACGTTGAAGCGGGCTCGATACCAACCGACGCGGAGATCTCCTAAATTCAGCAAAAACTGCGAATTACACCCAATAAATCGCTTAAATAGCGAAACCCTAAAATTTGCGAAAAATAGTAAAAAGTCAAAAAAGCCCTAAACTAAAAACTAGACGAAATATAGAAACAAACGTTGCAAACGGCAATAAAAACGGAAATTCCTAATGAGAGTTATAAACGAAATTAAACTTTCCAAAAATAGCAAAATTGCCGTTTCGGAGGGCGAAAAGATGGAATTTCGCCAAAAAACGTCGTTATCACGACGAAGTCATGAGTTGTAATCTCCAACCCATTTCCAATAAACCCATGCCCTCAGAACGCCAAAAATCAAACGCCCAAACTTTGCAGAAATTACTAAAATGCCATCCTGTTATATCTTTCCATCATAAGCTAATTCTTGGACTTCATCACTTAGACTTCCTCTTCAATGACTACTCACAAAAGGGCATCAACAATGTTTGAACCATTTAAACTTACAACAGTGCAATATCAAAAACTAATGACATTACTCAACAGAAGTAAGTCAAATTCTATAGTAAGCCATGAAAATAACATATCAGTCATGACTGATAGACCAGGTAACATTCATTGTTTCTCTGTTTCAACAAATGAAGTGCATTGGATATTTGACACAGGGGCCACAGACCACATAATTTGTTCTCCTAATCTATTGGCCACAAAGGTCATCTGGTCAACAACACTGTGCATCTACCTAATGGAGCCATTACAGCCGTCACACACATAGGAGATATTCATTTTGCTGACTTTACCTTGCAAAATGTGTTATGTGTTCCAACATTCAATTTAAACCTTATTTCTATAAGTCAACTCCTTCGCAATTCTCATTACTCAACCATTTTCACCAATACTTCTTGCATATTGCAAGACCAATGATCAAGAAAGATGATTGAGATTGGAATTGAAAGAAGAAGACTATTATCTTGATGCTCAACAAAGAACTGGATGTAATGCAGTCACCTCAACAGCCACTCACATGTCAAGAATTTGGCATCAACGGCTCGGTCATCTATCTAGTAAAAGTCATCATCATCTTTCTAGGTTGGATTCATCCATCAAATTAGGTGACAATTCTGATTGCCTAATCTGTCCATTAGCTAAACAAACTCGATCCACATTTCCTCTAAGTTCTCCTCATAGCTCAACCCCATTTGAGTTAATCCATATTGATATTTGGGGGGGGGGGTGGTACCATGTTCCACATCTATCATCGGGGCACGATATTTTCTTACCATTGTTGATAATTATAGTCATTGTACATGGATTTATTTGATGAATAAAAAATCAAATACATCTGAATGTCTCACCACATTCATAAACTTTGTTAAAACACAACACACATCAAGGATATATGAAGATCATTCGAAGTGATAACGTACTCGAGTTCATAATGAAGAAGTTCTACTCAGATAAGAGAATCATTCACCAAACTAGTTGTGTTTCTACTCCACAACAAAATGGAGTGACTGAGAGGAAGCATCGTCACCTACTTAATGTCGCCAGATATTTATTGTCTCAAGCTAACCTTCCTAAAAAAATTTGGGGGGACGCCATTCTAACTGTAGCCTACCTTATTATCAAACTCCTATGCCTATTCTTCAAAGAAAATCACCAATGGAGACGTTTTTACATAAACAACCATCATACAATCACTTACGAGTTTTTGGTTGTTTGTGTTTTTCCTTGACACACCATCAACATCCTGGAAAATTTGATGCAAGGGCCTCTTGATGTATTTTTCTTAGCTATCCAAATGCCAAAAAGGCATACAAATTGTATTATCTATCACCTAGGAAGATTTTCGTTTCTTGAGATGTGATATATCACAAAAATAATTTTCCATTCACATATTCTATTTCATCTCCAACTCCATCTTCCCAAAATGTTCCCATTTGGAATTATGATAATGATGACATTTAATGCAAATTAGAATTTGTATTAGATTAGGATTTTTTTATTTATTAGGTAAGATGGTTTTGTTTAGTTGGATTACAAGTTGTGTCTTTTTATGTCAAAGTTAAAGTCTAAATAGGAATTAGTGATAGTAAGAGTTTTAATAGAATTACAGTTATTGTGTCTTTTGGTATTCTATTAGGATTGGGAGTCTTATTATTTTACAAGCCTATATAAAGGCTACATATGTAATAGTTTAAGGGGGGATTTTTTTTTATTGATTTTTAATAAAGAATTGAATTTCTTTTCTTGAGAATTTGGTATTAATTCTCTCTAGCCCTAAATTGTATTGTTCGTAGTGTCGAACATCCGATTTAGAAGATCTCCGCTGTGTCAGTTGGTATCAGAGCCCGCTTCAACGTGACTGGAGAAATCATGCCGCCAAAGAGGAACCAGCAGCGTATCGAGGTGGTGTATGACCGTGACAATTTGAATCGACAAATTGGCCAATTGATTGACCAACGCATGAGCGCGGTGGTAGAACAATTTACTGCCAGAATCGATCAGTTGTTCGGTCAGAATATGAATCGTATCCGTAACCATCGAAAGGAACCTGTTGATGATGAACCAGTAGGAGATTCTTCTACCGAAGGGTAGGATGAGTATGTTGAGGCACCGAGGAGGCGCTGTAGGCCACGTGCAGTTGAGGATGATCGTAGGCGGTGGGAGTCTGGGATGAAGACGGAGGTCCCAGAATTCCATGGACTCAAACTTTCACAGATGAATCCCTTCGCCAATAACTCTTCAACCTGTCTGCACAACTCCTCATGCTCACTGGGACTCATTCGGTAGTGTGGTCTATTTGGTAGTGACGCACCAGGTTTAAGGTCAATCTGATGTTGAATATCACGCAATTGTGGCAGTCCTTCTGGCATCTCATCAAGGAAAACATCACAAAACTCCTTCACAATAGGAATTGCAGCTTCAGGAACATCAACATCTCTATCTACCTCATTTCCCATCAAGATGTAAACGACCTCAAAATCCTGTAATTCATCTACAAATCTTGCCAAAGACAGCAAACTGCTAGATTCTTTAGTAGGCTTAACTTCCTCCAGGTCCTTGGCGGGTACTAGCACAATCTTCACTCCCTTGAACATAAGGGTGTATTTATTGGTTCTGCCATCATGCACAACTCCCTTATCAAACTGCCAAGGACGTCACAGTAACAAGTGGCAAGCATCCATAGCCACAACATCACACCAGACTGAATCCTTGTAGTTAGCACCAATAGAAAAAGTCACCAAGGCGCGCTTCGACACCTTCACCTCACCACCCTTCTTCAGCCAAGCTAGTTTGTAGGGTTTTGGGTGTTGTTCAGTTGCAATGTGACGACCCTCCCCCGACCTAGGGTCGGGTCGCCCGGCCCAAACCGTTACTTAGACCCGATACCTGAACCAGGCCCAAATAACGACTTGGCACGCCTAAATAACCTGCGGAATAATCATTCTAAACAATATATATAATAACCAGTGTGTGATAAATAATCACAACAAAACCATATAACCTGTATATCATACTAATATAAATCATCTTTAATATTAAATATCTCATACAACCTCTGAATAATATTATAAAGGTTCAAAACTACCCATTAACTAATTCTCAAGCTATAACCCACGTACGAGATTTACAAAACGATTAATATTAATAATAAACTAGTATTATATGAGTCTCACATATGAAGGCACTTCAAGATAAATCCTTTCCCTTGCCTTTCTTGTCTATCGCGCTTGTAAAGGGGCCTGTGGGGTAGAGTGGGGTGAGCTAAAGAACCAACGATGCTCAATAAGAGGAAAGACTCGCTCAAACATTAAATATGCAAGTACTACCTAGTACTCATGCAAATTCTACATGACATTCAATCCATACGCATAACACAACATGTAATAACTGAATACATGTAAATCAAAACAACCTTATAAGCATAATCATTTAGTACATAATTCGATCCAATTAAATATATGGTTTATGCTCATCGTAGTTATTAAAGATGAAATTATATTCTAAGAAGAAATATCTAAATATTATTTCCACATCTAATTTAGATATTCAATAATTTTATATATCAATATTTCAATTCGTATTCCAATCACCATACTGGACATAAAAGCCTAACAGTTTCACAATACATTTGATAAACCTTCATATATGTCAAGCATAATAATATTCATCACATTTCATTTATAAATTAAAACATGACATATAAATAAAATCACACGAAAGATTTAAATAAAATGCGATAGATATAAATATTAATATAAGTCGTTGTTCCATTCAATGCGAACTAGATATTGGTAAGGATCCGGTGACCGAATCATCTATTTTCGTATTGGTACAATAATCAGTGGAAACGTAATGGCCGTTACGCCCTCTAGATAATCGCACCAAAACAAAAATAAATTCATCCAAGCCGTCACCGCTACACGTCTCAAAGAATCAAGTAGCAAAGGATGGAACTCCAAACCCTTACACTCAAATAATTCACCTTATGCATTCAATTAGTCAAGCAAACCCTCGGTGGTTAACTACCACACACTCGGGGTGTCTTTGGCCCTCGGTGGTTAACTACCACACACTCGGGGCACCGAATAACATAACAAAGGCAAGACAATGTATTCACAATTCCATAGATAATAGAGATCCAAACCAATATCACGACGCAACCCATTCCCAAGTCTTTAAATTCAAAACATGCATTCCTAATTATCTAATAATCAAGCCATATTTAATGCATGAGCGAAGCTCCCCACTTACCTGGACCCGTCGCGACGCCTATACCGACTCCTCGTACGTTTGGGGTCCCACGTGAACCGCCTCGTGAATCTAAACAATTCATATAATACTACATAAGCATTTTACTCATTTAAAGTTGAGTATTTTAATTTTAATTCATATTTGGAAACCCAAATGGTGTGGGTCCCACGTGATGTGTCATTTAAGGGCTTTGTCGAGGGTGTCGACGCCCATCGTAAGTTTATCCTATTTTATTTTATTTTATTTTATATTTATATTTTTTTTTATTTATTTATATATATATATATTTTTTTTTTGGCCAGGGACCAATTTGGTCCCTGTTTATTTGAACAGGGACCAAATGGTCCCTGTTTGGTTGGCCAGGGGCATTCCAGCCCCTAGTCAACCAGGTCCAAACCACCCCCCAGGGCCAGACTGACCCCTGGACATGGTCCAGGGGCTGTCTCGCACTGGGACCGAAACGCAGGGCGGACGCCCCGGCGTTTTGTTCCATGGGGGGGGGAAACCCCCACCCCAACCCTCGGATCTTGATCCGAGGGTGGTCCCAGGTGCTCGCCAAGATGGGGACCCCACCACCACGGCCGGTGAGCCGCGGTGGCGGTGGTGGTGGCGGTGATGGAAGAAGGGGGGCAATGCCCCCCTTCTTCCTCACGGCTTCATGGGGGTGGCAAAGCTCACCCCCCTCCGCTTGGCCCAGTGGCGCGTCGCTGCTCCTCGGCGCGCGCATTGCCCATCTCCGGTGGCGCCCTAGTGGCGCCACCTCCACGGTCCGGCGGCTCCACAAGGAGCCGCCACTCATATATTCCAAATTTAAATCAAACAAGAAGAAGAAGAAAAGAAAGAAAAGAAAAAGAAGGAAGAAAAAATCACAACAAGAGATTACCTCTCCTTGATTGGTGTTTCCTCTTCTTCTCCTCTCTCTCAAACTTGTTGAAACAACAAAAAGGGGGACTAGGGTTTGCAACCTATCCTTATATAGTTAGGGTTTTTCACCAATTTAACCCAAAATTACGTAAATACCCCTATGGGCCCAATTTCCTTGTGGAGCCCATTCCATCTATTTTCATTAAATCCAAGTCTTGTTAAGATTAATTTTGTGTAACAATTTCATTTGTTCACAATACTTTAATATAAAATTAATAAAATACCTTGAAAATGGGTCGGAGAATGTTTAGGTCGTTACATGCAAGGCCCAACTTCTCAACCGCTTCAACTGAGATGATATTCTCGCAACTTCCTGCATCAATCATGAACCTGCACACCTTGCCTAAGATGGTACACTTGGACAGAAAGATGTTATTTCGCAGCCACTCATCATCAGCGACAGCTCTAAGAGTCATACAAGAACGCCTTACAACTAAGGCAATACCCATATCTCCAGTCACGACCACCTCGTCTGTGTTGTCAGAAGTGTCAAACACTGGTTCTGCAGTGATGTCGGCCTCTTCCCCCTTGTCTTCCTCTTTGTTCTCAATAAAGAGAATATTCTTCCCTTTACATTCTGACTTCCTGTGACCAACTTCGCCACAACCGAAGCATTTAATCCCACTAGTGCTAGGTTTGTTTGTGTGACTAGCAGGGTTAATTGCAGCGATATTACCTCCAGTATTGGTTGTCCCAACACTAACATTACTGGAAGCATTACTCACACCCCGACGCTGTTGTTTCTCCACCAACAATGCTCGCTGGTGCACTGCAGATAAGGAAGCCGGATCAAACATGTTGATGACATCTTGGATCTGCACCCTCAGTCCACCAATATACCACGCCACTAATTGGTTGTTAGTCTCATGCAGTTCATTTCTAGCGACTAACTGATAAAACTCAGTAGTGTAATCATCTACTGACTTTGCCCCTTGTCTCAGATTTTGCAACCCTTGATACATAAGGCGTTGAAAATTGTAAGGCAAGAACTCAGCTCGTAAGTGTTTTTTCATCTTCTCCCACGAGGTGATCTTCGCCTTTCCATTCCTATTTCGCATCAAGTTCTGTTGTTGCCACCAAGCTGTGGCCATATTGCGGAATCTAGTCGCAACCAGTTGCACATGCTTGTCTTCGAGTACACCTTTGAATTCTAGGACTTCTCCAACTGACGCCAGCCAGTCTAAGAATTCTTCCGGTTGAAGGGTGCCATGGAATTCTGGGACCTCCGTCTTCATCCCAGACTCCCACCGCCTACGATCATCCTCAACTGCACGTGGCCTACAGCGCCTCCTCGGTGCCTCAACATACTCATCCTACCCTTCGGTAGAAGAATCTCCTACTGGTTCATCATCAACAGGTTCCTTTCGATGGTTACGGATACGATTCATATTCTGACCGAACAACTGATCGATTCTGGCAGTAAATTGTTCTACCACCGCGCTCATGCGTTGGTCAATCAATTGGCCAATTTGTCGATTCAAATTGTCACGGTCATACACCACCTCGATACGCTGCTGGTTCCTCTTTGGCGGCATGATTTCTCCAGTCACGTTGAAGCGGGCTCTGATACCAACTGACACAGCGGAGATCTTCTAAATCGGATGTTCGACACTACGAACAATACAATTTAGGGCTAGAGAGAATTAATACCAAATTCTCAAGAAAAGAAATTCAATTCTTTATTAAAAATCAATAAAAAAATCCCCCCTTAAACTATTACATATGTAGCCTTTATATAGGCTTGTAAAATAATAAGACTCCTAATCCTAATAGAATACCAAAAGATACAATAACTGTAATTCTATTAAAACTCTTACTATCACTAATTCCTATTTAGACTTTAACTTTGACATAAAAAGACACAACTTGTAATCCAACTAAACAAAACCATCTTACCTAATAAATAAAAAAATCCTAATCTAATACAAATTCTAATTTGCATTAAATGTCATCATTATCATAATTCCAAATGGGAACATTTTGGGAAGATGGAGTTGGAGATGAAATAGAATATGTGAATGGAAAATTATTTTTGTGATATATCACATCTCAAGAAACGAAAATCTTCCTAGGTGATAGATAATACAATTTGTATGACTTTTTGGCATTTGGATAGCTAAGAAAAATACATCAAGAGGCCCTTGCATCAAATTTTCCAGGATGTTGATGGTGTGTCAAGGAAAAACACAAACAACCAAAAACTCGTAAGTGATTGTATGATGGTTGTTTATGTAAAAACGTCTCCATTGGTGATTTTCTTTGAACAATAGGCATAGGAGTTTGATAATAAGGTAGGCTACAGTTAGAATGGCGTCCCCCCAAATTTTTTTAGGAAGGTTAGCTTGAGACAATAAATATCTGGCGACATTGAGTAGGTGACGATGCTTCCTCTCAGTCACTCCATTTTGTTGTGGAGTAGAAACACAACTAGTTTGGTGAATGATTCTCTTATCTGAGTAGAACTTCTTCATTATGAACTCAAGTACGTTATCACTTCGAATGATCTTCATATATCCTTGATGTGTGTTGTGTTTTAACAAAGTTTATGAATGTGGTGAGACATTCGAGATGTATTTGATTTTTATTCATCAAATAAATCCATGTACAATGACTATAATTATCAACAATGGTAAGAAAATATCGTGCCCCGATGATAGATGTGGAACATGGTACCACCCCCCCCCCCAAATATCAATATGGATTAACTCAAATGGGGTTGAGCTATGAGGAGAACTTAGAGGAAATGTGGATCGAGTTTGTTTAGCTAATGGACAGATTAGGCAATCAGAATTGTCACCTAATTTGATGGATGAATCCAACCTAGAAAGATGATGATGACTTTTACTAGATAGATGACCGAGCCGTTGATGCCAAATTCTTGACATGTGAGTGGCTGTTGAGGTGACTGCATTACATCCAGTTCTTTGTTGAGCATCAAGATAATAGTCTTCTTCTTTCAATTCCAATCTCAATCATCTTTCTTGATCATTGGTCTTGCAATATGCAAGAAGTATTGGTGAAAATGGTTGAGTAATGAGAATTGCGAAGGAGTTGACTTATAGAAATAAGGTTTAAATTGAATGTTGGAACACATAGCACATTTTGCAAGGTAAAGTCAGCAAAATGAATATCTCCTATGTGTGTGTGATTTGTAATGGCTCCATTAGGTAGATGCACAGTGTTGTTGACCAGATGACCTTTGTGGCCAATAGATTAGGAGAACAAATTATGTGGTCTGTGGCCCCTGTGTCAAATATCCAATGCACTTCATTTGTTGAAACAGAGAAACAATGAATGTTACCTGGTCTATCAGTCATGACTGATATGTTATTTTCATGGCTTACTATGGAATTTGACTTACTTCTGTTGAGTAATGTCATTAGTTTTTTATATTGCACTGTTGTAAGTTTAAATGGTTCAAACATTGTTGATGCCCTTTTGTGAGTAGTCATTGAAGAGGAAGTCTAAGTGATGAAGTCCAAGAATTAGCTTATGATGGAAAGATATAACAGGATGGCATTTTAGTAATTTCCGCAAAGTTTGGGCATTTGATTTTTGGCGTTCTAAAGGCATGGGTTTATTGGAAATGGCTTGGAGATCACAACTCATGGCTTCGTCGTGATAACAACGTTTTTTGGCGAAATTCCATCGTTTCGCCCTCCGAAACGGCAATTTTGCTATTTTTGGAAAGTTTTATTTCGTTTATAACTCTCATTAGGAATTTCCGTTTTTATTGCCGTTTGCAACGTTTGTTTCTATTTTCGTCTAGTTTTTAGTTTAGGGCTTTTTTGACTTTTTACTATTTTTCGCAAATTTTAGGGTTTCGCTATTTAAGCGATTTATTGGGTGTAATTCGCAGTTTTTGTTGAAATAAAAGAATTTTCGAACTTTGGCTTAAGTTCTAACCTAGATCGAGTTGTTCGTGGATTTGTTCGACTGGTTTAGGAGATCTCCGCTGCGTCAGTTGGTATCAGAGCATGCTTCAACGTGATTGGAGAAATCATGCCGCCGAAGAGGAACGAGCAGCGTATCGAGGAGGTGTATGACCGTGACAATCTGAATCGACAAATTGGACAATTGATTGACCAACGCATGGGCGCGGTGGTAGAACAATTAACTGCCAGAATCGATCAGTTGTTTGGTCAGAATATGAATCGTATCCGTAACCATCGAAAGGAACCTGTTGGTGATGAACCAGTAGGAGATTCTTCTACCAAAGGGGAGGATGAGTATGTTGAGGAACCGAGGAGGCGCTACAGGCCGCGTGCAGTTGAGGATGATCGCAGGCGGTGGGAGTCTGGGATGAAGACGGAGATCCCATAATTCCATGGCACCCTTCAACCGGAAGAATTCTTAGACTGGCTGGCGTCAGTTGAAGAAGCCCTAGAATTCAAAGGTGTGCCCGAAGACAAGCGTGTACAACTGGTTGCGACCATATTCCGCAACAGGACCATGACTTGGTGGCAACACTTACGGGCTGAGTTCTTGCCTTACAATTTCCAACGCCTTATGTATCAGAGGTTGCAGAATTTGAGATAAAGGGCAAAGTCAGTAGATGATTATACTACTGAGTTTTATCAGTTAGTCGCTAGAAACGAACTGCAGGAGACTAACGACCAATTAGTGGCGCGGTATATTGGTGGACTGAGGGTGCAGATCCAAGATGTCGTCAACATGTTTGATCCGGCTTCCTTATCTACAGCGCACTAGTGAGCATTGTTGGTGGAGAAACAACAGCGTCGGGGTGTGAGTAATGCTTCCAGTAATGTTAATGTTGGGACAGCCAATACCGGGGGTAATATCGCTACAATTAACCCTGCTAGTCGCACAAACAGACCTAGCACTAGTGGGATTAAATGCTTCGGTTGTGGCAAAGTTGGTCACAGGAAGTCAGAATGTAAAGGGAAGAAGGCTCTCTTTATAGAGAACAAAGAGGAAGACAGAGGGGAAGAGGCCAACATCACTGCAGAACCAGTGTTTGACACACTTTGACAACACAGACGAGGAGGTCGTGACTGGAGATGTGGGTACTGCCTTAGTTGTAAGGCATTCTTGTATGACTCCTAGAGCTGTCGTTGATGATGAATGGCTGCGGAATAACATCTTTCAGTCCAAGTGTACCATCTTAGGCAAGGTGTGTAGGTTCATGATTGATGCAGTCAGTTGCGAGAATATCGTCTCAGTTGAAGCGGTTCAGAAGTTGGGCCTTGCAACTGAACAACACCCGAGACCTTACAAGTTAGCATGGCTGAAAAAAGGTCGTGAGGTGAAGGTGTCGAAGCGCGCCTTGGTGACTTTTTCTATTGGTGCTAACTACTAGGATTCAGTCTGGTGTGATGTTGTGGCTATGGAGGCTTGCCACTTGTTACTGGGACGTCCTTGTCAGTTTGATAAGGGAGTTGTGCATGATGGCAGAACCAATAAATACACCCTTATGTTCAAGGGAGTGAAGATTGTTCTAGTACCCGCCAAAAACCCGGAGGAAATTAAGCCTACTAAAGAATCTAGCAGTTTGTTGTCTTTGGCAAGATTTGAAGATGAATTACAGGATTCTGAGGTCGTTTACATCTTGATGGGAAAGGAGGTAGATAGAGATGTTAATGTTCCTGAAGCTGCAATTCCTATTGTAAAGGAGTTTTGTGATGTTTTCCATGATGAGATGCCAGAAGGACTGCCACCATTGCGTGATATTCAACATCAGATTGACCTTGAACCTGGTGCGTCACTACCTAATAGACCACACTACCGAATGAGTCCCAGTGAGCATGAGGAGTTACGCAGCCAGGTTGAAGAGTTATTGGCGAAGGGATTCATCCGTGAAAGTCTGAGTCCGTGTGCAGTGCCAGCCCTCCTTACACCAAAGAAAGATGGCTCCTGGCGAATGTGCGTGGACAGTAGAGCAATCAATAAGATTACTGTCAGGTATCGCTTTCCTATCCCTCGCTTGGATGATTTACTTGACCAATTGGTGGAGCGAAGATTTTTACAAAACTGGATTTAAAGAGTGGGTACCACCAGATTCGCATTAGAGATGGGGATGAGTGGAAGACTGCTTTTAAAACTAGGGAGGGGCTGTATGAGTGGTTAGTCATACCGTTTGGGTTGTCAAACGCACCTAGCACATTCATGAGAGTCATGAATCAGAGCTTGAGACCTTTGATAGGCAAGTGTGTTGTGGTATATTTTGATGATATATTGATATACAGTACTAATGAGGAGGAACACCTCCAGCACGTGCGAGATGTTCTGACTATCTTGCGCAGGGAGAAGTTCTATGCTGCGATGAAGAAGTGCTCATTTTTTACACCGAAGGTCCTTTTTTTAGGCTATGTCATTTCTATAGAAGGGTTGCAGGTTGATGAGTCTATAGTAGAAGCCATCCGCACTTGGCCTAGACCCACCACAGTCACGGAGGTTCGCAGCTTTCATGGGTTGGCTTCATTATATAGGTTGTTCATTCCACACTTCAGCAGTATCATGGCCCCAATTACAGATTGTATGACGGGCGTGAAGTTTGGGTGGAGCAACGAGGCAGATGAAGCATTCCAACTGATCAAAGTACGGTTAACCACTGCACCCATTCTGGTGTTGCCAGACTTTCACCTACCATTTGAGTTACATAGTGATGCATCCAAGGTAGGCATTGGAGCTGTCTTGAGTCAGAATAATAGGCATGTTGCCCATTTTAGTGAGAAGCTGTCTGGGGCGAAGTTGAGGTATAACACATATGATGTGGAGTTCTATGCAATGGTATAAGCTGTGAAGCATTTGCGGCATTAACTTTTTCACAAAGAGTTCGTGCTGTTTACAGACCATGAGGCATTGCGAAACTTACATGGGCAGAACAAGGTCTCGGCCAAACATGCTTCCAAGGTGGCCTATTTGGAGCGTTTTACTTTTGTGGTGAAACACAAGTCTGGTGTAACCAACAGAGTTGTCGATGCCCTGAGCAGACGAAAAAGTTTGTTGAGCCGCATAACCATTGAGGTACCTGGGTTTTCCTACTTCTCTGATTTGTTTACTACTGATCCTTTCTTTGCTACTATTGTGGAGAAAGTGCAGAGTGGGGAGCGTACTGATTATACACTCCATGAGGGTTTCTTATTTCGGGGCAACCAGCTTTGCATTCCTAATTGCAGCTTGAGATTGCTGATTATTAGAGAGTTGCATGGGGAGGGACATGTTGGGCGTGATCGCACTTTGCAACTAGTGCAGGCCTCTTACTTTTGGCCTACCATTCGCAAGGAAGTGGACAGATATGTACAGCGGTGCCAAACTTACCAGCTTTCGAAGGGTACCGTAACTAATGCCGGTCTATATATGCCTTTGCCCATTCCAACACAGCCATGGGTTGATATTAGCATGGATTTCGTGCTGAGGTTGCCTAGAACGCAGCGGGGTAATGATTCTATTTTTGTGGTGGTTGACCGTTTTTCCAAGATGGTTCACTTCATCCCATGCAAGAAGACCACAGATGCTGTAAAGGTGGCTCAGCTGTTCTTTCGGGAGGTGTATAGATTGCATGGCCTTCCTACCTCATTTGTTTCAGATTGGGACACCAGATTCCTCAGCCATTTTTGGCGCAATTTGTGGGCTATGGTGAACACGCAGCTGAAATTTAGCAGTGCTTATCATCTGCAAACAGATGGGCAGACTGAAGTTGTCAACCGTTCGTTAGGCAATCTTTTGAGGAGCTTGGTGGGTGAGAATGTCAGGAGTTGGGACTTCAAGTTGAGCCAGGCGAAATTTGCACAGAACCATGCTGTTAATCGAAGTACCGGGTTTAGTCCTTTTAGGTCATGTATTCAGTACTACCTCGAGGTCCTCTTGACCTATTACTAGTGCCAAATAAGACTAGATGGCATGGCAAGGCAGAAGACTTTGTTAGTGGGCTGCAAGAGATTCATCAATCTGTCAAAGATAACTTGCGGAAGGCTGCTGACAAGTATAAACAATATGCAGATTGGAAGAAGCGTCACGTGGAGTTTGAAGTGGGTGATTTTGTGTGGGCAGCTCTCACTAAAGATCGGTTCTCTGTGGGTGATTACAACAAATTGTCAGTTCGAAAGATTGGTCCTGTGGAGGTTCTTGAGAAAATTAATCCTAATGCTCTCAGATTGAAGTTGCCAAGTCACATTCGCACGACTGATGTATTTAATGTCAAGCATCTTGTTCCTTATTATGGGGATACGTCTGATGATGAGAATTCGAGGGCGAATTCTGTCCACCATCGGAGAATGATGAAGTCCAAGAATTAGCTTATGATGGAAAGATGTGACAGGATGGCATTTTAGTAATTTCCGCAAAGTTTGGGCGTTTGATTTTTGGCGTTCTGAGGGCATGGGTTTATTGGAAACGGCGTGGAGATCACAACTCACGGCTTCGCCGTGTTAACAACGTTTTTCGGCGAAATTCCATCGTTTCGCCCTCCGAAATGGCAATTCTGCTATTTTTGGAAAGTTTTATTTTGTTTATAACTCTCATTAGGAATTTCCGTTTTTATTGCCGTTTGCGGCGTTTGTTTCTATTTTTCTTCTAGTTTTTAGTTTAGGGTTTTTTGGACTTTTTACTATTTTTGGCAAATTTTAGGGTTTCGCTATTTAAGCGATATATTGGGTGTAATTCGCAGTTTTTGCTGAAATAAAAGAATTTTCGAACTTTGGCTTAAGTTCTAACCTAGATCAAGTTGTTCGTGGATTCGTTCGACTGGTTTAGGAGATCTCCGCAGCGTCACTTGGTCTTGAGCTTGGCCAAGTTCTGATAATCTCCCTTATATGTTATTTGTTTTGGCTGAAAAAGATGAGTGGTTTTGCACTTAATAGAGAGGTTGAGCGGCTTTGCACGTAGCAGAAACGTTCAAGAGTGACTTTGCTCTGATACCATGATAAAACTTATTGAAAAGCTTTTTTGTATTAATATTCTTACAATTGTAATTAATGTATGTACATATATATAGTCGACTATATTGGTTGTCTTAGATCTAGTTATGAAAACTCATATCTAGCACAAAAGGAAACAGTTAACTTTCTATTTACACAAGGATCGAGTCAATCAAAGAATGTCATCATCATATATTATGCAAGGATCGAGTCAATTAAGGAATGTAATCAACATATATTATGCGGATGATTGACTGTCCATATTTGGAGAGACAGACTGTGGCATGCGGCTATTTGTCTACAACTGTGCTAACTGGTACTTCCTTAACACCGATATAGATAATCAAGGAACCGCATAGGACTTCTTGAAAGGAGGTTGGAATTAAGATCACATTGATACGATGTAAGTAGAGTATTGCCTAATTATCAATTGTCATGCTATATATGTCTCATATAATCTAACGATTTTGGGATGGGATTTCGGATGTACTGTACATTATTCATGTAGTCATATACCTTTTCTATACACATAACTGGCCACTCGAGCAGCCCGAAAGTTATGATAATCAACTGACCATATTTGTATCACAGAAGCATACTTCAAGTCATCATCATGCATTGTCTTAGGTAAGTGACAATCAGTGCGGTTTTGGACAGAACCACCATCACTTATAGACTTCCTTCGGCCTATACGAATAGCTAACGTATGAGGCAGGGGGAGAATCTCTACGTCATGCATGATAATCGGCCACCCAAGTAGTGAGAGCAATCGTGTCCTTAGTACAAAGCAATGATTGGAACAATGAATTGTCTTTATAACTTATATTATATTTATATTTTATTGTCATAATAATATATACTCTTTTGAATATCTATGAGTTACTTATATTATGATTTCTTATCTCTATCATTGTATACTATACTATGCACTTGGCATTAATTAAGTAAATAATTGATGGTAAGGCAATTCGCACTGAAAGTACTGGGCCTGTTCATTTTGCTCACCCCACTATATTAATACTTTCAGGAACGACTTGGCAGCTAAGGGAAAAGAAAAGGCTCGATCGATCAGGACCTATAAAGCCTCTTTAGCCTTGTGTGAGCCTTAACTTGTTGCTAATATAAACTCTATCTTTTTTTAAAAGTATTATATTTGTATCAAACAAGGATTTAATTGGGTATATATATAGTAATTCGGAACCCAAATGTTTTAATTTGTTTGTAAGACTTAACCACCTTCCATTTAATTTGATGTAGGAATGAGGAGGCAACTTTTGAATTATGCATTGTTAATGGCCTTTACACATTAATCGTAGATTATTATTGTCATATTGAGATCCATAGGTGTCCAAATCGCCTCGGCCCTTTTTTTTACTAAAGTTTGACTAGTCCGACGGGAGATGATCAGGAGCACCTTCCCCAACACCCCAAAGTAGTCTAATTCATTGCTTAACTCATTGGGTTATCTCGAGGGGTTAAGTAATGATTTAGGCCGAGCGACAACCTTATTGGAATAGGGGTCGTCACAATATATATAGATATATATATAAATCAACAGCTAAATCAAAGCAAAATCAAACTTAACCAAACACAATTCCATCCTGTTGATATGAATTTGTGGAGAACTCCCTCTCCATGCATCCAGCAAAATAATATCATATCGCGATCACATACTTAATTTTCAACAAGTAATCGATTCCTACATACTTTTTAGGTTTTCACTCTTGTTCACATAAAACTTTATAGGGAGATATCGATATCTTTATAAATATGAGCATAATTAATATCAAACCTCAAGTTTCATCTTCGCCAAATGCAGATGCGAAAGACGAGAGTCCATTAGCTTCCCACATTGTGCCGCACCCGAATTGTGACGGCAAGACTAATGGATCAAGATCAGTATGCGCGATTCCATTGAATTGCTGCTGCTGTTGTTGGTGCAGTTGGTTTGCAAACACATCCTCTTCAATCCAAGGATCCAAGTACGAACAGAAAACATCTTCACCACCAGTACCACCATCACAGTTACCACTATAGTGCACAAAATTGACACTATTTACATCACTATTATTTTCTTGTTCATTGTAGGTCCCTCGATTATTATCGCTTTGATCCAATCGCACTGCCACCACACCTAGATCACCCTCATCAGAAAAGTTCATTGTGGACGTCTTCACTGAATTGCGAGTAGGACGATAATCTTGATCATTATTAATAGCCTTACTAATCTCTTTCAGACCTGAATGAGAGAAATTAGGGTTTGTGTTGGATTTTGGTGGCCGAGATGTGGAACTAGGGTTAGGGTTTGATGTAGCACTCAATGGCCTGTGTGTTCTAGGGTCTACCCCTTGGCTTATCAACTTCTTGCTTAGATGGGTGTTCCAGTAGTTCTTGATCTCGTTATCAGTTCTCCCTGGAATCCTCCCCGCTATCAAAGCCCACCTACATAATTTTTTTTTTTTAAAAAAAAAGTATATATGCTAAATCAATTAATGAATGAATCATTTGATTTTTGTTTCATTATGTTTGTGAATGAAATGAAATGGAATTAACAGACTGATATAAATAATATTGAGACCTGTTGCCGAGAAGGAGGTGGAGGCGAAGAATGAGATCTTCTTCATCAGGAGTGATCTGGCCGCGCTTGACAGAGGGGCGGAGGTAGTTCATCCACCGGAGGCGGCAGCTCTTCCCACAGCGGAGGAGGCCGGCTCTCTTCGGCAACGTACGCCATTTTCCTTCTCCTTCTCTCCTTATGTAACTGCACAGAAGCTCATCTTCTTCGGGCGTCCATGGCCCTCTCTTCAGCCCCTCTTTGCTGCAACAAGGCGTCGTTGTAGTTGTCCTTGTCGTTGTCGTGGTTGTAGCAGCACTTGATGGATTTCTCATATTCAATACTATCTTCTTTAAATTCGGAGTTGATTCTCAATCTTCTGTGTCTTTCTATAGTACCTATTTCGGTTTATGCAGATCCTTCTGTGTACTTTTGTTTGTCTGTCTTTTTAACTATATTTATTTATTTATTTATTTATTTATATTTATTTATTTATTTATTTATTTATTTATTTATTTATTTTCCTTAAGAGATATGAAGAGGAAAGGAGAGAACGAGATGGAGAGATGGGGGGGGCCACAAACACCGCATGAAGATGGACAAAGTTACAATTATCTGTACATAGTTTTACCATCCTACTGGAACATCGATCAACATGAGTATTGGCCATAGGTCGGTGCAGTTCATGCATATGATCTCACTTTCTTTTTATATTAATTATTGCTCTAGTGCACGTGTTTAATATATTTTTAAGGTGCTTTGCGTCTCAATTAAGTGCGGACTCATAATTAAGTCAAAAAAAGTGCCGACTCTCTAATAATTTTTTTTTATTTGGTTTCTCATGTAGTAATCCTGGTTGATAAATTTACTTTTGAACATTGTTAAGCCCCATATATAAGAGTGGCCTCCTAACCTAATTAATTACCTAACTTTAAATCAAAAGCTTACTTAATTAAGGTCTCTAATTTGCCACTCAACATACCGATTTGTTAAGGGAGCTACTAGCACTCTTACTTAATTAGAGCTACACCACAGGCTGTAATTAGTGCACTCCAAAAAAAGTCAAACTTAAGAAAAGTCAATCCTACTACAAAGTGACTCTTGTGCCATTAGTGCACCCCCACTACACTTTCCACTCGTTTTATGCACCCTATCATCATCCATCCACACACTCTTTTCTTGTGATTTGTACTCATTATCAAATGGTTCCGCCTTGCAGGTACGAATCTTTTGTTGGAGAGTCGGTCAGAGCCTATCAAACCTCTAGTTGAAGAGTTAGTCACAGCCTGCCGAACCTTTAATTGGAGAGTCGGTCGGAACCCACCGAACCTTTAGGTCGGCAGTTGTCAACTAAATCTCACCAAAGAGGTTCGATTGGACAACACCGAGCCTAAAGGATAAGTCTCGGCCATGTCATTGAACTTAAAATAGATGTCTTAACCAAGTTTTTGAAATTGGGTGTTTCTGTTCGTATGAAGGGGTATTTTAGTAAAAATGTAGGGTGCACTTATAAATTGAAATTTAAATTTGGAGTGCCACACATAATCGGTGTGCACTAAATAAATAGTGGGGTGCTTAGCTGAGCTCATTAATTAAGTGCATGTAACAAAAATTACGTACAAAATTAACCTTGTCAAATTAAGAAAAATAAAGGAAGTCTACTTAATTAACTAGCCAACTAATTAAGTAAGTAGCTCACTAGTTTGGTATAAGAGTTCACTCGTATAAGAGGTTGAGGTTAATCTAGTCCCAACTGGTTTGATTATAATTTAATTCTTATCAAAAGAAGTAGAAAATCAATCAGTAGAACTGGAGCTTAATAATTCATTCTTTAATCATAAATATATAGCAATTCATCATGGGTATTCAAATGATATATATATATATATAAACATTGAAAGAGAAAAATTCAATATTTCAAATACATTTTTAATTGTATATACGTTGGACTGTTCTTCAATTCACATGTCAAAGGAGACATCAATATTTCCTATGGCTAGGGGCGCCTTATCGTGGTCCACGTGTTTTCTTTACAGGTGGTTTTTGGGTCCAATTACTTTGATGAAGTTTCATAGTCTAATTAATTAGAAAGTGCAATGCTTAATATATAAGAAAATGATTTGTTGACATTTCTCATGATACAAAATGATCGTATCGTCATACGTATTTAATTTTAAATGATTGTTGATGGGACTCATTACAGACAAAAGTTAAACATGTGTGTGTCACGTGTGCCGTGCGCGACGATTTATTTACAAAAAGTGTCACCACATCATCTTCCTAATATATATGCCATCACATTGCATTTTGAATTGCCTTTCACAGTTCACAGTACTTGTCAACTTGTGACATTTTCGAATGCCGGACTCCGTAAGCCTTGTGGACGTGGCATGAGTTATCTAGGAGGGGCATTTTGGTAATCAAACTTCTCCTGGCCAGGAGGGTGGCACTTTCCAGTCGCGCGCCGTTGGGTAGGCTTTGTTTGTTATACTATGTACTTTCCATTTGCAAGTCAACTCTTACTTATCCAAATCTTATTATCTACATTGGAGTTAATTTCACACATCATCATTGTACGTTATTATTTGTAATATTTTAGTTACTAAACTTAAATTTATAATAATATGATCATTCAACTTAGCAATTCGTAATAACTTAGTTACTAAACTTTAAATTTTGTAACACAAAAGTCATTCTGATGGCTTTTCAATTTAAGGTCCTGAGCTCTAGTGAGACTGATGATGTAGTGCCCAGTAGCATTACACCACAATCACTAAACTTCATGTGAAATGTTAGTAGAATTTGTAGTTATCTTAGATATGGTTTCTTATTTGGTCTTATCTTTTCTTGATACTTATCTCTTAGATATACATAAATACATGTAACCTTCTACTCTATTCTTTATCAAATAAAGCTCTCGTTATTAAGAAACTTTCATGGTATCAGAGCCCTAGATGCCCTAGGTGCGTCTCCATTCTACTCCGTCGACTTCCGTTTGTGTGCTCGTTGTCTCTGCAGTCGACATCCGCTCTGCCCGTGCACATCGTTGTGCACACTGCGCTGGCCGTTGTTTAACCAGTTCGTCTCTATCAGTTCGTGAGCCCGAGAAATCAGTTCATGCGTGTCGTCTTCTACATCAGCCTCTCCCCGTCAACCCGTGCGTGTCGTGTGTCATCCCATCCGTACGTATCAGCCGTTCGTCCATCAGAATCACCCACCCATCTTGTGCGAGTCGTGTGTCATCCCATCAGAAAGAAATTCTTGCATGCCGTCCTCCGCATCAGCCTCTCTCTGTCAACCAGTGCATGTCGTATGTCATCCCATCTGCACGCATCACCCGCTCATCCCATCCATCCATATCAGCTCTACGTATCCCTACCCACCAGCCGCACACACCAGTTTTTTCCTTAGCATCAGCCGCCCACGCGCATTAGCCGCACACACTAAATCGTGCACACCGACTGCGCGCATCTATGTTCATTTGTTCTTCACACACCAGCCGATTTCTTTCCTTGATTGGTATATCTAATAGAGGAGAAAATTGAGGTATCCCGATCAATCTCAACAATTCTAGATGGTTCTAATTATCCGTTGTGGTCGCTGCTGATCAAGAGTTTTTTGATTGGCCAAAAGCTTTGGCGTATTGTGACGGGAGATATCGTCAAGCCTGAATAAAGTGAAAAGGAACATGACAACAAGTTTCTAGATCGTGTTAAAGATTGGGAGAGTAGAAATCATAAGATCATCACTTAGTTCAGTAACACTACTACTCCCTCTATTCATATTCAATTTGTTGAGTTTGATACTGCTAAAGATGTTTGGGAGTTTTTGTTTATTAGATACAAGGTTTCTAGTTTGGTAGAGCATTACCAGTTATTTACTAATCTGAACAATTTGAAACAAGATCGTGGTCAGTCAATTAATGATTTTCTAGTCCTCATTCAGCCAATCTGGAATCAGTTACAGCAAGTTCAAATCACTCAGGATCACCTTCATCTCATACAAATATTGATGGCTCTTCGTCCTAAGTATGAGTCAGTTTGTGTAGCCTTGCTACATCATGATTCATTGCCCTCTTTTAATGCAGTTGTCAAAGAAATCTTATTTGAAAAAACCAGACTGGAATTGGTTAAATCTCCTTCCACTTCCTCAGATCTTGCTCTAGCAATTAATTCATCACACTCGAAGTCTAGATCCTCATTTTGCAAGAATTGCAAAGGAACCGGTCAGGCGTATACTAATTGTCCTACTATTGAATGTAGGTATTATCACGAGCGTGGTCACATAGTGTCGAACTGTCCAACCCGTCCTCCTCGTCCCAAAAGTGTTTCAAAGCCTACATCTAAGACCGGTTCTTCTATTGTTGTCTCTGATGGCATCCTCTCCTACCATGCCTTTGAGTGAAATAGAAGCACTCCTCAAATAGGTGATGTCCCGAAAAGCCACTACCTTATCTGTTACCCCAAGTATATCTTGGTTTCTTGATTCTGATTGTTGTAACCATTCGACCTCTTAGTTATGTGTTCTTCCAATTGCAAAATTACTCAATCTTTTTCTTTTATTCAAACTGCAAATGGAAGTTATATGTCTATTACTCACACATGAACTGTTTTACTCCCCACGTAACTTTTCCTGACACTCATTGTGTCCCAGATCTTGCCTTAAATTTAGTTTCAGTTGGTCAGTTATGCGATAATGGCTTATATGTATCTTTTTCTCCTAATGGTTATCAGGTTCAGGATTTTCAGACAGGTCATATTCTTGGAAATGGGATCAAGGCGGGACGATTATTTGAGTTCATATCTCTTCATTTGCCTCCTTAAAAGTTCTTTGATGTTGTTTCCTCACCCTCGGTTTACGAATGTCATTTTCGTCTAGGTCATGCATCTACCAGTAAACTTTGCACTATTATTTCTAATGGGTCATTAGGTGTTTTAAAATTTCAGTCTTTTGATTGTATGCATTGCCAATTGGCTAAACAACCTTCATCTTCTTTCAATCTTAGTAATTCTATTTCAAATATTCCATTTGGTTTAATTCATTCTGACATTTGGGGTTCGACACCCATTTTCACTATTAATGGTTATCATTATTTTGTGTTATTTATTAATGATTATTCCTGTTTTACTTGTATTATTTTCTAAAGCATAAGTTTAAGCTATCCCATATTTATATCGAAATTGTAACCATGATTAAAACTCAATTTTCAAGTTCATCAAAATATTTCGTACTGACAATGCTTTAGAATATCAAGATTTTGTTCTTCTTGACTTTCTTAAGTAACAAGGTATTGTTGTTCAACGCTCTTGCCCTTATACCTCGCAACAAAATGGCAGAGCTGAAAGAAAACATCGTCATATTTTAGACTCTGTTCGTGCTCAACTTCTTTCGACATCATTTCCGAAAAATTTTTGGGGCGAGGCTACCCTGACGTGTGTTTATACCATAAATCGACTTCCTACTCTGATTTTACAAAACATCTCCCTTTTTGAATGATTATATGGTAAAGCACTAGATTATACTAATCTTGAATTTTTGGTAGTGCCTGTTTTGTTCTTCTCAATCCTCCTGAGCATACTAAACTTGAGCCACGTGCTCGTCTCTATTGTTTTCATGGGTATGGAGTTGAACATAAAGGCTATCAGTATTGGGATCCGATTTCTCAGAGATTGCGAATCTCCACGCATGTCACTTTTTGGGAACATACAATAGTTTTCAAACTATCCAAGTTTGATACTTCCCTCTCTAGTTCTCAGTTTTTCTTCACTAACTCATCTATCGAGCTTTATTCCTCTTATAATGCAGGTACTACAGTTGAGCTCAATGATTGCACCACCAGTCCAACATTTGTTCCTGTAGAATCTGCTTCTTCTGATGATCTTGTTCCTCCTCCTCGTCATTCCGAAAGGGTAACTGAACCTCCACTTTACCTTAAAGATTATCATTGCTTCTCTATCATTTCTTCTTTACATGAGCCTTCCTCCTATCGAGGGGCTAAAACTGATCCTAATTGGCAACAAGCAATGTTAAAAGAATTGTGTGCCTTAGAAAAGACACACACTTGGGACTTAGTGGATCCTCCTTCAGGCAAGTCTCCTATTGGGTGCAAATGGGTTTATAAGAAAAAAACTCATTTTGATGGATCTGTTGAGCGTCATAAGGCCCGTCTAGTTGCGAAAGGTTATACATAGGAATATGACATCGACTATGAAGAGACATTTGCTCTTGTGGCTAAGTTAATGTCTGTCCGGAGCTTGTTAGCAGTTGCTACTATCAAACACTGGTATTTTTTTCAAATGGATGTTAAGAATGCATTTCTTAATGGCGAAATTGCCAAAGAAGTTTATATGCATCCTCCTCCTGGATATGCACCTTCTCCAAATCAAGTTTCTCTCTTATGACGAGCATTGTATGGACTTAAGCAAGCTCCTCATTCTTGGTTTACAAATTTTAGTACGACCATCACAAAATTCGATTTTACATCTAAGTCCTCATGACTCGGCCTTGTTTACCCGCCACTCAAATAAACGGATAGTTCTTCTTCTGCTATATGTTGATGATATGATTATCACTAAGATGACTTTGCTGGCATTTATGAACTCCAACACTATCTCCAGTGGCATTTTAAGATGAAGGATTTGGGCATCCTAAGTTATTTTTTGGGACTTGAAGTAACATCTACTTCAAACGGCTATTATCAATCACAGGCAAAATATGTATCAGACTTGATTTCTAGCTCTGTGATTATTGTTGCCAAAATTAATTCCACCCCTTTAGATGTAAATGTTAAGTTGACTCCATTTAATGGTACACTTTTTCCAGATCCTACTTTATATCGTCAACTTGTTGGTAGTCTGGTTTATCTTATAGTCAGTTGACCTTGCATATACTGTTCATATTTTTAGCCAGTTCATGTTTGCACCTCGTACTACTCACTTCACAGTTGTTCTTCGTATTCTCCGATATGTTAAAGGCACTTTGTTTCATGGTCTGCACTTCTCTACCACCTTTTCTTTAGTTTTATCTAGTTATTCAAATGTCGATTGGGTTGGTGATCCGACTGATCATCGCTCTACTACTGGTTATTATTTCTTTTCGGGCACTTCTCTTATATCTTGGCGAAGTACGAAGCAAATAATGACTTGACACTCTAGTACAGAATCTGAGTATCGAGCACTTGCTGATGCTACATTTGAATTACTCTAGCTTCGTTAGTTACTTGAGGATATAGGAGTGAATCATTCCTCAGCTACTCACTTACATTGTGACAATCGTAGTGCAATTCAAATTGCTCATAATGATGTCTTTCATGAGCACGTGAAACACATTGAGAATGATTGTCATTTTGTCCGCCAACACCTCCTCCGAGGCACACTTCAGCTTATCGCATTTTCTTTCGTTAATCAGACAGCAGACATATTCACCAAAGCTCATCTTTCGGGATACTTTTATGACTTAATTGGCAAACTCAAATTGGTATCCACAAACCCATCTTGAGTTTGAAGGAGGGTGTTAATAGAATTTGTAGTATCCACAAATATGGTTTCCTATTTGGTCTTATCTTTTCTTGATACTTATCTCTTAGATGTATATAAATACATGTAACCTTCTACTCTATTCTTTATCAAATAAAGCTCTCGTTCTCAAGAAACTCTCATGAAAAAATAGTCCAACTGACATGTCTGACCAAAAAGCCATTGGAATGACTTTTTTGTTAAACAATATAAAGTTCAATGACTAAGTTGTTACAAATCACAAAGTTGAGTTACCATATTGTTACAAATCATAAAGTTGGATGACCATCGGTAAAATTACCCCCAATAATTGTATTGGTAAATTTTAGCACATGATTGTTTTTGTGTCTTCAATTTTTCACCAATTGGTTAACTAGGATCTACTCAAGTTCATATATAAACCAATTACTACGGTTTCACACGACTCATCATATATATAGCTATTATTATTATTTATATTTATATTTGTTTAACGTAAGAACTAAGATACACTTGTTATCATGATTAATAATCTATATAACACCTTAATTCAATTATGAAATTAATAAACACATACCTCATTCCATTACTATCTAATTTGAGTGTGTGTTTTTCTCCTCTCTCCTTCTTTTTCATTAATTGTGTATTTGATCTAAATGGTAATATCTACTTTTATATGATAACCAACATTAAGTTATTACCACGTTAGTTACTTTTTTTTAAGCCCAAACAAGCAGATTTCATTTCAACAACCGAGATCAGTAATTACATCATATGAGATGATAGTAGGAATGGCATCAAGCCAAGTACATGACATATTTGTTTCAAAAGCTATTTGCGCCAAGGTATGAGCTTCCTCGTAGCCCATTCTAGGGATATATATAAAGTGATTTTGAGAAGGTGCATTAGGGTTGAGAAAAATCTCTTGCACCAGGAGTTCAATAGCTCCACGTGTCTAATGCTAGTGTAATGTGTGGATGGCATTAGTTGCATCACTCCCAATGGAGATGCAATCAGGTGGAACCAACGAGGCTAGTGACAACACCTCTCTCACTGCCACTGCTTCGACAATCTCTAGTGTGACCATCCCCTCCATTCGCTTGGAGAACACGACGACGACCTATCCATCATGATTGTGTAACACTCCCCTTACTCCAAAAGCTCGAGAACACTTCATTACCGAGGCATCAACATTGATTTTATACTGTCCAAGTGGAAGTTTCCAACCTGTGGGAGCTGACAGTGAGCGTGATTGTGGGTGATGCTATTCTCGAGCACTCTGGCACTCCTCAAGCCATAAAGCAAGTTGGTTCCAATCCAGCTCCTTAGTGTTTTTCTTTAGAGGGTCAAATAACTTCTAATTCTTCGCTTCCACACTAACCATAGGGTAACAGTTAACAGGGGCAGGTGATCTTTGATTGAGGAAGAGAAGTTGGAGTTTAGGATGTCAGGCTCCAATTGTTTCATGGCCAAAAATAGTAAGGTAGATCTGAACATCGAAACAAAACATGCATCGTCAACTCACTCTCAGATTGGCAAAGTGGGCATAAATCATCAGGTTTGATCTTTTATCTTCTCAGGTTTGCAGATGAGGGTAGAATGTCATGGTAGAGCCAAGAGAGCCTACTTTTTCGGGGAACATCCATGGACCAGAGATGATTCCATCAAGAAAAGACTTGGGTCGAGCATGAAGGTTTGCCTTCAAATTTCAACTCCATAGCACTTTGATACCCTGATTTTATTGTGTAAATGCGATTTTTCTCAAAATTCCAGTCTAAGTGGTTTTTTTTATCTATTATTGTAAGGGGAATGGCTAGGATTACGAATTGATCTTGCCACAAGGACAGGCGTAACAACTCAGGGCTTCAGGTGCGAGATGGTGTAATGAGGACGTTCACCCAGATTACTCTATCAGTCGGACTAGAGATCACCTTCAGAGTATTCCCACGAGGTAGCCATGGATCCTCATAATTAACTTGAATTGAATTTCCTTTTCTGACACTCTAGATAAGTCCTGTTTTCAATAAATATTTGCTCTAGAGGATGCTTTTCCATAGGTATTAGGAGTCACTTTGCTGAGAAGTTCATGTAGAGTCATGAGAATATACACAACATTATTGCTACTTAGGAACACATGAGAGCCTTCATTTCTTCAACACTACTTTTAGGAGAGGCAGATGACTGGTGGACTATGATGGTAACTGTCACAGGGCCAATGAAAGAGGGGTTTTTCACTAGGAAAATTTTCTCTCGATTGAACCTGCGGTGCCTAAGGGCCACCTTAGTTCAGCACGCCAATACTCGAATTAAAGGGACAGCAAGCAATAGGCAACAAGGAAACGTTTACTAGCTCTCAATTGGAATTACAACTGTGGAACTCTGTGCTTCCCCAAGCTCAGAGCCCTTGGCTTTATAGACTAGCCATTAGGTAGTTACATAACCAACTAGGACACATGTCCAGTGTAGATCAATCCATAGACCTGGTAAATTGCCACTCTCTTAGTGGTCAAGGCGATTCTTGCCGAACCGCCTTGTTCCCTCTCGCCACCTGGTTCCGTAACCGCCTTCATTACTGGGTCAGTTAGTACATGCTCCATGTATTCGGGACAAGTCTGGACGTGGCTTGGTCATGGCCCGGCCATGACCAAGGTAGTTCCCCAACTACCTCGACTTGGTCTTCCACGTTTCAAGGGACGTGGTTCATGCTTCTCTAAGGGACAGGGACTGCGTCTCGTGGTGCCTGGCCTTGTCCAGGCACATAGGGTGCTAAGTCGGGGCTCGGGGTCGAGTCCCACCGACTCGGGGTGGCCGGACCATGGTCCGTGGGTCTTCGCCTTGGCATGGTGCCCAAGGCGTGCACGAGGGCCT
This sequence comes from Stephania japonica, assembly GCA_039657345.1. Lineage (NCBI taxonomy): Eukaryota > Viridiplantae > Streptophyta > Magnoliopsida > Ranunculales > Menispermaceae > Stephania > Stephania japonica. Next base: position 15,233,920 of record CM077560.1, on the reverse strand, counting down.
TCCTTGTCACTGTTGTCCATGCCACCCCTAGGAGAGAGCCCACCTCCCCTTATAGTAGATGTTAAGCCGTTTCCCCAGCTCCAATAGGAAACATCCCAAAATGAGACCAAGCGTACTTTGACCAGGGTCAATGCCCGAGTCAAGGAAAGTCAACTGTTGTGCCAAGGCCTTGCCTTGGTCTTGGCCTAGCCTTGCCTTGGTCTGGCCTGGCCTTGCCTTGGCCTTGCCTTGCTGTGCCTTGGCCTTGTCGTGCCTTGCCTTGCCTTGCCTTGCCTTGCCTTGCCTTGCTTTGCCTTGCCTTGCCTTGCCTTGCCTTAGCCTGGCCTTGCCCAAGCCTTGCCAAGTCTTGCTCAGCCTTGCCTAGGCCTAGCCTCACCTTGCCTTGGCCTCGCCTTGGCCTGCCTTGCCTTGCCCGTGCCTTGCCCAGCTTTGCCAAGCCTTGCCCTTGCATTGCCCAGCTTTGCCAAGCCTTGCCCAGCCTTACCCAGCTTTGCCTAGGCCTAGCCTCGCCTTTCCTTGGCCTCACCTTGGCCTGCCTAGGCCTTGGCCTGGCCCAGCCTTACCAAGCCTTGCCCACTTAGGCACGAGCCATGTACTACCCCAATCCGACTTTGGAGTTCACCGAAACCTCCCGAATCCACCGAGACTCGATCATCTGCTGAGTTATCATGCTGCCCAGCCCAGCATGCTCATATCCAGCTTATTGGGGTGGTAACAAACCTCCCCCGGCCGAAATGTTCGATGCCCTCATCGAACTGCTCGGTTCTTGCCGCTTCTGGTAGTCTGAGATCTCCTTTTCAAACTGCCATAGGGTAGTATCCCGCTCCCAAGTAGGTTCCTCCACATCAACCCACTTGATTAGGTAGAAAATCCGCCTATTTTTCTTACTTTGTCCACGCACCTCGTGGTTTAGAATCTGCTCGATCTCCCCTGCAAATTCCTTCCGTATCAAGGGTGGAGCACGTCTGCCTTCACTCCGCCCTGGATCCTCCTGATCTGAATGGAAAGGCTTGAGATAACTTACATGAAATGTAGGGTGTATCTTCAACCTTTCTGGTAGCTTTAGGCGATAAGCTACCCTCCCCACTCGATTGACCACCTCAAATGGTCCTTCGTATCGCTGCACCAGGCCCTTGTGTGTCTCCTTCTTGTTGAACTTCTTCAATATCTGAGGAGTAAGCTTCAACAAGACGAGATCTCCTTCCTGGAACTCTAAGGGTCGTCTGTGTTGGTCAACATACTTCTTCATCCTCCTGACAGCTTTGGCTAAACTGTCATGAGCTGCCTCCCTCAGCTCCTGCTTGTTCCTTGCAAACCGGTATCTTGCGGGGCTCGACCCCATCGACTTTGACTTGACTACTTCATGTGGAGTAGCCGGTTGTTGTCCTGTCGCCACCTCGAATGGACTCAGCTCCGTGGCTGAGCTTTTGTGCAGATTGTAACAAAATTGGGCTGTATCAAGTAAATCCACCCAATTCGTCTGACTGGCATTCACATAATGCCTGAGATAGTCCTCTAGCAAAGCATTGATTCTCTCCGTCTGCCCATCTGTTTGAGGATGGTTTGCTGTAGAAAACTTCAACTCTGATCCCATCAGATTGAATAGGGCAACCCAAAATCGCCCAGTGAACCGAGCGTCTCGATCACTGATGATGTCTTCAGGGATGCCCCAATACTTCGCCACATGCTTTAGGAACAATTCCGTTGTCATGTCTGCATCACAATTCTTTGAAGCAGCTATGAATGTAGCATACTTCGAGAATCGATCGACGACCACCACCGATACGCTGGTCATTCCCCGCACATCGGGAAGACCGGTGATGAAATCCATGGAGATGCTCGAAAGGGCCTCTCAGTATGGGTAGAGGCTCAAGCAACCACGGCGCCTTCCTCCTCTCCGTCTTGTCCTTTTGGCATACAAGACAAGTCCGCACGTACTGATCCACGTCCTCCTCCATCTTCGGCCAAAAGTAAGAACGTGATAAGAGGGCATAAGTGCGTTCCATGCCCGGATGCCCAGCCCACCGAGCATCATGTGTCTCCTTCAAGAGTAACCGCCTTAATCCACCTGTACTAGGGACATAAGGGCGTCCTCCTTTGGCATAGAGGACCCCATCATCACACCAGAACCTCCGAGTGACTCCCTCCGCTACTAGCTTTAGCAACTTCTTGCAAGTAGGATCTTTGTCGGTCTCCTCCTTGATACGAGGCAAGAATTCACCTTCCAGCCTCACTACTGCTGTCACCATCTCAGCCACCACCTTGCGACTGAGTGCATCCGGAACTGAATTGAGCCTACCAGGCTTGTGTTCGAATTGTAAATCGAACTCTGCAAGGAAATCCAACCATCTCGCCTGCTTCTGGTTGAGCTTTTTCCGGCTCATGAAGTAGGTGATTGCCGCATTGTCTGTCCGCACCACAAAACTGGCGGTTCCCAACAAGTAATGCCTCCAAAGATGGAGAGCATGAATCACGACTAGCATTTCCTTCTCGTGAGCGGGTACCTCTGCTCCGCATCCTTCGATTTCTGCTTTCAAAGGCAATGGGGTGTCCCTCCGGACAAGCACCGCCCCAATGCCCTATCTCGAAGCGTCGTATGCACCTCGAACGGTAGTTCGAAGTTTGGTAGTCCCAAAGATCGGTTCGAGGCAATGACCTGCCTCAACTCCGCCATAGCTTGGTTGCATCGATCCGTCCATGCCCAAGCTCGATCTTTCTTTAACAAGTCTGTCAGTGGCGCCACCTTCTGTGAGTAGCCCTCCACGAACCGCCGATAGTAATTTGCCAACCCCAAGAACGATCGCAACTCCGAGACCTTCGTGGGGTTTGGCCATTCCATGATAGCCCGCACCTTCTCTGGATCCATTTGCAATTTTCCCTGGCCTACAACATGACCAAGGAAAGAAATTGTTTGCGCAAAGACAAACTCACATTTCTCCTCTTTACATACAAATGGTTAGCCCTCAAGGTAGTCGAACCATCCGTAAGTGATCCACATGATCATGGAGGTTCGATCAGTAAATCACTATGTCGTCAAGATAAACAACGACAAATCTATCAATGAATTCTCTCAAGTACATCATTCATTAAATTACGAGAATGTAGCGGGAGCATTTGTCAAGCCAAATGGCATGACTAAGTACTCAAACGAACTATACCTAGTCACCATGCATTTGTCTTTGGAATGTCACGAGTTGCAATCCGAACTTGATAGTACCCGACCTCAAGTCCAGAACTTTGTAAAGTAGGCCGCACCGGATAATCGATCGAACAAGTACGCCTGAGGGGAATAGGGTACTTGTTCTTCACCGTCAACTTGTTTAGTGCCCCGTAGTCCACGCACATTCGAAGGGAACCATCGTGCTTGCGCTGAACAGGACCTGGTGCTCGTAAGGGGCCTTGGACTTGAATGAATCCAAAGATCCAACAACTCTTGCAGAATCGCTTCCTTAGCTCCTCCAACTCCTTTGGAGCCATTACATACGGGGCTTGTCTTTGGGGTTTTGAGCCGGGGATCAGCTCAATCTCATGGTCAATTTCCCTTTTGGGGGTAATTGCTTTGGCAACTCTGCCGGCATCACGTCTCCAAAGTCCTCTAGCACTTCGGCGACTACATCGGGGATCTTTGATGTCGTTCTTGCCTTGGTCTCCACCAAGGCTGCTAGGAATGTGGGTTCTCTCTTCCTCAGTCCATTTTTCACCTGAATGGCTGAAAGATGGGATAGCTTCGTCTTCTCCTTTCCTGCAATTGTGTTAGTCGCAGGGGCAAAACAAGGATGGGACTTCTTCATCACGAACAGTCCTTTCAAGAACGGCATCAATGCAATGCTCCCCAAGTGCAAGAAGTCATTCCCTAGGATGACATCGAAATCATCCAAGGGAACAGCCATTAGGTTGATCTTTCCCTCCCAAGATCCAACCTTCAAATTCACATCAGTGGCCATACCTTGAATTCGTTTGGCCTCCGAATTCACTGCTTTCATTCGACTGGAGTTCTCAACGAGATCCAGTCCCAATTTTCCCACCATATGGTCTGCCACGAATGAGTGAGTAGCTCCCGAATCCACCATCGCCAAGACTCGTCTCTGGTTCACCTCAGCATCCACGTACATTAGCCCCTCCGAGGGGATCGTCTTGGCTTGCTGAATTGCATTCAGCAGTTGTAATGGGTTCATTCGGGGCTGGCCATCATCCTCCGCGATCAAGGCCGAAAGTTTCTCCTTCTTTGGGCAGTCTCGTGCCCTGTGAGGGCCATTACAAATAAAACAGTCCTTTCCTGCAGAACTTGATGAGGGCTTCGGGTCTGCTTTAGGTGCTGGTTTCGAGCTCGCCGGCTTAGGAGGAAAGGGCTTCTTCTCGCCCTTCTTCTGGTGGTTCTTGAACGGCTTCTTCTCCTTGTTCTTCCCTTCACTTGGGGAGGAACTAGTCTTGAAGTCCACAAGACTATCAGCAGCCGCAATTGCACCAGGCAAGTCCTTCACTCCTTGCCTCCTTAGCTCAGCTTGAGCCCAATACTGCAATCCCATGGTGAAATTGAAGAGTTTGTCCTCCTCCGACATGTTTTTGATGTCCAGCAGGAGGGAGGAAAACTCTTTCACATAGTCACGCACCGATCCCGTCTGTTTGAGCTTGCGCAAGGCCTCCCGCGCTTGCCAAGCTGCATTGGTAGGAAGGAATTGATCCTTCAATTCCCTCTTTAGCACCTCCCAATCTACAATTTTGGGCCTCCCCGCAGCCGCATCATCATCCACTCTGATTCTCCTCCGTGCCAACAGTAGCAAAGTACTGCTCCATGTCCCAAATGAAATTCTCAAGCTCCTTGGCACTCCGCTTGCCAGAGAATTTCTTTGGTTCCGGCACCTTTGTTCGGGGCTTTGCCGCAACAACACCCTCCGAGGTTCCGCCCACAGCTCGCTTGAGTAAGCTCACCTCCACAGCCATTGTCGAGGCTGTTTCGGTGGTAAGTTCTCCCACCGACCGCACATCGGCTACAAGCTCCTCAAATCTTGATTCCCACATGGCAATCATGGCCTCTTGTGACTCTCCCCTAGTCACCAAGGAAGCCACCAACATTTCCAAGGCTTCAATACGTCGAGACGTAGTTGAAGACTCCGCCAATTCCGCCGGAGTGGCCATTGTTGCTATCACATGCTCTAGGTGAGACACCCTCTCACCTAGATCGCTTCTTCTTCGGGTCGCCATTGTCTCCAAACGAGGCTCTGATACCAATTGTCACAGGGCCAATGAAAGAGGGGTTTTTCACTAGGAAAATTTTCTCTCGATTGAACCTGCGGTGCCTAAGGGCCACCTTAGTTCAGCACGCCAATACTCGAATTAAAGGGACAGCAAGCAATAGGCAACAAGGAAATGTTTACTAGCTCTCAATTGGAATTACAACTGTGGAACTCTGTGCTTCCCCAAGCTCAGAGCCCTTGGCTTTATAGACTAGCCATTAGGTAGTTACATAACCAACTAGGACACATGTCCAGTGTAGATCAATCCATAGACCTGGTAAATTGCCACTCTCTTAGTGGTCAAGGCAGTTGCCGAACTGCCTTGTTCCCTTGCTGCCACCTGGTTTTGTAACCGCCTCCATTACTGGGTCAGTTAGTACATGCTCCATGTATTCGGGACAAGTCTAGACGTGGCTTGGTCATGGCCCGGCCATGACCAAGGTAGTTCCCCAACTACCTCGACTTGGTCTTCCATGTTTCAAGGGACGTGGTTCATGCTTCTCTAAGGGACAGGGACTGCGTCTCGTGGTGCCTGGCCGTGTCCAGGCACGTAGGGTGCTAAGTCGGGGCTCGGGGTCGAGTCCCACCGACTCGGGGTGGCGGACCATGGTCGTGGGTCTTCGCCTTGGCATGGTGCCCAAGGCGTGCACGAGGCCTTCCTTGTCCTTGTTGCCCATGCCACCCCTAGGAGAGAGCCCACCTCCCCTTATAGTAGATGTTAAGCCGTTTCCCCAGCTCCAATAGGAAACATCCCAAAATGAGACCAAGCGTACTTTGACCAGGGTCAATGCCCGAGTCAAGGAAAGTCAACTGTTGTGCCAAGGCCTTGCCTTGGTCTTGGCCTGGCCTTGCCTTGGTCTGGCCTGGCCTTGCCTTGTTGTGCCTTGGCCTTGTCGTGCCTTGCCTTGCCTTGCCTTGCCTTGCCTTGGCCTGGCCTTGCCCAAGCCTTGCCAAGTCTTGCCCAGCCTTGCCTAGGCCTAGCCTCACCTTGCCTTAGCCTCGCCTTGGCCTGCCTTGCCTTGCCCGTGCCTTGCCCAGCTTTGCCAAGCCTTGCCCTTGCCTTGCCCAGCTTTGCCAAGCCTTGCCCAGCCTTGCCTCGCCTTGCCTAGGCCTAGCCTCGCCTTGCCTTGGCCTCGCCTTGGCCTGCCTAGGCCTTGGCCTGGCCCAGCCTTGCCAAGCCTTGCCCACTTAGGCACGAGCCATGTACTAAACCCCAATCCGACTTTGGAGTTCACCGAAACCTCCCGAGTCCACCGAGACTCGATCATCTGCTGAGTTATCATGCTGCCCAGCCCAGCATGCTCATATCCAGCTTATTGGGGTGGTAACAGTAACCGCATCCCTAGGATTGGGGGAACTTTAAGAGGCAGTTTAACGTTAAGTATTTTCCGCCCACAGTGTTGAGGGAGAAGAGGAATGAGTTCATGGCTTTAAGACAGTATTCAGATGAGACTTTCATGGAGTACATGGGATGGTACTTACAGCTACTCTAGTATGTCGGAAGCTTAGCAAACACAAACATTGACCAGGTTTATTACTTAATGGATGGTTTGTTACCTAAAATTGGAGTTGTTATTGTCACCATCGAGTCCGAGACTTTACAAAGGGCTTATGAGGGGAGTTTAGCTAGGGATACTTATTTATGTACACATCCAGTAGAGGCTAGACTTGCTCAACCGGAGCTATGGTTAGAGCGCTAAATTGGATCAAATAGGAAGAGGAAGATGCACAAACATCAGGATGATATAAACAACAAGGCTCATAGTATGGGATCAATCGCACCACCACTACGACCTGCCCAAACAGTTTATCTTCCACCTGCACCAACATCGATTTATGTCAGCAGACCACAACAGGCTACCCTATCAGCACCACAGCCACTGAGGTAGTATACAAGATAGCAGAGATAAGGGTAGAGGCAGTGGACAAACGTAGTCACAGAGGTCCGGACAGGCGCAGAAGCAGAGGTTAGGGACAGACTTAAATATTTGGATAAGGACAAAGATACAAGATTCCACCAAGATCAGGGATTCATAGGGCATGTTTTAAGTGCAGTCAGACAGGTCATTTATAGTAAAGGTGTATACAAATGGGCAGGGCACAGCTACACCAGTTGCAGTGTGAGAGAGTACATAATGTAGCCGAGCCAGATCAGGGAGTTTCCCATAACCTTATCAAGGGTAAGATTTTGATTTGCAATACATTGATGAATTCCATGATAGATTCTGGTTTGACTATTTCATTCATTTCTGGGCGCATGGTAGACATTTTAGGGTTGAGACCCGTTAGACTTAGTAAAACCTTGATCCTTAGCACAACTGTTGGGGACAAGATATACCCGAATATGATTTGTGAGGGTTGCATATAAAGGGGCACCGATTACTAGCAGATTTACGGGTAATAAGTTTTTTGAGTTCGATACTTTGCTTGGAATGGATTGGTTTATTGCATATCATGCTCACATTGATAGCTACGATAAGTTTGTCATGATTCATCTTCCAGATGGAACTAAGTTCAATTTTCATGGGACAGTGGGTCTACTTCCGATTATCAAGGGCAGGATAGCTACTAGTAAAGAGACCGAGACGTTTTCCAATGTTATGAGTACGACATAGAGGTTGGTGATCAGTATTGGGGACGTAACGGTAGTGTGTGAGTTCACAAATGTATTACTGGAGGATCTACCAGGACTACCTTCTCCTAGGGAGATTGACTTCATCATTGACTTAGTCATAGGGACCAAATCCATTTCCATACCGCTGTACAGGATGGCTTCTCGAAAGTTGGAGAAAATGAGGACCCAGTTAGATGAGTTATTAGAATTGGGGTTTATTCACCTGAGCATGTCATCGTGAGGTGCACCAGTCTTGTTTGTGAAGAAGAAATACAACAACCTGAGAATGTGTATTGATTATCGCCAGCTAAACCGAGTTACTATGAATAATAAGTACCCATTTCGTCACATTGATGATCTATTCGATAAGCTGATAAGAGCATAGTTGTTTCCAAGATTGACCCACGGTAAGGCTATAACCAGCTCAGGATTAGAGCTGAAGACAAGGATAAGATTGTGTTCAGTACGAGTTACGGCCACTACGAGTTTACAATTATGCAATTTGGGTTGACGAACACACCTGCTATGTTTATAGATCTCATGCACAGAGTAATGAGTGCATACCTGGATAGATTTATGATTGTGTTCATTAATGGTATTCTCATCTACTCTAGGAATCGTAAGATGACGAGGGACATCTCAGGCAAGACTTTTCTAAGGTTCCGCACCTATGACCCAACTGACACAAAAGAATGTGAACTTTGATTAGGATGACGGCTACAAGCTAGCATTCTTGACTTTGAAGGAGAAATTGACAACTGCACCAATTTTAGTACTGTTTGAGTAAGGGAAAGATTTGATTGTGTATACCGATGCATCGAAGATTGGCTTGAGTTATGTTATGATGGTGGAGGGTAAAATGAATGCAAACACATCTCGACAGCGCAAGGTTCATGAGAAGAATTATCTGACACATAACTTAGCGTTTAGCATTGTGGTATTTTCTTTGAAGATCTGGCGACATTAATAGTATAGTGTGAAGTTCACCTTATTTACTAACCATAGAAGTTTGAAGTACCTATTCTCCCAGAAGGACTTGAACTTGAAGCAAATAAATTAGTTAGAGTTCCTTAAACATTATGACTTTTCACTTGAGTATCATCTGGGGAAAGCCAACGTTATGGAAGATGTTTTGAGCAGGAAAGAGTCAGATGCAAAGGTACTAGTGTTTCATATGACTCATGAGTATGCATTACTCGAAGCAGTTGAGATAATGAGATCAGCTGATGCACCAAATACTATTAGGACATAGATTTGTGGGCAAATCAGGGCTCAGATTGTTTCCTTTCAAAGTGTACTTGGGGGCACCAGGTCAACGAGCAATATTAGTGGTTTAATAATATGGCTAGAGTTCAGATAATCCAGAATGGAGTTTGTCGATAGACTCATGTTTGAGATTTCAAAGACGATTGTAGATTCCATCAGTGGCTGAGATTCGCACTGAGATACTTTAGGAGGCTCATCGTTCGTGTTTCACTGTTCATCCAGGCCAAACCAAGATGTACACGGACATGCAATGTCTATTCTAGTGGTCAGGGATAAAGGCCGATGTTTCAGAGTATATTAGAGTGAGTGAGATATGCCAGCGGATTAAGGCAGAGCATAGGAGACCTGGAGGATTGTTGCAGTCACTTCCCATTCCTCAATGGAAATGGGAACACATAGCTATGGATCTCGTTAGTCGGTTGCCTCGATCTCCTCGCAGACATGACAATATTTGGGTGATTGTGGAGAGTTTAACTAAGTCTGCAAATTTCATACCGATTTCCACTACACACAAAATAGATAGATTGAGTAGCCTCTATGATAGTTAGATTACATAGGGTACCATTGTCAATTGTGTCAGACAGAGGACCGAAGTTTACTTCACAGATAAGGTAGAGCGTGCAGGCACAGTTTAGCACCAGACTTGATATGAATACAACGTATCATCCACATACAAACATACAGTCCGAGAGACTTATTTAAGTGCTAGAGGATATGCTCAAGATGTGTATACTAAAGTACGAAGGATCTTGGGAGGAGTATTTTCACTTGTGTAAGTTTGCCTACAACAGTTTCAAGACCAGTATTGGGATGACATCATTTGAGGCACTTTACAATAGGCCTTGTAGATCGTCGTCGTGTTAGGCAGAGCCCGAGGATGTAGTGACTGTAACGGCCCCAGTTCCCCACAAAATTGGGCCCCGCCCAGCCGAAGCCTACGTAGACCCCCGAGTCAGCCCTTACAAAGTTAACACAGACCTAATCAGCCTTCCTTTCTATTATTTACTGGTTATACAACAGAATTTAATAATTAAAGTCGAGTTAATCAAAATTTGCAAGTTTTTGCAGAAGCAATTTAACTTAAACAAATCAAATAACTCAAAAACTATAAAGTCAGGACAACCTATGGTGTGAAGCCCTGTATATATACAGTCACCTAATATAGGCGTTTTACCCCTACATGACTGTGGATCTGCACTAGGTCCAACACAAGAATGAAGAGCTCAGGTAAGTAAAACCCAATAGGATCTAAATGACATTTCAAAATAAATAAAGTAGTCTAAATTCATGCAAATAGAAAGAAAGCTATAAGGACGTATGAACAATAATAAGAATGTAAATGATCAATAACAACGATAAATGAGCATCCCCAAAAAAAATAGAGGAACTAAGTAGTCCTAATCACCGAGTACGGGTGTCACAGGATCAAGGCCATTAAGTAGCGGCAACACCAAGCAAATTTGAGCCTCGCGACACGGCAACGCCTGTTGTACCTACACCCTCGCGGATGAGAGATATCAAAGATAATCAGGATAAGAGCTTAACCCGATCACAGAATCAACCAGAGTAATGACTCGGGGTCATGGCTCTAGTAGCTAGCCGACAACCACTTCTCTAGAGACACTTGACTCCCTTGGCTCTCGGACACTCAAACAAAGTAGGAATTCTAAGAAAAGAGCATCGAAGCAATAAACAATAACATTTAAAATCTCAATGAAATTAATATGCATTTCCTAGCTAGTTTACTTAACTATAATCCGTGTTAATACATTTTCAGTCAACTATGCAACGCTACCAAATCAATCCCCAAACGCTCGTTAATGATTCACTAACTCCCTAATATTCATTTGGATCAATTTTGGTTGTGTTAGCGTATTATATACTCATTTTACAGTCTCATTTCAATTAAGCTTCAAAATATTCCGATCTGACCCCCGTCGTATACCCGACTATCATAATTAATTCCCTAAACCTTCATAATTTTGGTATCAGTGGGGATACCCAGGAGAGGTCTCCATGAAGTCTGAGAAAAATTGGACCCAATGGTCCAATTTTTTTTTCTTTTTTAAAAGAAATTGTGGTTTTTGGCATCGTGGGCATTTTGCCCAAATCTTCACCCACGATTGTGTTTCCGAGCCTATTTCATCATCCCATGGGCTTCTAGTACTACCATAGGTCACATCCAAACATCAAAATTCACCAACAAAACCTTATTCCACCAATTTACATCAAAAATCACCAATAACTGTAAAAATTTCACAAATTTCATAACCAACATCAAAACCAATACCTTGTACCTACAAAATTGATGTGATATACTATAATAACATCTCAACAAACCACAAAATCAGTGTTATGGGTTCCATCCAATTTTTTGATCAAAAATCCTAAAACTTATCTCAAATTTTTGGAAATTGGAAGAATAAGAAGGATCTTACCTTAATTGTTATTATTGAAGATCACAAGCCTCCCCAAATCCTTACGAATTCATCAAGACCCTCTCTTTTCTCCCCCTAATTTTTAGATTTTTGTGAGTTGGGTGTGAGAAATTTGGTCAAAACACCAATTTAGCCTTTTTATACTTTCTTTTCAACAAGTCCCAATATGTGTATCCTTAGGAGCATCTAATGGCACCAAATCAAGCCATCCAACTAATTTTATGACTTCCATGGAACACTTACATCTTAAACTTATTGTATTTGACTTTTTAATTCATGAATGTTTCGCGTCATAGCTCACACGCGAGGCGCTCCTTAACTTCTATTCACTAGGTTATGGTCGCATCGTCAATATTTTGTCAAAATTGTCTCAGTCGTTTGTAAAAACTATTTCTCAGTCCCCGTATACCCATATTTTGCTCGCCCGGTACTCATATCGACATATTTTCCTAAGGGAACCTTGCTCGAAACTTCAACACGATAATGAAAATGTACTAGCACATTTCGACAATAAGATTTCATATTCGGGTATAAAATACATAATACAAATACCAAACAAAAATAATATACCTTGGTGTCGACTCCTAATAATTGAAACAAGTACGCCATAACGCTTAGGTCCAACGGTACGACCCTGAAATGACACGTGGCACGAGTTAGAATTTCAGGGTCATTACAGACTTCTCAACTAATAAGAATTTCATCCTTGAAATTTACATCAAACTTAAGGTAAAAACTTACCGAAATTGAAATAAGTATAGGAAGTGCTCACGCATGTAAGACTCAAGCTTCCACATCAGTTCCTTGTTCCTTAATGTCTTCACCTTACGGTCCATTATTTGAATAGGTTGTTCCTCATACGTGGTGTCACCCCTCAAATCTATCTGACTCAGATCCATCGTTGGTTGTCTGCCCTCTTTCGGCCTGTCTAGTCAAATCATTGATATGTGAAACACGGGGTGAATCCCGGACAACTGAAGTGGTAACTCCAACTCATACGCAACCTTGCATATTCTTTCCTTCACTCTAAATAGACCAATAAATCTCGGCGCGAGCTTTCATTTGATTCCAAATCTCTTGTAACCCTTCCATGGGGAACCTTCAAATGTACATAGGATCCCTCGTCATACTCTAACTCACCCTGGTAATTATCGTAGTATTTTTTTCTTTCTCTCTAGCGCACCCTTCGGGCGTATTCTGATCAATCATATTTTCTCTATGTGATCCACTACAATCCGTAGCCCAATAACTACCACATCCTTAGGCTATTCCCAACTAGATGGAGATCTGCAATGCCTGCCATAAAATGCCTCAAACAGTGCCATCCTGATACTGGCCTAATAATTGTTATTGCAAGAAAATTCACACAAATGAAGATACTCCTCCCAAGAACAATTGTCCTCTAGTACACACATCCTCAGCATATCCTCAAGCACCTGGATCAGTCTCTCTAACTGTCCATCTATCTGTGGATGATAGGAAGTACTAAATTCCAACTGCGTGCCAAACTGTACCTGCATACTCTACCAAATCTGTTACGTAAATCATGGCCCTCTGGCTGACACAATCAACAATGGAACACTATGTAGTTAAACTATTTTTTCTCGTAAAAACTTGCTAACCTCTCCACTCAGTGTGTAGTAGAAATAAATAACAAGTGCATGAACTTAGTCAACCTATTCACAATTACCCAAATGCTATCATGGTGGAGCTAAGATTGAGGTAATCCACTGACGAAGTCCATGGCAACATGCTCTCACTTCCACCGAGGAATGGGAAGTGGTTGTAGTAACCCAACAGGTGTTCGATGCTCAGCCTTAACTCGCTAGCATATCTCACACGCTCGAGCATAGCCATTAACATCGGTCTTATCCCCGACCACCAGAAAAGACGACACACATCAGCATACACCTTGGTTCGATCAGGATAAATCGTAAAACATGAGTGGTGCGCCTCATGAAATATCTAATCACATATCGTAACCACTGATGGAAACCACAGTCTCCCTCTAAATCTTAGTCATGAGTCTGTCTAATCCGAATGATCGGGACTCTTAGCAAACTCATTTAACCACTGGTACTACTCATCTACTTGTTGACCTTCAAGTACACTCTAAATCGACACTGTCTAAATCATCATCTGCCTACAAATTAACACTTCGGTAGTTGTTGGTATATCAACTGAATACATCAACTCGATCGCCTCAAGTAAACCATATTCATGTGTCATATGGCACGTCACTACCTCTAAGTCAGACCCTATAGGGCTTAATGAGTTTGTCATGACATTGGTCTTCCCTGGGTGGTACTCCAATCAGAAATCATAGTTCTTGAGGAACTATAACCAACGCCTCTGTCGCATATTCAACTCTTTCTGAGTGAACAGGTTCTTCAAATATTTGTGGTCAATGAACAATGAGAATTTCTCTCCGTAGAGATAATGGCGTTAAATCTTCAGTGCAAAAACTACTACTGCTAACTCCAAGTTGTGAGTAAGGTGATTCTTCTAATGAATCTTCAGCTGTCGGGATGCATAGGCTATCACTTTACTATACTACATCAAAACATAACCCAAACCAACCTTAGAAGCATCGGTATTCACCTCAAAACCTTTCCATAAATCAGTTAGTACAAACATTGGTGCGGTAGTCAATGTTTCCGTCGAATTCATGAAGACTTGCTCACAACTGTCATTCCATTGAAAATTGACTTCCTTCTTCGTCAACTGCATAATCGGTGTTGCAATCTTGAAGATGTCTTGAACAAAATGTCTGTAATAACCTACCAATCCTAAAAAAATTGTGGATATCTGTCACAAATTTTTGTGTAGGCCAATCAATCACTACTCTGACCTTAATATGTTCCACTAACACGCCACTACCTCCAACGATTTGTCCAAGAAATCTGACCTCTGTAAGGAAAAAATCACGCTTACTGAACTTGGCATACAGTCTATGCTCCCTTAAGGTTTCTAAAATTGTCCTGAGGGGCTCCTCGTGATCCTCACAAGTCCTAGAGCAGATAAGAATGTTGTCGATGAACACTATAATGAACTTATCCAAATACTCCCTCAATATTCGATGCATGAGATCCATGAACATCACTGGGTTATTCATCAGCCCAAAAGGCATGATAGTAAACTGATAATGCCCGTATCTGGTGCGAAAAATAGACTTTTCCCTATCCACTGCTCTAATCCTCAACTAATGGTATTCGAATCTCAAATCAATCTTCGAGAACCACTGTGCTCCTGTCAGTTGGTCGAACCAGTCATCAATTAAGGGGAGTGGATATTTGTTCTTCACTATGACCCTGTTGAGCTGTCAATAATCAATACACAATCTCAGGCTGCCATCTTTTGTCTTCACAATCAAGACCGACGTGCCCCATGATGACATGCTCGGATAGATAAATCCCAACTCCAACAGCTCATCAAGCTAAGCTCTCGACTCCTCTAGCTCCTTATGAGCCATTCGATACGGCAGAATCAATACGGGTTTGGATCCGGGAACCAAATCAATGATGAAATCGATGTCTCTAGGAGGTAGTAATCCTGATAGCTCCACAGGAAACATATCCAGAAACTTGCATACAACAAGTATTTCCTCTATCCTAGTCTCAGTTCTCTTTGTCGTACTTATGATGTTAGCAAATGTCTCGACATCTAAGCTCGTAGCCACTCCACCTCTGGTAATCGACAATGTAATCGAAGTCCCCTGAAAATTAAACTCAGCACGATCTGGAAGCCTAAATGTCAAAATCTTACTGAAACAATTTAACTATGTGCGATACGAGGCTAACCAATTCATATCAAGGTGTCGAACTCTAGGAACTCTAATACTCTCAGATCTACTGGTAATTCATAACCCTCTATCTCCACCAAACAATTGACACATAATAGGTTCAGGTATATCATGTCTCCAGTTGTCATGCAAAGGATCAAGGATCTTTCTAGTCTAATGGGTCTCAAACCCAATACATCAAACATGCGACCAAAACTAAATGATACCGTAAAACCAGATACAGTCATAGTATGCATGAATCTATGACAAATGTAAATCGTACTCTCAATCAGGTTACGTATAGCAACCGGATCTAGTGCGATAACGGCACGAACCTGCTCTCAGCTCTGCTACGGCTAACCTTTGCCTAGTCGTGGACATGCACTGACAAAATGCCCTATCTGTCCACACTCAAAGCATGCATGATGTGGTCCTAGTCCTAATGGAATCCATTATCCTTTTCCTGTGTATGACTAGACCTCAGTCCCTGTCCCTACATCTGACTGGAACTCTGACCCTGTCCCAAGCCATATCTATGTCCTTGGCCCAATCTACATATCTGCCACTGACCATTACCCCTGCCTCTGCCACTGCCACTACCCTCAATTCATTGATATTGTTGTTTTTGCGGACCTGACTATGTGGTTTGCGGTAATGTACTGGCATAACTCCGTACCGATGCAAATGGTGTTGGCGCTGTACACGCTGGATAAGGCAGCGATGACACATATCCTACACTCTGGGCCTTACCTTTTGGTCTGGACTGTCGCGGTCTCTTCCTCCTCCTATTACCTCCAGGTCTAAAATCTGATTGCACCGATGTTGGGTCGTGACGACCTCATCGGGGTGCTCGATCAAGTATGTCTCACTAGCCAAATTCTTCTCGTAATCTACCTGTAGAGTCCCTGGGCCAATGGTCACCACCATGCCTCCAATATCTCTCAATAGACACTTAGTGAAGTAATTAGCCTGGTCAGCATTGGTGTCCGCTATGCCCCTAGCATACTCCAGCAACTACAAAACTTAACCCATATAATGCATCACTGACTCGCCAGTGTACTATCGGATGCTTTGGAACTCGGCTCTCTTCGTATTCATGATAGAAGGCGGGAAGTACTTCTGATTGAGTCTCATCTTGAACTCAACCCAGTCCCTGGGCTTACCCTTGGTAGCCACCATACAATGCCACCATGCATTAGCCTCTCCAAACATTGATGTTGATGATATGCTCAGCCTCATGTGCTCAGGAGTGGCCAATACATCATATATCTTCTCGTGGATCTTCATAAACTTCTCTGCTGCTTCGTGTATGTACCACCATAAAACTCAGCTAGGTGATGTCTTTAAAACTCGCGAGACTATCTCGTATTGGTTGTCGCCCTAGTACACGTTTCAGTGGGCGAAATCGACATATCCTCTGTCGATGTAATTGGTATAGGAGGTATTGTCTCAGTCTAAACCCATACTACCTCGACTATCATAGGTCCTGCAAGTACGATAAGAGCCGCTAGAGTGACCTGTACGTTAGGCACACTCCCCTCAGGTGTAACAGGCATTACTGATGTAAAAGGCGACAGTATAGCATGTGCCCTAAATATCTTGAGGATCTCCTCAAGTTGTTAGCTATGAGATGTGACCAGCTGGGACATATCATCTAGCCTCACCTGAACATCTCCCGAACCGCTACCGCTGGTCTAGGACTAATTGGCCATCGCAATCTACAATGAAAATGAATTCTCGATCAAGACATAGCTATCAATAGTAGTATAATACATTCCATCAAATAGCTTATTTAGTCCAAATTTTAATTTTCCCAACTCTCCTCACTTCCCTACTAAGACTTTGCCAGGATCATAGTGTTCCGCTCTAAGTTTCAACCGTGTCCTAACTCATTTATTGGTTTGTGTCTTATGATGGTTGTGGGTTAATCAATAGTTAGGTTTTAAAACCTTAGGCTCTAATACCAACTGTGATGGCCCCAATTCCTTACAAAACAGGGCCCCGCCCCTTCTAAGCCTATGTGAACCCCCAAGTCAGACCTCACAAGGTTAACGTAGACCTAGTCAACCTTCCTTTCCATTATTTACTAGTTATGCAGTAGAATTTAATATTTAAAGTTGACTTATTCAAGATTTACATGTTTACAACTTTTAGCGAAAGCAATTTAACATAAACAAATCAAATAACTCAAAAACCATAAAGTCAAGATAGTCTATGGTGTGGAACCCTGTGTATATACATTCAACATGTATATCAAGTAAAAAAGAGTGTAATGAAATCATATACATGTCCATATACGTCTTACAACCCCAAAATAACCTAATATATCAAAACAATATATGCAAGTAATACAAAAAGTAAGAAACCTACAAAACTATGAAAGGGAGGGCCACTCTAATGTCCTCAAAGCAAATCACCTAATATTGGCGCCTTACCCTTGCTCGATTGTGAATCTGCACTCCGTCAAACACAAGAATGACGAGCCCAGGTAAGTAAAAACATATAGGATATAAACGACATTTCGAAATAAGTAAAGCATTCTAAATGCATGCAAATAGAAAGAAAGTTGTAAGGACGCATGAACAATAATAAGACTGTGAATGATCAGTAACAACAATAAATAATCGTCCCGGAAACAAAATAGAGGCGCCAAGTAATCTTGACCACCGTGTACGGGTGTTACAGGGTCGAGGTCATTGAGTCGCGGCTACGCCAAGCAGATGATGGTGATTGCAAGTATAACGGTTCAATTGTAGTAATAACATATCAACTAATGTTGATTACGGATATCGTCCCACAGAGAAAGGTGTATGTGCTACTCATGTTCTTGTTCACTTTTTTTAAGAAGGGTTTTCTTTACTTTTTAAAAGTAAACTAAACTAATATAACTATCAAATTGATTGTTTATTGGTTATGTTCTTATATTGAAAAGATATCTTAGTTCACAACTTCACCCAAGCAATAAAATACTATGCATACCATAATTAAATCCATACTTCATTCATCTTCTATTTGTGTGTGTAATGTATAATTAAAATAGACATATTTCCTTCAAATTCACTTTAACCCATTATCGTAGTGAAAAAGATCCTAATGTGCAAAGTAGAATTCCACCTATCGGTGTGAATAACGTACGTCTCACAAAGCATAAAGTTCCAAATCTTTAGATACATGAACAATTAAGTTTACTATCCATGTCTTCCTAATCAACAACTATTTATCGATGTTATAATGTTTGATGGTTGTATTATTCATGTCCGGTTTAAAAGCTCCATGGCCAGGTTACTTCTAAATACCTATAATCAACAAATATGTGATCAAAATGTTCATGGCATTAAACATAGAATCAACACAAATTCTAACCATTACACATCTAAAATATTATAATCAAATCATTGCATAGTATTCATACCTTAGAATCCATTGATCCCTAAGATTAATAGACTACTCACTCATCATCATTAAAAACACACAAATTATAGTATTCATTGTAATCAAAGATTAAAATCAAATATAAACTTGAATTATATCAAAGAACAATACCAAATCACTAATCTTGGAGTATTTAATGTATTTCCTTCAAAACTCTTCTCAATAATCAAAACAAAATCTAAAATCTAGTGCTTTCTCTAATTCTATGATATTTTATTTGTGGCCTGCCTTGTTTACCATGTTCTAACCTCTATGTATATACCTAGACCTACTAAAAGTACAATTATGAACCCTAAATAACAATTTAAAATGAAATAGAAGTCCAAAACTTTCTAATTTTCAGTCTCATCGTCGTCCAATAATGATTTCAAGCCGTCCATGTTAAGCCACGGCGCCGCCACATTGCCAGCTTTGATGTCTGCAATTTTCTCCTCTCAGTAGTCTCGGTGTCGTCTGTATACCTGTCTGGCGTCGTCTGTACTAAGTCTAATTATGCACTTATCAAATACCCCCAAACTTAGGATTTTGGTAGTCTTGAGCAAAAGTATATTCTACTAAGAATACAAACTAATACTATTCTTATCTATATAATTCAATTTACATAGTTCATAGAGTATCTTTTACCATAAATGTCAAGTTAACAATTCACTCAAGAGTTTTTTTTTCTCAAAACTTAGCATTTCAAAATCAAGTAGCACATACAATAACTATAATTCACTTTTGAAACTCAAAATAGTTCACAACTAGAACCATCACTACTCACAAGTTTACTTTACCTCGACACTCAAGCAGCAAGTTTAAAACTTCATGATTTCTCATTAAGCTCAATAATTTACAAATAAGTATAAATCATACTATTGTTATAGACATTAATACTTCAAGAGTTTATGTGATTGTATAGAGTAGGAAAGAAAATAATATTCAATTAAGTTACTCGCACTCGAGCTAAAATTTTTTATTTGAAGAGTTTATGAATATCCTCCCTTTTTTCATAACTCATTTTTTTCTACTTCAGCCCTATTTTTAGAAATTTGGATTTTCTTTATATTTATTCTGTTATTTATCCCTTATCCATTTCCTTTAGATATTCCTCACATTTTTTCCCACTATAGATTTCCTGCTCCATTTCCTTTGGAATCTATAGGACTCTTATTTTTTATTTAATAAACTCTTGTTACCACTTCTCACTTTCATTTTAATTGAACAAAGTTTAAGATCCAACTTCTCATTAACACTATTGTCTATCTCTTCCCCTTTAAAGCATTAATTCTTTATACTTTACTAAACAAACATGATTAATACTTATTATAGAATTCTTTTAGAGATCTAACTTTTTTCACAAATAGTGTTCTGGTTTTCTCCTTACTTTTGTTTCAAGTAATAGCCTTCCCTATTCAAATTTCTAATCATGAAGTTATACCATTGTTGGCTACAATTTATTTTCTTCAAAAACAATTCAAAACACTTATCTTGAGTTTCATATCAAAAAAATATCGGTTTCTTACTCATCCTCAATTAAAGGCATATATAAACTTCAAATCAATCTTTCTACCCTTATATATACTATATATAACCTAATCTATACTACCTACATGCATACTTCTTATTTATTATTCATAAATATATACTATAAATACCACGATATACAAATGCATGAATAAATAGATGCAATACACTACCATTCTTTCTTCTTCCCCATTGCTTCAAAAATAAAAATTTTAGGTGAACCTGCAATATTTACCATTTTTGTTCTTTCTTTCCACTATCCATAGTGTTGATGCCCCAAACTTAAACCAAAGCTTTTCCTTAAGGTTTAAAAATAAGCCTGCAATATCAAAACACTATCCAACGCAACATATAATGCATGAAAAACATGATATAAAACATGAAAATAAAAAAATGCATAAAAACTTAAACTTGGTCTAAAATATCAAAAATATTCCAAAAATACTGATAAAAATAGGTACTAATGTGTCTCTCATCTCTCCAAGACATAAAGAAAACCTAAGACGCATACTCTATGACTCATCATCAGCAGCAGCAGCATCCCCCACAAAAGAAGGTGTCAAAGGATGTTCTCTCCTGTTGTTCCGCACCACCTATGGATCAAACTCGTAGTTTGGTGCCTTTGGAAATCTTATGGACCTATCAGTAGGTAGCATTCCTCTACTCCTCAGATATCTCGCTACATCTCTCTAATGATCAAAAAATAACATAAGATTTCTCTGCCCATTCAGTCTATCTTGGTTCATTCTCTCCCTGTCTTGCTCATACCTCAGCATGGCTTGTTTATATACCTCTCTATCCTCTCTATATTGTCGTCTCATCTCAGCTATACACATTCTCTACTTGTTAGGAGTCGAATCCTTAGGTGGCGGGATTAGTACCTGTGGTGGTGGAAGTGCTGGAAGAATCTCAGGACCTTCTAAATCCTCTTTTCCAATCACATGGTCTACAAAAGCGTAGCCCGCCACAAAATCATACTCGCTCTCTCTATCTCCATATCCCTTTTCTTCTAATTCTCGAGCAACCTCAATCGTTGCTCGTTGTACATCATCATCTTCATGTGCTTGCCTATCTAATTCATCTCTCTTTCTTGCTCATCTTCGAAGTCCTTCTATTTTGTGGGTGATTGTAACGTAGACATAAACTCCACATCCATTACTGCTTATGTTTCTATATCAAACTCTTCATCATCAAGCAATCTTACTCCAACTCTCAATCACAAGTGGGTTATGAGGATCGGAAAAGTCAAAATATTCTCTCTATTATAATTTTTTCTCTCAGTCACTTGAGAATTATTTCCCTTACATTAATCTTCCCATTCTTTGTAATCTCATACAAACAAGTTGCCTTTGGTTTGTTAATCTCTCCTTGTTGCGTAATGGAGTGAAGAAACTAAAAAGTTTTGCCACATTCTATAAACTTTGCGCACACTCCCCTTAAAAATCTTATTCGGCACATTTTCGGCTCCTATAATCCATCACCTTTTGTTTAGGGCAACTAATGCTTGCTCTATCGCACTAGTGGGATAAAGAATGTATAGTTTCTCATATAATTTGTCTGGGTAGGTGTAATCATCACCAGGAAATTCCAAGTAATATAACCCATAGAAAAGGTTTATTGCCCTATCAGTAAATGGTACTTTCACCCACACATGATCTCTTTTCTTTGTAAATCTTCCATTGGCATAAGACTTGTAGACAATGTCACGCACTCCACGAACTTCATTTTTTCTATAGTCATGTGTGAGTCGCTCTCATCCCTATTCCCTAATAAAATTATTAACTTTTCCATCATACTTTGTCAGAAGGTCTATGTCTCTTTCACAAATGAACTCTCTTCCTTTATTATCCTCATATCGTTTTTTAGCCTCTTGGTGTATAAATCTTTTTGACTTCAATGGCCTAGAAGCAACAGTTTCTCTCGCCCCAGAAGATGATGCCTCATGATCATTAGTCCTAGCTTGACTCGTTTGATTCCTTATCTTGGCCATCACAAAACTCAACAAGAATCCATAACAAACACAATCTTAATCCACGGGTCTTCAAATCACCTAAAAATCAAATTTTCATTCGCAATGGTCATTCATATACATTCAATTCATCGGGATTCACACTAAATCATAATAATCCTCAATATGCTACAAATCCACACACAACTTCAAATCATTCGTCAAAACTCCAATTTTCCACCATTCATTCAAGTTTCATCTCAAATATCAAAACTTCACAGCTACACTATAAAATTGAAATTTTACCTTAATGTCGGTCTCCTTTCAGGTGTAGAATACTTGTCCAACCTTTAATCGATCAAAGCCTTCTCACTTTGCACACAAATTCCTACCCTATTGCTCTATATGGTCACTTCACCAAATCGATGCACTAGCTCTCAAAAATTGTGTGAAACCAATGTCGCTTTCTTTTCGCTCTTAATCACCAGAAACACTCAAATCTATCCTAAAATTGTTTAATATGGATTTTGGTAGGGTTTAGGGTCGATTATGAGGGTTTGGTAGGGTTTTGAGTTGTGTTAGAATCCACAAAATGGGATTTAAAATCATCTATTCAACATCGGCGCCATCTGCTCATCAACAGACAATGTCGATTTTCAGCTCACGGTGCCGACACCACTTTCCCATTGTTTGGCTTATGAAACTGGCATAGTGCCACCTTGTACCCCACGACGCCGACTATAAATTCACGATTGTTACTTATCTTCTTCGCGACATTTTCCACACGCCATGTGTACTCGTACACGGTGTCAAATCCTCATAAAATACCATGTTTAAAATGAAATTAAAACTCAATATAAATATTACTCGTATTATGTTGCTTTGCTCGCCCTTACCACCATGACTCGTTTTGCTCTTTCCTCATGCATTGAGACTCCCCAAGCCGATTAAATTTTACTCGGAAAATGGTATTTCCTGTAACTTTCACAAAAAATTAGAACATACTACCACTCATTTAGATTATTATACTAATTACTAATAAACAAAAACTAAAATGTAAACAACTAAATTTTAAAACCCCTGGGTTGTCTCCCAGTACCGTTACTTTTTACGTCTTTAGCCTGACGCCTTCATTACTAATCTGAGTCTATGTCAAAGAATTTCATTGCCAAATCGAAGATAATGATATCATTCTCATTCGGATGGACTTCTTGACCTTCAACAAATATTATCATTTCACTGCCTGGTTTTTCGTCTATGCTCATTATGATCTTCCTATTTCTTACTATCATCTCAGCATTAGCCGTGTTCAAGAATGGTCTTCCTAACACCATATCAATGTCATCTCCCCTTTCATGATCCAATATCTTCTCCTATACCACTTGGTTTGACTAGGACAATTAACTGATTATCAAAGTTCCATGGACTGTCGTTGTAGATCTATTGACGATGCTCTTTAAATTTGAAGTCAAAATGAATACGCCCTCTCGTGAAACCATTTCCACATCAAAATCATTAATCATGTGCCACGAGCGCTTTATTGTCTCAATGAATCCCTCACGATTCATGGATCTATTGCCTGCAACTTTACCGACGAGACTTAGATCCAATTTGAGACTCCCTTCCTCATGGATTGCCTCCTCAACCTTAAGCACAAGAATATCCGTATTTATGAGGCCAGGGTGTAGGGGATAGTAGAAATGGGGAAGGAGGGAAGGAAAGGATAGGAAGATAGGTTAGGGGATGAAAGAGGAGATACTAATCGCACAGGGTGATGAAGTTTTTTCCTATCGCAAGGAAAGAGCTATCACCTTCCGAGGAGGCGAAGAGGTACAAGTTTGTATCATCCACATTAGTTACTTTTGAAGAGAGAGGAGAGGTTGGTTCGATATTTGGGTTTTATAATTTTAGACCCGGTTAGACCCGAACCAACCATGATCAGGGGCGAATCTGGAAAATCTTGCTAGTGGGGTGAACTTTTACCTAATTTTTTTCAAACAAATAATTATACTAGTAAAGAAATAAGTAGTATAATAAACTAATAATCATAATATTTTACAACATAAATTAAAAATAATGCTAAATTCTACGTGAAGGGAGTTGAATATTGTGATTTTGCATGTTTTGAAAAATGATGCAATATCTTTTCTTCATCTATGTCTGTAAATATGTCTAGCTCAATATAACACACCATTAAGTCATTCAACCATTCCTCACTTATCTTATTTCGCAATTTTGTCTTGATAATGTTCATTATCAAGAAAACACTTTCAACCATTGCAATTACCAGTGGTAAGATCAATGCTAACTCGATAAGGCGGTAAATCAATGGAAAAAATAAATGCTTTTGAGTATGAACCATCTTCATGGCAAGACTTGCAAGATCATTACAACCTAACAATGCATAACTTCTTCTCATATCATTAATGTATACTTGAAGTTGGTGTTCCAAGATTGCATAGTCATATGCAGAGAAACACTTAAGACACTCCAAACACATCATATTAGCAATTTCACATGCTATATTTATAATCTATCAGAAAGGTGTGTCGACTGTAGCCATAGAGGGTAGGGGCTGGGGGCGGCATAAAAATGTAAATATTAGTTTGATAATAATGTTATATCTTCATTGGCTCAAGCTAGCAATCATATTTTTTTTGGTTTATTATTTTAGGTCAACTAGAAATTGTGAGTGTATGTTCTACAAAAAAATAAAAAATTGTTAGTGTATGATGGAAGGAGTGAGTGTTTAGAGGTTTAATTCCTTATTTTGAAAGAAAAAAAAATTATTGTACTCTAAATTTCTATGAGTATGTTTTATAAAATTCACATTTTTTGTAAATTTATAAAATCAACCTGAGGATTGAAACCAACTCAACCCAAATTCATAGAGTTGGATTGGTTTGACTTTGAATAATCAATTAGTTCGGATTGATTCTTAAAAAAATTAGACCCGAACTATTTGATTTGGTTTTTGTTTTAGTTAGGTAAAATCTAAATCAACACAACCCTTGTACACCCCTAGGTATATGTACCTAGGTATTTAATTTGGTGTCCACGAATCTGTCCCTGCCCCCCTTCCCCCGAAACGTCTTTCCCTCCTCATAATCAATAGAATAATTGATAAGGTTAATAATATATGTATAGTGGAAACTCAAAAAAAATAAGTTTCTATATGGATTTAAGAAAACTAGATGGCATCCCGCGCTTCGTGCGCGGGCAAAACTAAATATCAAAATATTATATGAAAAAAAAATCATTGAAAAAAAACGTAAAAAGAATTATTATGTAATCTCTTATATGAACTCATGAAAGCCGCTCCTTTTAGGTCCCTCAACAATTAATAAAAAAAAAAACTTGCAAACACTTGCATATTTACAAATCTATACAAAAACATTAAATATTTGTAATATTGCATATAAATAGTCCTTAATATGGTTTCAAAAAAAAGTCCTTAATATAATTTTAAATGGCAATGGATCAAAAAAATTTGATATGTTAATTTCAAGGAAATAGTCAAAAATCTTAATTAATAGCTATTTTTGTATTTGATTGGCTAATTACTTTTTTCTCTTTCGACTTAATACCTATGACTTCTTAAACCTTACTTTTTGGCCAGTGACGCTTTATCAATACCAAAGATGTTTTGGCTTCGACTAATGAAATTTTAATTACATTAAAACTTTAGTTAGACAATTTTATACTAAGGGGGGTGTGTTCAATTGAGATTTTTAGAGACTTTTAGTTACTTTTATAAGTGAATGACTTTTACAGGGGTGTATTCAATTGAGATTTTTAGAGACTTTTAGTTACTTTTATTGACTAAAAAAGTTTAGGGATATTCAATTAAAACTTTTAGAGAGTCTCTAAAAGTTTGGTGTATTCAATGTAAACTTTTAGAGACTTTTAAAAAGTCTCTAAAAGTTTTGGAGTATTCAATTTAAACTTTTAGAGAGTCTCTAAAAGTAAGGGGTATTCAATTTGTTTAGAAGTTTGGTAGATTTGTGGGTTTGGATGACTTTTTGGGACTTTTCACCTAACCCTATATATGTTGAAAGTCTTCTCCATCTCTTTACCTCCACGAGAAACTTTTGGAGACTTTTTTTTCTTCTTCGTGGCCTCCCTCTCTCATCTCGAAATCTCTCTCGCTCTCTTTTTCTCTCTCGGTTGTCTGCGCTCCTCCATTCAACACTGCCTCGCTTCTCCATCGCAGCCTCGCTTCTCCATCGCTGCCTCGCGTCTCCATTATTTGCTTCAAGAGGTAACATCCAACGTCTCTCTCTCTCCCTCTCTCTCTCGCTTCTCCAACGTCTGATTCTCTTTGTAATGCATTCACAATGTGTTGCTTCTGTTTATTTGCTTTAATCCTAAACCCAAATATCTATACAAATAAGAGCCTACTTCGAGAGGAGGATTGAGGATTTGACGAGTGATTGGCCGAGGCAGGCCGTTGGGGACATTTTAATAGCGGTTTCTTAGGTTTTCTTTCTTGTATATACGTGGAGAGAGAAGTACGATTAGGGTTTCTGGGTTTTGGGAGCTAGCTTTACTTGGTGAAATATGAATTGGGTTTTTTGGGGAGGTAGAGAGGTGATTACAGAGTGGAAAGTTTGGATTTTTATGGTTTTTTAGTACAGATTTGAGTGATTTTTTATGATGATTCTGTGTAACGATTTTTTTTTTTCACTGTAAAGAATTCTCTGATAATAAATTGAATCTGAATTACTGTTTTTGGTTTTTTGATAGTCATTAGCTTGATTCAGTTTCAAATTTCTGTTAATTTGGTTGGTCTTGAGCTCAATAGAAACCTAAAGAAATTCGACTTGGAGTTAACTTGGGACACATTTATTCGGTTGTACTGAATCAAGCTCAATAGAAGAGTTTGATTTATGTAGCCAACCCTAATTAATTTGATATTGAGGCTATCTTGTAGAGTAGAGATTCCAATTGTTTGTGAAATTATAGGTTTGTGGTTTACTTAATTTCCTGATCAGTCAAGTATAAAAAGGGAAGTTGTGTTTCTGATTCATGTTTCAAAATGTTGAAGGAGATGAAACAATATTGTTTTTGCAATCTGTTTGAGAGTTGATTCTCTCCAACTTTTGTGCTTGTGTTTAATGAGAAGGTTTTCTTTTCAAGTGCCATTGTTGCATTAATCTCTTTCACTGTGTTTATAACTTCAACACTAATCAAAGAATCAATGTCATTATTGGTTGTCAAACTAGTGGCGTGTATTTACTTTAATCCTTTATGATGTATTGTTTCTTAAAGAACAAAAAAATGTGTTTTTATGTCTCCTTTGTTTTATAGTTACATTACAGATGAAGAGGCTTGTGTGGTTTGTCTTTGCATCTCCTGAATTTACACTAATCAAAGAACGTACTTTTCTCTCCACGTAATGCATTCACAATGAGAGCCCTCGAAATCGTCTTTTCTCCCCTTCTCTTCTTTGTGTGGTTTCTCTTTGCATCTCCTGAATTTATAGTAGCTGTCGATAGGAAAACCTACATTATTCACATGGACAAATCTATGATGCCCAAGGCATTTGCATTATGGACAAGATCCCAGAAAATGTATGCATTAAGGTCCTGGTATCATGGTTATGATTTAATTTTTGTTGGCTGAGTATTGTTGGTGTCTCTGTTTGTCCTTTTTCTTGCATTGAAAAACCTAATCAAACTAATTTTTATATATATGATTATAGTGCGATGGGAGACTCACAAGTAACTGTTGAAAACCAAAAAAAAAAAGGAAAAGGTGTGATAAAATATACTACATGGACCGCGGAAGAGAGCAATGAGTTGCTTAAATTGTTGGTTGATGCCGCAAATCGTGGATGGTGCGATAATAATGGTGTTTTTACTTAAGAAACCATTGAAAAAAAATACTTCCTGTCCTTAATGCAACACTTGGATGTGAAAAAAATTTCTCAAATTACAAAAGTCGATGGAAATGGTTCAAATACCGTTATCAAGGCTATGTTGAGCTTATGCATTGCAACTCTAAATTTGGATGGGATCACGTTACCAAAAAATTTACGGTAAGCAATGAAGTATGGGAGGAATACTTCAAGGTGAGATTTTTACTTATTCCATTAAGATATTGTACCGAAGCATGTATCAACTCTTTTTTGTTTTCGACCAGTCTCATCCTAATCAAAGACATTATCAGACGGATGCGTTTGCTGATTATGATGACTTAAGGATAATTATCGGAAATGCAACTGCTTAGGGGAGATACTCGATTGGACTTGGGGATGATACTGATGCGAGGACATTTGAAGTAGAGGAACCTAGTGGTGATGTATTGGAAGATCTTACTTACGACTATGATGTGGAGGCTTTTGTACAAAGAAACGAGCATCAACAGAAAAACCTATATCAACCTTTAACAGTTGGAAGCTTTAATGCGCCTCCAACAATTGAGCCAATGAATTTGGAGGTTCATTCAGTAACCAGAAAGAGGAACAGAGTTGAGAAAAAAGGAAATTTAGACTCAAGCAGAAATAATAATTTTCAAATGGATTCTTTGAATAAATTGACCGAAAAAATTTCTAGTTTTGCTGATCAGGTTGATAGATTTATGGCTAGAGACCAAGGATGTTGGAAGCTTATTAAGGAAATCCCAGATTTGAGTGATCGTACTCGTTTCAAGGTCCTCGAGTTGTTGAACACAAGAGCTAAAAAGATTGATTTTATGGAAATGTCTTCTGAAGAACGTTCTAAGTGGATAGCGTTTCAGTTGATAGAATAAGTAGTTATTTATTTTAGAATTTTTTTTGGCTTGCACTTAAAATTTATTATATTATTTTATTAATGACTATATTCGTATCTTATTAGTTAGAGATTTTTTTTTTCAGACTCCGCCAGAATGTTGGATTGATGAATAATACTTTGTTTGAAGTTAATAATATTTTTTAGTATTATTCAATATTGTCCTTGTCGACCATGATTTAAAATTCCACATGTTGAATGTTATATTTTTCGGCATGTTTAATTTTTTTTTTGATTTTAGGTGATATTATTTACATGATGTCTCATTTAAACATGCAAAGATATGATGAATCAAAGGAAGTGGAAATGGAAGAGAACGAGGTGGAAAAACTAACAGAGATACTTGAATTTTTGTTGGTTTCTATGCAAGCAATTCTACAAACATTGCATGAAGTTATACTTTCTATGTATTGTGAGCCCGTTACACGACCGTTAACCAGGCGCTCTGTAACTAGAAATGGGTCTGAATACATAGAAACAATATTGAACGAGGATGCAGAACATTTTCGACAAATTTATAGGATGTATCCTGACGTGATTCGAAAGTTATGCAAAATTATTAGAGAAAAAGCTCTGGTACATGATACACGATTTGTAACCATTAAAGAAATGTTGGCTACATTTTTACTCAATGTGGGTCAAAATTCTCGATATTGTTTGATTCGAAAAACCTTCAATAGATCGCATTTTAGCACCAGCCAAAGTTTCAACAAATTTTAAGGGCTCTGAACGTAATTGCAGTAGATATGATGACAAAGCCTAAATCATCTACCCCACAAATCATAAGAGATAGTACAAGATTTTATCCTTACTTCAAAGTAAGTTCTAATTATTGCTAGAGTTGTTATAATAGAATTGATTTTTTTTCTTGTTGTTGTGATGATGATGATGATGATGATGTGGTCATTAATTGTTCTTGCTCTTTATTTTTAGGATTGTATTGGAGCTATCGATGGTACCCATATTCCAACAATGATTGTTGGAAATGATAGTAGCAACTATCGCAGTTGTTATGGCTTCACTTCTCAAAACGTCTTGGCTGCATGTAACTTTGATTTGGAGTTCATATATGTTCTTAGTGGATGGGAAGGATCGGCGTATGACTCAAGAATATTGACTGATGCTTTATCTAGGAGAAATGGACTTAAAGTACCACAAGGTATGATCTATTTAATGTCAAAATTACTTGTTTTTATATTCTGTTATTTAAGTACCACAAGGTATGATCTAATTAATGTCAAGTACTTGTTTTTATATTCTTATATTTAATTTATTTATTTTTACTATGTTTTTAGGTAAATATTTTTTGGTGGACTATGGTTTTCTGAATCGGCGTCAGTTTTTAGCTCCTTTTCGAGGTGTTCGTTATCATCTTTCCGATTTTACCGGGCAAGAGCGACATCCTGAAAATGCTAATGAATTATTCAATCTTCGACATGCATCTTTGAGGAATGTGGTTGAAAGGTTGTTTGGCATATTCAAATCACGATTCACAATTTTTAAAACAGCTCCTCCATTTCCATTTAAAATTCAAGCGAGTGGTGTTGGCTTATGCAGGATTACATAACTATCTTCGCAAGGAGTGTCGTTCCAATGAATTTCCAATTGAATTAGATACTGAAGATGCATTATCCTCAGATAGTGAAAAATATGATGATTTTGAAATACTTTCTGAAACTCAAGAACAACAAAAGGAGAATGCCAACCAATGGAAGAATTTTATAGCTACTGAAATGTGGAGTGATGTTGATGTAGTAAATAATAATATGCATTAGATCTATGTTCTTTCTTTCGTACTTTATTTGTTATTTTTACAATAAATATTTTTAATAACCTTAGTAGTTTATTTTTTCAAATAAAAATTAACCGAAGCCTTAAAAAATGTGCAAGAAATCCATCAAAGTCAATCGACCCCTTTTTTTATTTATTGGCTGGGGTTGAGCTTAAACTCTTCCCTCCCCATAGCCGAATACAACCATAGCCAACCTCCCCCCTAGTCAAGTCATCTTCTTCCTCTCTCTCTGGTTCGACTGTCTCGGTTTCTTCTATTTTTTTTCTTTATTGATTACTTCTTTCCTTTCTCCCTCTCCCTCAATCACACAAACACCAACACATACACAGTCCTAAAATCAAAATTAACAATCTCGTCTTCTTCTTTTCTTCTTTATTCATCATAGGGGCGAAATTGAGAGAGAACGAGAGAAGGGATTGAGAGAGAGATTCAACAAGACAGTGAGGAGAGACGAAGGAAGAGCGAAGCAAAGGTTGAAGATGGTGAAAAGTGGGGCACATACCCCTGTTCGATTTCGAGATTTACATGGATGTTTATCAAAAGTCATCCAAATAAAAGTTTATCAAAGTCTATTAAAGTCCTTACAAAAGTCCATTAAAGTTACTAAAAGTCATTAAAAATAAGGTTTATCAAAATCTACAAAAGTTTTTAAAAGTTTACAAAAATAATCAAACTAATGAGAAAAGAAAAGTTTTTTTAAAAAGAATGTTGAGAAATCAGAATTAGGTAATTCTAAAAAAGATTGTTAATGATTAAGAGACTAAAAAAATTGATAATCCTATTTTGTAATTAGATTTGATGTTTAGAAGGAACACATATAGAAATTAAAAATAGCTAAAAATAGCATAAATAAGTTTTTTTTTTACTTCAGTGGGAATCAAACTATGATCTCCCGAAAACCTTTCCTTTTAGTAAGTGATGTCTCTATCATCTCACCAGAGATGTTTTGATAATTTAATACAATAAATAAGTTAAAATAGATGAAAAAATAAAGACATCGATCAATTTGATACAATTTTTAAAAAAAAAATTAGCATAAATACATAGATAAATATGATATAGATAAATTTGATATGATTTTTTTTATAAGAAAAAAACATCTTGGCCCCATCGAGGTTTGAACCCATGACTACTTACTCATAAATCTCATACTATATCATTGGGCTACCCAATTGGTTGGTCAATTTGATATGATTTATTTAATACACAACAATTAGGATGAATGAGGTGTCAAATGTAGTAACAATGAGTACTTATAATTAATTTGACTCAAACTAAAAAATGACACTCAAAATAAAAATAGGAAATTATGAAAAAAATAAAAAAATTAACACCAAAAATCATATTTGTATCACAACTAAAAATATAACCTAAAAATAGCAAAAAAACAAAAATTAGAAAATCACAAAAATAAATTAAAACCAAAAATCCTATTTGTATCATAACTAAAAGCATAACCTAAAAAATATCAAAAGAAATACGAAAATTAAGAAAAACAATTAAAAACCAAAAATCTTATTTGTATCGTAAATAAAAACATAACCTAAAAAATAGCATAAAAATTTCAAAATTATAATAAAAAATTAAAAACCAAAAATCTTATTTGTATCACAACTAAAAACATAACCTAAAAATAACAAAAATTGGAAAATCCTGAAAAAAAATTTAAAAATCAAAAATCCTA
Source organism: Stephania japonica (assembly GCA_039657345.1). NCBI lineage: Eukaryota > Viridiplantae > Streptophyta > Magnoliopsida > Ranunculales > Menispermaceae > Stephania > Stephania japonica. Next base: position 15,201,452 of record CM077560.1, on the reverse strand, counting down.
TTTGTATCACAACTAAAAACATAACCAAAAAATTAGTAAAAGAAAAACGAAAATTAAAAAAAATTAGCAAAAGATTTTAAAACCAAAAATACTATTTATATCACAACAAAAAGCATAACCTAAAAAATAGCAAAAAAATGAAAATTAGAAAACTTCGAAAAAAATTTTAAAATCAAAAATTCTATTTGTATCACAACTAAAAATATTACCTTAAAAATAGCAAAAACAACAAAAAGTAGAAAGTTATGAAAAAAAAATTAAAAACCAAAAATCCGGTTTTTATAACAGTTAAAAACATAACATAAAAATAGTAAAAAAAAAAAAACGAAAATAGAAATTATATTATAATGATGTCAAAACTATATTTTTGTGTTTTACCATCCTATCCTCACTTAAGTGCGAAAAAGATCAATGACTTGCGTTTTTTTTTCTTTTAAAGTCTCAATTATGACATCATATGCCACATGTCACGTATTGAAAGCTTCTTACATGCCACATGTCGCGTTGTGAAAGCTTCTCACAGAAACAGTTCCTTTATATATATATATATATATATTGTTAAATAAAATTTATAAAATAATAAAATTCATATTTTTTTACTAAGTCTAGCTATATGGGTCATAGATATATAGCACGCGTTGTAAAGATATTGAAGCCTAGTTTCACTAAAATTTTGCGGAACTCAATTTCGTGTTGCGGTTAACTAGAAAGTTATAGCCAAAACACACACTTAATCAATGGCGATAAAACTTATATATAATTAATTAAAAATGTTTCAATTAAAATAAAGTTTAAAAAGCTCTCATGCCTCTTTTTTATTGCTTCAAATTATAAAATACAACAGCAACATATCCTCCATCTCCAATTAATTGGGGTCAGTAACATGGATCAAACTCTTCCATTGTGCTCGATTTTGTGCAATTGATGGTGAACATTCCAAACCATTCAAGTCCCAACTCCTAATTAATGCATCTCAATTTAAATTCGGTCTACCCTTACCTCGTCGAATTTCGTCGGTTTCTATTGAGTCAAGTTTTCTAGTAGGAGCATTTGTAGACCGTCTTTGCAAGCGTCCAAACCACTGCAACCGCTCTTTCCTAATATTTGTGTCAATTGGCGGTACTCCTACTTTTCTTTAAATTTATGTGTTTTTTATTCTATATTTACGAGTTTTGCCACACATCTACCTAAACATCCTCATTTCTGCTACATTCATTTTATGTAATTGTTGTTGCTTTACCGCCCAACATTCACTTCCATAGAGTATAGCTGGCCTATTTGCAGTCCTATAAAATTTTCTTTTAACTTGGTAAAGATATTCTATCTTTACGAGTTTCAATTCATAAAATAATTAAGTGAATGATTAAGAGGAGGAAAAATAATTGAGAAGTGATCTAAACAAAAAATTACAAAATTAACTCCCTTCTAAAATTTTGCTTGTATTTTTTTTTTGGTGAAAAAACTTGCTTGTATCTTATTAATTTTATTGCAAATTATTATGATTATTAGATTATTATTCAATTTTGAGTTTTTGTTTATATAGTTTTTTCATTTGACATAAAAAGTTATTCTATGTGGCCTATTTAAGTCTGACATGGCTTGAGCTATCTATAAGCTAGGTCAGGCGGACTAACTCATTTTGAAGTAAACATCGAATATTTTATAAGTTCCGTGATCAAGAGTGCAGCTTGAACCGATAAATAAAAATTTAAATTTGTTCGTTAAATTATCGAACTTTAGCACTCTTAAATAGAGTCGAGTCGACGTTAGCCTTACAACTCAAGATCGAGCCTCATTAGGAGGACTGAGCTAGTGTGTATAGGTCTAAGTAAAATTCACCCCTAACTAAATTTTTTGGTTCCACCCCAGTGTACCATTTCAATGAAAAGATAAAATGAGCGGCCTTCAGTGAAGCAAAAGTTACAAAATGACGTGAGTATTTGCATCAACACCAAGTGCACACGTAACCTGTTGGCTCTTTTCGCAGACATTTCTGAAACATCTAAGAAGGGCAAACAGCCAATTTGGAAAGAACTTAACCCTGGAGAGTGTTGAAGAATTTGTTTCAGCAAAATTATCTTTTAAATTAGAAAATATTAAAACTACATATTTAAATGTATGTTCAAAGAATGGCCTAGAATAGTACCAAAAAAAGAAAAATATTTAAAAAAAAACCCGTCAAGAGGTGTACTATAGTGATTTCGAAGAGTTCGAAGAAGGTCTTAGTATTCTAACTAAGCTTGATAGTGGTGATGTTCGATTTGCACTAACTTCGCTATTTCTCTTTTGACTTCTAGGCTAGTGATAAGAGCACTCTTCTAACTCTTGTGAGATTATTTGACAAAAAAAAAAAACTCAACAAAACTAAACCTTTATGGGATTAATTGGATCTTAATTAAGAGGTGCTAAGCGGGTTCGCACACACGCAGTAATCAAAAAAGGAATAGCTTAGAGAAAGAAGGTTATTACAAGGATATGAACAAACAAATATCCAATTGTTTCCTAAGCTTTTCCGTGTTGTGAAAGACGACAAGCATTGCAGCTTACTTTCAGACATCCAAAATGATATTTTTAAAGTACTGACAGTGACAGCTTTGCTATATATGAAATTTTAAGTGCTACTACCAAATGGAGAACGCTTCCCTACCCAACAAACTCTCACTACTTTATTCACACCACAACAATATTTTCTAGAAGGATTACCTAAATTCCAATACATTATACATACAAAGCATGTCATGAAGTAGGTTGATCACACATCAAAGATGTGGACATATATGTTTTGATCAGGGCCGGCGCTGGGCATGAGTGGGGCAGGCGACCGCCCCAAGCCCCAAACCCCACCCACACCCAAGGCCCCCTATATTTTCAGCCATGCTGCAAGATTTTAATTTTTTATTTTTTTATGAGATTAGACATTAGTGGAATATTACTAAAGAATGATCTTTGTACAAATTTATTGGGTTCATGAAAACTCATTAAAATATGTAAGTACTCATCTCAATGTATATTAAGTAGATCTTAACAATTAAATCATTCAATGCATGTTGAATGTCACACAATCTTTTTTTTTTGTTTGTAACACAATAATTTATTTTATATGTTATGTCTACTCCTTTAAATACGTTTTTTTACAATCTCAAAATAAATAAAGTTTTGGTCTCAATAAATAAATAATAATAAATAAAAGAAGTTTACATCTCCACCCACTAAATTTAATAAAACCAAATCAAAACATTTTTTTTTAAATTAAATTTGAGTTAAAGAATATTTAGCAATATATATAATTTTTTTTTCACAATATGTAAACTTAACTATAAGTAAAAAAAGTACACCATCAATTGCACTAAAAATCAAGCAAAATGAAGAATTTTTTTTTTTATCTATGTAGCCAACCCAACTAATTTGGGATTACGGTTTTGTTGTTGTAACTATATATATTCACAAAAAAAATTATTTTAGGAAGTAAAATATAAAGGCCCAAATTTTTATTTTGCACTAAGCCCCCAAAATAACAAAACTGACCCTGGTTTTGATCTCGATGAAATTACTTCTTGGACAATAACTACCTTACAACTCACAACAGCGAAAACTCACACACAACCGGTGAGACTCGAGCTAAACCAGTTACTGTATTAACATGGATATCAATCCACTGAGCCAAGAAGCTTTTGGTAAAACGATTATTTACACAATGCGTGCTAAACTTCAACATCAACATACATTCGTTTTTTTATCTCTTTTGTACTAAACATCAAGGCATACTCTTAACACATTATAATGTCAACAATGGATAATTAATCCTGGAACACATGCTTTGTATCTAGAAATATGTACAAAAAGTGACTTAATTCTTTTCATACAAAGCATCAGTAGTAGTGTCACTTTTTCCCCTTTCTGGCTCTTACATTTCATGTGTATAGAATATGTCAGGCCTCAGCAAAATCCTAATTACGTATTAGCACACCACTGATTAAGTTCTAATAAAGTACACATCGTCTTGAATCCATGGCCGGGTAGTAGAAACTCATCCACAACTTAAAATCAAACAAATAACTCGAAACACTGAAAGCAAGTAAGCAAACACTTGTACTAGGCAACAAGGAAAAAGAATATAAGGTATAAATGGAGCAGCGGGAAAGGATTCCGGTTTGGCTTAATGCAAATCGAAACTTATCTGGAGAATCAACCAATTAGTCCCAGCTCCTGACCAATTAAAACATCCATACAGGTATATCCTCGTCGACCAATCAACTGAACCTTCCCCATAGCTATTATATGACCTCTTCATTGATGTTTAGGTTTTCTAAATCTTGAAGCGTCAGTCATCAACAGGTATAAATCAAAATCAGTAGAGGGCATAGCAACTGAAACAGAGGAAATTAACAAGTGTCATTCTTAAGTAAAATGCAAAAAGCATGGATCCTGAGACACTACAGAAAAGCCAATACTCAAAAGCAACCTTTTCTAAAACTGCGGCATTGGTTTAGTGAATCTGTTTTCTCTAATTTGCACCATTGGCAGCTTGGGTTTGCAACACTTCTACATTAGGCATCTTTAACAAGTAAAACACCAGTCTTTCCTTGACTTAAATGTAACAAGAGTGCCAAAAGAAATCTACCTTTCGAGGTGCACGCTTTTCCACCAAAATTTGTTTTAGCATTGATGCCAACTTTCCAAGAGAAAGATCTACGGTTCCATTGCCTGCAGTCTTATATGCTTGTATTTCTGCTGCGTGTTGAAACATTTAGCACTCTCTGTCAGGCCTTTTAATACAAGGTGCTTTAAGACTTCTGTCCCCTCATGCAAAGCCGAGTCAATCTACTCCAAGCATCAATTGTTTTAATGGAACCAACATAAGAGATTTTTACTATTAAAAAAATCAGCAATCACAAAGATCAATGATCACACATCAAATATTACTAAAAAGATAAAATCCCCAGTTCATGCAGATCAGTGCATCTCACACTGCACAAGAATAAGGAATGTGAAATTACTCGATCACGGGCTGTAGCATTGAACTTCTGAAGCAAAAATGCCTTCGGGTCCATTTGTCCTGGAGGCCTCCCTATGCCTGAAGCAGCAAAACATGTAAAAATGACATTTTTTTATCTGAAAAAAAAAAAAAATGAATGTCTTAACGTAGCAAAACCTGTAGCATGATACATTTAATGCGTAAACTGACCAATTCTTAGACGAGCAAACTCTCTATTCCCTCGAAAATGATGGATCACATTCTTCAGCCTGATCAATAATAGAATTCCATTAATGAAAGAAAAACTCAATTAAACCAGCAAAAACAAAAAGAAATGTTTCTCGACAAATTACGAGTGTTTAGCTGACATTGGTTAAATTGTTCTCTCTTACTAGTTTATGAAGTTCAGTTTAACAAATTTCCAAATTATTATTTTGACACAAGATGATCATCCAAAAGTTTTAGCATTTGCAACCTATAATTTTATAGTTTTATATATTCTAGAGTTTTGGTTCAAAGACATTTGGAATTCTAACGCACTCCATCTGTGATCCAGACTTGCATCTTATGTACAAACAAGGAATGAAAAATCGATAAAATTAGCCGAATTTTAGGCAAAGTTTATCGAGCTTGAAGGGGTTGAAACGAAGTTCACGGGTAGTTTAAAAATTACAAAACTTCTCCGAAGTTTATGTTAAAAGTCGACAACTTTGAATCGAGTTGATATGGATCGTTAAAAACAAGGAGAAATTGCAAACTTTTCGGTCAAAATATCGAATAAGTGTATAGGGCAGCGAAGGTTTATTCTTACCTCACATTAGTGCGAAGAATCAAGTTAGATTATCAAAATTCTACATTTATTATCTTATCTCAAACTTCTACATCTATTCACTTTTGCACAATCCCTACACTGATCATATGATCCCTTGATTTTGCATTGAGATTCACTCTAATACATTTACTAGTTTTTTTATTGATGTTTAATGTCAAAAAATGGTTATTTTCTTTTGCTTTAAACATAGACCCCTATAAAAAAATGTTTCATAATATTTTCTTTTGCTTTAAACATGGACCATGGTTCTCTGATATTCAGTTCTGAATTTTTCTTTTCCACTTGCACAAAAAAAGAGCAACTGGTAAATTGTTGTAGATCGAAGTGGGACACGTGTTAAATCACGCACTAAAACCATTTTAGCTAACACTTAGTCTAAGAATATCCGGTAGCAAAGAACAAATACAAATTCTTTGTTTGTCGATTCACGGAATACTCAAACCAACGAACACAAGAAATATCTATCGACAGTTCGACACATACTACTCCTAATTTGATTACAAATAAAATAATGAACTCCTAACACAATCCTTGTGTGAACACACCTATCCTAACATATAGATAACAACCAATTGAAGATGACGCCAACTATTGAAATCAACGTTCAATTCTTACAAAACAAAACACAACACCTATAACTTATATACAGCCAATTAAAAATAATAATTAAGCAAAAATCCAAGTTGCAACACATAAATCATGCACACGTCTGCAGAAGTGCCTTTCAGTTTGAAAAACATGTACGTCCATATTTCGAGATTCTCTGGAGCTAAAGCAGAACTATTTAAAAGGATGTCTTTTGAATGAGCAGGGAAGGATGGAAAAGAGACATCTTGTCTAGTGATTGTTAAAGAAGCTATGATCTGATCAGTCCATGGCATTACTGACTGATTTCTCGTCTGTATTCAGAATTCTGTCTAAGGTGGCGACAATAATTGAGAATAAGATTAGAGATTTCTTTTGGATGAGCATGGAAGAAGATCGATTCGTGAGCCTGTAGATCAGGAATATTGCAATGATGAAAAAGGAGCGTCTTTCCAAAGGTTAGGTATATCCACCAAAGTTGGGGGTTCCTCATAGACAAGAGTTATTACTGGTAAGTATGACCTTATATACCAACCATTGCCTTAGTGTAGTAGTTGGGACCTACTGGTTGTTAACTTGGACCCCTATGAGTTCTCAGGTTCGAATATCCTAATTTTTCGAAGCATATCTCATGTAGGGTGCGGTGTCTCCTATGGAATAGTTAGGGGTAAGTCCAGAAACCACAGTACCAAAAAAAGAGTATGACCTTAAATTGAGATATTGGCATTTTAGTTTCAAAAGTCAAGGATTCTTCTCCAATAAGATCTGCAGATATCTTTGAATAAAATCTTGTTTTAGATTTGCATAAAATCTGGAGGTAGTTATGATTTTTCTTTTTATCTTTTTTTTTTGTAACTTAGGAAATGGATTTTGATCTTTTTAGATCTTATCTATCTAACACACTAACAATCAACTAGTTGAACACTAAAAAATGGGATCTACTTTAGATTTTGTTTCTATAAATATCAATGAATGAAATATGCAATTCCCTTTCAGTTACTATTTAAAAGTCTCTCAGAAGAAAATACTAAACTCCACCGATGTAGAACAATATGCGCTGCATAGCCGGTCCTAAGTCCAGATAAAGGAGGACTTCGAAATCTATTTTCCATACTGAAAAATGGGGAGGGAGGTCAAAGCCCATTTTTCATACTCAAAAAATTGGGGAGGGAGGTCTGAAACCCATTTTTCCATTCCTGAAAAATGGGGAAGGGTTGTGATAGGTTGACAACCAGCAAAAACTTTTGTCACTCTTCATGAAATGGATCAAATATATAAACTAAATCGAACACAACGGAAGAGCTTGACCCATGTAGCCGACCTAACTAATTTGGGATTAAGGCTATGTTGTTTTATCATTGTGATGCTTGATCTGCACAAGAGTTGGATTCACAAGAAAATGTGTTTTTTGCCTATCTTCAGCTACGATTTTCCGAAGATCAAAAGCCTCCAAATATAGTTGTATTTTGACAAACTACATTTGGTAAATTTCACCAGTAAAAGTTGGCGGGATTGTTAAAGAAACACTATCGGTTGTCATTTTTAGTTTTTTCAACAACGGCAGGCCTGAAGACCTAAAAAATGAATTGTGGCTATTGTTAATGAATTTGAATTTAAAAGCCTCTCACAAAGAAATACTAGAATAGAAATCTACAAGAATATCATTCTATTTTCTAGTGTCTAGCTAGCAGACAATTACATAGATAAGAGATGAGGTAAAAAAAAAACTAATTCCTTACTTTTATGCAAATCTAAAAACAAGATTTTATTCACAGATATCTACAAAACTTATTGTAGAAGACTCTAAGGTTCTGAAACTAAAATGCTAATGTGTTAATACCTTGCTTAAAAAGATCTAGCCTTAAGAGTCCATCGAAATCCATTTCTCTATGTTGTGACAAGCAACAGCGCGGAATTCTCCAAGATTACATTCACATGAATTAACCCAAAGAAAATAACAAACTGAGAAAAGATCAACACATGAAATTACATGGAAAATACCAAATTTGGGAAAAAAATCACAAACAAAAAATAAGGTATTTCACTATCAATAATTTGGTACACAAAGGAAAAACCTCCTCTATACAAGCCTAGATAGAATTCCTAGAAAAATATCTCACAATCTCACGTACACTCGGCTCATGCTCAGCCCAAATATAATCGCAGATCATAGATTGAGTTTGAGTTCAAAACTTTGAATACAATTAGTTTGTGTCCAAACATGTGCCAATCACAAACAACATTACCCAATGCATGAACTCCACACTAATTTGAGTCGGACTCAAATTATGAGTTTAAGCCACCCAATCCTGACATATGTATCTCTGAGCCAACTCCACTAACACAGGAAAAGTCTTCCAAATTGATTATTCGAGATCCACGAATAAATCAATATAGGGCACAGAGAATTAAATATTTCTCAAAAAAAGAAAAACTCAATTTCTATCAATCATAATCAACTAACTAAACATCACGTTAATTTCTTTATATATTGTCTTTCATTAAACAAAAAAATTAATCTAATGAACCTATGTTGCTCACATTGGACTCCTACTAGAACTTAAATGCAATAACTCAATTTAGACACTTGATTCATATTTCAACCCAACATAACTATCTAACTCCTAACATGACTCCAAATAATAACTACAACTATCTTGGCTAATTTGGCCCTTTCATGGACACTTCAAAACATAACAATGACTCCAATTTGTACAATGTGTCAAATTCATCTATAGCTAAGAAAGTCTTGCTTCTATTTTCCAACATTCTCCCCTGGTTTGAAAAAAAAAATCATTCTCAAGTTTTAGTCCCTTCGCACGGCTTGTGATGTGGAACAAATTCGTCTTCAAAACTAGGCTTCGTTAGAACAAACAAAGAAAAGAAGATAAATTTTTCTCCTTCATTTACAAGACCCGTGACAATAATGTTATCAGGCTAGTCTTGTAAAAATTCATCGAAACTTTCATAGTCCACAGCTTTGTTCAACGAACAAAAATGTATCGTTGCGAACTTTGCTTTGTTCCTTCTAACGATCTCCATAGAACACTTTTCGGCAACCACATCATCAACCACATATTCAAGCACCTGAGGATTTTTATGGGAAACTACCTCGATGACAAAGTCGTCATCTCCAAACACTACCTTGTCCTCCACGAACTCACGCCTATCATTGTCGAACTTTGGCCCCTCGTCCAAGTTGTCAAAGTCCTCGAAGAAAATTGGATTTACTTCACCATCACCGTAAAAAAAAAGAACTCCACATTCTTCTTTCTTGGAGGCAAATTCCTCTTCGTCAGAATTGGAACATTAATCTTCTGGTTCCTCACCAAAAACAAACTCCACCCTCAGTTGCATGATTACCCAAACCAATTTAAGGCTCAGATACCAAACTAACGCAGCAAGTATCTTCTTCCAAATCAAATGTTTGAAATCCACGAACAAGTAATCTAGAACAAGAACTTAAGCAAAGTTCGAAATTTCATTAACTCATCAAAAAAGCCAATGAGTTACAGTTATACTCAAACTAAAACTTTCCAAAAATTGTAAATTTACGATTTCGGAGGCCTAAACAAAGGAATTTGGCCAAAAAATGTTGTTATCACAGCAACGTTGTGTATTGATCACCACGCCATTTCCAATAAACCCGTGTTCTCGAAACTCCAAAATTCATTGGTCGGTCCTTTCAAAAGTCAACAAGAATTAATTCTAGTGAAATTTTTCCGATAAAGTGTTTGCCACTTCTTGGACTGCATCGAAGGATGGCTCCTAGCGGATGTGCGTTGACAGCAGAGCAGTCAACAAGATTACAGCCCGGTAACATTTTCCAATCCCCCACCTAGATGATTTGCTTCATCAATTAAGGGGAGCTAGGGTGTTTACAAAACTGAACTTAAAGAGTAGGTACCACCAAATTCGTGTTAGAATTGGCAATGAGTGAAAAACTGCTTTCAAAACCCAGGAGGGGTTATATGATTGGCTAGCAATGTCATTCGGGTTGTCCAATGCGCCTAGGACTTTCAGAGAGTCATGAACCAGAGTTTGAGGCCTTTGATAGGCAAATGTCTCATCGTGTATTTCAATGACATTTTGACTTGTAGTGCTAACCAGGATGAACACCTTGAGCATTTTCGAGATGTTCTTACTATTTTGTGTAAGGAGAAGTTTCATGCTGCTATGAAGAAATGCTCGTTTATGACTACTAAAGTTCTATTTTTGGGTTATGTCATCTCTAGGGATGGCCTACAGGTGGATGAATCAAAGGTGGAGGTCGTGCGAAATTGGCCTAGGCCTAGTGCCATCACTGAGATCCACAGTTTTCATGGTTTGGCTTCTTTCTATAGGCAGTTCATTCCATTTCAGCAGTATTATGGCACAGGTGACAGATTGCACGAAGGTTACAAAGTTTGTGTGGAGCAATGAGGCAAAGGAGGCATTTCAGCTGATCAAAATGCGGCTCACTACCGCACCTATATTAGTATTGTTGGACTTCCATCTCCCTTTTGAGTTGCATTGTGATGCGTCTAAAGTCAGCATTGGGGTTGTTTGAGTGAGAATAGTAGACTTGTGGCATATTTCAGTGAAACGTTATCTGGGGCCAAATCGCGTTACTATACCTACGATGTAGAGTTTTATTCAGTTGTGCAAGCAGTAAAACATTGGCACCATTACCAGTTCCATCGTGAGTTCGTGTTGTTTACTAACCATGATGCCTTGAGACATTTGTATGGGCAAGATAAGGTGTCAGCTAGGCATGCTTCGTGGGTGGCGTACTTGGAGTGTTTTACTTTTGTGGTAAAACATAAATCTAGTGTGACAAATAAGGTGGCTTATGCTTTAAGCAGAAGAAATAGTCTATTGAGTAGAATAGAATGACCACGGAGGTACCTGATTTTTCATCTTTCTCTAATTTATTTTATACTAATCCTTTTTTTTTTGGTATTTTGGCAAAAGTGCATAGTGGTGAATGTACAGCTTATGCATTGCATGAGGGGTTTCTGTTCAGAGACAACCAACTTTGTGGTCTTGATCGAAGTTTGAGATTGCAAATCATTAAGGAACTACATAGTGAGGACATGTGGGTCGTGACAGGACTTTGCAATTGGTTCAAGCTTCTTACTATTGGCCTACCATTCTCAAAGAGGTGGAGAAATATGTGCAGCATTTCCGGACTTGTCTCAAATGGTACATCAACTAATGCTGATCTTAGCATGGATTTCGTGTTGGGATTGCCTAGAACACAGTGGGGTCATGATTCTATCTATGCGGTGGTTGACCTATTTCCAAGATGGTTCATTTTATTCCATGCAAGAAAACTACAGATGTTGAAAAGGTGGCTCAGTTGTTCTTTCGAAAAGTTTATAGACTCCATGGGTTGCCTACTTCAATTGTGCCAGATCGAGATACCTAGTTTCGTAGTTATTTTTGGCGTAGTCTATGGAAGATGGTGAACACACAACTGAAATTTAGTAGTGTTTATCATCCGCAGACAGATGGGCAAAATGAGGTGGTCAACCGCCCTTTGGGCAACCTTTTAAGGAGCTTGGTGGGTGAGAATCTCTAGTGTTGGGATATGAAGTTGAGCCAGGCAGAATTTGCACACAGCCATGCCATTAATCGGAGTACGGGATTTAGTTCTTTTCAAGTTGTTTATTCCTTAGTTTCCAGGGTCCTCTTGATTTGATGTCATTACCAAGTTAGACGAGGTTGCATGGAAAAGCAGAAGACTTTGTGAGTGGTTTACAGGAGGTTCATCAAACTGTCAGAGATAGCTTGCAGGCGACTAATGACAAGTACAAAAAATTTATAGATTAGAAGAGATGCCATGTGGAGTTCGAGATTGGTGACTTTGTTTGGGCAATCCTTACAAAGGATCGTTTCTCTGTTGGTGATTACAACAAGCTTTCAGCAAGAAAGATTGGTTTGATAGAAATTATTGAGAAGATAAGTCCTAATGCCTACCGATTGAAGTTACAGAGTCATATCCGTACGGCCAATGTGTTCAATTTCAAACATTTGGTTCCTTTTTATAGGGATACATCGGAGGATAAAGATTCAAGGGTGAATCTTGTCCACCCTAGGAAGAATGATGCAATCCAAGAAGTGGCAAACACTTTCTTGAAAAAGTTTGACCGGAATTAATTTTTGTTGACTTTTGAAAGGACTCACCAAGGAATTTTGGAGTTTCGAGGACATGGGTTTATTGGAAACCACATGGTGATCAATACTCACAGCGTTGTCGTGATAACAACATTTTTTTGCTAAATTCCTTCGTTTAGGCCATCGAAATCGCAAATTTACTATTTTTGAAAAGTTTTAGTTTGAGTATAACTCTAAGTAGGAGTTTCCGTTTTTGTTGTCGTTTGTGGTGTTGGGTTTCTTATTTCGTCTAGTTTATGGTTTAGGGTATTTTAGACTTTTTACTATTTTTGGCAAAATTAGGTTTCACTATATAAAGCACCCTTTTGGCTGTAATTTGTTGGTTCTTTTTATGAATTAATGAAATTTTGAAAAGTTCTTGTCCTAGATTTCTTGTTCATGGATTTCGAACATTCAATTTGAAAGATCCTCGCTGCGTTATCCACACACTCCTAAAATTAGGTAAAAACGATTGATTTCATAATATTATGAAGGCCCGACAAGAGTGAAAACTCTACCCTTGCAAATGATTCCCCTCGTTGTCCATCATCGTTAGGCAATAATTTTCATGTTTCTTGCTACTCCAATTTAACTCTACTTCCAATTTGACTATGTTCCTAGAGCACTTAGAGAGAGAGAGAGAGAGTCTCCTTTTCCCAAAGAATTCTCTTTTTTTTTGGATTGAATCTAATTCTCATTTTCCTAGAGCACTTACAAGAAGAGAGGATCACCTCTTCCCCACATAAAGGTGTATGCATCACTCCTTTAGTTTGGACTAGATGTCGTGATCCTCAGTCTTCAAGCCTTTTTACATGCAAATCTTTATTTACATCTAACTAACAATCTCTTGTTTTTGCCTTTTCCTGAGCAAAGTTAATCTAGCAAGTTATGAATCCGTCGGTAATCAAAGTTTTAGGTGGTTTGCAGCTTGGAAAAAAATATTAACACAAGTAACAAAATACAAAAGAAAATTCCTTTTATGGCCACCTCCCCTCAATGTCGTTGCTCATGTGGAAGTGATAAAGTGTGGATCATTTGCTTACAACTGCACCATCAAGGGACACATATGTCAGCTGCAGTTCTTTAAAGATAGAATCTCTATGAACCAAACAAGACATGAGATAGAAGGCTTGTCTCCATCTACAGTGTAAAAAATATTCCAAGATACATACAAGATAGACATCTTTGCAACTTTGCAAGCAAACTTAATAAGATAGTTGTCTTTGCAACTTTACAGGCAAACTTAGTAAAAGAGGAATAGAAGGGTGATTGAACTTCAAAGCCAAAGTTTTGAATTGGTTTCATTTAAGGGAGTTGTTCGTGACCCTTGTTCTTTCTAGGAGGCCAATTCAAAGCAAAGGATTAACTATTCATGGTTCATTGTTGTGGGGACTTGGGGAGGATTCAATCGATATCAAATTATCAATAGAACATTATTAATTATCAATAAATTTATAACAACTTTTTTAAAAGAAGAAGAAGAAGCATAACTCATCCCAGTTCACAAATACCTATGTTCGCCTGACCACTTGTTACTATTGACCTATCAAAAGCAAAGCAAATAAAAAAGAAAAGAAACCTTCTTATAGGATACCATCAAATCTTAAGTCAGACAAAATTACATATCAAATTTAGAGACTCTTTTACTAAGATTGAAATCAAATTAAAATATCAGCAAAAATAACTCTTTACAAAAATAAATAAATAAATAAATAAATAAACCTTTCCTTGTATGTAAACATACTTTTACAACAAAAGCAAAGCCTTTGACTCAAATTTGATATTGTTGGCTACATGGATCATGTTAAGTTACGTGAACCAGTGAGTAATCAACAAGAACGAGACAATACAGAGATGTACTATCACAAATATCACGAGATTATGATACTGTGTGCGAACCATGAAAACATAGGAGATTGGTGACGCAGTTTGACCTTCAAGCCCACGTCTGCAGGGCCTCAGCCAGAGCAAAATCCACTAGAGGAATAGTGAGTACGACCTCCAATGGACTCTCATACTCACTCTCTAAGTACTGAAAAAGAACGATAAGAGCAATGCCCACAAATTGGGTATAGGCACCTCAATTCAACCCTTTAGGACTTCAACCCTGGTTGAATTTCAACTCAAAAATCCTAGTTGGACTCCTAGTTTGTAGGTGTTGGATTCAACCAACGATGTTCATCTTCGGCCTTCAATTTCTCCTCGAACATTGGCTTCAATCCTCACAAAGTACATTAGCCTATACACTTCCTCTTTTGTAGGATTTCATGGTGTAGTTCGCCTAGAAGTTCATTGCGATCTGCCCAGACTTCTCATGGGAGTTGTAGACCAATATTGCATTTGACTTTGTCCTCATATCCAACTCCATCAAAAGATGAGACTATGTCACGGTGCATGCCTCGATCACTATTTGACTCGAACATTAATTTGTAGTCGGCCTCCATAGTGTTGTTGGATGGAGATGATACATAATTGTCTCGATCTATCTTAAGCTCCCTAACGGTTAGACTACTATTCCAACTCTATTTTGTCAAATCTATGCCAATCCTAATTAAACCACTATAGTGTGGTGTTTTTTGTTTTTTTTTTTTTTTGGTACAAGCTGTTGTGTTGTGTTTAAGTTATAAGTTCTAACAAATCAACCTCTTCTATTGCGCCCAATTTAGTATACTTAATGCATCCCAAATCCTTTAAATCCTCCCTAATCGATGCGTCCCAAGCTACCTTAAGCGTACCCCTACATTGTTGAATTTTTTTAGTTTCCATTGAGTCAATTTTCTAACTAGGGTATTTTAAGGCCATTTTTGGTGGTGTCCAAAACACTAGAATCGCCCTTCCCTAATTTTTACGTCAATTAGTGCTACTCCTACTTCCTTTGAGTTTTCGTATTTCTTATTCTACCTTTACGTGTTTTACCGCAGATCCACATAACCATCCTTAATTCCGTTACATTGATTTTATATATTTGTTTTTTTTTTCTCGCTACCCAACATTTATTTCCATAAAGCATAACTGGTCAAATTACAGTCCAATAATATATTTCAATAATAGCAACGTGAAGCACACCCTTGCTTATTTTTCACTACACCCTAGGCTTCAATGCAGTGCATCACTTAGGTGGGAAAGCTCAATGTTTATTTTTTTATAAGAAAGATATCAACTTATTGCCTTTAAACATGCCCTATTGAGGATTCGAACCCACATCCTCTTACACCCATTACCCCATATACCAAACCAATTGGGCTCCCCATTGGTTGGCGGAACACTCCAACGTTTGTGTGTTTGAACTTTGACCCATTTCATAAAGAGTTACAAACGTTTTATGTTGGATGTCAACCTATTGCAACTCCCCTCCATTATCTGAGTATGGATAATGGGGTTGGAATCCTTCTCCTTTACTCGGACTTGAGACTGGCTATGTAGAGCATACAGATATTCTACATATGCAGAGTTGTAAACTTACTCTTAGAAACCAAGAATTTTTAACCAGACAAAATTGTAAAACCAAGGTGCTCTACTTCCTAGGATCTCGATAAGAGGGGATGGACACATAGGCACAACTATCCAGAAGAGAAAAAAAAATGTAAAAGTTATTTGCTTATAAGATTAACAAAATTTGCAATCACAACACAGTTCAGAGAAGCCACCATGTGAGTCATAAAAGAAGTTCTTATATAGGAATAGAAAAACTCAAAATAGTTTTATATTCAACAAATAGTACAGTTTGGCCCGGTACTATCAGGTAACAATGAAACCAGAACAGCAAATTCCATTTCATGACACGTTAAAACTTCTTACTACTCAACAAACAAATGAACGACCAGTAAATAATAGGAATTAGTACAGCAAAAGCAAACTCACATGTGTTATAGCAATATCAGAAACCACAGATGATTATAGAAATAAAGGTTTTCTTTAACAAGGCATTTGACTTTAATGTCAACAAGTGAAACACAAGAGCCAGCCAACTGAAGATAATTCCTAGGATTGATTTAACATCGAGCACTCCTGTAAGTCTACATATTTTCTACCTGTCCAATCCTACTAATTATAAACTATATGCTACTTCAATTTAATAAGAATTTGAGAAGAAAAACACGAAATACCCATTATGGCTTCCATGTCCACCTTTGTCATGTAGACGAAGAACTCCGCAAGGCAAGTTCATGTCATCGTGAAACTAGATTCAAGAACATAGAAAACATATTGATAAGCAAACCACTTCAGTACAGAGAGAAACCAAATAGCTAATATCTTGAAGATAATGCGAGGGGACTACCACAACCACACGACTGAGCGGCAGTTTGTAGTATGCAGCCAGGGGCCCACTCTGCATACATTCCAAACAAATAGATCAAACACTTCTACTGAATTCATAAATTCTATGAATGCTTCCTCAATAAACGAAAAAATTATGCATGTATTTCATTTAGAAATGAAAGACAAATGGCTAACTGATATGTAATACACATTGGATTGCTATTTTGCCACTAAATAAAGGCCCTTTAATTAAATTACCATCACAAATTAGAATCGTAATTTTGAATTCTAGTAACTTTCAACCAGAAGATTGAGGTAATAACAAGATAATTTCAAGAAGAAGAATAGCATTTTCATTCTTTACAAAAGCAACAGATACCCAAAACATTTGGCATTTCTGATGAGATGGAGTATGCCACGAAATCATTTGATGTACTAGAGCACAAATGATATAGGAGATAAAGTAGATTGGAAAACACAAAGAAGTTTGATCTTTAGTTTACTTCTATTTGCTTGTGTAGAATTAGAGTTTCTTTTTAATACTAGTTTATCTTATGTCAATCAAGGATTTAGTGGAGGTTTTAAGTTTCTTAACGGAGTCTAACAGCATTAGGAAGTTTGTATTAGGAGGTAGATAGTTTAGGAAACTTAATTTAGTAGTATTATACATCATTCAGAAGTTTGTTAAAGAAGCTTCACCTGTGAGTTTAAAGCATTCCTATACCTTCAATGAAATCAATAATCAGTCATTTGTATCTCTGCGTCGTATTTTCTCTTGAATACACATATGCTCCATTATGTGAACAAAATTAGAAACAAAGGCAACTAAAAATGATAACATAAGACAATATCTGGGAAGAAAAGTAAAGGAAAGCCGGGAAAGCCAAATAGGATAGCAGAATAAACAGATCTCTCAAGATATAAAGATCTCAGATATGGACAAGCGTGCAACTCATTCTCACAGGATAACAACATGGGAATCAGTTGCCTTAATTAAATCACAAATTAGCTTCACCATGAATTGGCAATCATCAAAACTGTTCCACAAACTATTCCATCGAGAATACTCGGAGAGAGAGAGAGAGAGAGAGAGAGAGAGAGAGAGCTCTCATTTTATGCTAACTGAGAGAGCCTTCTAGAAACAAGATACGTTGTATCATTATGACTCAACTATCTACAGAAAATATTACCGAATCCTCAACTGAGTAACTGATCTAGAACTAACCAATTCATTTAACAGAGAGATTATTGTAACAGAGTTAAACATACTCTACAAAATTCTTTCTCATCCACACAGTTCAAAGTTCAAACAATCCAAAGGAATGAAGAACCCAACACTCTACATGAATGCTTGTAATCTCCATTTTTATTCTTCTATATTTTTCTAGGAAAAGAAGGCAAGGAAATTTCAAAGTACAAGAGAAGTATAAGTGTTGGAATCCACAAGTATCAATGCTCGTATGAAAAGGTTTTGTTGGCTGAACATTAAGAATAATATTGCATGACCTCTATAACTATATATACACACACACACATAGAAAAATCACCATGAATGGTGATTTTTAATTTTGACCATTGGATCTAAATCTAATGGTCAAAATTGTTTCTTGGTGTTAAGAGCACACATTTAAGAGTCATTAACTATAAAAATGATCATTGGATCTAAATCCAACTGTCATAAATGTTATCACCATCCATAGTGCCTTTTCAATCACTATATATACTAGTTATTATACACGCTACGCACGCGTTCAAGCCCGTCGCTACGCTCGCAAGAAAACAACGATGACGACTGAAATTAGATTAATATATACATATTCCAAATCAACTACATTGTGAGACTATATTGTCAGGCTATATGCAAATAACAATTAACAATTGTGAAAGCGAGATAATTATAGTTGGATTTGAAGAAAGAAATCGGAAAGAGGAAGGAGTTGTGAATCTACGATGAGAGCTATATTTTTTTTATAAGATCGATCTTTGAATTTAGAGCTAATTAATCAAATTTAAGTATAGATATGTATGTACCCTATCTTAAAAGCACGAATAGGGAAATTTTCCTTCATTAGTTGATATTACTGTTACCCGTTCCACTTTCGATCAGTTCCTTCCCTATCTCCATCAACAAATCAAACTCAAACTCAAACACAATCTCTATCAATCAAGTTTTTTCACCTCTACTCTTACTCTTGTTTATCTCTCCCTCTAATCTCTATTTTTATCTCCTTGGGACCTAGCCCATCTCTCTCAATCCCTCGGCACAGAAAAGTCAAAGTTTCACTATGCTTTCCATTTTCTTCTCTTTATTCTTGCGTTCCATCCTTCTATTTTTGTGAAAGGAAAATCCCAGATTGAGTCGTCTTCTATAGACATCGATTGTGATTGTGAGTCGCAGAACATGCTCACCTGATTAGAATTTGAATCCCAATTAGTTATTTCCTTGTTCAATTTCACAATTTTGAGCTTTGCCTTGTTAAAGATTGCAATAATAGGGAACGCACTATAATAATCTGATTTTCTCCTTTTTTGTGGTCTCAATTGTAATTGAATTTCATGATTGGTACTCCATAATTGATTGGTAAATTGGTTTGCGTACTTTGCATGATTTTTCATTAATTTGGGGGTTTGGTTTTCAAATGCTTGCTACTTCTTACTCTTAGATAATTAGTTTGATCAATAGTGCCCTGAAGTTGTTTGATGAAATGCCCATGGGAATATTGGTTTGATTATCATAATAAGTTAGTTTGTTTTAATTGGTCATGAGAATTCCTTGGACACATAATTTTTTTTGTTGAACACCAAAGCATTGTTGTTTAGGTCCTTATGGGTAGTGATTAAAGCTTAGAGGCTACATTAATAATATCCTTCGAGAGTTACTAATGGATTAGTTAAAGATATATGTAATTCATAAATTGACCTTAGAGATGTGTTACAATTCGGACACAATTCCAATATGCGTCTGAATTGGTCCATAAAAAAATTATGTATCTGAATTGGATCAATTCTTACGTGCATTGACTACTAAGTTATGTCAGTGAGTTATTGATTTGTCTGGTGCAAGGATATAATAGTTCTTGTTGAGGTACATGTTGCAGTACGTTGGTTATTTATGTTTCCCAACCTGTAGATATTAAAGTTACAATATACTAGAGAGATTTTCCACATTGTCAAATAATCTATGGTTTCCTTCTAATGGTATCTTTCCTACCTTAGTTTATCTACTTGAGATTCATTGACGCATAACATGTTCACTATTCATAAGTAAAAAAACAAAAAAACAAAACAAAACAAATTGAAACAATCACAATTAAGCTTTTGATCATGGAGTCCTCATCATCAAATAAACAAGGAGATCACAAAGGTGAGAGTGTTGGAGATGAGCAAAGTAGCTCCTCCACCATCATCATCTATGGTATCTGAACTCTCACTTCCTCTCACTCTCTTTCACCTTCCTCTCTTGCCCATGGGACCTCATGAGATTCTTTTCTTCTACAAACTTCCCAGCATTCAATTCCTACATTTTATTAACTCTCTACTCCCTAAACTCAAGCACTCTCTCTCCCTAACACTCCAATACTTCTACCCTTTAGCAGGAAACCTCATTTGGTGTCCTCAATTCGATTCTCCCGTCGTCCACTATGTCCATGGCGACTCTTTTCCCCTCACGGTACTCGAATCTAACGTCGATTTCAATCATCTCACCAGCTATGCATGCTAGAGATGCAAAGGGTTTCCAACATCTAATCCCTCAATTAACTACCCTCGATTTGACAAATTCATCCTACAAATAGTCAGCCAAAGCTAGAGTAGTCCATGTTCTTGCTCTGTAGATCACTTTGTTCCCGAATTTTGGCATTTGTTTGGGAATATGATTAACATACCATCAGCCAAAGCTAGAACATTTTCAATGTTTTAAAGACCGTCTATTTCTCAATGGGGTAAAACACCAATTTATATAAATGATCTCTCACTTATCCTCTATTATGATAGGACTATGATACAAGATGTCGATGATGAGCTTTGAAGGCAGTGTTGGCAACGCCATGTGGAGTTCATCCAATCGAAGTCCATGTCCGAGAAATACTGCAATAACTGGTTAGTCTCAATGGATCTCAATAGTCCTAATGATGATCAAGTTGCAGTAACATTTGTTATCACAAGAAATGACATTCAAACGCTTAGGAAGTTATGGGTGTCAACTCAATTGGCTCACCCCGCCAACAATACTAGATCATCACAACGCCCATCAAGGTTTGAGCTTGCTTGTGCTTATGTATGGATTTGCTTAGCCAAAAACCCAAACAAAACCATGTATAGGTGTGTCCGGGTGTTGTGTTCAGCATTTTGTTTTAGTAGTGCGAAGCTGAAAGTTGTGTGATACAAAATTTTAAAATTTCATGCATGTTTTCTTAAGTAGGATAATTGTAATACAAGTAACGGGGTTATATTAATGAAGTAAAATATTGAGATCGCAATATATTAATGTACAAACCATGAATTCAAGTTTGATATATAATATTTAGCTTTATTAATTATTTTTCTTAAATTATCTTCCATTATTCTTTAGTTGTGATGTAAGAAAAAAATGTTATTGGAACGTCTGTACATTCTTTTTATTTATCTATCTTTTGCTTGCAGCCTGTTGCCTTGAGTTTTTTCCCTTTTGGCTTGCATAAAATCTGAAAATAAAATTTTATTGTATTTTTTAGGATAGGAAAATAAACAACTAATTATCTTACATATGGTACTGAAATATTGAAGGTCATGTTAGCAATATTAGGTGTTGATTTAACTTTATAACATAAATGAGTAAAAACCTATTAAATCAACATAGAAGTGAAATAGTAGATTTTTATATAATAAAAAAATTTGCTCGAGGTTAATTGGATTCATGTGAGCGTAGCGAGCGGGCTTGTTTGTGCAAAGCACGCTATTAATATATATTTGTGGGTATCTATACCTTTTTCTTTATTTTTTTAACTGTTCCTTACTTCGATTCAAATAATCTTATACAAGATTTAGTAGGATGGTCCAATCTTATAACCCAAGAGAAATAAAAAGGTATAATGTATCTGACAAGATTTGAACTCACAACCTGAATCAAAGTTATGGTGTTCATCTTCCATTGCAATTTTACCACACCCTTTAAAAGCTTAATTTCATTTTGATATTTTTAGTGCTTTGCCATTTTCTATTTCTTTAAGTTGGATATTGATTCAATCATTTTAGGCTTAATTTCAAATACGTAGCCTAAGAGAGTTTCTCTTACTCAAATTAAATAACTTGGCCACCACGCCACCAACATCATCATACATGTATGTATGTAGCTTTTAGCTTTATATATATATATATATATACTAGTTACGTTACGTGCTTCGCATGAATGAGCCCTCTCGCTATGCTCGCTGGAACTCATAACGGAACCTTATTGAGTTCATACTACGTACAAGGTTTAGAACTATGTAAGGTTACAAGTATGCAATTTATAATGTGAATTACATAGTGCACAAATTAAAGAAATGAAACATAACAAAACAATTTATGAATTGAAGATACATAAGAATCGAACCAAGGCAAAAAATCAAAACATGAAAAACAGAGAAAATAGGGCGAGTAATTTATGAATTGAAGATACATAAGAATCGAACCTAAGCAAAAAATCAAACCATGAAAAACGGAGAAAACATGGCGAGTGTGAGTGAAAGGAGACCAATAGAGAGAGAGAGAATTGGGGTGATGCAATTAACATACATTGATGTATATGAGTGCAAAGGCAAAAAACGTGATTTGGAGATGTATGTAAAATAACACAAAAACAAGGGCAAAAAAGACTTTTTGCTTACTACTCAAAAATTAAAGATTCGTATTTTTATATAGTTGATATATATCATGTATGTAATGGGACCCGTTTACTTTAAAGGCATATGGGAACGCACACCCTTTCCAACTGTGTTTTGAATCTCGAGATGCGTAAGCTCCCATCCCGAGGTGAACACAGATGGTTAGATTGTACATTTTAAGGGAGTCATTCTAGTACCATTCAAAGATGAATCAGACCCTTAATTTTTTTGAGTTCGGCTAAGTGCACTCCACATTTTACTAAGTGCACCCCATTTTGCCTGGCACCCCAAATTCAAATTTCAATTTTTAAGTGCACCCTACATTTTTACCAAAATACCCTTTTATCCGAATTGAAGCACCTAACTCCAAAACCTTGGTCGAGACATCTATATTAGGTTCGGGGACATGTAGCCAAAACTTATCCACTAGGCTCGGTGTTGTCCAACCGAACCTCTTTGGTGAGATTTAGTTGACAACTGCCGACATAAAGGTTCGATGGGTTCCGACCGACTCTCCAATTAAAAGTTTGGCAAGCAATGACCGACTCTCCAATTAGAAGTTTGGTGGGCTCCGACCAACTCTCCAATAAGATATTCAGACCTTCGAGGCTAAATCACTCGATGCCTACAAATCACAAAGAAGAGAATGTGGGGTGCACTTAAAAATTGTAGTGGGGTGCACTAATCACGGTGAGGGGCATAAGGGTCATTTTGTAGTAAGATTGACTTTTTAAGTTTGAATTTTTTGGGTGCACTTAGTAAAAGGTGGGGTGCATTTAACCGAATTATTTTTTTTCAAGCCAGACTATGTGCACCCACTCAATCATAAGGCAATCTAATTTTGAGTGCACCCCAAATTTAAATTTCAATTTATGAGGGCACCTCGACTTTTTGACCAAAATACCTCTTCGTCCCAACTCCCAACCGAAGCACCCAACTCTAAGACCTTGGCCAGACTTATATTTTAGGTTCAACGACACATAACCAAGACTTATCTTCTAAGTTTGGTTTTGTCCAATCAAATTTTTTTGGTGAAACTTGGTCAACAACTGTCGATCTAAAAGTTCATGGGTTCCAACCGCCTCTCTAATTAAAGGTTTAGTAGGCTCAAACTGACTCTCCAACTAAAGGTCTTGTGCACAAAACGTGTAGAGGGATAAAGGTGCACAAAACACGGTGAGGGGCACAAGAGTCAATTTCAATACTATTTGCTACATACTTTGGGTACATACATTGGATACACAATGGTGTATACTTCATTGGGATTTGTGTCGCACGTATCCAAAGAAAATATATACCATTGTGTATCTAATGTATGCACCCAAAGTATGTCAAAAAATCATTTTCCTTAACAAAACTTTATAGCTAGGCCTGCACAATTTGAGCAAACAACTAATTTGTCTAAAATTAAGTTGCTTAGCATATATAATAATTAACACGACACGTACATCGACACCTAACGACATTTCAAGATATATATATATATATATAGTTGGATCATTCTTGTTCACTGACAGACAAATACTATAGGTTCGTTGTATGGTTGGATGTAAAAAACTTTCTGCTTGCAGAAAATGGAGAGTTGTCCTGCTAATCTCTAGCTTGTTACCTATGCGGCGCACAGGGTCGTACAAAAAAAATACCAGTCAAATTGCAGCACAATCTTATCATAGGTAGTGAAACACGCCAACTTCATGGCATAAGCAGTACAAGGCATCCACTTAGTAATCTCTTGCGATATGGTGTAGAGCCCACACCATGACTCCTTCACGCCATACCATGACTCCTTCATCACGATCTCTTTGAACTTGTCTACCTAAAAATCAAAAGCTACAATTCTTCACAATCAACCACCATTTTCATAGTCCCGAATCCTATCGAATGTATAGCTCCATTTAAAAATAAATCACCACAACCATCTATTAGAGAAAAGAAATAGCAACTATGACATCACTCAATTATTCTCCAAGAAGCTTCTCTTAACTAATAAGTTCCAATTTGATTCTTAAACTCCATGTACCCTAATGATGAAGTTTGGGCCCAATACTTGATGAGCACCACCTTGTAATCCTTGGTGTTAATGTCGAAACCAATCCATATCTCCATCTAATATGATGCATCTGTTGGCGCAAAGGAGAAGCAAACTCTATGGGAGACACCTACTTGCGACCTCCAATAGATGGATTCCACACGAACATTTTTTTCTCATTAACTATTGATTGCAACATTAGTCCATTGCATGAACTTAAAGTGAGAATTTGTTCACCCTCATCACTATTTTGTGTGCGCAGAGGATCGATAATCTCCACCGATTTAGTTGTCGATGGATTGGCAAAGTTTGACACAAGGGATAGATAGGGAACTTGTCCAAAGTCATCAATTTAACAATGTTCCGCACAAACGAACATACTATATGTATATATACATGGAAAATTCTACAATGGAACCCAAATATATACCCATGCCATGGGAACCCCCCAAAATATGTTGTGCATTAAATGACTTGTGCATTTATGACTCATCGATTTATGGGTTGGATTAAAACCCAATGGTTGTAAATGAGGTTCCCATGCCATGGGTATTTTTATGGTTCTCATGATAGTACTAACCTACATATATACTGATCCTATTTTCGGAGATGCCCACAAGATCCATTAAAAATGCCAACCAATATGTTGATTATGCTTCGACAATGAATGAAGAATCATCTCATTGTAGTTCATCGTAATTATTTAAATAATTAATGGAAGAGTAAAACACACAACTAATCAATTAGCAACTTTATTGGATGTGACGGGAACAATACAGCTAACAAAGTACTAGGCATGACAATTAAAATGGCATATGATAAAAATTTCACAATCACTATTTAGAATAAATGGTGCAAAGTAACATCACAGAGGAGCATACTTCACTTAACAGTTGATGAAACTCAATCACCTTTGTAAGGAACAAAAACATTCTTGATGCGGTGCTAATAGATAAACAAGATAGTTTTTGTGGAACTTTATGGACCATACATTGAAAACGAAAGTGTATGGTTCGAAATGGAGGCGATAGATGAGAGGTTGTCAAGTATCTTCTAGTTTTTTCATCCAAATTAATGGAAGACCTCATGGGAAGATCAAGGTAGGGAGGGGGCTATGACAAATGGATCCATTATTGCCTTTCTTATTCACTATAGTTGCAGATGTTTTAGGGAGAATGCCAAATTTGGCTATCACCTAAGAAGCTTTGGAGAGCTTTGAGGCGTGAAGGGAGAAAATTTCCCTATCATATCAACAGTTTGCGGATGACACTTTGTTGTTACTGGATGCAAATGAGGAAAATGTCTTTTTTGCTTTGGAGCTAGTAAAGAGCTTTTGTTTGTCTTTCAGATTGACGGTTAACTAGCCCAAGTCAAAAAATTGTGGGATTAATGAGGAAGAGTGGCTTCTCGTATGGGATGCACAGTTTGTTCATGGCCTATGAGTCTATGACTTATGTAAGGCTTATGAGTGGTAATCCAAGAAAAGCTAGTGTTTAGGAAGGTGCCATAACTAGAGTATTAAGAAGGCTTGATGGGTGGAACATAGCTTTTCAAAGGACATCATTTATCTATTTCATCTCAACCAATGCACATCATCTATCTATTTATTTCATGTCAATGCACATCATCTATCTATTTCATGTCACTCTTCAAGGTGTGAAGTAAGGTTGCTAAAACAATTGAGAAGTGTATGCGTGATTTTCTTTGCGCAAGAATGGAGGATTGCACCAACCAAAATCTTGAAAGGTGAGAACAAGTGCAAAGGCCTATGACTAAAGAAGGATTGGAGATAGGGAACACTGTCAAGAAAAAAGCAATCACTATTAGCATAATGGTTGTGGAGGTTTTATAAGGAGAAAGAGTCGCTAAGGGCAAGGGTGATAAAGAGCAAATATGGGTGCCAATAAATGGGAGGTATTCACGACTAGTTACTCAAGCTTTTTCTTCTAGTCCATGGACATCAATCTCAAACCCTTATCTTATCTTCTCACCCCACACATCACAAAAGCTTGGCAATGGTAGGTCTATAAGATTTTGGGAAGAAATTTGGTGTAGAAACTCCAGTCTAGCTAATGATTTTCCTTTTCATTGCTCTCTATCTAGATGACACAATACCCCCTTATCTTCATAATTACCAATTACCAAGATGGATATACCTTTTCACCTTTATGGGACTTTCTTTTTCCTAAGGCATTAACTAGGAGAAGAGAATAACATTTTTTTTTGTTTTGATAACCATGGGTGTTTGAACCTTTTTCATCCCCTCCTTACTTTGGTTCGACTAATCTCATGAGTTAGTCTGACGCCCCAACCCCATAACCAAGGATTGCAAGGTGTTAAGGCGATCCCAAGGCGATTTCCTTGACCTAGGTGAGGCGGTGCCTAGGCGATTCCTAGGCGAACAACATAATATTTATTTAGAGATCCCCGGATAAGTATCTATTTATTTATAGGTCCTTAAATAACACTAATTGTCTATTAGTCAATGTGCTTATTATTTAATATATACTTCAAAAATACTGATAAGTCTTTAGGTCTTGATGTACATTAAATGTCTCAAGATTTTGTTGTTTGGTAGGTATTTTGTTATCAAACTTAATTGTAAATAGCCCCTTCAAATTTTCAAAAATTACTTAGAAGGACACCACCCGCCAAAGGCACTGCCTAGGCCATTTTGTCCCAAAACGCCTAGGCGATGCCTTGCAATCACTGCCCATAACCCGGGAGAAACCAAGGAAATTTATGTTGTTGTCAAGAATCGAACCCGAGACCTCTGCCTTATTCAGAGTTAAAGTGCTCTTTTTTTTACCACTACACCACACCCCTTAAGGGCAAAAGAGAATAACATATTGATGTCTTTTTGGTGAGAACCAATGTCCAAATACATGGCTCGAGGATGGAGAGTTTATGGAATCTGACCCATCAAGCCAATTCTCATGTTCATTTTTTTTTTTGAAGAATCATGTTCTTATTTCTTATTTCCTAATTGATGATCCTTCACTTCCTTTGTTTTCAAGCGGTGCTGATTTATATGGAAAGCTAATGTTACTTCCAAAGTTAAAGTGTTTGGGTGGTTGGTTGCAATAAAACAAAAATAAGAAAATAAAAAATAACACCCTTAAAAGTGTGCAGGAAGAGCCCTCATTTCTACTTGTCACGGCAGTGCTACAATCTTTGCATAAGCGATGATGAGAGCAATGAACACCTAAGGAACAGATGCATAGTAAAACGAAAGTTTGATTGCAAGGATTCATTTCACTAGCAGGAGGATCATCTTTCCCGCTCACCATGCTCTTTTTCGTTATCCCTCTCTTAACATGTCTTAAAAAATCTGTAGAGATATTTAGGATGACTTTCCTAGCTACTTGTTGGACACTATGGTTGGAAAGGAACCCTGAGTTGTTTGAACTTTAAAGGCAAAGCACATGAATGGTACATTATTTGGGAACAATCAAAAGATCTAGCATCGGTTTGGATTGCCAAAATTCGAAATGTGGTAAGGAGGTTTCATTTTCTGGTTTGGTGAAATTCAGAATATACTTTGATTAGGGAGTCATTGAGTCGTCATATGTATATAGGAGCGACACTGTTTTGGTTTTTGGGACAGTCACGGAACTGTTTAGAGGCTCTTTAAAATGCTTGTCCTCCTAAATTTTGTATGATCTTTTAGTAAAATTTAACTGTTGAAATATACATAAAACATGTTTCTTTCTCAAAAATAAAAAATCAAATCAAAATCAAAGGGCATTAACAGTCAACAATATCTTCACATTTTCCACAACACTCCCCAAAACTCCTAGTTTCTTTCCCTTCAAATGGCAAATAAACTGAACAAAGTAATCGTATACCAAAAAATCCTCTCCTTGCATCAGAAAGAAACCAGTTAACGAGAAAATAGGAACTCAAAATATCGCGTGGTTCACACTTTTTATAAGGGAAATCAAGACCATACACACGTTCATCATAAAGGCAAAGTTTGCAACAATTACCCTTGAAATTTTAAAAAATTTGAGAAGCTTGTGGGCCCAAAGCTAAACTATACTTAAACTCATGAGGAACCAAGAGCTCCATTCATACAATTACAACAAAGACTTTTGTCAAGATCTATAAAAATATTTACACATCTCATTAAGTCAAACTTTTTCGAAGACCCTTGATGAAATTCCGCTCACTACACTATACTAAGATTCAACAAGTAACCAGGTGAAGCATAATATCAAGGCACTGTACGCCCATCTAGCCTTTCACTTGTCATATACATATAACTTTGGAGTATTCAAGTGTTTCCACCTTATAACATACTTTTTCATTGTAAACTTCTCAGTTTTTGGTCTCACCATCCCAAAGATACATTTGAATTATTGCATGAGACCGCTGCACGCATGAGTTTCCCCTTGATCCTATTGTACTTGTTTTCAAGCTTTATATTGAAAAAGAATTTTACTTACTTTACCACCACTTTCCTCGTTGTCTATCTATCACAGTGAAAAACATAGCACTCATGATGAGTTTTGTTACCATGACTCAAAAAACTTGCTTTAAGGCCCCAAGGTGCTTCCAATTCAATGGTGCCAATGAAAACTATATTATGGTTGGCCAGATTTAACACTTACAATTCTAAGCATCAAGAACTCTAGAATCAATGGCACGTCTCAAGGAGCAATTATCAGATATCAGGATTCGGGGTTAGCCTATACACCTTTAAGTATCCACCCATTGAGCAACTCCTTTTTTCTTCCATAAAAATCAGCATATATAATGCATTAGATGGAATTTGGTAATTCTATTTCCATTCTCTAATTCTACATGAAATCAAACTAAACTGGAGCTCACCGCCTTTTAAAAAATTGAGCGAAAAATTCTAGCAAACACGCACTAGCAAAATCAGCACAAAGACTGTGAGAATCAATTGAAGCTCCTAATTAGGAATCACGACAAACAAATGAAGCAAAAACTCACAGATTCACCGCTCAAATTCATGTAAGTCTGCGGCTTGGCAAGCAGAACCGGAACATCCCCAACCAAACCTAATCGAACAAACCACGCACCTCCGTCACCTTCATCAGACGAGCAATCCAAATCAAAATACACACAAACCTCAAAAAGAACAAACCTTGTGCGAAGAGTGCTTTGCAGTGGAGCGTGTTGGCTGAGATCCCTAGAGACTCCGCGAAGGCATCGACCATGTCGAACCCTACCTGAATCAAACCAAAGACGATGAAGATGAAGCGTGAGAGAGAGAGAGAGAGGGTTTTGAGGAAGATTGTAGAGATGAGGAGACATTACGTTGTGGCGTGTGCCTCTGAACTTGTCGCCTGGGTTGCCCAGGCCCACGAAAAGCCATGGCTGAGGAGCGGTGCCTGTGCAGAGCCAGCGTGTCGACACTCGGCGGAGCATGTCGAGCTGCGACAGTGGCTCGGCCGCTCTAGAAAGTGGACTTGCTGATTTCTTTTTTTTTTTTTTTTTTTTTCCCTACTTCGGCGTAAATCGTACCACAATTTTTGAAATTCTTACCTATTTGACAAGTGTATTTACTGTTTTATTTTTTTGACAAGTGATGTATTTATCATATCACAGTATGATAATAGAATACAATGGAGATGTGTTTTTATATTTTTGCAGTCTCCATTTTTACTCTTTTGTCTACGTGACGCATTAGCAAATCTCCTTCGGCTCTAAAGTTATTTCCAACCCATCAACTCTAAAATAGAGAAACTCTAACACTATTTATGTCTATTTGGTTATAAATAGTGACCCTATCACTATTCACATCTCCTACTCATTAACACTATCTTTTACACTATTCACTAAATTTGTGTGATAATTATAAAGATGACCTAACTTTAAAGAATATAAAAGTAAAAAAATAAATAAATGAATAAATAATAATAAAAAATGGTCAATAGTGTTAAAAGTTGGAAATTTGGTTGGAGTTTTTGCTTGATTAGCACATTTGACAATAAATTTACCAATCTAACATACCCACCAAAATATATAACAAACTAACATATTTGATGTCACACCACCGCCACGCAAACATGGAAGTCGTGCTCCATCCTCACGACTTCCATAATTTTGGGTTGCTTTAAAAAAATTATTTATTTATTTTTATTTATCAAACAAGTTAAATAAACTTAATAAAATTTTAATAATTTTTATTTATTTTTCTTTAATATGGAAGTTGTGGCGCACAACTTTCATATTTTCATTTTTTTTAAACTTATTTATTTTTATTTATCAAACAAATTTAAAAAATTAATAAAAAATAACTTATTTGACGCCACATCATATCCAACATGGCGGTTTGCAACTAAAGTGTGCTTCACACTCATGTCTCCCCTGGGTAGATTGGTTTTTCACCTTTTTTATTTACTTTTTTATTTAATTTTTGTTTAATTTGTTAGTGTAAAAAAAAATTAGGGCCATATTTGGCACCTTATGTAGAAGCAGTGAGCGTGGAACCCTGAGCTACTTTTATTTTTATGTTTTTGCGAAAAAAAATCAGATTTAAGAATAATGAAATCAAAATCAACATTTTTTTAAACAAAAAAAAATGTACTTGCGACAAAAAAAAATATAAAGAAAAAATAACCAAAAATAACAAACATGAACGTTTTGGAATAAATCACTTAAAAAAAATGAAAGTCGTGATCTAAGATCATGTTTTGCTTGGAAGGAGGTGATGTGGCGGTGATGTGGTTGTAGGTGTGTTAGTTTTTTTATATATTTTAAAAGGTGTGTTAGATTGGTAAATATTATGATCAAATGTGTTAATTAAGCAAAAGGTCTTGAATTTAGAGCACAAAAATGTTAACACTGTTCACCAACCAACGTCAAAATGGTGCTAGTTGGAGAAGCTCTAAGGCTTGACTCTTGAGTTTCATTTTACTTTAGAGAATTGTTGTAATGACAATGGGAAGTTACACCCCAACACAAATTGGCCCACAAAAAACTATTGGTGTCCACCTCAGGATGTAGGCACATAAAAATCTCGGTGCATAACATGCGGGCCGAGGCCGCATGAAGAGCTCTCGTGGGCCAATATATGTTCGGATGTGACTTACTCATTGTCATTCTAGTATTTTCCTTTATTTTTATTTTATTTTATTCTCAATAGTAGAAAACTATTAATATGGCATTTTTCCTTTTTTTTATAATTTGGCTCGACGGCCAAATTATTAATGAATGGGATTGACATCTACCGTTTTTTTTGCTGCACGAAAATAGGACTTCTTCGAGGTGTTAAGCATGATTGCCTTTGGGTGAAG
The DNA here is from genome assembly GCA_039657345.1 of Stephania japonica. Classification (NCBI taxonomy): domain Eukaryota; kingdom Viridiplantae; phylum Streptophyta; class Magnoliopsida; order Ranunculales; family Menispermaceae; genus Stephania; species Stephania japonica. Next base: position 15,169,522 of record CM077560.1, on the reverse strand, counting down.
TTGCAATGAATTGCCCAACTTCTGAGACTGCCTCTTCATTTGTGAAGTATTGGTAAAACTAGCCCATCAGAAGAGATGATAAAATAAAAAATGAGAGAGAAGGGAAACATGTGATACATGGAGATTGTTAAGATTGATATGATATTAATAGTTATCTTATATATGGTTATATAGTTGTCGTCTTTATCTTTTCAAAGAGTTATTTATCTCTTAGACGTTTATATATATATATATAGTAGGTTGTTGTAACGATCCTAATATTCTAACTCGTGCCACGTGACATTTCAGGGTCGTATTGTGGGCCCAACTAGTCGTGGTGTACTTGTTTCAGTCCTCGGAAGTCGACACCAAGGTATGTTATGGTTGTTTGGTGATTTGTATTATTTATTTATTACCGAACATTAAATTCAATATTCCAAATGTGTGAGGACGTGGTGAGTGTGCGTTGGTATCCGTTGAACGAGTTCGGTACGAAAGGACGCGCTAAATGGTTATTTAAGAGTCCGGGGGACAAAAAATGGAATAAAACACTAATAAGTACTAATGAAAATAATTAATGGAATTAAATAATAAATTATGGGCTGAGTGATACGTGGGGTCGTGGGCGACACGCGTGAGTCGAATGGTAGTATGCATGCCCGAGTGAACTCGTTGGCGCACACAACGAAATCGTAGGCGCGAAAAAAAATACAATTATATAAATATAATTGTACATATATATATATTTATATATATAAAGTATATATAAATATATATGAAATAAAAAAATGTGAAATGACCATGAGGGGTATTGAGTTGGTGAAGAAGTGGATAGGAATTGAGGGGCAAAATGGTCATTTCACCTCAAAATTTGTTAACAAAATCCCACCGCCACCATTTTCTCACCATTCACTATAAAAAAAATTGAAAATCGAAGGAGAAAGAGAAGACATCAAAGAGGAGATCGGTCGATCGAAGGTGTGGAGATTGTTGAGATCGAAGAGGAGATCGAGTTGGTGAAGGTGAGTTTGTTGATTATAGTTGGGGTTGTTGTTGAGTTGTTAATTTTGGTAGAAATTGGATTTTAATTAGTTGGTGTTGGAGTTAATGTTGTTGTTGTTGAGGTTGATGTTGTTGTTGTTTATTGTTGAAAGAGAAAAGAAAGAGAAAAGAAAAGAAGAAAAAAAAAAAAAAAAGTTTCTTTGGAGAGTGTTCGGTGAAGAATAGAAGAGGATGGGGTGGGCGTGTCGTGGTGACCCAGCCCGACCGGCCCTGACCGGGCCCAACCCGGGTGGGTCGACCCTAGTCGACCCAGTTGGGTGGACCGGGTCGGACCCGACCCGGGGACCTACCATTATTAAAATTAATAATTTATTTATTTATTTATAATAAATAAATAAATTAAATATATTTATTTTTTTAAAATAAATATTGGAAAAATCTGAAAAATTCAGAAAAATAGAAAAAAAATTTTGAAAAATTTTATTTCAACCAAATAAATAAAAATTTGGGAATTTTTATGAAAAATGAAGAATTTGATAATTGCGACGAGACTTTTGTCGGGGTTTTTGTCTCGTAAAGCGTGAAATTGTTAAATATAACCAGAAAAATATTGAAAAATATTTTTCTAAATTGTATAAAAATATAAGGTTTCACTCGGGTATCCTAATGGGTTTGAATAGAACTCAATACCAGGTAAGCGATCAAATTGCGCAAAGGAACAATAATTTAGAAAATTGTAGAAAATGGAACAAACTTGAGAAAAAAGTGAGGAATACTTGGAATAATTAGGAAAAATTAACAAAAATTGGTTGAAATAATTGTCAGGTGACGAACGGAGTGTTGGAAACTAATTGGGGAACGTGTGGAGCTATGCGAGGGCGTTTTTAGCGGGATTTGAGGTGAGTAAAGACAACAATAGAATCAACATAATTACTTTTCTATTTATTGATTAATTATTCTTGAAATGCGAGCCCTTTGTATTCCATTATAGTTCAGGTGACCTAGGGTTTAGGTAGTACGATTGTGATGAGAAGTCTCAACGAGTTTAGAATCCAGCATAGACTATGGCTTCTCGTTGGAGCCTATCGAAATGATTTAGCATCCGGCTTGTGACTGTGGCTTTCTTTCGGTAGAGTGTTAGGAATTTAGAAGCCGGCTTTGTCTGTGGCTTTTCCTAACAGAGTGTGCGTTAAGTGGAGGCGACCTTCGGGCCCACTGGTTCGTACGGGGTGGATTGAGCAAGGAGGCAGTTTTGGACCTACTGTGTCGATCCCAAGCTGATGAGGTCTTTGTGACCCGCAGTTTGATTGGGATTATCTATTCGCCTATCCATTTGTTTCCCGATCACTTGATTATCGTTGTTTGTACTTGTTGAATCTATTTATCATGCCATTTGCTATCTATTTCAGTTTCTTGTTATACACTGCATGATTTATAGACTTGTGATTATTGAAAATTCAGTAATTTATATTGAGATATCTATTATTGTTGTTTACTGTTATATTTTGTACTCACCGTCCTTTTTATGACGGTGGGTGCAGATCCACAGAGGAGTAGGGGCAAGGCGTCGATGCTGGGCGATATCCTCTGAGGCACACTCAGAGCCATTAGCTTTGTTCTCACTTTGTAGGATTTTGGCATTTTGTTGTATATTTGGCTATGTATCCATTTGTTTTGATATTTTGGGGCTTTGGGGAGTTGAACCTGACTATTGATACATGTATATGTTTATTTTGGACTTTCAGTTAATCTGTTATATACATGTGATGTTGTTTGGACATGATTTTCCACATCTAGGTTAACTGAGTTGTAAATTGTTTTAAGTTAGTGTTAAAAACAATTTCGTTGCACATCTAACTATAATTGAGGATAAAAGATTAGATAGAGTTAAGGTGAATCAAAAAGAGTGATACAAAGTGAGTGAATGAATAATGTACTGAGTAATGGGTAAGTTAAGGCTGACTAGACTTGCGTTGACTCGCCGGAGACGGGCTCGGGGGTCCACGTAGGTTTAGGTCGAGCAGGGCCTAGTTTGTGGTTGCTGGGATCGTCACAGTTGTACTTCGTGATTTATTTCATCTAATGAAATTTAGTTCCTTAGAAATTAACATGGTATCAGAGCTTGGTTATGGGTAATCTCTTGTTTTTTCTTTATTTTGGTCGATTTCTTCGATTATGTCTTTGTGAAAACTTTTTCGTGATTCATCCCCTACTTAACTTGTGTTGATTTTTTTGTGGGTCCGTCTATCCATGTTTGTAGCGTAATTCAGTTCCTAGTGCTTGTTCTCGTTTCTATTGTGTTCGATTATGCTTTTGGTTTGATTTATGATTGGTTTTCTTTTGTTTCTCCTATTGTTTCAACGCCATTCCCCTTGCTATTTTGCCCGTCCATATATCCATGATTGCCCATCTGTGTGGGTTTGTGCTCATGTCACCCGTCCTCTGCCTCTGCTTGCTTCAACCTAATTGCACCTTCAACAAATTTAGTTTGGTTGAAGTCATCACTGCATCACCTCACCATCGTCACAATCATCATGACAAGCATCATCACATGAACATTCTACATGTTATGTATGTGCATTTCTTAATGTATTGCTCCATCCCATCTGTTGGTAGTTGGGGATTATACGCAGCAGAAATTTCAAAAGCAATTTTGAGAAAAACCCCAACAGGATCCGAATCTGATTCCATTAAAACACATTTAAACTATGAAAACTTAATCATACCTCAGTCGCAATGTACATTTCTGAAGGTTAATCGATCTCTAAGGTGCTGCCAACGACGAACGCCCTCTATCAGCAGTCCATACACGAACGACGGCCGAAATTTGAAGTTCTAGCATCGAGAGAATACCAAACCTTTTTGTTTCTCTCCAAAACGATCCAGAGCATACTAAAAACCCTAAATCGTTTCTTAAAATGAAAAATAGAGTTTCGACCCTTTTTAATCTTTCGTAAGTGTATTCTAACTCAAAGCGTCTATTTATACAACCCTTGTATATAGACGGTTAAGTAAATTACACATATACAACTTAAAGAGGTATAAGTGTAATACACTACAAAGACGTTTTTGTCATGAATTTTATCATATAAAATTCATTCTTCCGAACCATTTTAAAATTTCGTAAAACCATTCTTAAGTGGGCGACCCAATAGGCTCATACAACGTTGGCAGTGTACCAAAACACATTTTGGTATACAAGTCATAAGCGGTCTCTAGCAAGACATTATGACTACCCAAGTTGTACGAATATCAAATCGATGCAACCTAATCAATAATGTATATAACTGATGGGTTTTGGGGTTCATGCGTAGCGGAGATTTCAAAACAATTTTGAGAAAAACCCAAACAAGATCCGAATATGATTCCATTAAAACACGTTTAGATTATGAAAACTTAACCATACCTCAGTCGCAATGTACCTTTCTGAAGGTTAATCGATCTCTAAGGTGCTGTCAACAACGAACGCCCTCTATCAGCAGTCCACACACGAATGGTGACCGAGATTTGAAGTGCTAGCTTCGAGAGATTACCAAACCTTTTGTTTCTCTCCAAAACGATCCAGAGCATACCAAAAAACTCTAAGTCGTTTTCTTAAAACGAAAATAGAATTTTAGCCCTTTTTAAATCTTTGTATTTGTATTCTAACTCAAAGCGTTTATTTATACAACTCTTGTATATAGACGGTTAAGTAAATTACATATATACAACTATTTAAAGAAGTATAAGTGTAATACGCTACAAGGACGTTTCTGTCATGAATTTTATCATATAAAATTCATTTTTCTGAACCATCTTAAAATCTCGCAAAACCATTCTCGATTGTGCGACCCAATAGGCTTATACATACGTTGGCAGTGTGTACCAAAACACATTTTGGTATACAAGTCATAAGCGGCCTCTAGCAAGACATTATGACTACCCAAGTTGTACGAATATCAAATCGATACAACCTAATCAATAGTGTATATAATATCCTTTTATCACACGATATCTTTTTTATCAAACATAAGGCATGGAATTGTCATCCATCATGTTCAATCGTACTAGTCTCGATTTCTAGGTAGACTGAAAACATATAAGTGACATTGATCAATATCAATTCACTTAGACTAGGCCTTTTAACAATCTAACACATCGAAGGATCCACTGGATATCTCTCTTTATATGAGAGGGACAAATTCTATTTCGATTACACAACTTCACCGCATTATTCACACAGTAACCAATCACAACCTTTATAATCATCCGGTTAAAGACAACATTTGATTGCGTCAAATCATTGTATTCCTAATGTTGAAGTCTCTGGTAATCTCAAGTCAGAGGACTGAAAAATATACCTATCATGAGAAACAACTATGACTTAATCCATGTGATGTTCTCATAGCGGGTCGATCCAGTACTTTGTTCTCTAACAAGTACTCATGATCTTGATTCGTATTCCTACACATATGATCATCGTATGATCATCAATCAAGACTCACACTAGTCTTAATTCATTATAGTTCCAAGTATAATAATCGACTAGGGACATTTAGGATATTTCTGTAAATACCCATGGATCTTATTATAATGTAAACATGCAAATCAATTATAATAAATAGCAAATGAAATCCTCTATTTTATTAACTAAAATGTATTCATAAAGACTGTTAATGGATTGACCTAGGGCACATTTCCCAACAATAACATCCTTTTGTCATACGATATCCTTTTGATCAAATATAAGGCATGGAATTGTCATCCAATATGTTCGATCGTACTAGTCTCGATCTCCAAGTAGACTGAAAACATCTAAGTGATATTGATCAATATCAATTCACTTAGAATAGGCCTTTTAACAGTCTAACACATCGAGGGATCCACTGGATATCTCTCTCTATATGAGAGGGACAAATTCTATCTCGATTATACAACTTCACCAAATTATTCACACAGTAACCAATCACAACCTTTATAATCGTCCGGTTAAAGACAACTTTTGATTGCGTCAAATCACTATATTCCTAATGTTGAAGTCTTTGGTAATCTTAAGTCAAAGGATTGAATAATATACATATCATGAGAAACAACTATGACTTAATCCATATGATGTTCTCATAGCAAGTCGGTCCAGTACTTTGTTCCCTAACAAGTACTCATGATCTTGATTTGTATTCCTATACGTATGATCATTGTATGATCATCAATCAAGACTCACACTAGTCTTAATTCATTATAGTTCCCAGTATAATAATCGACTAGAGACATTTAGGATATTTCTGTAAATACACATGGATCTTATTATAATGTAAACATGCAAATCAATTATAATAAACAGCAAATGAAATCCTCTATTTTATTAACTAAAATGTATTAATAAAGACTATTAATGGATTGGCCTAGGACACATTTCCCAACACCATTTACCTGCAAGTGGGTTATTTTAACGTTGCACCAGTCCTGCCCCCGCATGCCTTGCCCGACTGACCCGGATGAACGTTGCTCGTGTTGTCGTTCTTGCCCGAACGCACCTGCCCGATTGTCCTACCCGTGTCCGTTGGTACATTCTACTCATGTGCACGCCCATCAAAAGAAAGTTTCTTTTTGGTTAAAAAGAAAAAAAATGCTACTACCACTTCATGATTCCGTGGAGCCGATTGTTCAGATGATTGCGTACAAGCAATCTCGGATGTGTTTGTTGAACACAAACACGACAACGACAGGATTGGTGTGTGTGCATCACGGCAGTGGAGCGATGCAGTTGGCCCATGAACAGGCGGCGTAATCAACTCTTAGAGGACACAACACGAGCATAAGCAGAGATGAGCTTAGCTAGGGCTCTAATGTAGACGACACGTGGATGGAGAAATGAGCATATTTGGGAGCATTAAAAAAAAGAAAACACCATGAGAGCATCAACGAAAGCATACACCGCGAAGCGGTGGTTAACGAAATTCGACCAACTTATGATTAGAAACCAAGCTCTGATACCATGTTAACTTTTAAAGAACTGAATTTCATTAGATGAATAACTAAGTACAAATTACTTGTATATATAAACATCTATGAGATAAAGAACTCTTCGAAAAGATAAAAACGACAATCATATAACCATATCTAAGATAACTATTAATATCATATCAATCTTAACAGAGATGTTCCAATGTAGTTGACCTTGAACTCCTTTACTCTCTAGTAGTGTGATGTTCAATTTAGGTCGTGCCATAAAAATCAAATCTTGCATTTTGACAAAGTGATGCACCATCCATCTCACTAGATATATTTTGGAAAATACATTTCTTTATTGTTTGTTGCCTATTAGCTTTGCTCATGATTTTATAAAATTTTTCAAAGTAACTTGTGCCCACATATTTTTTTGAAAAATGTATCCATACATTTGTTATAAAATAATTATATCAATATATGTTTTTTGGATTCCATCAACCAACCTCGCGCTCAAAGAGTTGGGAGTATGCCTTTTCCATTGCGCTACCGAAGTAGTTGGCTTATAAGTACCTTATTAAAAAGTGAAATTAAATTTGCATGAAATCGTGAAATGAAATTAAATTTACACCAAAGTGAGCGTGTCTCTTTTCTTAGTCATGATTATATTTTAGTTATGAAATACAAATTTTTTAGCATGTCCCCATCTCTTCAAAGGCAGTAGCTAAAATGACCCACTTTTTGCTAAAATGACCCCATTACTCTTTATACCCTATTTTTTCTTACTTTAATACTCTATTTTTTGTTCTAAACTGAAAAAATACACTCAGCCTCACCTTAAAACCCCTCAATCCTCTCATTTTTCTTAGTTTTAACCATTGTATAGTTAAAAAGTGGAGTACAAAGAGTAATGGGGTCATTTTAGCCGCTCCCCTCTTCAAAATTACTCTCATCAAAACTCCGATGATAGTGCTTGAGAATATTTCGCATATGTTTGTAATTTTGTGCATCTACTAGATTTTACAAGATTCAGTTACTACCTTCTTAAGAATTCGCTATAAGCGCATGTGACCTTCAATAATCCCTTGACTTATTTATTTCATTTTAGAGTGCATATTTTTTTTTGAAACTATTTTAGAGTGCATATATTAAATTTCATATATGGTTTCAAAATTTTTTTTCATGTCTTATAAAAAATTCATATATGAGTGAGTTTTTTGCCTAACTAAATCTTTTTTACTTTTATTATGACTTATCTCTCCCTTTTATTAGACAAGGAAAAAAACGTTTGCAAGATATTGTTTGTAAATGAAATGGATGTGGATGACTTTTCCTATTCAAACCATTTGTATTCCATCATTATGTGTGAGTGGTTACACATTACACCATTATGTATGAGTGGTTACACATTCCACCATTATGTAATTGTAACTTATGATCTTTGATGGCCTATATAAAGAGCTTACATCTATGTAATGTATATACCATATATTGGAATGAAAGTTCTATCTATTTCTCCCCTATCTCTTCTCTTGTTATATTTCTAGTTCTTTATCTTTACCTTTCTGGCTTTGCCTTTAATTAGTTTACAACACGTTATCAGCACGATGTTGCTCTTAACAAAGAGGTTTAATCAAAGATACACAAAGCTTCTAAGGAGACAAAGCTTGGAAGGAGGTTAATATCTTGGTAACAAAGATTTGAAGGTAACAAAATATCATTTTTGATTTCATGGTTTCTTATGTTTTTATGTTTGTCAATTTCTTAAGGTAACCGTGAATATCTATGGTTGGTTTAGTCCTCAATTTCTTGAAAGTTGGAAACCAACATGAAAACACACCAATCAAACATGTATGTTGTTGGGACTGCTCCCATCGAATCTCTTTGGCCTTAATATAGCCCATATTTTTAGCCATACAACAAATCCCAAATTAATGAAAAATAATTTTCATTGTTCAAATTAATATGGCGATCAAGTGTGTAGGTGATGATGTGTTGGTATTGGCTTCCCAATTTCGTTGATGTTTGCTTAAGATTAATTGAGGAAGATGAATAATTTTCTTAAGAATAAATGTATTTAACAGTTTTGAAAGTGTTTATTATGGAATAAAACGTTACACAATAGTTAGGTTTCCTAAAAGATAGGAGTCCATTGAATTCTCCCCATTATTGCAATAAACGCCTCATAATAATGTATATACATTTAATTATAAGTTAGAATTTCTAAAAAGACATGAAACGCTCATTTTGAGTTTTATTTCTTTATTGATGAAATATAAAGGCACCATAATTTGAGTTTTGTAACGGCCCGATTTTCAATGGCCGTTATTGATGAGGAAATTGCGGACGTGGACGCCAGCGGGGACGTTCGTGGGTCCCATAGTGAAGACGGAACACACCCGGACTATGTATACAGTCCGTTTTGTATGCTTGTTGTGTAAATTGTGATGGAAATGTTTAAATTAGGTAAATTTCATCACAATGTGTGAGTTAATATAGATTATTGACGAGTAAGGCGGTTAGATGCGGTTTTGCTTGCGCGTGACAGGCTGATGATGGCGCGCGAAAGTGTCGGACACGGGGCACGAGGTGCCGGGTAGTCTGGGACTAGTGTGATCTTATTTACAAATTATGGGAATTTATTGAGTGAATTTGGTAATTTATATAGGCCAAATCAATTGAAGTTGTAAAGTCCTATAGTTGTGGCTAGAATAATCAACACCCTTTGGATGGTTCTCGAGATGCACAAGGGGTGGCTAGTGTCATGATAGGTGTCGGTGAGTTGGAATGACACGGGGTGAACAAGTGATCACCAGATTTGCCTCGAGATGGGCGTACACACTTGATGAAAATCAAGTATATATATACTTGTTTGACCGATCAAACAATGAGGAGAGAAAGAGTGGGTTTTGAGGAAGAAGAAGAAGAGAGAATCGGTGAGTGGGAAGAAGAAGAGATGATTTTTTGGAGTTGGGGAGAGTGATTGGTGGCATCCAACAACAAGATCAAGAGGTATGGATTCATCAAACTTGAGTTTTATGAGATTTTTGGTGTGGGTTAGAATTTGTGAAATCCGAAAATATTGAGGGATTAAACACTGTATTTGTTGAGATTTAGTGATTATGAGAGTGGTATGACATGGGTTGAGTAGTGGAGCAAATTTGGGAGAAATTGAAGGATTTTCTAAAATGGGTTTTGAAAACGTGATTTCCATGATTTGTGGATTTTGGGGTTTAATTATGTTTAATTTGTGTTAAAGGAGGTAATTGAGGATATTGATGTATTATGGAAACATGAGTATTAAATTTATGGGGTTGGAGAGTCAAAATGTTAAATTTGGAAATTTCTGGACAGCGAGCAATTAGCGCGCTAATTGGAGAAATTAGCGCGCTAATCACGCTGATTGAAGACGAAATGAACAGTGATTAAGATTAATTAGCGCGCTAATTGATCTCATTAGCGCGCTAATTGTTCACTGGACTCCCAAAAATTGGAAAATGAGAAAATGAGTCAAACTAACATTATGAGCCCATTAATTGATCATTAAACCTCACAAATGAATTCCAGGAGTCTCGGAATAGTAATTGGAGTCGGGGATTTGGAGGAATCTGGATCGGGATTTGGGTTTCGGGTAATCGGAGTGCGGTATAGGTGCGTAAACCCCAACAGAAACACATCTGGAGTATTTAATTCTTTAAAATTCTTGTGTTTATTATTCTTGAAATTCATATTCATTGTGATCATGGGTTGGTCTTGTTATTGGTTGGTGTTGGATTTGTTTTCATGATCGGAGTTTATTCGTGACGATTGTGGCACGTGATCAAGCATGCTAGATTGTAGCACGTGTACTTGCGCCGCCGGTGGATTGTGACCCGAGCCGCGGGGTGCACGTGTTCGGTGGATCTGTGATTCGTTCCGGCCACCGTTAGTGGTCCGGTGGATCCCAGTGTGATGTGTTTCCTCGGGCGCTCGGATTGACGAAGTATGATCTAGTATGTGAGATTGCATTCTACTTTTGTCCTGGTTTTATCGTAATTCTTTGTGGAGCATATTGTTGACATTATGATTATTCGTTGATCATCTTGCATGCTTGTTACCTACACATGCGGGGTTTTATGGTCGCCCGTACTCTTTGCATGTGTAGCTAACGTTAGTTATTGGCTTCGAATCTGTTTGTTATTTACTCGATGGTTTTCTTTGGGAGTTTACTCACTGGACTCGTCACCGTATGTGTTGGGTGATTTGAGTGCGAGGATTTGATAAGTGCGGGGACAAGGAGACACGTAAAGATTATCTCGTGATCAAGGCGTGAACTACTCCTTTTATACGCTGTTGAATGTATGTATTTGTTTTATCTTGGGTTTGGGTTGTGAGAGTTATATTCTAGTTTGTTTATGACTTTGAGGATGACACTTGATTTATATTTGGGGACTACATTTTGGTATGGTTTCCACATTAGATTAATTGATATTTAGACTTGTTACATTTGGTATCATCTAATGATTTGAGACTTCCGCTGCGTAATTTATGGTTAAATGATATTAAAGGGCATAATTTAAGGATAAATGATATTAGAGGAACTAAAGTTAACAGGAAATTGATTGATAATGGATAACTGGGCGTGGGACACAGCTGGCGGTTGAGTGGTCAGTTGTGGGCCCACGTGGCCTCCCGTGGCGGACCAATGTGGAAAATTGGGGCCGCCACAAGTTTTATTTCATTTATAACTTAATTTATACATTTTGTATTATAACGTCACCGACTACGAAAGTATGCTCTGTAGTTGCGTCTTATACGATCTTCTACATCAGAAATCAAAAGTCAATATGTGACATAACTAGTTTTCTTGCTATACTACAAACGATTAATTATGCTCCGTTTTTTATTTTTTTATATTGCAAATAGTGTTATGAGTTTGGGTTGATAGTGGGTAAGCCTTATCCCCGGTAAAGCTAAACATTGAAAGGGAGACGGGTTATCCCGTTCGAGGAGGCATGGTTTTTAAGTAGACTTCGTCTCACCACCCAACCTGGAGGTTGTCCCACCAACTCATACAAAATAGTATATTTTGTGTATAAAATAATCAAGTTATGAACATTCATTTAATTATATATTTTACATAAAAATGAGAACTATTTATGATGTCTTTATTTTTTTATTATACTTGATTAAATTAATTGCCTTAATAATATTAACAACAATAATTACTTGTCAAGGCAACGGGATGCTCAAATTATATATAAAACATCTATGTAAGGCTATGCGTATAAATATTTATTCGTCAAATATCTCTTTAGACTCTTTAGAGATTTGAAAAGTGAATATTTCACTTTATATTATCATTTCACCTCATGGAGCTATCTATATCAAGGCCAAAATTGGTGATACTCCAAAAGGCTCAAAATGAGTGGTTGGGTCTCACGCTACAAAATTTATATCAGTCAAATATCATTTATTATTCTGCGATTTCAATTACCTCTATATTGAGGCTATGCAGAAATATGACTGATGAGACAAATAAAGGCCACGTGGCTCGCCTCGATGTATTACTGCAACAAATTATCGAGCGCGCACGTCAATTCATTAAATATTAATTATGGATTGAATCCTTGTCTCGTGGTAGCTGAGTAAAATAATAAGATACTATAAATATAATATCACTCATGTCCAATTGGTTTCGCTTCAAATTAAGAAGCATATGTTGCATACTATGACCATGGTCGCAATACCAAATTACGGACGTGGAAAAGGTGAAAAGATATGGTAAAAGTCACATTGACAATTCCATTGATAGTCAGAATAAAAAGTGGTGCACCACTAGAAAGGGTAAATTAGTATTGACAATGAGAGCTCATAATTGTGACATTTTTTTCGTCACATACGAAAGGCTATGTTGCCTAAATATTGTCATATACATACCCAAATATTTTTGATCTTTTACCATGCCTTCAAAATCAAGGCAAAATTATGAATTTTACCATTAAAAATAGCTCAATTAAGTATTGACACATTAAGATGTGTTCAAATTATGAGCTAAATAAAGGCGAATAACACATGTCTTGCTTATTGTACTACATGTACATTGTAATATAAAGAGTATTTATCGAATTTGAACTTAGCAGAGGCTAATGTTTATGCAATATCTAGTACAACTATAATGTTGTCAATGCCTTATCTATAAGTTATTCAGTATGATTTGTTTCATCTGAGAATTTAAATTCCCTGCATTACCTTCTGGATTTTATTTGAAAAGGCATACTGATGAAATAAACATCATCATATGATGTAATGACATTCATAAGATGAAATGATGGATTTGATCATCAATTGCACGAATAATATTGAAAATTCGTGTGGACATCAATTGTGGAACTAAAAGATTTTATCAGCTGATGATTATAATTGTGCTAATTGTTTTCAAGGTAAATTGATAGTTAAATCATCCCCAAGTAAAATTGTTGTGGAATCCCCAGTTTTCTTAGAACGCATTCAGGGAGACATATGTAGACCTATTCATCCTCACTGTGGACCATTTAGATATTTCATGGTTTTGATAGATGCCTCAACTAGGTGGTCACATGTTTGTTTGTTTTCGACCCGTAATGTTGCATTTGCTAGATTTTTAGCTCAAATCATAAAGTTAAGAACACAATTCCCTGACAACCCAATCAAGACCATTCATCTTGATAATGCCGGGGAATTTCAATCTCAAGCATTTAAAAATTATTGCATGTCTATAGGAATTACCATTGAACATTCTGTTCCACATGTGCATACCCAAAATGGGTTGGCAGAATCTCTGATCAAACACATTCAATTAATTGCCAGACCTTTAATCATGAGAACTAAGTTATCAACTTCATTTTGGGGACATGCAGTCCTTCATGCAACATCTATCATTCGTTATAAGCCTACTGCATACCATGAACATTCCCCCATGCAACTCATTTTAGGTCAACAACAAAATATTTCACACTTAAGAATTTTTGGTTGTGCAGTGTATGTTCATATACCACCTCCAAATAGAACTAAGATGGGTCCACAACGAAAACTTGGGATTTATGTTGGATTTAACTCCTCATCCATTATAAGATACTTTGAGCCCTTAACAGGGGATTTATTTACTGCACGTTTTGCTGATTGTCACTTTGATGAAGCAATTTTTCCACCATTAGGGGGAGATAAGAAGTCAATTCAAAAGGAATGGCGTGAAATTGTTTGTAATGTATCAACTTTATCACATTACGATCCACGAACAAATCAGTGTGAACTTGAAGTTCAAAAGATCTTTCATTTGCAACAAATCGCAAATCAATTACCAGATGCATTTAATGATGCAAAACAAGTGGCAAAATTACATATTCCAGCTGTAAATGTTCCTGCAAGAATTGATGTCATCGTGCAACAAAATGCACAATAACCAACAAAACGCTTAAAGCGTGGAAGACCAGTTGGTTCAAAGGAAATAGTCCCTCGAAAGAGGAAAACGGGAGTAAAAATAAATACAAATCAAAATACTCCTGAGAAAGCACAAGAATCCTTTGATAAGGGTTTGTCATAACAAGTTGATTCTGATGAGGAACAACTTCCTCTAGAAAAAGATGAAAAAGATGAAAGTAATGAAATCTCAATAAATTATTTAAACTCTTGTAAGATTTGGGATCGAAATGAAATTGTTCCTGATGATATATTTGCTTTCAATATGTCATTTGAAATATGTGAAAATGATGATGATCTAGAACCACGATCTAGTGGACGAATGTCAAAAAAAGACCTGATTGGCAAAAATGGCAAGATGCTATCCAGCAGAGCTAAACTCGTTAAGGAAACGAGAGGTTTTTGGACCAATTGTCCAAATGCCTAGATGGCGTAAAACCTGTTGGATATAAATGGGTATTTGTACGAAAGAGAAACGAAAAAAATGAAGTTACAAGGTATCAAGCAAGACTTGTAGCTCAAGGTTTCTCAAAAAGACCTGGCATTGATTATGAGGAAACATATTCTCATGTTATATATGCAATCACATTTTGGTTCTTGATAAGCCTTGCAGTCTCTGAAGGGCTTGATATGCATTTAATGGATGCCATTACAGCATATCTGTACGGATCTCTAGACAGTGAGATATATATGAAAATCCCTGATGGATTTGTAATATCCGATGAAATAAAATCAAAACCTCATAACATGCATTCTATAAAATTACAAAGGTCTTTGTACGGGTTGAAACAATCCGGACGAATGTGGTACAAACGTCTTAGTGATTATTTACTGAAAGAAGGATATGAAAATAATCCGCTTTACCCATGTGTCTTCATTAAAAGATCATCAACAGGGTTTGTGATTATTATTGTGTATGTTGATAATTTAAATATAGTGGAAAACCACGACGACATCATCAGAATATCTGAATACTTGAAAAAGGAAATCAAGATGGAAGATACTTGAAAAATAAAACTTAGCCTTAATTTGGAAATCAAGTATTTTCAAGTAAAATAGTTCTCCATCTATTAATTTACTTTACTCAAAAGAGTAAATTTTAGTTTGCAAATATTTGTTGCAAAATAATAAAATGTTTCACTCATGTCAACATGATGGGGAGAATAAAAAGGAGTTATTGATTAATGTTTTGCACTCTTTTTCCCTTAGCTATGGTTTTATCTCACTGAGTTTTCCTAGCAAGGTTTTTAATGAGGCAATCCTAACAATATTAATACTCCACATCAAAATTGATAAGTATATTGTACTCTTTTTCCCTTCGCTATGGTTTTATCCCAATGAATTTTTTTAGCAAGGTTTTTAATGAGACAATCCTATCAATATCATACTCCATATCAAGATTGATGAGAACAATGTACTCTTTTTCCTTTGCTGGATTTTTTCTCACATGGTTTTTCTAGTAAGGGTTTTAACAAGGCATATTTTCTTAGCAAGTTGTCATCCAAGGGGAATGTTGTAAATGAAATGGATGTGGATGACTCTTCCTATTCAAACCATTTGTATTCCATCTTTATGTGTGAGTGGTTACACATTCCACCGTTATGTGTGAGTGGTTACACATTTCACCATTATGTAATTGTAACTTATGATCTTTGATGGCCTATATAAAAAGGTCACATCTATGTAATGTATATACCATATATTGAAATGAAAGTTCTCTCTATTTCTTCCCTATCTTTTCTCTTATTATCTTTCTAGTTCTTTACTTTTTACCTTCCGACTTTGTCATTAATTAGTTTACAACATTATTTAACTTTTTCGATGTGAGCCTCTACAGTGAGCGCGGCTTACATAAGGGCTAATCTTTCCTCTTTTTCCAATCCACTCTCCTACATCCTCCACGTATCCACCTTTTCATAGACAAAAAAAGGTGTGCAAATTGTGTTCTTTATTTTCAACTTTACCCATCCACGCTCCAAGCACCAAATTATCCAAACCATACACATACAATATACACGACTTTTTTTTTTTTTTTTTTGTATAGAAATACGATTAGCATATTGTCTAAATGTATATTATTTAAAATTGTCCCATGCTTTCTTGTTTATTTCAAATTTTTATATAAATCCTCTCTACAAAAATTATTATATATATATATATAAATAGATAGAGAAAATTACAGATTTTATAATTATTCACATTTTTTAAAGGAAGATGTTACAATGATATCGCAAAGTCATATCGAAGCAACGGTGTATGGGTCCATGTGAAAATGAGGGTGCACACGTATATAGTTCTTGGTGCATAACACGCACGGTGTATATCCTGAGGTGTGAACAAACGACTTTCAAAGACATGGACATGCATGTCACGTCATCTGATTTGGTTTAGAGGTGTTATTGTAGCATTTTCCCAATATGAGAATAGGTGTGACTTTGGGATGTGGGCACATAGTTTTGCAGTGCATAATACGCAAGGTGTGTATCTCGAGGCGTGCACATATGACCTAAAAGACATGGGCCTGCACTTCATGTCACCAGACGTGACTTTGAAGTATCATTGTAGCATAACACATGAAAATAGGTGTGACTTTGAAGAGTGCGCATGTAGTTCTCGGTGCATAATATGTAGGGGTGTATCTAGTGGTGCATTCAATGTGTGACTTTTTGATGTTATTGTAGCATTTTGCTTATACACTTATATATATAAGATATTACTATCATGGAAACAATAAAAATACTCATGTCATAGGTACACTATTTATAACCATTAGATTATAATCTAACATATTAATCGATGCGTCATAAATGCACAACACATTTTGAGGGCTTCTCATGGCATTAGTATATATTTGAGCTCCATTATAAAATTTTCCACACACACAAACACACACACACACACACATATATATATATATGAATTACAAAAAGCATACAAAAGAAATGCATGGCACCTTCTTGCATAAGTGTCACTCTCCAGAAGAGCATTTCAAAGAGGTGAAAACTCTTATTTTTGAGCGTTTCAAGCTTGGAAGAAGAATCTGAACTGGACATGATTGCTGCTTCTCAACATACCATAATTCTAGGAAATCAAGAATGCTATGTACTGCACAATAGTGATAAATTAAATGATGTTTTCCATGGTGTTACTGATCTATGAAGCAAATGTGGTAGGCAAATCATGTGCGACTGTTGCCAAAGTATTTGATTAAATAATATGTGAACATCAACCACTCCATATTTCATAAATAGTATAAATTATTACATTTGCTATCTAAAATAGTAATACATGAAGAGTTATTTACAGAGGACATTGTGAAAAAAAAAAAAAAAACTAATGTACATTCCTGTTCATGGAGATCTACAGAAGAAATACCATGCAGCAGGGAATGGTAAAAACACTCCCCCGCTGTCCGAGTGATGCTCTGCAGACAGATGCTTCAATATTCTCACACCAGTGGGTTCTCGTCGCTCTGTTCAACATAGGAAGAAATATATATAAATGACAACAATGCTTTAAAAATGATGAAGCATACAAAAAGTTATATATTGGATAAGTAAGAACAATTTCAAGCAAATAATGACTTACTATTTGGCATGTCCCAGATAAGTCAATTGATGTAAAACCTGAACAACGCTGCAAAGATTGTATTGACATTTCCAAGGTTAGATAAGTGAATTTCTATAGCCATTCCAACATCCTCAATTGCCTGAATTATCATTAAAAGTAATAACCATCATTACTAAATTGGAATAGGATGAAGTGGATGAGATGGAGAAGCAAGTGAAGTCGACCAAACCAGAATAGATTGTTCGTGGGCTTCATTGGGAAGGTTCCGTGAACGACAGCTGTGTTGTTACTGCTCTTCAAACACATTTTGATTGTGATAACTTCTAGTTTTGTCCCTACCAGTAGTACCATCTGCATTGGACAAATACATTCATGATCAGATGAAGGCAAAGCAATAACTTTTTATTTTATTGACCTTACTAGCAAAGGAATGAATGGAAGCTAGAAATAGTTATAAAACCCTGCAGGTAATCAAGTGATCAACAGTTAGAGCAAAAGGGTCTAATGTGAGCTAGTGCAGTAGGCACATATTTTCGTAGCAAGAACTCCTACCATGTGCATTATCTTTTCCAACCTGATAAAGTAGATCGTCGGAATCAAGACAATGACTAACAATAATGTGAAAAAAATAGAACAGAAAATCAAAGAAATTCGTCATAAAAAACTAAACAAATATACTATTCTAAACCAATTTGTCCAACAAACACCCTTATCAATCTCAAAACAATATTAACATCATAAGCACCACCAACATTACTGTTGTGACCAACCACTAACAAATCATCCAACGTTCCCTTATGTCAAGCATCCCACCAATCCCTCTAATACAATATTGTAAGTTTTGCTCAATTCCATAGTTTTTGTTGTAAACAGTTGTTTTTGCAAGTCATATGACACTTGTAAATATGCTATTCTAAAATCTTCAGCTATCATAAAGCTAGGACAAAAAGAAAAACGGTTTCAACTTGCCAAATAAATAAATAGAAGTTAACAACGAAGCAACAATAGAACATTGATAATACAGGGAAGCTAAGTAATGTAACTTGGAATAGATACTAATAAAGAAAAAAAACCTTCAAAGAAGCTTCATATTGGTCAATTTAATAAGGTCCAATAGTTCTCAATAGGCCAAAAATAGAGGAATATGAGAAAAATTAGTATAAGCAAGGATACATATAGAAGTGCTGATTATAACTTTAAGTTCTTTCCTCTCTCTTTTCCTATAAGTTCCCACCAATGATAGGAAATGAAACCATCAGATGACAGAAATAGATATTTAAACAACATGTTATTGACCTCATGGTCCTCACTCATCACATTTACATGTTTAAGTAACATTAGACCAAGATGACAATCAAAAAATGGCTAGGACATTATTTATACAAAAATATTGTATTGATAATCAACTTGTTTTGCAATATCTAGCTCCTTATTTCTATTAATGTTAGTTGCCACCATCTTGTTTATAAGCATAATGTATTTAAAATTTCTTCGCTCACACTTCGTATTCACATAGGTAAGCAGAAACTCCTTCAACTTTCTAGCATTTTGAAAATTAGCTCCAGTAAAGTAAAGAAAATAGGCTTGAGAAAAAAAGCAAAGAAAACCAACTTTGACTTTTAATAGAAACAAGAAATTGGTGCAAGACCTTGGTTTCAAGTCATTTGTTCTTAAACTCACCTATGTTGGATAGTAGAACGCAAATTTTTAACGTACTTCCAATCAAACAGTTTTATGTTCAAATTTTCTTCATAATATATAGGACTTAGAAAGCTATTGCAGGTGCAGATAGTTAGCAATGTTGCTTGGGCCTCATGCCTTCAAATCTATACAAGAAATAGTGCAAACATTCAATTCGGGTAATCAAAACAATAATGCAGTCCAAAAGATAATGCACAACCTATCTATCATAGATGGTTATTACTTATTAATGCATTCTCATTTGCAAAAAAAAAAAAAAAGTTTTTATAGGTCTATTCTTTAAATAAAATAAAATAAAAAAGCATGATTGAAACACCTATTGCACCAAAAAGAAAAAAAAAAAGGAAGAAGCGCCCATTAACATGTGTTGATTATCTGACTTAAGCTAATTGAATATGTAGAACAATTCGATATTGTAAAACTAAAAGAAATACAAAAAATATAGATGTTTTATAGAAGGGACCAATTGATTAGTAAATGGTTGTGTTTAGACTCTTTACTGAGAGAGAAAGAGCATACTTAAGCACTCTAAGGGAGAACATTCATGTGTAGCCTTAGATCTATAATTTTTAGTACAACTACCTTGTTACCTTGATACTCCTTTCTTAGGCATATCATCAAACATATTCGTTGAACAATAAAATAGGTAGTCAAGCTATCATAAAGTACTCAAGTTTGCCTATCCACCATTTTACCATATAGCGTAAAAAAAATACCACTGAAGTATGCAAATGTATCCAAACTACCATTCAATGTGGAACCATAAAGAGACCACCAACTATTGATGCAAAACCCAAGTCTGAGCACAAAAAAAACAGAGAAAAACCAATTTCAATAAGATTTTTCTCAAAAAAACCTTCAAAATGATAGAAATGATTGGAGAATCATTATAGGCATTGGGTCCAAGACTACTATACAATTGAAAAAAAAATCAATAATGAGAAAAAAAATAACAATTTTGAAATGGAGAGAAGATGAAAGAGATCATATAACTTTGTAATTCAAGAAAGGCAACCAACACTGAACCAAACAACAAACTCAAATAAAAGAATAGAAAAAAAAAGAGAAATTTGGATAGATTGTGTTTTGATTCTCAACTTGCAGATTGTGTTTTGATGCTCAAACTTGAGAGACAAAACAGCCTAAGAAAGGGGTAAAATAGAGAATTCAAGTAACGAAGGAAATGAGAAGTATTCTCACTTTTATTATATTGATATATATATATATATATATATATATAAAATAGGCATTTAAGAATATATGAAGATTTATGAGAAAAAAAGAGAGTATATAATATGAAGATAAATTATCGTGGCAGAAGTTTTCGAAAAAAAAAAAAAAAAAATCGTGGGAGAATTTGGTACTTCGATGGTGTGGATGGAAGGACAAAATTTGAAAATAAATAACACAATTTGCATTGCCTTTTTTATTTCGAAAAGGTGGACACGGAGGACATAGGAAACGGTACTGAAAAGATTAGAAATATTTGCACCGTATATAAGCCGAGTCACTCTACAGTCAGTTGAATCGTTGATTGATATTTTGCCAAGCAAGTAGGACCGAAAAACATGCCCACGTGGACCTAGGACAGGTCAGTCACGGGTTTTATGAGCAAGCTAAGAAATTTGCTGTCTCTCCCGCTTTACATCCCTATGTACACACATTGACATCATTATGTAACTTGATTAAAAATTAAAGTGTTCTCTCTCTGTAAGTCAAGAAAAATATTAAAGTGATTAAGCGTGAAAATACAACTCCAATGTAGATATCATCTTGTACTTAAATAATCAATTTTTCCTACCCAAAAAAAAATCAATTTTAAGTTCGAATATATGAGGAAAGATCCGAGAACCCAAGCTTATTATTTATACCTAAATGACCAAATAGTGGAAGAAGATTGTAATAGACTGACAAACAATGTAAATATTTTGAGAAATGTTAAAATGACAATACAATATCACAACACAAGTCACAAGAGCTGATGTGCCCCACATCAAAATATCATAAAAGACCATCCAACACCTATTTTGATGTGGGCTCACGTAACACATTAGCTGTTGTGACGTTGTGTTGTCATTTTATCATTTTTCAAATATTTTTTAGAAAACCTACTAATACTTCATTAATTAGTGTATGCAACTAAAACATCGGTTATAAACTCAGGAGGAGTAGACCTCCTCTCCCCTTGACCTGACATAAAACTTGTAACGACCATAATTTCTAACTCGTGCCTCATGTCACCACAAGACTTTGACGGGCACTCATGATGATGACGTGACGTGGCGTATTTGACGGGCATTCATGATGACGGGCACACATCGTCGTGTATTTCGACTGGGCATAGGTGAGTGAGACATTTGGCTAATCAGACTTGGAATAATTACACTTGAATCACTTAAATATTTTAGAGGGCTTGAATTTAATTGAAATAAAAAGCCAAAGTTGATTTTAGGACAATTAAGGGGTATGTAACTAGTTTGATATGCATAAGTAAGCTAAGCAGAGAACTTACTAATGTAGCTAAGTAAATATATATTTTTATGCAACCAAAGGTTCATCTAGTGATAACAGAAAAATAATCACTCCTAATAGATATGTATATGTGTGTGTGTTGGGTGTATTTGTATAACCTTGCCTACACCTATACATAAGAATAATAATGTAAAGCAAATCATATAATGGACTGTTTGAATAAATAGAGTACAAACATAAACTATTAGACTCTAACACACTTAACCCAATATATATGGATACTAGGGGCTTTGCATACTAGAGTCGGGTATCGAGGATTGGTTTGAGAGCATGTCAGAGCTGCGAGAGTTCGAATTTTCGCATAGTCGAGGAGTTCAAGTTTTTTGTTTCCCTTCTTTGGAATTCCTACTCCTATATGAGCGTTCGAGTGCCAAGTGAGTCAATAAAGTGTCTCCGGGGTAAGGTTGTCGGCTCGCCACTGGGGCCATGACCCATATTCATTAGATTGTTGGTCAGAATGAGATGTGTTTTATCTGGGGCACCGTTGATATCCCTCATTTGTGACGGTCTATGCACAACAGGCGTTGCCAAGTCCTAAGACCCGAGTCTGTTTGGCGTTGCTGCGATTCTATGACCACGCCCTATGGCACCCACACTCGGTGGTCTTGGATTACTTGGGTGCCTATTTTTTGCTTCCTTTTGGCACTCATTTCTCGTCGTACTTTCATTTTAGAGTCTTATTATCATGCACTCCTTTACTGCTTTTATTACACCTACGACTCACTAACACGTGTCACGACGTGATCCTCGGGTTGTCTTATTCACTGAGATCGATCTGGCAACACGTAATATGGCCTAGTGGGCATACACACTGGAATGGCACGGAGGGAGCCTCGTTCAACGACCGTCCATTAAAACCACAACCAGGAGTAAAATATTGAAATAACATAATTGAATTCAAATGCAAAAAGAAGTAAATACTCAAGTAATTTCAGTTGGGATACTACACACTTCAAATCGCACTCTAACTAATCCCAATAATCGCCAAATCACGCCCACAATATGTGTCAAATCACTTATCACCCAATCCAAAGCCTGATTATCAAAATTATCAGTAAATTTTCCCAAATTCCAAATCCTAACTAAGTCCATTTTTATCAATTTAAATCCCCATTAAATTGATTAAAATCCTCAATAAAACCCAATTAAAAACCCATTTCAGAAAATTCATTTTAAATTTTTTATTTCATTTTCTGTTCTAGACGCCGTAGGTGGCGCCGTCGTGTTCAACAGCCCCACGGTGTGCTGGACGTCGTGACCCACGTTGTCAAGACCAAAACTCCATGACGTGAACTAAAGCGTCTATAGGAAATTCGCCTCTAGTTTGGACACCACAGGTGACGTTGTGGAAGTTTTCTCCCTACGGCGCCGCTGGCGGCGTCTGAACCAGTGACACCCTTAAGGGGTTTTTGAGCCCCTTCGGCTAGTCGCTATGATCCGAACCCGTCCCAACATCGCATACAAACATTTACAAACCATTTACCGCCATAACCCCTCGACGAAAATCGAAACCAAAACCCCGACAAATTGATTAAAAACCTTGTTTTACTTCAAAATTCCACCACACCAACCACAACTTCAACAAAACCAATACAAATGCTAAAAAACCACACTTAAAATCATAGCAACACTGCCCAAACCAGTGTGCTCAAAATCCATAACTGAAACTCAAGTAAAAACCCAAACTTTTGTGACCGAAACGTAAGAAATGAGATGGTGAACAAGATGCTAACCTCGGATCGTCGATTCCTTATCGTTTAGACCTCCAAATCACCTTTTGAATCTCAGAAAACCCTATTCAACCCTCAAATTTTCGGACTTGTGGTATGGATGAGAGAAAAGGTGATAGATTTGACAAAAATCCCATATATATATATATATCCTAAAAAGTCATCCAATGTAAACACAAATCTTGAGGCATCATCTAAGGCTCAAAATGAGTCAAATAGTCCTGATTTCAGTGACTTAGAAGTGTGACTTTGTTCCCTTGTCTTGCCTTTGCTCAATCAACACAACTAAACGCTCGGGCGTTCCATTACCCGACTCTAGCACGTACCCTCGCGTTCCCTGCGTATTCTCGCGCCACGAACGCATATACGTCGTTATTTATTAATTATTGATTGTATTTTATCATTTCCCATGTGTATATGACTACCCAACCTAGTGTACTGTCATTCGCCTAACTGGTACCCGCGTCTGCATGCTAATCGGGGTGAATACCCGTCACACTATCTCGCATGCCAATAATCTAATTACACATAAACATAGCAAATTAAAGCATAACAATACAAAAATTACTATTTACCTAGCTCCAGTCGCGCCCTGGCCTATTTGCGAGTCCCACGAGCATCTGAGCTGTTGCCACGTTTGCAAACACGTCATTAATAACGGTGAATTACCTTCGGGCCGTTACATGTTGAGCCAGATTAGGGAGCTTCCCACAATGTCGTTGAGGGTATGGCTTTGATTTGTAGTAGATTGATGCATACCATGTTTGATTCTGGTTCTATCGTTTTTATTTATTTCTGGATGCATGGTACATGCATTAGGGCTAAGACCCATTAGGCATAGTAGACCCTTGATCCTTAGCACAACTATTGGGGACAAGATACGATTGAACTTGTTGTGCATTGACTGTTTAGTAATTATAGAGGGTCATGATTTGCCTGTCGATTTGAGAGTACTTGAGTTTCTAGAGTTCGATGCATTGTTAGGCATGGATTAGTTTGGAGCGTGATTTGAGGTGTGTACTAACCCAATTAAAATTCGCTTTGAGTATTTACTACTTGATTTATAAAATTCATGTCCTATTATTCATTTACACTAATTTTCGGGTATTTATTTATAGTTGGTTGAGTTTTACTCCCGCCGAGTTATTATATTGCGTTGGCATGTGACACACTAAACCGTAACATATGTATTAGAAGCATGTTAGTGGATTGACGACCCGACTGATGTTTCCCTATACATAAGTCAGAGCGCCATAGTCTACGTCGGCCACCGAGCGGACTCAGCGATTTTAGTCAGTTTGAGTTTACTCATTGGTGGTGTTTGGGTAATAGTTCGAAGTATGGTGCTAGTCTGACCTAGATCATGCACGCACATTTGATTTACCACAATTTGATATTCATGCGAGGGACCTTTACAGTTGTTTGTTTACTTTTCTTCCGCATGGTTATTTAATAGTATTTTAAATTTCAGTATTTATTATTGTATTTACTCGGTGAAGTTCCTTGGGATTACTCACTTTGGATTTGTCATATGTTTTGTTGTGATGATAGAGTGCAAACCCTAGTACAAGTAAGGGAAAGGGCAAGCTTAAAGACTTCCTGTGATCGATCTTCCTGCACCTGACTTGTATGTTTGTTTCTATTTATCTCTCATTTTTATGTTGGGATGGGACATGAGAGTTATCTGACATGTATTTGATACACTTTGAGGTATTGTTGATATTTTAAGACATATGGTACATTATATATATTGATGGTACTTTGGTTGGGTTTCCACAATAGGAAAAATGCTCAATGACATGATTTTATTACTTTATTTTGATGAATCATGATTATAAGTCTTCGTTGAAAATCAAATGATAATAAAACAGATGAAATGGAGTCTATTAACTAACTTGACAAATTAGTAAGGAAAATGTTATAAAAGTTAGCGGTAAAAGGTTTGTTAAATAGTACACGATGCGCATGGGACATAGCTGGGTCGTGATGTGGCAGTGGGTTTTGGGGGCGTCACACGGGGAATGAGTTAACATAGATAAAAATAATTAAATGTAATAAATAACAAATATGGGAACAAGGCTTAGCCTAGATGTATTGATGAATCTTCAAACGATTAGTTGGTTTGTCAGGTGTCGGGTATCAAAACACTCGGGAATGCACTAGATGTTGCTAGGAGGATAAGACCAAGAAGACCAAGTCCATAAATGTGTCGCCAAAGGTTGACAAATTGACTGAATTTCGGCCACAAGATGGTCATAGGGATGCATAATACACATTATATGACTTGGAAGTATAAATATGGGATTTTAGTGTCATTTTGACCGCCTTTTGTCTCTCCTTTCTCTTTTAGATGAAAATTGAGCAAGGTTTTGGAGGGTTTGGTGAGTTTAGGGTGGTAATTCCGAGGAGAAATCGGTTAGGACGGGTGGTGATTTAGAAGAGAAATCGATTAGGATGGGTGGTGATTCGGAGGAGAAATCGGTTAGGACTCGATGATCTGAGGTAAGATTCCCGTTCTCCTCTCCATTCTTTATGTTTCGACTATACTTTCTCGAGTTTTGGTGAGGGTTTTCGAAGGGTGGGTCGGGCTCTTTGGGTTTTTGAAGAGTTTTTGTGGTTATGAGTTTGGTTTATAAGCTTTGTTGAGGATTTGTTGAAGTTGTTTTGGTTGACAAAAATGGGAATTTTATGTTGTTTTAGCATAAATACGTCGGGTTTACCAAAATTGTCAGGGTTTATCGAGGTTGGGAGGTGTACAATGGTTGGTTTAAAGAACTATATGGATTTGGAGCGAATTCGGGTTGCAGTGATGGGGCTGGTTCGAAAAACCCTGAAAAAAAACCAAAATGCATGGGTGACGCCAACCACAACACGGTAGGTAGCGCTTTCGGGAGGTTACTCCCCACTGCGCCATCTGCGGTGCCGTGAATAGTGACAAAATTTTTAAAAAAAGAGTTAAACTTTGAATTTTAAGGATTTATATGATGCACTAGGATACCGGGGACTTAGGAGGACCTAGTTGAGTATCCGACGCGCATCTCGAAACAAGAACGGGATTGGATCGGGGACTATTACCGGGTATTAGAGTGCGGTTGAGGTGCGTAAACTTCTTAAGGAACACACTGAAGTATTTATTTGATGGTTTTTCATTTGATCCAACTATTATTGTTTATCGTTGCTTATTCTTTCCATGTGCTTACTTATGTTGCACGGTTGGTTGTTTATTTCACCGCCGAATTCAGGTTTATTCCGAGATGTGTGGGCGAACTTGGGTAGGCTGAAAAATAGGGACAGACTCAAGTGATGAACAGGTGGAGGAGGAGGAGATACCCTAGAGAAATCCTGATATCTGGATTAAGGTTCAGTCCTGCTCCACGACACACATCTAATTTGGTTTATCGGTGTTATTTATGCCTACGTTTCTTTACAGTTGTCTGTTTAATGCGCATGTTATTTAGCACATTGTTGGCTTCCATTATTATAAATGTTGGGTGGTTTCCTTCTGGGTTTTACTAACTGGATTCGTCATCTACCTCTTGTGAGTTCTTGAGTGCAGGGCCTACTATGAGCAGAGGTCAGGAGACTTAAGCAGACTACTTGTGACTTGACTGCACTGACTAGAATGACCTGTATGTATATTTATATTTTGTTATTTTGGCTTTATTTTGGTATTTGGGATTTATGAGATACATGTACGTGTATGTAATTATGTATGTAATTACTTTTGTTAATATATAAACGGTGTATATTGTCGGGTTTTCTACATAGGATTATTGCTCTTAAATTTGATGAAACAAATAACAAATTACATATTTTAAAGGCTTTCGCTGAATTAATGCATTTTAAATGTTAATAACTAGGATAAATGAGAAGTAAGAAATAGTTGTTGCGCATGGGACACAGCTGACATTTATGTGGCCGGTTGTGGGTCCACGTTGGCACCCATGGCAAGTCCAGAGATTGGGGTCGTCACACTTATACATAAACGGGGTGCCTTTAGCGTGACTCTTTGTTGATTTTAAATTTAGTGTGTTATTTATAACTTACCTAATCTTTAATTAAAATTACTATATATATGTGCACCCCGGTATCATATGAGGGCACCTCGATTTTATTTATTTATTTATGTTGGTTCTAAAAGAAAATGATACATTTGCCCTGGGGTGCCTAGAGTAATCGATAGGGTGCCTATCGAGGTACTCTGAGTAATCGGTTGAGTGCCCATAACGCGACACTGCATTAATTGATATTATGTTTCAGGTCTTGGTGGGAAATGATCGAACTTATGGTCTTAGACACACATGACCAAGACATAGGTTGTTGTGTCAGTTGGTGTCAACCGAGACATACACACATGTCTCAACACACGACCGTCGAGACCACTTGTATAGTCTCGGTGGTTACCTATCGAGTTGGGTGTTTGACTACCTTATTTGGGTGTCGGTTGGTATAGATCGACATTGTAATATGAGTATTAACAAGATATGACCGAGACCACTTTAACATGTCTTGGGTAGTGGGTGCGTTGTGTTCACAAATTAGAGACATTTTGGTCAAAGTCTTGGGGTGCCCTGAGAGGACACCGGTGTGCACATATCGCGATTATATATATATATATATATATAGAAGGTCCTATTTTTACATATATAGAAGGTCCTATTTTTACATTTCTCCCCAGGCCTCAGAAATGACAGAGCCGACCTTGTTAGTGATTTTTTTAAGAGAAATCGAAATTTCATTAATTATTCATGGCTCAATGCATGACCAGACATAAAATCAAATACATTGATTCACTAATCCTATTTGTGCAAACAAACTGCCATTTATTTGGTTTTTTGTTTTCAAAATTGAAACAGTTTGATAATCTGGGACTGCTCTCTACAATGTTGAAACTCATGAAAATATACAAAAGTACTAGAACCACAAAACGAAGAACAAAACTTCCCAACAAGGAGAATGCCTAAAAACTTATGAACAAGGAGAAGACAAATCAAAGACTTCCAACTAGAAAGAAAACTAACTATAAAGTAAAAACTAAAGATAAATCAATCTAATGCGCCGCACAAATCCACGCAACACCGTTGATGAAAATGCACCGTAACAAGGATAGGCCAATCTCTACAAATCTGATTAGACTTGTTATTTATTGAATGAACAAAGTGCAAAGGGATGTGATTGGAATCACTGTCGATTGTTGAGATGATCGGAGGTGGTTCAAGAACAAAAATTATAAAAGTGAATAAATTTTTTTTTGGATTTTGGAGAGAAGGGGAGGCGAGTTGTTTTACTTTCCATAATCCACGTATTTTGAAAAGTCGGCCTTGTTAGCGAGTTATGCAATATTTGAATGATTATTCATACAAATTGTCTTGCATTCATCGTAAAAAAAAATGTTTAAAGAAAAAGAGGAATTTGCCTCACGTGCACTTGAAGCAGCAGTCCCGTTTCCCTCCAAAACGGTAAGAAATAAAAGATAAAAAAAAAAATTAAAAACATTAACACCTCTGTAGAGCAAGGAAATCAGGACCAACCTGTTAAAGTCCAAGAAGCTGCCACGTCATCTATCATATCAAATCTCAGCTATAAAAGGCATTGCTTAGGAAACTTCACTCACTACGTCCAACAGAGAATCCCAAAATTCAAAGCTTTAACCCCAGACCAGCCCACTTGTCTCAAAACCTAAATCACTCTAAATCCTCTTTAACTCTCCATGAACCGCTCCACGTTCATCTAGATTCTCAAAAAACACATACAAGAATCATAATCCAACGGCTCCACTAAACGATAGTTGAAAAGTACGTTAGTCAGTCCTTTAAAAAGTCTTTCTTTTTACTGTCATAGTAACTCAAAATGAAACCATTACAGTAACAACTCAAACACACAACGCGGCCTCGACGACCGCGTTCTTTACCTCACGATGAAAACTTCGCATCTCGAGGCAGACACGGACAATCACTGTTGTTTCGTTTAAAGCCAACCCTAGTAAAAGCGGTTCCTCGTCAACAAGTCTAGTGGACTTTCTAAACCTATCGTTCTCTCTACAACCCAAATAAAACCCTTCGCTTCGTCTCTCGTTGTGCCCTCTCTCTCTCTCTCTTCTCTCTCTCTCTCTCTCAAAACGCGAAAACACGCCTTGAGAGGCCGAGAGCGAGAGGGAGCGAACATATCATCGTCGTCGTCGTCATCATCATCATCATCATCATCGATCGTCATCGAATCACAAACCCTAATTCCGCAGCAGCAATGGATTCGGAGTCCTCCCAATTCCAGCAAGCCCAAATCGCGTCAATCCTGGGGCCCGATCTCGCCCCCTTCGAAACCCTAGTCTCCCATCTCATGTCGACAGCGAACGAGCAGCGATCGCAGGCCGAGTCCCTCTTCAATCTCTGCAAAGAAACGCATCCCGATGCACTCTCCATGAAGCTCGGCCATATCCTGCAGTCCTCCCCCCATCTCGAGGTCCGCGCGATGGCTGCGATCCTCCTCCGAAAGCAACTCACCCGCGACGACTCCTACATCTGGCCGAGACTGTCCCCGTCCACGCAATCCGTGTTGAAATCGCAGCTTCTGGTATGTGTTCAGAGAGAGGATGTGAAGACGATTACGAAGAAACTCTGCGACACGGTCTCGGAGCTCGCTTCCGGGATCCTTCCCGACAATCAGTGGCCAGAGCTTCTCCCGTTTATGTTCCAGTCGGTGACTTCGGACTCGCCGCGCCTTCAGGAGTCGGCGCTTTTGATCTTCGCTCAGCTGTCGCAGTACATAGGGGAGATCCTCGTGCCGCATTTGAACACTCTGCACTCGGTGTTTCTGCAGTGCTTGTCGTCCTCGTCGGCCAGCGCGGATGTCCGGATCGCGGCGCTCGGAGCGGCGATTAATTTCATTCAGTGCTTGTCGAGCGCGGCGGAGCGGGACAGGTTCCAGGATCTTTTGCCGCCGATGATGCAGACGTTGACGGAAGCGTTGAACTGCGGCCAGGAGGCGACGGCGCAGGAGGCTTTGGAGCTGTTGATTGAGTTGGCTGGGACGGAGCCGAAGTTCCTGAGGAGGCAGTTGGTGGATGTGGTGAGTTCGATGCTGCAGATTGCGGAGGCGGAGTCGCTTGAGGAGGGGACGAGGCACCTCGCGATCGAATTCGTGATCACGCTGGCGGAGGCGAGGGAGCGCGCGCCGGGGATGATGAGGAAGTTGCCTCAGTTTATAAGTAGGTTGTTTGCTATCCTGATGAAGATGTTGCTGCACATTGAGGATGATCCTGCGTGGCACGCTGCCGATAGCGAGGATGAGGATGCTGGAGAGACCAGCAATTACAGTGTTGGGCAGGAGTGTTTGGACCGGCTTGCTATCTCGTTGGGAGGCAACACCATTGTTCCTGTTGCATCTGAACTGTTGCCGGCGTACTTGGCTGCTCCAGAGTGGCAGAAGCACCACGCCGCGCTTATTGCTCTTGCTCAAATAGCAGAGGGATGCTCAAAGGTTTAACTTCTATGCTTATATATATATATATAGCTCATGTTAGTTTAGCGATCGTTGCGACTTTTTCGTGGTAGTTTGGCTCATCGCTAGTGTACTTTTAGTACTTTTATGAATTGCTTTTCTAACAATTAGCTTTGTTTGATGGTGAAACTGAACTTGGTAAATATATATATATATATTTCTTTTTTTTTCTGTTTGCAAATTTATTTGTCTTTGTTTCAATCAATGATTATTAAAATTCACTTTCATCTTTTTAGTATGTTCCCTACTTTTCTGTCACTTGAGTATTATTTTTGAAGTTTTGGTTTGGAAGTTGTTTTTTATCTTTATATTGGCATGATTATGTATGTGGGCACTTTGAGTAGCTGACAAGCTACAATTTTATGGAGTTTTCTCTTTAATGTTGTATCCATGAGTATGCGAGAAGGGTTGGCGTTAGTCAAGTAGTTTGACAGCCTATTTTGTTGTGCTCCCTTTCAAATGCAGGTAATGATAAAAATTCTGGAGCAAGTGGTGAATATGGTTTTGAACTCATTCCAAGATCCTCACCCCCGTGTGAGGTGGGCAGCCATTAATGCCGTTGGACAGCTTTCGACTGATTTGGGTCCAGATTTGCAAGTTCAATATCACCAGCGTGTTTTGCCTGCTCTAGCTTCAGCAATGGATGACTTCCAGAATCCTCGAGTTCAGGTGAGGTTTTGATTGTGGTTGGTCTTTGATGAACATTTGTTGCTAGGGAGTTTGTAGCTCCATCATCTTTGGAAAATCATGTAATGCATACAACATCAGGGATTGGAAGGCGTTCTTGAGGTGATTTCTCTGGCCTAGGCGAGAGGCGTTGTCTAGGAGATGCCAAGGCGCGCAAAAAATATTTGGTTAAAGGGCCTTGAATATAGGGGTCCTTAAGTAGCAATAATTTTATACTAGTCACTATAGTGCATATTCAATAATTTACTTCAAGGATACTAATAAGACTTTTAGACCCTTGTGTAACATTAATTATGTTAAGATTTTGTAGTTGGGTAGGTATTCATAGCAGTATAGTACTAATCTTAATTTTAATTAGCCCCTTCAGTTTTCTAAAAATTATTTAGAAGGATGCTGCCTAGGCGACCGCATTATAGCAGCATCAGAAATCTCTTTTCTTTTACAATTATTTATTTGTTATAACAGTCCCAAGAATTATATTACTTCTAATGGAATTACAGATTTTGTGTTTTTAGTTTCTGAATGTATTTAACGCTAACTATTTGTAACTGCTCTAAAGCCAAATTTATCCTTCTCTTTGTATTTGAGAAGTATATTAACAGTAGACGTAGTCATGTAAACTATTTTTGAGGAGGAGTTGATGCACTTGTTGCATATCGAAATGCAGAATAGAGTTTTGCAATTTTCTCTCTATTTTATTGTTCCATTCTTGCCACATAAGGTGCTCTTTTCTTGAAGAGTCAGTTCTTTATATTCTGTTTCAAAACCAATAAGCTTATTTTGACTTCAAATATTTTTCAAATGTTAATCTGTTTGGTGATGCAAACTGCTTTCCTGTCACACATGCATTGCCTAACTATTAATATCACCTAACTCTCTATTCAATTCTTAATGAAGTACTATTGTAGTATTACACTTGGACATGATTTGATGCAATTTGGTTTAGTCAGTTCTTATCTTCTATTATTTAACCGATAAATAATTTTTTGTTTCTCTCTCTTTTTTTTTTTTTTCCTTGTAGGCGCATGCAGCTTCAGCAGTTCTTAACTTCAGTGAGAATTGTACTCCAGATATCTTGACTCCATACTTAGATGGGATAGTGAGCAAGTTGCTTGTTCTCTTACAGGTATGCTGATGTTAATATTTCCACCAAGCACAGGATATTCATCATTGAGTTAGAGTGTTAGATATCCATATTTAAGAAATCTTCTTGCACCACCCCAACTAACAACACAAACTCCCACACAAGGAGACTTGAACCTTCATCCTCATTTAGAGGTGATCACATGCTAAACAAGTGGAGCTACCACTTGGTTGGCTGCTACTATATTTTCAATTTCAGTTGGCTGCTACTATATTTTCAATTTCAGTTGGCTGCTACTATATTTTCAATTTCAGTTGGCTGCTTGGAAGAGAAAAGTAAAACATAAATACATATGGGCATACATACATACACCTAGACGTGCACACACAAACACACACACACAAAACACACACACGTGTGCATGTAATACTAACTCGGATTATTCACATCCTCTTTTGTTCATTCGTTTGATATTGGTCCCAAGTGTATTCTTTTTTTTTCCTTTTGCCTTTTATTGGACAAAATTTGTAGTTGCAAATTCACAGTCTATCACTTATCAAATACCTTTTTGCGAGTAATCAAATTTTTTTATTACCTTTTTTTTTTTGGTGAGATGAGTACATGTATGGTTCATTCTTTGGGCTTTTTTTTTATTGAAATTTATAATATATTATACATAATCTCATGTTTTCTGATTGTGATTCAGAATGGTAAGCAAATGGTACAAGAGGGTGCTTTGACAGCTTTGGCTTCAGTTGCTGATTCATCACAGGTTCTTTTACCTGTTTAATTATTTTGCTAATTAGACTGTTTTTGATGAAACACAATATAATGATTATCCTTTTTAAAACATGTAGGAGCATTTTCAAAAATATTATGATGCAGTGATGCCTTATCTAAAAGCAATTTTGATAAATGCAAATGACAAGTCCAACCGTATGCTTCGTGCCAAGGCCATGGAGTGCATTAGTTTGGTCGGAATGGCTGTTGGAAAGGACAAATTCAGGGACGATGCTAAGCAGGTATAAATGAATTGTCCATGGTTTGGTCATTTCTTTGACGTCCATTTTGGATTGTTCTCACTGATTTGTGTGAAAAATATACCCTATATTAACAAATTTAGCAACCAATTGAAATTCAAAGAAAACAGAATGCTGGTGCCTTTTCAATGTCTCTGTGTTAGGACTGCTGAGCAATCAAATAGTACTTAGCATTTTGCTTATGCTATTCCATTATCATCCTCTTTTTCATTTTATACCTTTTTCTTTGAATTCTTTCTTTATTTGTAGACTGTAGTAATGTTGTATCCTTAGCACATTCTTTTACTTGGGGGTTTTATTCGAGGCGAGGTGACTCTAGTGAATAATGATTGGTTTGATTTCACTTAGTCCTCCTTCTTGTATTATGCAAATAGTTGGAACAGAGAACTTCTACAGCATTTTGGAATTGACATCTTTTTTTGGGCTCTTTGTTTAAGGTTATGGAAGTACTTATGTCATTACAAGGTTCTCAGATGGAGGCAGATGACCCAACAATAAGTTACATGCTACAAGTATGCCACTTTACTGAATTTTCAGAATTTTCTCCTATATTATTTGGTGTCAATTTTTGGTCATATTGAAATATGAATGATCTCCTTGATGAAAAATTCAGGCTTGGGCAAGACTCTGCAAGTGCTTAGGGCAGGATTTCCTCCCATACATGAGTGTTGTCATGCCTCCATTGCTTCAGTCCGCGCAACTTAAACCTGATGTAACCATCACATCAGCTGACTCAGATGCTGATATAGACGAGTCAGATGATGAAAGGTTTGGCTGTCTGGAAATCAGTTTCACCTTTAATCTTGTTGCACCTTGGATGTTCTTGCATATCTCTATTTCCAGTTATGCTTAATTTTTTGATATGATAGTAGATAAAATACCTAGTTTAATTGATAAGCAAGCTCTCAGTTTGTCACTGCTCTTGCTTTTGATGGATTTGATAGTTGTTTCTTTTCTAGTTGATTATCATGCCTTTTTGTTTCGTGTCATATATTGCTTTTAATTTGAAGTAGAATACTTGGGTTAGTTTTGTAGCCCATTGCTAGCTTAGTGTTGGTTGTCAAAGACTTGGGGAGGCTTCTTGGTGCATCCTCAGAGTTGTTCAATTTGAATTTGAATTTGATTTTGGAGCAATCAATTTAGATGGAATTGTTTCATGGCCATAAGCTTTTTTTTTGTGACAGTTTATTTTATTTTTTAGTTTTATTTTCAAGAGTTTATTGCGGTTTACGTTTTTCTGTACTGTTGCCTAGAGTGTATAGAGTCGTATGGCTTCTCTATTTACATATATTGCTCTGTGTGTGGCTTGGTAGCTCTGCCTCAAATCACTGGGCCACTATATTTTTGGTAACGTAACTGTGCTACAGCTGATGGTGATTGATTGCTTTTGTTTTGTCTTGTGGGTTATTGTCCTATCAAAGTAAAAGAAAGTCTTGTGGATTAGAAGAAGTTGGAACTTGGAAGTGTTCTTTGATGGCCGAGGAAATCTCATGTTTTTTTTTTTTACTTTTCTTCTTAGCTTTCTTATACTCTTATAGTAATTCTGGTCCGTATTCCTTGTGCAGTATTGAAACCATCACTTTAGGTGATAAAAGGATAGGCATCAAAACTAGTGTGCTGGAGGAGAAGGCAACTGCTTGCAACATGCTCTGTTGCTATGCCGATGAACTGAAAGAAGGTTTTTATCCATGGATTGATCAGGTTGGTTTACATGGTCTTGATCTTATGTTTTTTTTTTTTTTTCCATTTATTTTTGTTTTTGTTTGATTGTTAATTATTGTATTATTTTCTTTTAATAAGATGTTAGTTACTAGTTAGTCTGTTAAGCTTGGGTTCTTACTTTTTTTTTTTTCACTTTTTTCAACTTTCATTTCTTTTGTTTCTGATAAGTTGCCCAAATAAATACTCTGCAGGTTGCTCCAACCTTGGTTCCACTTCTGAAATTTTATTTCCATGAAGAGGTTAGAAAAGCTGCTGTTTCAGGTATTGGCCATTTTGTAATTAATTTTATCTGAAATGTATTTTTTGTTTATGATTTAGTATGAGTTCATCATTTGTTTTATTTCAGCCATGCCGGAGCTATTACGCTCTGCTAAATTAGCTGTGGAAAAGGGGCAAGCTCAAGGTCGTAATGAGGCCTACGTTAAGCAATTATCTGATTACATTATTCCAGCATTAGTGGAGGCTTTGCACAAGGTCCCCTACTTTTATTTTCTTGATTATCAAATTTGTGTCTCCTTACTGTGTATTTTCATTTTGATAACATCAAAACTTTGTTGTTAGCTGATGAATGCCTATTTCAAATGCAATGGTGTGCAGGAACCAGAGACAGAAATTTGTGCTAGCATGTTGGATGCATTGAATGAATGCATGCAGGTTTGTGGCTTCAATTTATGGAGTTACCTATGCACTTGATGTACAAGCATGACAAGAAATAATGATTTTTGGTTTGTCAACATTTTCATTATTGGTGTCAAAGTAAAAAAGGCAAATAGTGGCTAATTGCTCCTTTACATACACACTCATCTGTATATTATTTATTTGTATGCATATGTATTTATCTGTATGAATAGTCCAGGTCTGATTTTTCTGCTTTTGTACATTAATTTAACTGCAGAGAATGATCTGAGTTGGAGATGTAATTAATGATCATGTGGTTTTTTGCCATCCTAAACTGCATTCTTGGTTGGGCTCAGTTTTCTTTTTCTGTTCCCATATTTTGTCTTTCAATACCCCCAAAAAGGGAGAGAAGAAAAGACCTTTTGGCCTGTTATTTTTAGTGATTTAACTTGAAACTATGTTCATGCCATACTGCTTTGTCATTAACTGAAACATAGATTGTGAGAATTAATGACAATTATTTGCATCCCATCGCATGATCAGTTTTTTCTTTGAATTGATGTATTGTTACTTACAATGCTGCAATCACATCTCTTTGCATAACATTTCCATTTAGGGCATGTGGAGATTGTTGTGTGCTTTAACGCACAATTGAAAGTCATGAACTGTAAAATTGCATCACTTTGATGCAAATGCGACACTCAGGCTTGGGTTCCACCAACTTGGCATCCATGTCATATGTTATGACAATTCCTTCCAATTTACTACGTGGCATACTTTTCTGAAATTTTCCTTTGTCACTGAAATATTGAAGTTCTATTGATTAGATGTGGTATAATCAATTGGTTTTCGCTCTTATTGGAATTTGGAAGCTGATTTTGCCTCAATATCTTCTTACGTCAAGATTTGTCGCATTTGATTTTGGCTAATATAATATAGGTAATAGGGTCGGGACTAAATTTATGATTTTGGTTTGGTCTTAAAGCTTTTTTCTCCATCTCCGTCTTTCTTTTGGTGGATGTAGTGTTAGAAACTGCCAAGATGATAATTAGTCTACAAATTAATACTCAACTTTGTTGTACGATTGATCTGAACTTGATGCTGACTAGTGTAAACAAATTATCAGATCATGACCTAAATAAGTGATTTTGACTTGCATTTGTTCTACTACTGCTGATGCCCTTTAGTGTTCAAGTAATGTAGCATCTGAATTCTAGCACTTTTGTCAATACTCAAGCAGTAAACAAATCAAGTTTTGTCTGTAGTTCCCATTTCTGTGCAACAAGTAAGATAGGTATGCTCATTCATTTCTTTTAGGTAGAAAAGAATAAGCCTTACTTGGTTCCAAGTTCATGCTATGCTCATATTCCATGTAAGAATGATTGTGGTTCCAAGTTCATGCTATGCTCATATTCCATGTAAGAATGATTGTAGAAATCCTGGTGACTATTATATGAATATTATCATTTATATTTGGGATTGAGGCTGTATTGTATATTACTGATTTCACTTGCTCTTTGTATACTCAGATTTCTGGTACGCTTTTGGATGAGGCCCAGGTGAAATGCATTGTGGAGGAGATAAAACAGGTTATCACAGCTAGCTCGACAAGGAAACGTGAGAGGGCGGAGAGAGTGAAAGCTGAGGATTTTGATGATGAGGAAGGGGAGTTGCTGAAAGAGGAAAATGAGCAAGAAGAAGAAGTTTTTGATCAAGTTTGTTCCTGTGATACTTGTCTACTAAGTTGGCTTTCTAATAAATTTCAGTTATTATATGTTTGATTATATGGAAAAATATTTTTAAAATCTTTTTTCCTTCCCTTTTTATTCATTCCTTTTGCTTTCTGTCTATCTGGTTTTAATATTCTGTTTTTACAGGTTGGTGATTGCCTGGGAACATTAATTAAGACATTCAAAGCTTCTTTCTTGCCTTTCTTTGATGAGCTCTTGTCATACATAACGCCTATGTTGGTAAGATGCTGTTCAATCTTTTGTCCTGCATTTACATCGAATAATCAATTTTTATACTAGGAACTATTATCAAGTTTACAACTTCTAATATCTGATTGGGATTTAACTTATGAATGTGCTATTGCTTGTGTTAATTGTGTCAATTCTTTATCATGCTCACCTAACAGACATCTAATTTACAGGGCAAGGACAAAACATCCGAGGAGAGACGAATTGCTATTTGCATTTTTGATGATGTTGCAGAGCAATGCCAAGAAACTGCTGTTAAGTAAGGGCATACAACCTCCCTCTTTCCCTCATTTTTCTTTTCTTTTGGTTTTTTAATTTGTTGATTGGCTATGATTGTCTTAAATCTTAATTGCAACTTTTATCTTTAAGCTATTCTTTTTTTTTTTTTTTGGGTCAGGTTAAGCTATTCATTAAATTGTTAAGAAAGAGATTGAAACTGATGTTGGAAATTCTTACTAAAAGTCATTTAAGGATATGGTTTAATGTGGTTACTCTCCCATGTTGACCCAACATTGCTTAAGTTTCTCTCAAAAACACTTTGGTTTCTTTGTGATCAATCAAATAGCATGCAATAAAATCATCCAAAAAACAGATTACATGAAAATATACTTGGTCCAGATTGACTTTGCCTTTGGGAATTCTTCAAAATTCTCATCCAAAGTCATCCGAGGATATGAACATGCATATATAAAAACATGGTCCTTATGTCCCCATTATCATAGCAAGTTTAGACCAGTAAGGAGGTATGGGACGGGAGGCTCTTATTTTGGACACACTGCAAACTTTTAATTATGCGGCAGACATTAATATTATAAATTTTTCATACGAAATATCTAATTCAAAATTGTTCTTGTGAATTGGCATACTTACTCCAAGGTTTTTGTTTTTGGTTGGAAAGGTACTATGATACCTACCTTCCTTTCCTCTTAGAGGCTTGCAATGATGAGAGTCCTGATGTTCGGCAGGTATACTTTTTAGCCAAGCTACAGTTTTCTTTTCCAAATCTTCTACTGTTTGGGTTTCACTGACTTGGAATTTGTTCAGGCTGCTGCTTATGGTATCGGTGTATGTGCAGAATTTGGGTCATCTTTTTTCAAACCTCTTGTTGGAGGTAGGTGGTTGCGCTTTTTTGCCACAGAAAAACTGTTTTGACATTTAAAGTGTCTGTTAACATGTGTACTTTCCTTTTCTCTACAGAGGCGCTTTCCAGGCTTAATGTGGTTATTAGGGATCCCAATGCATTGCATTCAGATAATGTCATGGCATATGATAATGCAGTTTCTGCTCTGGGGAAGATATGCCAGTTCCACCGTGACAGCATAGATGCCTCTCAGGTATACTTTGGCTTCTGTCCATTTATTCAAGATTGCATCTTATTTTATTAATTAGCTATGTCAATAGTCATAGCATCTTAAGTTTCTGCTGTGGGTGCTTCTCTTTAAACTTGTATAGTTTATTCCTTTAGGAGCATTTTTACTGACAGAAGCTTTGCTTTAATCTGGCTGAGTAATCTCTATCATCAATCGAAAAATATGTAATGATTTGTTAGTTTATAATAGAGCAGTTGGCGTAGTTGGTTTTCAATGAGATGACCCATGATCCATCTGGGGTTTTCCCCATGTCATGTTGACTAGGAATAATTCAGCTCTTGTGGAATGTCACAAGATCTTGTGAAGTAAGGTAGACTTGGTATTTTGGTATTTAGAGTACAGACTCCGTTTCACTTTTGCTTGATCATACTAACTTTATACTTATTCTTTTGCTCAATAGCGCTAGGCATTTTGTACTTTTCTTCTGATTCGCCTTTGAATTGATTATTATTGCTAAATTTGTTTTTTGATAGGTTGTTCCAGCCTGGTTGAGCTGCTTGCCAATCAAGGGAGATCTTATTGAGGCTAAGATTGTTCATGAACAGCTCTGTTCCATGGTTGAAAGGTGAACTTTTTATCTGTTGCTTGAGATGGGCTGAATGAACTGTGTACGCTGCCATGAATAGCATGGCACTTTTCTAGTCTTTTTTGTCATATAGCATTTTTTGCACGTTCAATGCAATTTCCAAGTTCGTGTTTGGAATCTGTACCATGTAATGCTACCTAACCTTAGCATTCTTACTGCCCCAAGACTTTGGCAGTTAACAGTCGTGGATGCTTACCTTTATTACTTCAAAAGCACTTGTTACTTTGCTGCCATCTGCATCAGTTTATTTTATAACGGTGCATTGTGCCTATCAATTCTGGGAACCTTCATTGGCTATATTGGTCTTATTTTCTCCTTCTTTTCAAGACTAGTTATTTGCTGGGCTTTCAATTCTGTCAAAAAAAAATTGTTGGGCTTTAAAAAAAGTAGTTGTTACTTGCCGAGTTCAATTCATCTCATTTTAGATGTTGCAATTTAGGATGTCATTCAAGGGGCTAGTATCACTGATAAGTTATTCTTCCATGGTACGAATGATATGATTGCAACCAATTCATCTCATTTCAGTTGTTACATTCAAGAGCTTGTATGATTGCAAATATTTGAAGTTTCATTGGTTAGTTATTTTCAAATGATCAAATGTTGTTAGGTTTACATCAAATAAGTGGTTACTTTTTTTCAATTTCACAGGTCAGATAGAGAGCTTTTGGGCCCAAACAACCAAAATCTTTCTAAAATAGTTGCTGTTTTTGCTGAGGTAATCTGTTGTTGTTTCAAACTATTTCTCGTGTAAAAATATATTGTTACTATTGGGTTTGATGTGTTTTATTTCATTGATTGCTTACAAAAGAAATTAAGAATTCTTCCTCTTTTTCCACTTGTTCGCATTGCACTATTGTTGTCGTTCTTTTCAATAAGCAAA
The DNA here is from genome assembly GCA_039657345.1 of Stephania japonica. NCBI lineage: Eukaryota > Viridiplantae > Streptophyta > Magnoliopsida > Ranunculales > Menispermaceae > Stephania > Stephania japonica. The sequence continues at coordinate 15,128,183 of CM077560.1, read as the reverse complement.
TCAACTCTCATCTTTGAAACATTTGAAAATTTTAATTAGTTCAATAATTAGACGCCTGCTATGTTGGTTTAGGATTGTAATTTTTGTTTGTTGTATATTTGAGCTTTGGGGGTATAAAATTTGTTTGTTATGGAGTGTGGTTTGTTTGTGCAATTTGCTGCTAGTAGTAGTGGTGGTGCGGCTGGGGTTTGAAAGATTTGGACTGGGTTTCACCATAACTTGGACACTTCTCCTAGGACCGACACTTGTATAAACAAAATTTGAAAATTGACATTTCAAAGGATGTTCTCATGACCATTAAAATGGATTTAATTGTTCAACCTAGTTTTCTTGTAGGAGTGACTTTAAACTTGTTTAATGTCTATCAGGCAATTCTTAAATTTCCATTATGACTTATTTACATGGGGGATTTTGCATCGTTGGAGCAGGTTCTATGCGTGGGCAAAGATCTGGCGACGGAACAAACTGCAAGTCGGATGATAAATCTCTTGAGGCAACTTCAGCAGACTCTACCACCAGCCACTCTAGCATCGACTTTTTCGTCATTGCAGCCGCAGCAGCAGCTTGCTTTGCAGTCCATCCTTTTGTCGTAGTGCCTTGGTATTATGAGGTTGTTGCATTGCCACCCCATGGAGGAAATTCCCATGTCAGGTCTGGTCGATGTATGTGTCAATTTTTATTTATTTATGCCCATTCTTTCGTATAATGCATTTGCAATATCGTTGGTTTGGCTTGGGCTGGTTCTGTCGCCGAGGTGTCTTGTTTGTGGTGGTTGAAGAAAGTTGAATGGATAAGAGAGTGAGAGAAGTCGAAGGTCAAAGTCGAAAGTTTTTAAGATCATCAATGTAGAATGTGTATAGTACCAGCTTTGATTTATTATCCTGGCTTGGGGAAAAAAAGGTTCAAAATATGAAATGAGTTGTGGAGAGTTTGAAGATGGTTGTGAGTTTTCGTTGGTCGGTCAGTGAGACTGTCCCTGTATCAGTTTTGGCGTTTAAATTTTGTCATGTATTCTTCTCTTCATTTATTCTTTCTGCTCTGTGCTGCTGGTGACATTTTTGTTCTTCTTGAGCTATCAATATAAAAGTGAAGTTTGGTCTAAAGTGGTTGATTAGTTCTTTTGTTAAAGAAAAAGAGCTTGTGCTCAAGAATTCAAACGTCTTTTCAATTTTTAAACAATTTTACAATCATCTTACTCTTGAACTTCAAGAAATTTTTTGAGGCCTCAAAAAATGAGTCCTGCTAAGTGTACCACATTTTTTGTGGCACCCCAAATTTCAATTTTTAAGTGAACTATACATTTTTACTAAAATACCCTTTCATTCAAATTGAAGCACACAACTCTAAAACTTTGGTTGAGATATCTATTTTAGGTTTGAGATACATAGTTGAGATTTATCCACTAAGTTCGGTGTTGTCCAATTGAATCTTTTTGGTGAGATTTAGTTGATAACTGCCAATTTAAAGGTTTTGTGAGTTTTGATCGACTTTTCAATTAAAGGTTCAGAAAGCTGTGATCGATTATCCAACTAGAGGTTCGGTGGGTTCTGACCGACTCTCTAACAAGAGATTCAGACCTTTTAGATCGAACCTCTGATGTTGCTTACAAATCACAAAGAAAATAGTGGGGTTCACTTAAAAATTGTAGTGGGGTACACTAATCACAGTGAGGGGCATAAGGGTTATTTTGTAGTAGATTGATTTTTTGTAAGTTTGATTTTTTTTATGGTTGCACTTATTAAATGGTGGGGTGCACTAAGTCGGACAAGAAATATTTATGAAAGGTAAAAGCGTAAAGATATTGCTATTAAAGTTTTGAAAGGATATTGAAAATATTTTTATTAACTAGGATATTCACTGGTTAGGGTAAGGGCTTGATTTTAAGATGTTATCCACGCTTGATTAGTTGATTCTATTCGCAGTTTGTAAGTGAAATGCGGTGCAGTTCCTACCCAAAAAAAAAAAAAAAAAAGTTATGCAGTGATTTCTTTGATTATGTAAATAATTGCTTACATAAAAAGTAGGAAGGGAGATGTTTCAAGGAGCGGCTAAACAGACCTAAGTAATTGCTAAATGGACTCAATTTTGTAAAATTATCTCAACTATCCCTCCATATAAAAGATTTTTACTCATCCATACCTCACTCACCCTAGTCACCTTTCACTCACATCGCGCTCACCAACTCAAATCCGATGAAATTCAAGCAAAAGTACATGAATTAGACGTTATGAGTGCATTCATCATCTCTTTTAGAATCGATTTGGAGGATTTTGGAGTTCGTTTTGTTTGTGAATTTGTTTTTGGATTTATGGCTTTTATTTGATGGTTAACCATTTTGAGTATAAAGATTTGATGAAATTAAAAATATTAAGCGATTCTAAGCAAAACCCACTATTGTTTTGGCCATTTTTATGTATTTTTCAGAGTTTTGAAGTTTTTTGGTTCCTTCTGGTCGCTTGTGGGTTTCGGACTAACAAAGTCGACACCTCTAAAGAGGTTTCGGTTGGATCCCTCAGTCATTAGGTGTGCACACGGATTGGATCAATTCAATTAGGGTCATTTCACAATTCAATCCAATTATTGCGGATTGAAAAATTACAGTCCAATCCAATTCAAATAATTCATAATCCAACTGAATCCAACTTGCAAAATGCGGACCGAATTGGATCAAGTTCCACGGATTGACATTTTCATATCCAAAGATTCATGAAATTAGACTTAATCATCACAATAACCTTCAAAATGTAAGTTCTTACATAAATAAATATGTCATCCACAAATCTTCACCATATACCCCTACAAAAGCACAAAAAAGTACATGTTGAACATACAACCTACAAGAAAAAAGGTTGAAAGTATAATAAAATAGTTAAGATACTATAGTACATATGATCAAATATGTATATGTGTTGATGTGCTAAATAGATTGGATTGGATCCCGATTTTTTAATGTAAGATTTGTAATCCGATCCAGTCTAAGGGATTAAAACATTGATCCAATTAATGATAATTGATTCGGATTGGACGAATCCGTGGATTAGTGTAATTCGTGTGCACCCCTATCCGTCACCTACTGAGATCGAGTTATCTTTGCATTATCGGTTAGAGTCGGTCGAAACCTCTAAAGAGGTGTCAACTCTATTCTTCTAAAGCCCTTAGGCGACACTTCTTCACTTCGACTCTACTACATTCGACCTTGTTCAACTAAAACAAACTCGATCAAGGGTATTTTTGGAATTTTAAGAAAAAAATGTGGGATACACGAAATAAAAATTCAAAATAGGGATCCGTTTAGCAATTACATGGGTCCGTTTAGCCACTACCTTTTTAAAATCACGTGATTTTGATAGTTTAGATAGTTTTGGCTTTCACGTTAGCTCCACTTCAACCAATTGCAGAAAATATAAAATGGGATTGGCTAGCAAACAGGGTGTTCAAGGTGCCATTGTTGTCGATTGGGACATTTTAGATCTTTCAAGACCCACCTCCTGAATTGCGATCTCTTATGCAAGTTGATGCAATGGATGTAACTTTTAGGTGACTTGCCAAAAAAAAAAAAAAAAAGAAAAAAAAAATACTACATAAATTGCTTATTGGGTGCTATGCCAAGTAATAAGCAATAGAAAAAGTTGAGCAAATTAGGGCTTAAATGTGCTTTTGAACTTTTAGGGTTGGGCTTGGTTGGCAATGCAAAAGACCACAACAATAAGGTGTCCAATTAGGTGTGAAAAGTATGTCAAAACTAATATTTATCTAAATTGGACTTATATTGGTCGTCGACAATAAGCAATAACAAAAGTTAAATTAAATAGGGCCTAAAAGAATTGCTTTTAAAAAAAAAGAAGTGCTTTTCAAATTAGATGTCAAAAATGTCAACCAATCATTATCTAAATTGGACTCCTTTTGGCACGATAATAATCTTGGTCTTTAATAGATATTTCAAAACCCCTATTAAAAATGAGTATCATTAAATGTCATATGAGAAATATGTTCGATGGGTCGTGTTTTAGTTGATAATATAGGTATTACATAGTGGTTGCTTAAAACCATATCAATTAGGTGTTATTGAATGCAAAAACTCTTCTAGTGATTAAAACATGACCTTTGAACATGTTTATGTGACGGCCCTAATTTTTTCATGCAATTGGGTACACCCGGCCTAGACCCGTACAAGCCCCGAGTCATCACTCGGCAACCTGACGAGCCTAGTCAGCCTCCTATTTACTCAATTTAGTAATTTATGAAAGAGTTATTGCAATAATACACAATGGAAGACTAAACAATTATAACAAAGGGGAAATAACTCAATCAAAGGGAAATTAGAACTTCTATAAATGTGGAAAACCCCGAGTATTCATATACAATTCAAAATATAAAGGTACATGATACCAGTCTCATCAAAAATTGCCAATTTCAATAATTCCAAAGCATATATATGAAAGCGATATACATAAAAGCAAAACATAAGAAAACCTACAAAATAGTCTCCAAGTCCAACCGCTAATCCTCACAAAAAGTCGCCTAAGCAGGGCTCCTTGCCTCTACTGCACTCTGCTCTATCTGCACCCACCGTCACAAACTAGACGGTGAGCAACTGGAGAAAATCGAATGTAATGCCAAAAGAAGATAACAATAATTCATGATATAACAAGTAAAGCATTTTAAATATCATGCGGTAATAAAAAAACAGCAATTTAAATAAACAAGGTGCATGATAAACAAACTAATAGATATCAATCGAAAGTCAAGTGTGTTCCAAGGAATCAAAAGAGGTCCATAAGTGGTCTAAATCATAGCATAACGACGAAGACCTCGCGAGACCTTCTCGGGCATCGACACAAGCGAAGGCACAGCTATGACGGGAAGGACTCGAACTCACCCACCCAGTCCTCGGTGTCACACGATCACTAAGGGTGGTTACACACTCCTGTACATGAGTGCCTACGTTTTATCCCTCTAGTGCAGGTCCTAGTACTTTTGAGACGAAACACTTACGTCGGGAAACACACAAACAAGGAATTGTATGGAATACCAATAATAGAGCATAACAAGACTAAATAAATGATAATGAATCATATGACATTTTCTTACTGGCTTACAAATGTACAAATGCTTTTTAAGGCAAGTGTACTTACCTGAACTATCGTGACCCGCAAAACAAATTCCGAGACTCTAACACGTCTCCCGCGATTTCCTGACTACCTGATATAAGGATTTAAGTCCCAAATATCAGTTTAAGTTTTTATATTTAGTCTTACGGTGAGTATTTATAAATTGGTTTTAGGATGGTTTGTTTAGGCGATTCAAACCCTTGTGGATCAATCCATCTATATGGTTATTGCCCTTTTTACAAAACATAACTCTCTTTGGGCTCTTGTTGGGCCCAATTTACCAAGCTTATACTCACCTAAGTAAGCCTTTTGTGTGGACACTTATTGAGCCTAGGGACATACGTTCATTCTTATATTTTATGCCTTCGTCTTGGCCTCAAGTTGTACCTATTCTATTGAACCTTTATTGGGCTTTACACAACCTATAAACACACCATTTGTAACTTGTTATGGACTCATATTATAATGAGTGTGTTGGGCCCTAGTTGAGCCTTTATACAAGTCCATGATCATTTAAAAAAATGTCATACTTATAACCCTTTTTACTTATTCACAAACCAACAATTTTATACTTTATGGTCACACATTCAATAATCCATACACCCCATTGTATGCACCCCACACATCACACACCCCACTGTTATGTGTACACAACACCCCACTATTGTGTGCACCCCATTGTTATACACACCACATGTTTACATGCATTAATATGCCACCTTATTACTTAAAACTATATCATATACACTAATCCATTCTCGCACCCACAACCATTGTGTATGCCCCACTGTGGTGCACACATACACGCTGTTGTGTACACCCCACAACGGTGTACACACACACCCATTCATGCACCCCATGCATACCAAACCTAAAATCAAAACCGTCACACTCACAAAACAGTCCACACACACTGCTGTCCATATCACTATACTCATCAAACAGTCCCATATGGTACCCCCCCACACCCCAACTGGGGTTTGCACACACACAACCATACACCCCGCACCATCATACACCCCACACAACACACACTTCATGGTTTCCATCAACCCTCACCATACAATTGCCCACATTCATCAAAACGTCACACACACACTCCCAAACAGTCACACATGGGGGTCACCTCCGGCCAGCAGGGTCGCCGGAGGATGACCTCCGGTCACCCTTGATTGGCACCAGCGCCGGTCACCCAAACAGTGGTGTACATCATCACCAAAATAGTCCCAAAGAGAAGAAAAATTGCAAAACCAACAGTGAAACCAAGAGAACGAGAGGGACAGTCGGTAGCTCACCTTGGTGTCTCCGTGGTGGCCGAGGTTCCCAGCTCCGTGGTGGGTGGCGGTGGTGACTGGCCGAGAGAGAAGACAACCGAGAATGAGAGAGAGAACGTGGACTTGTAAGAGAGGAAGAGAAGAAAAGAGGGAAGAGAGGAGCTCATCTAGCGTCTCCGATGGTGGTGGAGAGATCATCTGCCGTGGTGGGTGGCGCTCCAGCAGCGAGGGTGGTGACACAGCCGAGGGTGAGGGAGAGAATGAGGCCGAGAGGGGTGGCGAGTGAGCAGTCTAGTCGAGAGGGAGAGTGAGAGAGAGAGAGAGGAGGACGTCGTCCCGATCTCCGGCGTAGGTGGCGGCAGTGGCGAGAGGAAGAAGGAGGTGAACAGTGACGACTTAGAGGGGGTAGGAAGATGATGAATAGTGATTAGGGTTTTAGGGTATAAAACGTTTTTTTAGAACTGAATTAATGCGAAATGTCCATTTGCCCTTGAATTTAAAACTTGCACATCACTTGGACAGCTACCCTTATGGGTCATTTGTCTTATCACCCTAATCTAACACATAGGCACATCTCCTTGCCCATCCAATGGTTTTCCTCTCCATATTGTGTTATTTTAACAATCTTATCCTATATTAACCCATTAGATTAATTTTATTAAATTATAAATAAGGTCATACGAATTCTCGCCTACTCAGTACAAAGTGCCCCGCGTCCGACACGCTCCTCGAGGCGGTCCCACTTAGTATTCAAATAAATTTTCTCAAGTCTAAGTTATACTTTATTGATAAAGTTGTAATTCCTCAACTAAGGTCATATATTTCATTTGACTTTGTTTACTAATAATATCCACTAAAACGATTCCCAAAAACCCCGTTTAACTAGGCGACACCTCACTAAATTAAAAATATAGCCCGAACGGCTCGAGACCCGTAAAATACTAATATACTAATACATGCATCATCATCCACAAATAACCAAATTTTTGGGTCGTTACAGTCTCCCCAACTAACAAGAATTTCGTCCTCGAAATTAGTTCTAACTCGAGTGAAATAAGGAGAACCAACATCCGTTCGCACCTCGTCTAAACTGAGGGCTTACAACCGCTTTAGACAGCTTGGATCCTCTATTTCAAACTGTGGACTAACTCAGAGTCATTTCAGACAACTCGTTCCTTATCGTTGAACTGTGGACCGATGCAAAGTCGCTTCAGATAGCTCAATAAGCTATGACCAACTGTGGACTCTCGCGAGAGTCACTTCCAACAGCTCGACATCAGGTATTGAACTGCGGACTTGTACAAAGTCTCTTCGAACAACGCAACATCTTAAATCCACTCCCTTTTCTCCACATCTACCAAACTGTGGGCCTCTGCCACTTCGAACAGCTTGATTTTATCTCAGTCTTCAGACTGCGGGTCATAACCTTTTCAAACAGTCTAATTCAACTATGATCTCTCTAGACCGCTCCCGTTACCTAAAATGGTAGGAATGCCACGACCTCGTCGCAAACATCGTCCACTACCACGACTCAAGCTTGGTGATCATGACATAAGACGTTACGATCGCGACTTGTACGCCATACTCGTGAAACCTCCCAACCTACTCGCGTTTCGACGCAAGTTTATCTATACCCAGGCAGTAAAATAGATTTGACAAAGTTGTAACCGTGGCTACCATGTACACTACGTGTCCATACATCGTAAAATGAATCACAACCAGTCTGATCCTGCCTCTCTTTAGGTGTACTTGTGGCTAATTTTGGCAAACCATTGTGCCCAAACTTACCATCTCTTTTGAACTCTAGTCTAAGTTAGGTCTGTCTCATCCTAGACAACTCTGCTAAGTTTAAACGATACCACTCTAGCAAGTATTGACCTTAACTCTATCACCTAACGTCCATCATCACATTTAAACACCTAAAACTTCAATTAATTAGTTCCATGCATGATGTATGATAACCAGGAAACTTCTTTACCTCCGGTAGCATCACGAACCACCATCAGTTGCGGCTCAGTCGCCATGTGCACGTCCTCAATGGCCCGAAGCTGATCGTCATCCTGCTGGTCCTCGTACAAATCAGGACATCGGTTTTGAAAATGTCCAGGCTGTCCGCACTGGTAACACACCTTCCGATTTTGAGAACCACTATCATCGTTCGGATTCCTCGTTCATTTCCTGTCAAGTCCCTTTGATCGATGATCTAACTGCAACTCGGGTCGATCAGGCTCAATATCCTCGTGGTGAGTACTCACGTAACTTTCCCTAGCCAAGCTCCGCTCATAAGTTCTCTGCAACGTCCCTGGCTCGGTCGTAACGATCGCACCTCCGATTTTAGGTAGAAGACCCTCAATAAAGTAATACACTCGGTCTACCTCCGTGCTAGCTGATCCTCCAACATATGGTAATAACTGCAAAAACCGTCCCATGTACTCCATGACGGACTCATACACTAACTGCCTCAGGGAAGTAAACTCGTTTCTTTGGCTCTCATCACGGTGGGAGGAAAGTACTTCATTTTGAACTGGGTCTTGAACTCTATCCAGTCCCTCGGTACGCCTCTGGTACTCACTATCGTGGTCCACCAATCGTCAGCTTCTCCCATCAACATCGAGGAAGAAATAGAAGCTTTCATGTGTTCCTCAGTAGCTATGATGTGATGTATCTTCTTGTGACTCTTCAGGAACAACTCTGCTGCGGTCACATCAGTGCCTCCATAGAAAATGACATGCCTTTTGAACTCTTGCCATTGCCTAGCCTCAATAGTCATTGTAGTGTCATACACTGTCGGTGTACGAGGTACAACCGCCATCACTGGTGTCGTTGAAGTGGTGGAAGGAAGCAAAGTCATGGTCATAACCCTCGGTGTGTTTGCCTCTTGAGTAATGGTTACTCTAGCCGTAGATGGTACCGATGCAATAGTAATTGACGCCCTCAATATCGCCAGAATCTTTTCCAACTGTCACTTTTGAGCTGCGACTCTCTGCGTCAAAGCCTGAAACTCCTCGATACTAACAGCTCGAGTACTTGACATCCCGCTGTTGTCACTAGGACCCCGTTGATCCGCCATCGCTATTTGATAACGAAAGCGTATTTTCGGATCAGTGGATAGTTACCGATACCATATAATACACACAACAATCGTAATATGTAAAAACATCACATCCGACTTTTCCCAATAAGTTTTCAGTTTCCATTCCTCGACTCATCCTCACTCCCCAACTAGGATTCTAAGTCAGGATCATAGGGTTTCCACTCTAAGTTCAACTGTTCCTAATATCCGCTAGTTTAATGGCTTGTGTTTTATGAATTTAAACCTGGTATGCTCTGATACCAACTGTGACGACCCCAATTTCCCCGTGCAATTGGGTGCGCCCGGCCTAGACCCGTACAAGCCCCGAGTCATCACTCGGCAACCTGACGAGCCTAGTCAGCCTCCTATTTACTCAATTTAGTAATTTATGAAAGAGTTATTGCAATACTACACAACGAAAGACTAAACAATTATAACAAAGGGGAAAGAACTCAATCAAAGGGAAATTAGGACTTCTATAAATGTGGAAAACCCCGAGTATTCATGTACAATTCAAAATGTAAAGGTACATGATACCAGTCTCATCAAAAATTGCCAATTTCAATAATTCCAAAGCATATATATGAAACGATATACATAAATGCAAAACATAAGAAAACCTACAAAATAGTCTCCAAGTCCAAAGCTTATAATCCTTACAAAAAGTCGCCTAAACGGGGCTCCTTGCCTCTCGCACTCGCTTCTATCTCGCACCCACCGTCACAAACTAGATGGTGAGCAACTGAAGAAAATCGAATGTAATGTTAGAAGAAGATAACAATAATTCATGATATAACAAGTAAAACAGTCTAAATATCATGCGGTAATAAAAAGACAACAATTTAAATAAACAAGGTGCATGATAAACAAACTAATAGATATCAATCGAAAGTCAAGTGTGTTCCAAGGAATCAAAAGAGGCCCATAAGTGGTCTAAATCATAGCATAACGGCGAAGACCTCGCGAGGTCTTCCCGAGCATCGACACAAGCGAAGGCACAACTATGACGGGAGGGACTCGAACCCACCCACCTAGTACTCGGTGTCACACGGTCACTAAGGGTGGTTACACACTCCTGTACATGAGTGCCTACGTTTTATCCCTTTAGTGCAGGTCCTAGTACTTTTGAGACGAAACACTTACGTCGGGAAACACACAAACAAGGAATTGTATGGAATACCAATAATAGAGCATAACAAGACTGAATAAATGATAATGAATCATATGACATTTTCTTACTGGCTTACAAATGTACAAATGCTTTTTAAGGCAAGTGTACTTACTTGAACTATCGTGACCCGCAAAACAAATTCCGAGACTCTAACACGTCTCCCGCGATTTCCTGACTACCTGATATAAGGATTTAAGTCCCAAATATCAGTTTAAGTCTTTATATTTAGTCTTATGGTGAGTATTTATAAATTGGTTTTAGGATGGTTTGTTTAGGCGATTCAAACCCTTGTGGATCAATCCATGTTTATGGTTATTGCCCTTTTTGCAAAACATAACTCTCTTTGGGCTCTTGTTGGGCCCATTTACCAAGCTTATACTCACTTAAGTAAGCCTTTTGTGTGGACACTTATTGAGCCTAGGTACATACGTTCATTCTTATATTTTATGCCTTCGTCTTGGCCTCAAGTTGTACCTATTCTATTGAACCTTTATTGGACTTTACACAACCTATAAACACACCATTTGTAACTTGTTATGGACTCATATTATAATGAGTGTGTTGGGCCCTAGTTGGGCCTTAATACAAGTCCATGATCATTTAAAAAAATGTCATACTTATAACCCTTTTTAGTTATTCACAAACCTACAATTTTATACTTTATGGTCACACATTCAATAATCCATACACCCCACTGTATGCACCCCACACATCACACACCCCACTGTTGTGTGCACCCCATTGTTATACACACCCCATGTTTACATGCATTAATATGTCACCTTATTACTTAAAACTATATCATATACACTAATCCATTCTCGCACCCACAACCATTGTGTATGCCCCACTGTGGTGTACATATACACGATGTTGTGTACACCCCACAACGGTGTACATACAAACACCCATTCATGCACCCCATGCATACCAAACCCAAAATCAAAACCGTCACACACTCACAAAATAGTCCACACACACTGCTGTCCATATCACTATACCCATGAAACAGTCCCATATGGTACCCCCTACACCCCCCAATGGGGTTTGCACACACACAACCATACACCCTGCATCATCACACACTCCACACAACACACACTTCACGGTTTCAATCAACCCTCACCATACAATTGCCCACAATCATCAAAACGTCACACACATACTCCCAAACAGTCACACATGGGGGTCACCTCCGGCCAGCAGGCGCCGGAGGATGACCTCCGGTCAGTCTTGACCGACACCAGCGCCGGTCACCCAAGCAGTGGTGTACATCATCACCAAAACAGTCCCAAAGAGAAGAAAAATTGCAAAACCAACAGTGAAACCGAGAAAACGAGAGGGACAGTCGGGTAGCTCACTTTGGTGTCTCCGTGGTGGCCGAGGTTCCCAACTCCGTGGTGGGTGGCGGTGGTGACTGGCCGAGAGAGAAGACAACCGAGAGTGAGAGAGAGAACGTGACTGTCAAGAGAGAAAGAGAAGAAAGAGAGGGAAGAGAGGAGCTCACCTAGCGTCTTTGGTGGTGGTGGAGAGATCAACTGCCGTGGTGGGTGGCGCTCCAGCAACGAGGGTGGCGACACAGCCGAGGGTGAGGGAGAGAACGTGAGGCCGAGAGGGGTGGCGAGTAAGCAGTCCAGTCGAGAGGTAGAGTGAGAGAGAGAGAGTAGGACGTCATCTCGGTCTCCGGTGTAGGTGGCGGCAGTGGCGAGAGGAAGGAGGAGGTGAACAGTGACAGCTTGGAGGGGGTAGGAAATGATGAATAGTGATTAGGGTTTTAGGGTATAAACGTTTTTATAGAAGTGAATTAATGCGACCCTTTTGCCCTTGAATTTAAAACTTGCACATCACTTGGACAGCTACCCTTATGGGTCACTTGGCTTATCACCCTAATCTAACACATATGCACATCTCCATGCTCATCCAATGGTTCTCCTCACTATATTGTGTTATTTTAACAATCTTATCCTATATTAACCCATTAGATTAATTTTATTAAATTACAAATAAGGTCATACGAATTTCTGCCTACTCAGTACACAGTGCCCCGCGTCCGACACGCTCCTCGAGGCGGTCCCACTTAGTATTCAAATAAATTTCCTCATGTCTAAGTTATACTTTATTGATAAAGTTGTATTTCCTCAACCCAAGGTCATATATTTCATTTGACTTTGTTTACTAATAATGTCCACTAAAACGGTTCTCGAAAACTCTGTTTAACTAGGCGACACCTCACTCAATTAAAAATATAGCCCGAACGGCTCGAGACCCGTAAAATACTAATATACTAATACATGCATCATCATCCACAAATAACCAAATTTTCGGGTCGTTACAGTTTATCACTTGACATTTAATAACATTCATATTTAATAGGGGTTTTGAAACCTCTATTAAAGATTAAAACTATTCTAGTGTGGGCGAGGAAAATATTTTGGTAACTCGCTTTTGATACCGAGAAATGGGCATAGAGCGGGTTACGTCCTTGCGATGCACTTGAGATATGTTTCGCACACCTGAGAGTTGCTTTTGCATTTCCCTTGTATGGGTACCGGAGTTGTAGAATGGTAGAAGAGGTCTACGAGTTAAAACATCTCTGGAGAGATGATAAAATCATCACTTGGCAAAATGTTAAGGTTTTGGAAGGTCGTGGTTTGACTCCCACGTTTACTATTGACTGATGTTGCAATAACCACTATTTTAAAAAATAATTTTGCTTGGTTTATTAATAGATAAGAAACAATATGCATTAGTATTATATTTACATACAACGCATAGTAAGATTAAAGCATTGGTTTTTTTTTTTTTTTTTTTTGTGATTCTCGAGTTTAAACCACCGCCGATCTTCTCTTTTAATTAGTGGTGGCTCCAATAACAATCTCTATTTTTATTTATTCAATAAAAGTTAAATCTATTCAAATCTGAGATGTCCAATTTCATTCAACCTGCAACAATAGTTAGATTAATCATTGACACCACTTCCTCTCCTCTATGCGTGCATCTACTGTCAATCAATTTCGCTCCTACTTCTATATGCTCGTATGGATTTGCTATAGTTATTGGTTTGATATTTTTCATTAGTTTTTCTTTTTAAGTAGTTGTCTTCCCTTGTTAGAAGTCTGTGTCTTTCTTCCCTAGTTGGAAGTTTTTATTCGTCTTCTTTTGTTGGAAATTTTATTTTCAATAATGATTCAAAAGACAAGCGTTTAAGTGGTATATTAGTTTGCAATCTTTCACAATGTCGATTTGATCTCAAGGAGTGGAAAATGTTATTATTGATGTAATAGTGAACAATTTTTATGAATGTAAATATGTTGTTGTCAAAAAAAAAAAGATAAGAAACAATATTAAAAAATAAAGGATAGTGAACTAGTGATTGGGTGTCATTATTTACTTTATTAGTAACTAGTCGGTATTCCGTGCTTTGCGCGCTGGCAAGATTGAGTATAAAAAATTAGATAAAAACAAATTTAATAAAAAAATAAAAAAAGAGAAAACTTAATATGTGAATTCCATGGATTTGAAGCCAAGAATAATATCATTCAGTTTCTCTGTAGGTACAAAATATATAACTCGAAAGATTATATTCACATGACACACAACAATTTATTAAAGCTTTTTCTAAAGTCCCGCAAGCACATATGCTTGGAAGAACTACATAGACTTCAAATTTTGCCCCAAACAAAAGCTATTAGTTGCAATATTTCATGAAAATCATTTTCGATACAATTTTAAAGTACAACTAATCAAAGAAATCAATACCTTTTAGTGTTATTATTCAAAAGGTTACTATGATTAATTTTTATTGTGAAAATAACTTTTTTCTCATACTAACACATTTGATGAATGATATACTATACAGATTTCACAATCTACCTAAAAAGACATATTAATTATATTTGCAATATTTGATAAAAATCATTCTTGGTATAAATCTGAAGCACAGTCAATAAAAGAAATCAATATCTTTTAAAGTAATCATTCAAAAGTTACTATAGTTTATTTTTATTGGAAAAATAAATTGCTTGCCATACAAATACATTTGATGAACGACATGCTAATAGATGAGTTGAATTCTTATCTTTTATCAAGACCTCAATAGATGAATATTAGAAAGCCTCACTTAAAAAATTTGAAACCTAAGTAGATTTGACAGTGCGTCTAAACGGTGTATGAGAAAATTACAAAATCTCATGCTATAAGATCTTCTCAATTAATGCCAATTAATTAGGTGGCCCAATGGTAAGGTATGATATTTGGTAGTAAAAGGTTATGAGTTCAAACCTTATGGGAAGCAAATGTTTATTTCTTATAAAAAAATACTCAATTAATAAAATCACCGAAAGAATACTAAAAACAAAATATAGCAATAGGCTTAAGAAAATTGGAAAATACAACCAACTTATATGCTGCTATGTGTCAACTCCCATATATATTTTTTTAAGAATATATAAAACAAAAATAGCTAAAAAGCTCCAAAACAAAAATGCCTAAAAAATAGCTTAAAAAAGAAACAACTAAGATATACATAGATACAATCGGAAATTACTATTTTTTTTTTGCAAAAATTGAAAAATACCTAAAAAAAAAAAAAAAAAAGAAAATATAAAGTATGCCACATCACATACCACATGTCATCACCTTAGAGCTCCTCATAGAAGATTTCCCTTTATATACATATAAAATCTCGAAGGTAAGAATCTGAATATAAAAAATACTGAAAACCAAATAGCTATCAAAATTCGAAAAGAGCACGAAAAAATAGTTGAAAAAAAATCTAAAAATAAAAAATGTTATGGTAGAAAAGTGCAACATAAGGAAAATTCAAATGTACGAATAAATTTTATTGAGACAGTGAGGATATATAATAAAAACTTATGATCTTATCGAATAAACGTAAAATTGGAAATCATAGATCTAGACAACGCTTACTAGAGATTGTCAACCATTAAATGTCATTTCTTCAATCCTTTTGTTATTAGAATTTTAATTCGGTCCTAAAAAGAAAACAATAAAAAATGAAAACTAGAAAATTGACAATAATGAATAAGCGTTGGAAGATATACATTCTCAATATGTGAAAAAAGCATTAGAATCAATAATCCCTTATTTAAATGAGACATTAATCTTGTAGAATAAACTAAAACAATGGAGATTATTGAACCAAACAACACATACCAACCTTCTCGCCTTACATAAGAAATCTCACAATACAAACAAAAAATATATACATGTATAAAGGGTGAGACAAATATCTTTGTTGGGATAGAAATTACCAATTTGTTTTCAAATCCAAGAATCATGAACTACATTCCAACTTTTTGCCTTACATAGGAAATCTCACAATACAAACACAAAAATATATACATGTATAAAGAGTGAGACAAATATCAATGTTGGGATAGAGATTACCAATTTGTTTTCAAATCCAAGAATCATGAACTTAAAAAACAATTTTCCGAGACGACCTTCTTCCCGAGAACCATTTTGTTATCATAAGTATGTATTTTGATCTGTTTAAGAAAAATTGGGGAGTGAATATAATTTGGAAAGAGAATGTAATGGCTTGAATACAATCCGGTGTGAGTGTATATTACTTGAATACAATCCGGTGTGAGTGTATATTACTTGAATACAATCCGGTGTGAGGTATATTATTTAGTGTAACGTTTAGAATTTGGGAAAGTGTAACCTTTGGAATTTGAGAATTCGATTAGTTTTTAAAACTCTCTTTAGTGTAATGTTTAGAATTTAGAAAAGTCAATTAATTTTTTAAAACTCTCTTTAGTTTAACATTTAGAATTTGGAAAGTCAATTAGTTTTTAAAACACTGGACGATTTTTTAAGTTTTTTTTTATTATTTTTATTATTTTTTATTTTATTTTTTATTTTATTTTATTTTATTATATATATATATTCAAGCAAATAAGGAAAATAATAAGGGAAAATAACTCTTCCATAACTTATGCAGTTAGTGTAGGTAATTTTTTATAATTATTTATTCAAAGTGTTGAAGTGGGATTTTAATAAAGGAAGACCTTAGGATGTGCCATGTGACACGTCGAGAGGGCTAAAACTTGCCACGTGGCAACCCCAAGGTCTTTTTTTTTTTGAATAAAATAGAAAATTTTATTAATCATGATGGCTCAGTACATTCGGTAGAATAGAGACGAGACATAAAATCAATTACCTTGATAAAAACACATTGATTTGTTAATCCTAATTGTCATCAGAACATTCAACTGTTATAGAGTTGTTTTGATAAACTGCGACTGTAGCAATGAAACAGTTTGACAATCAATGATTGTTCTCTTGACAAACGTGTGTAACACAACAATATACAGACATACCAATACCAAAACAAAAAATAAAACTTCCAACAAGTGAAGACAAATAAAAACTTCCAACAAGGAAAGACACATACAAACTTCCAACTAACAAGAGTTTATCATTACCATTAAAAAAATTCTTTTTGATTCACTTTTGTGATTTTTGTTCTTGAATCACCGCTGATCCTCTCACCGATCGGCGGTGGTTTTAATCAAATCCCGTTTCCTCTTTATTCATTCAATAAACAACAAATCTAATAAGATTTGTAGAGATTGGTCAATTCTTGTTGTAGTGCATATTCATCAATAGTGTTGCATGGATTTGTGCGGCACGTTGAATTGATTTATTTTTATTTTTTACTTTATAGCTAATGTTCTTCCTTAGTTGGAAGTCTTTGATTTGTTTTCTCCTTGTTGGGAAGTTTTTGGTCTTCTCCTTGTAGGGAAGTTTTATGTCTTCTCCTTATTAGGAAGTGATGTTATTCGTTTTATGGTTCTATATTTTCTTGTATTGTCATGAGTTTCAACGTTGTAGAAAACAGTTCCTGATTGTCAAACTGTTTCAATTTTGAAAAAAAAATTAATGACAGTTTGTTTGCACAAATATGATTAGCGAAGTCAATGCACTTGATTCTATATCTGGGTCTTGTATTGAGCCATGAATGAATAATAAAATTTCAATTTCTCTTCAAAAAAATACAAACTTCCAACATTGGAAGACAAATACTTATTAAAAAATATATCCTAATAAAACTATTAAACCAACAATAGTAAGCGTAGGTCAACGCATGAACAATAGAAGTGGAGCTAAACTTGAATGACGATAGATGTAAACATGGAAGGGAAGCAAGTGGTGACGCCAATGATGAATCTGATTCTGTTGCTGAATTGAAACTCTTAGATATGAATAGATCTGTGTTTTATTAAAGAAAATGCATGCAACAAACACTCTTACTGGAACCACAATCGATCAAATAGAAGATCCGTGATGGTTCACGCAGGAATCACAAAGGAAATCAAAAGAAAAAAACTGAAATTTAGAGTCCAAGGTCTTCCTTATATATATATATAGATTAGTTTGCATCCAGCTTTTCGCTCGCGGGCTAAACCGATTATTAATATATTAGATAAAAATGAATTTAAAGATAAAAGGAGAAGTAATCCGTCAAAATGATATCTAATATTTGTATACTCACATTTAAAAAAAAAAAAATATATATTTGTATACTCACACTACAAATATTTAAGTTAATCATACTCAACTTAAAAACCTTATATTTGTATACTTACAAAGCAAATATTTATTTTTAGTCTCATTCAACTTAAAACATTTTAAATTTTAACATGTTCCATTTGTTTATTGAGTGAGTAAGCTCTTTCGGAAGCAAGACGGAGAAGCGGAGTTGTCGTAGAAGTAACAACATTCTAGCGTCGACTGCACTATAAGAGTGTAATTTGTTAATCTCAATATGATTGATTTCTTAGCGAAAGGATAAAAAATAGGGAAAGACTGAGTATAAATATATTAGATAAAAATGAATTTGAAGGTGAAAAAAATCCACATTCTACACAATATCTGATTAACTCGAATCCATGAACAATATCATCCCATTTCTCTATAGAAAAAAAGAGAAATATACAAGTCAAAAGATATTATATATATATACTCTCAAAAACTACTAAATTCCTTCAATCATCTCCAAAACCTTAAAAACACATTAATAACAATTAATAACGCACAATTCACATAAGAATATATATCTTATCTTATATATAATGGAAATCCTCCAAAGTAGTTAAAGTGAGGCCAAAATAGCCTTTATTAGAAGTTTAACCTCGTTTGTTCAGTACAAAAATTCCTTTTTCCAATTCATGTCCTACCAATAAAAAGGGGTACTTAAGTCTTTTATTTTTTATTTATTAAAATGAACTAAATTTTTTGTTTTGATTTTGCCAGTGATCAATGAGTGTGGATATAGAAATAATTAAGGACGGTTTCAATTTTTTTTTCCTTTTTTGCGGAAAGGGGCAGTTTCAATGGGTAGTTTAACTTCAAATAAAATATGACAACTATTTTGAAGGGATTTTCATAATGGAGATTGACATGATTCTTGCTAAATTAAAGTTTATATGTTAATTTGAATATTTCAATTCTCAAACTTTTGCATTGCATTGCCTGTATATAGCATTTGATTTCCACTCTCTATCACATGCTCTCTCATCCTCTATATGTCTCTATTCGATCTCTTTTTCTTTCATTCATAGCTTAATTTTCACTTTTTCCTTCATAAGTGTGGTAAATAACTTTTTTATTTTTGGTGGAGTTAGTAGATGGCTTAAATTACATTGGCATAATAAAAGCAAACATTATCTTAGTAGAATTGACAATATTGTGGTTTGTTATCTTTGTCATTGTTGCCATATCAAACAAGTGTTGATTCGGTACTTGATCATGAGATCTTATCATTTTTTTTAGTTCAATCTTTTTTTATTTTTCGTTGATTTTGATCCTCTATTTGTTTGTTATTTCGTGTAATCATTTTTCACAACTTAATTAAGTCTATTTGTTAGGCTTTTATGCTAAATCATTTAACTTTACAATTGGGATGCATTTGCAAAAAATTTATTCATTAAGAAGTTTTTGCCTACCAGCACTAAGTTACCAAACCCCTTTTTAACACGTCCAATGGAAAATAAAATTCATTGCAGTCCCAAGCCCCAAAAAGGAGGAAAAATGTTTAATTTCATGCCAATATAAAACGAAAAAAATGATTTCTTCAACTCAAGTGTAGAGCACATGCCCATTGACTAGTATATATAAAGGAATTGTTTCTGTGAGAAGCTCTCACAACGTGACATGTGGAATGTGAGAAACACTCACAGATTAACACGTGGCGAGATGTTATCATTATTTCTATTTTTTTAGTTTGGATTCGGCTATGTGTAAACCACAAAACACTAAGTGCAAGCCACTCTAAGTGTTTTGCTCTAACTAATTTGAGATCCATTGGCTTGCCCTTAGTGTTTTATGGGGTGCACATAGTCTCGCCCTTTTATTTTTGGGTTTATTGCTATTTTTTAGACTGTTTTTTATAAAATATGAACTTCTTTTTTATGAATGAAGAATATTTATGTTAATCACCCCATTTTAAAATCTGTAACTTCCCTGTAAGTTCAAAGTTGAACCAAACATGAAATATAAATTTAAATAAAGTTGAACCAAACGAGGCCTTAGTTTGACTTGTACACGTTTTTTTTTGATAAAGACTTATTCACGTTATATATAGCCAAAAAAATAGCATACTTAATTTTCGATTTAAGTTGTGGCGAGCTTGGATTGTGAGATCAATCAAGATCACACTTCTTTAAGTCACTAAATTTCAAGCTAATACTAACTGAGATTCTATTTGACACTGTTAAGGAATATTGTGCAATTAGGAAATATGGACAAATCACTCCTATAATTATGTTGTGAAATCACTCATGTAATTATGTTATGCACAAATCACTCCCTTGATTATGTGCTACCTTATTTAGAAGTTTCATTTTGTATGTAATTGCATCTCTATATATAGAGATATGTAATAGATAATATACACAATAAACTTATCATATTCTATTAAGATTTTAACATGGTATTAGAGCCTCCAGTTATGGATAATCTCTTGTTTCTCCTCTCTTTTGGTCGACTTCCTCGACTTCGATTGCTGCCCTAATCTTTTGTGTGCATGTTGTTCTTCTTGCTCTGTTCTCGTTTTTGCTCTCTCTTTCGTAGTAGTTTTCTTCACGTCCTCTCTTTTCATTGATACTTGTTGTTTGCCTTCTCGATTTCGTGGTTTTGTGCATTATCTTCTCTGCGGTTCGCTCCTCTATTTTGTGATTCCTTTATGATGCCTCTAGTTCGTAATTGTTAGGAAATGTGCCCTAGGTCAATCCATTAATAGTCTTTATGTATACATTTTAGTTAATAAAATAGAGGATTTCATATGCTGTTTATTATAATTGATTTGCATGTTTACATTATAATAAGATCCATGGGTATTTACAAAAATATCCTAAATGTCCCTAGTCGATTATTATACTGGGAACTATAACGAATTAAAACTAGTGAGTCTTGATTGATGATCATACGATGATCATACGTATAGGAATACGAATCAAGATTATGAGTACTTGCTAGGGAATAAAGTACTGGATCGACCCGCTATGAGAACATCACATGGATTAAGTCATAGTTGTTTCTCATGATAGATATATTTTTCAGTCCTCTGACTTGAGATTACCTGAGACTTCAACATTAGGAATACAGTGATTTGACGCAATCAAACGTTGTCTTTAACCGGACGATTATAAAGGTTGTGATTGGTTACTGTGTGAATAATGTGGTGAAGTTGTGTAATCAAGATAGAATTTGTCCCTCTCACATATAAAGAGAGATATCCAAAGTGGATCCCTCGATGTGTTAGGATCTGTTAAAAGGCCTAGTCTAAGAGAATTGATATTGATCAATGTCACTTAGATGTTTTCAGTCTACCTAGAAATCGAGACTAGTACGATTGAACATGTTGGATGACAATTCCATGCCTTATGTTTGATCAAAAAGATATCGTGCGACAAAAGGATGTTATATACACTATTGATTAGGTTGTATCGATTTGATATTCGTACAACTTGGTAGTCATAATGTCTTGCTAGAGGCCACTTATGATTTGTATACCAAAATGAGTTTTGGTACACTGCCAACGTTGTATGAGCCTATTGGGTCGCACACTGAGAATGATTTTGCGAGATTTTAAGATGGTTCAGAAAAATGAATTTTATATGATAAAATTCATGACAAAAACGTTCTTGTAGTGTATTACACTTATACTTCTTTAAGTAGGGGTATATGTGTAATTTACTTAACCGTCTATATACAAGGGTTGTATAAATAGACGCTTTGAGTTAGAATACAAAAACGAAAAGACTAAAAAAGGGCTGAAACTCTATTTTCGTTTTAAAGAAACGACTTAGAGGTTTTTGGTATGCTCTGGATCGTTTTGGAGAGAAACAAAAAGGTTTGGTATTCTCGAAGCTAGCACTTCAAATCTCGACCGCCGTTCTTGTGTGGACTACTGATAGAGGGCGTTCGTCGTTGGCTGCGCCTTAGAGATCGATTAATCTTCAGAAAGGTACATTGCGATTGAGGTATGATTAAGTTTTCATAGTTTAAACGTGTTTTAATGGAATCAGATTCGGATCCTGTTGGGGTTTTTCTCAAAATTGTTTTGTAATCTTCGCTGCGCATGAACCCCAAAACCCAACAGTGGTATCAGAGCCTTCGAGTTTGATTCCATTAAACTCATTGCATGTTTTCTTATGATATATGATTGAAAGCATGTTAATAGTTGATGTATATATGATATACATAAGTTTTCTGTGAGATTTATTATCATGTTTTGTGTATATGATACATATATTCGTGATTTAATTGAAATTAGTTTTGTACATGCTAGTAACCATGTTAGGTTAATTTGAATAATTTTAATGAATTGAGTTTCGTGTTCTATGATCCATGATACCATTAGATTCGATTGGGATAGTAGTTCATGATTCAATTACATGTTTGTGGTTATTTGGATGAAGATCAAAATAAATAATTAATTTTCGAAATTATTTATTTATAAATAATTAATTTTCGAAATTATTTATTTATAAATAATTAATTTTCAAAATTATTTATTTATCTTGTTATATCTATTTTGTTATGAAGTTTCTATTTGATAAAGATAGACAACAAATTAGAATAGGAGATAAATATCAAGAATCTTGTTATTGGTGATATACTAGGATTCAAATATCTTAAATTCAAAATAAATAATTAATTTTCGAAATTATTTATTTATAAATAATTAATTTTTGAAATTATTTATTTATCTTGTTATATCTATTTTGTTATGAAGTCTTTATTTGATAAAGATAGATAACAAATTAGAATAGGAGATAAATATCAAGAATCTTGTTATTGGGATATACTAGGATTCAAATATTTTAAATCCAAAATAAATAATTAATTTTCAAAATTATTTATTTATCTTGTTATATCTATTTTGTTATGAATTTTCTATTTGATAAAGATAGATAACAAATTAGAATAGGAGATAAATATCAAGAATCTTGTTATTGGTGATATGCTAGGATTCTAATATCTTAAATTCAAAATAAATAATTAATTTTCGAAATTATTTATTTATAAATAATTAATTTTCGAAATTATTTATTTATAAATAATTAATTTTTGAAATTATTTATTTATCTTGTTATATCTATTTTGTTATGAAGTCTTTATTTGATAAAGATAGATAACAAATTAGAATAGGAGATAAATATCAAGAATCTTGTTATTGGTGATATACTAGGATTCAAATATCTTAAATCCAAAATAAATAATTAATTTTCGAAATTATTTATTTATCTTGTTTTATCTATTTTGTTATGAAGTCTCTATTTGATATAACAAATTAGAATAGGAGATAAATATCAAGAATCTTGTTATTGGTGATATGCTAGGATTCTAATATCTAAAGTCCTAATTGGATTAGGATAAGATGATTAGTTAGATGTGGGCCCGGGTTAATCAAAAATGTTTTAATTGACTTAATTTTGGATAAATTAAGGGGTAAATTTAGTATAGTAAAATCAGCGAAAAATATGATTTTCTATAGCTGACCGGGCAGCGGGACCGCCGTCTAACTAATCCTAGCGCACAGAAATTCTTCTATTAGTGAATAACATAAAATTTCCTAAATTGTTTAGTGGTTCTACAAATCAATAAAATATATGATATTTCATTGCTTACTTAAAAAATCACTAAAACTGAATAAAATCCCTCTATTAAATCTTAAGTCTTGTGTCATCCAATTTTAAACACTTATCAAGGCCTCGATCGCACTAATATAGTTTCAGCCATAGTTGGGTGTATTGTGTTATCTTGGTGAGATAAGTTGGGTAAGAGTTACCTAAATGTTTAAATTGGTCCGACTTAATAAAGCGATCAAAATAGTTTTGGACTTTAGGCATATGATGAGATAAAAACATGCTAAGACATAAGATGTCCTATATCTCATAAAAGTAGCTAAAATTACATAAGATGTAATTGGTAACTGTTACCTACCTAAATAATCTAGTTCTGTGTTTCATGCCATAGCTGTCATAGAATTAGGTGAAATATGGATTTAGTCCCCTAAATAAACAATATGTTTTAGGAGGGTTGTTAATTTAATGGGAGTCTATTCCTCTATACTAAAATAAACTCTGCATAATCATTATTGTAGATAAATGGCCTCTTCAAGTAACAATAATCCCTGTCACTGCGATCTATTCTTGAGAAGGATAAGCTATCTGGGACTAACTTTCTTGACTGGTTCAGAAACTTGAGAATTGTTCTTAAGCATGAACGCAAGTTGTATGTTCTGGATGCTTCGATCCCTGAGGACCCACCAGCCAATGCTACGAAAGCTGTGAAAGATGGGCATAATAAGCATGTCAACGATTCTACTGATGTTGCATGCATTATGTTGGCAACTATGGTTCCTGAACTTCAGAAGGACATGGAACTAATGGAAGCCTATGACATGGTCATGAATTTGAAGGAAATGTTTCAACAGAAAGCTAGGCAAGAAAGGTTTGAGATATCAAGAACCGCATTCTTGTAAGATGACCGAGGTGCATCGTTAGTCCTCATGTTCGAAGATGAAGGGCTATGTTGACCAACTTGATAGACTTGGATTTCCCATAAGCCAAGAGTTGGCTACGGATTTGATCCTAAATTCATTACCGGAAAGTTACTCACAATTTGTGATGAACTACAATATGAATAATATGGAGAAATCAATTTCGAGTTGCATTTTATGCTCAAAAGCGCTGAACAAAATATCAAGAAACCTCTAGTAATGTGCTTTGATGGTCCAAAAGGAAAGGAATGAAGAAGAAAGGCAAAGGCAAGGCTAAAGTTGCCAAATTTCGCGTCGCTCGCACTTGTCGCAAAACCTGTGGAACAAGTCAAGCCCCAGCCTGTTCCCGCTTTAAAACACCCAAAAGAAAAGGAATGGAGTTTCTGAAAGGAGAAATCGAACCTTATTAGATATAGTTCGATCTATGATGAGTCATGCAGATCTTCCTATATCCTTTTAGGGTTATGCATTACAAACTGCAACTTTCACTCTAAATCAAGTTCCTTCTAAAGCGGTTGATAAAACACCATATGAGATATGATACGGGAAGAGACCTAGTTTGTCTTTTCTTAAGATTTGGGGTTGTGAGGATTACGTAAAGCGATAAGCCTCAGAAAAACTAGCACCTAAATCTGATAAGTGTTTATTTTTGGGGTATCCTAAGGAAACAAAAGGATATTACTTTTATAATCCCGCTGAGAACAAAGTGTTTGTTGCTCGGTATGGTGCCTTTATGGAAAAACAATTTATTTCAAAAGACACTAGTGGGAAAGAAATAAATCTTGAAGAAGTTCAAGAATCACAAATAAACACTGAACCGCTACTGGAAGTTCAACAACGTTCTGAACCAGTTGAACCTCCGCAAGTGACACATGGCCCACGTAAATCGGGTAGGGTAAGACATGAGCCAGAGAGATTCGGATTTCTCATTACTGATAGTCGTGATGTGTTGCTTATAGATCAAAATGAGCCCACCACTTATCAGGAGGCTATGTCTGGACTAGACTCAGATAAATGGCTAAGTGCCATGAACTCTGAGATGCAATCCATGTATGATAACCAAGTTTGAAACTTGGTTGATTTACCTAAAGGTGGTAAGACCATTGGATGTAAATGGGTTTTCAAGAAGAAAACTGACATGGATGGCAAAGTGCATACTTTCAAAGCTAGACTTGTAGCAAAAGGTTTCAGGTAGACTCAAGGTGTTGATTATGATGAAACTTTTTCGCCAGTAGCCATGCTTAAATCCATAAGAATTTTAATTGCCATTGCTGCATATTATGACTATAAGATATGACAAATGGATGTAAAAACAACATTTCTTAATGGAAAGCTTCTTGAGGACGTGTATATGACACAACCTGAAGGTTTTGTACATCCTGAGAATTCTAGGAAGGTATGTAAGCTTCAAAGATCCATTTATGGATTAAAGCAAGCTTCTCGGAGTTGGAATCTTCATTTTTGATGAAGCAATCAAGGATTTTGGTTTTATTAAGAACGAAGATGAGCCTTGTGTATACAAGAAGGTCAGTGGGAGTGTAGTTGTTTTTCTTGTACTGTATGTTGATGATATATTACTCATTGGAAATGACATCCCAACATTGCAGAGTGTCAAGTCTTGGTTAGGGAAGTGTTTCTCAATGAAAGACGTAGGAGATGCAACCTATATATTAGGGATAAGGATCTATAGGGATAGATCTAAGAGGCTAATCGGTCTAAGTCAGAGTGCTTACATAGACAAGGTACTGAATAGGTTTAGTTTGCAAGATTCTAAAAGAGGA
This sequence comes from Stephania japonica, assembly GCA_039657345.1. Lineage (NCBI taxonomy): Eukaryota > Viridiplantae > Streptophyta > Magnoliopsida > Ranunculales > Menispermaceae > Stephania > Stephania japonica. The sequence goes on along the minus strand of CM077560.1, from coordinate 15,101,735 downwards.
TTGTTGCCAATGTCTCATGGCATAAGTCTCAGCAAGAATCAATGTCCTAGGACAAATGATGAGCGAGACCGTATGAATAAGATTCCATATGCATCTGCTATTGGATCTATCATGTATGCCATGCTATGCACTCGACCTGATGTATCATATGCTTTGAGCACTACAAGCAGATATCAGTCAGATCCAGGTGAGAGTTACTGGATAGCAGTAAAGAACATCCTTAAGTACTTAAGAAGGACTAAGGAAGTGTTCTTGGTCTATGAAGGTTTTGAAAATGATCTAGTTGTAAATGGTTACACAGATGCAAGTTTTCAAACTGATATAGATGATTTTAGATCGCGATCCGGATATGTGTTTACTTTGAATGGGGTGCAATAAATTTGGAAATGTTGAAGCAAGAGGCGTGGCAGATTCTACAATGTGTTTGAGAGTATATTGCGGCGTCCGATGCAAAGAAAGGAGGCAGTTTGGATCAAAAAGTTCATTTCTGAACTAGGTGTAGTTCCAAGTATTGCTAACCCTGTTTGTTTGTATTGTGATAATAACGGGGCAATAGCACAGGCCAAGGAACCTAGATCACACCACAGATCCAAACATATACTCAGGCGTTTTCATCTCATCAGAGAAATTATTGAGAGGGGAGACGTAAAGATTTGCAGAGTACCTACTGAAGACAACGTTGCGGATCCATTGACAAAGGCTCTTCCACAAGCAAAACATGATGGTCATGTTAGATCATTAAGCATTAGATGCATGAATGATTGGCCCTAGAGCAAGTGGGAGATGTTGGGAAATATGCCCTAGGTCAATCCATTATTAGTCTTTATGTATACATTTTAGTTAATAAAATAGAGGATTTCATTTGCTGTTTATTATAATTGATTTGCATGTTTACATTATAATAAGATCTATGGGTATTTACAGAAATATTCTAAATGTCCCTAGTCGATTATTATACTGGGAACTTTAACGAATTAAGACTAGTGTGAGTCTTGATTGATGATCATACGATGATCATACGTATAGGAATACGAATCAAGATCATGAGTACTTGTTAGGGAATAAAAAATCTTGGGACCGACCCACTATGAGAACATCACATGGATTAAGTCATGGTTGTTTCTCATGATAGGTATATTTTTCAATCCTCGACTTGAAATTACCGAGAGACTTCAACATTAGAATATAGTGATTTGACGCAATCAAACGTTGTCTTTAACTTAGGACGATTATAAAGGTTGTGATTGGTTACTTGTGTGAATAATGTGGTGAAGTTGTGTAATTAAGATAGAATTTGTCCCTCTCATATAAAGAGAGATATCCAGTGGATCCCTCGATGTGTTAGACTGTTAAAAGGCCTAGTCTAAGAGAATTGATATTGATCAATGTCACTTAGATGTTTTCAGTCTACCTAGAAATCGAGACTAGTACGATTGAACATGTTGGATGACAATTCCATGCCTTATGTTTGATCAAAAGGATATCGTATGACAAAAGGATGTTATATACACTATTGATTAGGTTGTATCGATTTGATATTCGTACAACTTGGATAGTCATAAATTCTTGCTAGAGGCCACTTATGACTTGTATACCAAAATGTATTTTGGTACACTGCCAACGTTGTATGAGCCTATTGGGTCGCACACTAAGAATGGTTTTTCGAGATTTTAAGATGGTTCAGAAAAATGAATTTTATATGATAAAATTCATGACAAAAACGTTCTTGTGGTGTATTACACTTATACTTCTTTAAGTAGGGGTATAAGTGTAATTTACTTAATCGTCTATATACAAGGGTTGTATAAATAGACGCTTTGAGTTAGAATACAAAAACGAAAAGACTAAAAAAGGGCTGAAACTCTATTTTCATTTTAAAGAAACGACTTAGAGGTTTTTGGTATGTTCTGGATCGTTTTGGAGAGAAACAAAAAGGTTTGGTATTCTCTCGAAGCTAGCACTTCAGATCTGGACCGCCGTTCGTGTGTGGACTACTGATAGAGGGCGTTCGTCGTTGGCAGCGCCTTAGAGATCGATTAATCTTCAGAAAGGTACATTGCGATTGAGGTATGATTAAGTTTTCATAGTTTAAACGTGTTTTAATGGAATCAGATTCGGATCCTGTTGGGGTTTTTCTCAAAATTGTTTTGTAATCTCCGCTGCGCATGAACTCCAAAACCCAACAGTAATGCATCTCATCACAAGAGAAAGATCTATGTGTTCTTTCATAGGATCACGATCTTTTTTATTTCACTTTCTCGATTTTGTGGTTTTGTGCATTATCTTGTTATGCGTTCATGATTCCTTTGTGATGCCTCTTGTCTCATCCCTATGCGTTGCGTTATCACCACTTTGTTATGCGTTCATCAGCCGATGTCTCCCCTTTACGTTATCACCACTTTGCTTCTGTTGTGCTTGCTTTTTTGTGTTATGAGTTTAGGGTTCTTTATTTGTTTGGTAGGTTTCTCTTATTGTGCGAGACACAACTCGTCTTTCTCGGTTTGCGAGCACAACTCCAATAGTTGTTCCGTCGACTATGCTCTGTTAGTCATTTCGTCGACTCTGTTTCGATAGTCGTTTCGCCAACTATGCTCTGTTTGTCGTTCCGTCGACTATGCTCCGTTAGTCGTTCCGTCAACTTTGCTCCGATAGTCGTTTCGTCGACTATGCTCCACTAGTCGTCCTATCGACTCTGCTCCAATAGTCGTTCCGCCGACTATACTTCTTTAGTCGTTCTGTCTACTCTGCTCTGATAGTCGTTCCAACGACTCCGCTCCGATTGTCGTTCTGTCGACCCCGCTCCGATAGCGTTCTGCCGACTATGCTTTGTTAGTCGTTCCGTCGACTCTGTTGTTCAGTTACTTTGTTGTCTCGTTATCCATGCACTGTTCGTTGACTCCATCGTTTATAATTCTAAACCGAAGTCAATCCGAATTCTACCCGGGTTTAGTTTTATTTTAGTTTACTAACTCAAAGTGAGAACTGGATACCACTCTGAGTTTGAGGGGAAGTGTTAAGGAATATTGTTCAATTAGGAAATATGCACAAATCACTCTTTTAATTATGTCGTGAAAGTACTCATATAATTATGTTATGCACAAATCACTCCCTAGATTATGTGCTACCTTATTTAGACGTTTCATTTTGTATATAATTGCATCTATATATATATAGACATGTAATAAATAATATACACAATAAACTTATCATATTCTATTAAGATTTTAACAGACACCAAGTCAAATAATACTCCAATTACAATTACAACACAAAGCTAACCCATACAACACAAGTTAGCTTAATTAGCAATATTGTGTTACGTGTCCTGATGTTAATAATTGATATTAGCAATGTATTTTAGTAATATATACACTTAAACATATTACTAACATATAAATGACACATGTCAAAACATCTTTGGTAAGATGGTAGAGACATTACTTATCAAAAGGCAAGACATGGGGAGGTCATGAGTTCGACTCCCACTAGTAAAAAAAACACATAAATGACGCATGGACTCCCAAAAAACATATAAATGACACATTAACCACGTGAGTTTATTGAGATATTGTTGTAATATTATCACAAGTAAATTTAGCTATTTTTTAACAATTTTTTTATTGATATTTTTAGCTATTTTGCTTTTGGATCGAAAAATAATGTTCTTACAGTAATGTATTTTGGTGCTAAATACAAAATATATAACATGTACATATATATTAGTGGCACATTAGCCACCAAAACATCTATAGTGAGATGCATACGGGACATATTGCCAAAAGGTAAGATTTGGAGGGTCGTGGGTTTGACACCCTCTGAAATCAAAAAAAAAAAGAAAGAAAAAAGTGGCACATTAGTCACGCAGGTTCACTTACTTATTGTCATAATATTTATCAAGGGTTTAGCTATTTTCTAATAATTCTTTTTCGATTATTATTTATAGCTACTCTTTTACTGAAAAATATAATAGCATAATAATATATCTCTCTCTTTCTCCATCCATAGTTATTTGTCTTTATTCTCTCCGTAACTTCAAATATTATTGATGTTTTTCAATGTGTTGATAGATTTCTATGTGCTTTTGTTTTAACGACTTGAATTGTGCGCTAGTAATTGTTATTTTCATGTTTTGTTGAGTTTTTGAAGTGTTTCAAGTACTTTAGTTTTGAGTTGTATATATATTCTCCATTTTTTTTATAGAGAAATTAGATTATATATTTACTTTGAGTCCATTGTCAGTTACTTACTCCATCACTAAATATCTACATAATCTTGCCTTTTAAAGAGAATTAAGAAAATGGTTGATTGACTATTAAAATTTCACAATAAGACTAATTTAGTAATTTATTATGCGTATTGTGTAAAAAAGTGATTAATAATATTTATAATAACATTATATGTCATTTTTTGAAGTAAATAGTGTATTTTGTAATAGAATGATGTTAGAATTGAAAATGAAAACAATTGATGCTTTTTTTTTATTTCCAAATAGCACACATTTGTTAGAACAAAAAAGTTCTCGAAATGTGACAGATATTTGGGAGTCGAGGAAGAACATAGTAAGTTTCTTTTGCACTTTTTCTTTTCCTCATCAAAATTGTTTTTATCCAATATATTGATACTTATTTTTATCCGCGTGCGAAGCGCGTGGGATGCCGACTAGTTTAATTATTTAGCGCTTAAAAAACCTAAAAACAACCAATTAAAGAATGTGATTAGAATAAGATATCTTTTTGAGGTCATTAGAATAAGTTATTAATTAAGCTAATCTATGGGTGAAAGTATTTAGGCTTCTTATAGTTATTACTATTTTTTAGGTGAGATGATAAAGACATTACTTGCCAAAAAGGCAATACCTCGAGAGATCGTGGTTTGATTCCCACTGAAGTAAAAAAAAAAAGTTTAAAAAAACTTTAAACCTAATTTTCTCCCATTCCCTACTCCTTGTTCGTTCGGCGTCCACAATAGCCTTCAACCGACCTTTCTCAATAGCAACGACATCTATGTGCAACCATCATCTCAATAAACAAAATGATTCGATTGCTTTTGGTTATTCATTTTTCTTTGTGTGTTTGTGTTGTCTATTCTTCCTCTTTTCTCTTTGTTTTTTAGATTTAAAAATATCTTCTTAGATCCATATCATTTCAATGAGATAAAGGCAGATGATGTAGTAATGGTGGATGAAGGTAAGACCAGGCAATGATAAAGACAAGAGATTTTAGAATTTTATGAGGTGTTTAGGGGTTGTCGATGGTCTTCAGTGGTGCATGCGAGCAACGATGATTGTGGGTAGTAATAAAACACTCGAAGACTTGACAACAACGTTGCAGTGGTGAGATTTCGTCTGCGAAACAATTAACAATCTATTGTGGCAACGTGTTTTGGGTGGTCTCTTTCTTTATATAATTCTCCTTCCATTTGGATTTAATTTTTGTTTTGTTCTAGGTTTAGTTTATGTTTAATTTAAGTTTTGTCTCATCAGACGAATGTTTCACCAAATTGAGGTAGGTATTTCCCTTTATGGGGTAGTTCTTCCCTTTTGTGGTGTAATCTTCGTATTTTCATTAAGATAGTTCCGAGCTTCAGTATATAATTTAATATCTATTTCATTTCACTTGTTAAAATGTTTTAATAGGTTGGCATATGTGACGGCCCCACTTCCACAACCCTAAATTGGGCCTCGCTTGGCCTAGACTTACATGAACCCCGAGTCATCACCGCACGGTCAACGCAAGCCTAGTCAACCTTTCTTACCATTTACCATTTATTAAATTATTTAAGGTTTAAGTTATTTATATTAGCGAGTTATCAGATCATAGCGGAAGCATTAAAAATCTTAAACTAATAGTAATAACCCTAAGATACTAGTCAGGACAACCTAGAGTAAGAAAACCTACATATGTATGCCAACATCAAGTAAATCCAGTCAAAGGAGAGTTAAACATCTCGTATACATGTCCCAACATCTCACAAAAACTTATATCCTAATGTGTTCACAACAATAATATATAATAATACAAAGAACCTACATTGTAGGTAAGAAGAGGTCACCTAGCTATCCTCAACGTCAATCTCCTATTGCCGGTCCATTTACCATTGTTAATCCTGCAGTATGACGGGGCTATACCTACCATCATAAAAAAGGTGAGTACAGTAGATAACAGTAATAACCAAGTTGAGTCTATATATAATTTCAAATTCAAATAACCGGCTAAACAAATATCATGCGGGAATATCACAAAGATAATGAAAGACAACATGATAATAAATCACTGAGATATCAACGATAAATGAGTGTTGAGAGCACAAAGCTAAAAGGCATATAAGTGTTCAAAGTCCATCAGATTGCAACAAAGTATGCAACCTGACTTCCCCGACATATTTTGGACCTAAACAAACCGTTAACAGTTTAGTATGAATCACACTACCGTATGCCACACTTAGTTCAACTCACGGTTAGACTATTAATCCCTAAACTACGGGTTTAGCACGTCCAAAATCTATGTAGTCACGATGGTGAAAGATATCACAAAACAGTCTCACCGCACCCGTGACCACCATATCGCTCACTTAGACCCAAAAGACCACTCAATAAGGAATTAAAGGAAAATAAAGCCGATAATCTACCAAGGATAGACATCACAAACATAATTCAAGAAATCATATTTCACAAGGAAACACTGCTCAACAAGGATAACAACCCAATTTAAATGCATAAATGAAATAATATAAATATTCCACTAGTTTTACTCACAGTACAACGCGATACTCTGAGCTCGCGGCTCTCAAACATCACTAAACCGATCCCGTACACTCGTCACCGGTCCCCTAAGCACCTGGTATTAGTTCGGATCCAATTTGTTGCGTTAGAGTCCAATTTTACATTTAATTGTAATTTTCCATTAATTTTCCCCATTTTCCAAATATTACCCATTTTCATTATTTTGAGTCGATTCCCCAAGTATTGGGTTGTATTCAGACTCATTTGGATACCCGCGATAAGTCTCGAAGTATCTGAATATTTTCCAAAAATTCATTCAGGTGAATATTGTCACGTCATGGGGGTCCAACCCTAACGGTGCCATTTAAAGCGTGGGCCGAAGGCCCATTGCGTCCCTCACGACGTACAAGCAAAATGTAATTGTCGGAGTTTTTCGCAACTCCTACTCGCGTCGCCTTGTTCCGAGCCTATTTCAATCTCGTAGGGACCTCGATACCTATCCAAATCTGTTATAAAAACATGAAAACATCCAATCACCAAAATCACAACTCAGACGAAAATACACAAAATCGATCCGCGCTTAAAACTATTGAACCCTCTACTCTGGTCCATTCTCATGTAAAAAAGAAGAGAAAAAAGAAGAAAATGAGAAATATGAGGGTTGACTAAACCTTATATAGGTTGATCCTCATTGTAATGGCCCGTTATTTTATAACGCCGTAATTTAATTATTTTCGGAGTGGGATGCCAGCTGGGACGACATGGAAGCCGTGGATAAACTGGACATGACCACATCTAGGTGTTCAATGTGTATTGGTGTTGTTATGAGTTGTGTGATGTATTAATATTATTCTATTATTGCGGTATTAATCATCATAGGTGTATGTGTTTGTAAATTTTTGACCGGACAAGATTGAGAGTCGGGCGTTGGGGTTTGAGTTTAAAGTAAATAGTCAAATGTGATTAAGATTAAGGAATACAATTAAATGAGATTTAAATATAAATTAGGCTAAAAATCGATAAGTACACTAAGTATGGGACCGCCTTGGGGTGCGTGCGGACGCGAGGCACCGAGTGGTCGAGAGACTAGTATGACTCTATTTATAAATTTTGAGAATTTATTGAGTGGATTTGATAATTTATATAAGCCAAATTAAATTATATATTTAAGTCCTATAGTTGTGGCTAGATTAATAGCACCATATGGATTGTTCTCGAGATGTGCAACAGGGTGATTCAAGGTGACTAGTGTCATGATGGGGTGTTATTGAGTTATAATGACACAGGATGGACAGTGGTCACAGGATTATTCTCGAGATGTGTGCACACACTTGATCAAAACCAACTATATATATACATGGTTGATCGGTCAAATGGAAAGGAAAGGTGAGATTGAAAGAGAGAGATCGGTTGGAGAAGAAGAAGAGGAGAAGATCATCAACTGAAGTAGGAGGAGAGTGAATCAAGGTGTTCAATCACAAGATCCCAAGGTATGGATTCATCAAACTTGGGTTTTTATGAAATTTTGTGTTGGATAGAAATTTGAGAAAATTCGAATTGTTAAGGAATTAAACATTGTATTTGGTTGAGATTTAGTGTTCATGAGGTTGGTATGACATGGGTTGTGTATTTGATCAAGTTTGAGAGAGATTGGATAAATTTGTGAAAATGGGTTTTAAACGTGATTTTAAATGATTCTTTAATTTTGAGGTTTAAGATCGGTAATTTCATGTTTATTGGTGTTGTTGATATCATTGATGGGTTATGGAAGTGTGAGAATTGAGTAAATGAGTTTATGTAGTGTTTGGAATCTAGAAATTTAAATCTGGAAAGGGTGGACAGAGCGCAATTAGCACGCTAATATGTGGAATTTACGCTAATTACCTCGAAAAATGATGATGAGCGATTAGTGCACTAATTGATCTCAATTAGCTATGGATTACTTGATCTCATTAATTGATTAATAAACCTTGGAATTAGGTTTCAGGAGCGCTAATGATCCTATGGAATGGAAAGTTAATAAAATAGAGGATTTCATTTGTTGTTTATTATAATTGATTTGCATGAAATGGAACATAATTAATTATAAACCAAATTAATTGTTTAATAAACCTTGGAATTAGGTCTCATGGATTAAGTCATAGTTGTTTCTCATGATAGATGAGTCCTAGAATTAGAATACGTTGTGTTTAACCGAACGATTATAAAGGTTGTGAGATTACTTGTGTGAATAATGTGGTGAAGGGACTAGTATAAAGAGAGAGGGTCGTTAAAAGGCCTAGTCTAAGTGATTGATATTGGTATGTTTTTTTCGAGGATTTTTTGGATGACAATTCCATACCTTAAGTTTGATCAAAAGGATATCGTGTGACAAAAGAATGTTATATACACTATTGATTAGGTTGTATCAATTTGATATTCGTACAACTTGGGTAGTCATAACGTAAAATCCAAAATATGTTTTGGTAACAACGTTGAACACCACGAGATTTTAAGATTGTTGAGAAAAACGAATTTTATATGATAAAACTAATGACGTAAACGTCGTTGTAGTGTATTACACTTATACTTCTTTAAGTAGGGGTATATGCATTTACTTATACAAGGGTTGTATATCATTACAAGTACAAGAAAAGATTGTTCATTCTTGAAAACTTAGGGTTTTTGGTAGTTTATGGATCTAGAGGTTGTGGAGATGGTGTAATGGCCCAAATTAATTTAATTGAATGTTAGTGTTAATCACGAGGATTAACGCATTTACTTATTGGTAATTTGAGGCATTCTTACGAGTTTATGGATCTAGAGGTTGTGGAGATGGTGTAACGGCCCAAATTAATTTAATTAAATGGGTAGACGGGTAATTTCGGATGGGTGGACTCGGATAAGAGTACCTAGGTTATATTGTGTTATTTGTGTATGTTGTATGTCTATTATTGTGATGTGGAAATTATTATTTATATAAACATCACATGTGTGTAAGTTGACATCGGGCAAGGCTACGAGTCGGGTATATGTCTCGAAGTGTGTGTCGGGGACCGAGGAACGGGGTACGGGGCATGGGTTGCCGGGTAGCTGAGTGTTAGTGTGACTTTATTTACAAATTTATGGAATTTATTGAGGACTAGGATAAATTATATGAGTTAAATCAATTGGATTATAATAAAATCCTATAGTTTGAACTGAATAATCAGTATCCTTTGGATGGTCCTCGAGACACGCAATGAAAAGACACAAGGAGATTGGTGTCATGATAGGGTGTTCAAGAACTGTGTGACACAGGATGATCAGTGGTTGACCGATTTACCTCGAGATGCGTGTGCATGTGAGATTTAAAACACACCTATATATATACATCAATGGATCAAACATGCAAAATAAAACATTTCTCAAACAAATTGTTGGGAGATCAGTGAGTAAATTTGAGGGTTTGAGGGGACGAATCCGAGTTTGGAGAGGAGATTGAGGCCTCACAACATCGATCTAAGGTAATCTATACCATTTAAATGTGAATTTTTGAATAAAAATGTGGGTTTTGTGGGTTGAGGTTAGTTTAAATTTTTGGAGGATTTTATCATTGATTTTGATGAATTCGGTGTTATTGAAGTTGGTTTTGATGATTTACATTGATTTGGATTGAATTTGTGGAAAATTGAGGTGATTTGATAAATTTTGGGTTTATTTACATGTATTTTGATATGAAAATTGGGGTTTGTTTTAGTGGATTTGTGGTGGAATTTTGAGGTTTTAGAGGTCTTCAATGAAGTGAGAGTGAAGAGAAATGGAGAGGAGAGAAGAAGAAGCAAGATTGGAAAAAAAAAGAAGAACCAAAGACGAAAATCGTCTCTACTTATAGAGACGATTTCGTCTCAGGCGCATGCGTCCCCCCAATCGGGTCGGACCGACCCAGGGTCGGTCTAACCACCTGGACCGGACTGGTCCAGGTGGGGCCCGCTAGAAAAAAAATAATATTATTAAATTAAATAATATATATTATATATTATATATTATTTATTGGAAAATAGGAAAATAGTTGAAAAAAATATCAGAAAAATTGGAAAAAACTCTAGAAAAATATAGAAAATTAGAAAAAGGTAGAAAAGTAGTTTTGGGACTTTTTGGGTATTTTTGGAACCCCGACATAGTCCGGGAGAGGTACACAACTCAAATTTGAAAATATGATATAATATCATAAAATTTGATTTATGTGTTTTATTAATAATATAAAACACTATAAATGGGCTTTAGGGACTGGGGAACCATAGCTCGGGTATAGGAGAGCTAAGCGGGTTGGATTGATGGGTTTAGGAAGTCGGAGTGCGTAGTTACGGATGCGTAAAACCCTTGAGAATGTTACACTTTAAATTCATGCGTGGTTTGTCCATGAAAATGAATGTTTATGCATTTATTTATTTACCGCATTGTTTACTTATTGGATTGCCCTGTTTATGCAAATGTGATTACGTATTGGTCGGTGGTTGATTTGTTCACACGGTCGGAGGTTAATCGAGATGGTCGTGGTACGGAATTGAGCAGGCTAGATTGTAGCGCGTGTATCTGGGTGCTGCCGGTGAATAGCTACCCGAGTAGCGGGGTGCACGTGTCCGGTGGGTTGTGATTTGTTCAGGTCACCATTAGTAGTTCGGATGTAGTTTAGACTTGATGTGTTCAGTCGGGGTCATCCGAATCTACGAAGTATAATCTAGTTTTGATAGACTCGGTCACACTTCTATCTAGTTTTAATTGATATCGTAATTAAATCGGTTTACTCGAATGTTGTTTTATCTTTTAGTTTGTTTTATTTTCAATGTGTGTGATCGTCATATTAGTTGTGAATATTATTTACTGCCAGCCATAGGAATATGATTCCTGTCGTCAAGGTCACATTCACATGTCTCGCAGAGTATTGTGATTTTTTATGATTAACGTGTAAACTTCTCTTAGGAATTTACTCACTGGGCTCGTTGATGTATGTGTTGGGCAACTAAGCGCAAATCCTAGTACGAGCAAGAGCAAAGGAAATGAGGTACTAGGCGACTATCTCTGAGACCGTTATTGCTGATAGTTCATGTTTTTGATATCATGTACGTATATTTTGTTTTGCTGGGTTTTGGAGACTTTAGAACCTTATCACATGTATATGGATTATTGTTTACTTCGTCTTAGTTATATACATGTTGTTGTCTCCGGGTTTTCCACTTCTTAGGCTTAATAAATTCTCATAAAATACGAATTAAACGTTTTCGTTATTGTTATCTAAATTTGCCAACTTACTAGATGTTTAAATAAATTAAACAACTTAATATAGTAGGATTAGTCAAACGGAGCATCACATCACAGAGCTGTTGACGTGGCAGCAGTGATGATGTATCCGATGACGTAACAGGCGATGTTGGGCTTGCGAGCGGAGGGCGTGGGTCACAGGAACTGGGGGGCGGTAATTATTTTTTTTTTTGGGGCCCCCGTGACCGCCCGAGGCTTCGGGACGACGGTAATCGTCACAGTTTTTTTTTCCGATCTTGCTTTTTCTTCTCTCCTTTCCATTTCTCTTCACTCTCACTCCATTGAAGACCTCTGAAACCTCAAAATTCCACCACAAATCCACCAAAACAAACCACAATTCTCGAATCAAAATACATGTAAATAAACCCAAAATTTATCAAATCACCTCAATTTTCCACAAATTCGATCCAAATCAATGTAAATCATCAAAACCAACTTCAATAACACCGAATTCATCAAAATTAGTGATAAAATCCTCCAAAAATTTAAACTAACCTCAACCCATAAAACCCACATTTTAGTCAAAAATTCACATTAAATGGTATAGATTAACTTAGAGCGATGTTGTGAGGCCTCAATCTCCTCTCCAAACTCGGATTCGTCCCCTCAAAACCTTAAATTTACTCACTAATCTCCCAACAATTTGTTTGAGAAATGCTTTATTTTGCATGTTTGATCCATCGATGTATATATAGGTGTGTTTTAAATCTAATGTGCCACGCATCTCGAGGTAAATTGGTCAGCCACTGATCATCCTGTGTCACACAGTTCTTGAACACCCTATCATGACACCAATCTCCTTGTATCTTTTCATTGCGTGTCTCGAGGACCATCCAAAGGATGCTGATTGATCAGTTCAAACTATAGGATTTTATTATAATCCAATTGATTTAACTCATATATTTATCCTAGTCCTCAATAAATTTCATAAATTTGTAAATAAAGTAACACTAACACTCAGCTACCCGGCAACCCATGCCTCGTACCCCGGTCCCCGACACACACTTCGAGACATATACCCGACTCGTAGCCTTACCCGATGTCAACTTACACACATGTGATGTTTATATAAATAATAATTTCCACATCACAATAATAGACATACAACATACACAAATAACACAATATAACCTGGGTACTCTTATCCGAGTCCACCCAGCTTTCCACGTAATGCCCAAATACCCGTTAATCCTCGTGATTAACACTAACATTCAATTAAATTAATTTGGGCCGTTACAGATGGCTTAGGGAGTGTAACCTAGGATACTGAGTGGGTCGGGTCAAACGATAATAATATCGATCAAGGCGATCGGTCCTAAGTTTCACTTCTTCTTCGGCTAGGTCATAACCATTTGTTATCTTAGTGTTTTATATTCATGCGATTCATATTGAGAAGTTGTCTGCATTTTCCTTCTTTCCGCATGATTATTTCACATTGTTTATTGGCTGGTGTTACATTTTTAAATATAATGCATGGTGGTTTTCTTTAGGATTTTACTTACTGGACTTGTTATCTGGTTCTTGCGATAACTGAGTGCAGACCTTGGGTATCAGTAGGAGCAGGGAGGTCACGCGACACATCCTCACCTGTTCACTGTCGAGGACCTACTAGTATGTTTGCTGGTATTAAGTTTGTTTTAAATTGTTATTATTGGGAACTTGAGACCATACATTTATAATACTGGTATATATACATTCGCTGATAGCAATTATCGCCTGTATATTGAGTACTTCCGGGTTTTCCACTATAGGTTGAATAAATTAATTTTATGTTAGGCTAAATTGGTGGTATTAAGGCTTCTGCTGTAAAACTTTAAAACCATAAAATGTTAAATTACTAAATTAAATGGCATGTAATTAGGACATGAAAGATGAGGTGGACAGATAAGTGACGTGGCAGGTACTTCGGGAATATGGGCTGGAGAGGTTCCTGTTGCACGGGGAGACCCGAGAAATTGGGGCCGCCACAGTTGGTATCAGAGCGAGGTTTGAGGAACCTCGGAATAAAATTTGGCAAGAACTTAAACTTTAAACAAAATAGATATGGAAACCCGATGAATTGCTTAGAACTTTTAGTTGGGAAGTGAAGGTAGCAGGTAAAGTTAGGATTGTTATATGATATATGTACTGTTGAGTTGTATATATTGTTGGACTAAGTGGTTAGTCACTCTAACTCCGACCGAAATTTTGATGGAAACAAACAAGGTGAAAATATACTAATAAGTTTTATCAAGTGTATTTCAGTTTCGTCAAAGGTTGCGAAACATCACATCATGGGTATTCAAACATTCAAGCTATACAAGTTCAAGACTCGGCATATATGAAGACGAAAGATCAAGACCACGAGTTGTAAAATTGATGTAAGGTATTCAAGTTCACTTAAGCAAGCCTATTGCATTAGTTCATGCATATCGTGATTTTAAAATGGATTTTCAAATGTCAAGTAATTACTCGAAGATTTCGGTCCTATAAGTCTAAACTATGTTAAACTATATGTGTATGTTAATATCGCATTTTGAAAATCATTGTGAAAGCTTTTTGAAAAAGAAAAACCGATTTTTGAAAGGTCTTTGAAAAGAAAACTGCGTATTTGCAGAAAAGTCCCTCGCAAATCATGAAACCAAGATTTTCCATTTTCAGGATTTGTGAAATTATCCGGACCAATCCAAATAGGCCATATGACCTATAACAAACATGTATTATATGTTATATGAGGGTCTATTGGGTCTAGGACGTGTTAAAGGGTCGCTAACACAAGGGACAGAATTAATTATTCTGAGGTCCCTGCAGTTAGCGCGCTAATACTGTTATTAGCGAGCTATGTGCAGAGTTAGCGCGCTAGGTCATAAAATTAGCGTGCTAATTGCAGTCCTGACAGCTTTTTTATAAAGCTGAAAAATTCACTTTAATTCGAATTTTTGATCAAATCTGGGCCCTTGGATGCACACAACGGACATATATTGGTCTATAAATATATACAACACTCCCAAACACAAAAGGCACAAAAATTAGGTTTTAAAATCAAAGAAAAACATTTGTGCTTAAATTTTTCAAGAGAAGGAGCTTGGGGTTTTCAAGCTACACTTAGAGGCTGTTCATTCAACATCAAAACCAGCACTCTTGAGGCACTCTAAGGAGTACAACAACCTCTCAAGAACTGATTTTCAAGTCATCTTCTTGGGGTTGTAAGAAAGTCCATTCCCTAGCTTTTCTTGTGCTTAAATTATATATTCTTGTGTGATTGATTTGGGAAATTACTTGTTGTGTTGTTAAACACACTTGTATTGGGTTTTGCACTTAAACTTGATTTATTAAACCCTTGGACTGATTTGAACAAGAGTTTGTGCTTAAACTCGATTTTTATCAAACTTCTTGTTCTTTAGATTTAAAACCGGTTTTGTTCTCATTAATCTATTTGAAACGGTTTCAGTTTTGAGTTTTGCATAAAATCAGTTTTATAATTGCATTTCTCAATTGTTTTCATACTTGCATGCATAAGAGTGGTTAGGCTCTAGGAGGCTTGCTTGTATTTGAACTTGATACCACTTTACTTTGTAAAGTATAATTTCAATTGTATTAATCAAATCTTGGTTGTAAGACTTAGTGGGATCTAAGTCGAAAGGGAAGACCTAGTTGAGGCTAGGCATTTATCCTAGTTGCGGCTAGGTGGGAAAAGTCCTAGGTGGGTATAGGTGGAAAATCCTAGTTGCGGCTAGGTGGTTGTATAAGACCTTATTGCGATAAGGCATCGTGTAAAAGACCTAGTTGAGGCTAGGCATTCACTAGGCAAGTTGGCTTAGGGTGTAACACTTATCAATAATATAAGTGGGGTTTAAAAATCCTAACCGGGAAGGTTAGGTAGTGGATGTAGATCGGTTGGATCGAACCATTATAAATCACGTGTCTTATTTCCATCTCTTCTACCCCCTTCTTGATTGCATAGTATTGATATTTATCATTTGTGTATGCATTATTATCATTCTTTGTGCATAAAGTTTTAAAAAGGCGATAACTACTCGGTAACCCAATTCACCCCCCTCTTGGGTGACCTTCAATTGGTATCAGAGCGGGTTATTGCTCAAAGTGTTACTAACGTATCTTTGAGTGTTTTTGTGCAAGGATGCAATCTCTAGAGTTTTCTCGCCTTAGGGAAGGCAACTCATCCATTCGACCTCCCTACTTTGATGGAACCAATTATGCTCATTGGAAAGTTCGAATGAAGTTTTACATTAGAGCACAAGGGAGACATTTGTGGGACGCAATTGAAAATGGCTACACTCCACCAAACAAGTCCTTGAGAGAATACACCGCCGAGGAGATCAAGGTTGAGCTCTCAAATGATCAAGCCTTGAATCATTTGTTTTGTGCATTAAGTGAGAATGAATTCAACCGGGTTAGTGCTTGTCAAACGGCCAAGGAAGTATGGGAAAAACTTGAAGTGCATTATGAAGGTACACAACAAGTCAAGAACACTAAGTTGAGGATTCTTGAAGAACATTATGAGACCTTTCGAGTGGAGCCCCATAAAGACATAGCCACGGCCATCACTCGGTTCACGAAGCTCTTGAATGAGATCAAAAATCTTGGCAAACATTATGATCAAGAGAACTCGGTGTACAAGTTCCTTAGAGGCTTGCCTAAGGAATGGGATGCAAAGAAATATGCTATTCAATCGGCTCAAAACCTTAGAAATTATACCTTTGATGCATTATGCGGAGAATTAATGGTTCATGAATTTGAGCTAAGAGACCGTGCTAGATTGGAAGCACTTGGTGGTTCGACCAAGAAAGAGTCAAAGAAGGAGCATGCCTTAAAAGCTACATGTCTATCGGCCGAAGATGATGTGAGCTCAAGTGAAAATGACTCTATTGAACAAGAAGTGGCCATGCTATCACGAAAACTCAAGAAGGCAACATACAAAAGAGACAAATACAAGAAGAAGTACAAAGGTGCAAACAACACACACAAATCACGCGAGATGATTTGCTATGAGTGCGGCAAACCGGGACATAAAGCATCAGAATGCAAGTACTTGAGAAGAAGCAAGAGACATGAATCATCATCATCATCATCATCATCTAGCTCCGACTCCGAGTCGAAAAATGAGAAGGCCATCCTTTGTCTCATGGCGAGGAGTGAGGTAAGTGACTCTAAATCTTTCAATTATGATGATGTAAATGCATTGAATGATATGTCTATTATTCATGACCTTAGGAATGAATTGGAAAAGGAGGTCAAAAAGACCAAACAATTCAAAAAGAGTTTGATCAAAGCCATTAGTGAGATTGAATCTCAAAATGAGATTATTGATGATCTCCAACAGGACTTAGAATTGGCCATAAATGAGAAAAATGGCCTAGCAAAAGAAATAGAGGACTTGTCCACTACGGTGACCAAGTTCACAAGTGGCACCAAAATGTTTGACATGATGTTGGGCGCACAACGACGTGCACTCAACAAGAGAGGCATAAGCTATGGTGCAAGCCTATTGAGCTATGTAAAGCTTTTGGCTGAGTCCAAGAGATGTTTAAAATGCAATAGATCTCATAATGTTGGCAAATGTGTCCTAAATAGGACCAATAGAGGTAAACTTGCATGGGTAGAAAAGAATTTATGCGATACACATGTTAGGGAACACAAAGGTGTATGGGTACCAAAGTCCAAGATTCATAGAGTAAATTAGATTCACTTTGGAACTTGAATGTGCTAAAATGACAAATTGATATATAGGAGTTAAGCATGATAGGCCTTACATTAGTCACATACACATAGCATGCATACACTGTTATTTTTGATGTCATGACTGCATCTCATATACATTTTATGCAGGACCATAATGAATCAATACAATGTAGCCAAGCACTTTTAGGCCAAAGTCATTGACACGGCGGAAGTTAGTCATTTATCATAAATTGGACCTTTTACACATGTTTTAAGTGTTTTAATCATCTTTATATGATGTTAATGAAGTGTCCATGAAGTTTGAGATAAATCGGAGTTGTGCATCAAAAATTCAAAAATTTTAATTCCGAAATTCCAGAGAGGAATTAGCGTGCTAGGTATTTCCATTAGCGCGCTAGGTCTAGCAATTAGCGCGCTAGGTCACTCAATTAGCGCGCTAATACCCCCTGACCAGACAAACTTCACATTCACCATGTTTTAAAGTCATGTGTTGAAGCCATTGTTTTAAATTGGGGGAGACCTTTAGATAATGTGAATGACATTGATAAGGGAAAACTTTATACCCATTTTTTGTTGGCATTTATTTTTTTTGGGGAAGCAAGACATGTACCTAAAATGAGAAATTTGTTGGTATCACAAACTGAAACATGCATGTTGATAGGGGGAGCCTAGATTCTCGATTATTTCCTTAAGCTTTCATCTGATGCATATCGATAGGGGGAGCACTTATTTGTTATCATTCTCACAATCTGTTATGAGCATGTTAGACGTTGCAGTTACACATGATGGACGGATTTGCGGTCAAATGTAAGTACCGACAGCGTCACTGGAGCAGTAATCAGAGTGTCAGAGGGCGATGGGCTCTATGAGCGGATCAATGGATTGGCACGGGATCTTGAGTGCACTGATTGGACAAAGATGTTGGATCAATGTTATGGCAAAAAGATCAACTGGGGATATCTGCAGCGTAAGAGATTTGAGATAGTATTTTAGAGGACGCTTACCTATAGCACTATATGGAACGTAAGGGCGGAACCAAGATGTACCATGATTTGCAAAGATTATTTTGGTGGCCTGGAATGAAGGTTGAAGTGGAAGAGTAAATTTGGAGGTGTCAGGCATGGCAGCGGGTGAAAGCGGAACATAAATGACCTGATGGATTGTTGCAGCCATTAATCATTCCTTGATGAAAATTTGAAATCTCTTACCATAGATTTTTGTCAGGGAGTTATCATAGACGTTGGGGTTGAATGAGGAAATGATAACAGACTACATGAGGTGTCGATCTCCATAGTAATCGATAGGGATCTCAGAAGGATTTTGGGGTTCTGACGCGCGCCGAACACGTCAATAAAATATTTCCTTAAACCAACTATTTGCAGATAGTGGCAAAGGGTCGATCCCACAGAGATTGGTAGTCTTTCTAAAGTTTTAAAACAAAGGAAAACTGGGGTTTTAGAGAAAATAACTAAATTAAATAAGCTAATTACTATGAAATTAAATAACTAAAATAAATATCTAAGACTATGAACAATTAATTTAAATACCTAAGTCTATGGTTCCACAAGACAAAATCAAGATTCAATGGCATATCATGGTCGTCAATCTTTCCCAAAACAATTATTAATTCAAGTTCCCCTAGATTAGCTATGGAAAATCGACATCCGCCAGAAATTCCTAATTCCCCTAATTTCGATAGTTAGGACATCCGCCACTAACTACTTCCCTAATTAATGCATAACCCTAGACATCCGCCATAAGATTTAACACACTAACCGTTGAGTAATAAAGTTCTATGGGAATACTAATCCTAGATAATAGGATCGCGTCCGCTCCCGATTTAACCTAGATTCAATTGTTGCACACTCAAGAACCGAAAGGTTTTGACGGCAATCGGGTGAATGTTTGTCACTTATATTGTCTCAAAAGTACAATTACGGATACTAATGAGTCAATTAACTATAGATTTTCCACCTAAAAGCATGCACTGGCCACATACATACCCTAGATTTAAACCATATTCATTAAAATCAACAACAATGAAATAGAAGAAATTAAATTAAATAAAATAATAAAATAATAGATCTCACAAGTTATGCCATGAATCAATAATCTTGAATTGCTTCACCATCGACCTAGCGATGGCTTGATTAATGGATATGGCTACTCACAAAATAATGCAGAGAAGAGAGAGTTGAGAGCCTCCTAATCAATAATAGATGTTCTATTTATATCTAAAGTCCTAATGTGTAAAACTACTAAGAATGGGTCTCTGGAAGAGAGAGAAAATTATTTTTTTGGTGTTTTTCGTCCTTGACACGTGTCAGGGCCGGATTGGCTGTTTTCTGGGGCGTTGCTGACGTGTCTGGAGATGATTGGCTGGAGTGTTGGTATCGGCTGACGTGGCAGCAGGCGATTGGACGAGATGAGTGCTGGTGACGTGCGTGAGGGGAGCGGTGCAGACGTGGCGCTGTGGTGGACGCTGGAGCTGCTGACGCGGCGTGACGTGGACCAACTGGGAGCGGACGCGTGGCGGGCGTGTTGGCGGGAAGGCGCGCGCAAGAGTCGTGCGAAGATCTGGGAGTTCGTGCTGCCGCGCATCCCGAGGACGATCGTGCGGTCTGGAGCGAGGCGCGAGCTGTGGAGTCGGTGACGAGCTGGACCAATCAAACGTCGACACGTCAGCTTACTGTGTACATTTATCCCACTTTCGACGTATATTTCGAAACTAACTCTCTCGGCATCCAATTAATGCAAGTAAATACTCTATTTTGAGTATTTTTTCGCCACGAATCCAACCGTGCACTCCGTTTCACCTAAAAACCAAAAGTAAAAATAATTAAATATATATTTAATAAACTTTAACACTAAATTATACTAAAATAGACAATAAAATCCTATAAATACTGACTTATCAGGTTCTAAGAAGCGATGTAGGAGTAGTTGGAGGTTTGTGGGAGGACCATCTATTACTGTGTGAGTTCGCTTACCACAACAACTGTAACGGCCCAATTAATATTTGCCGTTATTTTATGACGTCATTACAGACCAGGACGCCAGCGTGGACGTTCGTGGGTTCCACAGCGAGGCTGGAGTGCGTCCGGATTAGGTAAATAGTATTTTGTGTATTTTTTTAGTTAATTTTGCGATGTTTATGTTAAAATAGGTTAACGACATCGCGATATGTGTAATTATATTTCAAATTGACGTGTGAGATTGTGTGATGAGTATTCGCATCGATATGCATGTCGACGCGGGTACCGGGTAGATTAAAGACGAAATTTTAAGTTGAGAAAAATATTACACGCATTAAATGAATTAAATGTGATAAAATTGTAAATTAGTGGGCATCTAGTCACACGCGGGGTCGTGGTCGACACGCGTGGGTGGTACGTTAGTGTGCACGCCCGAGTACGCTCGTTGGCGCACACGACGAAATTTTAGGCACGAAAGTATAGGTAAGTATATATATATTTATATGTATATATATATGTATATAAGGAATTTAATATATATATATATATAAATATATATTAAAATTAGAAAATTAAGGAAAAAATTGTGAAATGACCAAAAAGGGCATGAACATTGTAAAGAATAGTGGATATGGATAGGGGCATTTTGGTCATTTCACCTCAAAAATTTGATAAACATCACCACCGTCACCACAATTTCCCATTTTCCCACATTTCAGTTGATCGAAATAGGAGATCGAGAGGAGGAAGAAGAGAGAACAAGAGGAAGAGACCAAAGAGGTGAGTTGTTGATGTTGTGATGTTGTTTTTGTTGCAGTTGTTGTTGTTGTATGTTGTTGGCGTTGTTGGATGGTGGTGGTGGCGGTTTGGTGGTTCGGTGGTGGAGGTGGGGTGGAGCTCGAGAGCTCGGACGAATTGCGAGAGCAGTTCATCCGAGGAGGGAGACGACACCCATGTCGTCTCCCCTCTTCCTCTCCCTCTCCCCGATTGAAAAAAAAAAAATTTGCTGGAACAGAGCCATTTGGCTCTGTTCCAACGAAAAAGAAGGGGCCGGTTAGGTCCTGAACCGAGCCGGTTCGGGCCGAACCGCGCCTAAATAAAAAAAAACAGTTTTGAAAAAAAAAATATATATATATATATCTGAAAAATTAATAGAAAATTCAGATAAAATAGGAAAAAATTAGAAAAAAATATATTTTGATCAAATAAAGGAATTTTGGTATTTTCTCGGAAATGTTGGCGAGATAATAGTCGGGGTTTTAGCCTCGAAAAACGAAAAATTGACATAATATATTAAATTGAAGCTAATTTAGTGATAAATGGTAATAGGTATAATTCGGGTGATAATTTGAATTGTCGGGTGTTATTGGAGCTGAGCTGGGGTTTGGTTTTCGGGACGCAGAGTGCGGATTGAGGTGTGTAGAATCCCAATTGAACTTCACTCTAGTATTTACATTTTGATTTATTTGAATTCTGTTCTGTTTATTCATTTCTCCATTCCTTTATTGCTTTACGGTGGTTGAGTACTCACACCTGGTGTCTTTACGGTAGTGGAGTTTACTCCTACCTAGTGTTTTTACGGTGTTGAGGTCACTCCCCACCCGGTGCTTATTCGTTACGGCCATATAGTCCACTAAGTCATAGCACTTGTCTAGGCATACGCCGGTGAATAGGCTACCCGGGTATGGTAGGCTTGTGTAGGTGCATCGTGGGTCTACGCCGACCACCTAGAGGGTCCAGGGTCAACCCGTTTGGTGTGTTTTCACGGGCCGTGCCTGGAGGGTAACCCGAAGTATGACTTAGTGTGATTTTTATTGTGCACGTACTTTGTTTCATTACTATAATTATACATGCGATGATCTTTTTACAGTTGTCTGTATTTCTTTTGTTCCGCATGTTTATTTATAGTATTTTAAATTCCATTACTTTTACTTTCGTAAATATTTGGTGAAATTCCTTGGGATTACTCACTCTGGACTCGTCATCATCTGTCTTTTGTGACGGTGAGTGCGGACCTAAGTACTGAGCCGGGAAAGGGCAAGCTTGAGGACTACATCGATTGACAGCTCTAGCCCTACTCGTACGTATGTTTATATTTACTCGTTTTATGCTAGGTTTTGGGCTTAAGAGATAGGTTGTATATTTTGATATTTTGAGGATTCAGATGATATGTATATGATGTACAGTTGGTATGATTTCCACTTAGGCATTATGCTCATAATATACATGATAAATCTTTATGTGGTTAGTAAATATTCCGCTGCGTAATTTGAGGTTAAATAATATTAAAGAAACAAAAGTTAACTCATAACATCAAAGTTAACCGAAAATTGATTAATAATGGATAATTGGGCGTGGGACACAGCTGGCGGTGACATGGACAGTTGTGGGCCCGCGTGGCCTCCCGTGGTGGACCAATGTGGAAATTGGGGCCGCTACATTTTTGTATCAGAGCAAGGTCAAACTTTAGGAATTGGAGATTGAACAAGAATATAAACTCAATGAATAATTCTTAGATGTGGAAACCACAAGTGAATGATTAAAGGCTTAGTTGGGAAGTGATGCGAGGCGGGTAGACTTAGGAAATTACATATACTTATGTTTTGATTGTGTACTATAAATTATACGCGTATGTACTGAGTCTGATCCAATGCACGTTGGTTGTGCAGTTTATGATGGACGGACAGACTCCTACTACTCCGCCGACTACTCAGCAGGAGATTGGGGAGACTAGTGACCATACCACTAGTGAGGTAGCTGATTTACGAGCCATGATGCGAGAGATCGAGCGGCGAAAGAAGATTATTACAAAGCGGAGCAACGATTACTTCAACATGCACAGATGGCTGAGTTGATGGAGTATATCCGGAGTTCAAGGATGCCAGCAGTGGCACCGACTGCTGAGTGTGTTGCACCTACTACTACTCAGACAGCCTTAGCACCAGCTGTTACTAAGTAGGCGGCTGGGTCAGAGACAGTGATAGAGAGGGTTAAGCCAGTAGTAGTGCCAACAGAGACTACTGTGGTGACACCCACTACTACAGAGCAGTAGATAGGGACTTCGACTGCTAGGAGTAGGATGTCAGAGGCCGCGAAGATGGTGAAGGATTTTATAAGGTTTAACCCTACGTATTTCACTGGAGTCAGTGATCCTGAGGTTGCAGGACGTTGGTTGATGACTCACAGACGACTACACCGATTCTTTGGAGGTACCCGAGGAAGATCAGACATGTATTTCTGGTTATTGTTTGAGGGGTCAGGCCGCAGTTTGGTAGACCACCTACACTGACATACATGGTATGCCAGCGACGTGGGGAGAATTTAGGCAGTTATTTCTGGACGAGTATATTCCCACAGAGGTGCTGTTACGATTGAGGGAGCAGTTCTTGAGTTTGCGACAGGGTACCATGTCAGTTTCACAGTACATGGACCGATTCTGGTATCTCATGATGTATGCTATGGATGTGGCTAACACGGAGAGATTACAGATTTATTATTTCATTAGAGGCCTGGATGAGAGGATTGGTGGGGTGATAGTCGCGACTGGTGCAGAGACACTACATATTGTTTATGATAGAGCATTGGCTCGTGAGACATATCTACGACACCGGGGTGAGCTTGGAGATGGTTCTGGACAGAGTTCTCGATCTGATCAGAGACCGAAGAGACCGAGAGATCAGTCTGATAGTCAGAGACAAGATCAGGGTCGACGAGATAGGCATTACGAGCAACAAAGAGGAGCTGAGAGGCAGGTAGTGTACGTTGCTGCACCTGCCCATTTGAGCAGCCACGACAGCGTATTCGAGATGGAGGAGGTCGTGGTAGAGGACAGAGAGGTCGGGGTCGTGACAGGGCTCAGGAGCATATAGTGTCACAGTCGGATTAGCGGGAGACGCGACGGTGTTTCAGATGTCATCAGGTCGGATATGTACAGAGTAACTGTCCGATGTCAGCTTCGGCATCACGGTCACAGATTGAGCCTGATAGGGAGAGAGTTCATGCTGCTGCTACACCTACCGCCGTATAGCCAGATCGTGATGGGACTCGTCAGCTTGTCGAAGGTATGTTACCTATATGCGATGTCTTCATGCATGTATTATTTGATTTCGGTAGTACCTTGTCGTTTATATCGGGATGTAGGGTCGGACTGTTAGGGTTATCTATTGAAACTTTAAATCCATATCTTGTCCTCAGTACGGCTGCTGGGGATAAGATTTATCCTAACCGGATATGTCGGAATTGTGTTGTAGAGATTGAGGGACACCAATTACCTGTCGACTTTCGTGTCCTAGAGTATTTAGAGTTTGATGCCTTATTGGGTATGGATTGGCTAGCAACGTATCGCGCACACATTTACTATTTTGGTAAGATGATAGTATTTGATATTGAGGGCATTCCGATATTTACTTTTGTTGGAACGGCGTCAGACTTACCGATTACCAAAGGTCGATTAGCTACGACACAAGAGATGGAGGCGTTTAGGACGGTGGTTGAGCCAGAACTGAGACCAGAGGTTATAGTAGAGGATGTCCTAATAGTGTGTGAGTTTCCTGAGGTGTTCCCAGATGATTTGCGAGGTTTACCTCCTCCTATAGGTCAGTTGAGTTCATGATTGAGTTGATTTCGGGGACGCAACCGATATATAGCCAACTGTACAAGATGTCAGCGTCAGAGCAGGGAGAGTTGAGGACCCAATTAGAGGAGTTGTTCATCCCAGTATGTCTCCTTGGGGCGCACCAGTCCTATTTGTTAAGAAAAAGGATGGTTCTTTGAGGATTTGCGTAGACTACAGGAAGCTGAATCAAGTGACGATTCGAAATCGTTATCTACTTCCTAGGACTGATAATCTATTCGATCAGTTGGCGGGTGCTAAGTTTTTCTCGAAGATCGATTTACGATCCGGATATCATCAGTTGAGGATTCGGGAGAGTGATATCGAGAAGACGGCGTTTAGCACGCGCTATGGATTGTTCGAGTTCACAGTCATGCCATTTGGGGTGACTAATGCGCCGACTATCTTCATGGATTTGATGCACCGAGTACTACGGCCATTTCTGGATCGTTATGTGATTGTATTCATCGATGATATCTTAATATACAGTAAGCCTCGTGAGGAGCACGAGAGATACCTCAGAGATGTTTTGATGACGTTTAGGGAGCATAGATTGTATGCTACGTTCAGCAAGTACGCTTTCTGGTTGAGAGAGGTGAAATTTCTCGGACATGTCATTGGTAGTCAAGGAATATCTGTTGATGGAGACAAGATTCGAGCGATCATTGATTGGAGGACACCTGAGACAGTTTCAGACATTCGTAGTTTCTTGGGGCTTGCGGGCTATTACCCGCGGTTTGTGTAGGATTTTTCTTTGATTGCAGCGCCGATGACGAGGTTAACCAAGAAGAATGTTAAGTTTGAATAGTCTGAAGACCGTGAGGCAGCATTTTTAGAGTTGAAGAGGAAGTTGACTTCGGTGCCAGTGTTGGCTTTACCTGAGACAGGGAAAGGCTTCTCGATCTACACAGATGCTTCTGGGACTGGGTTGGGATGTGTGTTGATGCAGGAAGGACACCCAATTGCATATTTATCGAGGCGATTGAGACCCCAAGAGGAGAATTATCCGGTTCATGATTTAGAGCTAGCTGCAGTTGTGTTTGCGCTCAAGGCTTGGCGACATTATCTTTATGGGGAGCAGTTTATGTTATTCATAGATCATCAGAGTTTGAGGTATCTGTTCACTCAGAAGGATCTGAATATGCAAAAAAGACGGTGGCTCGAGTTACTGAAAGACTACGATTTCACGATTGAGTACCATCTGGGAAGGCGAATGTAGTTGCTGATGCATTGAGCCGGAGTGGTGTAGAAAGTCGGCGTGTCTTTGTGGCGAGATGACACATGAGCATGGATTGTTGGAGAGGCTGCGACGGTGTTGTGTTTGTCAGATGCTTTTGCTGATGTTCATATCTGTTGCCAGATGCGTGTTCTGTTGTGTCGTTAGAGAGAGGTCGCCGAGTGGCAAAAGGCGACGGACATTTTGCTCGCTTTAGGCTGTCTGGCTCGGGATCCGGGTTGCCTGATTGGTACAGTGGTTCGGACCGGTGTTTGAGACACGGGGGCGGGTTGTGGATACGAGGTGCGGGAACTACGGGATAGCATTCTTGAGGATGCACACCGTTCACGATATACTGATTCATCTGGCGGGACCAAGATGTATCATGATTTGCGACGTTTATTTTGGTGGCTGGGATGAACGCCGATGTGGGTGCATATGTGAGAGCTTGTCATATTTGTCAGCAGGTTAAGGCCGAGCACAGGAGACCAACTGGATTGTTACAGCCACTACCGATTCCACAGTGGAAATGGGAACATATTATGATGGATTTTGTGAGCGGGTTGCCACAGACTGCGAGACGTCATGATAATGTGTGGGTTGTTATTGACAGATTGATGAAGTCTGCACACTTCATCCCTATATCGATGAAGTATTCGTTTCCTCAGTTGAGTAGTATTTTTGAGCGAGTGGTTATTAGACTATATGGAGTGCCGCTATCTATTATGTCTGACAGAGATCCCAGGTTGACTTCGAAGTTGTGGGAGAGCATGCAGGAGCGGTTTGGGACGAGACTACAGTTCAGTACGACTTATCATCCTCAGACAGATGGTCAGTCAGAGAGATTGATACATATATTAGAGGATATGCTCAGAGCATGCATTTTGCAGTTTGGAGGTGCTTGGGAAGAGTATTTGTCGTTGTGCGAGTTCGCGTACAATAACAGCTATCAGGCGAGTATTGGTATGCCACCATTTGAGGCTTTGTATGGTAGACCTTGCAGATCACTAGCTTGTTGGGCAGCACCTGAGGATATGGCAGTGATTGGACCTGAAGTTGTTGATCATACCGAGAAAATTCGACAAATTAGATTGAGATTGCAAGCAGCTCAAGATAGGCAAAAGAAATATGCTGATAGGTATCTTGAGGGTTTGAGTTATGATGTGGATGACTTGGTATATTTGAAAGTTTCGCCCTGGAAAGGACATAAGAGGTTTGGAATCAAGGGGAAACTAGCACCGAGATATATTGGACCGTTTAGAGTTATAGCACGTGTTGGGACAGTAGCATATAGATTGGAGTTGCCAGCGGAGTTAGCAGGCGTTCATCCAGTGTTTCATGTGTCTATGTTGAGGTTAGCTAAGTCAGGACCGAGACCGATGGTGGATATTAGACAGATTGAGGTTCGTCCGACGTTTCATATGAAGAGCAACCCGTTGAGATCATGGATCGTAGAGTTCGGACTACGAGGAACAGGGAGATTCGAAGGTGTTGGTACGATGGCGACATCACGGATCGAGGGACTCACTGGGAGCTCGAGTCGACTATGAGACAGAGATATCCTCGATTATTCACTGGTGAGTGTTTATTATAACTTAAATTTCGGGACGAAATTTCAATTTAGTTGGGAAGAACTGTAACGGCCCAATTAATATTTGCCGTTATTTTATGACGTCATTACAGACATGGACGCCAGCGTGGACGTTCGTGGGTTCCACAGCGAGGCTGGAGTGCGTCCGGATTAGGTAAATAGTATTTTGTGTATTGTTTTGGTTAATTTTGCGATGTTTATGTTAAAATAGGTTAACGACATCGCGATGTGTGTAATTATATTTTAAATTGACGTGTGAGATTGTGTGATGAGTATTCGCATCGATATGCGTGTCGACGCGGGTACCGGGTAGATTAAAGACGAAATTTTAAGTTGAGAAAAATATTACACACATTGAATGAATTAAATGTGATAAAATTGTAAATTACTGGGCGTCTAGTCACACGCGGGGTCCTGGTCGACACGCGTGGGTGGTACGTTAGTGTGCACGCCCGAGTACGCTCGTTGGCGCGCACGACGAAATTTTAGGCGCAAAAGTATAGGTAAGTATATATATATTTATATGTATATATATGTATATAAGGAATTTAATATATATATATATAAATATATATTAAAATCAGAAAATTAAGGAAAAAATTGTGAAATGACCAAAAAGGGCATGAACTTTGTAAAGAATAGTGGACATGGATAGGGGCATTTTGGTCATTTCACCTCAAAAATTTGATAAACATCACCATCGTCACCACAATTTCCCATTTTCCCACATTTCGGTTGATCGAAATAGGAGATCGAGAGGAGGAAGAAGAGAGAACAAGAGGAAGAGACCAAAGAGGTGAGTTGTTGATGTTGTGGTGTTGTTTTTGTTGTTGTTGTTGTATGTTGTTGGCGTTGTTGGATGGTGGTGGTGGCGGTTTGGTGGTTCGGTGGTGGAGGTGGGGTGGAGCTCGAGAGCTCGGACGAATTGCGAGAGCAGTTTGTCCGAGGAGGGAGACGACACCCATGTTGTCTCCCCTCTCCCTCTCCTTCTCCCTCTCCCCGATTGAAAAAAAAAAATTGCTGGAACAGAGCCATATGGCTCTGTTCCAACGAAGAAGAAAGGGCCGGTTCGGCCCTGAACCGGGCCGGTTCGAGCCGAACCGCCCTTAAATAAAAAATAAAAAAAATAGTTTTGAAAATATATATATATATCTGAAAAATTAATAGAAAATTTAGATAAAATAGGAAAAATTAGAAAAAATATATATTTTGATCAAATAAAGGAATTTTGGTATTTTCTCGGAAATGTTGGAGAGATAATAGTCGGGGTTTTAGCCTCGAAAAATGAAAAATTGACATAATATATTAAATTGAAGCTAATTTAGTGATAAATAGTAATAGGTATAATTCGGATGATAATTTGAATTGTTGGGTGTTATTGGAGCTGAGCTGGGGTTTGGTTTTAGGGACGTGGAGTGCGGATTGAGGTGTGTAGTATCCCAATTGAACTTCACTCTAGTATTTACATTTTGATTTATTTGAATTCTGTTCTGTTTATTCATTTCTCCATTCCTTTATTGCTTTACGGTGGTTGAGTACTCACACCTGGTGTCTTTACGGTAGTGGAGTTTACTCCTACCTAGTGTCTTTACGGTGTTGAGGTCACTCCCCACCCGGTGCTTATTCGTTACGGCCATATAATCCACTAAGTCATAGCACTTGTCTAGGCATACGCCGGTGAATAGGCAACCCGGGTATGGTAGGCTTGTGTAGGTGCATCGTGGGTCTACGCCGACCACCTAGAGGGTCCAGGGTCAACCCGTTTGGTGTGTTTTCACGGGCCGTGCCTGGAGGGTAACCCGAAGTATGACTTAGTGTGATTTTTATTGTGCACGTACTTTGTTTCATTACTATAATTAGACATACGATGATCTTTTTACAGTTGTCTGTATTTCTTTTGTTCCGCATGTTTATTTATAGTATTTTAAATTCCAGTACTTTTACTTTCGTAAATATTTGGTGAAATTCCTTGGGATTACTCACTCTGGACTCGTCATCTGTCTTTTTGTGATGGTGAGTGCGGACCCTAATCTGGCCGGGGAAAGGGCAAGCTTGAGGACTACATCGATTGACGGCTCTAGCCCTACTACTGTACGTATGTTTATATTTACTCGTTTTATGCTAGGTTTTGGGCTTGAGAGATAGGTTGTATATTTTGATATTTTGAGGATTCAGATGATATGTATATGATGTACAGTTGGTATGGTTTCCACTTAGGCATTATGCTCATAATATACATGATAAATCTTTATGTGGTTAGTAAATATTCCGCTGCGTAATTTGAGGTTAAATAATATTAAACAAACAAAAGTTAACTCATAACATCAAAGTTAACCGGAAATTGATTAATAATGGATAATTGGGCGTGGGACACAACTGGCGGTGACATGGACAGTTGTGGGCCCGCGTGGCCTCCCGTGGCGGACCAATGTGGAAATTGGGGCCGCTACAACAACTATCAAGCTAGTATCGGGTCATTATCAATTGAGACACTGTATGGGAGGCCCTACACATTTTCTAGCGTATTAAGCAGAGCCGGAGGATACAGTTATGATAGGGATGAAGATAGTTGTTCATCACATGAGGATAGCAGCACGAGATAGCAAAAAGCAATATGCTGATAGATATTGTGAGAGTCTGAGTTATGAGGTTCACAAGGTCAGATGGTTTAGTTATTTTGGAACCAAAGACAGTTGGGGATTTCAGAGACAGGCGGACAAAACCATCTTAGGCATCATTCACAAAGGTTAGATCATGCATGAGTAAAGGACTGGTCTGGGGTACCCTTGGTTGGATCTCAGATGGAAAAGAATTTTGAGTGAAAGAGTAATTGATACACACACTAGTGGAATCTTGGCGTATTGGAAGCGGATTCAATGAAATTTTCAGGCAAGGGAAAAGATGGTGACTATGTTAGGATTTCGTGGACACAAGACGTGGTTTGAGCACAGGTGACAATAATGCCAAAAAGTTTATGACGGTAAGGTCATATGTGATACTCACCTGTAGTCTAGGTTGGATGCTAGATTGGCCAGAGATAGAGCTCACGTTGTGGCACCGCTGATTCAGGAAGAGACTGACAGGCTGTTGAGGATACATATGAGGGTATTTATATTATTTTGTTGGTTATTTTGTAGGTGTATTATTGTTTTATTACCTATGCGACAGAAGACGATTGATGCGTTCACCGGAGGATGTTGATGGAAAATTGATTGAGCACGCGATACACTAGGCCATAGTGAGGGCTATCGTTTGACGGACTAGGATTGAGCGTTATCACTGGCGGATTCCCAGAGGGATGAGTTATGGGCAATGGGTCAAGTGATGCGTACACTAGTGGGGATCCCGACGTACCAGAGTATGGTCTAGGACCGGGTCGCAGATGGAATGGTGTGGTCAGCTTAATTCTTCTAGTGTTGTAGTTTATGGTTTGAGGAGAAGGTCCACGCAAATTTCGGGGACGAAATTTCTTTTATTTGGGAAGAATTGTAACGGCCCGTTATTTTATAACACCGTAATTTAATTATTTTCGGAGTGGGATGCCAGCTGGGACGGCACGTGGAAGCCGTGGATAGACTGGACATGACCACATCTAGGTGTTCAATATGTATTGTGTTGTTATGAGTTCAGTGATGTATTAATATTATTCTATTATTGCGGTATTAATCATCACAGGTGTGTGTGTTTGTAAATTTTTGATCGGACAAGATTGAGAGCGGGTGTTGGGGTTTGAGTTTAAAGTAAATAGTCAAATGTGATTAAGGTTAAGGAATACAATTAAATGAGATTTAAATATAAATTAGGCTACAAATCGATAAGTACACTAAGTGTGGGACCGCCTTGGGGTGCGTGCTGGACGCGGGGCACCGAGTGTCGAGTGGTCGGGAGACTAGTATGACCCTATTTATAAATTTTGGGAATTTATTGAGTGGATTTGATAATTTATATAAGCCAAATTAAATTATATATTTAAATCCTATAGTTGTTGCTAGATTAATCAGCACCCTATGGATTGTTCTCGAGATGCACAACAGGGTAATTCAAGGTGACTAGTGTCATGATGGGGTGTTATTGAGTTATAATGACCTAGGATGAACAGTGGTCACAGGATTGTTCTCGAGATGTGTGCACACACTTGATCAAAACCAACTATATATATACATGGTTGATCGGTCAAATGGAGAGGAAAGAGTGAGATTGAAAGAGAGAGATCGGTTGGAGGAGAAGAAGAGGAGAAGATCATCAACTGAAGTAGGAGGAGAGTGAATCAAGGTGTTCAATCACAAGATCCCAAGGTATGGATTCATCAAACTTGGGTTTTTATGAAATTTGGTGTTGGTTAGAAATTTGAGAAAATTCGAATTGTTAAGGAATTAAACATTGTATTTGGTTGAGATTTAGTGTTCATGAGGTTGGTATGACATGGGTTGTGTATTTGATCAAGTTTGAGAGAGATTGGATGAATTTGTGAAAATGGGTTTTAAATGTGATTTTAAATGATTCTTTGATTTTTAGGTTTAAGCTCGGTAATTTCATGTTTATTGGTGTTGTTGATATCATTGATGGGTTATGGAAGTGAGAGAATTGAGTAAATGGGTTTGTGTAGTGTTTGGAATCCATAAATTTAAATCTGGAAAAGGTGGATGAGCGATTTCAAAACAATTATTAGCGTTTAGACTATGAAAACTTAATCATACCTCGATCGCGCTAATATGTGGAATTAGTGCGCGTCGAGATTTGAAGTGCTAGCTTCGAGAGAATATCAAACCTTTTTGTTTCTCTAATTACCCGTTTTTGGAAAATGATGATGAACCCCTACTTAAAGAAGTATAAGTGATTAAGATCAATTAGCGCGCTAATGATCAAACACATTTTGGTATACAAGGAATGGAAAACAAGTGTGAAATGGAACGTAATCAATTATAAACCAAATTAATTGATTAATAAACCTTGGAATTAGGTCTCTCTTTATATGAGAGGGGAGTCCCAACCTTTATAATCGTCGTTAAAGCAAGTTGGAGTCTGGGGACTAGTTGAGGGTCAGGAATCTCGGGGGTATTTTCGGGGTTTTAAGCGTGGATGATGATGTTCTCATAGCGTAAAACCCAACAAGAACACCACCATCATCGTTGCATTTACTTATTGTGTATATCATTTGAGTGTTCATTCTTGAAAATCTGAGTTTATGGATCTAGAGGTTGTGGAGATGGCTCCGGAAGTGTAACCTAGGATACAGTGGCGGGGTCGACGACAATAATTCCAACCAGGCGACTGGTCCTAAGTTTCACTTCTTCTTCGGCTAGGTCACAACCATTTGTTATCTTAGTGTTTTGTATTCATGCGATTCATATTGAGCAGTTGTCTGCATTTTCCTTCTTTCCACATGATTATTTAACACTGTTTATTGGCTGGTATTACATTCTTAAATATAATGCACGGTGGTTTTCCTTGGGATTTTACTTACTGGACTCATTATCTGGTTTTTGCGATAAATGAGTGCAAACCTTGGGTATTAGTAGGAGCAGGGAGGTCATGGCAACACATCCTCACATGTTCACTATCGAGGACCTACTAGTATGTTTGTTGGTATTAAGTTTGTTTTAAATTGTTATTATTGGGAACTTGAGACCATACATTTACAGTACTGGTATATATACATGCGCTGATAGCAATTGTCGTCTGTATACTGAGTACTTCCAGGGTTTTCACTATAGGTTGAATAAATTAATTGTATGTGTCGGCTAAATTGGTGGTATTAAGGCTTCCGTTATAAAACTATAAAACTGTAAAACAATAAAATGTTGAATTACTAAATTAAATGGCATGAAATTGGACATGAAAGATGAGGTGGATGGATGAGTGACGTGGCAGGTACTTCTGGAGTATGGGTGGAGAGGTACCTGTTGCACGAGGCGACCCTGGAAATTGGGGCCGCTAAACTCATCTTGGGTGTTAACGTATCTGGAGGCACATCTCAAAGCCCTTCATTCATACCAGCCTCAACTACTCTTGTGACACACATTGAGACTTCCTCCTTGTCTCTATCCTCTTTTGCACTAATAATTGGCCCTATCTCGGGCGTTTCTGTACCCGACATACACTATGACTCGAATCGTCACCCATGAATGGAAATATTAATGACCCGAATATATTCCCACATTAATTAATTATTGTATTTTATTTTCTGGTTGTCCACGAAAATCGTTTCCCGGACCCGTGTATTCATATTTCATCCGTTCGATACCCGTTTGACCTGTTTTCCTAGGCGAACACTACTCGTAACATGACATCACCGTCCTGTCACATAGACACGAGTATAAATAGGTAATACACGTCGTCACACAAATATAACATATTTTTCGGGTCGTTATAGCTTACCCTCTTGGGTTAGGAACGATAAATGTGCATTTTTAGTATTTTGAACAATAGATTCGATGTCAACTTCTAATGGGTTAGAAAAATAGGGGGACTAGAAAAAAGAAAAGTAAATAGAAAGCAGGGTTCGATTATGTGGAACCCATAAAACAATATTGGCAAGCCACCTCTAATATTTTGCCTTTAGTATTTTGTGGGGTGCACATAGTCAGAACCTATAAATAGAGGTCTCGTTTGGTTCATTTTACTAATTTCCAAGTAAGGTTAATATCTTAGGAAGTTAACCACTACGTAAGCTGCACTTTTCACGTTTGGTTCAACTTTAAACTTCTTGGAAAATTCTACATTTTAAAAATAATAAAATAATGTAATTGATATAAATGCCCTTTACACTGATTTTGAAAGAGAGATTGTAGAGAATAAAGGTAGAGAGATAGCATTAAATGAAGATAAAAATGTCAATTCCCCTTCAGGAAGATAACTCACTTACAGGGTAAGTGAGTTATCTTTCCCTATGTGAATGAAGTTATCTCACTTCCTTCAACTTTTTCTTTAATTTCCCCTAAACCAAACAAGACCAAAAAGTAGGCGAGAATTTTTTTTTTTTGAAAACAAAAAATTTATTTAAAAATAGAAAGTATGCAAAGTATGCCGCATGACTTCCTGTCGTTAGAGCTCCTCACAGAAGATATAATAGTACTTGTGCCTCATGTCTCCTGCTCCTCAAGAACTTTTTTTTTTTGCTCTCTGGATTTGAGTAATTCCCATCTGCCACCACATCACATCACATCACATCACATCACAAGGACTTGCAATAAATTCATTCGATTTGGTTGTAATTTCGTGTTGTTAGGATCGGACTAAGGCTTCCAGGAGGGAGGGCTGGTATTCTAGTGGCGTGTTAAGGATTGGGTTGGGACTCTCTCTCTCTCTTGAGATTATTCTCCAATATCTCTCCCATGGAGATCCACGACTACTCTCTCTCTCTCAGTCTCAGGTATATACTATATTCTCTCCATTAATAATATCTAATTTCCCCCTTTTTGGGATTTCCATTGTTTTTGAATTTCACGATGGTTTGCTTTGTTCACTTTTAGTTTGGGGATTTGGTTTCAAGTGCTTGCTACTTCTTACAGTTAGAACTTAGATGATTAGTTTGATTGTTATTGATTAGTTAGATTATCACTTAAATGCCATCTTTCTTTTCACATTTTTTAGGGTTTTGGTTTGTGATTTTTTGGATTGTTGTCAATATATCAACTTTCTGTTATAGATATAAAATCGCATTTTGTATTTTAGTTGCTCATGATTGAATAATTTGTAAAGTATTCTTTAGACATGCTTAAAGTAGGATGTCACAAGCATTCATGTATTTGTTCAAGTAAAATGAGGGTTAGGCATAGCCTCAGTCCCAAATTTATTGGGGTCACCTACATGCCTACATGAATCAGACTCTTTCATTGTGCTCAATTTAGTGCAATTGATGGTGAGTTTTCCAAAACATTTAAGCCCCTCCTAATTAATGCGTCCCAAGTTAATTTCATTTACCCCTACCTAATCGAATTTCTTCAGTTTCTAATGAGTCAAGTTTTTTAGTTAGGCCATCTTTGAAGGTGTTTAAACCATTGCAACCGCCCTTCCTCAATTTGACGATTTTCTGCATATAAAAGATATTAATCCAATGATACAAATGAAGATGAAATGAATTTCAATTGTATTTTAAATTTTATATCAAGTTTATGAAATTCTGTGAAAGTGTTTAAGTTATGAGAATATAACACATCTAGTTAACTGACTCATATGGAGAAATTGAATTACTAGATTGTTATAAATTAATATAGGATGAAATGTCTAATTTATCAATGCGAAATAAAATCATAACTACTCTTTCTTATTTAATAGCATATGCTAAAACATCTAAACAATCCTTCTCTAGACATCAATATGACACCAAATCAAATTTATTGTTAATTTTTTTATGCTTCTTTTTAATAATTTTGCATGTTTTCACATTATTTGTTATTCTATATATATAAATGAATTTTGAGGGGGAAAAAAAGTCAAAAGAAAATTTTATTATGTAATCTCTA
Source organism: Stephania japonica (assembly GCA_039657345.1). Taxonomy (NCBI): domain Eukaryota; kingdom Viridiplantae; phylum Streptophyta; class Magnoliopsida; order Ranunculales; family Menispermaceae; genus Stephania; species Stephania japonica. Next base: position 15,065,193 of record CM077560.1, on the reverse strand, counting down.
ACCAAAATGGAGTCAAGAATAATATTATCCTATTTCTCCGTAGAAAAAAAAGAGAATATATAACTTAAAAATAATATATTTTAAAGTACCCGTTTTTAAATTGTTTCCTATAATTTAAACATTTGTCATTGTGTTACAATTATATTTTTTAGGGATGTTATGATTGCAATTAGTACTAAAGAAATAATTTATTAAGAGAAAATACATGATTTTACAATTTTATCATGTTTAATCGGATTTTCTTAATGATTTTTTTCTTATGTTTTGGGAATGGTAATGCAACGGATGTATATTGATGTATTTGAGATTGGGCACCTTGTAGATGTATTTTGTTATGTGTCAAATACTAATTGGTGTGTCTAAGTAGGATAATTTTTTTATTTTTTTTATTTTTTATTTTTTACTTAAAGTAGGATTAAACTATTAGTTGATCTGTTATTTAAACTTGTAATGGGTTGTAATTGCAAATATATTAGCGGAGAATATACTACTCAATAAAATAATATTTGTCTTCAAACAAAAATATTTTAAAGTAAGTTAACCTATGATTTATACTCCTAGTCCTAGTCGGTTGTAATTACAAATATATTACAACTACTTATTTTCTTTCAATAAAATCGAGAAAATAGAAAAATAGCTACAAAAAAAAGACAATATGCCACTTACAAATATATGGTCGCTATTTATTTTGAATTTTTTCGGTAAAATCGAGATATATGAAAGAGGCGCCATACAAAAGGCCTAAAGCCAAAAAATATGCCACGTGAATAGCCCTGAAAAGGTCAAAAAATATCCGTAAAAAAGGCTAAAATGCCGAAAGACAAAAATACCTAAAAACAAAAAAACAACTCCAAAAATAAAATACCCGAAAAATTGGCAAAAAAAGAGAGAAAAATATAAAAATAAAAAGTGACATAAAAAATGACACATGTATGCCACGTCACCACCATAAAGCTCCTCACGAAAGATCTTCCTTTAAAGCCATAAGCGTATTCGAGTGTAAATAAAAAGGGTTGAGGATCAAAAATAATAGGCCAAATTTGTTAAAATATTCTAACCTTTTACAATTTTTGTTGTTATATTCTAACATTTTGAAATTTGTTATTATATTATAACCTTTCTAGATTATTAAATTTGTATCTTAAACCACTTTTGAACTTCAAATTTGATGATGTGACATTTCGAATAATGAGTTTAAATTATAAAATTAATAATCATTTTGATGACTATGAGTGATAGGGCATCTCCAGTTGGGATGCCATGTATGACATGCGCCATCCCACGTGGAATTTTTTTTTTTAAAATTTATAGTTTAATTTATTGTTTAATTATTTATTAGATAAGTAAATAATAATCATTTTGTAGAGCAATATATTTAAAATATGATTCAATTTTAAGAGAATGATTAAAATAATAATAAAGTAAGATAATGTAAGAGATAGTGTTATGGGTTGGAATTGTTTTAAAATTTAGTATATACACTAAAATGGTGCAAAAGTTGTACCATTTTCATGGAAATGGTCTAAGTGACTTTTTAAATTTATTAAAAATTAAATTTTAAATTAAAAATTGACCTGAGATACAAATTACAAAAAATGTGAAAGGTTTGGATATTTTAACAAGTGGTTACTATTTTTCGTTTAATTGATCGGATGTGCTTGAGCCTGGCAAAAAAAAAGACAAGTTTAAAAGGATGTACGCACCGAGTCACCCAAACATGCATTTCCCCAAATTTTCTCTCCTCCCCACGAAACTCGAATAAGGGTCTGTCCGTGTTCGCGACATCGAAAGACCAGTAAGTGCTCTATTCGTCTTCTTTAATCTTGAAACAATTAGAGAATAGGAAAATAATTTGTTGTTCTAATTCTCCTGTGATTAGGTTTGAATTGATAAGGGTCATTCTGTTTTTGATGGCAAAGTCCCGGCCATCTGAGAGATTTTCTATGGATTTTGTAATGGTGTAATTCCCATCTGCCACCACATCACATCACATCACATCAAAGGACTCGTAATAAATTCATTCGATTTGGTTGTAATTTCGCGTTGTTGGGATCGGACTAGGGCTTCCAGGAGGGAGGGCTGGTGTTCCAGTGGCGTGTTAAGGATTGGGTTGGGACTCTCCCTCTCTCTCTCTCTCTTGAGATTATTCTCCAATATCTCTCCCATGGAGATCCACAACTGCTCACTCTCTCAGTCTCAGGTATATACTATATTCTCTCCATTAATAATATCTGATTTACCCCCTTTTTTGGGATTTCCATTGTTTTTGAATTTCACGATGGCTTGCTTTGTTCACTTTTAGTTTGGGGATTTGGGTTTCAAGTGCTTGCTACTTCTTACAGTTAGAACTTAGATGATTAGTTTGATTAAAAGTGGGCTGAAGATTTTTTTTTTTTTTGGGTAGAAGACCTTTGAAGATTCTTATTGGGATAATATGGTAAATTTGACTCTTTGATTTCAATGATGTTGAAGGCATGATCGAAAGGCATAATTAATTTTAATCCGTATTAGAAAACCATGGGATAATTAATTTTATACTTGACATCTCCTACATGACATGCTTGATGGATGTTATTGGTCTTTTAATTTGGCACTATATATGGTCTCAATTTTTGTGCTTCTTTTTCAATCATTGAAGATCTTCATTAGTGATGCAACAAGTTTAAAGGTGTTAATCTTCTCGAGAACCTTAGATGACTTTTGAAGATTCTCACTCGAAATTGGACTTCTACTGATTGATTTGGATTTTCCCTTTCTAAAGATAGATTTCTTTGTATACCAAAAAAAGATAGGTTTCTTTCCTTTTCTTTTTTTTTGCTTGATTTGTAAAATTATTAATTGCTATTTTTCCCCTTTTATGTTGAAGAGTGTCATTTTACCTTGACTAAACAAGCTATTATGGAAATAAACTTGAGAGTACACTATAACAACAAAAACGTTAGGAAAGTAAAAACTAGTCATCGTAGGGAGGAGGGTCGGTTGGATCGTACGCTTTTAACTGAGGAGGATAAAGAAACAAAGCAGGCATGTTGAAAACAATTGTAAAAACCATCTTTTGTTTTTTTTTTTTTTCCTTCTATGATCGCTTAAATGCCATCTTTCTTTTCACATTTTTTAGGGTTTTGGTTTGTGATTTTTTGGATTGTTGTCAATATATCAACTTTCTGTTATAGTTATAAAATCGCATTTTGTATTTTAGTTGCTCATGATTGAATAATTTGTAAAGTATTCTTTAGACATGCTTAAAGTAGGATGTCAAGCATTCATGTATTTGTTCAAGTAAAATGAGGGTTTTCTTTAGGCATAGCCTCAATTTATTGGGGTCGCCTACATGCCTACATGAATCAAACTCTTCCATTGATGGTGAGCTTTCCAAACCATTTAAGTCCCTCCTAATTAATGCGTCCAAGTTAACTTCGTTCTACCCCTACCTAGTCGAATTTCTTCAGTTTCTAATGAGTCAAGTTTTTTAGTTAGGCTGTTTTTGAAGGTGTTTAAACCACTGCAACTGCCCTTCCCTAATCTGACGGTTTTTTGTATATAAAAGATATTAATCCAATGATACAAATGAAGATGAAACGAATTTCAATTGTATTTTAAATTTTATATCAAGTTTATGAAATTCTGTGGAAGTGTTTAAGTTATAAGAATATATACACATCTAATTAACTGACTCATAAGGAGAAATTGAATTACTAGATTGTTATAAATTAATATAGGATGAAATGTCTAATTTATCAATGCGAAATAAAATCTTAACTACTCTTCCTTATTTAATAGCATATGCTAAAACATCTAAACAATCCTTCTCTAGACGTACATCAATATGACACCAAATCAAATTTATTGTTAATTTTTTTTATGCCTCTTTTTAATGATTTTGCATGTTTTCACATTATTTGTTATTCTATATATATAAATGAATTTTGAGGGGAAAAGAAAAGTGAAAAGAAAATTTTATTATGTAATCTCTAACCAAATTGGAGTCAAGAATAATATTATCCTATTTCTCCTAGAAAAAAAAAGAGAATATATAACTTAAAAATAATATATTTTAAAGTACCCGTTTTAAAATTGTTTCCTATAATTTAAACATTTGTCATTGTGTTACAATTATATTTTTTAGGGATGTTATGATTGTAATTAGTATTAAAGAAATAATTTATTAAGAGAAAATACATGATTTTACAATTTTATCATGTTTAATCGGATTTTCTGAATGATTTTTTTCTTATGTTTTGAGAATGGTAATGCAACGGATGTATATTGATGTATTTGAGATTGGGCACCTTGTAGATGTATTTTGTTACGTGTCAAATGCTAATTGGTGTGTCTAAGTAGGATAATTTTTTATTTTTTATTTTTTACTTAAAGTAGGATTAAACTATTAGTTGATCTGTTATTTAGACTTGTAATGGGTTGTAATTGCAAATATATTAGCGGAGAATATACTACTCAATAAAATAATATTTGTCTTCAAACAAAAATATTTTAAAGTACCCTATTTTTTAGTTAACCTATGATTTATACTCCTAGTCCTAGTCGGTTGTAATTACAAATATATTACAGCTATTTATTTTCTTTCAATAAAATCGAGAAAATAGAAAAATAGCTACAAAAAAAAAAGACAATATGCCACTTACAAATATAGGGGTCGCTATTTATTTTGAATTTTTTCGGTAAAATCGAGATATATGAAAGAGACGTCATACAAAAGGCCAAAAGCCAAAAAATATGCCACGTGAATAGCCCCCAAAAGGCCAAAAAATATCCGTAAAAAAGGCTAAAATGCCGAAAGACAAAAATACCTAAAAACAAAAAAACAACTCCGAAAATAAAATACCCGAAAAATTGGCAAAAAAGCGAGAAAATATGAAAATAAAAATAACCTAAAAAGTGACACATGTATGCCACGACACCACCATAATCCTTTAAAGCCTTAAGCGTATTCGAGTGTAAATAAAAAGGGTTGAGGACCAAAAACAATAGGCCAAATTTGTTAAAATATTCTAACCTTTTACAATTTTTGTTGTTATATCCTAACATTTTGAAATTTGTTATTATATCCTAACCTTTCTAGATTATTAAATTTGTATCCTAAACCACTTTTGAACTTCAAATTTGATTATGTGGCACTTCGAATAATGAGTTTAAATTATAAAATTAATAATCATTTTGATGACTATGAGTGATTAAGTGACTCTTTAAATTTATATTAAGGTGTCACCTCATCAAATTTTAAGTTAAAATTGACTTGGGATACAAATCAAACAATTTAGAAAGGTTAGGATATAATAACAAAAAATGTGAAAGGTTAGGATATTTTAACCAATTAAGCCAAAATAATAAATAATACGAAATTCCTTCCTCGAGTCCAAAAATTTCTTGGAAAACTCTTATAACAACAGTTTAATAATTTTATCAATATTCTAATTTTGTGAAGGCAATTGATAATGCGCTGTAATAATTTTTGTTTTAACGGGCTTTCGGGAGCGCGAAAAGGAAAAAAGAAAGAAAACCCTTTTGTTCCTCAGTTGCCCCTCATGGTGAATCCTCGATCTTTCAATGAGATTCAACTAGCTAGGTTTGTTTCTTTCTTTTCTAATATAATAATCTTATATTTTTTCTGACTTTGACAGGGTGATTCAGTAGAAGAGTTCGAAGCGCTGTTTGATTACAGTAGAGTGCAGCCTAAGTTCATCTTAATCGATGGTGCGTTCTATTCTTTCATCTTTTTTGATTCTTAAATAGTAGTGGGGAATTGTGTAAAATAGGGTTTGCTTTGTTAGCAGATGACAATTCAGATTCGGAAAAGGGCTCCCAAGTTGTCGCCGAAGCAGTTGAAGACAGGGAAACTGGAGGTGAGATTTTTTATTTTTTGTTTTATTATTTTTTATGTTCCTCGAGTTGAGTTTGAATGTTGTATTGTATTTTGGTTTTTTTTTTTTTTCAATTGGGGATGCATGGTTAGAGTTGCCAAGTTGTTAATGCCATGGATTGTGATGGTGGGGAGGAGGAGGAGGACTGGCTGAAGCCTCCACCAAAGTGTCCTGGCGTGGTTGCGCAGAAATTGGAAGTGGAGAATAATTCCACATTAAAGGAATTGAGGTGAATATTTATTTTTCATCTTTTACAATGTTGAATTTAGGTTTTAATTTTCATTTAATGGTAATAATGTAGAATCTTCATTTAGCTTTTCCTGTGTGCAAGTTTGTGTAATAAGTTGGTTTCTGATTATTTTTTTTTAAGGAAAAAAAAACTAGTATTTTGTTATCTTGATATGAATTATGAAGTGTTGAGGGGACTTATTAGTCATCTATATGTTTCTGTCTAGTATAGGGAAGGGTAATGCTTATCAATTTGGAAGGAATTTTATGAATCCTTGCTGTGTTGGATACTGATGAGCCACTGCCATCCTAATCCTTAAAACTGTAGATCTCATTGTGATTTTGTTATTGTTTCCCTTTATGAAGAAAAAAAGAAAGTGATGACTGGGAGTTGTTCTTATGTCCCTGAGAAAATTGCAATCGCACCAGCCACTTCTAAATTTTTTGACAATGAGTTAGCTGGGTTACATGTTAGATAGCTTGGTGAAGGATGCTTTCACAGTAAAGTTTTTGATTAATTGGTTAGATTCTAGAATGAAATTTTGGGACACCTGGAGATGTTGAACTGGGTTCTGTGGACCAATATGAATTCCTCATCCATTCTCAAACAAAAAAAATTGTTGGGTCCACTTTAGGTTATAAACATGCATTTTGGTAATATTTGGCTATACAGATTTTTTTTTTAATAGGTTTTTAATGTTGAGGGTTATCAACTTTAAGTGTTTAGTTTCAGCTACATTGTTTGTGGTTAATTATGGCTTCGGGTTTCTTGCCCTAAATTAGCTGTGGGATTTTCAACTTTGCTGTTCTATACTTTTTTTTTTAGGGTGACCCTAAGTTATTTGGGTTAAATTATGAGATATGTATTATTGCAAGTTTAATAACTTTTCCAAGTAGAAAGAGAGTTGTTTGCCGATGTACTTTGCATGTTACTCATTATATTATGCGTTTGATGTTTTCTGTTACGGCATGATGTAACCAGACTTGATGCTCTTTAATGTTTTCTTTTTTTCTTTTTTTTTTTTTTTTTTTTATGATAACTATGGGTGTCCAAACCTTTTTTCAGCCCCTCTTACTTTGGTTCGATTAATCCCATGGGAGTTAGTCCGGTGCCTCAACCCCATAACAAAGGAGAAACCAAGGGAATGTAACATAGCTACCAAGAATTGAACCCATGACCTCTGCCTAAATCAAAGTTAAGGTGTTGCTTCTTTGCCATTACTCCACGCTCCTTGGGGGCTGTTTAATGGTATTTTGTTGAACATGTTGAAAAATTGTCTTAAATATCATTTTAGTGTCTGAAAAGATAATTTTATGATTGTATTTTTGTGAGGGAAATCAGCCAATTAGGCAAGTTTTGTCTTATTTTTAACCTAGAAAGAACCAAAGCATAGCAAGAGTAGACACCTTGCTGTATATTCATCTCATTTGCTTAGTTTTTTGAAATGTGTTCAATGGTGTTCATAGTTAGCCTGTCATAACTCATAACAATTTAATTTGGAGTTCATGATAGTCCATTTCTTTGTAACACAACACTCATGTTATGGGGTTGCTGATGAGAAGTGTAATGTAAGGCAACAAAAACCAGGATTTAATGAATCAAATACATTAGTATCTGTGTGCAGACAAATTTCAACCGGCTTCACGATGTAATTTACTCTCTAGTTCAGCATTTTAGATTAGAAAATCAGTTTCTCTTCCATAATATGTTTTCATATTGTATATTACATGGAAATAGTTATCCTCATGGAGGAATTTTAATATTTGATTAGGGATTGTGATTTACTTTAGATGATATATCTATTGGAGTTAGAATTCTGGCCTAGAGTTGATAGTTATTTCTAGATCATTTCTGCAAATGGATGGAGAAGAGTTGTTCATATTGTTCATTGTTATTTATTATATTGAGAGTTTGAGACAAATATGTAGGGTTTAGGATTTTGTGCCAAGTCCATTAGGAAGATGATGTATGTGGTAATTTCTTTTTTTTTAAATAGCATGAAACTATTATTTGTTATGACTCCATGGGTAATTTTCACGGTGGGACTCAATTTAGTTAGGTTGTTGAAAATGATGTATGAGGTCTCCTAGATATTGTGTAACTTAAGGTTTGAAAGTTATTCTATTCTTGTGTATATTATTCACCATTTGATGTCTTCAGATTGAAGAGGCAGGAGTTGGAACAATTTGCTAAATCGGCTCAAGTTTTATTGCGAACAGTAGAAGAGTCGACCCAGAAAGTAGCTACAAGTGTAGTGCAGTCTGCCTCGGAGCTTGAAGCTATGAAAACATCAAAGCCTTCAAGGAAAGAGAGAAGATAGTTATTTCTTTCCAGGATAAGGACGTACTAAAGCAATTCCGTGTTTTTGTGGTACTTTGCATATAGATGCTACAAACTTGCCTTCCATTCATTAGTGTTTTGCATTTGTTATTCCTTCTAGTGTATGTACGTGTTGTCTATTGAAGAATCATTCTATTGTTTTTCTCCCTTTTTTGTAGGATGAGAAATTCTCAAGAGTCTTTAAAGTGTATGCTGAGAGAGTTAAGGTTGACTTGGGGAACTTAGTCTTTAGTTTTGATGGAGATAAAGTTAGTCCAACAGCAACACCTGGTGATCTTGGTATGGAGGACGATGACATTATTGAAGTGCACATTAAGTCAAGTTGATCCACGGAAAAATCATAATATTTTTGCTTCCTTTTCCCCTCTTTTTTTGTTGCTTAATTTCTTGTAAAGCAGTTAACTGAAAATGCAACTCACACTCATCAGGTCTGTGATATAGTCATGCCTAACTTTTCTTTTTGGAAGTAAAATCTGATGTCTTTTTAAATGATAAAGTCTGCTGCTTATGCTAATTTCACTCTTTTGTATCGCTGCCTAATTGGGTAGCTAGGCCTCATTTGGCACTTATTTTTATTTATTTTTTGTTCGATGAGGAAAAGTATGCACCATTTTAAAGTTTAAGGTTTTTTTTTATTTATTTTTTATTATTTGTGTGACTTCAGTGGGAGTCGAACTACCATCTCACTAGAGATGCTTTGACTTTTGGGTTGTCTTTCTTCATTGAAAGTTTGGATGTAGTGTAATTCATTATTGTTCTTGTGGTGTGTGTGTAGTGCAAGTGTGTGTTAAGAGAATAGTCAATGAATGTCAATGTTCTAATTTTAACTTCAAGACAATTGGCTGTTCTTTTTTGAAAAATTATGATTAGTGAATTTTCTTATGTTGTTGTTTTCCTTTGATGGTTCGTAATCTGTTCTAATAGAAGAATAGAATATACATGTAAATAGGTATACATACAAAATCATTACATTACTAAAAAAACGTAAAAATCAATAAAATAATGTATATAAGAAACACAAATATATGGCTCCACTTCAACTCACGACCACCCATAACCTTGCTTTTTGGCAAATGATGCATTTATCATCTTACTAGAAATGTTTTGACTATATGCTAGCTCCTCTTCTTCTACAAAGAGTTTTGGTTGGACAAAACAAACCTAGCTAGAAGATATATTTCGGTCATGTGCTGTCGAACTTAAAATAGATGTCTTGACTAAGGTTTTGGTGATGGGTGCATTGGTTGGGACGAAGGGTTTTTTGAAGATTTTGGTAAAAAAGTCGGGGGTGCCCTCATAAATCGAATTTTAAATTTGTAATGCACTCAAAATTGACATCTAGATCTTGGTGTGAAAGAATTAAGGAATTTAGAGTGAATAGTTCTTTGTAAAAGCATATCGGTACAAACTCCTTATTTTCGGATCCGATTATTAAGGCATTAACACCCTGAATAGTTCTTTGTGCATATTGCTCATATAGGTGTCTGGTCTTTCAGATGATGTTCAGTTTCACTAAGAATTTGTAATTTTGATGCTTTCATAGACATTTCTGGTTTTCAATATTAAGGTTAAGGTTATCGTTTGCAGACATAAAGTTTGTTTCGGATACACTCTGAATACATATTAAGTTTGATCTCACTAAAGTTAGGAGGACTAGTTGAAAATAGGCATGTTAAGATCACATTGCATGAAATTTTCACGCTGCACATCCACATCATGATACATGTCATTCTTTTGTATGACATCGCGCCCACTGATGGGTCAAAGTTAAGATTAATGTGACGAAGGCCTCTTGATCCTATGTTGTATGATTGATGAAAGGGATTGGTTATAGATATGTTTCAGTATTTAATGACAAAACGGTTGAGCTCATTCAATTATTTGTTCGATGCATTATTATAAGGTTTCACATATATGTCCAAGTGGGAGATTGTTGGATTAAAATTCATTGATGGACTTATATGTTTATAATAATGTATTGTGAGTTGTCAATTAAGGTTAAGTGCATTAAAAGTGATCTAATTATGTTGGAACTTTAAATGTATTTGGAGGGTGTGGCCTTTTGATGTGTAGAGACATTGGGTATTATGGATTGAGTTTTCCTCTTGGTCACCTTATATATATAATGCAGTCATGGTCCCCAGGCCACACAACCGAATCTTGATTCTATTTTGCATTATGTCAGACAAATAAAGTGCTATTGAGAAACACTTATGGTTCTCAAACAGAAAGTCATGCTGGTCTAGAAGATCAGCTACACTCAATCGATCGTTCAAGCAATGAATTCAAGTAGGCTTCCGTGTTTTGGTTATTTTTACATTCTCAATAATTTAAATATGTGATCCTGGTGGTTTAATAGGATTAGAAATCCCAACACCTAATACATATAGGTGATCGACATATTAAATTATAGAACTTTGATTCCTCTAAAACCTTAATTAAGAGAATCTGTAGGCGCTTAGATACAACTCTGTACATTGTAAACAATTAATTAATGTATGCACGTATATATGACAATTACAGATATTTGGTTCAATTTTTTATTTTGTTTTTTTAACTTCAGTTTTTGCCTCAATTTTAAATACTATCGGGCATATTTCTTTGACTAATATAAATAGTTGGTTGTGTAGCCAAAAAAAAAAAAGATTTCAAATTTGTAAGTTCATGACTACGTATTATATTTTGAATGGTAGGATCAAGTATTCATTATATCTTCTTAAATGGAATAGGCATTTAATCATTATTCATATGCCAATGTTGAGATATGCAGAAACACACACTATAGGCTATAGCTAGTAGCCTTTCTTTGTCTAAATCACATGATATGTGGACTATTTGGATTATTCCAGATTTACCTTGAGTCGTGCACCGTATATGTAGGGGAAAAACTCTCAATGTTAATATTCCTATTATCAAAATTCAAACTTAAGTCACTAGGTAAGAGATGACTAACTCATTTCTAATTGTGCCAACTAACATATAGTATCTAGTAAGAATTTTTTTTTTTGTTTTCCACATGTTATTCGACTAAGCGACTAATCCAAGTTTAGGCACTGTTGGACCCATACGGGGCAGCCTTACCAACTCAGTTTTTCGTTGGACCAACGGGTTGTTGGTAGCTAGAGGCACCCAAAGCCCATCCCATATGAAGTAGCCCTCGTCTTCCTTGCTCCCTCTCTTTCCCTCTCAAACCCAAACCTTCTCTCTTCAACTCTTATACACACACACACACACACACACACACACACTACTCTCTCTCTCTCTCTGCGTGCGATCGTCACAGAAAGCCTAGAACGTCGCTCTCTCAATCGACAAGTTCAAGTTTTTCTTCACGAATTCAGTCCCAAAGACCCCCCACACCGATTTGCCCCTTAATCTGAGCTCTCAGAAAGTGGCGAATTTGGGGCGATCCGCCGAATAATGTTATTGATGCTGCGTGGTTTTCATGGATTCAGATGCGAAACCTCGTTGCGCCGGACCTTGATTTCCTCGATTTGCAGCTCTTCTCGGACTCCTCTCCTCCACATCAATGCCTCTGGAGCTTCTGCACGCATAAAGGTCTCTCCTTTACCGTCGATTGTGGTCTTTTGTTTGTCCAATTGTTTGTGTTTGATTCGGTGCGCTTTTACGACGAATGCGAAATCGGAATGCGTTGGAGACAACGGTTTGAGTGAGGAATTGATTTGTGGGATAGTTAGAGAAGGGTATTGGGATGATTGTAGGCTTGTTGGGTTGTTTGATTCGGTTTTGGCACCAATTAGGGTTTGTAGAGTGTTGGTGAAATTGAGGGAGGAGCCTAGGTTAGCTCTTGAGTTGTTCAATTGGGCCGGGAAGCAAAAGGGGTTTTGGCATTCGACTGAATCGCATTGTATTCTTGCTCACATTTTGTTTAATGGTAGAATGTATTATGATGCTCGCGAAATTTTGATAAGTCTGGTTTCTTCGAAGCGGGTCGTGCCTGGTGTGGATGTTTTTGACATGTTGTGGTTGACGAAGAGCATTTTCTCGCATCGGTATGGTGTATTCGACGCGCTGTTTGGGGTTTTGACAGATCTTGATCTGCTTGAAGAAGCAAGCGAGTGCTTTTCAAGAATGAGTAGGCTTAGGATTTTCCCAAAAACTCGTTCTTGTAATAACCTTCTTCATCGGCTTTCTAGGTCGCGTCCGAGGAATGTACCAAGGAAATTCTTTGAGGATATGGTTGCCGCTAGAGTAAAGCCATCGGTTTTTACTTACAATATAATGATAGACTTGGCATGCAAAGAAGGCGATCTTAAAACCGCAATAGGCTTGTTTCTGCAGATGAAGGATATAGGTCTAATACCAGACACTGTAACATACAATACTCTCATTGATGGGCATGGGAAATTCGAAAGATTAGAAGAGGCAGTCAAATTGTTTGAGGAAATGAAGGAGGTGGGATGCACACCTGATGTGATAACATACAATGCTTTAATTAACTGTTTCTGTAAATTCGAAAAAATGCCGAAGGCTTTGTTTTGTTTTCATGAAATGAAGAAACAAAGGGTGAAACCCAATGTTGTAACATTTAGTACTTTACTTGATGCTTTTTGCAAAGAAGGGATGATGCAGGAAGCAGCCAAGTTTTTTGAGGACATGAAACAACTTGGTCTTAGACCCAATGAATTTACATACACTTCATTGATTGATGGGAACTGTAAAATGGGTAGTCTCAACGAGGCATTAATGTTGTTGAACGAGATGTTACAAGCAGGAGTTCCCATGAACATTGTTGGTTACACTGCTTTAGTCGATGGCCTTTGTGAAGCAGGAAAGATAGAAGAAGCAGAAGAGGTGTTCAAGGAAATGCTTAAAGGCGGAGTTGCTGCCAACCAGCTTTTCTATACTTCCCTCATTCATGGATATTTTAAGGCCGGAAAGGTGGAAAAAGCCATGGACCTGATCAAAGAAATGAGGGGACATGGCATTGATCCAGATATGTCATTTTATGGGACTCTTATTTGGGGTCTCTGTAACCAAGGCAAGCTGGATGAAGCTAAGCTTTTAATTGGTAAGATTATAGCAGAAGGTACTCATGTAAATCATGTAATCTACACGGTTCTCATGCATGCTTTATTCAAGGCAGGGCATAAAGTGGAAGGCCTTAATGTGCTGAAAGAAATGCAAGACATGGGTGTTGTTCCAACAGTTGTCACTTGTGGTGCAGTGGTCGATGGTTTGTGCAAATCTGGGGCAATTGAAGAAGCATCCACTTATTTCAATTGGATGAAAGATATGGATTTAGAAACTAACTTGCTTGTTTACACTGCTCTAATTGATGGCCTTTGTAAAAATAATTGCTTAGGAGAAGCTGAGAAGCTGTTTGATCAAATGGTAAAGGAGGATTTGGCTCCAGATGAAGTTGCTTACACTTCTATGATAGATGGGAACTTGAGACATGGAAATATTGAAAGAGCATTTGAATTGAGGAATGAAATGATTAATAATGGTATCAAACTTGGCCTAAAAACATATGCATCATTTATATGGTGGTTTTGTCAGTTTAATCAAGTTGAACAAGCTCGAGTTTTTCTCAACGAGATGAATGAAAGGGCGTACTTCCTGATGAAGCCATATATAATTGCTTAATAAGGAAGTATCATGAGCTGGGAAACATGAATGAAGCAATTGCAGTAAAGAAAGAAATGATAGAAAGTGGTCTATCCAATGGCATCAGTGACCGTGTTGTTACCAATGAACAGATGTAAATTTGAAAAGCTATTGTTGTGCTTATTCATTTCTCACATGGGCGATACATGGGAATATTTAAATACAAAAAGTCACATGAACTTTTGCAGGCACACGAGAGCCCGTGATAATATCTGTTCTTCTGTATTGCAGACATTTATTGTTTGATGGTGGTTTGTGGCTTTTGCTGACCTTTTCCAGAGGTGCCATAGTTTTTCATGGTTATCTCCAAATGCGAGGTTGGCTCTTGCTCTCAAAATTTTTTTTTTTCATTCATTTGGTGAAGGATTGTCTTATAGTATGTTTTATTTTGGAAACCCGTACATTTCAATACTGTTTTGAAAGTTTGTTCCATATTCTTAAACTTTATGCATTTCTGTCTTCTCCAGATTCTCCTGAAAAGATACTTTTGCAGTGGAGGAGTCTCATCATCTTATTTTCATTCAGAGACATGATACAATCTAATGAGGAGAATGTTGCACTCAAGAAGTCCGACCGGAATTGACTAAAATCAAAACAGACAGAATAGAGAATTGCAGTTACTCTTGAGGTTCAACGAAATGTATTTTTCGATAGTTCACTTGTTTACTCAGTAAGGTATGAATCGATGTAGTTCATATTTTCTTTCGAGTTTGGTGATGGTGTATAGATCCTTCTGCAGCCTATAATGAATGTTTAGAGGGATATATATTTGCTTTTCTGAACATCTTTTAATATGTTCTTAAGAAAGGCAAGCAGATGTATCATTAACTTATCATACAATGAGAGTGCATTCTTGTACAACAGCATCTTTTAGGAATATGGAGACAGCACTGTATATAGAAAAAGAATGACTTTATTAATCTATGAAGAACAAAGTTGCTTCATATTGAATCCGGAGAAGTATTTGAGAGATGTGAGAAACTTCTCTTCTGGAGACAAGGCTTGTATTGCAGGAAACTTGATGGTGTAAAAAGGAGTGTTAGAAACTTCATGTGTGGATCTAAAGGTGAGGGGAGTAAAGGGGTCTTTTGCTGGTTAACCAAGGAGCACCTGGTGATATTTGCTTAATTCAAGCAATGTGCTTGTCTCTTTGATACAGTTTTGTAGAATATGAAGTCTTGGAATTTTGTGTGTTGTCTACTCAGCCACTGAATAGTAAATAGAGCTCTGGGTGCGCAGTTGAGTCTTGCAATTTTCCTTAACCAAGAAAATGGGCTCCTTTATGATGGAGGATTTTGAATTCATGCTCGGAAATTCTGAACGGGACTTCTATTTTAAATATCTTTGAAGAAATGAATATGGGCAACATTTGCAGATTAATTTGTTGCAGAGAGCGGCTAATGAGATCTGATCTCTGGAATTACTGTAGTGTGTAAGAATGTTAGTCATGTTCGTAGCAGTTGTTAAGAATTATGGAATTGGAATCATGACTATGGCTGTGATTCGTTTTGCTGCATGAACAGAGTAGTCTGAGGAAGGGATCACTGGATCTTTCCATGCACAATTACCATGACATTGAGAAGTCAGTCAGGAAATTATTCCTTCTAATCATTCCAAATTTCCTATCCATCATTAAGTGCTCTATATTCTGAATTGGGTTAAGCTTCTACCTATGTCCCCAAAACCTGTTGATTTCTTGTTTTTGGAGCACAATTCATCATGAAGAGAAGTTGTTTCATCATAAACTTGGTGTATTGAAGCCAGGTTAGTTTCTCTATAATCTATGTTGTATTTTCCTCAAACCTTCCTGGCTTCAATTTTTATAATATGGCCTTCAAAGGTTTTAATGAGCTTATGATTTTATTTTTTGGTGTGAAGGAGTCAATATGAAGCTTGGCTTCATTTATCAGCTTGATGGATGTCGCGGTGCACAGAAATGACTTGAAATTTATTGCTGCTAGTACTGCTGATTAGTTCATTAAGTTGCCTCAGTAAAGCTTAAATGGCTTCTTGTTGTGGCTTAGTGTTGGAAGGAAAGCTCTAAACTAGATAGATTCGTTCGAGGATATCATTGAGAAACTCTAGATCTCACAAGTTCCGCCAAGAAAAATATTGGAAGGATGACCTCTGAGATTTCTTCATTCTTTTTGAAAATTCTTTTTGTTGTAAAATAAACACAGGTTACATTTCCTCATAAATACATGCTATGTTTAGTCAAGGTAAATTGTGATTTCATTTCATTTTAGCTTCTCATCTTTCATATTGCCATGTATAGATGACCAAGCATTTCACTGAGTTAATTTTGATTCTTTGATTATACCCATTTCTTGCATATCTGTCAGGTTCATCTTTTCTTTTTAGAGCTTGTCAGGTAAATCTTTGTATGTATCCTTCACCCCTTCTATTTTAGGATGTTAAGATGTATACACTATTTAGTTAACATTGGAAAATCTTGTTTTTCAGATCTTCAACAATTATATGCATTTAAAAATGCTTTTATTTGCAGTATAAATGTATGTCCTGTGAAATATTAACTTGTCATTATAGAGTTTTGAAATCACTAATTCCTTGTCTTGTCGAAATATGTGGCATAAGAAGATGTTGGCATTCTCACTACCTTGTCTAGTGAAACAGTCTAGGTCTCAAGTCGCAAGAATGCATGATTTGAAAGTTTCTTTGGTAAGATAGATCTCGGTTATAATAATTGTAATAGGAGTAATGACTTATGACTAATGAGACCTTCTTCATTCAGCTGTAACAGCATAGGGCCTTTGCGTTGCAAGGGTAATGGTAATGCAGCAAATGATATGCTTTATTGTTTTCAGCTCTGTAGTCTTTTCATAACTCTCTTCAAATTTGGCTTTTGTGGCCTAACTTATCTGCACAGATCTTGGCGTTGTTGCACACTGCTGATGCTGAGCTACTAATAAAATTCCTGGATCTGTTCTGTTGGCACTTGACTACAGTTATGCTATCCCTTAAGGAGTGATCACTTGTCCTATGTTTTAGGAACTTACAGACTTTAACAAAAGGTTTGCATATGGCATTATTCTTTTGATAATGTATATTGTTGATCATTGGTTGTCTCCATTTAATATGTTAATTCTGTTAAACTTTGTCTCTGACTTGAGACTTCTATATTAGTAATCATGATCCCCCTATGATGGTTTTGAGGCTGTAGGCCATTAGCCTTTGCACCATCTTTCTTACCACATCTCAGCTTTCATTGACTTGTTTCTTCTCTCAATGGTGTTGGAAGATGCATGTATCCTACATCTGTGGCTACCATGTGTAAGCAGTCATCTCAGAGCTTTTGATTTGATTTTCGGTTTGAAATGTTTTAATTCTCAAAATTTGAAACCGATTCATGTTACTTGAAATTGAAATGGCTGATAATCCTATATATATTGATTTTTTATTGAATCTCAAGGGAGGGAAGGAAGAAGACTTAATGTCCCATATTATGAGTTCTTTTTTTTTTTTTGACTAGTAACTCCAACATGAGTTGAACTTGGGAGTCTGCGACCTCCCTCCAACCTTGCCTTTTAGGCTTTTAGTAAGTGATGCTTTATCTATCTCACAGAGATGCTTTGGCATTATGAGTTATTTCCATTTGACGTTATAAATTATAATTGTTATTCACCTGTTACCTTGATGTCTACCAAAGCTCCATTAGTGTTCTGGTTCATTACCGTCTTCTTGGAGGTCTGTCGGACGGGCCGCAACAATAGATCTTGTTATCCTTCCTGCATTCTGCTTGTTTTCTCAACAATGAATCTTGGAGATGATGAAGCAGAGCTGCAAAATTATTAGAGATGTGTTTTGTGCGGATCACATGAAAGGCTGCTTGCCTTGGCAGACGAAGCACTAAAGTTTTTACTAAGTTATCAGAGATGTGTGCACTGCGGATCGTTAGTCTTTAACTGTTCAAAAGAACGTCTATTTGTCATGATTTGGCTTTAAATTGCAACTGCAACATTGAAACAATATAACAACCAATGATTATTTTCTAGTGAACATCTAGTAATCCATTGACAAAAAAAAAAAAAAAAAAAAAAAAACATCTAGTACACAACAGTACACAAACGTGGCTAGAACCATACTGACAAACATGATTGACAACAAGGTAAGAAATAAAACTTTCAACGAGGGAAGACAATTAAACACCTATTAACTAAAAAATATATTCAACATCTTATGAATCTGATAACCACTATAACGACTTCGTTTGGTTTAACTTATATTTTTTTAACTTATGCTTTAATGATGTAGATAAATATTTATGAAAAGTAAAAAAATATGTAGGGAGATGTTTTTGAGAATCACACTTATTGTAGTAGTTTTGATTGCCACATCAATGGCACGTCAGCAAATTGCAAAAAACATAAAATGTAACAAAACGGTACAAAAACTACTTATTGAGTGTCACATCAGCAATAAGTAAGAGCATAAGCTAAACCAAACGGGGCCGTTATGACTATAGTGCATATCAAGATGAAAAAGAGTAACCTTGGAAAAAAATATAATTTATAAATTCAAAACAAAATATATAATTTACTCCAAACTTTCAAAGTAAACAAGCTAAAAAGTAAAAAAAAAAAAAAAAAAAAAGAAATCAAGTACACTTTTCAACTTTCTTTTTTTCATTTCTTTTTTGATACTGACGTATTGCATTGTCTAAGATTACTCATAACATTTCATAAAACATCACTCCATCCTAAAAAAAAAAAAATATGTCGAAGGAAGTTATAAAACTCAAACCTGTAATTTCTTGGAGTTCCAAATGAACAAGTTAGTCGGATTAATTATTGAACTAAGGCAATAGTTGCTACGTGATTATAACATTAATTGGTACATTTTGAAAGGACTCACTTTGGGGCGCACACTGGCATTGACACGCACTTTGTCTTTTAGTTCATTTATGGTGTTTTGTTAAAATAATGAGCTGCATGCTTTTTGATGGAAAAAGTGTTAAACTATGCAGCGAGATCTGATTGCACACATCTCAACGTGGAATCTCAACATAATCATGAGAAGCCCTATTTGCTATGAAAACTCAACTACTGAATTTGTTCGCGCCAAAACACCGAAGCCCCCCAAAATCGTGTAGTCTTCTCGGCAGCGAAAATGGCGAGCTCAGGCTTCCGCGAGCCTCAGTTTTCAGAGGTACGCGAATCTCCTTTTTGTTCAGCTAATGCGATCACTTTATTTCCATTGCGCCGTGAATTGATTCTTCTAGGGCTAAAAAAAATGTTCTCATAAAAGTCATGATTGATTCTTAGGGTTTTTTAGTGGATGTTATCTTGCACGCCTTTTTTGATTTATACTTGAATATTTGTTCTATCAGGACATGGCATGGCTTCCGCCATGGCTGCTGCCACACCGAGAACTCATTCCCGACGATGGCGGTATCGATGTTGGGACGGCGTCTCAGCAAGCATGTAAGGTATGCACTTATGAGTTAACTTGGAGAGTCTGCGGGGATTCTTTGTGAACTGTGTCATATGCAATGTGGTGTTAGTGCTGTAGAACATAGGAAGTACCTATATGACATTATGGATGTAAGTAAATCGTATGCGAAGTTTCTGCTGTGACGGTGTTTTTTTGGTCTATTACAAATGATCATGGGCAAGTTGGTATTCAGCTAGTAAACATTTCATAATTGATGCCATTGTCATAGTCAATGCATGCCATGTGGGTTATGGGCAAATAAAAAAATGGGATCCATTGAAATGCTTGTATAGAATGATTTTACTGGAGTTCCGCCTTCCTCATTACCTTCATGGGCTGGAATTACACAGGAATCACACATGGGTCTTGTTTAGAGAAATAATTTGGCGGGTCTAAGTAACAGGGAGTTTTTTTCCTCTTAAAGTTACTAACTTACTATCCATTTATTGCACTAATTCGAGCTCAATGGAAGAGTTTGATCCATGTAGCCGACCCCAACTAATTTGGGATTGAGGCTATGTTACTAACTTACTATGGACCATGTTGTCCTGCAGCAAGTATCCCATTTATATTACTTACACGGATCACTATATCTCCCACCTTATGCATCTGGGTGGTCCCTTCCTTCATTATTTCCTTGAGTTGTCCAAACGTATACTATTTTTCTGTTATGACGTTTGAAATATCATGTGTTTTGCTTATTTTGTATGGTCCTGGAATTGTCTTGAGGGTTTTAGTAATTAAGTATTTAGTGAGGATTTGGTATTCTTGAAGGAAATGCATGCCAATTCGGAGAAAGATGCAGTTCTGATATCAAGTGAAGAGGTTAGATACAAAAGCTGTCATTTGTTTTTATCAGGAGATGATGGTTCACCAGTTGGAACAATCGAGTCTCTTGGAAATGTAAGTGCCTCTCTGTATGGTTCTGACATCTAACTAAATAAATTTAATTTCTTACTCATTTGGAAAGCTCAAATAGATAGGTTTATTAATATGTCATTGTTGCATGTAACTCCTACATGCAGTTATTTTATATGTGCTTTTGGATTTCAAGACTGATTAATGGGTGGACACAGCTTCCGTTGCATGTAGGCGAGAATCTTACATCCCCAATAGGATACTAATTGTGCTATGTGTACCCCAACATCCTATCAGGGCACTCCGGGACTTTTACCAAAATGCCCTTTCGTTTGAAGCATGAGCACCCCACCACCAAATCGAACAAAACCCTTCCTCTCTCCCTCCCTTCACGCCATAAAGGCCTTAATATAGCAAATCTCCTCATTTTCTTGCTCTGTTAAGGTATAATTGTTGTTTTTAAGGTCGGGTGAGTGTTTAACTTCAATCCCGTAGTGTTCGGCCACACAGGGTCATGATCTGTCTTTTGGTCTCGGACGTTCATTGCCGATACCATTGTGTAAGTGTCGGCTAATAATATCAACCGACACCTAAGTGAGAAGGACCTCAAGACTATGCGGTTGTGTATCATTGAGACTACTGGTTTGGTCTTGGTGACCTATTACCGAGACATTAATCTATGTCTCGGTTACTTCCAACCGAGTGTAATAAAAAGCTATGTTTGGGATTAGACTTGGTCGGTAGTAAACGATACCTTTTGGTAGTTATCGGTTATAGGTTACCGAGACACTAAAACATGTCTCGGTCCTTGGACTGATAAATTCGTGTCCGTGGTTCACCTTCAAAAATGGGAAAAAAAGCCACAAAAAACCATGAAAACTAACCTTGTCGTGTGGGACGTTCGCCTCCCACTCATTTTCTTCAACCATTAGACCTTAAAAACGCTTAAAACTCGTTGAATCTCCGGCCTGCGACGGATCGACAAATGCGATCGACAAAGTTGGCACGTACTGTTTGATCGACAAATATGATGTTCGACCGGCGAAGAATCGACTTAACTTGGTTGAAAAATTGGGTTTTCGAGAGTGGGGTGCCTTGAGAGGGCATTTGAATGGGCATGTGAATCGTTGGGTTGGGAGAGCATTTTTGTCATTTGGGTATAAAACCAGTTTCAATTAAAAATGGCGGTGTGCCCTGAGAGGATGTCGGGGTGCAGTCTGCACATTGTGTGACTATATATATATATATCTATCAACTATATAAAATATGAATCTTCAATTTTTGATTGGTAAGCAAAAAGTCTTTTTTGCCATTGTTTTTGTGTTATTTTACACACATCTCCAAATCACATTTTTTTGCCCTTTTTTGCACTCATATACATCAATGTACGTGAATTGTATCACCCCAATTCTCTCTCTCTCTCTATTTGTCTCCTTTGCATCTTCAATTCATAAATTGTTTTGTTATGTCTCATTTCTTTGATTTGTGCACTATGCGATTTACATTATAAATTGCATACTTGTAACCTTACATAGTTCACACACACACACACAAAAAAAAAAAAACACAATCCTATTTTAATTAAAATTAATTCCCCTATCCTATTTTAATTAAAATTAATTGGAGAATGCTAAGGTCACCCACTATGAGCATTCACTACGAGAACGCATATTGATTTTTTTTTTTTTTTTTAATTTTGTTACTATTTTGTCCACACCTCCACCCACCACCTCCTTTCTCTCTACATACACCATCACCCTCCTCGACTACAAAATTATAAAAAAATAAAAATAAAATAAATGTATGTGCTCGTAGTGAGTTCCCGTAGTGGGTCACCTTAGCATTCTTCAAATTAATTATTCTATTCAAAAATTTGTGTTACTGTTTAATATTACTAATATAAGAACTATTAATGTATAATTATATTTCCGCGAGGGTTGCGAGCTCGTTGGTGTGTAACACCTAATGGAATTAGTGTATATATAATACATTGGAGATGCTCTAAGAGGAAATAACAATAATAGCAAAGATTGGATATATATATATATACAATGTAGATTGCACCCACAGAAAAGATATGATGTTGCATTTTAGACACCTTCTACCACAATGTCTACAAGTAGATGGTGGGGTAGACATTCTTTTCACCACATTAGCTTTATCTTGTAGGTGAGTGTCGTTGCATTGGAGAAGCATTTTTGTGTTCCAAAATCCAATGTTCATCTATCCTACGCGGCACACACTCTCCTCAGTTCATAGTTGCATTGGAGATGCTCCATTGTTATGTGTTGTTTAGACTTGCATGTAACTTTCACATTTGATCAACATAAAGAAGCACCATTTCTCACAAAAGCTTTTGTGTTTGAGGAAGCACTGTGGTGACTATCCTTAACATCTTTAATACACTAACAAGCTGTATGGCTTGTTTTGTTTTGCATGCCTCGGGGAACAAGTAGCAATTCCCCCTCTATTCTTTGACTTGCTCTTAATTTATGCATAAAACTTGGTGTTAAAAATATAATTTATCTTTCTTCCCATCTGAATTTTTTTCAACATGGTCTATTTACGGTTTATATCAGCAATTCTTGCATTTCCATCTACACCTTTCTTCAAGTGGCATTTCAGAGCACACTCAAAGCCCAGACTGTAATTTCCATCAAACAGATGGGCACAAGTTTAGTGATGTTCTTTCCAGGCAATCTCTTGCTGAAACCTCTCCTTGCAGAGAGAAAGAGACCAACCAGCAGAAAATGGTCAATGAAACTAACATTGCCAACGACCAGGTGTCATTTAAGTCAGGAATGGACTTGAACTTCAAGGTCCATAATCTCACCAAAAGTGAAAAAATTGGGAAGCCCAATGAAACCGAGAGATGCAGAAACCTTATAAGCTCTGATATCAAGGATGCCATAGAGCTTTCTATTGCAGCATCAGAAGCACTAGTTATATCTGAAATAGCTGAGGCAGACTCTGCCACTGAAGCTCTGTCAGCATCTGCTATACTAGAAGTAGCTCTTCATATGAAGCAAGCAAGGAATGGCTGGTGTTTGAATAGGTTGGAGAGTGTTTCTGATTGTATAACTGATGAGGTTGATGAGACAGATCAGCTGTTGGACCTGGATGAAGACATTATGTTGGATGCATTTGAGGATGTAGGCTTATCAACTGGGGGATTTGTTGGTAATTTTGGTTACTTACAGCCCTCCTGCTCACTTATAAAGCCAGAGTGCAGTTTATCTGGGACTTTGTCTCGTGTTCTTGAAACACCTGTCTCAATAAATTGTGGAGTTCACTCTGAAGGTCAAAAGTTCGAGGAAAGAACTGAAACTGATGATTTTATTTGTGTTTCTAGTCCGTTGATGTCTGAAAAGGTTCAAGCCACAAATTTGCAAGTGCTAAAGAATAGACCTTTTGAGTATGGTGCGATTGGAAAGAAGCTTTCTAGTGATCCTTTCTTAAGTGTGTTTGATCAAGAAAACTCAAAAGCAACAATCCAGGTAAAGCATGTAGATAAGGAATGTTCAAAACGGGAAGATGTTTTCTTCCCTGCATTTCCTTATTATTAATATCCATTTTACATATCGTTTTCTTTTCCTAGATGCATGATTTATTTGTCTTCAATGGTGAAGCGTTCTTAGGTGCTTTAAGGTTGAAATTTCCTTTAAGTGGAGAAGCTTATATCATATTAAGGCTTTGAGACTTGTGTTAAAAGTTAAAACTATCTATAGAAGCACATGGATATGATGATGCTATTGGGAGAATTACTTGAGAATTGTTACTATTTTTGTTTTTGGCTCTCTTATTCAATTTTGTGCAACAGGCAATGGACTTGGGTATGGTGGATATGTTTTCATGTCATACTCCAGAAAACTTGTCTTCTCATCAGGTTCAGGATTCAAGAGAAAATGGTGAGTTTTTAGCTTCACTTTTTCAGTCATTTTCTTCTGTCCCTTCATTGTGTGAGCATCAATATATTTATTTTATTTCTGTTCGATCGCAGGCCCAAATGAATTGCATCATGCAGACAGATTTAGAAGTCGTTGGCTGGGGGGCTGGACTGGCTTGACAAGGAAGGTTGGTAGTGCTTTACTTCAACTTTTTTCCATCGATGACTCCTTGGTATTTTTGTTCCCTCACTCTCTCCCTCTTGCCCACCCCCTTCTATCAACCACATTTCATTTTTCCAGGTTTCCTGAATAGGGCTTTTATTGGGAAACATGAGATGGAAAAAAAGTAGCAGCCCTAATGATTCTGAGTATAATCTCTTTGAGGCATTTGTAATTTGCATCAATAATCAGTTTGTGATTAGAGGCAATAGAAAGATGCTAACAGATCTGAAGCATATCCATGACAACTTAGATAACATCAGCATTGCTGTAGTTTAAATCCTTGATCCAACTTCAAATGGTGAGACATGATACAAGTGTCTTGCACAGCAGACCTACTTTTTTTTTTTATTTATTTTTTATCAAAGTGTTTAGTAATCATGCTTAATGTGGGATAAAGTTGGCACCACCGCTTTTGGCTTCCGTACAGAAAGATTTTGGAGTTCCTCTCTGTAGAAAGTTTTGGTGCTTGTGTAAAGTTGGAAGCTTTGTGACAACTCAAGTCAGCTGCATTAAATGTTCAATATCTATATTTATTACATCTGTCTAGGCCTTTGCTTGTATGTGTGGGTGTGTCCCCTTAGTTCAGTATCAAAAACCTTTCTACTATTGAGAATGTTATTGTTTTGCTGCAGGTTGATGCAACCAAAAGCAAAAGCACACCAAAGGTTGTTGCAGAAGATACCAGCTTTATGACAGAACATGGAGGTGTGTCAGATGAGACCAGTTTGGTAAGGGAGTTGGAAGTGGAAGCAACTGAGGCTCAATTATCATACAAAGCTTGTGAACTTTCATGTGGCACACATAATAAGGCGATTATACCTTCTCAAGATTTTGAGATGTCTTCCAATATATCTCTAATTGATCCTCTTTGTTCTGTTGTCCCATGTAGTATTTCCGTTGATAATGCTAATGGACTGAGTACAAATGGTAGGAGTATAGAAGTTGGAAAGTACTCAAGTCCGTTAATTGAGCATAGCTTGGAGAAACCACATTTAAGGATCACTGGATCATGTGCTGATGTTTTTCATGGGGATGAAACAGCTGTTAAATTTGATAGTGGTGCTTGTGGAGTTTCCACTCGCAGACAGTCTGATTCCCTTAGGATGTATAGCACACTGTTGGCCCCGAACATTGATGGATTTCTGCCAAGATTAGACAGAGTGAGTTTGCATTTGTCCAAGGAAATTATTGATTGGAACAAATCTTTTAGTAAGGAAGACTCCAGAGAACTTGTATTTTCAAAGCCAATGTCTAAGGTTTCTACTGGCAGAGATCTTGAGGAAGGCCATGTAATTTCTGAAATTGAGGGACCAATTATCAATTTGACAAAAGAAAAGATAAATAGTGATGAAATTGTAGATAATGAAGGCAAGATGCAGTTTCACCAACAGGGGGAAAGATCCTCGCCTAAGGTGTTAAATTGTGGATTTCGTCGACGACTCCAGGCTTCTAAAATTGTTTTATCTGATGATGTAGGAGGTGTGACCTCAATTGCAGCTTCAGGACCAAAGCCGTTTAAAACTCAAAATATATCAACTTGTGTGGATCAAAG
This sequence comes from Stephania japonica, assembly GCA_039657345.1. Taxonomy (NCBI): domain Eukaryota; kingdom Viridiplantae; phylum Streptophyta; class Magnoliopsida; order Ranunculales; family Menispermaceae; genus Stephania; species Stephania japonica. The sequence continues at coordinate 15,039,144 of CM077560.1, read as the reverse complement.
AAAGACTGCTGAAATTCCATCATTGGATGTGAGTAAAAATCAAAAGGCTCGTAAGGATTCAAGTGCATCAAGAAAGAGAGTTCATTTTTCTGAAGCAGAAATCAAGACATTTGGACTAGCACGAGTAGCAAACTTCAGTCTGGAGATGAAATTTGTAAGAATCAGTTATTTTACCTATAAGAACTGAAAAAGTAACTAAGAAGTTGTTTTTGATTTTTGACATATCGTGTTATTACACTTTCGAAAATTTATTTCTTACTTTGTAAATGCTTTTTAGGTGCAGTTAGCAGACCTAGCAAAAGAGTGAGAAAGTTGAGCTTCAGACCTGACTTGAGAACTCAAGCAGCTAATGCTTTCCAAATAAAAGTGCCCGGCAAGGAAAAGAAAAGAATGATTTTTCAAGGCTTGGAGTTTTTGTTGACAGGATTCTCAAGTCAGAAAGAAAAGGAGCTTGAAATGCTGATAAGGAAACATGGAGGTTATGTTCTTTTAGATGTCCCCCCACCTCTCAATATGAGAGGAAACAAAAGATCTGGGCATAAGTGCCTTCAACTTCCTATCGTTCTAGCACCAAAGAAGGTTGGTCCAAGTTATACATTATCATTTGCTTTCAAGTTTCACTTATAAGGTTTTGATTTCATTGTCTTTAAAAGAAAAATTTTATAGGATCGCAATTAGACCAGCTATGCTCTATGGAAGTGAATGTTGGGCGATAAAGCAACAACAATTACATAAAATGAACGTAACATAAATGGGGAGGCTTAGGTGGATGTGTGGCAAAACTCGTAAGGATAGAATAAGTAATACATAAATTCAAGGAAAAGTAGGAGTAGCATTAATTGACACAAAGATTAGGGAAGGGCGGTTGTCGTGGTTTGGACACCTGCAAAGACGACCTACAAATGCTCCCACTAGAAAACTTGACTTGACTCTATAGAAACTGAAGAAATTTGATGAGGTAGGGGTAGGCCGAAGTCAACTTGGGACACATTTATTTGGAGGGATTTATTGGAACACATTTATTTCGAGAACAATGGAAGAGTTTGAGCCATGTAGCCGACCTCAATTAATTTGGACTAAGGCTATGTTGTTGTTGTAAGCTGGAATCGATTGAACTAGATTTTATAGGGAGGTGGTAATACTACATGTGTGTGTGTTGCAAGTGTACGACTTTCGCTATTAGTAATAGTGACCCAAACTAGTGTTCGAGTTGTGGATATCGAACCACAAGGATGGTTTAATGCTAATTTAAAATCTATCTTGGAAATAAAGTTAGGAAATGAGATTTTCAGTTTGGAATGGAAATTTAGCAACTAATGCAAGAAATTTAAAATTGGTCTTAGACTATGAAGAAAGAGTCCAAGGGAGTCGTTTTCACCTAGGTTGTATTCTTTCTATCCAATTACATCTCAAAATTCCCAATTCAAGTGAAGATAGGCGAATTTCCTTAATTTTCACTCTACCCAAGGTCTCGGTGTTAGAGATTCTAGCGTTGCACTCAAACTACATCGGTTGGCGCGAGTGGCGTAAGTGACGCCGCATTAAACTCTAAATTCTAAGGTCTCCCTTGTCAACGACCATTGGTCGATGTGCTGCATATTCAAGGGTAGTGTTTCTTATTATCGGGTAGAAAACCCCAATGGTCATGGTGGAATTCAAACCGTAAGATCTACACCTACGTGATCAAGGCAAGTATAGCATTACGTTCAAGCAAACACAAATCAACACCACAAATTGAAGAAAACAACATGAATTACATTTGGAATTGAAAGAAATTCAACCTGGGATCCATCAATCCTCGAAACAAAGAATATTACCCCATAATCCAACACAAAACATGATAGAAATAAAGGAAATCATGAAATCAAACCTAGGAGTAGAAGAGAAATCCAAGTTTGAATCCAAATCTCCTAGCCTCTCCAAGTGTTCTCCAAAGCAAAAGATCTTAGAACCCTAATTTTAAAGAGTATATATACCCCCGAGGACATTTTGGTCAAAAAACTACATCAAAATTCCTAAAAAACCCATGAAGATGAAATGTCGCTTGCAGTGGGTGCCTAGCTGGGCGCGTAGGTGTTGGCCGCTGGAGAAAAAGGGGCCTGGCCAGCCGCCTAGGCGCCGGGACCGTTGTTCCTCTTTCTCTCTTTATTTATTTATTTATTTATCTTTTATTTATTATTTTTTTCTTCTCACGCCACGTTCCACCTTTCGTTTCGCCTTCGCGCCTGTTCCTGGCTCCGCTTTGCTTCGTCTTTTTGCCCATTCTTTGATTGACTCGCCAAACTTGCATTCACCTTCTTGACCTACATACCGCCAAAATACCCCGAATTAATATAAATTCGCTATGTATTAGCCTGAATAATTGAGTAAATACAACTTTAACACAAGCAAAATATGCTACGCATCTTATGCATGTGTGTGCATCTGCCAATGACATTTTTCATTAGTAATGTGACAGATGGAGAATACTGAACTTTTAAACGAGGAGGTGTTTGATAGTTTTGCATGTTAACATGGCATGAAGAATGCAACTTCCTTTTTCTTGCATTTATTGGTGCTACTCCTATGTTCCTTTGAATCTCCATATTTCTTATTCTAGTTTTATGGGTTTTACCTCACTTCCATCTTGACATCCGCATTTGTGCTATGCTCATTTTATTTATGTGTTATTTCCACGGATTGCAAGGCGTTAAGGCGATCCTGAGGCGATTTCCTTGGCCTAGGCAAGGCGGTGCATAGACTCGCCTAGGCGGGCAAAATAATGTCATATATAGGTCCCTGAATAAGTATTTATTTATCTATAGGTCTTTAAATAATGCTAATTGTCCATTAATCAATGTGATTATTATTTAAAATATGCTTCAAAAATACTAATAGGTCTTTAGGTCCATATCTAACATTAATTGTGTCGGCCTCTTCCTTTATCAAAAAAAAAAAAATTGTGTCTAGATTTTGTTGTTGAGTTGGTATCTTTTTTTTTTGAAGAATGTTGTGTATGTATTTTGTGTTAAACTTAATTGTAAATAGCCCCTTCAAATTTCTGAAATTACTTAAAAAGAAATTGTCTGCCTAAGTCACTGCCTAGGCGATTTTGTCCCAAAACGCCTAGGCGACGCCTTGCAATCACTTTTCAAATTACAATCCAACCTTCAATCCCTTAAAGCATAGCTTTCCCAATTTTCCATCTTATAGAATTTTCCTTATAAGTTAATAAAGATATTTTAGTTACTTATTGCACTTCTCAACTTCTCCCATCCAATTTTAATTCTATGTTTAAACCATCCTTAATATATCCATCATTTTGTATAGATGATCTCAAATATCTAAAACGGTTCACCTTTTGAACTTCTATTTCTAATCTTTTATAACTCTATTATCTTGATCTCTACTATTCATGAAGTCACAATGCATATATTCAGTCGTAATCCTTCTCACTCCATCTTGTCTTCCTTCTATTAAAACACTATCATGTACAAATAGAATATGCCATGATGCATTATCCTTTTGAATATGCTTAGTGATGAAGATCAAGATGGGATGTGTGCGACCGGTGACGGTAACACAATTGGGGTTGGATTAATGATTTTGTTGTTTGAAAGAGGTTGCTTAGTGGTATAGTCTTTTAATTTAATTTATTAGTTTCATGAGTTTTTGGAGTATTAGAAAGTAATTATAATTTTATAATTAGTACTTTAGGTGCCGTACCATATCGTATGGGTATTTTGGTTTTTATCTTTTAGTTAAAAACAAAGTTAAGTTTAAATTGGAGTTAGTGGTATCAAGTTTTATTAGAAATAGTATGTGTCGTTTGGTATCCTATTAGAATAGGAATTAATTATTATACAAGCCTATATAAAGGCTACATATGTAATGATTCTTTGGGTGGTTGATTATTCTTTGATGAATAAAATTGGGTATTGAGATAGAGAGCTCTCTATTGAGTGTTTTGGTTTCTTAAACTTTGTGTGTTCGATCACAAGTTAGAAACCAGTTTCTTCAATTCGATATTCGTTGAATCAACGAATTGGTAGAAAAATCTATCTTTTTCTTTGTAGTGAGAAATAGGTAATTCCTCGCTACATCACTTAGCCAGTTCATCCATAACTAAAGCAAAAATATACGGTCTTAAGGCGGATCCTTGATGTAGGTTTATTTTAATGGAAATCTCTTTTATAATTCCTCTTATTATTTTTGTGCGTGTTACCACTCCCTTCTGCATATCTCAAACATTGTCAGTATACTAAGTGTGTGCCCATCCTCCAAATGACATCTTTGGGAACCATTTCATAAGCTTTTCTCAATCTATTAGTGGAAGTTGTTTTTATTTTCTTCTCTATATTTGTTTCACTTATATTCTTATTAGGAAAATTACCTCCATTGTAGAGATTTTTAGAAATTGGAAATGGTTATGAACTTTCAAATTTTAAAGTTCCCTTTTTCTCACTGTATCCTTAAATGCGTTCATCATGGCGTCACCACATTATGAGGGAAAATCTCATTCCTTCTTTACTAGAATTATTTTGTATTTTTTACTAGGAGCCTAAGCACTGTTGATTAGTAAGCTTATTTGTGTCTTCGAGAATTTAAACAAACTTATGAACACAATTACTTATCTTTCGTGAAATCCAGATTCTACAAGTTCTCTATGAAAGTTGAATCTGCCAATAAACATGTTTCTTATTCTGAGATTAGCATTATTTTTTGGATTTTGGTCTATATCTGCTTTTTCAGATTCTTTTAATTGTTTGTTTGAGAAATGCAGCTTTACTGATGTCAATATCTAATGAAGGCCTGATTCGTATTTGTCTTGGGTGCAGTTACAAACAACCAAGTTCTTGTATGGTTGCGCAGTGAATTCTTTTGTGTTGAAATCAAGTTGGCTTACTGATTCATCTATGGCAGGCTATGCCGTACCGCCTAAAAAGTAAGCTCTTTTCATGCTTTTAGATGCGAATCTCATTGTTGTTTACAAAAATGAACATCTCATAGTCCATGGTGAGATAAATAGAAATTATAGAATAGTTATGACCAATGACAGCAAGCCTTACTGAAACCTTATTGATGCAAGGTTAATTGATATTTTTGGCTGTGCAGTAAACGCCTTCTCTATTGTGAAAGGGTTCTTATATGCTTTACTATTCACTTCCTTGCTCTAACCTGTCATGATTGCTAACTATATTATGAACGTGTTAACTCCAAGTTGGTAATTTTAGTGGTTTGTTGTTTTCTACCAGATATCTGATTATACCTTTTTTGGATGACACGAAGCCTAAGAAAATTGGTTGGCCAGCGTGTTGTGATAATCGCACCAGCATCTTCTATAAAGTAGGTATCATGCTTCATGGGAACCAGAGTCTTTGGGCAAATTTTGGGAAGGTTATTAAGGTAACACTTTGATTGTAGTTTTGCATATTTGTACTCCTAGATTATGGTCAAATCTATCATTTAACCATGCTATTTGATCATCAGCAAGGAGGTGGCCGGGTTTTCAAAACTCTTCAACAATTGTCTGAAGATGTGAGGAGTGGAAAAATTTCTATAGGAGTAATAGTTGCTGAGGATGAGGGGAGAGTGTCACGACATCTAAGGCAATGTGCATTGGATGAAAAACTGCCACTAATGGTTTGTATTCATTTCCATTACTGTAAATGAATTGCTAATACTGTCACTACCTCGTTCATCATTTGAATTGGATCTGCTGGTGCAGTCTGCAACATGGATCATAAACAGCTTACATATAAGAAAGCTATGTCCTCTTGAGTAAAAAAAACCTTGTTTCCTTCAACTGCAATTAAGATTCCGAAGTTGGCAATATAAATCTTTACAAGTGAACAAAGATGATAGTTAGCTAGACGAGCCTGTCATGCTAGGTAATATTGCAATCCATTTCCTTTTTCTTTTTTCTTGCATTTTATTTTATTTTATTTATGTGATGTATTCTAACAAGCATGCGTTTCTCAGATATCAAGGGTGAATTGGTTGGGACCTTTCTGCTGCAGTTTGTATCACGATCCATTTGCTCTGATTTATTATGACAAGGAAAACATAATTGGCTGCTGATGAGATGGTGTTGTTTTCTAAATTTGGAGTCCATAAGCCTTTGTATATCTTGGTTTAAGATTCATTAGAAAGAGAAGTTTTTTATTTCTATTCTCTGACAAATTCTGATATTTGGAGTCCAGAAGTTTTTTTATTTCTGCTGCTTCTCATAGCTTGGTCTGTGATTTTCTTTGGAGCTCGAGTTACAGATATCAAGACAGTCGCTTCCAGTCTCAACGGTTTGCAGTTGACACACTCCATCACAAATTACAAGTTTCCAATATTGACCTATGTTTTAAGGTAATGTTGGCCTTTCTTATACATATTTACAATCATTTGGAAATAGTTTAATCTGCCTAATTAGGCACTTGCAAGCAAGCAATCATGGGCAATCATGCTTCTCAATTTTTTATTTTATTTTTATTTTATTTTGATAAGAAACCAACACATTTGACTCCAACATTAGTCGAACCCCCAACACTTCCTCCAACTCTGCTGCACCCATCTCACTGGAGATACTTTGGCATTATGCATCTCAATTAGATTTCCTGCTGTATCTCATCGTCTATCTGTCATTTATTTCGATTGGTATGTAAGTGCTAGTCCCGCATATCTTTCCATATTTAATTAAGTCTTTTTTTTTGTTTCATCAAAAGATGAGTTTCTTACTTGGATTTTCTTGGTGTATGGCAGTTTGCAGCCTAGATTTCTTGTTTTCTAGGTGATGTAGCTGTAGCTCTAGGTTTCACTAAATCTCCCAAGGAAATAACTTTGTGAGCTCAAATCTTTTATCTTGAATTATGTAGGTACAGTATTTTTTTAGCCTCCCCATCCATACAGCATTGGAATCAGTCAAGATCATGTCATGAAACCCAGTTCCTAGAGTATCATTTGCCTTTCCCCTTTTAAGTCTATTGAATAAGGTGAGAGCTGATTGAGCTCTGATATCTACTGAAAGAAGGCTTTCGTGAGCTCACCAAGTCTAGCCAGTGTGATCTTTTAACCGTTGAAAAGATTTTTGTGATGATTGTGTAATGCATACGTATGTTTGTACCTGAATCAACTTATATCATAGTAATAGGCTGACAATGAAAAGCGCATGAAAAACAATAGTAAAAAGCAAAAAGTAAAAAGTAAGATTTGGGTGAATCGGTTCTCTGAGAAAAGATCTCTGGTCTAGTGTCGTTAAACTTTTATGGAATCCAACCCAAGTTACAGTTTGCAAACTTATGACCTAAAATATGAAAGTTACATAAAGTTGTCATGATTAGTGTTGGAATAAAAATAACACTATAAGTTGCTACTTTTATGATTGGCATTATTTATACAAAAAGGTGACAAGATAGATGAAAAAGTTTATTATACTTGATTTGCTCAATTATGTATCTTGACTTCGTATCTCAATCAGTGTGTGAGGTTCATTTTCTGAAATTATTTTATCTTAGTGTTGCTATTGGTGTTGGTTCTGTTGGATAGCCTGATAGCAATTGGTGTAAGGGGAGCTTTAATGGTTGCATAAATCCCTTAAAGAGTTGGGCATGCCCTTACAACAGAAACCTAGTGTATGGTGTGACTTCATTTGAGCAGTGTTAAGTCCTGGTTTTTATGCGTAAACAAGGTATGTATTGTGACGGCCCCAATTTCTGAAGCAATTGGGAACGCCTGGCCTAGACCCGCATAGGCTCCCGAGTCGGTGCTCGGCGAGTCTATACGTGCCTAGTCAGCCTCAATTCGTTCATCTACAGTTCAAAATATTAGTTATTAGATTATAAAACTTATCAGATCAATACACAACGAAATTCAACTAGAATCATTCTATAACTCAAAGGAAAATCAGGATTTTCTAATAAATGTGGAACCCCGAATACAAGATAAACATGTAAAGCCTGGTGACCACAATATGATGGGGGCATATACATGGTATCCAAGTCTCACAACCCAATTCTATCCATAATGTTTCAAAACAACATATGTAAATACAAACAATTACATACTACGCAACAAGGAAAGAAATCGTCCCTGAGGAGCGCTCATAGAAAGTCATCTATCGTCAGTCCCTTTCCCTTGTCGTTACCTGTCCTATCTGCACCCACCGTCACAAACTAGACGGTGAGCAACTGAGAGAAATTAAAAGTAATGCCAGAAGAATATAATAGTAATTCACGAATAAAACAAGGCAGTCCAAGAATCATGCGGTGATTGAAAGATAGAAAATATAACAATGTGCAAGATAATCAGATTAACAGATAACAATCAAAATTTGCATGTTCCAAGAATCAAAAGAGGCCGTAAGTGGTCTAAATCCACAACAATATCCACAACAGCGATGTCGTAACATCGATAACCACAACAATATCCACAACAATCCAGTACTTGGTATCACACACTCATTAGGGGTGGTCACACACTTCTGCAGAAGTGCCCCGCGTTTTATCCCAACTAGTGCAGGCCGCAAGTACCTTTGAGACACACTTACGCCAAAAACACCCAACCAAGGAATAGAATGGAATGCCAATCATGAGATCAATTCAACAATCACAACAATAGAGGATATAAAATTACATGGTATTTTCTTACTGGCTTACTAACTTACCCGTTACGTCGCGTCCGTCACGCTCTGCGATCCTAACCCTTTGTCCGAGTCCCCAAACTACCCGTCAATAGTTTGAACCCCAAAATATTGGGTTTATGGTCAATAAACAGACCCAAGGATAACCCTTAAAGTTACCCGAGAATTATAGTAAAAATTATTAAAATTTGGTTTTAACAGTCTGCTCGAGCCTTCTATGAGTCACGCCGTGCCCACGGTGTGTATTCTCACAAAACACGCACACTCATATGTAGCACACGCCATATCATATTATAAATCAACAACGTTTCCGCGGCCAAAATACCCAAAACTCCTACACACGCCGTGACTCTGTAAACCAAAAACATCTTCACAATGTTTACAACTCACGCAACAAACAGACACTCATACACAAATCACGCCGTGCGTACAATTCTTCACAACGCCTTGATGGAGTGATTTTGGTTTAGTTCTGATCTACACGTATTCGACTCACGCCGTGGAGTAAAACTAGCAAAACACTTATGCGGCAAAAAACCGAAATATCAAACACCAAACTTCATGTAAGCTCATCACGCCGCAAGGCCAAACATTGAAAACGCTTCCCATGTACGCAAATCCGAATCAAAGATTACTTGTTCACGCCGTGACGACGTTGTCACACTTTGAACACAACAATGCCTTCACGACGTACTTTATTTCACTTCTATCTCACGCGTTTGTGAGTGACGCGCCCAGAATTGCTCTTTGCGGCGTCCCTCACGGCTGTTTCTCGTAGCCTAAATCTTGTAGATCCACGCTTTGAGAGGCGTCGCCACACAAAGAAAGTGCGCGGCGCCTCTACAGCGTCTGTTCGAAAACCTAAATTCTAGAATTATCGAACTACCAAGTCGACTCTCTACCCTCAGGGATCATCGCCGACATGTTTTCGGGCATCAAAACCATCCGAAATCAACTCCGGATCGTCGTGGGGTGCTCGGATTCAATTGGAAATACAAGATACACAAGTTTATTCGAAAATCTAACCAAATTAGCAAAATCACTTCAAACCGTAACACCGGCATAGATGTCGCGTGTTGATCGCTCCGGGGTTGTCAAGACACTGGTGGTTCACCAGATTTGTCTCCAGCGAGACACCCTTGGTCATCGCGATGTAAACACGTAAAATCCTAAAGAATAACAAAGGAGGAGGTGATCTCACCTTGCTCTGGCGGCTCCCGCAACTCCGGCGATACTCCGGTGGTTGGACAACCCTCCAATGGTTGTCCCCTAGTTTCTTGCTCGCCAAGTCTAAAGAGAAGAGAAGAAGAAAGAGAGGAGAGAAGAGAAAAATGAGAGAAAAGTGTGGGTTGGGTCCTTATATAGGCCCACACCTTATCCCCACACACGCATCTCGAGGTCGGTTCAACTAACACCACTTTAGTTGTTCACATATTCTAACACCTCTCAATGTGACTCCACTAAGTGACGCGCTCATCACTTAACTAACCAACTCTCTGGTTCGTTCTCACGTTCTCGTACTCCAAACACACAACGACTTGCGAATCGCGTGTTTTGGTCTCGCTGACGCTCTCTCGTCGTCAATCGGATCAATTATCATTTAATTGGCTTATTTATCAACATTTTCAGTGTTTTAAAGTCTCGTGTACCCGCAACCCGTCAACCGATGCCCTTTCGGCCAGTGTTCCTACTTGTTTACCAACTTTATTGCCCGGTCACTCAAATACGAGTATAAATATATAGCACACGTCATCATTCACAATATGTGAAAATCTAAATATTCATCATTTGTCCACATTATTGATATTATTGTCAACAATGGGTGTATTTTTTTTAAAGAAAAAGAATAAGAAGAGAAATTATATATTATATAGAGAGAAATTTCTATTCAAAACAAATATAGCAGTATAAATCGAAGCGAAAATTAAGGAATGGTAGTTGCGGTGGTTTGAATATGTCCAAAAACAATTTGCAAATGCCTTGGTTAGAAACTCAACACAATAGAAACCGAAGAAATTCGATGGTATAGGCGTATACCTAAGATAATTTAGGACGCATTAATTATGATGGATTTAAAAGATTTTCAAATTACAACATCAAGAGCATTAGATTAAGCGTCGTGGAAGAGTTTGATCCACTACTTTGGGACTAAGGCTTTGTTGCGTCTGTTATGGAGAAAATTATCTAATTTGTGGTTTGTATGGGCTTCTCATGTAGGAAATTAAAGCAAAAACTATTTGAGATTCTGGTCTCGAAAATATTTCTGTCTAAAGAGTATGGTACTTAAAATTTTACTTTTTATATTAAGATTTAGAAGGTTCGATATCTACGCCACTCTTTAGGATTGAGGTGGTGTTGTTGATCTACATCACTTGGTTTTTTAATAAGTTTAGGCGTACTCTGGAAAAAGAGACACATTGGGATTAGGAAAAATGGTTCGTCACTTTTAAGTTTTTACTTCTTGTCAAGTTTTACAATCATAATCCATTTTTCAATTACTCCCCTAAAAGGATAGGTAATTTGGAATACGAATTTTGATTGTATTTCAAGACTTCTTTCTGTACCAATTTAGCTATAAGTTTTTGATAATAATATTTGAGTACAAGTGTGTATAGAAAACCAATTAATTTATTTTATCTTAATTTAAAGGAAGATTCTCATTTAAGAACTTCGATTCTCTAGTTTTAAAGGTTTTCTTTTATTTCTTTCAAACCCTTGCTAGAACTGTTTAGGGTTTAGGGTTTGAGATGACACCGCCTCAATCCCAAGGAGTGGCGTAGATATCGAACCTTCGATGGAAATCACATATGAGAAGCATTGATAAGCACATAGTATTCTTGTGGGATTTCATCAAAAAAATGTGGTGCACGGATAAATTCAACATTTGACTCGTGTCCTCAAATATGGGTTGCCCTACATAAATTGTGGGGTGCCTATAGCGCGACCCTATTATTAATGGTGCATGGTTGCCTCCTAGCATCTCAAATTTTTTTTTTTTTGAAATCTAGCATCCCGCATTTGGTGTCTTACTTTTAGTTTTAGATGGAATTCAAAAAATGTTCCTTCATGCATAGAACACTTAGTCCTAAATAATATTAAGAAGATTTCGCAATGTATGATAGAGCACTATATATCTACAGATACCTAAACGCAACACAACTATTAAGATATGTATGATGAACATAGCATATGTTCATGAATTAATGTTATTATCGAGTCAAATCTAGATACATGTTATTACATAATCACGTGTTGGTGACTTGCAAATTAGATTTTTAACATAAAAAAAATGTTAATTACAAATCTAGTATGCTTATTTACGAAAATTTATAACGTAGCTTTCTTGAAAGGTTAGGATATAATTTAAATTTTAAAAGGTTAGAACATAGTCTAACTTTCTTGAAAGGTTAGGATATTTTCATCAATTTGGGCTCCATCCATTAACTACTCGTGAATGCAAAGTGTTCCTAAAAGTGATACAAAGGTTATGACTCCATCCATTGATACACACACAGGCGGGGCCCATGCCACAAATCTCAATGCATATCAAATGGTTAAGCTAGTACAAACAGATTGATTTGTCCGTTTCTTTTGTGGGAATTCAAAGACTTCACATCAGGGTTAACTTGTGTTATAGTTTCTTTTCTTTTTTTTTGATTGGTGGAGGAACTTTGGTTCTTATAAATTCAAACTTCAAGCACACATTCTTTTTCATCATGCTTTTAGTATAGCTAGTTATATAGATTCATCTATATGTACAGTTTTATATTCTCCTTCAATTTTTTTTCAGTCTTGAATTCCATCCCTGGTATTTGAATTACTCCAACCTCTGCAGGTCTGAGCACCGTCGGACAAATATATAGTAGCAACAATAGTAGTTGCTTTGTTGTTGCAGCTGGAATGGGAAAGGAGACGATGAAGAGCAAGATTTTGATATTTGGAGGAACTGGGTACCTAGGCAACTACATGGTGAAGGCGAGTTTGGCACTTGGTTACCCTACCTTCGTGTATGCGAGGCCACTGCGACTAAACAGTTCCAACCTCTCCAAGCTCACCCTTCATCAGGACTATGAGTCCATGGGTGTCACCATTTTCCAAGTAATATCATTTTTGCACTCTAATAATCCCCTCGATTTTACTTGTTATATACAACAAAAATAAAACCTTTTTTCTATGTTGAGGGGAGTCACCAACCATATTGTGGCTTCAATGGTTTGGTGTAGTTGCATATTCATAATGTTGAGGATAGCCTTCTTGTGCGCAAGATAAAAGGGGTATAAGCTGGTTCCATATAAAAGAATAAAATAATAATAATAGTAATTGAAGTCATGAGCTACATATGAATTCATTGTTTTGATTCACCTCCATTAATCAAAGTTCTTAATTTCAAATGATTTATAACATAATAACCTAATAAAATATATACTTTTTAATTCAGTATGTATCGAATTCAAACTGGGATAGAAAAGGTGGAATACAACATGTGTGATAGTGATTGAAACAATTATAACCATGTTAAGTTAAATATAAATTTTATATGGTTGCAATTAGTAGTACTATGCTGTGTAGAAGTGAGTGTTGAACGGTAAGTGTAGGAAAAATGAAGACGCTTAATTAATTGGATGTGTTGTAAAGCTTGTAAAGATAGGATAAAAAAAAAATACAAAGATTCAAAGAGAAGTAAGAGGAGCATCACTTGAAGAAAAAGCTAGAAATATTAACAGTTGAAGTAGCACCAATTGATATTTTAGCGATCTAGATTATCTACCACACAGTTCCACAACAAATGGGTTTTATAGTTGTATTATTTTTTCATGAGACTTATCTAGTTAATAATTATTGTTATTATATTATATGAGTCCAAATGGCACGTTTAAATGTCAACTCTTTCATGTAAAATTCCAACACCAACAAAAATATCCTTTTCTGTGCTTGACACGCTTATATGGCTAAGTTATCCCACCCATGTACATATCTATGGTCCACTTAGTTAACGTTTCAATTTTTTTTCAGTACGTGAAAGCTGTTCAAAACTAAAGCAGCAAGGGAAGTCCACACATTTAGAACAATACTATTCATCAAAGCAGACAACATATAAACAAAACAGTTGGATATTACAATAGAGAAGATGATTGTGCTCCACTAATTAAACTTAACGAAGCTGTCAACTAATAAGTGGTCCTCTATTTGTTTGGCATGTCCTCTTCATTATAAGGACCACCTTGCAAAGGAAGCTTTCCAACTTTAGGAAGATTTTATTTTGTGGCACTCGAATTGAGTTCTATTGATTTGTTATTAGAGCAGGATCGCCTGCATATGTAATAAATTAGCCAAGTTTGGCTGTTTATCTACCAAAAAAAAAAAAATGTTGGTATAGAGTGGTGTAAGTACCGTGATGGCATTTTGCTTGTTTTGTTTTTTAATCATCATTTTGCTTGTTAAATATGCATTGTAGGTCCTTAATGTTTCCATGATCTGCATATGTAAAATAGTTTCCATCACATTGGTATATATTTGGGCTTCATTGTATATTTTTGAAAATAGATGCTAAGAACTTTAAATGAATGGACAGGGTGAGCTGAATGATCATGACAAACTAGTGTCTGCACTTACACTAGTAGATGTGGTGATTTCAACACTTGCTGTCCCTCAATATCTTGATCAATTAAAAATTATTGAGGTTATGAAGGAGGTTGGAACTATTAAGGTAAAACTTCCCCTTTGATATTAAATAATATTTAAAGTTCTTAGCACTAACATTTAATTTATATTGCTTCCATAAAGGGTTAGTACGTACAATTTCTGAGCATTCTCGTTTTTCAAAATTATGCATTGTAGAACAAAGATGCGCTAGAAGACTATCTCCAACCACAATACTCTATTTTCCCCTCTATTTTACAGTTATGTCACATCAAACTCTATTTCTTCTCCAACCAAACTCTATTTCTACTCCAAAACTCTATTTCTTATTTTTATTTTTATTTTTTATTTTTTGTATTAATTTTAATAAATTATTTAATTGGTAAAAAATTGAGAAAAAATACATTCATATTTTTTGAAAAAGAAACAATTATTGATAATTTTTTTAAAAGAAAAAAAAGAAGAAGAAAGGAACTCTATTATAGAGCTGGGTGAAAGACGAACTTCAAATTTGGAGGGGAAATATAGTATAGTATGGTTGGAGTTGCTTTGACTCTATCGTTGGAGTTGCTCTAACGCTAACCTAAAAAAAAAAAACACACACACACACACACACACACACACATATATATATATATTTATTATTTGATACCGTAGTATTCAAAAATTGCACTTTGAATGATGATGACAATGTCTTGGAGGATAGGTGCATATTAGGGTTAACTGCAGACTTTATTATTTATATACCTTTCCAAAAAAAAAATTGTCTAATTTACGTTAAACAATTAATGGTTTATGATTTTTGTTTTTGTACTCATTAACAGAGATTTGTTCCATCTGAATATGGAAATGAAGTGGACAGAGTGACTGCTCTTCCACCATTTCAAGCTATTCTCAACAATAAAAAGAAGGTGAGGAGGGCCACAGAAATGGCTAATATCCCATATACCTATGTCTCTGCAAACTCTTTTGCAGGATACTTCATTGATTACTTGCTCCACCCAAATGAAAATGTACAACAAATTTCAGTCTATGGTACTGGGAATGCAAAAGGTATTTACATATCTAACTGATTTGTTAATTGGAATTAAAGAGTACACATTTATACAAGTTAACTTTATGCCTTTACCTTTCGAATATATAATATATATAGTTGTGTGAAAATGTTGTCATTAAATATATATATGTGGTGTGTGCAGCGGTTCTGAACTATGAAAGAGACGTAGCAATGTAAACTGTCAAAGCAGCTACTGATCGAAGAGCATGTAATCGCGTTATGATCATCAGGCCACCCACAAACATTATATGCCAAAACGACTTGATCTCTGCTTGGGAGAAGAAAACAGCAAGGAAGTTCATGAACAAGATTTACATTCCAGAGGAGCAATTATTGATGCTATCACAAAGTAATGATTCAAATATAATTTAGAGAAGAAATGAAAGTGTTTTTTTTTTTGTATATTATTAACTAAGAAAAGTAGAAAATGCGTTTGAAAAATGAGCATCGTAATCAATTTATTGTAAATATTTCACTGTTAACTATCAATAATCCTTCTTATAATTAGTTACAACAACAACAACAACAACAACAACATAGCTTCAATACCAAATCAATTGGGGTCGGCTACATGAATCAAACTCTTCCATTGTGCTCGATTTTGTGCAATTGATGGTGAGCATTCCAAACTATTCAAGTCCCTCTTAATTAATGTATCTCAGGTTAACTTCAATCTACCTCTACCTCGTCGAATTTCTTAGCTTCTATTGAGCCTTCTTATAATTAGTTAATAAGTTTTTCTTTTTCATTAATGTTGCAGCCTTGCCACATCCAGATAATATACCAGCGTCCATCATTCACAACATCTTCATCAGAGGCGACCAGCTAGGGTTTAATTTACGTAAAGATGATTTGGAAGCTTCTAGTTTATTCCCAGATTACGAGTACACTTCAATTGATCACCTGCTTGACATTTTCGCCATAAATCCACCCAAGGCCAAACTTTCAGTTTTTGCTTAACCAAATACCCATTTGGTGTCAGTTTAAAATAAAAATTGGGCATGGATCATTTCAAATAGTGGAGCAAATCGTACTTAGTACATATAATCTCATTTTCGACTCCTCTCAGGATAAAGCCACAAAATCCATTCACAGCTTTGGATATTTATGTTGGAAAATATAGCTTTCACCAGATTTCCATCAGCCCTATGAGGCCAAAGATGAGCAATTGAACATTGGCCACAACTGAATTGAAGTCCCTCGTTTTTGGCAATATGTTTCCGCACCATACAACATTGAGTTCCGCGTCTCTTGAGTTGTGATTCTAGTATTAGGATTAATCACTAAAGGTTGAGTGCGTAATGTGTGTACAGGTATTGTTGTAACACGTGTCAAGTGTGACACATCTATTTGTTGTAATGTGTGGCTGTGATCTAATCATAGTAATCAACGGTTGCAATCATTTTTCTCAGACTTAAATAAAATTAAATGAGATGACTCAGTACCAAGTGAGCATCTCCGTTTCACCACTTCTCTCAATGTAACCCTAACTAGGGTTTTGTAACAACTCTCAAATTTAATTTGTGTCACTTGTCGTGTTTCAGGACTTTGACCTGGTTGTCCTGACTTGTCATATTACTTAAGCCTCATCGACACTGAGGTATATTTTATTTTTCTGTGATGTTTGTATTATTATTTATACCCGAATGTGAACTCCATATGTCTTAGTGCATGATTTTGTTTTGTTGATCGTCACGGATTTGTTTGTGAGGTTTTACCTAGGAAAAACGAGAATTTTCAGAAAAGGGTATAATGTCATTATTTAAACACCGGAAATGATAATTAGTGAATTATAGAAAATAATAAATAAATAATTAATTAATATGCGAATGCATTGTTGTGTCTGGGAACGCACGACGTGCGAGTCGTGATGTGGTACGAGTCCGATAACGCAAACTGTGAGCAAGAAATGTTTTGATTGTGAAATCCAAGTCACCTATTGGAATTCTTGATTGGAGTCATAGTGGTTGGCTAGATTTAATAAGGACCCTAGGATGCGTCTCGGGATACATGCGTGAGGGAAGATGAATGGGGGAGTATATAACCCACCCCATCACCTTTTCTCTCTTCTTTCACTTTTTCTCTCAATTCTCTTCAACGAAAACAAGATTTGGAACGTGGGTTTTTTGAGGTTTCCAGCTTTGATTCATGACGAGGATCGACTGGCTACGTGTTATAAGGTAAGATCCTGACTTCTCTAGTGATTCCCTACATTTTGGTGGTAATTTCGTAGGTTTTCGACGCGATGATTTTGGATGATATTTCGGGAGTTCATTCTATTAGATTTTGGTGATGTATTAATGATCAATGTGATGATCAAAAGGACTTTTGAGAGTTGTTTTGGTGATTTGGGTGTTGGTGAATTTTTGAGGATTTTGATGTAATTTTCGAATCAAGCTTTTGTCGAGGTTTCAACACAAAGCGAAAGTGGTTTGGTGTTGTTTTGGACGTCCCTAAGAGTTTGGGATAGGCTTGGAACGCGACGACGCGAGCTGGGGTTTTGAAAAACCTTGAAAATAGGTTCAAGGTATCACGCCGCGACGGACGTTGTGGAGTGTTTTCTTCCGCGACGTGCAAACCAGATAAGTTGGGGAGTTTGACGCTTTAAATGACGTCGTGGGCCAAAACCCTGGCGGCATCACTTGCGACATCTCAACCAGTGAGGTTGAAATTCCATGCTTTAAGTGACGTCGTGGGATTTAAAGCTTGGCGACGTCACCCACGACGTCTATAATAGTAAAATTTGCTTTTTAAAATAATTTTCAAAACCTTTGAGAAACTTTGGGGTTTATCTAGGTCATGGAATAACTCTAATTCAACCAAATTGGGCTTAAATGATTTCCATGGATTTAGGAAATCAATTTGACAAGTTAGAGATTATGGAAATGGTTGTGGATTGTTGTGGTTATAGACTGCTTATTGGCTTGCTTTGACTCGATAGACACTCAAATATCATTGATATACTTGTCAGTGTGTTTATCATGCAATTTGTGTTAATTATCTGTCTTTCAATACTGTATGATTCTTAGACTGCTTTATTGGTTATTCATGAATTACTGTTTATGTTCTTCTGGCTTTACTTTCAAATTTATCACGTACTCACCGTCTAGTTTGTGACGGTGGGTGCATATAGGGCAGAGACGAGCAAAGGCAAATAGCCAATGTTAGATGGCTTCCTTTAAGGACTCTCAGAGCGATTCTTTCCTTTTCTCCACGGTATGTGTTGTATTTTGATTTGTGACTATTGTATATTATGTTTTTGAATACAATAGGGTGTACTTTGGGATTGAGTGACTAAGGATATCATGTATTATCGTATTGCGATACTGTGTCACCAGATTTACATGTTTTTCCATTATCAGGGTTTTCACACTATAGGTTGTTGTTAATTTCCTTTTTTTAGTTATTTAAATGTTTATAGTTGATTTTTGTTGCAAATTTACCTGATAAGAATATAATTTAATAATTCAACTTTTAAATTGATAAATTGATATAAAATGAGGATTTGAGGTTGATTAAGCATGTGTTGACTTCGCGAGTATGGACTTGAGGATCTACGTAGGTCTAGGCAGGGTGGGGTCGAGTTTTATGAGGAACTGGGGTCGTCACAGGTTTCATCATGGTATCAGAGCCTGATCGGCAGATGCCGGAGGTGTAACTCAGAGATCCTAAGAGAGAGATCGAAGATCTACAACGACAAGTTCACGAGAGCGTGTCTTGATTCGTGTCTCAAGACGACGATTCAAGAAGTTAGGGTTTGTACAAGATTCTGTGACTTCTAGTCACAAATTGGTGGAACGAGAGCGAATCTATAATCACTAAGTGTAGATCTATGGTTTGAAGTGATAGATCTGGAGGTTGATGACAATTCTTGGCTCGATTTTTTTAATCTTTGTGTAAAATTCGTTGGTCTACATTCAAGAAGTGTAGATCGGGTATGACACGTACAGATCTGAAGTCGGTACTTGTAGATCTGGTGTGCAGAGTACATATCGACGACTTGTAAGTACAAATTTGTGGTTTATAAGTGGAGATCTACAACTAAAACGTGTAGATTTGGAGGTATAGTCATCATATCTGTGTTCAAGAATCGTGAAGTTGAAGAGATGGCGACTAGATCTGATGAATATGAGCTTGGATTGATGTGAACGATGCCTTTAAGCTCCAATTCTAATCAGGTATTATCCTTTCAAGTTCAGTTTGGGAACTCTTGGAGTTAGAATATGTCTGTTAAGTTAGATTGTACAAATTTTTTGGTCTGGCAAGCAATTATTGTTTCGTTTGTGGAGTGTCAAGATCTGGATGATTTTCTATTTGGTACTATTGCATGCTCGAATAAGGTTCTTGATGATGGTTCACCGAATCCAAAAGACAAGGAATGGTATATACTGGATCGGAAGCTGAGTAGCTGGTTGGTGAATACCTTATCTCTAGTGGTGGCATCGCTGGTTGTTAGTCCTGTGAAACGAAAGACGTCATTTGAGTTGTGGACAATGATTCAGAACTACTGTGCCATTAACAATAAGTGCCATATCCAAGTCTTGAAGAAGAAGATACACAGCAAAAGAAAGGGTTCAATGTCTATGACTAAGTATTTGGCGAAGCTGAAAGAACTGGTTGATACATTTCCTATGGTAGGCACTTCGATGCATGAAGATGATTTGATGTTTGGTGTTCTTTCTGGATTTGATGCGGAGTATCTGCCAATGACTGCAGTTATGTAGTGGCAAAATGATCTGAACTGGGAGGAATTTCAAGCTTCTATGTCGAGTTTTGAAAGTGCTTTGACGCAATTGCAGTGTAACGAACCTAAATTCTAACTTGTGCCACGTGTCAATTTAGGTCGTATGTGGGCACATTTTCCATGATACAGTCGTTCAATTCTCGGTCGTCGACGCCAAGGTATGTTATTTATGTTCGGTGTTTTGTATTATATTGTATTACCCGAATGTTTAATTTCAATGTCCCGAACGTGCAACGACATTTGAGTGTGAGCGTTGGTATGGGGAACGGTTCAACTCGAGAGTTTCGTGAAATAACGGGTTTTCGGGCGAACACTGGTCAGGTAATTAGTAGTCCGGGGGACTTAATTGAATTAAAAACACTGAAAAAAATACAAATATATAATAATTAAAAGTTGTAAAATGCGTTCGATACGTTGGTACGTCCAGGACGACGCGACGAGCGAGTCATGGTACGGAGCGGGTTCGAAAATGCGAGTATTGTGCGAGAAACGGCTAAGTTAAGTGAGAAAGTCACCTATTGGAGTCACCTAGTTGAGTCAAGTTAGGCGGATTGGATGAGTGATGGCCCTGGGATGAGTTTGGAGATTGGTATGGAAAAGTGGATGAGAGGGGGGTATAAAAGCCCATCCTCATCACCTTTTCTCTTTCTCATCCCCTATTTCTATTTTTCTCTCCAACGATACAACGTGAGAATGAAGTGGTGTCCAGGAGGATTCGTCGTGATTCGATGTCATTGGAGCAATCAAACACGAAAACTAAGGTTAGATTACGACTCCCCACGTGTATGTCTATGTTTTGGCAGTATTTTTGTGGGTTATTGTCACGATGAATTCGGACAATGAAATTGGGAAATCAGTTTTTATAGTATGTTTTGATGGATTAGGAGTCAATTGAATGATCAAATTGAGTATTGTGTGAATGATTTTGAAATTTGAAGGTTTTGTGAATTTTTGGGATTTTTAGGAAATTTTAGGTGATTTCCCTAAATCGATGGTTTGGTTAGGTTTTGACGCAAGCCGAGGGTGGTTTGGTATTGTATTGAATGTTTAGTTGAAGTTGGAATAGGCTCGAAACATGGCAACGCGAGTCGGTGTGTCAAAAACCCAGTTACAGAGGCGTTCTGGGTCAGACGTCGTGGTGACGCCGTGAGTATTCCATCTCACGACGTCACCCACGTACGTCTTGGGCAGGAGCTTCAGGGGCTCACGCCGCAGAGATGCCGCTACGACCAAACAAGGTCACGACGTCACCCATGTACGTATTGGGCAGAGAGCCTCATCTCCATGCCGTGGAGATGTTGCCCAAGCCATTGGACGCCATGACATCCCAGAGGCGTGACACTATTTATAGGGACCAAAATTTTATAAAATTTTCAGAAACTTTCAAGGATTTCTCGGGCATCCCAATGGGTCCGAATGTGACCTAATACCAGAGTAATCGATCCAAATGAGTGAACGAATAAAATTGAGAAAAATTGGATAGAACGACGATAATTAATGAGAATTTCAATGTAAGTGTATATTAGAGATTTTGAATATTAATGGGACACGGGAGGTCATAGGAGACGTGTCGGGGGTCCGTTGAGTGCGCATTAGTTGAATTATAGGTAAGTAAACCAGTGAGAACTTTCACAGTTATTTCTTGAACTTTAATTTGTTGTTATTGCTCTGTTTATCATTATATATTTGGAGTCTCTGTTGGTTGAGTGGTCCACTGGAAATGGAGTTATGGTTACTTTTACTTGAGATGTGAGCTCTTATCTAGACGCTGTTGATATCTCCCGATTGAGTGTACACTGGGGGCTCTTGTCCGGGTTTGTGGATATTTCATTGTCGCAAGGGTTAGGGCGGTAGGTTGTGTTCTCTTCTTGAACCCAAGTCTTGTAGGTTTTACATTGACTCAACGACTATTGTCAGGACTCCTTGCTATTCTATTTCGTAACTCGGACACTCACTTTTCGATTGATCTATTTACAGTCTTATAAGTTCATGCGTTTCTTATTCCTTTCCTTTTATCAGCATGAATGTGGACTGATGTTTATTTATTTCGAAATGTTGTATTATTGTTCTGCTTAGCATTACTTACTTGAGCTCGTCATTCTTGTGTTTAACGGAGTGCAGATCCACAGTCCAACAATGGGAAAGCTCCAGAGCTTAGAGATTTGCTTTGAGGACATTAGAGCACACCTTTCCACTTGGCTGAGTCAGTGATTTTTCTCCTCTTACTGATCATTTATGATGATATACATATGCGAGGTTTCACACTCTAGCATGTGTTATCTTTATATGGTTGTGACTATTTGATTGGTTTAAGCTTTTGCTTTCGCTATATTGATGATAAATCACTAATCAATGTTATAAACTTGTAAATGAATGGTAAATGGTAAGGTAAGGCGGACTAGTCTTGCGTATCTCGTCGAGATGGGCTCGGAGTTTCACGTAAGTCTAGGCGGGCGGGGCCCAGTTCAAGGTTTGAAAACTGGGGTCGTCACATGCAATGTGTTTAAGGTATCGATTCTTTGAATGTTCAGGATTCTAGCCAACATAATGAATCTCGTGGTCATGGTTATGGTAATCGTGGTCGTGGTGGAGGTGGTGGCCGCAATCGAGGTCGTGGTGGCTTTCGATTTCTGAACAATAGTCGACCAACTTGTTAGATTTGTGGAAAATTTGGCCATTCTACGACTGTGTGCTATTTTCGAGCTGATATGAAGTATATGGGCACTCTACAGGGCTCGACTCCATCATAACATGCTCTACGAGCTTTACCTGGCAATGCTCCTCCTCCAAATACTTTCTTTGGCACTACTGAATTCGTTCCTGATACTTCTTGGTACATTGATAGTGGCACATCTTTTCATGTGACTTCTAATAAGTTACAGATGACTAATTATGCTCCTTATACAGGTAATCAATCACTTATGAATGGAAATGGTCAATACTTGAATATCTCGCACTGGTATTGTACTAATTCCATATAATAACTCAAAATTATCATTGGATGACACTTTATTTGTGCCTAGTATTAGAAAAAACCTTCTTAGTGTGTCTAGGGATAACAATGTTCTGATTGAATTTTTTCATGATGTTTGTTTGGTGAAGGATATTAGTACCAATAAAGTCCTTCTGCAAGGGAATATTCATAATGGTCTCTATCGATTCTTTGGCTCCAACCATGGGTTTGTACATACTTCCTCTGCATTTCTTGTTTCTAATAAAGGTTTTCCTGCTCTCTGGCTTGCAAGACTGGGTCAGAAAACTCTTTGGCAATTCTTGAATAATCATTTACAGATTCATACTGATTGTTTCATTGAATTTTGTGATGATTGTTCTTGTGGTAAAATTCATGCTCTTCCATTTCATGTTTCTAATAAAATTTCTAGTCATGTATTGGATCTCATTCGTAATGATCTTTAAGGTCCCTCTTATGTGACTTATTCTAGTGGCTTTAACTACTATATTCACTATATTGATGATTATAGTAGGTTTACTTGGTTGTATCCTTTGAAATTGAAGTCTGATGTTATTCATGCTTTTACACATTTCAAGGCTTTGGTTGAGAATCAATTTCAAACGTCTATTACGAAAGTTCAATCTGACTGGGGTGGTGAGTATAGAGTGTTTAAACCAATGTTAGATAAGTTTGGCATCATTTTTCAGCATCCTTGTCCACATATTCATCAACAAACTGGTAAAGCTGAGAGGAAACATAGACATATCGTTGAAATGAGTCTTACTCTTTTTTCTGCTAGTAAATTACCCCTAAAATTTTGGTGGGATGCTTGTGAAACTGCTACTTTTCTTATTAACCGATTACCTACTCCTGTTTTGCAAGGTCTTTTTCCATATGCCAAACTTTATCATCAGTCTCCAGATTATAATCTTTTGAAAGTATTTGGTTGTGCTTGCCTTCCCTATCTTAGACCTTATAATCATCATAAATATCAGTTTCGGTCAGAAAAATGTATATTTTGGGGGTACAGTTCAATTTACAAAGGATATAAATGCATGAATGCTACTGGAAGAATTTTTATTACTCGTAATGTCTTGTTTAATGAGCATGAACTTCTTTTTCGGTTTTTGTTTTCTACTTTTTTTCTTCTTTGGATTCTACTACGTCTATACCTCCTTCTACTTTAACTTTTAGTTCATTTATTGTTACTGTTTGCAGTACTACTATTCATGTACATGAATTTGTGTCTACTCATTCTTTTGGTACTGATATGTCTGTTAGTCCTAGTTCTACTTCTTCACCTGCTAGGAATGTTAGTTCTAATATTCAGGAACCTATTAATTCTCATCCAATGATAACTAGAGCTAAAAATAGGATTAGTATGAAAAAGGTACTATTGGCCACTTCTACCGAGCATTCAACTGATATTCCAATAATTGCTGAAATAACACTCACTATTCCTCATTGGAAGAGGCTATGGATAAGGAATATCAGGCTCTGATTAACAATGGAACCTGGTCTCTTGTACATGCAAGTAATCATCAAAATGTTGTGGGTTCTAAGTGGATTTTCACTATTGAAAAGAACTCTGATGGATCGATAAAACGATACAAAGATTGATTAGTGGCTAAGGGATTTAAGCAAGTCTATGGTGTTGATTTTATTGAGACCTACAGTCTAGTTGTCAAGGCATCCACTGTGTGAGTCATTATGTCCATTGGTGTACACTATGGTTGGTCTCTTCGACAACTTGATATTAATAATGCATTTTTGAATGGTGTTTTGGGGAAGTGCTCACTAATCAACCTGTTGGCTTTGTAAGTTTTGAATTTCCTACTCATGTCTGCAAGTTACATAAAGTTTTATATGGGTTGAGACAGGCACCCAGGGCCTGGTTTGATAAGTTGAGGTCTACCAAAACCAATAAGTACTCATGATCTTGATTAGTATCCATATACGTATGATCATCACATGACCATCAATCAAGACTCACATTAGTCTTAATTCATTATAGTTCCCTGTATAATGACCGACTAGGGACATTTAGGATATTTCAACAAAAACATATGAATCTTATTATAAGGTAAACATGCAATCACTTGTAATAATACAAAAAATGAAAAACCTCTATTTTATTAACTAAAATTATAAGATAAACAATGTTTGTAGATTGACCTAAAGCACATGCCCCAACACTATGTGTGTTGATGAAGAGTTGGAATTTTGGCATTTTTGGTAGATTTTTGGGGATTTTCGTTGTGAATTTTGTATTGAGGGTTTTCGGACGTGTTGAAAGTGGTTGAATGATAATTTGGTTTTATGGAGCCTAAAGCCCCACGACATCGATCACGGCATCCAGGGTAGTGAGCCCTGGGAAGTCACACTTTAAGTGACGTTGTGGAGAGTTGTTTTCCACGGGCCACTCACGGCGTTTGGGGTAGTAGGCACCCAGGAACCTTGCTGGGTTTTAACCATCGTGGCGCCACCTGCGACGTAACACTGTTCACTGACCAATTTTAGTAAAAATTTTAGAAAAAACTTCGAGGATCTCTCGGGTACCCAATACCCGGGTAATCGACCCATTTACGCAAATAAATAAAATTATGAAAATTAGGTAAATTGAGGAAAATTAACAAAAATTTGTAAATGGCTACCAAGGGGTGTAGTTCATTGATGGGGCGTTCGGGATTTTATTTGACTGATTGTCGGGTGTTTGAATGCGTACAGTTTCGGATACAAGTAAGTAAACCAGTGAGGAATTGTACATTTATTTCATTGAGCTTTAAATTGTTATTGCTATCGCTCTATTCCTATTTAGGATTTCATTCTATTGAGTCGTCCGAGGGCAAGTGAGTCAAAATTGATCCTCAAAAGGACGGGTTGTCTGAGGTAATATGCCAGAGCCAGGAACTCGGGATGCATTGCCCTGGTTATTGGTTTTATACGGGGTGAGAGTTCTTTGCTGGACTACCGGGAAGTCTATCATCCGCTTGGATTTAGGTTGTCTTGACTAGTGTCTTAAAGATTATTCTGTTAGTTTGAAGGTTAAATTGTTTCCATTATATTTTGATAACTCACTAATTTGAATAACTCACATTGAAATGGCTTAATTAATGGTAAATGGTAAGGAAGGTTGATTAGGCTTGCATTGACTAAGCAAGAGTTGACTCGGGATCTACATAAGTCTAGGCCAAGCGAGGCCCAGTTTAGGGTTGTGGAATTGGGGCCGTCATAATAACATTGTAACTGGGTCAATTCTACTCTCATTCAGTCCATTTCTTGAGTGCATAATAGTTTTGCTCTAAAGGATATAGGTGAATTGAGTTTGTTTTTAAGCATGGAAGCTCGAAAAGATAAGGGTTGTATGTATCTTATCCAATCTGCTTATGTGCTTGAGTTATTGAAGAGGGGAGGCATGGATCATGCTAAGCCTATCAACACTCTTTTCTCAGTTGGCAAACCTCTCTATGCAAATGGTGGTCCTATTTTTCGTGACACCACTCTATATATAAGCCTATTGGGAGGTTTACAGTACTTGGTCAATATTCGACTGGACATTTCATTTATTGTAAATCGTTTAAGTCAGTATCAACAATCTCCTACTCGAACACACTGCAAGCCTTGAAGAGAGTGTTGCGATATTTTAAGGGGACAGTTAATTTGGGCATTTGTTTCAAGCTTGGTTCACATTTGTTTGTTACTGGGTACTCAGATGTAGACAAGGCTACTTCCCCACATGATCGCAAGTCTGTTTCAAGTTATGCTGTGTTTTTGGGTCCTAATCAGGTTGCTTGGCAGTCTAAGAAAAAATCTGTGGTGGCTAGATTTAGTACTAAATCCGAGTATAGGGCTTAGGCACAGGTCACTGCTGAAATTTCGTGGTTGATGTCTTTGTTGCAGGAACTCCATCTTCAGGTGAATGTTACTCCTAGTGTATGGTGTGACAACTTAAGTGCTACAACTCTTACGCAGTGTACCATTCAAGAACTAAACATATTGAAATTGACATTCACTTTGAACGTGACAAAGTTCTTTCGGGTTGTTGGCAATTCAACATATATCTTCCAAGCATCAGATTATCGATATTTTCATGAAGCCATTTGCCATTTCTTGCTTCACTTTTCTCCGATACAAACTTAGGGCTCTTTCGTTACCCCTGAGTTTGCAGGGGATATTAGGATTAATCATTAAAGATTGAATGTGTAATGTGTGTACAGGTATTGTTGTAACACGTGTCAAGTGTGACACATTTATATGTTGTAATGTGTGGCTGTGATCTAATCACAATAATCAACGGTTGTAATCATTTTCTTAGACATATAAATAAAATCAAATGAGATGACTCAGTACCAACTGCGCATCTCATCGTTTCACCACTTCGCCTCTCAATGGAACCATAACTAGGGTTTCATCCTCCAAGAACTAATTTTGCAAAACGCCACAAGGCATCAATGTTAAGACTTTAGATCTATGATTTTTCAAACTCATAATTATTCATAAATCACATAACAAATATTAAACCTTGTAGATTTAAGATGATGTAACATAAATGTTGCTAAAGCATATATGTAGAATCCAATAGTCTTTTGTGAGCATTTGGATTAGATTTTTCAATTTTAGTTCATTGGCCGAATTCAGTAACACTTTTGGTGATGAGAAAATACGTGATTACTACAATCGGGGAGTACCATAACCTATTATAACTGGCTAGGCCGCTAATGTTAAATATACTAACTTTGCCCCTCATAAAGTGAATGGATTACTTCGCTATGTACACTAATATTATTCCATGATAATTATGCCCCTTTACCTATTACTTTATACTATTAAATCACAATAATTTAAGCTAACTTAACTGTAAAGACACTTGTCCTGATTAGAGTATAGTTTGGTCTAGAGTCACTAACTCAGACCCTAGATCTAGACCTATTCATTGAACGAGCCCATACCAAATTTTGGCGAGCTTTTTTTGAAGGGCTTGTCCAAGCCCGCCTAAGCCCGAAATGGGCATGGCTTGGGTAGGCTTAAATGAGATTGCACAACAATAATTTTTTTCTTAAAAGTAGTAATTTTGTCATCTCATCTTTACATTTCTTAATTTTATTTTTGAAATTAGCTCTCTATATTGCTGAACTACATGGCATTTATACCCGTCTCTTGCAATACAGTGATCTTATCTTTACGCTTCTTATTAATTCTATTTTTGAAATTAGAGGCCACACTTTTTTTTTTTGAAATTAGAGGTCACACTTCTTAATTTATTTTTTTTGAAATTAGGAGTAACAGTTATGCCACATTTTCAAGCTTGTCAACACACTCATGAAGCTTATCAACCACATTTAAAAAATGGGCTTGAATATTTTATAAGTTGTATATGTATAAAAAAAAAGTTGTATGTGCTCACCTTTTGCGAGCCTCGCTTGGGCTAACAAACATCAACCCAAGCCTGCCTAATATACTTGCAGGCTTTTTCGGGCTTGGGTTGGGCCGAGCTTGATTACATTTTTAAGAATCCAAACCGACACGATGAATAGGTCCGTCTGGATCCCATACTGGCCAAGTTAAATGCTCTCGTGCGCACAAAATGTATATCTCGATAATCGATAAAGTTTTAAACAAACAAATTAGATAATACCAACGAAAGACTTATGTGACGGCCCCAGTTCCACAAACCTAAAACTGGACCCAACCCAGCTTAGACTTACATAGACCCCGAGTCAACCCTCGCGTAGTCAATGCAAACTTAGTCAGCCTTACCTTAATTTCTATCGTTTATTAACAATTTAATATGAGATCATTTATATTAGTGAGTTATTCAAAGATAAGAGGAAGAAACTATAATCTTCAACCAATATAACAACCTCAAGACATAAGTTAGGAAAACCTAGAAACGTGGAAACTCGTCAAATATATACATCACCATATATCATGTCCCAGAAGAGAATATTATCATATACATGCCCCAAGATCTCTCATTCCCAAAACCGAATTTCAAAACATATAAATACCAAAATACAAAATCTAACCTACGTCGAGTCAAAAGGATAAATAGCCTAACTATCCTCAAAGCAAATCACCAAGCTGAAGAGCTTTCCCTTTCCTCAGCTGTGGATCTGCACTCAGCCAAATATAAGAACGACGAGTCCCACGTAAGTAACGTCAAGTAGGATGTTTACACTATTTTACAATAAATAACAGTTAATATTCATACCGATAGAAAGAAAATAACAGGAAATGTATGAATAAATAAGGACTGAAAATAATTCAAAATCAATCGAATATAAGTGTCCAGGAAACAAAAGGAAATGTGTAAGTAGTCCCCCGACTTAGTGAAACAGTCGTTTGAGTCGAGGAGAAATATCTATCAAACTCTTGCGAGCCAAGAAAAATCACCATTCCAACTCGGAGTTTTAGGATGTGGCCAACTCACACCATCCTAAAATTCACGCTAATAAGAATTCCTCAGCAATCTAGTAAAGAAATTTCTACTTCGTATATAGGAACTAAAAGATCAGCTCGTGAATATCAAGTTCCAAAAATAGTAACGTGCATCCCAAGTTCCTGGCGCTAGGGAATGACCCCAGGTAACCCGTCCTCTCAAAGATCACACTGACTCACTTGCCCTTGGACCACTTAAAAAGAATGGAATTCTGAAACAGGATAGAACAATAACAAAAATAAATTAAAGCTTAAGGAAATAACTATAAGTTTCCCCACTGGTTTACTTATTCGTGTCCAACGCTAACACGCATTCACACGCCCGTAATTCGTCCTACGAATCCCCAGGTATGCCTAGTACTGTCCTATAACATTTGTTAACCAAAATCCAACATTTATCCCTCAGTTACCCCATTTTCTATAATTTTATTCATTTACTTAATTAGGTTAATTACTCTAGTATTGGTCCTTATTGGAACCCATTTAAATACCCGAGAGATCCACGAAGTTTTGAAAAAAAATGAAATTTTTGTCTGATAAATAGTGCCACGTCATGATCGATTCCATGAGCAAAAAGCCTGGCTGCATCATCTAAAGCGTGAGTTCACCAACCTCTCTGGTTTAGATGCCATGATCGATGCCATGTGGGGAAAAACTCTCACGACGTCCTTGAGACGCTAGTTCCTGAAATCTTTCCCGGGGTTTTTCGACACCCCGGGTCGCTTTGCCGCGATCCAAGCTTATCCCAAACTCATAAGGACGCTCAAATACAACTTTACCAACATTTAGTTCAACTAAAACAACGGTCTACAACCCCGATGTGAAAATTAACTCAAAAATCACGATAATTCCTGAAAAATACAAAATTCATCTAAACACCCAAAATAACCATATAGTTGTGATCCACACCGATCATTTAATCCCTAGGAACCTTCTAAACACTTGAAAAAACTAATTTCCAAATTTGCCACCTAAAAATATCTCAAAAACCTCAAAAGACCCATCTAAACGACGTACACATAGCAAGAAATAGAGGTGTTACCTTGATTTTTGAGTTTGGTCGCATTTTGGTGTCATTCCGAGCTCGAATCTGATCGAGAAATCCTTCCTGAGCTTCGCGTGTTCATACAATGAAGAAGAAATGAAGAAATTGGTCGAGAAGAGAAAGAAAATGAATCTTAATATATATGCTCTTCATCTTCACGTACACGCGTATCTCGAGGATAATCCAGCTCTCCTGATCTTCACTAGCCACTTAACTAACACACAAGCTCCTGCTCACTTAACATACAATAGGTGACACACATCTGTACACTCTCATGCACACACTTTCATACCTAATTTCGAACCCCCGTTCACACAACAACTCGCACTGCCGAGTGCCCACCAACCTAACAAAGTATCGAACACGTTACCCAACGTGTACTATTATATTTTAATATATTTTGTTAGTATTTTATTCACATTTGTCCCCTGGACAACTAAATACCCCACCACAGTTCGCCCCGACGCCCAAAAAATACATATCCTCGAGCTGAACTCATTTCTCCACGTCAATGCTCTCACTCAAATGCCCTCACATGTTTGGAACATTGGAATCTAATTTCGGGTAAATAAATAATAATAGAAACACCAACAAAAAATAGCATGCCTCGATATCGACGACCGAGAATTGCTCACATGTATCACGACAAGACGTACGACCTAAAATTGACATGTGGCACGAGTTATATTTTTAGGGTCATTACAACTTACATCATTGATAAAGAAAAATGATATACAACAAAATCTCGAGTGAATTGTCAAATATACAACCTATTCTCCATTGTTACATAATAGATATAAAAGTGCAAAATAACAATCCATTCATCACCGCATATGTATGAATGTTCGAGTACTAAAAAATCTATATGCAACGACTCACATCATTGACCTAAGTGATTAGCTTAAATATGAGCCATTAGTGGCTTAATCTTGACCGACATTGGTCAGGGTCGAGGGAACTCGAGTGTGGTTGTATTATACGCATTGTATGGGTGTTGTTGTGTGTAAATTGTATTATGTGTAGGCTATGTAACTAAATTTTGATTAAATAGCATAGTGGCCTATATTTGATTTAATTAAGTATATATTTTTTGATACGTCTCGAGATACGTAACACTTATAACTAGAAAATGAGTAGCAATCATATAGTTGGAATGAGTTGTAACTCATAATGCATGAACCATTCTGTGATATGTATAGTTAGGAATCCTAGAATGATCAAGGGACAACACAGCCACAAGAGGAATGATTGTTGTCAAGATGAGAGCCCTCGATGCTCTTGGAGAGCCATGTGGACATATCTAGATGGAGATTAAGATAGATATGGAGAGAATGGGTTGTTTGGATTCCCATACTTAGCCAAATCTCACGAAATTAAGTTCTTAAGAGAGTGTGTTAAGGAGAGGAATCAAAAGGGGAAACTTGGAAATTCTTAACAAATAAGCTAAGATTGGGTGGATCCAACTTCATAAAACCAAGATCAAGGAGAATTTGAGCTTAAGGATACACCATTTGAGGATCATTAGTGGTATGCATAGTTGTCACATCTATCACAATTAGGCAGAGGTTAACGCTAAAGCTTTGAAGCAATGATTGATTTCGAACTCAATTTGGATAATATATGATCTAAATTTAAAGAATTGCAATGGTTAAGGACAAAATAATGTATTTGATTGGGATTAGACAGTAAATGTAACTCATAGAAAACATAAAAAAAATAATAAAATCACGTGCAAACATTAGATGAAATTAAGTCTAGGGTGTTGCTATGTGCACCACACATATTTGTAAGGGTAAGCTTGTGACGACCCCACTCCCGTGAATCGGTGCTAATCGTCATTATATTTTTTCCTTGCGGGTTCTACCATGAGGAAGGATGATTAGTGTGTTCCAACATTGTTGTAACAAATTCATGTGCACATGTTTCTAGGTAATGGCGATTTATACGTGGGGCCAAAGTGTATCCTGATTCTAGTTTTTTTGTTCAAAGGCATTTGCGGGTCGTTGTATTATCCTTGATGATTTATTCTATCATGATTGGTCATGTTTTCTTTTTATCTTGCATGGTATATTATGTTATTGTATCAATGATGCCCATGTGATAGTAGCATTCTTTAATGACTTCATCATGCTAGTTATTATGCATTAAGTATTACTTTGCAATAACTTATTTAGCGTATATAAATTGTAGATATTCGAGGAACGCCCCAAAGGACTTCTCGAGCCAAAGAACATCGCTTAGAAGGCATCGTTAAAGGTAAGTGGGGTTTGCTCTATTATCAATCATTTCATACTATTAGGCTTATTAGATTCACGATAGTAAATGTTGCTATCTTGTTTGGATTCCTTTGCTGAATGAATTCTTGGAGTTGTTTATTGTCCTATCTTGAACTCTTAGTTACTATTTACATGAATGTATGTGGAATGTATATATTATTATGTAATGCAATAATTTGGGGTTGGGTTAGCGCCACTGATGCCAATTGCAAATATATTTCTCCTTGTGGGTTCGTACCTTGCAGAAAAATGCTTGGTGTATTCTAATGTCGTTGTAATGGATTCATGTGCGCATGTTTCTAGGCTATGGCAGGTTAGATGCGGGCCAAAGTGTATTCAAGTTCCAATCTTTTTGGTTATAAGGCATTTGTAGGTCGTTGTATTCTCCTTGATGATTTATTCTATCATGATTGAATGTGTTTCTCTTTATCTTACATGGTATATTATACTTGTTATTGTATCAATGATGTTCATGTGATAGTAGAATTCCTTAATGACTTGATCATGCTAGTTATTATGTATTAAGTATTATTTGGATGATTGATGGTAGAACGCATTTCCGCTTTACTGAGCCCGTTGATATCTTGCTCACCCTACTTCTCCCCTCCAGGTACCTCCACTGCAACTGAGGACTTGTTTTTAAATATTGGATGTAAAACTTATTGTGATTGAATGTAAAACTTATTGTGATTGAATGTACCTCCGCTTTCCTAGGTGTACCTCCGCTTTCCTAGGTGTTCTTCTTGTGATTGAATGTAAAACTTATTACATATTATGTTTTTAAATATTGGATTGTATTAAACAGGGGTTGTTTATAGGTAGACTTTGTGAAACCCAAGGACTTGTTTAAGTCACATGTAAGACATTCTACATTTATTTCCGCACCTAATGGACTTAGTAAAATTTATTCCGCACCTTATCGATGTCTAAGTAGTCTATTATAGAATAGTCTTGTGTAAATTTCTCATATTAAGGCTTACCAGATCATAGCCCGACTCCCTGGGTCATCTCGAGGGGTTCAGTTATAGTTTGGGCCGAATGGACCGGTTCACAAAAAAATTGGGGTCGTCACAAAGCCACAATCTTTTTAGCCCTACAATTTTAATTGTGACCAATAAGAAATTACCCCCTTTACCCCTTAGAAGCCAAACACTTCCTCACATGTGTAACGACCCAAATTAATTAAACTAAGATTAACGTTAATCTCGGGGATTAACAGTCGTAAGTCAAACGTTACATGGACAACTCGATTGACTTGGGCATGAGAATTGAGGAAATAGGTTATTTATGAGTGATGTTTTTCTATTTTTGCGGTGTTGAAAATCACTGTATTGCATCACACGTGTATATGTAGCCATTAGGCGAGTTGACAAGACGGGCATTTGTCTCGAAGTGTGCGTCGACGTACGTGGGTATCGAGTAAGAGTTACCCGGGGATGCTAAGCTAGGCCAAATATAGAATTTGATGTCTAAATTGAACCATAGCCTAAGTTAGGAATTTTAATAATGTAAAATATGGCGTGCTTGGGGATGCGTGTCGGGGCGTGGGGCACCAAGTGCCAGGTAGTCAGGGGTTAATGGGACCAATGGTATGTCTGGTAATATGATTATAAAACACTAACCATATGTATTTAATGTGCCTAAGCTAATTAAATAAATCAAATCAAATTCTATGCCTATAGTTGGATAGAATAAATTGAGAGTCATAGATCTTCATAGGGATATTCTTAAGGGTGGAATCCAGACAAGATTGTGTCATTTGGAGTTGTGGATAGTTTAATTATAGGCCTTAGATGGTCCTTGAGATACGTACACACTAGATTACAAGAAAACATATAAATTAGACACTTAATGGGTGTTGTTGTCATCAACCCTAAAACAAATTATGTAAAGTGAGAAATCCTGAACAACAAAGGAGGATTTTGAAGGCTAGAAAGTTGAAGATTTGTGCCAGGAGATCAAAGCAAGGGAGCTTAATCTAAGGTAATCGACAATCATCATCTTATAATTCACAAAATGAGTTCAAAAATGGGGTTTTGAAATCCAACGAATTTCCAATCTTAGATCTCTATTTATAAATGATTCTTAAGTGCATTTGAGTCAAATTTAACCACCAATTAAGGTTTCGAAACTGATTTGGATGAAAATGGAGTTTTTGGGTTTAATGGTGAAGGCATGCATGTCTATGATTGATGATTAATTGTTGTTTAAATCTGGTCTTTGGAATGTTGTTGTGGAGTTTGTAAGTTCCCCACGAGTCGAGGGTGGGTCGACAGGCATTGGAGTAGGCCTTAGATGCGTGGAGGAGCAGAGTTCCCGACTAAGAATTCTGGTGCTCACGTAGGGAGGGCGCTCCAAGTTTTGGGCAACATGCTTTTGGGAAGAACAAGAGCGCTCTCCATCCCCTGTTGACAAAAATTTAAACTTGTTGTTTTAGGAAACTTAATATAAACTTAACTTAAACTATTGTAATCAATCTAAATATGACAAAATGGACTTTCGGGACTTAGGGGACCGTAGCTCAGGTATTGGGAGCTAGATAAGGCCGAATTTGGGAATATGGGGAGGCTGAAGCATGGATTTGTTGGGGCATGTGCCCTAGGTCAATCTACAAACATTGTTTATCTTACAGTTTTTTTTTAGTTAATAAAATAGAGGTTTATCATTTGTTGTTTTATTATAAACAATTGCATATTTACCTTATAATAAGATCCATGGGTATTTGTTGAAATATCTTAAATGTCCCTAGTCGGTCATTATACTGGGAACTATAATGAATTAAAACTAGCGTGAGTCTTTATTGATGGTCATGTGATGATCATACGTATAGAGATACTAATCGAGATCATGAGTGTTTATTAAGGAACAAGGTACTAGACCGACCCGCTATGAAAACACCACATGGATTAAGTCATAGGTGTTACTCTTAATAAGTATATCATTTAGTCATTCGACATGAGATTACCATAGACTTTAATATTGTGAGCATGGTAATTTGACACGATCAAACATTGTCTTTAATCGGACGATTATAAAGATTGTGATTGGTTATCATGTGAGCAATATGAGAAGGTGTGTACTCAAAAAAGAATTTCTCTCTCATAAAGAGAGAGATATCAGTGGATCTCTCGATGTGTTAGATTGTTAAGATAGCCAAGTCCAAGTGAATTAATATGATCAATATCACTTGGATGTTTTCAATCTATATAAAGATCGAGACTAGTACGATTGAATATTAAGGGTGACTTTCCATGCCTTATATTTAATCAAATGATATCACACTACAAAAGGATATGATATACGTTATTCATTAGGTTGTATCGATTTTGATATTCATGCAACTTGGGTAGTCATAATGCTTTGCTAGAGATCGCTTATAACTTGTGTACCAAAATGGCTTTGGTTCACTACCAACGTCGCATGAACCTATTGGGTCGCACATAAAGAATGGCTTTGCGCAATTTCAAATGGTCCACAGTATTGAATTTTATAAGATAAAATTCATAGTATATAACCCCTTATGATTCATTATATAATAACTTATTAATAATGGTATATGTGTAATTTGCTTAAACAACGTAAATACAATAGTTGTATTACGAATAGGATTTAAGTGAAAACTTATCTACACATATAAATAAAAGGTGAAAGCCAAAAACGTAATAGAAGAATCTCGTTTTTCCAATTTTCGAACTCTTTGGATTTTGGAAGAGAAAGAAAAATGTTTTCAATCTCTCTTGGGGCTAACACTCTAAATTGTGGACACCTTTCGTATGTGGATTTTTGATAGAGGATGCGCGCTTGAACGTCTAGAAGATCGAACAATTAGAGAAGGAAATTACGAATCAAGGTATGATTTACTTTTGTAGATTTAGTTTAATGGAACTTATTTGCAATCCTATTGAGGTTTTTCAAAAATTGTTTTGAATTTTTCGTTGCGTATGAACCCCAAAACCCAACAGTGGTATCAGAGCCATAAGCTCGGTTCTATTAAATGTTTGCTTGCTTTCACTGATGTATATGTGATATATGTGTGAAAGCATGATTGTTATTAAGGTATATATGATATATATATATATAGGTTCTGTGATAGTTGTTATCAAGAATTGATTTTCAAGCATGTTGTTAATTCATGTATTTGATACATATGTGGTTCATTGATTGAATTCATGTTTAGTATATTTCGATTAGCATATGTTTAAATTGAATAATTCAAATTTTGTATGTTCCATGATAGAAATCATATTTAGGTTAATATGATTGATTTAATATGATTTTGTTGTTGAATACATTGTTCGTTTTGTGAAGTAAACATATATGTCTCCATGTTAGAAATCATGTTTAGGTTAATATGATTAATATAATTTGATTCTGGTGTTGAATGCATGATTCATATTTTGTTTCTTAATTCAAGAATCGAAATTACCATTGATTATATGCTCATTGTTGTTATCTGTTAGTATATTCCTATTAGATGAGTTAAACTTGTAATAGGATAAAAATAGTAGAAAAATACTATATGATTGGTGAAATGTATAACGAATTGGAATTGGATCAGGATTCCAAGTATCTTAAATTCTAATTGGATTAGAATTAGATATTGAGTTAGAGGTGGGCCCGTGTTAATTAAAAACGTTTTAATTAATTTTCGAAAATAAAAATAAGGGGCAGTTTTGGTCAATTAAATTGACTAAAATAATGAGAAATTTTAGGCTATTTTGATTTTCGAAATAGGAATTTGTTGTCTAAAAAATAAAAATAAAAATAAAATAAAATAAAACGGGGGCACTGCGCGCCCCCTGTGCCACTACCTATTCTTCGATCGGCCAATGGACCACGATAACTGCGTAGCGTAAGGAAATTCGTATAGTACATAATATTAGAAATTTCCTAACTTGTTTGGTGATTGTACATTCCATGTAATATATGATATTTATCTTTGTTTATGATATGATCACTAAAACAAATAAAATCCCTCTTATAAATTTTAAGTCAAGTGCCACCCATTCTCAAACACTTATCAAGGCTTCGATCACATCAATATGGGTCTGCCCTAGAGAGTGTATTGTGTTATCTTGGTGAGGCAAGTTGAGTAACGGTTACTCAATTGTTTGAAATTGTTAGACTTGATAAAGCTATCAAAACGGTTTTGAGCTTTAGGCACAAGTTGAAATAAAATATGCTAAGAAATAAGATGTCATAATCTCATAAATATAACTAAAAGTTATATATGATGTAATTGGTAAAAGGTACATACTTACATAACCTAATTTAAAGTGTCATGCCTTAGCTGTCTTTGAATTTGGTGAAACATGATTTTAGTCCCTTAAGTTAACATAGTGTTTTAAGGAGGGTTGTTAATTTAGTGAGAGTCTATTCCTCTATACTAAAAATGAACTTTTGTATAATCTTTGTTGTAGATTAATGGCTTCATCAAATCACACTAATCCCTTGTCACTGTGATCCATCCTTGAAAATGATAAACTATCTAGAACAAACTTTCTTGATTGGTTCAGAAACTTGAGAATTGTTCTTAAGCATGAATGCAAGTTGTACGTCCTAGATGGTCCTATCCCGAGGAACCACCAGCCAATGTTGCAAGAGCTATGAAGGATACACATTCCAAGTATGTCAATGATTCTACTGATGTTGCATGCATTATGTTGGCAACCATGGTTCCTGAACTTCAGAAGGACATGAAACACATGAAAGCTTATGACATGGCTACAATGTTGAGGTAAATGTTCCAATAGCAGGCTAGGCAAGAAATGTTCGAGACAGTCAAGAACCTCCATTCTTGCAAAATGGTTGAGGCGTTAGTTAGCCCTTATGTTCTGAAAATGAAGGGTTATATTGACCATCTTGACAGACTTGGATTTCCCATAAGCCAAGAGTTGGCTACGGATTTGATCCTTTATTTATTGCTTGATAGTTTTTCACAATTTGTGATGAACTACAACATGAATAATATGAGAGATCTATATCAAAGTTGCATTTGATGCTCAAAACTGCTGAGTAGAATGTCAAGAAACCCACGGCCAATGTGTTGATGGTTCAAAAAGGAAAGACTTTGAAAAGAAGACCAATGGCAAGACTAAAGTTGCCAAGGGTATTGTGCCAGTTACAAATCCTATGGAACAAGTTAAGCCTAAGGTTGCTTCTACTTCACAATCCCAGAAGGAAAAAGAAAAAGAAGGAAATTGTCATTTCTATCATGCACCTGGGCATTGGTTAAGAAATTGTAAGCTCTTTCTTGAATATCAAAAGAAAAAGAAAAGTAGTGTGGCTACTGCTTCAGGTATTTACGTTATTGAAATTAACTTGTCTATTAGTGAATCCTGAGTATTGGATACCGGATTTGGTTCTCACATTTGCATTAATGTGTAGGGTCTCACCAAAAGTAGAAAGCTAAAGAAAGGAGAAGTTATCCTATGAGTCAGAAATTGAGCAAAGGTTGTTGCGTTGGTTGAAGGATGCTATGTGTAACGACCCGTTACTTTAAGCTGGTGATTATTGTTAATCCGAATAATAATTAATCCGAGTTAGGCTCGTGATTACGCCCGAATTGTCATGATTAACGTGTGCGTGGAATTGCGTGATGTATTGTGTTTGTTTGGTGTGTACTAGTATGTATAAATGAATAATCGGACCAAAAAGGACACACATGAGATGCGATCGCGTTGACGCTCGAGTGTACTCATTAAAGTAAATTACGTAATTATAGGGGTAATTATAGGCATAAATATATATTTATATATATTATGGATATATATAAATATATATTAAAATAGAAAATGATAAAATAATAGTAAATTGTCGGGCGTAGAGTGATACACGGGGTTACGAGTGAGACGTACGGTGGTGTGCACACCCGAGATTTTTCGTTGGCGTGTTAACCGGAATTTGAGGCGCAATATATCAATAAATACATATATTTATATATAAATTAGTATATATAAATATATATAATAAAAATCAGAAATTGTGAAATTACCTTTAAGGTTATGGAGGTAAAGAGAGAAATGGATAGGATTGGGGGTAGTTTGGTCATTTCCCTGACCAAACCGCCTATTTTTCCTTTAGAAATCAAAATGAGCAGAGAGAGAGAGAACCAAGACGATGAGGATGAGAGGGAGAAGGAGAGGGCGACGGAGGAGAAGCGGAGGAGCTCAAGAGCTCGGGAGTTCGATGGAGATCGCGTGGCCGAGGTGAGATGATTTAGTTGTGTATATTGTTGTTGTTGTGTATGGGTGAGTAAGTGATGATGAGCTCAGCCATGGTGGGGCTATGGCCGAGAACCGAACTAGGAAACCGAGGGTGGAGACGGCAAGGGAGTGGTCTCCCTTGCCAAATCGAGTTGGGGTCGGGGTTGGGAGCCAACCCCAATCGCTAAAAAAAAAACACAGCGTCTGCTTTGTTTTCGTGGGGAAGAATGTCCTGAACCGGGCCGGTTCTTCTCGGTTGAGCTGAACCCGGTTTGACCGGTTCAGACCAAACCAAAAGGAAAAAAAAAGAAAAAGGAAAAGAAATTATGAAAAAATCCAAAAAATAGGGGAAATATGGAAAAATAATATTTTGAGCAAATAAATAGAAATTGAGGGTTTTCTATGGAAAATGAGAAATTCGAAAGTCAGAGGAGACTTTATACGGGAGTTTTTACCTCAAAAAGCATGAAATGGTCAAAATAGGTTAGAAATTAGGTCCCAAGATTCTGAATTCGAATGGGATCAGTTTAGGAATGTTAGTAAATAAGTATGGGACTTAAGTTGATAACAATTGGTCTATTTTAGGTAATGGACCGATGTGGAAGATTTGAGGACTTCGGAGAGTCGTACAAGTTAGTAAAACATAGAAAGCTCGTGACAGGAAAGTGGGACTCGTAGCTTTTATCAATTATGCAATGTAAAATAGTATTACTAGAGCATGTAGTGTACAGGACTGGGAATAGGACAATGTACCGTGATTTGACTTTGGTTTTACAAAAATAATTTGAAATGAAAAATGGATTCGGAAAGAGGTTTAACGGGACGGATTCGACTTGGGGTTTGGAACTGTGGTGGAGTTGCTAACCATCATCGCGCCCTAGTGACTTGGGAATTATTCCGATCAATGCTTTCCTATTGAGTTGGCAGCTCATCAGTCATAAACGAATCAGATGAACAGTGATTGGTTTAGTGGCGATGAGGGAATGCGACTCTATGTTTTTATAAGTTGAATGCACATTAACAAGAATTGGTTAGATGCCCATGACTGGTTCTTGATGATGTGATAGGGCAACTCAATTCAAATACGGATATTGGAAATACAAATCACAGGTATATTGCAATGAACCAATGAACTTGCATCTGTTATATATATTGTTTATATTGATTCATATGCTCCTTTAGATATGCATTTGATTCATGTTGTTATACATTGCTTTGATATTAATTGGTAGTTAATGGTTGGTATGAGAGTCACTTACTAAGCATGTAGGAGCTCACCCACCATAAACATCTCCAAGTATGGATGTACGCTAGGATTTGGAACTCAGGAAAGGAGAAGACTAGGGGTTTAGTATCTTCTCTACGATGCAGTGAGTTCGAGTTGTATATATATTTGATTGCATTATGATTTTGTAATAATTAGGGAATAGAATTTCAATACCGATGTTCATGTTGGTATTGTATATCATGTGTTTTATCGAAAAAGTTTTAAATTTTCTGCTGCGTTGTTTTATTTTGTTTATATAATATCAAGATATACAGGTTGTTGTCAGGAAATGTGGTAAGGTTGCTGGCCCTAATTAGGTCCGATATGGTTTACCGAGGCTTAACTAGGGTTTCAGGTCGAATGTTCTCTAATTGAGATTAGGGGATGTTACACTATGAGTTGTCTTTATCTAGTGGACTAGTTTTAGTTTTAAATAATTTCTATTATGTCCCTACCTTGAGCAGAAACATCATTTCAGTTTCATGTTTTGATTTGTATGGTTTTAATTTCATTATTGCAAAGAATAGATGCTCAATTTCTCGTAAAGACGTTTTTTATGCAAATGCCGATTTGTACGACAGTCTTTATATTCTAAACATGAAAAGGTCCATAGATACTCCTATCTTTAACGTAAATACTAAGAGATTTAAGTCAAATGATTTGAATCAAATATACGTTTGGCATTGTCAACTTGGCTACATAAATAAGAAACGCATTTCTAAACTCCATAAAGATGGACTTTTAGATTCATTTGATTTTGAATCATATGAAACATGTGTATTTCGTTTATTAGGCAAGATGACAAAGAGTCCTTTTACTAGATACAGTGATAGGGCAAGTGACTTATTGGGTCTAATATATACTGATGTATGCGGTTCTATAAACACAATGGCTAGAGGTGGTTATCAGTACTTCATTACTTTTACTAATGATTTCAGTAGATATGGTTACGTGTATCTCATGAAACATAAAGGTGAATCTTTTGAGATGTTTCGAACATTTCAGAATGAAATGCAAAATTAACTTGGTAAAACTATTAAAGCACTTCGATCAGATCAAGGTGGTGAATACTTGAGCCAAGAGTTTGATGATAATCTTAGAAACTGTGGATTGTCTCACAGTTAACTCCTCCATAAACTCCACAATGGAATTGTCACAACCCAATTTTGCTAATCTTGGTTAACTGCTTAATCAGGATTATCGACCCGGGACGTGGGGCCCGCATGAGATGCGCACACAGATCGAGGCATGTGGCCGAAGTAAATTTTATATTTGTATTGATGTATTTCTAGTGTTTGTATGTGTGTAGACTAACGAAGTCAGTATTTGCATCTATCGAGTCGAGACGCGATCGAGGACGCCTCGAGTCGCGTACGAGCCGAGGTACCGGGTAGAAAGATTTGTAGTAAGTCTAAACTTAGTTAAATGCATTGTAATTAAATTAATGTATATTAGATCATAGCCTATAGTCATAAATTAATTGAATTGAATTGGATATATATATATATATTTATATATATATAATATAAATATGTATATTTTAAAAAAAATCAAGAAAAAATTGTGAAATGGCAAAAAAGGACATTGGCTTATATGGAAAAGGATAAGGTTGGAGGGGTAAAATGGTCATTTGACATTTTACCCCCCAAAATGTTAACAAAACACCACCGCCTCACACACACAATCCATAAAAAAGGAGAAGAAGAAGAGAGTCCGAGAGAGAGAGAGAAAGAGAGAGAGATCATCGGAGGAGGGAGATCAAAAGCTTCGAGGCGCGGCGTCGGCGATTCGGAGGTAAGACGTTACTGTTGTTGTTGATGATATGTGGCGGTCGGTGATGGTGGTGTCAAGGGAGTGGACGAACTGCTCTTGCAGTTCATTCGAGGAGGACGACGACATGGTCGTCGTCTCCCCTCCCTCCCATCAATGAAATGAAAAAAAAGAGGGGGTTCCTCTCACGCGAACCAGAGCCGGGTTAGGCTCTGCCCACGGGGCAAGCCGACCCGGTACCCTGGCCAGGGTCTGGTCGGGTCGGGTCATCCCGACCAGACCCGACCCAATAAAATATATATATATAATAAATACATATATATATGCATGTATACATATATATAGGAATATACATACATGTATATATGTATATGTATACATAATATATACACATGTATATATATACGTATACACATATAGGTATAAATATAAAATAATAATAATAATATAAAATATATATTTATATAATAAAAATATTAATAAATAAATAATATGAAATGACCTTTCAGGAACCTAGGGGTGTTACGGGAGTTCGGGAGCGCGATAGTTGGAGTGTCGCGAGGCCGGATAGCCATAGCTATCTTGTGACTTGTAAGTGAAACTTTGGAAACTCTCTAGTTTATTTCATTCATATTAATTCTCTTTTCAGTCAATTTGATGACTTGTTGTTAGTAATCTACCATCATGTTTTCCTTGCTCTATTCAAGTTGAATGTTGAAATAGCATGATGCCTTGTGATGGTTTCATTGACTCATTTCCTGATATGCCATATTTTGTTGTGAATTATGTTATAATTGATGTTAGAAATGCATGCACTAGGGTTACTGTGGTAATTGGTTTGTATTCCATTTCCTTTGGGGCTTCGTAGCCTAACTTATTGTTGATATCGTAGAACCTTAGAAATGAAAATCCTTGAAACAAAAGTTGGAGATTAACTAGTGTCCATTGCACGAGAGATGGATGTTGGAGAATGTGCCCTAGGTTAATCCATTAATTGTCTTTATGAATACTTTTAGTTAATAAAATAGAGGATTTCATTTGTTGTTTATTATAATTGATTTGCATATTTACATTATAATAAGATCCATGGTATTTACAGAAATATCCTAAATGTCCCTAGTCGATTATTATACTGAGAACTATAATGAATTAAGAATAGTGTGAGTCTTGATTGATGATCATACAATGATCATACGTATAGGAATACGAATCAAGATCATGAGTACTTGTTAGGGAATAAAGTACTGGAACCGACCCGCTATGAGAACATCACATGGATTAAGTCATAGTTGTTTCTCATGATATGTATATTATTCGGTCCTCTGACTTGAGATTACTAGAGACTTCAACATTAGGAATACAGTGATTCGACGCAATCAAACGTTGTCTTTAACCGAACGATTATAAAGGTTGTGATTGGTTACTGTGTGAATAATGTGATGAAGTTGTGTAATCGAGATAGAATTTGTCCCTCTCATATAAAGAGAGATATCTAGTGGATCCCTCGATGTGTTAGACTGTTAAAAGGCCTAGTCTAAGTGAATTGATATTGATCAATGTCACTTGGATGTTTTCAGTCTACCTAGAGATCGAGACTAGTACGATTGAACATGTTGGATGGCAATTCCATGCCTTATGTTTGATCAAAAGGATATCGTGTGACAAAAGGATGTTATATACACTATTGATTAGGTTGTATCGATTTGATATTCTTACAACTTGGGTAGTCATAATATCTTGTTAGAGGCCGCTTATGACTTGTATACCAATATGTGTTTTGGTACACTACCAACGTTGTATGAGCCTATTGGTTCGCACACTAAGAATGGTTTTGTGAGATTTTAAGATGGTTCAGAAAAATGAATTTTATATGATAAAATTCATGACAGAAACGTCCTTGTAGTGTATTACA
Source organism: Stephania japonica (assembly GCA_039657345.1). Lineage (NCBI taxonomy): Eukaryota > Viridiplantae > Streptophyta > Magnoliopsida > Ranunculales > Menispermaceae > Stephania > Stephania japonica. The sequence continues at coordinate 14,994,229 of CM077560.1, read as the reverse complement.
CTTATACTTTTTTAAGTAGGGGTATATGTGTAATTTACTTAACCGTCTATATACAAGGGTTGTATAAATAGACGCTTTGAGTTAGAATACACGAACGAAAGATAAAAAGGGCGAAACTCTATTTTCGTTTTAGAAACGACTTAGGGTTTTTGGTATGCTCTGGATCGTTTTGGAGAGAAACAAAAATGTTTGGTATTCTCTCAAAGCTAGCACTTCAAATCTCGGTCGCCGTTCGTGTGTGGACTGCTGATAGAAGGCATTCGTCGTTGGCAGCGCCTTAGATATCGTTTAACCTTCAGAAAGGTACATTGCGACTGAGGTATGATTAAGTTTTCATAGTTTAAACGTTTTTAATGGAATTAGATTCAGATCCTATTGGTTTGTCATAATTGTTTTGTAATCTCCGCGACGCATGAACCCCAAAACTCAACGATGGGTGGATTCACGGGTTCACTGGACCTCGGGGTTTTCGGCACTCACCACTATTACTTGGGTGGCATCACGTAGCTTGAACTATGGGGTTGTCAGCAAGTTATATATATATATATTCAAAATTTACAAAGTATGTTGAGAGTATTCCATGAGAAAACGCATTTTGGTAAATACAAACCAAAACCCTAAAAATTAAAAAAAAAAAAAAAAAACCACAAATCTCACATCTTGGACCGAGGGCATTTTGCTTCTTGTTTTTTCATTTTGGCTTCTTTGTTTTTTCAAGGCTTGCTTTTTTTTTTTTTTTTTGCTTGCATTTGGTTTTTTTTTTCCCGAAAATAAATTGCATGAAAACCGCGAAACCAAACCGGCTAATATTTCGGTTTGGTGGTTTTCAAACCGCCGCGGTTTGACCCCTACATACGATAGTGGACGTAATATTTCATCTCGACGTAGATCATCTCGACTTAGCTTTGTGTCGTCTATCTAATTTTGTTAAGCGTGATATTTACATGCATTACTTTCTCAAGACCTTTTCTCGCTATATTATGCATTTAAATATCTCGTTCTTTACTTTGGAAATGTAGTATAGAATTCCTCGGTTATCACTTAAATATCACTATACTCACTGTCTAGTTTGTGACGGTGAGTGTAGGTCCGTCGAGTAGCACTAGACCGGGCAAGGAGAAGATCGGCGACTACTTCTGAGCTCGTAGCGCGTAGCTGCTATACATGTAGGTTATATTTTTGTATTATGCTTATATATGTCTTTTGCTTGGGTTGTTCATTGGGATGAGAGTAAGTTCACCCGACTTTTGACTTTCACTTTGTCTATATGCTCGCCGTTTATTGCATATTTATATTGTGATCGTTATTTCCTGGTTTCCACATTTAGGATTTATATATAATGTTTCCGCTAATACGTTAAAGACTTCCGCAAATTTGATAATCCTTATAAAATGATGAATAGTACTGATAAGGAATTTCTTATCCCTGAACCCAATCCACGAGATAATAGGTAATACAGGCTGACTAATACATAATTAGGTCCTACGTGTTGTAATTAGGGTTTAATTACGGGATTAGGCCGGACGGTGCTCTAGATCCAAATAGGGGTCGTTACAGGAATGATGTTTCTAAGATGAGAAATCGAACTTTATTGGATATGGTTTGGTCTATTATGAGTCATGCACATCTTCCTATTTCCTTTTGGGGGTATGCCTTAGAAACTGCTGTGTTTACAATGAATCGTGTTCCTTCTAAAGCGGTTGATAAAACACCATATGAGATGTGGTTTGGGAAAAGACCAAACTTGTCTTTCCTTAAGATTTAGGGCTGTGAGGTTTTCGTACGACGACAGATCTCAAAAAAATTATCAACCAAATCTACCAAGTGTGTATTTCTTGGTTATCCTAAAGAAACTAAAAGATACTACTTTTATATTCCCACTAAGAACAAAGTGTTTGTTGCTCGAAATGGTGTCTTCATGGAAAAATTGTTTATTTCAAAAGACAACAATGAGAATAAAGTTATTCTTGAAGAAGTTCAAGAACCAAAAATAAAGACTCAACCGCCAGTGGGAGATCAACAAAGTCTTGAACTAGTTGAGCCTCCACATGTATCACAAGCCCCGCATAGGTCTGATAGGGTAAGACATCAGCCCGAGAGATTTGGATTTCTTATTACTGATAGTAGTGAGGTGTTGGTTATGGATCAAAATGAACCTACTACTTATCAGGAGGCTGTGTCTAGCCCTGAGTTAGATAAATGGCTTAGTGTTATGAACTCTGAGATGCAATCCATGTATAATAACCAAGTTTGGAACCTGGTTGATTTACCTGAAGATGGTAAGACCATTGGATGTAAATTTTCAAGAAGAAAACTGATATGGATGACAATGTTTATACTTATAAAGCACGGCTAGTTGCAAAAGGTTTCAAACAGACTCAAGGTGTTGATTATGATGAAATTTTCTCCTGTAACCATGCTTAAATCCATTAGAATTCTTATTGCCTTAGCCGCACATTATGACTATGAGATATGGCAAATGGATGTTAAAACAACTTTTCTAAATGGAAAGCTATTTGAGAACGTGTATATGATACAACCTGAAGGGTTTGTTCATCCTGAGAATTCTAGGAAGTTGTGTAAGCTTCAAAGATCTATTTATGGATTAAAGCAAGCTTCTCGGAGTTGGAATCTTCATTTTGATGAAACAATTAAGGAATTTGGTTTCATTAAAAATGAAGACGAGCTTTGTGTATAAAAGAAGGTCAGTGGGAGCGTGGTTGTTTTTCTAGTATTGTATGTTGATGATATATTACTCATTGGAAATGACATCCCAACCTTGCATAGTGTCAAGTCTTGGTTGGGGAAGTATTTCTTAATGAAGGACTTAGGAGATGCAGCTTACATCCTTGGGATTAAGTTCTATAGGGATAGATCAAAAAGGCTGATCGACCTTAGTCAGAGTGCTTTTATTAACAAGGTACTGAATAGGTTCAGTATGTAAGACTCTAAAAGTGGGTCGTTGCCAATGTCTTATGGAATAACTCTAAGCAAGATTCAATGTCCAAGGACTAATGATGAGCGAGAACGCATGAATATGATTCCATCAACCATTGGATCTATCATGTATGTCATGTTATGCACTCGACCTGATGTATCATATGCTTTAAGCGCAACTAGTAGATACCAGTCTGATCCCGGTGAGACTCACTGTATAACAGTAAAGAACATTCTTAAGTACTTGAGAAGGACTAAAGAAGTGTTCTTGGTCTATTGAAGTTTGGAAGACGAGCTTGTTGTAAATGGTTACATAGATGCAAGTTTTCAAACTGACATTGATGACTTTGATCGCAGTCTGGATGTGTTTACTTTGAATCGAGGCGCACTAAGCTGAAAAAGTTCAAAGCAAGAGACTATGACCGATTCTATAACTGATGCTGAGTACATTGCAGCAACCGATGCAGATAAGGAGGTTGTTTGGATAAAAGAGTTCATATCTGAACTAGGTGTGGTTCCAAGTATTGCTAACCCTGTTTGCTTGTACTGTAACAACAACGAGGCTATAACACAAGCCAAGGAACCAAGATCTCACCATAGATCCAAACATATACTCAGACGTTTTCATCTCATTAGAGAAATCATTGAGAGGGGAGACGTGAAGATTTGCGGATTTCCTACAGAAGACAATGTTGCAGATCCTTTGACGAAGGCTCTTCCACAAGCGAAGCATGATGGTCATGTTATGTCATTGGGTATTAGATACATGAATGATTGGCCCTAGTGCAAGTGGGAGATGTTGGGACATGTGCCCTAGGTCAATTTACAAACATTGTTTATCTTACGGTTTTTTAGGTAATTAAATAGAGGTTTATCATTTGTTGTTTTATTATAAGTGATTGCATATTTACCTTATAATAAGATTCATGGGTATTTGTTGAAATATCCTAGATGTCCCTAGTCGGTCATTATACTGGGAACTATGATGAATTAAGACTAACGTGAGTCTTTATTGATGGTCATGTGATGATCATGTGTATAGGGATATGAATTGAGATCATGAGTACTTGTTAATGAACAAGGTACTGGACCGACCCGCTATGAGAACACCACATGGATTAAGTCATAGGTGTTACTCTTAATAGGTATATCATTTAGTCTTTCGACTTGAGATTATCATAGACTTCAATATTGTGAGCATGGTAATTTGATACAATCAAACATTGTCTTTAACTGGACGATTATAAAGATTGTGATTGGTTATCATGTAAGCAGTATGTGAATGTGTGTAATCAAAAAAGAATTTGTCACTCTCGTAAAGAGAGAGATATCAGTGGATCCCTCGATGTGTTAGATTGTTAAAATGGCCAAATCCAAGTGAATTGATATGATCAATGTCGCTTGGATGTTTTCAATATATCTAAAAATCGAGACTAGTACGATTGAATATTAAGGGTGACTTTCTATGCCTTATATTTAACCAAAGGATATCGCACGACAAAAGGATATGATATACGTTATTCATTAAGTTGTATCGATTTTGATATTCATGCTACTTGGTAGTCATAATGCCTTGCTAGAGACCGCTTATGACTTGTGTACCAAAATGGTTTTGGTTCACTACCAACGTCGCATAAACCTACTGGGTCGCACACAAAGAATGGCTTTGAGCAATTTCAAAAGGTCCAGAGTACAACCCCTTATGATTCGTTATATGATAACTTATTAATAAGGGTATGTGTAATTTGCTTAAACAACGTAAATACAATAGTCGTATTTCAAATTTACTTAAACATCGTAAATAAAATAGTTGTATTACAAATAGGATTTAAGTGAAACCTTATCTACAATATAAATAAAGGGTGATACCCAAAAACGTAATAGAAGAATTTTGTTTTTTCAATTTTCGAACTCTCTAGATTTTGGGAAAGAAAGAAAAACGTTTTCAATCTCTTTTGGGGCTAACACTCTAAATTGTGGTCACCTTTCGTGTGTGAATTTCTGATAGAGGACGCGTGCTTGAACGTCTAGAAGATCGAACAATCAGAGAAGGAAATCACGAATCAAGGTATGGTTTACTTTTGTAGATCTAGTTTAATGAAACTTATTTGCTATCCTGTTGGGATTTTTCAAAAATTGTTTTGAATTTTCCACTGCGATGAATCCCAAAATCCAATAGGATTGAGGTGCATAAAACCCTTGAGAATGTTTCACTTTATTCATGGAGTTGCTTTTATGAAATATCATATTGGTTTCATGTGTGACCGTTGGTGGTCAAGCATGAGGTTTTTCACACTTGGTTATAGCTAGATCTCTTGCGCGGGTTTTTCACAAACAATGAAGTGCTTAACAAATAAATGAATGACAACAATGTCATTCATAGATTGAAACCTAAAATGTTGTTGAGAGACTGAAACCTCAAAAATAGTAAAACCTAAACAAAAACACAGACAACAACCAAGTCAATATTCCAACAAGAATCAACAGAAGAATGGACTCACAGATTATCAAGAATGGACTCACAGATTATCAAGAATTACAGCTCAAATGAATAAACAATAAGTAAATACGCAGTAGTGGTGTTCAGTTGGGTTTTACGTACCTCAAACCACGCTCAATAACCCCGAAAACACCCCCGGTCCGATCCCCAACTCCAGTTACTGTCCCATGACTCCTGAGATTTTTTCAGGTGTTTATTGGTTAATTAAGTGGGTTTGTTATCAATTAGGCTCGATTTCAGTTTTAGAAATTCAGGGGTTATTGTACCTAGTGCGCTAGTCTGGGGAATTAGCACGCTAATTGATCTTCGTGCACTATTCATGCACGAAGATCATCATCTTCCCCAGCACGCCTAGCGCGCTAATGTTCATAACCTAGCGTGTTAGTGGACTCTGCCCAGAATTTTCAGCAATGGATTCTGGGCTTAATTGGTTCCTAACACCTCACAAACATTATACAAACAACACACACTTCAATAGTATCAAATTCTCTCTAAAACACCGATTAAACAAGAATTTTCACCCAAAATAGCGGATCAAAAGTGTGCATGTTTTGAAAATTCAAAATAACAAAAACACTCATTTTTTCCACAAATCCGATTCTAATTGATATAATTCATCAAAACTAACCTCATATACCACAATTCTAGCCAAAACAATGATGAATTCTCAGAAATTCATTTGAACCTCAACATATCCAAACACATCGAATTTCCATTAAAAATCAGAGAATTTGTAAGTAGATTACCTTAGATTTTGTTGTTTGGTTCCCAAATCCAGTCTCCAAACACTTATTTGTTTCCTTTAACCAGAATTTATCCCCTTAGAACCTCAAGAATCGTTTGAGAAATGGCTTTGATTTGCATGCTCACGATCAAGTTGGTATTTATATGTGTTGTTATAATCTGGCGTTCACACGCATCTCGAGGTTGATCGGATGATCCTTGTTAAACTGTGTCACTTAATTCCTAGACACCTTATCGTGACACTAGTTGCCTTGTATCTCATCTGTTGTGTGTCTCGAGGACAATCCTAGGTATGCTGATTTATTCAGTTCAACTATAGGACTTTATTAATTCCATTTGATTTAACTTATATAACATATCTAAGCCATCAAATAAATTCCATAAAATGGTACGTAAGGTCACACTAACTTCCCGACTACCCGGCTCCCTGTGCCCGCGTCTGGCATGCTTCCCGAGGTGGTCCTACACTTAGTGTACCTAATTGATTTACTTAGCTTAGCCTAAAGTTATATTTAAATCTCATTATATTTAATCCTCAACCATAGTCATGTTGTTATGATTAAATCTAGTCTAACCCCAACACTCGGCCTCATAGCTATCGAACCCTCGTGTTGGAGTGTTCTATGAAACGGAACCCCCGGCGCTCAAACTCGCCCGACAAGTAATTATAGATACACACCTGTGATGAATAATACATCATAATAATAAAAATATTAATACATCACATAACTCAGAAAATAGCAGTACACAACCAGTACCCTAAGTTCGGGTCATGCCTAACCTATCTGCGGCGTCCGCGTGTCGTTCGAGTTGGCGTCCTAATCTGAAAATAATTAAATAACGATGTTATAATCATAACGGGTCGTTACAACAACAAACCCTTCCTAACAAAAAAGGACTCATCAAACAATCAACACCAAAATCAACAAAAAAAACTAAATTAGACATTAATTGATGCCTAAAAAATTTCCTAGAAAAAATATTCACAAGAGCAAGGTCCTCATTCCCATTAATGAAACCTAGCATAGAATCCTCTTCACGATCAATCCAAATCGCAAAGACACAAAAAGGAGAAGCTAAAAAACAACAATATGAAGCAGCCATCGATTCTTCACACTTAACATATAACCTAAACAATGCACTAACCTTGTACTTTCCAAAGCAACACTTTTAGCCCAAAAAAAGCAACATTTTTTTTTGATATGAAAATTGAGGCATACTCAAATCAAGTTTCTTTGACCAACAAATAGCCATTTCAAAGACACGCCTAAAGAACAAAAAACATGGGTTTTCTCTTGAATTGAGAAGCTAAATCGATAATTCATTCAGAGAACTCGAGAATAACTAAAAATACCTAAGAAATACTCCAGAACAACTAAATGTTGGGTTTTGGGGATTAAGCGCAGCGAAATTTTTGAAACCTTTACGAATATCCCCGAATCAGAATCATATCGATTCCATTAAATTGATATATCAAGAGAGAAAAATCATACCTTAACAAGCACAACTCCATGTCTGCCTTGTTTGGTGTTGATCGATTCCTTCAAGACGATGCCAGAGACCAACATCCTCTATAAAAAATCCACATACGGACGGATGATCAAGATCCAGAGTGCTAGCGCCAAAAATTCTAGGGAAGAAAATTCTCGACACAAACACTCTAGAAAATTCTCTTTAGAAAAGTCTCTCTCTCTCTCTCTCTCTATACAACTGTGGCCCTAATGTTTTATTTATAGTTCAATGGGTCGAGTTATAAAAGAACTCCATCTCATAGTCAGACTCTAAATAGAGTCTTAGATAAAGTCCAACTCCAAAAAGGATATATTCATAGACAATCTACAATTATTAATCCAATAAGAGTTGTAATTTATCTAAAACTCAAATAAGAATTGAAGTCATACTTTAATTCCAATTAGAGTCCTATTCAAAATAGGATTTACTAAGAGACTAACTTTCTAGTCACACTAGAAATGTAAGAGAGTTTTGAAGCCTAGTCAAACTAGGACACTTAATGAGAATCTTCAAAATGAATTTTATCAAATAACATTCATTAACCTAGATAATATTAAATCGCGTAAGTCCGTTCTTTGTGCGTGACCCAATAGGTTCATACAACGTTGGCAGTGAACCAAAACTCTTTTAGGCACACAAGTCATAAGCGGCCTCTAGTAAGACATTATGACTACCTAAGTTGCATGAAGATCAATAAATCGATATAACCTAATAGATAGTGTATATCATATCATTTTGTCATGCGATATCTTTTTTGATTGAACATAAGACATGAAATGTCACCCTTATAGTTAAATCTACTAGTTTCGATCTCTAATTAGACTGAAATTTGTCAAGTAACATTGATCCAATCAATTCACTAGGCATGACCATTTATCAGTCTAACATATCAAGGGGCCCAATAGATATCTCTCTCTAAAAGAGAGGGACAAATCCTATCTTGATCACACAACTTCCACACATTAGTTAGACAATGACCAATCACAATCTTTATAATCATCAGGTTAAAGACAACATTTAATTGTGTCAAATTATTGTGCTCCTAATGTTGGAATCTCTGATGATTTCAAGTCGAAAGACTAAATGATATAACTATTATGAGAATCACTTATGACATTGATCATGTAGCATTCTCATAGCGGGTCGGTCCAGTATTTGTTCATAACAAATACTCATGATCCTGATTCGTATCCGTATACACATAATCATCACATGACTATCAATAAGACTCATACTAGTCTTAATTTATTATTGTTCCCACAATAATAACTGACTAGGGACATAGAATAATACTATAATTATTCATAGATGCTATTATAAAAGAAATATGGATCTTTTTATAATAGTTAAACAATATTTACAGAAGGCCTAGGGCACATTTTCCAACACTAAACATACCTAACAATCCAAAGACAAAATCGAAACAAAAAAACTTGCTTACTCAGCTCTTTGGCCACTGTAAAGGTCATGAATTCCATCGCATTAATCTTCGCCAGGGCGTTCTCGAGATTGAGATCCCACCTTTACTGTTGAAGAAGATTGCAAGGCATTCTTTTCCTTCTCTTTCCTTTTCTTTGTAGATTTTCTCTTGTTCACTCCTCAGGGCATGATCGATTGATCGATGCCCTGAATATCTCGCTTTACCTTTGTGAAAACTGAAAACTCTAAGGGCAAATCGTAGTTGGATAGAGAAGTTGTGGAAGGGGGTCGAATAAGATAGACATACCAACTTGATATGATGCCGTGAAGTTGTTGCAAAGGACATTGGTGAGCTAGTGGATTTTAGGCTTGTTATTTCGGTTGAGAGAGAGAGCGGTTGGGGTGGAACAAAAGGAAAAAAATGACTTGCCCCTAAAGTATAATGCAATTGACATAAATACCCTTTACACTGTTTTAGAGAGAGATGATAAGGAATAAAGATAGAGAGAGCATTAAATAAAAGTAAAAGTGTCCATTCCCCTTCAGGAAGATAACTCATTCACTCCCTAAGTGAGTTATCTTCCCCTATGTGAGAGAAGTAGTGAGTCAAACTTCAAGATAAGTTATTTGAAAATATTCAACTAAACAAGATAAGTTGAAACTTCTCTAATAATTATCTCATTTCCTTCAACTTCCCCACGAATCAAATAAGGTCTATTTCAAGGAAACCAAACCCCCTCAAACGAGGCCTTAGGTAGGGCTGGTCCGAGTCAAGGCAGACGTTCTCATCTCCAAGTTGGCCCACTTCAAATTCAACAGCTTGGTACACGCCACGGTACTTGCAGCTATAAAATGGATTGATTGTGGCTCGAGCCTTCACTGTTTCCTTCTATCGCACGAAACACATTCCCCCTCTCTCTCTCTCTCTGTGGATTTGCAGAAGCAGAAGCCATGGCGGACACTCCATCGAGAGAGACATCTGACGCCGAGAGAGTAGAAATCCTCGACCGAATGCTCACTCGCCTCGCTCTCACCGACGATCCCAACCTCCAAAACTTGCTCTCCAAGCTTCTTCCCTGCTCTATCTCCTCCCTCTCTTCGCACTCCACCGCCGTCCGTAACAAGGCAAGCATCAATTCAATTCAATTCCAATCTCTCCTGGTTCCATTTGTTTCTGATTTCACTGCCAACGCTCCTGATTGATTGATTGTGTTTTAATGGCCTTTTCATTGGCGAATTCGCAGAAATGTAGATAGTATTCATGGTGATGGTGCCAAATGTCGTTGATTATCGTTTAGGTTTAGGCTAATTTTGTGGAGAACTAATCTTGTTTGGTTGCCTAGGGTGAGAGATATCTCCTAACATTGCAAGTTGTCAAAACCGAACCAAATGGGGCCTAAATTCTATGCTAATTTTGTTGTAAATGAAGTGAATGATGAATGACTACCTTAATAATACTATGCTAGTTTTGTTGGAAATGATAGTTAAAAAAAAAAAAAAAAACCACGAACTGCCCCCATGCCCGTGATGGATGGTCGCTCTCACTTTATCGGCTAGGCGCTTCTTTCACTAATGACTTGCTTAACGTTGGTTTTGAACTTTGCTGGTAGTTGCATGATATCATTCGGTTCATTCGTTTGTTTGACCGTATCAGTTAGACTTCATGGAATATGGCTGATTCATATTCTGTTAGACCACTAAGAAATTAGGAAATGGAAGAGAAGGAATGATAGATACTGAATAAGAAGTAAGAACTTATTTTTATTTATCTCATATGTTGGCTATATATTTCCCATTACAATAGGACTGGCTTTAAGCCCATATTTTTTTTGCTTAAGTTATGGATGGACTAACTAGACATATTCAAGAGGATATACTATGATGTATGTTATTTGTAGGTGATATTGTCTTTGTAGACAAAACAAAAGATTAAGTGAGTAGGAAATTAGAACTTTGGAGGAATACATTAAAATTTGAAGGTTTTAAGTTGAGTAGGATGAAGACCGAATACATGCATTAATACTAAACATCAAGATGATGGAGTGGTAAAATTAGGGGAAGTAGAAGTTTTTAAAGTAAACCACTTTAGAGATCTAGGATCAATCATACAAAATGATGGTAATATTAAGAATAATGTTATACATAGAATCCAAGCTGGATGAAGGAAATACAAGTTAAAAGGAAAATTTTATAGGACTGCAATTAGGCGAACTATGTTTTATGGAAGTGAATTTTGGACGGTGAAGAAACAACAAGTACATAAAAATTTAAAAGTTACTTAGGTGGGTGTGTAGTAAGACTCATAAAGATAGAATAAGAAATACATAAATTCGAAGAAAAATAGGTGTAGCAACAATTGACACAATGATTAGGGAAGGGTGGTTGTGGTGGTTTGAACACCTCCAAAGACAGCCTATAAATGCTCCCACTAGAAAACTCAACTTAAAAGAAACTGAAGAAATTCGACGGGGTATGGGTAGACTAAAGATAACTTGGGACACATTAATTACGAGGGATCTAAATGATTTGGAAAGCATGCCATCAATTGCACTAATTCGAGCAGTGTTTTCAAGGCGGCGCCTAGCATCGCCTAGCCCTTAATAAGGCAGGTGGTGGGCTTGAAAATAATTATTAAAAAATATTATATATATATTTGAAAATATTATTTATTTAATTATTTATTTTTTAAAAATATTTTTTTCTTTCAAAATGTGTGGAGTTGAAAATATGGTGATGAGAATGTATAGGTGAGAAAGTATGTCGCTTACCATTGAGGGTATCTAAATAAATTAAATTATTTCTTAGAGAGGTCCCTAAGTAAATATTTTGTCGCCCCGCCTATGCATCGCCTAGACGCCGCATCAACTAGATGGGGCTAAACCGCCTAACACCGCCTCACCGCATTGAAAACATTGAATTCGAGTGGAATGGAAGAGTTTGATCCATGTAGCTAGTTTAAGGATTGAGGCTATGTTGTTGGTTATATGCTCATCAATAATCATTCATTGTTATTATACCATCAAGATGGGCCAAGTGAAGCTATGATTTCAAATTACTTTAAATAGTATATCCAGTAGAAAAAAATGGATGGGTTAATACCCATTGGCTCATTCATCATATAGGTTGACATGCTGTCTTTGACAAGTATGAATTTGGCTTTCACAAGTCTCTCCATGTATTTACTTGCTCTGCATTTGGTATTTTTTTTATCGTCCCAATATCTGAACATTTAAGATCTGGTTTCATATCTAGAGTCCGCGTGGTCCCACTTTTTTTGCTTCAAATTTTCTGTCTCATTATGATAGGTGATGGAGATATTGATGCATGTGAACAAGCGAGTTAAGCACCAAATGGATATTGGTTTGCCATTGTCAGAACTGTGGAAGATATTTATAGATTCTAATACTGCTCCTATGGTAAAGAACTTCTGTATTGTGTACATTGAGATGGCGTTTGAGCGCGTATGTGAAGAGGTTGGTATTTAGTTTGGTTGTTAGTTTGTTGATTGAATGCTTAAAGTATCACTCGCTTGTTTAAGATATGGTGCTTACTTTGAGAGAATTCAGAGATTTAAAGATCATCCCCAATCTTCTGCTGTAGGAAAAAATAAACATGGCACCAGTGCTGGTTTCTAGTGTCTCTAAGCTGTCCCCTCAACACCAAGATCTAATACTAAGACTTTCCGTTAAGGTAACATTCTAAAATTTCTCCTGTTTACTTGTTCCAGTCACCGTTCATTGTTGTTTACATGCAAAATGCATAAACTATAATATTACAAAATTTCTTTCCTTATTTTATTTTGTTGATGTAGTTCTCCGTGTTGATGTGTTTACTGTACCTAGCTCTATTCTTAGAGTGGATTCCAACATTTTCTTCATCATGGTTGGAAGTTTACACAGTTCTTAATCATGCAACATTACTTTTCTTAACATTGGCTGTACACATTGTTCCTTTTGTCATTGTAGTTTACACAATTTTCTCTTTTTATGCCATTACACTTTGCAAATGATATTGCAGATGATATGATTTTAGTAGACAAAACAAGAGATGGAGTGAGTAGGAAATTAAAACTTTCGAAGAATGCGTTCGAATCTAAGGTCTTTAAGTTAAGTGGGACTAATACCGAGTGCATGTACAGTAAATTTACAAATTCTAGACATGAAGAAAATGTTGTAGTAATTAGGGAACGTAGAAGTTCCTAAGGTGAACCATTTTAGATATCTAGGATCAATCATACAACAAAATGTTCATATTGAGGATCATGTTTCACATAGAATTCAATCTGTATGAAAGAAGTGGAGGAGTGCAACATTTGTGATTTGTTATTGAAATTTGAAATATCTCTATTATGCTAAAAGGAAAATTTTATAAGACCACAATTTAGCTAGCTATGCTCTATAAAAGTGAATGTTGGGCGGTAAATGAACAATACACACATAAAATGAGTGTACTGGGAATCAGGATGCTGAGGTTGTTGAGTGGTAAACTTGTAAAGATAATATAAGGAATACGGAGATTCAAAGAAAAGTAGGAGTAACACCAATTGATGCAAAAATTAGGGTAGAGCAGTTGTGATGGCTTTGACACATCCAAAGACAGTCTGCAAACATGCAACTTAGGAAACTCGACATAGTAGAAACTAAACAAATGACGTTTTAGTGGTAGGTCTTAGATAACTTGTGTTGCACTTATGCAGCATTGAAATGTGCTTGTTAGGATTGGTTGTCAACTTGTTCTTTCTAAGATTACATTAGTATATCATCTGTGATATGTGCGCATTAACACCACTATTCCTAGGGGGTGGGGTTCCCTTAAAATGGAGACCCGTTTTTCGGGTCCGGACATCATCTCCCTTAAAACAAAACAGGTTTCAACAAGAAAGTCTGTCCTTTTAAAATACGGGTGTGGGTTTAGACAGAACTCTTTAAAAAACAGAAACCTTTGATCTTTGTTAATGCTCAATATGAGCACTAACTACTAAGATACGTTTCTGACATCTGTCAAAGCACGAGCAGCTAAATCCGGATCTTTGTTTCACGTCTTGACATACCCTTGTTCTTGTATTTTTCTTTTCTGAATAATACATTATTGTTTCATCTTTTACTTAGTTTATTTGTATTTAGGTGATTGGTGAATGCCATTCAACTCAAATCAATGAGGAAGTTTCTTCAAAGTACAGATTGATTGATGATGCACTTGGCATCCAGCTTTTTGCTGAATTTTGCCTTCAAACATTGTTATACCAACCACTGTCTCCGGGGTATGGACTATGAACTGTGACGTGCTTTCATCATTTATTTTTTTCTATTTTTCTTAATTTATATCAAAATCTATCTTGTATTTTTCCAGCATGGGATCTCCAGCAGGGCTTTCAATTGCTCAGTTAGATCGTATTTCTGGGAAAAATCCACCAAGGGGTGATGCTCTCCTAATGAGAAAGGTGAAATTATATGCATCAATGAAAATATATTTTCTTTCTTTTTTTGAGATTATTGACTATTTACATGACCTCTCATGAATGCACTGGCAATTCATAGCGGCTTCACTGGTTTTCTCTTCATTGCACTATGTCATCATAATATCTTCTGTGCAGTTAGGGATCTTGAATATTATTGAGACTATGGCCCTTAATACCGAGCTTGTGTATCCGATCTACTTGGCTGCTTGTTCAGACAGGTGTGTGTTTCATTTTTTTGTCTTTTGCTTTCATTACCTAGGTATTTGGATTTATTTTACTTTAATGACTTTTCAAATTTTGATGATTATTTATTTTTAAATGTTAATTTGCTCTAGTCTAGAGCCAGTTGTTAAGAAAGGGGAAGTCATGCTGAAGAAGGCTGTTGGTGCAAACTTAGAGGACATGACACTGATAAAGAGACTTTTTTTATTGTTCAATGGTAACAGAGTTCTCACCTTTCTTTCCACTTTAATTCATGTGATTTTATTAATTATTGTTTTAAAGTAAGGGCATGGATTGTCCAGCAGTTTTCTGTCAAGGTTATATAGTATAGAAACTAAGGTTCTGAAGGTATGAGTCATATGACAAGACCAAGTTTGATTTGATTTGATTTGATTTGTTTTTTTTTTTTTCATATAATTACATGTTTAGGGCAAAATACCTTTACATGATTATAATTGTTTTGGCTTTGCTTTGAGGTGACATACATGTGAATGTCCATTATTAAATGCCTATGATAAACAATAGCACTAGGAGTAATTATTTTGTAGCTTTGTTTTCCTATGGTTTGTGCAATAGCTATTTTACTGACCTATCATACATAGTTCTAAGTATCAAGTTATTATTGCTTCCATTCAGCTGTAGTCTCTAAAAGTTTAATGGAGTTTTTGCTTAATTTAGAAATAAATGATTTGTGCTAGCTGGATTCCTTCCCCTTTCCCAATTCAAGCAGCTATAGTTTTCCTAAACCATAAGTTTACGGGGAATAGATTAAAGAATCGCTAGTTTTATGATTTCTTTTCCATGGTTGATGTCTTGTCAAAAAATCCCAATTATATTGTCGTGTTCTCTGTTTAATCTTTGAAGTTATGCAGGCACCATTGGAGTTGAGAACATTCCTCCTGAGTCTAGAGTTAATCCTGTGAACATGTCCATGAAAGCTCGGCTCATGTCTGTTTTCTGTCGATCGATCCTGGCTGCAAATTCTTTTCCGTCCACTTTGCAGTGTATTTTTGGCTGCATTTATGGTAAGTTTAAGAATTTTAATTTTTCTTTCCTTTCACTAGTAATTTAGACAGCTTTTTCTTCATGTGCTTGGACATTTATGTGTGCATAATAACAATGGTGAGCTGGCATGTACAATGAGTAACCAACTTTATTTCCTTTTGCTGGTTGTGTCAAAGTAGGAAAAAGTGCAAGATGGACTTAAGTGTGAAACGGAATTATGATGCCTAAATGGACTGTGCCACGAACAAAACTCGCATACATCTCTACTTTGTAATAGCAAGTCTTAGGAACTCTGGTTTTCTGATTAGTTGATCATATGGTTCATTCTAAAGTACGCTTGTAACTTTATGAAGGGTACAACAACACAACAAAGCCTTAATCCCATATTAGTTGGGGTCGGCTACATGGACCAAACTCTTCCATTGCGCTCGATTTTGTGCTATTGATGGTATGCTTTCCAAATCCTTAAATCCTTCCTAATTAATGTAATGAAGGGTAACAATGTAATTCAATTTGAACACTCTCTTCTTACTTTGTGATCCTTGCGGCAAGGTGCTCTCTATGCGCCTCAAATGAGCCCAGGTATGCCTCTGCGCCTTGGTGCTGCATTAAGGCAGATAGAGTCGTGTGCCTCACCATTAAAAATTTAAAATTGTTTTATGTTTTTTCGTTGCTAGTACATTTCATCTAAGTGCCTTGTTTAGTTCAGTTCTAGATTGTAATATGTACTAGGTAAAACAATGTTACATATAACACATAATTTTCATACATACACATATACTTGTTACATCCATATACTTTTTTATATGTATGTAATTATATATGTAGAAATATGTATATATTGGGCTTCATTCGAGTGTGCGCCTTGCCTTGCGCATCAGGCCTTTTAGGCAACCATTGCCTCATGCGTGCCGTTCACCTTTGATAAGACTGCCATTATTTCTATTTTACCCTTATTTGGTATTACCACTCTCTACTTGTTTTTACTTTTAGACTACATTTTTTACCACTTTCTCCTACTGAAGTCTAGAACTAACATTAAATTATAGTTAGAAAACTTGTAATTGCCTGTCCTAGTGCTTGCGTAAACTTATTTTGATTACAAGTTTTGTACAAAGATAAATATCAATATGTTATCTTCTCTTTGAATGCGGTTTTGATGACCGATGTATATGGCAGAGTTCCATAGAAGATTTAATTTTGGTGAGTCATTTACTATGGAATTTTCTATTGAGAAATTAAAGTGTGTAGTCGAAAGTCGTCATCATTTCTTTGATTGGATCATTGGCTCAAGCAAAGTTTGGTAATGTATCAAGGAATTTCTTAAGTAAGCTGGCATGTCTTGGTTCCCTAGATTTTGATATTATTTAAAGATTGCATATAATGAAGCCCTAAGTTACCTGAACTCGGGTATGGATGTCGGACACAAGTATGTGTCTAGACGTCGGATTTGGCAATGTCTTAGTTTTACAAACTCGGGGGACTCAACAATCCAAAATGTTAGACATAAGTACTTAGACACGGTAATAAATTATAAATATTTATTAATTTTACTTATAAAACATCATTACAAACTACATAGAATCACTAATATCAAATACTTTTTTTGTAAATACGATATTTTTCATTTGTAATATATACAATATATGTATATTAATTAATGTATAACAGGTCCAGCTGGATAAGTATCTTTAAAATATTATTGAAAGAAAAAGTATTTTTAAAATGGTGCTTGCATTTAATGACTTTGACACGACTTAAAGTAAACAAAAAATGATTTGACATGATTTGAGAGCATTTATTATGAATCTTGGAACTGTTCATCTTCCCCATCAAGATACAAGGCATGTTCATCTCTCTCTCTCTCTCTCTCTCTCTCTCTCGAGCATGTTCAACTTCAAGAATGCAACATCCGACACATATCCTATGTCCGTGTCCGTGTCGTGTCGTGTTGTGCCTGACACGAACACTTGACGCAAATACAAGAGTCCGGGTAACATAGGTGATGCCAATGCCAATGTGACTATGGCTTCTATGACCCTGGGGTGGTTCAATTGCAATGTGAGAAACAATAGGGTTTGAGGGATCGAATAAACCATGTTTGGGAATTAGTCAAACATAAAGGCGCCATTATTCTTTTATTTTTTTTTTCTTCTCTTTTGTTACCAAGGAGCTAAAAAGTGCTCATGATTCTATATTTTGCGTCTTACATATTGTGGCATGATAAGTGTCTCGCCTTTGAGGTGCACTGTGCACGTGCACGTGCATGCATGTGTTTGCATTGCAAATTTCCCCTTTCCTCTCTATGACTTGTCCACATTACAATCATTCCCAAATTTATTATGGACTTTAACCTTGTAATCTGGGATTTCCACTTTCCAAGACCTTTAATAGTAGAGAATACACAAAGTTATCCACCTTCTCCGTATTCGGTTTTAGAACCCCATAGAATCTTTCACTTATGTTCATGATAACAATGCAAATCAGTACCAGTAGAAAGTACAAGTCTGTGTGCTTGCATTTATCCTGCTCCAATCATGACTGGCTTTTACCACTTATATCAATGTTTTCCCATGGCTTTTCTTTCCCTGGAAAAAATAGTATTTGAAATGGACTAATATTGCCACATATCATTATACTTGAATTGGAGTATCGTATGCCTCAACTATAAAAAATGGTTGGCCGCGTGTTCGAGTGCAACTTTACTAACGGAGTATGGACAAGAATGTTAGGTGGTTTTTTAGATGGATGATGTCAATTGGGATGTATTCTTCTTCAAAAGTGGTGTCATAGGACATCCAAAGTATTCAAAAGTTGCTAGGATGTTATAATAGTGGGGCTGCGTTGGTACGTTAAACTCCAGAGAAATACAATCTTTGACAAGAATATAATCAATAGGGATGATATATGGGATAGGGCTAAGCAAAAACTTGAAACTGGTTGATTGCTAATAGAAATTTTGGTTTCTCCCTTGATGAATTGACTAGAGTCTAGAGATTGGGAAATCTCAGTTAGATGAGGATTATTATTGTACTATTTAAGGTGTTATTTTTTTTTTTTTTTTGAAAGAACACTTTCTATGTATTACAAAAAAGATTTTACAGTTACAAAACCACATAGAAGTTAAACAAAAAGGAGATAAAACAACCGAAGAGGAAAAAAGCCTCAAAACAGGACAATCCCTAAAGACATGAAACTTCCTTTGTGAAAAATAGGTTATCTGAACTGCTAATCCACTCATCAGGAGAGTAACTCATGCACTTTTGCAACACCAACTCTGATTTAATATTGCATTTTATTATGTCTCATGTCTTTGTCTCATTCTCGTAGAGAACTCTTTTTTGTCTCTCAAACGATACAAGCCATCAAAACGCCCGAAATGATTGCATTCTATGTGATTTTGGAAATCTTACTTCTTGAATGCCTCTCCTTAACAAGGAGGTATCCCAGGCATCAGTCGTAACATTTTCCTTTCGAAGTCCCTTTACATTGCTATTCGAATGCCCTAAAGTATAGCTGCACTTCAGAAACATTTGTGCCCTAAGTAAAGCAGCACTTCAAAAACATTTGATCAGTTTTTTGACTATCATTGTGGCAGAGTGTACAGATTTGGAGATATTGAAAAGCTGTCTTCTTGAATCGTATCACAATTGTTACTACTCTTTCTGGACGTTTCATTCCACCTCCATTTTTTCTTCTTTGGCGGTGCCATGTCTTTGGATATACCCAACATTCCCGATGCTACTCTCTTTTTACAACTACTTATTTCTAGCCACATCGTATCGACATCCACATCAAATCTCGAAACATTTTCTTTTAGTAGTTTTTTTTTTCTTAACTTATAATTGTTAATTTTTGTTAGATTCTACCATCTAATTTATTATTATGGATATAAAAGTGTGATAGAATATTTACCAGTCTTCTGATGGCAAATGATATATACTGTGTTTTTCTTTATGCTAGGAAGTGGGACCACCTCAAGGTTGAAGCAGTTGGCAATGGAGTTCACTGTTTGGGTATTTAAACATGTAAGAATCCAACTTGTCTTCTTAGAAGTTACATTCATATCCCAAAAGGTGTTCTAGTAGACGTAAAACCTGATGTGTATGGATCTTTGCAATTACTCTTAAATTTAACTAAGAGTAAGGATGAAATTGGGTTTCATGTTATTAGTGAACAGTGAACACATACTGCGCTACTGCTGCATAATTCTTAGTAGAAATTCTTTCATGTTTTCAATACTTGTGTCTTGTGCATAGTCTATCTGCATTATTCTATTCTATTTCATTTTGGATAAGAACAAACAACTACGTTACAAAGAGGAGAATATGTGACAATTGGCTAAGGTACAACAGTCCTCAAAGAGCATTGTAATCACAACAGGTTGTATCACCTTTATTTTTTTGTTTTTTAACAAATATATGGTAAATCATCCCTGTTTCCTTGTAATAAGTTCCCTAAAATTGAAATGTTAATGGTAAGCAAAGTTTAGATTTTATTGTAAGATCAACATGTGTGTTTACTAATTGTGTGACATAGCGTGTATTTTGTTTCCCTTTCTGGCTTAATATTATATGAGTGTGTACTATTGTCCTTTTTTATTTTTATTTTTTGCTTTCACTACTTTAAATCAAGCTAAGTGGAAGTGTTTGATCCATGTAGCTGTCCCCAAGTAATTTGAGACCGAGGCTTGATTGTTTGTATTTTATTTTTATTTTCAGAGAATTCTTCATTCTTGTAAATATTTTAATGTAGAATGAATGCAGTTATCTTTTTTTATCTGCCACTTGTATATTCTATTTTCTGGATAAAATCACTGTACTTCAGGCCTTCAACTTTTTGTTACAACCATGAACAATGGGAAAATTTAATTAGTTCTATTAATCTAGGAGGAATCAACAATTTTGACATTATGGTGGAAGTCACACATGAGACGTTCTCAAATAATAAGCATCAGTTTTTTTTTTTCCTTATTTCTTTTAGATTAAGTTAAAAATCTAAAGGCTTGGGACCACCAAAAAAGGAAATGTGGTGGTGGAACGAGGATGTCCAAAGAGCAATTAAGACTAAGAGAGAGAGATGTATAGAAAAATACCTAAGTGTCAATATGAAGATGCGTATAATCGATATAGAGAAGCTAGAAAACAAGCTAAAAAAGTAGTTAGTCAAAGCTAGAACAAACTTCATGGAAGATCTATACATAAAGTTTGGTAATAGAGATGGCAAAAAATATATTTATAGGCTAGCAAAATTAAGAGATAAAAACAAACAAGTCCTAAGCCATGTAAGATATATTAAGGACGGAAATTAAAATGTTTCAACGCACAAAGATGATATTAAGGAGAGATGGAGAAGCTACTTCTATAGTTTATTTAATGATGACTAAGTTGATATCATAATAGATGAAAACTCACACCAAGAAAGAAATGTAAAAATGCAGTATTAGGATCCCGAAAGTTAAGAGGCATTGACAAAGTTGAAAATAGGAAAAGAATGTGGCCCAGATGAAATACCCATAGAGGTTTGAAAATTCTAAGGAGAAATTGGATTGACTTGGTTAGCAAAACTTTTCAATAAAGTTTTAAAATAGAAATGAATGCCAATGGATTGGAGAAGAAGCACACTTGTACATATCTTCAAAAACAAGGGAGATATTCAAGGTTTTTCAAATTATTAGGGAATTAAACTTATGAGTCATACAATGAAATTTTGAGATAGGGTAATTGACAATAGGTTAAGAAGAGAAACAACAATATCAAAGAATCAATTTGGCTTCATGCCTAGAAGGTCAACTATGGAGGTGATTTTCCTTGTAAGAAGATTGATGGAAAAATATAGAGAAAAGAAAAAGAATTTTCATATGATATTTGTAGATTTAGAAAAAGCATATGATAGAGTTTCTAGAGATGTTCTTTGGTGGGTTCTAGAAAGAAAAGCAGTGCATGCTAGATTCATAGACACTATTAATGATATGTACGAAAGAGTGCTAACAAGTATAAATACACTTGGTGGAACCGCAAAAATTACACATTACAATAGGACTACTTCAAGGATCGACTTTAAGCCCATATCTCTTTACTCTAGTTATGTATGAACTAACTAGGCATATTCAAGAGGATATACCATGATGTATGCTATTTGCAGATAATATTGTCCTAGTGGACGAAACAAGAGATGGAGTGAATATCAAATTAGAACTTTAGAGGAATACATTAGAATCTAAAGGATTTAAGTTGAGTAGGACGAAGACCGAATACAAGCATTGTGAGTTAGATATACTACATACTAGACATCGAGAGAGGTAAAACTAGGGGAAATAGTAGTTCCTAAGTTTAACCGCTTTAGATATCTAGGATCAATCATACAAAGTGATGACAATATTGAGAATGATGTCACACATAGAATTCAAGTTGGATGGAAGAAATGGAGGTGTGCAATAGGTGTGATCTGTGATTGACATATTCCTGCCAAGTTAAAAGGAAAGTTTTATAGGACCACAATTAGACCATCTATAGTCTATGGAAGTGAATCTTGGGCGGTGAAACAAAACAATTACATAATAAACGTAGTAGAAATGGGGATGCTTTGGTGGATGTGTGGTGAAACTCGTGAAGATAGAATAAGAAATATGTAAATTCAAGGACAAGTAGGAGTAACACCAATTTACACAAAGATTAGGGAAGAGAAGTTGCGGTGATTTGGACATTTGCAAAGATGGCCTACAAATGCCCGCACTAGAATACTTGACTCAATAGAAACTGAAGAAATTCGACAAGGTCAGGGTAGACCAAAGTTAACTTGGGATGCATTAATTAGGAGGGATTGAAATGTTTGGAAAACTCACCATCAATTGCACTAAATCGAGAACAATGAAAAAGTTTGATCCATATAGGCGACCCCAATTAATTTGGGACTGTGGCTATGTTGTTGTTGTATTAAGTTAAAAATCTGTTTCAGTTTCCTGGAATTCTGTTTGTAATTGAAGTTGGCCTAATTTTTGTTTTGTTTAGTTGAAGTAGAATGAAGTGGGATTCTCCTAGTTCATTGCCTATAAGATTCATACCGAAACTAAGGTTCAAGGTAGTCTTGCATCATCTGCTAGGCTGCTACTAGGAATCCCAAATCATTTATTTTGGAAAGAGTTTACCGACAATTCAAAATTTTTTTCTTAGGTGGGTAGGTAGTTAAGTTGTTCCTTTTTTATGGTTTTCAGTTTGCTTAGACTCTTTTACTTGTTTGTATCCGTCTTTGTCATTAATATTTCAGGAATCAAAGGTTAGAGTTGTAGTTTTTCTCAATTTTTGGCAGCAAATATATGGCTTTGATTTGATATCTTAAATGGCAAAACCGCTGTGAAAGTGGAGAGGTAAATAAGTCTCAGATGACTCCAGAGTGAAGTCAAAAGATTTGAATTCATGGATTACTATGGTACCCAAATAGGGGGAGCTATTTCTCTTAGAACTTGTCACTTTGTTTGAAATTCACAAATGAGAAGGCAGAAATTATTTGGAATGGGCTAACTATAAGAAGTATCAATTGAAGGACGGAGAAATTTGGATATTTGTTTTATGAATTGAAAAGAAAATCTGTATGTGATCCAAATCTATGCGCATGGTGAGCTGTGAGTTTTTTGATAAGAGTGAGCTGTGGGTTCATTAGGAACTTGGATGTTTGTTTGAAGAAGTGAAAAGACCAGCTTCTGTCTCAAGGTTTTCCTTCATAAGGCGCTTGCCAATTTGAACTTGCTTTATGATTTTTGTATCGCACTTAATGTGCAATAATGAATATAGCCACATTGTCATAATGCTGCTTCATATGCATGGCCATGGTTCTCTTAGTTTTCTCAAGTATCTCTCTCTAATTGCTTTCTCATTAAGATTCTTGAAAAAGGTATTAGAATTATAATTCTTCTTGAATACATTTAGTAAAAGTTTAACATACCATGTGAATAATTTGATACGCATTATATTATTGTTCCTAGGGTTTGCTTTAATTTGCGTGCTTTTAACTAAAAGTAATACCTTTTCGGCACATATTCTCGTTTGTAAGGTGGCATGAAAGGAAGATGCAGGGAACCGCATTTAGTTTCTTAGTATTAATTCCCTTCTCCATTCAATTATAATTTGTGAACATCACATCCTTAATAACATTTTACTAATTTATGCCAATATTACAACATTTTCTAATTGTCAATCCAGGCAAGAATGGATCAGCTAAAGCTTATGGGGCCTGTTATACTTAATGGAATTCTGAGGTCACTTGATGGTTATTCAAATACTAAATTAGGTCTGTTTTTACTCTTAGTATCTTGAGTGGTTTTAATCTTTTATTTTATTTTTTGATAAGAAAGAATCTTGAGTGAAAATTTAAGTTTTTAATTATCTGATTCTCTACATTTCAACAAGCATGATGGAAATGATGCAAGGTGCGCAACCATGATGGGATCATGCATAGAACTTGCTTACTTATGCTTGGAAATAGTTTTTAGTTATTTTAATGCCCTTTTTATTAGCATAAGTCAGTTTATAAATCTTGGTTTAGTATGTATATGTGTGAAGTCGAGAAATTTGAAACATAGATATCAATTTGGAGAAATATATTATTTTGGCTATTTGTGGCTTTATTTTCATGCTTAGTTTACATCAAGGACCATTTCAATCACTAAATTTTTGATATATAACAAAATCCATGCAGACGCTATTGCTAGGGATTCCAAAACCTTTGCCTTTCAAGCAATTGGATTACTTGCACAACGTATGCCTGAACTTTTCAGGTATTTGTTTTCATGTGGTACTTCCTTTATTTCTCACCCTTCTATTGTTACCATCATGACCATTCTATCGGCCTCAAAAAAAAAATAAAAATAATGATCATTCTCTGTGTTGTCAGAGATAAGATCGACATGGCAGTTCGACTTTTCGATGCACTGAAAGTTGAGGATCAAATTCTTCGTCTTACCATTCAAGAAGCAACTACCTCACTTGCTGTCGCATACAAGGTATTTTTGCATCCTAATGTATCCCATCTTTTCTTTTTGTCACCATTGGATGTACATAGTAATGGCTTGCAATGTCTTGTGACTGTGAGTGATGGGAACCCAAAGACTTCTACGCCTTCTTTTTCAACAAATAAAGAATTATGAGAAGAATTTTGCGGAATTTGGGAGGCTATTACTCTCCTTAGTCTCTAGAGATTTTCCTTAAAACACTTCACATGACCCTCACAATGCCTCTCTCTCTCTCTCTCTCTTTTTTTATACTTTTCCTAATTTATTTATTTATTTATTTATTTATTCTGGAAAAGTTACAATTTTGGAGAGGCAGGTATTTTGAGGGAATTCTCTGTTTAGAGAGTAGGGAGAGTGATATGTGATAGCCTCTCGAATGCATTCGAGTTGTTCATTTGATTCTTTGTTCGTTCAATAAAAGTTCTATTAGTCTTTGGGGTTCTAACATCTTGGATCATCTAGATCTTTGGTAAGTAGCATGGGAAAGGAACGATGTGGTCAAGTCCAAACTATTTGTTGTGTTTTCCTCATTGACTTCATACTTCATAGCAAGTCGTGGCTGAGGAGACGCGTCTTGGGAGGTCTCTGGTTCATCCTATGCACATTTCACTTTGATCCTATAGCAGGATTTAGCTTTGTTCAATTTTAGAAAATAAAACACGAAAAAAATCCTTAGGTTTAGATGAAAGTGATAAGACCATCACTTCTATTTTATCATTTGATATTGGAAAGTGTTATGCATGAGAATATGGCTCACTTTGTTTTGCTTCAAATATTTAAGATGAAAAGGTGTTTTGAATTTCTAAAAATAGGATATGGCTCACTTGTTAGTGATAGACTGATAGTGCTATCCATCTTCAAAAATAGGATACATGAATATTTGATTTTTATAAAGAATTTAGTTGAAGAACTTTTTTGCATCAATATTGGTAAGAGACTACAGTAGCGTTCCAAATGTAAGAAAGGAACACACTAGTAACTCCCAATGCCACTATAAAAAGCATCTTTAATGTATTATAGGTTGCGAGCTCAGATATGTGCTAAACATTTTGTGAAATTACGATTAGAAAGTGATATTTAGAAGAAGCTTGAGCATCTGCTAAATTCTGATGCGTCCATTGGAGGAATGATAATTAACTGAATTGGCTAGACAATAGTAGCAGACATAAAGTCGCATCATGGTTGATTGTGCATAAGTACTTGGCATATTCTTTCAATAATTGGGCCAGGACTTGGGAATCCGAAGTCTATTGTAAGATATATTAGTTTTATTGGACATGGTGATGATTTTCTATTTTCTGTTTGTTTTTTATTTTAGTTTCTTGCATTTTATGTTTTCTTGGCTTTTGATGTAACACTTAATCATAGCACCACAATTTCTAACCTCAATCATCACCATAGAGATGATTGAAGATGATCAATCATTATTGGACCCACCACAATTACATGATGGTACATCTTGGCCTGACAATTACCTTTTACTTATTCTCTGAAGAAATTATAAATGAAAGAAAATAGCAATTACAGGAAAAGGCCAGTTTTTGAGGATGAACAACCCTTTAGGCATCAATTCATTATTGATCATATCTCTTCAACCATGTCTGCCCCACTCCTTGACTAAATTAGCATGTCAATGACATGCTATATGAATGAAGGATTCCATCCTCAAAACAATCTCTTTATCCGTTTTTCTTAATGTGTTGTTTCACGCATCACGCCTTTCCAATAAAAAGCAGCAGCCACCCTCTGTAAAGTTTTTAATAACCTTCATGCCCTTGATTGTGGAGGGCGGAAAGAATTGAAGGAATTATTGGAAAATCATGCAAAAGATACACACGATTCTTATAGAATACCAATCCATCTTTGGAAACGTATTTGTGTATTGCAACACTCCCCCTCAAGCTGCTAACTATAGGTTTGCCATTCCTAGCTCAAAAACATTTATTTGAAAGGAAGGACTCTTCAGGCCTTTAGTAAGCACATCAACAAGTTGATCTTGACGTAAGACACAAGGAATACAAATGAGTTCACTATCCAATTTCTCTTTGATCAATCTGGATGTGCTTAGTTAGATCACGTTGCACCAGATTATGAGCTATGTTGATTGCTGACTTGTTATCACAATAAAGTCTCGTAGAGCCATTCCACTTGATTTTGATAGCTTTAAGAATAATCTTCAACCATAAAAGCTCACATATTCCTTGAGCCATTGCCTGAAATTCTGGTTTAGCACTTGATCTAGCTACCACATTCTGCTTTTTACTGCACCAGGTCACCAAGTTTCCAAGAATAAATGTGTAGTATCCAGTAGTTGATCTTCTACCAACCACAGAGCCAACATAGTCTGCATTTGTAAGCTTTCAATACTATCCCTGTATGTTTTTTAAACTAAATACCTTGTTCTAATAAGTAAAAAATACCTTGTTCTATTAAGTATAAAAAACCTTGTTCTAAAGTTTTTTTTTTTTTTAAATATTGCAATACTCTATATGCAACCTGTAAATGGATTTCTTTATGATTGCGCATAAATTAACTAATCACACTAACTGCATACGCAATGTAGGGTCTAGTGTTTTTAGAGGTAAATTAGTTTTCCAATCAATCTTTGATACATATTTCGATTCATGGATGTAGCTTCCTTCGCCTCTCCAAGTTTGTGATTTGGATTAATGGGTGTACTAGCCGATCTGCATTCTAGCTTCCCTGTCTCCTTAAGAAGATCTTCTATAATATATTTTTTCGAGATATGAAGATACCTTCGATTCCAAAAGAAATATTTCACCTTTAGCAGTTCTTTGATTACAAATTCTTTAGCTAAAGACTCTTTTACTTTCTATTTCTCATCCTCATCATCCCGTGTTATAATGATGTCATCCACATAAACTGGAAGAGCCGTTACTCCCCTTAAGGAATGGTGTTTGATGAACAGAGTATGATCTCCTTGACTCCCGATCCCCACGTTCCATTCTTCACTAAGGCTTACATTTCCATTCCACACTCGTGGCTTGTTTCTAGTGTTCATTAGATATGACCTTAGATAAGGTGGTTGGGATTTGAACACTGTTTAGGTTTATGAGAAAATTTCTTATGAGTGGGAGAAACATTTCTCGAATGTCACACATGGGAGAGAGGGTACACGGGACGTTCAGTGCATGCTCGGATTCCTTTTCTTTTGGCAATTGGGAGATCCAAGTCAACATATTTTTCAAGTTGAAACTCAGAGATTGATACCTTATTTTTAGGAACTTGTCCAAATTGTCGGACTTGCACCGATTCATAGGTTGTGACTCAAATGGGTACTTCATTTTCATTAGTTGGTTAAGATTGTTGGACTTGCATTAGTTTAGGTGGGGTTTCTCTTATCCTCAAGAGTAGTTGGTCTAAAGTGGAAAATGGTGCAAACACAAGAGGATTTGACTTGTGTGAATTATCCTTTAACCTATTTTGTAGTGTAGAATACCTTATGATGTGAGAGTTTGATTAAAATAGTCTACCAAATTGTTTGAGGTTTTAAGGTAAAGATAACATTGGGGTACTATCAAACTTTGAAGGCCAAGAAACTATCTATTTATAAGACGTCTTAGGAGTGCCATATGACTTAGGTACAGTAAATGCTAAGTGACCATCATGCAAACACAAGAGGATCGTGAATTATGGGAGAATGATTAAAATAGGATCTTAGTCGCATCATATTGAATTATGGGAGAATGGGATTCGCATCCTTTTTTTTTTTTTTTTTTTTTTTTTTTTGAGTAAGAAAATCCAAGAGACTCTAGAGCAATCATCAATAAAGTATACATACCAACGTGCATCAAATATATTTGGAGTAGTGTAGGTCCCCAAATATCACTATGAATTAGTTTAAAAGGAGTGGAACTTCTATTATTGCTCAATGGAAATGACACGCGTTTGTGTTTTGCAAGTTCACACTACATAATAAAAATCACTAACACTACATGACTTAAACACAAGAAGAAACATGACCTTAAGGGTGCTAAAAGAAGGATGTCCAAGTCGACGATGATGAAGCCTCGAGCAATCTTTGTTGCAAAGGGATGAAAGAAATGAGCAGGTGTGTCATGTAGAATGTGTTCGTAAATCAAAGTAATAGAGTCCATTATGTTCCTTAGCAAGTCCAATTGTCTATCCCAAGTCCTGATCCTGAAATACACAATGAGTAGGGTAAAACAACACGGTTAAATGTGAATCTTGGGTAAGTTTGTGTACAAAGATGAAAGTATGGGATTCATCAAGAGCTTTGGAATGTGAAAGACATGTTTAAGTATAAATGTTGGAGTTAGGTGAATGTCTCCTATACCTGCAACTATGGTTAATGAGCCATCTGCAATTGCTATTTCTTATTACTTGGAGGAGGGTTATTGGAGTGAAAGGCATTAGGAAAGTTTGCCATGTGGTCAGTTGCTCTAGAGTCTAGAATCCAAGAATTTGAAAATGATTATATGAGGCCTTAAACCCAATGGAAATAGGAAACTCACTTGAATGGACTAATGAGTTGGTACATGAGGATTTATCCAAACGATCAAGTAAAGCACGTAGCTTTTCTATCTCATCACTGTTGAAATCCATTTCTTCAGAAGAATTTATTGAAATACTCTAGTTTGCATATCCTTGTCCCTTTCCTAATGATTTGGCGATGAAGGTTACAAATTAATTTTGGCTATAAAGCCAAAGTGTGTTTGCCAATGAAGGCTAGAGACGAATTGCCAATCGAGCCTAATGCACTAATACCATGGCAAAATTGGAAAAAATAAGTAAACAAAAAGATGAACATAATGATTTACGTGGTTCGGTTGGGAATGATTTTATTCATGGTTTCTCTAGTTACAAACTTACAATAGCTCCATATTTATTGACTTACATGGATATTCACAATAGAAATTTCCAAAAAGATCTCCCAATCAATCAATCAACCAACCAACCAACCAACCAACCAACCAATCAATCAATCATTTTTTTTCTTCTTTTGCAACACTTTCATATGTTGGAAAGTGTTGATTGAGGAGGGGAAAAATATGACCATAGTTTGCAATGTGACGCCCATTTTGTTGTAAGACAGCTCCTATTCCACTGCTGTAGTTATTGCTCTCTTTAACCGATCAAAGCAGTTGAAGCCTATTCATTCAAATGTAATGAATTTTTCCCTAGCATAGAGATTAAAAGAGTTGCAATAGTACCATAACCTTTGACAAATTTGTGGTAATAAACTGTTAATCCCAAGAATCCTTTTAATTCCTTGACTGAAGATGGTTTGGGCTACCGTATCATGGCTTTAACGCTTGTTTTGTCTGCAGAAACTCCTTTAGCAGATATAACATGCCCAAATAAGAAACTGCAGTTCGGTTAATAAAACATTTGGAGCTTTTCAAGAATAAGTAATGTTTCTGAAGAACTTAGAAAACAACGCGCAAAAGCTGGAGATGTTTGACCCAAGTTTTACCATAAATTGGTATGTCATCAGAAAATGCCAAAATGAATTTGCGTCAGTATGGATGAAATACATCATTCCTGAGAACTTGAAAGGTGGAACTGTGGAAGGCGGCATTAGTTAGCCCGAAGGGCATTAGTGATAAGGAGATCTAGTTATAGGACAGTGAACATAATTCCCTTAAAAATCTGATTAATTTCCTTGCGTATTAGTCTTTCTTCCATTAGAACCTAGGTTAATTGAAGAAATAAGGGCTCATTAAGAGAGAAACCCTACAATCTCCGGATTTTATTTTATTTATTTATATTTAATAAACTTATCTGTTTCTTCCCTTAGTTTCTTTTAATAAATGCACAGGTGCAGACTTTAGCTACCTTCTAGATTTTTCTTATCAAGCTGGTTTTCATAACTGACAAATAATTGAAGCAGTACGACTGAACATATGAGACTCTCCTGTTTATTGAACTGAGGATGGTTAAGAATTTTTGTTGTTTCTTCTGATAATTAATATGATTTGGCTTATTGCTTATTATTTCCATTGGGTTAAATTGTATTTTAATTGTAATTGAACTTTTACAGGGAGCACAGGCGACTATCTTGAAGGAACTGGAGACACTCTTGCTGGATAACTCTAGAGCGGTATCAACTTTAGCAGACTTTTTTTTCGTCTTATATCGACATGCTCGAAAAACATTTTTTCTACATAACTTGCCTTTGTTGAATGCCTATTTATTTCTTAATTTTGTATTGTTGATTATAGGAACAAAGTGAAGTTCGCTTCTGTGCTGTTCGATGGGCAACATCTATATTTAGTTTGGAGCATTGTCCTAGCCGGTTCATTTGTATGCTTGGGGCAGCAGATTCTAAACTTGATATAAGGTCAGAAGGTCACTTTCCTTTCTTTCTTTCTTTCTTTCTTTCTTTATTTTTACCATTTGTTTGCCTGGTTATGCATTTTTTATTGTTTCACATTCTTGTTTGTATTATTAAATGCTGAGTTTCATCTAACTTCCTAATTGGCTAGGATTGTAGAATCATAAAGTATGGATCTGGATTGGAAGCTTGAGTTGTTGTTGTTTGTTCTCTGCCCAACAAGTTAACATTGCAATTTCTTCCAATTCTATGCTTGATTGATGCCATCCACTATAGTTGTAGTCAGCTGAAGCCACAACAAAAAGGTCATCTTGTTCTCTTTGGATGAGGAACCGTTGAGCATGGATTGCAAGGTGCCATGGCAATCCCAAGGCAATTTTCTTGAACTAGGTGGGCGGTGCCTAGATAGCCAAATAAATATTTATTCAGAGGTCCCTGAATAATAAGTTACTTATTTATAGGTCCTTGAGTAACATTAGCTGTTTAATAGTCACTGATATCCATATTCAATAATATCTCAAGATTTACTAATAAACCATTAGGTCCATGTCTAACAATAATTGTGTTAGATTTTGTTGTTGGGTAGGTATTGATATTAGCAAACATAATTGTAATCAGCCCCTTGAACTTTCTGAAAATTAATTTAGAAGGACACTTCCCCCGTAGGTGGCGCCTTGCAATCACTGCTATTGAGTGGTGTTTATGTGAATAGAATAGATTTTGTTTAGATGTGACCATTTCACAAATTTTAGACTTGTATCTTTTAACTACTTTGTTCTGAATCTTTGTATTTTTCAGTATGTCATTGCAGTTTATTCTTAGCTATTATTATGCTTCCATTTCAATGTAAGCTAAAGTATGTATATATTTAATTTCTTTGAGTGGAAATTCACATTCCACATTCTTTGTATTATGATCAAATCTCATTTGAGAGCATTGTGTAGCACCAAGTCTTTACATTATGTTTGCAGTTGTGTTGTATATTTATTTGTAGTTATCCCATTGATTGTAGGGAAATGGCACTTGATGGTCTCTTTCCAATGAAAGAAGATTGGAGAATGGTAAAAAGAAAGATTGGCCTTAAATATCCTAAGTTTGGTGACATGCTCGATTATATTTGTAAGCAGCAGCCAAAACTATTGGATTCGGCTGTGGAGGGGGAGGGAAAAGTTCTGTTCCCATCGAAAACATATGTGGCTATGATAAGGTTTCTGTTGAACATCTTAGAGTTGCAGTTTGAGAAAGATGAGTCCACGAGTAAACCATCTGAATTTGAGAAATCTGTTCAAACAATGTGTCTTCTTCTAGAACATGCAATGGCATTTGAAGGATCGGTTGAGTTGCATGCAACTGCCTCCAAGGCATTAATTTCTATCAGTTCTCATATGCCAGAGGTCATTAACTGCTGCTTCTTTGTATATATAAGCATGCATTTGTGTCTATTAGTCATTCATAGTGCTGTGCTCCTATTTGACCTTTCTGTTAATCTTTTGTAGAATATGGCGTCACGTTATTCAAGTAAACTTTCATGGATAAAGCAACTACTTAATCATGTGGACTCTGATACTCGTGAATCTGCAGCACGATTACTAGGAATAGCATGCTCTTCTCCATCTATTTCAGCATCATCTGATCTTATTTTGGTACTTGTTTCTTCAATTAGTGGAACAAAAAAACCACGGTGAGGAATAGGATATGCATACCACATGTCTGTCTATTACAGCTCTTTTTCTTAGTTTGAATTACAATCTTCTCATTTTTGTATATAATATATTCTCCAGGTTTGAGAGTTATCATGGATCACTGTGTGCAATTGGATATGTTACGGCAGAATGCTTGTTAGCAACACCGACTGTAAGCTGTTTTTTGTTCTTTCATTAAAAGGAAACTACATATTAATAAAAAAAGTGACCCCCCTCTTCTCACATCCACGTAAATCCCACCAATGCAGGATTCTGAATCCCAAGTCTCTCCTTAAATCAAACCGAACACAATATCTTAGGAAGGGCGAAATGTTTTAAATCATTGGGTAAAGAAGCCCAAATTGGTATTTGATATTGTGCTGTGATAAAATTCCAATAAGTATTTTGGATCTGTTTCTTTGTTCTCAATCTTCTTTGCATTTCGGCCTATTCCATAAAAGACCATACAACATGCAGTGTGGCAATGTTCCAATACCTTTCTCCTTTTTCTTCTTGAGTCCACAAATTGAATGCAAAGAATGTCCTAGCTATCTCTGGGAATAGCCCACACAATGTTCAATATCTTCCCAACGTTTAGGGCAATGATCCTGGAATATCTGCTTGCAGAAATGTTAATTCATCCTTTGTTTCAAGTGGTCCATATTATTAATTTTTCTCATATGTATTAAGCCGCCAAAAAACTTAACTTATATGGATGTAAGTTTTCCGTAGAAAAGGTGCATGTCAAGAGGAAAACATGGTCTGTTTTGTGTGGATTATTTGGCGTATGGGTCCAAATTAAATATTCTTGCAGACCTAACTTTGAATTACTTCTGGATGGTTTTTATAAGGCTTATTTTGGGGTTTCAAGAGATCTAAGTTTTATTTTAAAATTTAATTCCCATTGCATGCCTGTTTTATCCTAGGAAATTATGTCAATGATTGTTCTTTTTGTGCTTGTGATGTGATGGCTAGGTGTTTATATGCGATTAACTGAGCATTGTAGAAGCATCTAACTCGTGGGGAGAAAGAGTAGATGAATTCGCATGGCTTTCTATGGGTGTACGTTTTATGCCCAATCCCACCCATTAGGAAGAATGTTGTACTCGCTAAACATAACAATAATACTTGCCCGCAGATAATGTTGGTTACAGGGGAGTCTCCTGACCATCTTATGCCATTTAAGTGCTAAAGCCTTGTTAATCTATTTTGTGCTGCCTAGATCAACTCCTTTACTTGTTGGCTTGCTTTAGTGTCTCCAAAGCAAGGATAAAAAATTTGACTTCGCCTATGAATTTGGTCCCTTAAAATTTGGAAGTAATTTGGTGAAGTCAGGAGTAATATGCATTTTGATAAGAAACTTCAATCAGTTTTTGAGCTTTGATTTGGCTATAATCAGGTAATGATTTGTGATGGAACTAATTGGCCTTAAATATATGACTGTATGCTATAATTCACTTTCTTATTTAATTACTCGTGACACATTAATACTTTTATAGATACAAAAAGGTTTTACAGAATACATAATAAAAGTAAGAAATAGGAAGATCTTCAATGTATCAAAACTACTCCAGAACCTCTCTCTCATAAATAGCCCAGAAATTTATTACTCAACTTGTAGACATGAAAAATATATAGAGATGGACCAAGACCTAATCTAGGTAACAAAACATATATCGTTTTTCCTTTGTTGGTTAGGATGATCCTAAACTCCACCTATGTAGAACATCATATGCGCTACATAGCTGGTCCCAAGTCTGGATAAAGGAGAACTCCGAAGTCCATTTACCATACCGGGAAATGGGGGAGGGAGATTCTAAGCCCATTTTTCATACCCGAAAAATGGGATTGAGGCTATGTTGTTGTTGGTTAGGATGATCCTAGATTTCTAATGGAACTACCGGACAATCAATAATCACTCATAAAGAATAAACTAAACAATTTCTTAAAGGGTAAAGCAAAAATTGCTGTTTAGTTTACTATGGATAATTATGTATCATTAAATATTTTGATGAATCAAATTTCAAGATGTCTTGAGAGCACTTGTGATTAGAGATTAGGTCATTAAACCTTTGTACGTCATTCTTTAATTCAATTTATTAATACTTTATTCTAATGTGTCATTGCTTTGGCTATGAAGCTATATATTTATTAATGAACTAAATACAATGAAGCAAGGATAATGCCATTATAATCAAGCATGTATCATCTGATTGCTGGTGCAAATCTTTTTCCAGATTTCAGAAATATTACTTCAGAGAGTCATAAAATGCCTGGTAGATGTGGTTAGTTTGGAGAATGCAACACTGGCCTCTGTTGCAATGCAAGCACTTGGTCACATTGGGCTCCGTGCATCACTGCCTGCACTTATTGAGGAATCTGAATCAGGTATTTTTATTATTTGTTTTCTTTGCAGTAACCTTGAGGTGCCATCTTTATTGGTGCTCTCATTTGGTAAAGGAATAATGTATTACACAGATCTACATTTTCAACTGCAGCTGGGATTTTGATTGTTCTGAAAGAAAGATTAAGCAAGCTATTATCTGGTGAAGATATTAGAGCAGTCCAGAAAGCTGTCGTTTCTCTGGGTCATATCTGTGTAAAGGAGACAATACTTCCCTCAGTAAATGTTGCTCTTGATTTAATCTTCAGTCTTTGCCGATCAAAGGTCAGTTTCACGTGATTTTAATGCCTTAATATCTCTCTTTTTTTTAATGGAAACAACTTTCGTGTTAGCATAAAAAGGTTTTAACACTTGAAGCTTGGACTAAGCCGAAAAAATAAATCAGGAAAAAAATGTACCCACAAGCCTGCAGCTCCTTAAGTATAATCATGGACATTCATTCAACCATGGCTCTCCAAATTTGGACCCAGACATCTATGGTTCACTCAAGATTCTTAAATGCCTCTAACCACTGGGCATTATTAATCAACATACTGTCCCACACATCTCACATGTTGTGCTCCCACCATAAAAAACAGCACTATATCTTTCCAATCACACTTGTCGCACAACCGCTGGAGCATAGGCATTGCATGCTAGTTTTTATATCTTAGATGTCCTTCCAATGCCTTCCTTAAAAGGAGAAAATCCATCTTATCAAGAACCTCATCTCCCTTGTCGAATTCATTATTTCCAAAACCCTTTTGGTGAAGCTGCAAATGGAAAAGAGTGCTGCTATGTTTCGTTTTCCCTGTGTCATATGTGTACCAGCTTGTTGAAAGTTTAATGCGTTGCAATTTTCTTTGGATGCTATGTATTGTCTTTTTTAGAGACAAAATCCAAGTAGAAACTTAAGGTTGTGTTTTAGCAAAGAAAGTTTAATGCGTGGCAAAATTTTCTTCATTTATTGGGATGCGTGGTGTTTTAGGAGAGAGAAAAAATGTATTGTTAAAAAACGTAAATTTTTAGAGACAAAATCAAGCTATCAAACAATTTTAAGAAAAGAAACTTAAACTTTACGGGGAATGAGAGGTATCAATATTAATTTATGACAAGGATATGAATGTCTTGGTTAGGAGTAGAGAGATGATTAAACATGGATTTGCATGAGTACTGACCACTTTTGTCAATTGTCCAACTTCCATCTCGTGCTAGTGGGAATCTTCTTATGTGTTGAAGAAAAGTGCGCAAATCGAATGGTTTATTAGCTGCACAATTGGTTAGTTGCACCAGTGAACTGAAAATTTCCAACTTGTCAGGCCACTCATCTTCATGCCCGGTTATTGTCTTCATTTTGGAAACTTAGAATCTGTAACTGTTTCCATGGCACGGCTTATATAGAGTTGAATGGAGTTTTCTTTACCTAATTCAAGATAAGATGAAAGGAAAAAGGTTAATCATTTTATTGTCTATTTTTCCATCAGAATTCCTTGAGTATCGAAAAAATATTTTATAATCTAAATAATCAGTTTAATTAGTTAACTGTTTATATGATTTGTATAATTCAAGAAATTTTATATTTACCAATTTTGGATGAACAGGTTGAAGATATACTCTTTGCAGCTGGTGAGGCTCTTTCTTTTTTGTGGGGTGGGGTGCCTGTGACTGCTGATGTGATTCTTAAATCTAACTATACTTCTCTTTCCCTCGCATCAAACTTCCTTATGGGTGAAATATCCTTATCTACATCAAGATTTATGGAAATAGAAGAAAATGCGAGCAATGGAGAATACCGTGACACAATCAGGGATCTGATAACTAGAAAACTATTTGAGGATCTTTTGTTCAGTAGTAGAAAAGAAGAACGATGCGCTGGAACCGTCTGGTTGTTATCACTCACGATGTACTGTGGGCATCACCCTAAAATCCAGAAAATGCTTCCTGAAATTCAGGTGTGAGATTGAAACCTATTTGGCTATAGATCAATTGAACATTTTATGCATCTTATCTCTCTAGCTTGTTCGGCGATGTATGGTTGTCTAACATTTTTTTTCACCTTTTCTTTTTTTTTTTTTTTTTTTTTTTTTCTTTTTCCTAACTTATACTTATATATATATATATATAGAGTACTACTACTATGAGAACCATAAAAATACCCATGCCATGGGAACATCATTTACAACCATTATAGTTTAATCCAACACATTAATCGATGAGCCATAAATGCACAAAACATTTAATGCACAACACATTTTGAGGAGTTCCCATGACATGGGTATATATTTTGGGCTCCATTGTAGAATTTCCCATATATATATATATATGGGTATATATTTTGAGCTCCATTGTAGAATTTCCTATATATATATATATATATATATATATATATATATATAAGAGAAATACCCATGAGATGGGAACTTCCATCTCAACCACTGCATTATAAATCAAACGTATAGATTAGACTTTATCAAATAAGTTCAAAAACTGGTGACCTACTATCTTAAGTTTGATTCCCCAGTAGTTTGAACAACTTTGAACGTCTCCTTTGTTTTTGAAGATTGGTACAAGGGTGCTTCTTTTCCAATCCATTGACATCCGTTTTGATTTTAAAATTTTGTTGAAGAGTTTTGTTAACCAAGTCAATCCAATTTCTCCTAAGCATTTCCAAACCTCTATGGGTACTTCATCTGGGCCACATGCTTTCCCTATTTTCATCTTTTTCAATGCCTCTTTAACTTCCTGAATATAATATTGCGTGTGTAGTTTACATTTCTTTCTTGATTGTACGCATCTTCATCTTGACATATAAGTATTTTCCTATACATCTCTCTTTTAGTCGTAATAGCTCTTTGGACATCCTCGTTCCACCACCATGTTTCCTTCTTTGGTGGTCC
Organism: Stephania japonica; assembly: GCA_039657345.1. Taxonomy (NCBI): domain Eukaryota; kingdom Viridiplantae; phylum Streptophyta; class Magnoliopsida; order Ranunculales; family Menispermaceae; genus Stephania; species Stephania japonica. Next base: position 14,956,144 of record CM077560.1, on the reverse strand, counting down.
CAAGCCTTTAGATACACCTAACACCTTTGATGTTATTCTTCTTATGCAACTACTCATTTTTAGCCACATCGTATTGGCATCTAAATTAAGATTCCAAATGTTTTCCTTTAGTAGTTTTTCTCTAAACTCTACTTGTTTACTATCTTTTAGGTTCCACCACTTTATTCTAGGGTATTTGTCTCTTTTATTCCTATTAAGTCGTTTTTAGCTTAATATCAAGTACTACTAACTTATGTTGGGTAGTAAGCGCTTTACTAGGTATTACTTTGCAGTCTCTACATAGTAAGCACATTTTTGAACGATTTTCATAATTATTTTCGTTTTTTTTTTTATTTGTTAGCATTAGCTGATTAATGTATATATAAGCTTTTTTTTATTTTTTTTAAATTTTTGGTTTTAAACGATTTTCCTTTTTTTTTTTTATTTTCTTGGCTAATTAAAGTATATAAGTTGTTGTTTTTTTTTGGTTTTTTCTATTTTCGGTTTTTTTTTGTTGTTTTAATCTTTTAGGTGCGACTATTTTTTAATTCCACAATTCAAATTATAGTCTAATACGAATTTTGATATATTTTTTTTAAAGTTGTGCACCTATTTTTTATCAGTTTTTGTGTGCCCTTTTTTGTTTCTTCAATCACACAATATTCTAATCATGTACTTTTTGTGCCTTTTTTCGTTTCTTCAATCCCACTATATTCTAATCAAAGACAGGCTGAAAACAAGCCAATAATTTTATTCATCCTCGAAAACCAATCTATCACTTTCTTCGATTCTTACTACAAATTCATTCTAAAATAAATTCTCACACCCGCCTATAAACTATCTAGCTTACTCTCTCAAATCTAAGTACTACCACTACTGCTACTACTCTCTTCTCTCATTATAAGTAAGCTGTTTTCTTTGTATTGTTTGTACACTTTTTCTTATTGTTTTTGTCTTTCTTGTGTTATTTATCCTTTTTTGTTTTTTTGTTTTTTGCAAAAGATCTAATATAGCCTCTAATAAGGGATTTTTGGTATTGCAAACCACGCTTGCATCACATTGAAGGGGTGATGGAAAAGATTGTATTAGTCGTTCAATTTCCTATCTTTTTTTTTTTTTGAATTTTTCTTGATTTTTAGCTACTTTTTAGAATATCAGTTCAATCGAGATTGAGTTCAAGGAAAATATATGTATAGGCTAATAGTTTCGAAAAACAACACAATTTTTTACCGCTTACTAATATATTGTTTGGAGCTATATTCTTTTTTCCCACATATGTGAGGTCGGGTGATTGATTCTCAAAATGAAATTAGCATTCAGGTGTTTGTATTTGTATATGATATGTATGTTTGTGTTTATGAATTATAAGTATTGTACTAGCCGTTTGATTTTTTTTTTCGGTTTTTAGCCACTTTTTAGAATATCAGTTCGATCGATCGGGATTTAGTTCAAGGAAAATATATAGGTCAGTAGTTTCTTAAAGCAACACAAACTCATACTGGTCACTAATATAATATATATTGTTGCGGGGCTATATTCTTTTTTGTTTTGTTTCGATGCTTTGCTTAAAAATATCTTATTGCATGAGATTTTATGATTTTTTCAGTGATCACGGCGACGGACGGTCAAATTTTCTTAGGTTTAAAGTTCTTTTAATGAGTATTTAAGTGATTCAGCCATTGAGGTCTTGATAAAAGACAAGAATTAGTCTCATCGATTAGCAAATCGTTCATCAAATGTATTTGTATAACAAGCAGCTTATTTGATTTCTTTGATTGATTGTGCTTCAAAATTGTACCATGAATGATTTCCATGAAATATTGCTTTATTCTTTTTTTGGTAGAATGTGAAATCTGTGTAGTTCTTGCAAGTATTCCTTAATTGATAATGAGTTGTGATTAATGTGTGCTTGAAGGATCCTAAGAGCACCTTCAATGACATTAAATTTATTTTCTATATAAATTTTTTTGTGTTTATATATAAAAAAATCTTTCGAGTTTATATTTTTTTCGATGATAATGTTTTTGACTTCATAGTTCATTGGAATTTACTTAATAGTTTTTTATTTTTTTTTTTTTTTAACTTTATTTCATTTATTTTTATGTAATTTATTTGTATACGTACGGTCTTGTCCATGCGCGACACGAAGCGCGAGATACCGACTAGTTAGGGATTAAGGCTTTTGGTTGTTCTAGTGGGAGACATCCCATGTAGTCGACATGACAGGGGAGATCTAATTCACAACCTTCACTTCTTGAGGAATACTCTAGATCTCCCCTTCTTCAAATACCAAGTTAATGTAAATTCCTATGTTGGTTGCTAGTGTTTCCTTTCTCATTTTTGGTGCATTTTTTATTTTTGGTTGTTGGCCCCCCTTCTAGTTTTATGCATAAATACTGAATTGAGGTTGATGGAGATTAATGAAAATCAATGAGATTATTGAAAGTTTGTCATTTTTCCTTTATGCTTCTTGTTACTAATTCTAAGGTAATTTATTGACGATGTGTATTTGTATCTGTTCATATATTGGGACCTGCATGAATTGTAACTTGAATGAAGATTTTAGTATTGGGTGGCTACGTGGTTTAGCAACCTCCCATTTTCTGCATATGATAGGAAATTGAATATGCAACATTCTTCTAAACTTTTTTCTCCTGTGAACAAGAGTGAACAGTGGCAGTCTATTCCAGTTGCATATATTGGTAGATGATAGGAAAAGAAAGATTCTGTCTCATTCATTCTCTACTGTCGGCAATGGATGGATGTAGTATTCAATTTTTCATTACTTCATTCATTAGTTATTGCCTGATACTTAACACAAGTGAATAGTCTTGTCTCCTCAACCTTTTGCCACTTTCTAGATTTGCAAATTTTTCAGTTGCAGCATACGTGGAAAATTGATTTTTTGATACCATCTCTCTCTCTCTCTCTCTCTCTCTCTCTATATATATATATATATATATATATATATATATATATATATATTATTATTCCTAAGTTAAAAATGCCAATTCTGTTACAACCATCTTTGATCACAATATGTATCCATTGGATCATTTCAATTTTTTTTTTCCAGATTCACAATCAGTATGTTTAATTTGTTGTACCTGTTTATTTTTTGTACTGGTAATTGGCCTTAACCTTTTCTTTTTGTTTTGTACTTCAGGATGCTTTTTCTCATCTGCTAGGTGAACAGAATGACCTTACACAAGAATTGGCATCTCAAGGAATGAGTATTGTATATGACCTTGGTGATGAATCGATGAAGAAAGACTTAGTGAATGCGCTTGTTGGCACCCTGACTGGTTCTGGGAAGAGAAAAAGAGCTATAAAGGTGTGGTAATGATATTGGTGGTTTTATTGCCTTGATATTTGTTATGTTTCTTAATCTTCTTTGAATCTAATGGATCCCTTTTTGATAATTATTTTTTTCCAAATCTGAAGCTGATGGAAGATTCTGAAGTGTTTCAAGATGGAGCTCTTGGGGAAAGCATTAATGGGGGAAACTTAGCACTTATAAGGAGCTCTGCAATCTTGCCAACGAAATGGGGCAACCAGATCTAATTTATAAATTTATGGATTTAGCTAATTACCAGGCATCACTGAATTCAAAAGAGGAGTTGCTTTTGGATTTTCCAAGATAGCAAAGCAGGCTGGGGATGCTCTTCATCCACACTTGCGATTGTTGATTCCTAGGCTTGTTCGTTACCAGTATGATCCTGATAAAAATGTGCAGGTATGATATTAAATAACAATATCAACCATTCATGAATTTCATTTGTTTTTTTTATTTTTTTATTTTTGAAACAAATGATGTCGTCTTTAAGATTTTTAAGGTATTGTAAGGCATTGCTCTAACATTGTCTAGGCAATCACCTACATATTTTTCACCTCATTTCGTATGAGCACTTAGGCTGGCCCATTGCTTAGGAGAGATTGGAGGCTTGGTAACAAAACTTTTCAAATGAAATTTTAAAATCAAAACAGATGCTAATGGATTGGAGAAGAAACACACTTGTGCCAATCTTCAAAAACAAATGAAACATTCAAAGTTGTTCAAACTACCGAGGAATTATACTTATGAATCATACTATAAAACTTTGAGAGAGGATAATTGACAATAGGCTACAAAGAGAAACAACAATATCAAATAATCAATTTGCCTTCATGCCTGGAAGGTCAACTATGAAGGCGATTCCTTGTAAGAAAATTGATGGAAAAATATAGAGAAAAAAAAAAGGATCTTCATGGTATGTGTAGATTTAGAAAAAGCATATGATAGGGTTCCTAGAGATGTTCTTTGGTGGGTTCTAGAAAGAAAAGCAGTGCATGCTAGATACATAGACACTATTAAGGATATGTATGAGGGAGTAGAATGAGTATAAAGACATTTGGAGAAACTACAAAAGAATTTCCCATTACGACATCAAGAATCGACTTTAAGTCTATATCTCTTTACTCTAGTTATAGATGAGCTGACTAGGCGTATTCAAGAGGATATACCATAGTGTATGTTATTTGCATATGATATTGTCTTAGTGGACGAAACAAGAGATGGAGTGAATAGGAAATTAGAACTTTGAAGGAATACATTATAATATAAAGGCTTTAAGTTGAGTAGGACGAAGACCAAATACTTGTGCTGTGAGTTTAGAAATATTAGGCATCGAGATGATGGAGTGATAAAATTAGGGGAAGTAGAAGTTCCTAAGTTGAACCACTTCAGATATCTAGGATCAATCATACAAAATGATGACACTATTGAGAATGATGTCACACATAGAATTCAAGCTAGATGGAAGAAATAGAGGAGTGCAACGGTGTGATCTGCGATAGAAATATTCCTACCAAGTTAAAAGGAAAATTTTATAGGACCGCAATTAGGCCTGATGCTCTATAGAAGTGAATGTTGGGTGGTAAAGGCACAACAACTACTTAAAATGAATGTAGTAAAAATGATACTTACGTGAATGTGTGGTAAAACTCGTTAAGATAGAATAAGAAATACAAAAATTCAAAGAATAGTAGGAGTAGCACCAATTGACAGAAAAATTAGGGAGAGTAGTTGCAGTGGTTTGGACACTTGCAAAGACGACATACAAGTTCCCCCACTAGAAAACTTGACTCGATAGAATCTGAGAAAATTCAACGAGGTAGGGGTAGACCGAAGTTAACTTGGTATACATAATTAGGAGGGATTTGAATGGTTTGTAAAGCTCACCATTAATTGCAGTATATCGAGCACAATGGAAGAGTTTGATCCATGTAGCCGACCCTAATTCCTTATCGACTAATCAATGGATAATTCAAGGTGTTATTAACAATCAGCCATGCTGCTCCTTTGTCCTTTAATTAGGTTAACGTAGCTGAAGAGTCTGCAATGACAATTTTTTCTCTTCAAAAGATTCCTTTGTTTTTCCACAACCAAATATGTCATACATTGCAAAAAAAGGGGCCCAGTTCTTACAGAATCTAGGACGTCCTATAGAAAATTGTTCTTGTTTTTTGATGTTTTCATTTTGTAAAGTCCGGTTAAGATATTTCCAAACTGTCTTTTTTACCCAATTATATTTAAGTTGATTCAAATTTCATACTTAAATAATTTACATTATATGGGAACTTTTTACACATGAAGCATACAATTTAACACTTTAGGTTTAGGGTAAATCTCCCAACCGTCGCATTTTTTACGACATAGATGTCTTAAATTGGTATTGCATGTAAAACATAGGTGTGAATCATTTGCTATGTTCTTAGACTTGTACCAACTAGACCATTTGAGCAACATATCTTTCCTTTAGTTGGCAACATTTTTACATATGAAGGATTCCATTTTTTTGACAATGTCTTTTTAATCTTTCTGTATTTATTGCTTTAGTCTCTGTCACTTACAGGATGCCATGGGACACATATGGAAGGCGCTTGTTGCAGATTCAAAGCAGACTATTGATGAACATTTGGAACTCATTTTTGAAGATCTATTGGCACAATGTGGCTCCCGACTTTGGCGTTCAAGAGAGGCTTCATGTCTTGCTCTTGCAGATATAATTCAAGGGCGTAAATTTGACCAGGTGAGCTTTTGATTCCAATAGGTAGATAATAGTGAATCATAATCTTTTTAATGATGCTTGATGTTGGAAAGAAGGAAATGATTGATTGATTGATGATTGGTTGGTTGGTTGATTGGAGATTTTGTTGAAAGTTTCCATAATTGTCACTGTCCTTGTAACTCTATAAATATGGACGTATTGCAACTAGAGAAGAATGAATGAATTAATACCCTCTCCTTTATTTCGTAGTATCGTGGATGTAGGTCTAGAACTAAACCACGTAAATCATTGTGTTTATCTTCTTATTTCTTTAGTTTTGTCACCCACCTTGTAGAAAATTCTGTCTTATTAGATGTAACCTTCAATGAGCATGAGTCATATTTCCCAGCTTCTCTTTCAGGGGAGAATTATATAATGGAAGACCTTGCTGATCAATTTAAAAATCTCAAAGCCTAACACCTCACCTAACTTCTCTGAACCCAAGGCTAATGAATCAGAAATAACTACTCTTGAGGATCGCATGACATGGCATGTCTACTCAAGAAAAAGAGCCACTCCACTTGAATTAATGCAAGGCCAAGAGTCTGAACCAACTCCTGAAAATGAAGTATCGATTTCTGAGTCAAAACCTATTGAATTAGTGCAAGTCCAACGATTTGGACAAGTTCTTGAAAATGAGGTACCAATATCTTGAGTCCCAACTTGACAAATATGTTGATTTGGATCTTTAGATGAGACACACATATCTCGACGTGTATTGCACTACATCCAATTAGGTTGGTGCTCAAAGTGGGTTACTCTAGCAGTTCTCATGCTAAAAACATAGCTATTAACACAAACACCGTTTTCTTGATGAAATTAACACAAATCAACATGTTAATCATACATAAACACTCGCTGATGGTTAGATAAACAAAATCTCTAAAAAATATAGCTAAAAATAGCTATTAAATAGATAAAAAAATTTGCTAAAAGTAAAATAACTATTATATAGCTGAGTAATAGCTATACAATTACAGTTCTAATTACAATAAGAAAAAAATCCCTAAAAAAGAGCCGCACACACTTATATATAGCCAGAATATTATTAAGTGTATAGTTAGTATATATTTTGTTACATTATCTACTTAAAAAAGTATTTGGGTTAGATTAGGAGTTTAGAGAAGATTATAACTTAGTATTTAGTTTTTTTATTTTTTATTTTTTTGAAGAAACTTAGTATTTAGTTAGAATAATTAAGAAACTATACAACAATATATCTTATCAAAAAATAAACTACACATCAATATAATTGGTGTGCTTTTTTTTTTTTTTTTTTTTTTGATCAAAATATAATTGTAGTTAGAACTGATTGAAGAATAATCAGTTTTTTGATTAATAGTTTACATTAGAATAACAATTTTGTGAATAAAAAAAATAGAATAACAATTGTGGTAATTTTATTTTTTGAAAATACGACCTAAACTGTAATTGGTTTAGAAGGAATTTGTCTTATTAGCCGAAATTAGAATCCTAAAAATAGTCAAAAATTAATTTCCTTAATGAGCAAATTAAAGACTATCAAATTCTCATAAAAAAAAAAAAAAAACCTTTAAAAAACAAAATAGAAAGTGTGTCATCTTGATGCCACATGTCACATTGTGAGAGCGCCTCATAATGCTACGTGACACGTTGTGAGAGCTTCTCACAAAAACATTTCCTTTATATATATATATTGTAGTATTATTTACAAGGATTGGTATTAGTTGGGTCGGCTTCATGGATCAAACTCTTTACTAAAATTGGTATACAATTGAAAAAAATTGATGCTCATCGTTAAACAGAATTTTCAATTGCTTTTAACTAGAGTAGCAAACAAGAACTTTATGATTGGTCAGGTAATGAAACAAAATAGACATGTTCACTTGCCCGGGTACCCACCCAAGCCCATCTTATTAGGGATGGGCTTGGGTTTGTCTTTGCAATCCCAAGCCCGCCCGAACCGCCCATTAAATATTGAAAAATGCATATTTTTTGGTATAAATATTAAAACAAATGCATTTAGTAAGGTTTGAACCTTAGATATCAAAGTAAACATGCTACAACTTATACCATTAGGCTAACTTATACTTTATATTCACTTTTAAACATTTTTGAAATATATTTAATTCATTAAAAATATAAAAAATTAGTTAGAAATTCCTTACTTGGACAGGCTTGGGTGGGCTTTGGCAAGGGCTTCAAAACCCGGACCCGACTAGGCTTGGCTCGAGTCGCCCAGTGAACAGGTCTAAAACAAAAGCATCCAAGTCAGGTTTATGGTCATCAAGAAGGTGTTTTATTCTTTTATTTCCTGTTCTTCAAAAAGTTAATGGTCACTAAAAATGTGATCATTAGCCCCAGTGTCAAAGATCTATATCTCTATTTGAAGCAATAAAGTGTAAATAGAGGTGGTTGAATGATACCTGGTGTACAGTTAATTGGAGCAACATTTGCAGAAATTTGATTCACCTGAGCAGCTGTTGAAGATTCGGTCTTTGCTTGTTGAAGCAATGAAAGAAGTTCACAGTATTGTTCTTGCATAAGCTTGCTGGAAGGAACATTAGTGGAGCATGAACCACCATGAACAGTGACAGAAGAGTCACCATTTGAAGTACAATGTACTGCTTTATCTGATTTATTGACAGAATTAACCTGAGAAGAAGTATGAGATTTTTGGTTTTTTTTTTTTTTTTTTTTGGATTGATATCCTGGTGGGCAGCTATGCTTCTTGTGGCAAATATCCATGGTATGGCCAGCAATGTTGCAAACGGCACAAACTGGTTTTGCTTCTCAAATGTAATCTTTTTTAGAAGAACCTTGATTGCTTGCATACTTGTAGTGTAGGTTATTGACTTATTGGAAGATTGAGCTTGAAAAACAGCTGGTTCCTCAGTCTTACCATTTGGCAAAGTTGACTGTCTCTCATGCTAATAACAAAGAAGAATTTGGTCACCAAAAAAAGAACAAAGAAGAGTTTAATGATGTTTGGCATTGAATTTCTATTAACAACACTTTTGATATATTAGTGGAAAAACCTTCATTAAGACCTCTCAATTTCTCTGTTGTAATTCTAGATGCAGAGTATTTGCAGAGGTTGCAAAAACATTTGCTCTTGATACAGAAACATGTTCTAGGAAGAAAGAAAAATTGAAGAGTCTTCTAATTAGTTAAGCACGGTACATAAACACCTCTTATATACTTGAGGTGTGTTCTGTTACATGACAAAAACGTCCTGTGAAAAGCAAGTACTAATTTCTGAGGTAATTACTCACTCATTGGATGCCTAACTAAGGTATAACCAACTAAATGATCTCATTAGCATAACTGGCTGCATAACTCTTCTGTATCATTGTTAAACAGAATAAAAAATAGCACTCGTTCATCATTATATTCTTGTATGAAAGGTAATTTTATTACTAACACAAAATTGTAATAAATAATAGGTTTAAGAAACGAGTAATCATACTCGAAATATTTGTCATATATTGTGTTGTTCAGATCATGTGTGCATAATGAGGCATGAGTAGATGCTTCATTGGTTAAAGTAGATTGGTTTTCTCCTTGGCAGATGCCTTGTTGTCTTACTCTGATTTAAGTTCATTCCTAGGGTATCGATTCAGTAAAAGCTTTTGGCTGTCTTTTTCAGTTTCACTTGGTTGTACTCTTTGCACCTCTTCCTTTTCCTCCATCCCGCTTGCATTACTTTCCTAGTGCTTGTTTAGTGTATTTTGTGCCACATGAATGTTGATTTTACTTTGAAATCTGTATTAAGGAAATGATTGGTCCATTCTTCAGGGTATGATCGATCCCATATTTTTATTTTTATGTAGGTGTCTAAGCATTTGAAAGGAATTTGGATAGCAGCATTTCGTGCCATGGACGACATAAAAGAGACTGTTAGGAATGCTGGTGATAGCTTATGCCGTGCCGTGAGTTCCCTAACTACAAGGTTGTGTGATATCTCACTCACTCCAGTGTCTCATGCAAGCCAGACGATGGATATTGTCTTGCCTTTTTTACTATCAGAGGGCATATTGAGCAAAGTTGCGAGCATCCAAAAGGCATCTATTGGACTGGTTATGAAACTCTCAAAGGTTAGTGGTTGCTTTACGCAGTAAATGAGCTATTAGTAATTTAGTAGTTTATTGAAGATCCACAGGAATGGAGGTGAATGTCAAGTCAATTAAAAAAAAATGATAAAGAAAAAAAACATTTTGTGCTTATTTTATGGTTTAGTTGTATGGATCAAATGATAGATAAGCTGACATTGTTTAGAAATTATTATGTTTTTCACCCCCAAAAGGCACTTCCTTGAACTTTGATTAACGTGAGCAACCTAACTTCTACATAAGCACATCAAATACTCACTGATCTTTTTCTATATGCTTACTAGAGTGTTTTTTTTTTTTTTTTTTAATTTTTTTATATTGCTTAATGGAAGCTTAGAGAAACTTATTCTAGCAAGCACATTTGTTCATTTATAACTGTGTTAGTTTATTTTTATGCTCAACTAGGCTGGCCAGGAATTTCTACTCTTTTTGTGGATGGTACATTGCGATTACTGGGTTACGATGTGGCTGCATTATTTTGTGATGTTTCTCTTTACACTGTTTGGTTTCGATGAAACTGCGATTCTGTTTCATGGCTGCCCTCGTTTTCATTTCTATGCCTTTTTAGTCGGTTCTTGCTATGGATTTGGTGGATACTTTCCACAATTATTTCTATAGCATGAGAAGGTTAGCTAGTTTTATTTCTAGCACGATTGGAATTAGATGTCATATGGGATTAATTGTATTGTGCTAGCTCTTACATCCTACATTAACTATTTTGTTAATAAATTTAAGGGAAAAAGAAAAAAAAATACAACTTTGATGGTTAGACCAGAGATTCAGATTAGCAAAAGCATCTTTAACAGATATTTAATGAAAGAGGTCGACTAGGAAATAATCGGAAATGTTATGGAGGCAATGTCTAGTTGCCTTTTAGTTTATTCTTTGATAATATGGGATTTTGAGGTTCTTCATGAATGATTGAAAAAAATATCAATTAGATTATCAGTGACTTAATCATTCAATGAACCTCTGTAACAATAAATTATGGACCAAGAAGGTGTTTCGGTGGCAATCCCCGACCCCGCCCCACTCCCTGTGTGAAGGCGGAATCGCCTCCCATTCCCTAGTCCGTGGGGATTAAATTTCGGAGAATCCCCGAGCTGCCGAGGTGGGGTGGGTCCACTGTGGGTAAGGGGTTCCCTGCTCCACTCGTATCTCTAAATTGTACACATATCACGCTGCCATTCACTTGATCTGCTTTGGTTTAGTCAAGCTGGTGTCTAGCCTCATGCTTCTAACTTCAGTGACCACCTTTCTTGAAATGGCACCTTTTGCCTTCAATTACAACTTTCATGCTTGTTGGTAAAGATGCACTTATTAGCTCTCTTTTGTATGGGGTACCATTTTTAAACTTCAGTTACCGTCTTATTCTATTTTTCCATTTCACTGAATTATTCCTGTGGGAATATTAATAAAAATTTTACAGGGTGCTGGAACTGCGATTAGATCACATTTGTCTGATCTAGTTTGTTGCATGCTAGAAAGTTTATCTAGTCTTGAAGATCAGAGGCTTAATTACGTTGAGGTTATTTCCGTTCTCTAGTTCTCACATTAAGACGTGATTTAATTTTAAATAAATTATTCCTAAGGTTATTGCATGTTAAATTTTAGAACCTCATTAATGCATTTCATTATATTGTCTTATGTTTTACGTGACTTGTTTTTGTTTTTTTTTTTTTTTTTGTTCTTTTTGTTTTTTTTAGTTGCATGCTGTGAATGCTGGAATCAATTCAGAGAAGCTTGAAAATTTGCGAATTGCAGCTGCTAAGGACTCTCCTATGTGGGAAACTCTTGACTTGTGCATCAATGTTGTTGATACCAAATCATTGGATTTATTGGTTCCACGCCTTGCACAGTTGGTTCGATCTGGCGTCGGTCTCAACACTAGGTATATCTATTAGTTGACTTTCTGTGTCTTATTCAATGGCTAGGTCCATTTGTATTCTTCTTGTTAATCTTTTCTTAAATGTGAATACATTTATGTATAGGGTATATTATTCAATCATTTGGTGTTAGGCCCAAATAAGTAAAGAAAAATTCATGTCAGAAAAAAGGCTGCAAAATACTTGAATAGGCAAACCCCTGAATGGACAAATTGAATCTGGATGACTGGATCAAAACACTTGGGTATAATCATTCTGATCTGTTCTTTCCACCTCCGCTTCCGGTGAAGATGCAAGAAGATGTCTGGCTTAAAGGGTACTGGTGTTGTTGCTTAAAAAGGTGAAATTGCTCATGTACGCCTTTCATATCTTGGGCCTACAAGGTGACAATAATTCAGTAAATTGGCTGATTGCCTTTCCTTTAGGATCCTTTCTCTTAAATAAGAATTTTCGTACAATCTATATTAGGCAATAACAATAGTTAATGCGCTAATTTAGCAACTGATTATCCTAATATAGAGCTAATACACTAATTACTAATAATTAGGCAATAACAATAGTTAATGCACTAATTTATCAACTGATTATCCTAATATACATCTAATGCACTAATTACTAATATTCTATACTAGCTAAGACTATGTACAAAATATACACAAATCTTGAGCATAAATCATGCCATAATCTTTGCCGTTGATATCCCCCTTCAAATTTTTGTTGGGTGATCAACAAGCATCAATTTGTCTTCAAGGAAGTGTTGTCGGTTGTTGGAAAAAGCCTTAGTAAACACGTCAGCGATCTGGAGATCAGTAGTGACATGTGGAAGATAGATAGCATGAGTATCATATGCTTCGTGAATAGAGTGACAATCTACTTCAATATGTTTAGTACGCTCATGAAACACTGGATTGACAGTGATTTGAATAGCACAAGTGTTATCTGCATGAAGCGGAGTAGACTCTATTTGTGGAAACCCATGTTCATCTAATAGTCCACGCAAGCAACTAATTTCAGAACATGCAGAGGACATAGCTCGGTATTTAGATTCGGTATAAGACTTAGATACCTGATCTTGTTTCTTGGTTTTCCAAGAAATAAGAGAAGTACCAAGAAACCAGCCAGTAATTGAACGTCTTGTATTAGGACAACCAGCCCAATCAACATCCCTGTATGCAACTAAATGAATAGGAAAGGTTGCAGGAAAGAAAAGGCCCTGAGCATAAGTCCTTTGTAAACAACGAATGATCTGGTGAACAGTTGCGAGTGAAGGTGCCTAGGTGCTTGCATAAATTGGCTAACTTGTTGAACAACAAGAGAGATATCAGGCCTAGTAATAGTAAGATAGTAGAGGCTGCCAACAAGTTGTCTATATAAAGAGGGATCCGATAAAAAATCGCCTACATCATGACGATATTTGACATTCACTTCTAAGGGAGTGTCAACAGAACGACCATCTTGAAGATCACCCAAAGAAATTAAATTTTGAATGTATTTGTGCTGGTGTAAGAAAATTCCAGCAGAGGTAGAATTTACCTCAAGGCCTAGAAAATACTGCAAGGGACCCAAATCATTCAAATTAAAAGAATTTTGCAGATGATCTTGAAGTTGAGAGATCAATTCAAAATCAGTCCCTGTAATAACAATGTCATCAGCATAGACCAGAAGCATCACAATTCCATCAGGTCTCTTGCAAAGAAGCAAGGAAGAATCATATTGACTTTGAACAAATGAGAAGCTAATCAGTGTGGAACTAAACTTATAAAACCAAGCACATGGAGCTTGTTTCAAGCCATAAAGTGAGCGTTTTAACTTGCAAACATTAGATCAAGGCGTAGAAAATAATCCTGATGGTGGAGTCATAAATTTCTTCTTTGAGATCCCCATGTAAAAATGCATTCTTAACATCCATTTGTCGTAATGACCAGCCTTTAGAAGCAACAATAGCCAATACAAGTCACACTGTTGTCATCTTTGCAAGTGCCACCAATGATGACACTTGCAAACTTGCTTTATATATGTCAAGTGCCACCAAACTTGCTTTATATCTGTCAAGTGAGCCATCAAACCGGAGCTTTATATAATACACCCATTTACAACCATTGGGCTTAACACCACCAGGACAAGAAACAATGTCCTAAGTATGATTTTCCTGTAGAGCTTGAAGTTCTTCTTGCATAGCTTTTATCCAACGTGCATGTCTAGATGCTTCATAATAAGAGGTAGGAATTACAACATTAGTTAAAGTGGTAGAGAAACCATACCGCTAAATAGGTTGAGTGACACGATTAGATCTTCCAAGAATTGCTTGAGTAGGCTTTGGATTAGGGTCGGGAAGGATTTTTGATGTTGGGGGCCTTCGTCGTTGGTAGACAATGCTAGGCTTAAAACGCTCAATTGATGTAGTGACATCATCAAAACTAGGGAGACGAACACTATCAAAAGAGAGAATATGCGGCTGAAAATAGTACTCCTGCTCAAAGAAAATTACGTTTCTAGAAATGCGCCAACAATTTGCAACCGCATCATAGCATACAAATCCTTTCTGGGTAGTGCTATAACCCATAAAGGCACCAAACTGATTGAGCTGTAAGTATGTGACGCTCATGAGGTGGCAAATGAACAAAACAAACACAGACAAATGTGTGTAGCATGTGATACTAAGGATGCATGCCAAAAAGACGATAATAGGGAGAGTCAAAATCCAATTGTTGAGAAGGTGGACGATTACTTAGATACACGGCAGTTGATAAGGCTTCAACCCAAAATTTCAAAGGCACCGAAGATTGTAAAAGTAGTGTTCGAACCATGTCTAACAAGTGTCAATTTTTACGCTCAGCCATCCCATTCTGTTGAGGGGTATAAAGACATGATGGTTGAGATAAAATACCTTTATGTTGCAAGAAGGTTTGAAAGTCGCGTGACATGAATATGTTGTCTACTAGGATAATGCCGCAGTTTTTGTAAAGAATCAGATGTGCTTGTCATGTGATTAGATGCACCAGAATCAACAAACCAAGTAGAAGAGGTTGTCTTACCTTGCCGCTGAATTCCCAGGGCCGAAAACGCAGGAGAAGCATCTGTTGGATCATTTTTGGAGTAATGACAACTGTTTGGTGGTTGCAGAATCTGAAACAACAGCTTGAATAAAAGTAGGATCTGAAACAGCACCTTGAAAAGCTTGAGTTTGCTTGTTTTCCGGATGTGCAGGACATTCCTTGATGATATGACTAGGCTGCTTACAATAATTGCAGAATTTCTTAGCACAATTGCGGGCAATATGTTCAAACTCCTTGCAACTATAACCCTGCATATTTCCCTTCCCTTTATTCCTTCCTTGTGCAGCATAAGTGACATTGACAACTTCTGATGTCTTACTAGATCCACCTAGAACAGATTGTGTAGCCAATCTGTGTTCTTCTCACAACAATTCACCAAGACATACGTCCAAAGAAGGAGTTGGATCTCTATTGAGCAATCCACCTCTAGTTACTTCAAATTCTGATCTCAGTTTCATCAAGAACTGATCACGCATGCTAACTTCATGAACATTTTGAAGGCTAGTTAATGCCTCCTTAGGTACCTTAGAGTAGATAAGAGCAGCATATTCGTTCCATAGAAAAATAAATCCAGAATAATATTGTTCAATAGAGAGATTACCTTGACTGAAATTACTAATTTCAAGTTCAAGTTGAAATCGCCTCGCAGTATTATCCTGATAATATATGCGCTTCAAATAATCCCACATCTCCTTAGTTGTACCAAATGATTGCAAATTGTTCACCATATGAGCTTCAATAGTGGACACAATCCAAGTGATAATCCGAGCATCCTTTGCTTCCCATTGACTAAGTTCCTTTTCATTTGTAGGAGCAGTAGAATACCCATCAATGTGATTCCAAAGCTCTTTCCCTTTCAGAAACATTCTGAATTGAAATTCCCATGTTGCATAATTCTTTCCTGTAAATTTGATCTCCAAAGTCTTTGTAGGTGGTCTTCCAAAAGCATTCTCCATAGCCATTCTTAAAAAAAAGAAAAAAATAATACAAGCCTAAAACCACAAAGTTGATTGACCAAGAAATCTCAAGTTCAAAATGTTGATTGTAAATTAATCAACCCAGAAAACCAAAAAACCTCAAATATTCATTTAAGAATTCAAGAGACTAGCTCTGATACCATGTCAACATTTAAGTAAATTGGCTTAAGGCCTTTCCTTTAGGATCCTTTCTCTTAAATAAGAATTTCTGTACAATCTATATTAGACAATAACAATAGTTAATGCAGTAATTTAGCAAGTGATTATCCTATTATACAACTAATACACTAATTACTAATAATCTATACTAGGTAAGAATATATACAAAATATACACAGATCTTGAGCATAAATCATGCCATAATCTTTGCCATTGATACAAGGCACCATTTGTATATTTTCTATGTTTTATTGGTGAGTAGTTCATTTAGTTAAGGCTATCCTTACCCTAATTTAATAATCCTCTATGCTTCCAACAACAAAGCTTTAATCCCAAATTAATTGGGTCGGTTACATGGATCAAACTCTTCCTTCTCCGTTCGATTTGATGCTTTGGATGGTGTGCTTTCAAAATCTTTTAAATCCTTTCTAATCAATGCATCTCAAGTTATCTTAGTTTTACTTCTATATTGTTGGATTTCTTTGGTTTTTATTGAGTCGAGTTTTCTAACATGACATCTGTACGCCGTCTTTGGATGTGACCAAGCCTCCCCAACCACCTTTACTTAACTTTTGCGTCAATTGATGCTACTCCTTTTTTTGATTCTTGATTTTTCTTAATAATCCTCTACCCTTCTAACTACTAAATCTAAATCAAGCTAAGTATTCCACATTATGAAAACTTTGACAGATATGAAGGCTTTAACCTAATTAAATGGTCATCACTTTAATGAATACAATAACATCAACAATGACTACAACAATAAAGCCTCAATTCCAAATTAGTTTGGTTTGCTACATGGATCAAACTCTTCCACTCTGCTCAGTTAATAGCAATTGGTGGTGTGCTTTTACAATCTTTTAAATTCTTCTTAGTTAATGCATTCTAAATTATTTTGGGTTTATTCTATATTGTCATATTTCATTTTTTTTTATAAGAAAGAAACAAATATTGTCGGATTTCATTAGTTTCTATTATGTCGAGTTTTCTAACTGGGGCATTTACTTGCCCTTTTTGGGTAACAATGCCAAATAGTATTTCCATAAGATGGTAATCGATCAATGTCATGATATGATTGCATACTCCTTATGATATTATTACTTGTTCTAAGATGAATGTCATGTATTAGCCTAACCAAATGGCAATATTTTCCTTAATTTAATCATTTTATGCTTTATCAACATAAATGAAAAAATGTATACCGACGTACCCATTTCACATAGCTTACATGTAATTATATAAAAAACGAATATGAAATTTTGATTTAGCTTCATCAATGCCAAGGTTGAGCATTTATTAAGAATTTTATTTTTCTGCTTAAGTTTAGGTTACAAAACTAATTGAATTGTTCATAATTTTAGAGTCGCGCTAAAGGCACCTCGCAATCCTCTCAGGGCACCCCACCATTTTTAATTAAAATTGGTTTTATAACCAATTGACAAAAATGCCCTCATCCAACCCAACAATTCACATGCCCATTCAAATGCCCTCTCAGGGCACCCCACTTTTGAAAACTCGATTTTTTACGAAGTCAAGTTGATCCGTCGCGGGCAGGACATCGCGTTTGTCGATCAAAGAGTGCGCACTAGCCCTTGTCAATCGCGTTTGTCGATCCGTCGCTGCTTGGAGAATCAACGAGTTTTAAGTGTTTTTAGAGTCTAATAGTTGAAGAAAATGAGTGGGAGGCGGACGTCGCACACGACAAGTTAGTTTTTATGGTTTTTGTGGGGTTTTTTTTTTTTTTTCATTTTCGAAGGTGAACCACGGACGCAAATTTATCGGTCACACAGGACCGAGACATGTTGAAGTGTCTCGGTACCTTATAACCGATGACTAACAAAAGGTGTCGGTTATTACCAACCGAGTTTAATCCCAAACATAGCTTTTTATTACACTTCGGTTGGAAACAACCGAGACATAGCTTCATGTTTCGGTAACAGGTCACCGAGACCAAAACTAGTAGTTTCGGTGATACACAATCACGTGGTTTAAGGGTCCTTCTCACTTAGGTGTCGGTTGATATTAACCGACACTTACACAATGGTATCGGCAATGGACGTCCGAGACCAAAAGACAGATCACGACCCTGTGTGACCGAACACTACGGGATTGAAGTTAAACACATCGTCCGACCATAGAAACAATAAATCTACCTTAAACAAGCAAGAAAGTGAGCGGATTTGGTATATTGAGGCCTTGATGTCGTGATGGAAGGGAGAAAAGAATGGTTTCATTCGATTTGGTGGTGGGGTGCTCACACTTCAAACGAAAGGGCATTTTTGTAAAAGTACCGGGGTGCCCTGATAAATTGCTGGGGTGCCTTAATTAGCGGGGAGCCCTGAGGGGATTGCGGGGTGCCCTTAGAGTGACTCTAATTTTAAACATTTCAAGTAGGAATTGTAGAGGAGGGTCTTTAGGTCCTTCTATTGCATTAACTGCGTCTCCCTAGCATTGCTCGTTTGTATGTTCTTCTTCAAAATGTTTAGGAATATTATTAAAATTGTATTTTGAATATCTGAGATTAACTTGGGAAACGGTCATGTATGTATGTTTAAAATTGATTCTTGAATGAGCTGATTGATGTCAACATTTTCAAGGATGATTCACTAGAGCCAAATTTTCTTTTATTGATTTCCGATTGCACTTGTCAGTTTTGTGTGATTTAATGAAATTAGAATTGCTAGGTTATACTGCTTCTACCTTCTTTTTAATATCTTGCATATTGTTTATATTTTCTTATCCAGGGTAGGTCTTGCGAACTTCATTAGCTTATTAGTGCAGAAGGTTGGTGCTGATATTAAATCCTATACAAACACGCTGCTAAAACTCTTGTTTCAAGCGGCTCTGGAGGAAAAAAGTGGTGCTGCAAAACGTGCATTTGCAAGTGCTTGTGCAATTGTATTGAAGTATGCACCTTTCTCTCAAGCTCAGAAATTTATCGACGATACCGTTTTCTTGCATACTGGTGATCGAAATGCTCAGATTTCATGCGCAATTCTGTTGAAGAACTATACACATCTGGCTGCAGATGTCTTAAGTGGATTTCATACTTCAATTTTTCCTGCTGTTTTTGTTGAAAGGTATTCCTTAGAAACTCGCTTTGTTTAATCCTTCTTGCATACGGTACTTCTTTAATTTCCCTTGGTGCAATAATTGAAGATTTCTTTACTTCTTTTTCTTTCAACTAAGTATTATTTAATTATGCATTTATATTTTTCTCAAATATCAATTACTTTGGAGTTCTATGATTCTTTTTTGTTCTTATAGACTTTAGTGATTTTGAATTATTCCATGCCCTTAGAAGGAAAATCTTGCTATAGCTTTTGTCCATTTTTCATACCTGGAAAATGGGGAAGGGTTGCGATAGGTTGACATCCAATGTAAAATTTTTGTCACTCTTTATAAAATGGATCAATCTTATATTAAAGTTGTTGTTTTATCATCACTTATATAAGGTCCCTTTACTTCTTTTTCTTTTATACGATAGAATTGATTTATTCCTTGAAATGTAGAATTGAAAGAGAATCATGGAAACTAGCATAGCATGGGAACATACGGACTATTTGAGCCTCATCACAGACTGGCCTTGTTTGACATTTCAAATTCTTGGAGGGATGATGGCATTTCAATGATTAGCTTGATTAGATATGTGTAGGTTGACTAGAGAGTTGGTTACTATGGAAAGATTTCAGAGATTAGCTTCCTCCAGTTCTATGCTAGGATCGAGTGGCATTTGTAAAATTGATACTTAATGTTTGCGGGACTTGAATGGTTTGGAATGCTCACCACCAATTGTATAAATACGAGCACAATAGAAGAGTTTGATCCCTGTAGCCGACCCCAATTAATTTGAGATTGAGGCTATATTGTTTTTGTTGTTGTTGATACTTAATGTTTGCTTTAATCAAACATGTACTGAAGTTACTTAGTAAGGCTAACTAAGGGTGGATTGATCCTAGTCTATGTATATATAAGTCGGAGGAGAGAGAAAGTTAAGAAGCTACCTCCCCTCACCATTCCAATTTTCTATTTTTCTCACTTTTCTTATTTTCTGCTATTTATTTATTTCTATTATCGGTTGTTCCAAGAGATATAATTATATTCTATCATACGACATGCCAACCCATGATTCATTGAATTAAGTATTATGTGTTTATCTATTAATGATTAATAATGTTTATCTTATCAAGAGAAAAAAAATTAATGTTCAAGCGTAAGAATATACACACTTAAAAACACAAATCTGAAAATCAAGTTATTTTGCTTGGTGGTAGACAACTAACTTCGCAACTTTTTTTTTTGGGTTAATTCTAACATCAATTCGCAACTTTGAGACTAAGTTTTCAATTCTTGTTATCTCTCAATCTTAATATATGTTGAGTTGTAGATTGGGGTCCGTCCCCATTTATTTATCGTGTTCATAGATATATAGGCTTTCTTTCAAGTCTTTCTATAAATGTATATATATTTTTTGAATGGTGTGCATCTATTAATAATTAATAATGGTTATCTTATCAACGAATGGATGAATAGGATGAGTGTTCAACTTGAAACCATATGCATATACATGGAATGGAGTGTAGTGCATGTGATGGCTCCAGTTCCACAATCCTAAACTGGGCCCCGCTCGGCCTAGACTTATATGGACCCCCGAACTAATCTCGCTGAATCACGCAAGCCTAGTCAGCCTTCCTTTACCATTTACCATTCATTAAGCAATTAAAAGTTGAGTTAATCAATTCGTGAGTTATCACAGTTATAACGGAAGCATTTAAACCTCAAACTAATCAATTAACCTCAAAACATACAAGTTAAGACAACCTAGAGTGTAGAAACCCGTATATATATATCATCAATAAATAAGTCAGAGGATAATAACAAGAAGATATACATGCCTAATATCTTTCAAAAACCCAAATTCCACTGTTTCAAAACAAATATATGCAATAGTACAAAAAGAATCACCTATATCAGACAAGTGGAAAGAACCGCTCCGGTATCCTCAAATCAAATCTCCTAGCTATGGAGGCTTTCCCTTGTTGGACTGTGGATCTGCACTTCGTCAAACACAAGAATGACGAGCCCAGGTAAGTAACGCCAAGCAGGACATAAATACGACATTTTGAAATAAATAAAACACTAGTCCATTTTCATGCCGATAGAAAGAAAGGACAGGGAATGCATGAATAAATAAAGATTGTAAATAACTGAATCAAACGAAAATGAGTGTCTCAGAAACAATAGAGAGGCGCAAGTAGTCCCGACCAAATGGTCGTTGAGTCGAGGAAAACACCTACAAGACTCAGAGTTTAGGACGTGGTACACTCACACCATCCTAAAATCCACGCGGATGAGATTCTCTAGTAGTTCAGGTAAGAACTCTCACCCCGTATAGAACCAGAAACAGTATCGTGCATCCCGAGTTCGTGGCTTTGGCATATTACCTCAGATAACCCGTCCTACCAAAGGATCACATTGACTCACTTACCCTCGAACAACTCAAAAGAATGGAATTTCCAAAACAGGAATAGAGCAATAACAATAACAATTTAAAGCTCAAGAAATAACTGTAAAATTCCTCACTAGTTTACTTACCTGTATCCAAGCTAATACGCACTCACACGATCTCCAACTCGCCACCTACGAATCCCCGTGTGACCTGTCAATAACTAACTGTCAATAACTAAAATTCCTAATAATCAATTTAAATTACAATTCCTTATTAATTACTTCCTAATTTACCCAATTTTCTATAATTATTTCGTTAGTGTAATTTGGTTGATTTTCGGGGTATTGAGTTGTATTTGGACCCATTTGGATGCCCGAGAGATCCCTGAAATTTTTGAAAATTTATCAATTTTGGTCACTTTGAACAATGTCATGCCGCAGGTGACACCGTGGGGGTCAAACCCCTGCGGCGTCACATAAAGCGTGACTTGAAATTGCTCACTGCCCCAGACGCCGCAAGTGGCGCCGTTGGTCTTTTCCCTCTACGGCATCACTTAAAGCGTGACGTGCCCTAGTGCCTCTGCTCTGGGCGCCGTGATCAACACCGAGGGCATAAAAGCCCCATGACGTCCCTTGCGGCGTGAGTTCCTACACTCACATCCGGGGTTTTCCGAAACCCCGGCTTGTGTCGCCGCGTTTCGAGCATATCCCAAACTTTTAGGGACGTCCGTTACAACACTAAACCACCTTCGCTTCGCGTCAAAACCTCGACAAAACCCCCGATTCCGAAAATCATTCAAAAATCCCAAAAATTCACTAAAAAATTCCACAAAGCATCAAAATAACCAATGAAAACACCAAATCTCATTCCATTGACATCAAATCCATCAAAACAACTCATCAAAAACGAAATTCCAAAATCGTCGTTCGAATCTATCGCAACGAAAACACTCAAAATCACTGCCAAACGTAGATACCACGTGAGGAGTCGGGATCTCACTTTAGAATTCGAAGTTGGAAGATCCTTTGAGTTCAATCCGCGTCGAAAGTCCAAAAACCAAACGCCTTGTTTCGTTGTGTTGATAGTTGAGAGAGAGAGAAAAGATGGGATGAGGGAGAAAAGTTGATGGGGTGGTATCCCTCTCATCCCCACTCACACACGAATCTCGAGACACATCACTTGATCCTCATTCCTTCCATCCAACCACCTTGACTCAACTTTGTGACACCGATGGGTGACTCTCACTCACAACTTAGCCGTTTTCTCGCACAATACTCGCGTTTCTAGTTCGTTCCGCACCACGACTCGCTCGTCACGTATTCCTGGACTTATCAACATATCGAACACGGTATACAACTTTTATTTATTATTTATTTTGCATTTAGTCAGTGTTTTTAATCAATTTATCCCCCGAGACTGCTAATTACCCTACAACTGTTCGCTCGAATCCCGTTATTCATTTTCTTCTCGAGCTGAACCCATTTCCCAACACCAACGCTCACATACAAATGTCCTCACATGTTTGGGACATTGGAATTTATATTCGGGTAAATAAAATATAATGCAAAACACCAAACAAAAATAACATACCTCGGCATCGACGACCGAGAATTGAACAGTTGTATCGCGGCAAGGGTCTACGTACGATCTAAATTGACAAGTGGAACGAGTTAGACTTTAGGTTCGTTACAGTGCAAGTTCTATTCCCCTATAAATTTCTCCTCCCATCCATTCTTCTTGCAATCCACTTGGTTTTTTTTTTCCCTTCCCCTTCAAAGAATCAGAAGAAAAAAACACAATACAATTTCACTATTTAAAAATTAACATATTTTTAAGGGTGTAAAATAATTTAATAAACCTTCTATTGTAGCACAGGGAAACGACTAGTTAAATTGATTATTGGAGACGAAATGATTAACATAGTTAGCGCCTATGCACCACAAGTAGGATTAAACGAAAGCATCAAATGTAAATTTTGGGATGATATGGATGAACTTATGCAAGGTATACCATTAGATGCAAAGGTTTTTATTGGAGGAGATTTATATGGTCATGTGGGGGCAAGTAATGATGGATTCGAGAAAGTTTATGGAGGTTATGGTTATGGTAATAGAAATGAAGGAAAATCAATCTTAGAATTTTCTTTAGCATACGATCTTGTCTTAGCAAATACTAATTTTAGGAAAAGAGTCACACCTGATTACTTTTAGAATTGGACGTAACAAGAGTCAAATTGATTTTCTTTTAACAAGAAAATTAGATGGAAAAATATGTAGACTGCAAAGTAATACTTGGTGAAGCGCTTACTACCTAACATAAGTTAGTAGTTCTTGATATTAAGCTAAAACGACGACTTAATAGGGATAAAATAGACAAGACCTAGAATAAAGTGGTGGAACCTGTAAAATAGTAAACAAGTAGAGTTTAAAGAAGAACTACTAAAGGAAAACATTAGGAATCTTGATTGAGATGCCAATACGATATGGCTAGAAATGAGTAGTTGCATAAGGAGAGTAGCATCGTGTTAGGTATATCTAAAGGTTTGGGACCACCAAAAAAGGAAACATGGTGATGGAATGAGGGTGTTCAAAGAGCAATTTAAGATTAAAAGAGAGATGTATAGAAAATACCTAAGTGTCAAGATGAAGATGCGTACAATCAATATAAAGAAGCTAAAAAAACAAGCTAAAAAAGTAGTTAATCATGCTAGAACAAACTTCATGGAAGATCTGTATATAAAGTTAGGTAATAGAGATGGCGAAAAATATATTTATAGGCTAGCCAAATTAAGATATAAAAAGAAACAAGACCTAAGTCATGTAAGATGTATTGAGGACGAATATCAAAATGTTTTAACCCGCAAATATGATATTAAGAAAAGATGGAGAAGCTACTTCAATACTTTATTTAATGATGGTCAAGTTGATATCATAATAGATAAATATCCACTCCAAGAAAGAAATGTAAACTATACACGCAATATTAAGATTCTGGAAGTTAAAGAGGCATTGAAAAAGATGAAAATAGCAAAAGCATGTGGCCCAGATGAAATGCCCATAGAGGTTTGGAAATGCTTAGAGAAATCGGATTGACATGGTTAACAAAACTTTTCAACAAAATTTTAAAATCAAAACGGATGCCAATAGATTGGCCAAAAAACACGCTTGTACCAATCTTCAAAAACAAAGGAGACATTTAAAATTGTTCAAACTATTGAGTAACTAAACTTATGAGTCATACTATGAGACTTTGGGAGAGGATAATTGACAATAGGATAATAAGAGAAACAACAATATCAGAGAATCAATTTGGCTTCATGCCTGGAAGGTCAACTATGGAGGCAAATTCCCCTGTAAGAAGATTGATGGAAAAATATAGAGAAAAGAAAAAGGATCTTCTTATTGTAATTGTAGATTTAGAAAAAACATATGATAGGGTTTCTTAAGATGTTCTTTGGTGGGTTATAGAAAGAAAAGGAGTGCATGCTATATACATAGACATTATTAAGGATATGTATGTGGGAGTAGTGACGAGTATAAAGGCATGTGGAAGAACTACAAAAGAATTTCCCATTACGATAGGACTGCATCAAGGATCGGTTTTAAGCTCATATCTATTTACTCTAGTTATGAATGAACTAACTAGGAATATTCAAGAGGATATACCGTGGTGTATGTTATTTGCAGATTACATTGTCTTAGTGGACGAAACAAGAGATGGAGTGAATATGAAATAAAAACTTTGGAGGAATACATTAGAATCTAAAGGCTTTAAGCACTTTAGATATCTAGGATCAATCACACAAAATGATGGCAATATTGAGAATGATGTCACGCATAAAATTAAAGTGCAATGGTGTAAATGGAAGAGTGCAATTGGTGTGATCTGTGATAAAAATATTCCTACCAAGCTAAAAGGAAAATTTTATAAGATTGCAATTAGGCCAGCTATTCTCCTTTGAAGTGAATATTGGGTGGTATAGCAACAACAATTACATAAAATGAACGTAGCAGAAATGAGGATGTTTAGGTGGATGTGTGGTAAAACTCGTAAAGATAGAATAAGAAACATAGAAATTCAAAGAAAAGTAGGAGTAGCACCAATTGACACAAATATTAGGAACTGGAAAACTTGACTCAATAGAAATTGATGAAATTTGACGAGGTAGTGGTAGATCAAAGTTAACTAGGGATGCATTAATTAGGAGGGACTTGAATGGTTTAGAATGCTCACCGTCAATTGCACTAAATCGAGTACAATGGAAGAGTTTGATGCATGTAGTAGACCCCAATTAATTTGGAATTGTTGTTGTTATTGTTGTTGTTGCTTGCTTGCTTTAATTAAATATGTACTGAAGTTACCTAGTCAAGCTAACTTAGGGTGGGCTAGAGAATTTTTCTTTATGTTGAAGTCAATCAAATAAATTATATAGTCACATAATGCAAACTTAAATCTCTACCATACTAAAAGGAAAAGAGAGAGCACTGTTCATTGTACAATATCATGACCATTTTACCATTCTCTAAGTTTATGTTTGATATATCCTACACTAGCTATGCTACATGTACACATTCTGGAGCACAAAACAACAACTCATTTACGGTGGCGAAGACATTTTTGTCCTTCCCTTTTCTTCAATGGTAGCCGCTAAACAAAACCAATGTTTTGGGCAAGGGGACCCCATTACTTTGATATACCCCAAATTTGAATTATTTTACTTCGTTTACCCCCAGTTTTTTTTTTCAAATTCCAAAAATACCCTCACCCTCAATGATTCAAACTCCAACTCCATCACACCTTCCCAACCCATCGTACGCCATAACCAAACTCGTCACTACCCTCATTTCTTCGTTTTTCCATCCTTATCAAACACTCGTTTAATGTCGCAGATGCATTAGAGTATTTTAGTGACTCGAAACCCGCCGGATCTACGCGAGGGACCACCGCGATTATCTTCGTTTTCTCTCGTTTATTGGATAACTTTTTTGCCCTAAAACTTTGTGGGTTTTGATCCCCGAGATTCCAAGTGTATTGGTGGTATTTTTGTGAACTTTGTGGGTTTCCTAGGTTTTCAGTTAGAGGTGTCGAAATGTACCTCGCATAGGATTGAGAACTTGTAAAGGGTATCGACGAGGTTTAACTAAGAGGGTTGGAATGGTGTCGACCGCACTCAACCAACATGCTTTCATTGGTCTTAGTCCATCCAAACTGAGACTAATGAATGCCTATCTGACATGTGCAACCGCTACGTTAACAGAGCTTGTGGTTTTGTTCCTCCGATACTCTTATATAGAATAAGTTGACTATCGTGGGGTACGCACAACAATTTGGTGGGGTATGACTAACATATCGATGCCTAGCATGCGGAATCATGAGTATATTTCGAGATGCTCGACCGAAACACTTGAGTGGGTTCGAGTGGCGTTTGTTAGGGTGGGGTATAGATAGCAATTTGATGAGGTACTGTAACGGCCCCTATTTTCATCTAGGGCACCGCCCGGCCTAATCCCGTAATTAAGCTCAAATTACAACACGTAGGACCTAATTATTAGTCAGCCTGTACTACCTATTATCTCGTGAATTGGGTTCAGGATAAGAAAATCCCCTATCACTACTATTCATCATTTTATAAGGATTATCAAATTAGCGGAAGTCTTTAACGTATTAGCAGAAGCATTTTATATAAATCCTAAATGTGGAAACCAGGAAATAACGATCACAATATAAATATGCAATAAACGAAGAGCATATAGACAAAGTGAAAGTCAAAAGTCGGGTGAACTAACTCTCGTCCCAACAAAACAACCCAAGCAAAAGACGTATATAAGCATAATACAAAAATATGACCTACATGTACGGCAGTTACACGCTACGAGCTCAGAGGTAGTCGCCGATCTTCTCCTTACCCGGTCTAGTACTGCTTGACGGACCTACACCCACCGTCACAAACTAGACGGTGAGTATAGTGATATTTAAGTGATAACCGGAGAATTCTATACTACATTTCCAATGTAAAGACAGATATTTAAATGCATAATATAGCAGAAAAAGGTGTTGAGAAAGTAATGCATATAAATATCACAGTTAACCGAATTAGATAGACTGACACAAGCTAAGTCGAGATGATCTACGTCCGGTCGGCGGTGAGAAATATCAACCAACCTTTTTCCACTATCGTATGGAGATACTCTCAACATACTTTGTAAATTTTGAATATATATATATATATATATATATATATATATGTATGTATGCATAACTTACCGACAACCCCGTAGTTCAAGCTACGTGATGCCACCCAAGTAATAGTGGTGAGTGCTGGAAACCCCGAGGTCCAGTGACCCCGTGAATCCTCCCATCTCTTGTGCAATGGACACTAGATAATCTCCAACTTTTTTTCAAGGATTTTCATTTCTAATGTTCTACGATATCATAAATAAGTTAGGCTACGAAGCCCCAAAGGAAATGGAATACAAAACTAATTACCATAGTAACCCTAGTGCATGCATTTCTAACATCAATTATTACATAATTCACAACAAAATATGACATATCAGGAAAAGGAGTCAATGAAACTATCATAAGGCATCATGCTATTTCAACATTCAATTTGAACAGAGCAAGGAAAGCATGATGGTAGATTTCTAATAGCAAGTCATCAAATTGACTGAAAAAGAAGTAATATGAATGAAATAAAGTAGAGAGTTCCCACAGTTTCACTTACAAGTCACAGGATAGCTATGACTATCCGCCTCGTGACACTCCGACTAACGTTCCCGAACTCCCGAAAGACCCCTAGATCCCTGAGAGGTCATTTCATATCATTTATTTATTTATTTATTAATATTTTATTACATAGATATATTTTATATATATATATACATTCATGTGTATATGTATATATACATATATATATTTTTTTTATTTTTTTGGATGGGTGGGTGGGTGGGTTTGAATCCCTTGATCGGTCCGACCCGGTCCAACCGGGTCTCCCCCCTTTTTTTTTTTCCTTGATTTCTTTCTTTCTTTCTTCACTTCTTCAATCCATCAACATAACAACACCACCACCAACAATCCAAACCAACATTAAAGCAACAATTTGTCAAGCTCAACCACAACAACAACGACAATCAACAACAATGACGAGAACAACAACTTACCTCCGCCTTGACGTCGCTGCCGCGCCTCAAGCTCTCGATCTCCCTCCTCCGTTGAGCTCTCTCTCTCTCTCTCTCTGGACTCTCTCTCTTCTCGGACTCTCTCCTTCTCCTTGTGCGGCGGTGTGGTTTTTGTTGGTGTTTTGGAGGTCAAATGACCATTTTACCCCTCCAACCCTATCCTTTTCCATATAAGCCAATGCCTCTTTTTGTCATTTCTCAAATCTTTTCTAATTTAAATGGTATATATTTATATTATATATATATATATATGTGTGTGTGTCCAATTCAATTTAATTAATTTATAACCATAGGCTATGATCTAATGTGCATTAATTTAATTACATTGCATTTTACTAAATTTAGACTTACCGCAAGTCTCGCTATTCGGTACCCCGGCTTGCACGTAACTCGAGGCGTGTCCCTGACCACGTCTTGGCGTCGATAGCTACACACATACAAAACACTAGGAGTACATCAATACAAATATAAAATTTACCTCGGCCACATGTCTCGGTCAGTGTGCGCATCTCATGTGGGCCCCACGTCACGGGTTGGTGATCCTGATTATGCAGTTAATCAAGATTAGCAAAATTGGGCAGTGACAGGTACGTGCATCATCTCGACGCAACATGGCTAAGACTTACAAGTACTTCTCGGTCACACAAAGCCGACATGGGCACTATGGTCTTGGCCAACATTCACCGCAAGCCTAATACATGTCTCAGACTTATTTGACCTCTATTTACTATACATTGTCAAACACATAGGGCGAGTTGCATGTTGTACCTTTCGGCCCTGTGGGTCCACACACCACGGGGGACAACACACAAAAAATCCAACTTCCAACCAAACAAAAAAGTCATGAAAAACACTAAAAATTATCTCATCCTGCTCGGGTTTACTTCGTTTTGGTGTTTCCTTTAACATTTTCCCTCTACAATGCGCGAATCAACGCCAAACTCGAAGCCCTAAAAATTGAAAAATGCAATAACTCTATAATAGTCAAATGGCCACCAAACAACCTAAAAAAACCACCAAATGAAAGGGAAACGACTAGAGAATGAATTTATCGAGTCTATTTTGTGTGGTTTTGCTCTTATTTGGTGGTCGGAGGTTGGAAGTGGGGAGGCAATTTGGAGAGGGTGGGAGTTTTGTTCGTGAAGCGTGGGTATGGTGATAAAAAAACCCTTTTATATACAGGGGCAAAAATGTTATTTCACTAGGGGCAAAAGTGAAATTTGAAAATGGGGCCCCTTGAGCAAAATGTGGGGTTTGTTTAGGCGTTGCCTTCTTCAATATTCCAATTACTGTAATGCCATTTGTGTGCTTCAATAATCTTTTAAATCCTTCAAAACTAATACAACCCAAGTTATCTTATCTTATGATAAGTAATAATTTCTCCGTAATTTGAATTCCTTCAACTTCTATCATTCTAGTTTTCTAAATATAATTTATTGTAATATGATTAGTAATAATTTTAGTTTAAAGAGATTAACTTTTATAGTATTATTAATATGGTTAGGTATATGATGTCTAGAATGTAATTGATATTCATAGAACAAAATGGTTTCTCTGTTATTTTTCCAGGAAAATATAAAGAAAGATTAATAGCATATAACATGAGGTTTAAAACTTAAAGTTCTCTTTTCTCATTCAAATGTCTTACTCTGTAATATTTTACAAATGCTATTTGAGGTTTTTTTTTTCCATGATATCAAAAAAAAATGTGAACTTAATGATGAATTAGTTCAATAACATTTGCCAAATTGTAACAGAACTTATCCAACTTTGTTGAATGTTTAGTAGTATTCCATTTTCATGCAATTTGCAGTTTCATCAATAATAATAGGATAAGATTTGCAAAAATATTTTTGCTTATTATGGTGAATTTTCATTCATTGGTTGTATTTTGGTGCACAAATTGCTAGTTAAGTTGAATGTCTTCAAAAGAAAAATTTATTACTTTGAGGAATGTGGGGAGATAGTTCCAGCTATAATATTGGAAATGATGTCAGCATAAGAATCGGCCAGATAATATAAAGTCTAATTGTTCAGTTTAAGTCAATGTAGTTTTTAGGCTCTTAGTATTGAAGTTGATGGTAATCAAGATGCATTAGTAGATTGCTGCTATTACATTGAGATTTACTTTTATCTCCATCAAGAGTATAGTTTGTCATTCACGAATTGTTGGTGAGAGTTTGCAACCAGAAAGATAATGAATCCAGATAGAATACAACAACAACAAAGCCTCAATTTGGGGTCTGTGCTACATGGATCAAACTCTTCCATTGCACTCTGTTTAGTGCAATTGATGATGTGCTTTCCAAGTCCTTTAAATTCCTCCTAATCAATGCGTCTCAAGTTAGCTTTAGTCTACTTTTGAATCTAGATAGAAAAATAATAAAAAATGCTATTCGCTCAGGTTAGCTCACTACTCACTGAGGCTCTTCAACAGTGCCAGTAACCTATATTGTATATCTAAATTTTTTTGTAAAGTAAGCTTATAAATTTGGTTTATATGCCTTCCCTCCTTTCCGTGATTTTGGTCAAAGTAAATCCAATTTGTACATTGTTGTTCTTTGAAAAGTCAAATTAATGTTTGTCTATTTTGAATGGCGTGATCAAATATGTAGCTTAATTTGGAAATGCAGTTTGGCAACATTTAAACACTTCAAAATTATTGAATCCTTATGTTTCTTAATGTTGACTTTGGCAGATTTGAGGATGACAAAGATGTCAGTAGCCTATTTGAGGAGCTTTGGGAAGAAAACACAAGCACTGAAAGGGTGACACTTCAACTGTATTTAGGGGAAATTGTTGAACTTCTTAATGAGGGAATTACATCACCATCATGGGCAAGTAAGAAAAAGGTTGGTGTATATTTGCTGAAATTAATCCCTTTGGGAATTTTGTGTACAGTGCTATCGTTGCATGAAGTTGTTTTAATTTTTTTTTAAATGGTTTCATGGCTTCAAATCAATGTTTTCAATGCGATGAGGCGGTGTCAGGCTGTTTAGCCCACCTTATTGAGGCGGGGCCTAGACGGTGCCTAGGTGGCTCCTAGGCAAGTGAGAAAATATTTACTTAGACCTCCCTAAGAAATAATTTAGTTTACTTAGAGACCCCTTAATAGTGAGGGGCATACTTTCTCACCTATGCATTCTCACCACCATATTTTCAATTCCACACATTTTTGAAATGATTAATATTTTCGAAAAAAATAAATAATATTTTTAAATAAATAAATAATATTTTCAATAAAAAATATTTTTTAATAATTATTTTCAGGCCCACCACCTGCCTTATTAAGGGCTAGGCAGTGGGAACCCCCAGCGTGCTGCCTTGAAAACATTACCTCAAATTGTAGATTGTATTCTTCAGCATTGGTACCTGTTTGCTGAATACTGATCTTTGCATGCTTTCCTGCAGTCAGCCAGGGGAATTAAAATGCTGAGTGAAGTGTTGGGTGATTCTATTTCCTCTCACTATACTGTTTTGCTCCAATCTCTGTTAAAAGAAGTGCCTGGTAGGTTATGGGAGGTATGAAGCTGTTGAACATAATGCTTTGTTTCTTATCAAAACTGATGTTGTTTTTCAGCTAATAGGAGTAACTGAGGAAATGATGCTGCTATTATTAATGGAAAGTAACAAAGTTTGAGAGCTATGATTGCAAGTAACCCCTTGCATTTGAAATTTTGAATTGCTATTTGAATGGACTACAATAATTAAATGTAGCTCCACCCACCTAACTCATCAAAAACCTTGGGTTCCATTAGTATGATCAGTAAATATTTGTAGTCCAAACAAAAAACTTGGTAGACTTTTGCATGTCACTGTTTCTATTACTTTATCAATTTCTAAATTGTTGACAGGGAAAGGATTCAATTTTATTCGCAATTGCGGCTCTTTGCAAATCGTGTCACAGAGCAATCTGCGCACAAGACCCTACCGCACCAAGTGCCATTTTGAGTGTGATATCTTCAGCTTGTGGCAAAAAGATTAAGGCATATCGTGAATCTGCATTCTCTTGCCTAAAAGAGGTTGGTTTTTACACCATGTTCTGAAGCGAATTGTTGTTTTTAATTAGTTGTGCCATTTTTAATTGCTCCACAAATCAGAAAGCCGTTGTTCTTCATAAGTGTGTAATTTATCAACTTAGCGTCAAATTTCATTAGTCCTGTCTTGTCAAGCGTGATGTTAGATTCGAAAAGTAAAGGTCTTCATCAGCACTGGCATGTTTCCTTGGCAACATTATGTCGTAATCCAAAATTCCTGTAAATCAAACGTTTAAGTGTTCTTGATTCTAAAATTGTTTCGTGCACAAATACCATAATGCACTTTGAAGTTAAACTAATAACCTAATTACCTAACTTTATTTGTTGTGTAAGTTGTCTACATGCTACCATTATCCAAAATTTGTTTTTATATGCTGATATTTTATTTAAAATAAGCAATGTGAATGTATCAAACCTAGTTAAATGAAGTTTATCTTACTCAAAACCTACAGTATATGTTTTGAATATATTTGGTGCATGCACAACACAATTTTGAAGGTAAGTTATCCTACCCACTGCTTTTGTAGAAGAAATGCACTATGAAACTATCAACTATTAGTTTTTGGAAGAGGAATTTAAGAATTTTTTCTATTGGAATATTTAGAGACAGGCATTTAAATGTAGTTCGACTAGTATAACTTTATTTATTGAAAGACTACATATCGTGAAAATAAATAAACAAAAAAGTTCGTATGAAAATAGTGTTAAACAAATTTATGTTTTCGAATGCACTTGCCAAGAATTTACCTTTTTGAAAATTTTTATAGAATTTTTATAGATGCTTCCTTTCATCATTTGAAATTGCTAGTAGAGTTTTTGCCTCGAACGCCTTTACTATCATATGTCTTTCCTAGACTACTTTTTGAAATATGTTTTGGAAATTTATCCATTCTCTCCAGTTTGTAAAATTTCGCATTGTGATGTGCATACTTAGTTGCACAAGTGCTTGACGTAGAAATGGAGTGAAGCTCATACTAGTAAATTATAAGAACAACGATTTTCTATTATTGAGTAAGTTTGGTTGCAAAAGAACCAACGATTTAGGATTTTATACCATTATTAACAATCAATTGGCAATTTGTACTCCACATTTTCATCTGCTTACATCTTCAATTTGAAGGATTGTTTGTATTGCATGGTTGCATTTAAACTAGCTTCTTATGACTTCTCCAAGATTTCTGTTTGTAGTGGACTGTGGATGTCATCCCAAGTTGTTTGAATTTCCATTTTGCTGGACTTTCGAGTCTTTGACTGATACGGAATCAATGAGATGTCATAACTGTTAACAATCTTAGGATCCATATGGATCTTTTCTGTGATCCATGATTGTGTTAGCTGGACACTTGACAAGAGTGGATAATTCACTTGCTAATCCATTTTCAACTACTTTATCCTTTCAAATAATGATCAGCCTTTTTCACCACATAAATTTATTTTGAAGGCACCTATCTATCACAAAGTAAATATTTTGCTTGCTTTGTCTCTCTTAAGTGGATAACTTTATGAGATATTCATCAAAGACGACTGCCCCTTTTCCCTCATCCCCTAGCTGGTGCATCATTTGTCAAAAACAACACCACCATAGCCTCAATCCCAAATTAATTGGGGTTCGCTACATGGTCGGCTACATGCCTCATTTGTCGAAAGGAGAGAAAATTGGATCATACGTTCTTTCAATGCAGCGTCACGAAAGAAGTTTGGGGAGTAGTATTAGTGGGCTTGGTTAAGATGGACATCGTTGTTGCATGGGATGATATTTCTCAAATAGAAACATCCGTGGATCCACCAAAGTTTCAAAAATAGGTCTTTGGTAATATGTTTGCATGTGTGGCTTGTGAGAATTAGAATAAATTTGGATAGATGATCGCCGAGGGAGGAAATGTGGGACTGCATTAAGCACCATGTGGGAATTTTGGTGGTGGCCTCAAAGAATGAAATTTCCATTAATGATTGCACTAGAAATTGGCAGACAATAGTGGGATGAGACTAATTGTAACGTTTTAGGAAATGGGCTGTGTAGTGTGACGTATATAGTTCCAATTTTGACCTTTCTTTATCCTTTTTTTTTTAATGTAGATGTGATGGTAGGTGATAAAAAGAATAATCTCACATTGGCTAGTTGAGAAGAATGACAGCCTTATATGTTCCTCTAAAGAGTGTGAACTTGCCCACAAACAAGAATAATCTCACCACTTCCCCTCGTTTTGTGCACCTCACCTTCATCCTTCCACGCGACTCCCTCGTGTGATTTGTTGGGCATTGTCAATTTGGCCTCATGTTTTTGTTTTCTTAAGGCAAAATGGTGAGGGCTACATAATCAAAGAAGATTTGTGGTTTTTTAGGGTTTCTAAAACGAATATGTGAACATCGTTTTTTGAGTGGTTTGGCCTCACAGGTTTGAACCTCTAGTTGGAGAGTCAGTCGGAGCCCACCAAACCCTTAATTGGAGAGTTAGCTAGAGCATACCAAACCTTTAGTTCAGCAATTATAAACTAAGTTTCGGCTTTGTGTAGCTTAACCTAAAATAGATGTCTCGACCCTGTCGCCGAACCGTACGAACGATCAAAAGAATGATCAAAAGTTTCCCAAAAACTCAATGAATGACCACCGAAACGAAAGAACATCCCTAAATCGCATTAAATCAAGCCAAAACGTACAAATATCACTATATGACTCTGAGGGTTTGGTCAAATTGGGGTAAATCATGTGAAAGTGATCGAAAACACCAAGAAATGGATCCAACGAAGCGCAAAAATGCAAGGTACTACCACCAAATTGATTGAAAATACCAAGAAGAAGTGAAGGAAGTGATTCGGAAGAGTTTGATCAAGGTTTTGGAGATGAGGTGCATCGGTTGAGATGAAGGGGTATTTTGGGGATTTTGGTGAAAAAGTTGGGGTGCCCTCAAAATTGGGTTGCCTTTATGGAGCGGTGCGGTGCCTTTATCGCGGCTCTAAAAGAATAATCCATCATCAACTAGTTGAGAAGAAACACATATGCTTAGAAGTTTGGAGTGGACCTTCTAAAGAGCCTTGGGATTTTGGGGAACTCGCCCACTCTCAAACTGAAGCCCACACATTACAACTAGTATCTCCAGACTAATAAATTTTAATTGGGCCTATACACATAAAATACTACAGTAATATCTTATTTCTTATATAAAATTTGTTTCTAACTCAAAAGGAAAATGGTTCACCATTGTTCTTGAATTATTCTTGGCAATTAACTTAGAAGATATGGTGAACTCGAGTTTTCAGTTCCCTGGTTAAGAATAGGCTGTGACCTTTTCCAATCGATGTCTCCTAAAATGAACTGGAAAACGTTTGGAATCTTGATTTAAATGCCAATATGATGTGGCGAGAAATGAGTAGTTACATAAGGAATGTAGCATTAAACGTGTTAGGTATATCTAAAGGCTTGGGACCACCAAAAAAGGAAACATGGTGGTGAAATGAGGATGTTCAAAGAGCAATTAAGACTAAGAGAGAGATGTAACTTAGTGTCAAGATTAAGGTGCGTATAATCAATATAGAGAAGCTAGAAAACAAGCTAAAAAAGTAGTTAGTCAAGCTAGAACAAACTTTATGGAAGATCTATATACAAAGTTAGGTAATAGAGATGACGAAAAATATATTTATAGGCTAGGCAAATTAAGAGATAGAAAAGAAACAAGTCCTAAGTCATGTAAGATGTATTAATGACGAAAATCAAAATGTTTTAACGCGCGAAAATGGTATTAAAGAGAGATGGAGAAGCTACTTCGATAGTTTATTTAATGATGGCTAAGTTTATGTCATAATAGATGAGAACTCACACCATGAAAGAAATGAAAACTATACACGCAATATTAGGATCTCAGAAGTTAAAAGGCATTGAAAAAGATGAAAATAGGAAAAGCATGTGGCCCAGATGAAATACCAGGAGGTTTGAAAATGCTTAGGAGAAACTGGATTGACTTGGTTAACAAAACTTTTCAACAAAATTTTAAAATCAAAACGAATGCCAATGGATTGGAGAAGAGGCACGCTTGTGGTATAACTAGGGGAAGTAGAAGTTCCTAAGGTGAACTACTTCAGATATTTTGGATCAATTATACAATGTGATGGCAATATTGAGAATGATGTCACATATAGAATTTAAGCTAGATGGAAGAAATGGAGGAGTGCAAGAGGTGAGATTTGTGATTGAAATATTCCTACCAAGTTAGAAGAAAAATTTTATAGGACAACAATTAGGTTAGTTATGCTCTATGAAAGTGAATGTTGGGTGGTAAAGCGACATCAATTATATAAAATGAACGTAGCAAAAATGAGGATGCTTAGGTGGATGTGTAGTAAAACTCGTAAAGATAGAATAAGAAATACAAACATTCAAGGAAAAATAGGAGTAACATCAATTGACATAAATATTAGGGAAGGGCAGTTGCAGTGGTTTGGACACCTGCAAAGAAGACTTACAAATGCCACCATTAGAAAACTTGACTTAATAGAAATTGAATAAATTCAACGAGGTAGGGGTAGACTGAAGTTAACTTGAGACGCATTAATTAGGAGGGATTTAAATAGTTTGAAAATCTCACCATCAATTGCACTAATTCGAGAACTATGGAAGAATTTGATTCATGTAGCCAACCACAATTAATATCGGACTGAGGCTATGTGTTTTGTTGTTGTTGTTGTTGTTGTTGTTGTTGTCTCTTAAAATGAACACTACGCGCACATGCAGATAAATAAATGGGTTGGAGCCCATCTTTGAACAAAACCAATTGGTTTGTGCTAGGATCCAATATACATCACTTATATATCACACTAACTCTCCCTAAAGTGCAACTAGGCCTAGATTAGTTGTCACTTGCCAAACATAAATCAACTCTTAGAGGTTCGTACAAACATGCCTAGGCCTAATTTTATGGGCTCTAGGTTCACAAATGGGTCTAGACTCCACCACTAGCTCAATCAGGTCTTCAAATACAAGTCATGATCTTTCCGCTTTGTTATTATATAGAAATCCATGGACCTAGAAAGTGTTGGGCGACATGCATACACGTGGGTAAATAAATGGGGTTGGAACCCATCTTTGCACAAAACCAATTGATTTGTGCAAAGATCTAGGTTACCGGACTCTGGTATGTGTTTCTGATATGAGTACGTATCTAAAGGGTTCGGACTTGTTATTTTTTGAGTTAAAAGGAAACAAGGACTCCCTTAAAGAGTCCAACACGGATACTTGGACATGACAAAAGATAAAAAAAATGCACATATATACATGAATAAGTATGTATTTGTAATAAATCTACATTTTCATTGTCGCTTGGTAATTTAAATCATAAACCTATATTATATTAATTTTTGTAATATTTGTTATCAAAATAAAATTTATAGTGATATTTAATAAGGGGGACAATTGGTCCCATATTGCAATGATATTACAAAAAGAAGTAATATTGACAACATGTGGGGCCATATTGGAAGAGTCAACTTATTCTCTCTCATTTTGATAGATTAGGGCTTTTTTTTTCACTTAAAACACCCCCAAACCCCAATGTTATCATCTTCTTCCAAACTTTGCCGCTGTCGTGTGATCGACTAACCTTAACCCATGTCTCTCTCCTCCTTACTTGCAACCTCATCGACAACTCTCTTGTCAACACAGGTACACACACACATCTCTCTCTCTCTCTCTCTCTCTCTCTCTCTCTCTCTCTCTCTCTCTCTCTCTCTCTCTCTCTCTCTCTCTCTCTGCCCTCTCGCACCTTTGCGTCTCACTCTTTGGCGACGTCCGACTTCAAATCCGCCTCGTCAACACGTATTTCTTGTCGGATCTTGTCAACACGGGTACTCTGGCACGAAGTGCCGAGTCCGGGTATCGGAGGCTAGGATCGAATCTACCCACTTATGTACCACACCAACTCTTATTATATTTTCGATGTGGGATTTTACATTCTCCAACAAAACACATTTGTCTTTTATTCCATAGCACAGTTATAAGTTGCAACTTCAACTAGAAACTCCAAGCTTGGGTTTAATACTTGCACTTGTTTGTCTTAAAAAAATTGAGCATAAACTTGGAAGATGGGAGAACTTTATAATGATGCATTTAATATGTAGGGATAACCACATTAGACTGTGTAGTTGTGGCAGCTGATTGGGATATTTGAATAGAAAGAAATGTTAGGATTTTTGAAGACAAAGATGGAAACAGTTTGCAAGTGTGGGAAGTAGCAAGGCTGTCAAATGCAGAATGGTTTCTGGTTACAAACTAGGGGGAAGGTACTCTTTTGTGGATTGGCTTAGGAGTTAGGTACATACCATTTAAATTGTAAATGGAATGCATAGGATATGCATTACCTGAACTCTGGAATGGGTGTCAATTGTGTTATGTATCCACAGGTCAGACATAAGTGTTCTCTTATTTCAAGGACTCAGGGACTTGGTCAAAAAGTGTCCAAAATTTTGGACACATGAAACATATATATTGTTTACATTATATTTATAAGATGGGGCGGGTTTCGTTTTGTTTCGTTCCCATTCCTTTAGGGACGACGCGTTTTTCCCCTACTATACTGGTAGGGTTTTTTTTTTTTTTGACTTTATTTGAGGGAAAAACATTGTTTCTCACCACCTTGTACCATACTTTTGGCTATTATTGAATAAAGTCTTGTTCCTATAAAAAATATATATATTTATATAAATTGTAACTTTATAAAATTCCATATATTAAGGGCAAGTATAACGCAAGTTAATCGTCAATATATGGGAGGTATTATCTATATGTCTGCATATAGGTACTTTTTAGTTGGTGTTTAGTTACTGCATTAATTACTCTTTCGTTTCAGCTTTTCGCTTTCTTTTTTATTTTTGATCTTATCAACATGAAGTATATATTAATCTGTCATATTTGGTAGCAAGTGCTAACGCATAACCTCCAACATTACATAGCCACCCTTTGATGCTGAAAAGATGTGCGAGCTCGTCTTCAAGAAATAAATCCTACAACTTTTTCTAAAGTTCATTGTGGATATTAATTGTAACTCGAATAGTTAGAGATGAATTAGTATTAGTTGCTTGTCTTTGATGAGGAGTTGACAATTAAGACAGCAAACGAAGTTGCAATATTTTTATTTTATTTTATTATTATATCAGTCACAAACTACATAGAATTAGTTAGCTGACTCTTGTTTAATTAGTGGTATGTGTTTAAAACAAGAGGATTGATATTGTCTGTCTTACTTTTCTTTTTCAGGTGATAGAAGCCTTTCGTAGTCCAGATTTTTTTGGAGTTGTTTTTCCTTTGTTATATGAAGTGTTAAGTCAAATTGCAATTCCGAAAGCTGTGCAATCACCTTTGGAAAATGATGTTAGAACAGGTATTGCAAGCCTGCTTCCTTGAAATTTTTTCTTGATTATATTTTCTATTGAGTTGAAACTTTACTGCATCATTGTGGAGCCTGATACGACTTATGCAATCGCCAATACATTTCTTTCATTATTATAATGCTACTTTAATGCTTAAGTTGATCATCAACATTTCTAAGATGTTGAAAGCTTTCTTGTCATTAGGAGGCAATTGTTTTATTTTATTTATTTATTTATTTTATTATTTTTATTTTTATTAATTTTTATGTTTCTTTTCCTTGTTAGGCTTCTCTTTTGCAATTTCCTCATTGAACCTAAAATTAGATGGAGATTTTGTACCTTAGTTTCTCAATCTATGTGGTTAGAGACAAATATTCATCTTGTAAGACAAGAACGAGTATATTGAAGATAGTTTGAGAATTATATTCATGAATTAGTCAATACCCTAGTCACACGTTTTTGTTATGATATGAGTACGTCATTGGCACACTTATTATATAAAAGATTATTTGTATCCGTTAGTCTTTGGTGAATCTAATTCTAACATGAATATAGACAGCAGAGGTTAATAGAGGTTGCTGAAAACCTCATTTAATGCAAATTTTGTTGGGTTTTTACCATTTGTAGTAGAGAAGTCAATTTTTTTTTTTTTTTTACTTTCTATCACAGAACTTAGATATAAAAACTATCATATGGCTCTAAAGCAGCGATTGAGGAAAGAAGAGTCAAGAAACATATCAATTTTAGTTACTAAAGACATTTTTCTTTCTAGAAGAAGAAGACAGATACTAGAGATCCCTATGGCATTGGTAAACATGATAAATATTTTCAAAAAGAAAACAAGGACTAATGGAAGTTTATGTAGCCAACTAAAAGTTTTCATGGATCTGTCTAGTTTATTACAAAGAAGATTATTCCCCAGAGGTGGATGATTTTAATGTGTAACAGGGCTTGAAATTCAATTTCACCTCCTTATTTACTCGTCAGGAACTCAATGGTAATTCATGAAAGGTAAATTCTAGATGGAGGTTCTTTGTAAATTCACAAACCAACAAATGCTTAAAGAAATTTTTTTCCAAGCTTGAAAATCTTACTTAAAAGTAGAAATGATGCATAAACATTAAAATTCTAAATGTTGTGCACCTTTACAGAAAAACTTCCAAGCATATTTCAGAATAAGTGAGAAATATTTGCATTAAGCACTAGAGAAGTTTTCTCGTAAAATCTACTTAAAGTTTAAAGCTAAATATTGTGCACATTTTTGTATTGTAATTTATCAGGTCAATGCTCTATGCACTGTACTCTCAAGTCGTGGCTATCTTTTATTTTCTTTTGTTATCATATAAGTTGAAAAGTGAGAAACATTTGCATTAAGCACTATCAAAAGTTGTTTTCTTTAGCTGAAGAAACTGTAACACAGATGCTAAAAAATTGGAGAAAAGCTCATTCTAGAATCAACCAATTTCAGTCCTTGCATTGTAACGATTAGCACTAATGAATATATATATTTTTTGAATCCGGTTAAACCAAACCTCATCTATGTTGTAAGTTGTAACAACCCCTATTGTTAAGTTCACCCAACTATCCTTGTAAAAATTTGATATATTCATCCTAAAAAATAACGCAATCTTCCAAAATTACCTCAAAGCTTGGGTTTGGTAATGGTCCCAAAACATCAACGACAACTCTAAAGATCACAAAGGCAATGCCACAGCGGAAAGGACGAGATGATGGTGGCAGCGACAGACCCAATGTG
This sequence comes from Stephania japonica, assembly GCA_039657345.1. NCBI lineage: Eukaryota > Viridiplantae > Streptophyta > Magnoliopsida > Ranunculales > Menispermaceae > Stephania > Stephania japonica. The sequence continues at coordinate 14,914,132 of CM077560.1, read as the reverse complement.
GAGGCAGCAAAAGTGAAGACATGGAGATAGGAAAACAAGTTAAAAGAGCTAGGCGGCAGTGTGCGTTAGGAAGACGTGTGGCTTTAGAATTTATAATAGGGATTGTTACAACATAAACATGGTTGTTTAACCAGATTCATATTTTTTTTTATGAAAAATGTAGTTATAACTTATTGTGTTGCCGTATATAGTTGTCTCCATAATTAAACCGATGTTGTTGCATTTATTCACTAGCTTGAGGTGAAGTGCTAGAAAAGTGGAAGAAGATATTGATTCAAATCGATCAGTGATTGACTCGATTAAATTGATGAGTGATTTGTTGATTGATGACTAGTTGATTGACTGAAAAAGAAAATTTTGTTTCTTTCTTATCAAAAAATAAATAAATAAATAAAATTGGAAGTTTCTATAATTTTGTATCCTTGTAACTCTATAAATATAGGGCCCTTACAAAACATGCATCAATAAAAGCATTCCATCTCCTCTCTTTCCATGAGTGTATGTAGGTCATAGTTCTGAACTACTTAAATATTTGTCTCAATTTTCTGTTTTATTATTTTTGTCAAAATAAAACCATCCCAGATTTTAAAAAAAAAAGGTTTGAGAAATTTGTGTCTCATTCGAATCAATCAGTTTTGATAGGAAAAACTTAGGTGTGAACATGCTCAAATTGTTAATCCCTCCAAACTCTTCTATCTTCTCGAACATGCTGTGAGTAGGGGTGTACCAACTTTTGAGTGGGCCTTCAAATCTTCCCTTTATCAACTTTAGAAGAAGCTACAGACATTTGTGTTGCCTTTGTCGCCCTGTATGTAGTTAGGAAAACATTTGCTATTGTAGAACCATCTATTCCTGTCCTTCCAAAACCAAAAATGTGATCCATCAACCCACTTTTAGATCAATTCACTTCTTTAAAGGTCGTGATGGGAAGCTATAGCTTTTCAGGGGCTCTGCTAGTGTTTCTCTATCCGTCATTCATACACTTCTAATAAGAGGCCCCATAAGGAGTTTGATTCTCTGAGAAACACCATATCCTCTTACCTACAAGGACCTTGCTTTTTGTAGAAAGTGACCAATCCTAAATCCACCCTTCACCATTGGCCATATCACCACACTCCCATTCAATCAAATTGTTAGGACTTGAGAGTATCCTCCATGATGCCTTCACTAAAAAACTGCCTCTTTTCGTCATCAAGAAATTTTTCAACGGCTGTAGGGACGTTAAACAACGATAGAAAAAGATGGGAGTGGCCAACGCCAATTGTTGAATGTATGGATGTTAAGGAGAATAAAGATGGGAATTGCTGACATCAATTATTGGATCATCACAAACCTTCGACTTTTTGATAAATTAGTCTTTTTTTTTTCTTTTCATTAGAAACAACTTTTGTATTATGAGAAAGTCTTTGCTGTTATAAATGCCTGAAAGCTGTATAAGTCATGCAAAAGAAGAAAAATTAAATGGAAGCATTCCCTCAATACGACGAGATCCCTATGCTGAAGTGTTTCAATTACTACTCCAATCTTCAATAGGGAAACCATGTGTTTGTCAGCCATCAGCCATAACATGACTTCATGTTTAACAAAATTTCACATTTCTTCAATATTCATGATCTTGAAGATTCTATTGTGCCTCTCAAGGTGAGATGTACCACTGGACAACCAGGAGAGCAGGCCGAGCAGCATTGTGAGGCACTTCAAATATATTGGACAATCTTTGGACACTTGGTTGTGGCAAACATCCTAACTACTAACAATCATCTTGGCCCTTCCAGAATCTCGCTCTCTTTGAGTATTATAGTTCATGTATCCTTTTGAAAACCCTCACCGTATTCTTGTTATGTGTGATTGATTTTGTTAAATTATTTGCTATTTACTCTGATATATATATATATATATATATATATATATATATATATATTTGCTATGTACTGGAGAAATCTGAACTTATAGGTGGTAGATCGATTATGATTCATGTTAAATGCCAAGTCTATGGATTGCAATATGTGGCCCTGGTGGTTTAAGCTGTCTAACTTCTGATTTGCAGATGAAGAGAAAGAGGAAAATGTTTCTGCTCCATATGAAAAGGTTCTTGATTGTGTTACATCTTGTGTGAGTGTGGGGCATTTACCTGATGTTGTTGATCAGGCAGAGAAGTTGTTTCATATATTTTCAGTTGCTCTTTCACCTGGCTTACCATGGACGGGTAACCATCTTATATATCCTCGTGTTTTTTAATCTTCAATCACTGAAGGTTCATTTCTTCAACTTGAATTTAATGTTACTCACGTACACCACATGTACTGTTTGGTGCAGTCAAAATGTCTGTTTTCTCATCAATTAAGGAGCTCTGTTCCAAATTCCAGCAGCTAGCTATTACATCTCAGGAAACACCAAAAGTTGCTGGTGCGGAATTTCTTTATAATGAGGTATGATGTTGGTGTATTGACGTGTTGTAATCTACGGGGAATCAAACTTCCGAGTGTTTTACTTCTCATTTCTCTTAATTCTTATGTTCAATCTGTTTACTTCTATTTGTACTAGTTGAGTTTTTTTTTTTTTTTTTTTTTTTTTTTCTTATTGGATGAGGTGAAACAGATCCGACCTTGCCAAACGTACCCCATTACTCAAGCATACCCTGATTTTGCTAACCTAAACCTACCTCTTTTTTTTTTTCTGAAATTCCAAAAATACCCTTGCTTACCCCATGACCCTCACCCTCACCCTCACCCTCACCCTCACCCCATCACCCCATCACCCTATGGTCCACTCCATTTTTCTTTTTTTTTTTTGCCATTTTATAGCAATTGTACTAGGTCGGAAGTGGCGTAGGAGTTTTATTTTGTTAAACAAGGTCGGATTTAGTCTCGTCGATGCCCTAGAAGTGAGGAAGTGTCACCTGTGGGTTTTGGTCACATGGGGCCGGACCTCCAAAGTGGTATCGATTGGCTCACACCAAGACCTCTCTTGACCAGCTCCAACCAAGACCTTTGAAGAGGTCTCAATATTGTTCTTGGTCTCGTGGGAAGAGGTCTTGGTTTTGTGTGACCGAGACCTCTAAAGCAGTCTCGACCCTGTATGACCAAACCCACGGACGACAAAAACGAACAAAAAAGTTTCAAAACTCTAAAAAAGTACATGAAACGACCTAAAAACTAGTGGCTTTTGCTCGGAATTGCTAGATATTCTCGATTCCATCAATATTTTATGCCGAAAATGCGAGATTCAAGCTCCAAATGAAGCCCTAAACCAAACAATAAAACCACAAACTCTACTGACTCAAAAAAAGCATAAAACTCCAAAAAAAACCCACAAATCAACACGAAAAGAGGTGAGGAATGCACCCACAACGTCTAATCAATGTGGTTTTGCTCGGATTTTTTTGGATTTGTGCCAAAGGTTAGATTGGGATTCGTGAGTGGGTGACCGGGGTGAGTGGGGTACGGAAACCCTTTATATGGAGGGGCAATTGGGTCATTTCACACATGCATTGAATTTTTTTTTAAAAAGTAGGGTACGTTCAGCAAGAAGTGGGATCCGTTTAGCCACTTCCTTATTTTATCTTACTGTTGTTATATGACATCTCTCACTTTTTGCTTGTTCAGCTACTTTTTCGTTTGGCTCCTAGAGTACTTGAATGCATAAGCACCATAAAAATTGCTCAGGTATGTTCTTGGCTTACTTGTGTTTTGAAAATGTTAAAACTTTTCTATGTAAAAATTGTAGAGATCTTGCATTGTGAAAGTAACTATTCAGTGATTTGGAGTAGAAGGCGCTAGGCTTGCAAGTAGTTTAATTTCGTTTCATCCAAAAATTGCTTTTCATTATTCTTTCTGTATGATTTAATTGATAATGATTATTGTTTCCACGTTCTTTTCCTTGCCCTCATAACCTTTGCTTGAAGATCAAGGTCTAAGTGGGAATAAATGGTATTAATTGAAGTTACAAATTTTAGGATTTTGCCTAATTTAGCTTCATTTGGCTGAAAGATGCACACAAAAACCTAACTCCTACTAATTGAAATTGTGCTCTTTGCCCAATTTTACAATTTTGCAATCCTCCATAATGTTTAGAGGGCGAATGTGTTGTTAGTTCTTTTAATGTTTTGCTTCAACAAGTTACTACTTTGCGACTTATTATCCATTCCAGCCAGCAAAGAAATATTTGCAAATAAGTTTCACGCTTAATATTTCTGGTCAATCCGAACCATATATTGTTCTCTAGTTCCCTCACGTTGATGCATTTCCTTCTTTTCAATGAAAAATGTCTAGAAATCCTAAAATTGTTAACCTTGTAGGATTGCAAATTCCTGGTTGAAAATGTTTAACGCATTGTTTCAGTGCTGCGTTTTGGCTTATCATATCTCATACCTTCTATTCAGGTGCACATTACTGCTTCTGAGTGCCTGTTAGAGATGATCAATTTGTTCAAGGCTGCGCCTCTCCCAAGTAAAGATCTGGAGTTCAAGGGGGAGCTTATTCATCTCTGCGACGTGGAAAAGAATGAGCAGGCAAAGACAACATTGAAGATGTGCATTAACATTCTTGAAAGCTTAGAGCAGGATCCCATGTCGACAAACTAAGGACAAATGGCAAGGAAGTTGTATTCTATTGAGAGTAACGATACACCATTGCGTTGGACGTTATCCTTTGTTGCTATTTATTCTTTTATGTATAATAGAATTAAGTGTAACAGGGTGAAAAATAAGACATGGAAAGAGGAAACCAAATTAAAAATGCAACATTCTCACCATTTACATAAACCATTTTATTTTTATTGTCCATAATTTACAATGGGCTTGAGCTTAAATTAAGCTGTCTAAGTATCCTCCTAAGGCTATAGAGGAATCAAAATTCACACAGTTCTCTAGTTTATAATACATCAAATAATTGTATTACAATGCGCAAAGGGTTTGAACTTAAATGAAGTTACCTACATATCCTCTTTATTATTGTTTTTGAGAGGAATCAAAACCAACGTAGTTCTCTACCTAGTTTAGGGCATTGTATAATTGCATTACAATGTATAAAGGGATTAAACTTAAATAATCAAGGGCCTACGTATCCTCTTTATTAATATTTTAGAGGAATGAAAGCTCTCGTAGTTCTAGGTACACAACATGCATATAGAGATGAGGTGAGGCTAGGGTCGATGGTGAATAGAGATGGCCATGGTTGTGGGGAAGGGAGCCGAGACTAGAATTCCCTTGTGGGAAATTTGGGACTCCCGACTACGTAGTGTGCTGCTACCTAGGATAGGTAGTTCTCTCGTTTATAATGCATAAAATAATTGTATTACAATGTAAAAAGGGTTTGAACTTAAATCAAGTTGCCTAGACACGTATATTTTTACTAATATTTTTGAGAGGAATTAAAAACCCACGTAGTTCTCTGTTTATAATACACCAAATAATTGTATTACAACGTATAAAGGGCTTGAACATAAATCAATTAAGTTGCCTACGTATCCTCTTTATTAATATTTTTGAGAGAAATCATAGCCCACGTAGTTCTCTAGCTAGTTTAATATACATTGAATAATTGCATTACATATTAAAAAAAATAATTGAATTACAACGTATAAAGGCTTGAACTTAAATAATCAAGCGCCTACGTATCCTCTTTATTAATATTTTAGAGGAATCAAAGCCTACGTAGTTCTAGGTACACAACATGCATATACATAATAAGTCCTCCTAATCACTAGTCTAAATATGTGCGTCTCCTACGCCAACATTGATGACCCATGTAGTTCCTATTCTTCATCAGTTGATTCTCCTTTGGCAGTGTAGATACTTTGATGCACTTTATTGTTCGAGTTGGTTGAGCTACGTATGACATATATACAGCATAGGTTAGATGAAAATCAAGAAAGTTATATGAATAAAATATTGTTTATTACTTAAGTTCATTTGTATCTGATTAATATATCAAAGGAAAAAGTGTTCACCTTTTCTGTATCCTTCTTGCAGTTTCTTCCTAGTAGCCTCCAGCTTCAACTGCATTTCCTTGCTATCCAGTGTGAACTGACCAGTACTAGTAGCACTTGTCATGCACAGCCTTTTAGTTCCTTCATTTTGATCATCAGTTGCCTCTTCTTTAACTCCTTCATATTTTCTTTTGACCCCCTTAATTCTGTTCATCAAGCTTTCACAGGGGGTGGTGTCTTTGCCATCATGGGATCCAACAATATGCAAGGCCTTAGTGTCCTTCATGCTAATTCTCACAGCTGGAACTGTTGCCTTATTCTGTGCACCTTCACCATTGGACTTCTCTGTCGTAGGCTTCTTCTCCTTAGCGTTTCCGGCTCGCCAATATAACATGCTTGCCCAATCACTACACAAAAATTATGATAATTAAGAAAAATAAGATAATAGCGCTAGCCCTTTTTTTTACCCTCTTATTTTTATAGTTATCAAATTGAATAAACAAGTTTATATTAATTGAACTCTTGTTTAATGGTTTATAAAAAATTGGAGATGCAAACTTGATGGATAGTAAAAATATATTGTACTGTCTACTTATAGCTAGAGGAAGCCTAAGGCCCTAAGACATAGCTCCAAAAATGACTTTGTGAGAGATTGCAAAGAAAGATAATTCAAAATAGATAGATTCATATGTAATGGAAGAAAAATCAAATAAGAGATAAATCATTGTCATACAAGGGGATTTTACTTGTAAAAGGTTATGAAAATATTGATGTAATGAGTTCAAGTCTCTGATACCCACAGTTATCAAAAAAAAACAATATATTAATGTAATCATGTTATCGGCATATCAAACTATTGAGCTACCATTGTATCCCACTAATAACCAACTAGCTAGTAGCATTGGGCTTAATTATGCAAGTAGCTAGTTTCATCTTACCCACCCAAACAAAAATGGCTAGCTAGTATAGATTAATTAGTACTATCAATTTTATTTTATTTTTTTGTTTTATAAGAAAGAAACAAGTTGCCCTTAATTAGATTCAAACTCATGACATCTTACTCCCAAACCTCATACCAAATCATTGGACCACCCAATTAATTAATTAACATTTTGGGGTTAACACACAAACTCGTATAAACTCAACTCTTAATTAAATTCAAACGAAGAAATCCTAAAAGAAGTTTAAACTTTAAACATAAAACCAAAATCTAATTTAGAATGCAACTCTAACGTGTACGGTGTAAGAAAAATTTAAGAAAAATCAACAATGTTATAGTAGTATATATTTTATCAAAAAAAAAAAAAACAATGCTATAGTATATATACTTTACGTACAGTAGAATTGTTTGAGCAAACCCTTGAATCTCTTGAGAATGATGATTCTCTCTAATGTCATCTACTATCTTCCCAACGTTGGTGTCCTGATTGTATATGCGTGAAAATTAATTAGTTATTAAAGAAAATAGACAATATAATTGGTTTATATCATCAATTCGTTGAAAAAAACTGAAATATATTAATATATTATCAAGAAAAAAGATTATTAATAATATTTAACCATTAAAATTTGAGGGGAAACAATTGATCGCTTAAGCTCTTGTAAAAACTCCATCACCGTCAATTCCGCCTCCCGCTGCTGCTCCTTAAACTATTTTTGTAATAATAATATTATAATCATATATCTGTTTAATTATAAAGAAATACATGTGACCTAGCTATAGTATTAACAACTCACGTCACCATGAACCTGATTAATGAAGTGTATGCACATATATAAGTAGGCATAGCTAGGTATATCACAAGAGCGAAAATATATGAAAAGAATATTATCAAGAAATAAAATTGCCTTGAAGAGGAGAGTCTTGATCTTGACCGTGTCCATTATTGCACTGTTGTTAGTTTCAAGTGTGTTGTTAGATGCGTTCGTTTATAAAGATTGTCTATGATCAACCAACCATAACAACAAAGAAGAAGAATTAACAGCTTTTACCACCGTTACTTAATTTGAGACCGAAAACCGTGAAGATGATTTGAAGAGAGAAAAAAATTGAACAAAGATGTAAGAATTAACCGAGGCTATATGTACTTATATTAGGCTATATATACTTACGGCGCGCTTTATTTATTTTTTGAAGCTTTATCGCTTCATTTTTACGCACAACTTTATCCAATCTATACATATATCTATCAATATAAAGGAAGATCTTACTTATGGGAGTTGATGAGAAATCGACCAGTGGCAGTTAGTAATTTTTTTTGTTATGTGAAACGTGGCATTTTGTTTTTTTTTTTTTTTAAGAAATCGAAAATTCATTAATCATTCATGGCTCAATACAAGACCAGACATAGAATCAAGTACATTGATTCGTTAAGCCTATTTGTGCAAACAAATTGTCATTAATTTAATTTTTTTCGAAATTGAAACAGTTTGACAATTAGGGTCTGTTCTCTACAACGTTGAAACTCATGACAATACACAAAAGTATTAGAACCACACAACAAATAACAAAACTTTTCAACAAGGACAAGACCTAAAACTTCCTAACAAGGAAAAGACCTAGCAACTTTCAAACAAAGAGAAGACAAATCAAAGACTTCCAACTAGAAAAAAACTAACTATAAAATAAAAATTAAAGATAAATCAATCCAGCGCGTCGCACAAATCTACGCAACGTCGTTGGTGAAGGTGCACCGCAACAAGGATAGATCAATCTCTACAAATCTGATTAGATCTGTTGTTTATTGAATGAGTAAAGACTAAATGAGATTTGATTGGAACCACCGCCGATCAGTTATGGTTCAAAAATAAAAATCACAAAAGTGAATCTAAAAAAGAATTTTAAAGTTTTGAGAGGAGACTTACATTGGTAGTCATTTTTTCTTGGTTACGTAGCATTTTGTGTTTTTGGCGTTATTATATTTTGTGGCATTTTTTTAGAGTTTCTATTTTTTCTTTTTTGTAAAAGCAAAAATAGAATAATACATATCAAATATAACACAACTTTTGCCACTATTTTGACTTGTTTTTGTACAAATCTCGGTCATTACTCGATCGGGCGTCAAACTATAGAAATGACATATTATTTTATTTGTGTGTGATGCATGTTGTATTATAATTATCTAAATGTGTGCACAACTTCAAATTATTTTCGCGATGATGTGACCACCCCAAATCCTGAGACCCGCCGCATCATCCTTCACAGGCCCACAGTCCTATCATGTCACCGCCCTGTTGTGTCCCACGTGCAAATAACGTTCTTTATTCTTCATTCATCAAAGTATATAACATTTATATTCAATAATTCAGCTAAACACTTAATAACATGTAAATTTACACTTTCATTTCGTCTTAATTTAGAGCATCAATATTATGTGGAAAACCCGATACAGTACATTGTATATAAGTAAACCAAAAGTAATTATATACATCTACAAGTACGGATGCAGATGGGGCGGGGATTCCCCGCCAACTATCCCCCATGGGTCAAGGGATTGGGGTGGGGGATTTCAACCCCCACCATGCGGAGCGGGGCAGGGTGGTATTACTCGTCACTCCGTGGGGATTCTCAGCCTCGCCTTAATATGGGCCCACGGGGATAATGTAACTAAGTTTATCAACACTAAACAAATACAACTATTTATCAAAAAAATGATCATAACTTGAAATTTATAAATGATAATGTAAGCATATTATTTAAAGTACTTGTATAGATTCAAATTTTTTGAAAAAGTGACTTAGGGTTGTGATGAAAGAGATCCTAATTATTAAATTTTGTATCTATAATTTATTAAAAAAATTAGATATTATATCAAAAAATAGTGGGGGCGGGGAGTCCTTGTAGGGGTGGGGATCCCCGCCGGGTACAGAATGGGGTCAAAAAATTCCCAATGGAGAATTTTAAGGGGGAATCTCTGCCCCGCCAAAAGTGGGGATGGGGTGGGGATTTTATTCTCTACCTCGAACCCGCCCCACCTACCTCGAACACCCGCTCTATTACCAACTGTGACATTGTTATTAAATTAACGAATAACTTACACTTCGATGCCATGTCAACATTGTTTTAATACCAACTGTAACGACCCCATATTCCGAGGAGCGCCACGTCATGCAGTGTGGGCCCACAACCTTGCCATGTCACCGCCCTGTTATGTCCCACACGCAACCCTCATTCTTATTCCTCATTCATCAGAGTTTATAATATTTAAATACAATAATTCAGTGGAAGACTTAACTATTATTTTCTAATAATTCACAAATTATCATTTTTTGTGTTTAATTATCCCAATTATACCCTTTTGTCTGAAAATTCTCATTTTTTCTAGGCGAAACCTCACACACAAATCCGTGGCGATAAACAAAAAATATCACGTACTAGAATATACAGAGCTCACATTCAGGTATAAATAATAGTACAAACATCATGGAAAAATAAAATATAACTCAGTATCGACTCCCGAGGCTTAGGCAATATGACAAGTCACGATCTTGAAACACGACACATGGCATGAATTAAGTTTGAGAGTCGTCACAAAATAGTCATTAAGTTTATGCATCTTGTAAGGCCTAAAGTATATATTGGGCTGCCAGTCCTAATGATCAATGGTCTGTTGCAGGGTTTGATGTATTTATGGGGCCTAATCTTGTTGCTTAGCAGTTTGAAAAGCAATTTGTTATGGCACGTTCTAGTACTGAGACCAAGTATAGGGTGATGGCACAGGTCACAACAAAGATTTCTTGACTTCGATCTTCGCTTTTTGAGCTGGGCTTGCCAGTTTCAGTTCCTCCCACGATTTGGTGTGATAATATGAGTGCAACTGCATTGGCAAAGAATTTGGTATATCACTCTCGCACTAAACATATTGAGAATGATATACACTTTGTCCGAGATAAGGTTCTTTTTGGGCATTTGGTTGTGCATCATGTACCTTCATCGACCAGATTGCTAACATTTTCACAAAGCCCTACAACTTTCCTCGATTCGATTTTCTCTGACGCAAACTTGGGGCTATTAACTTACCCCCGAGTTTGAGGGGGTATTAGGATTAATCATTAAGAATGTGTAATCTCGAGGTGTAGTGTGTAATGGTCACATGCATGTCATGTATATATGTGAGTGTGTGTTGTACTGGAGTTAGATGTATCTTGAGCTCTGGATATATGTATATCCAATGGTTGTAGTCTGTACGTTCTCAATATATAATGAAATGATAGAATGGCGAGTCGTTGTGGAGATTGATCACCATCACTCTCTCTTTCTATCCAGAACCTTCTCTTAGAAACCCCAGCTATGGTTCCTAATTTTGTGGTTATAATAATGAGTAACACCTATGACTTAATCCATGTGGTGTTCTCATAGCGGATCGCTCCAGTACATTGTTCCTTAACAAGTATTTATGATCTTGATTTTTATCCCTATACACATGATCATTACATGACCATCAATCAAGACTCACATTAGTATTAATTCATATAGTTCCATTATAATGACCGACTAGGGACAGTTAGGATATTTCAGTAAACATCCATGGATTTTATTATAATGTGAACATGCAAAAAAATAAACAACAATTGAATCATCTATTTTATTAACGAAAATAATAATAAAAATAATATTTAACCTAGGGCACATGCCCCAACATGATGAGAGGCTATAATGTTGAGGCAAGAATCTATAAATATCTAAGTCAATCGCACCATGCATGCATTTCCATCTAACTCTAGAAACAAAAGTGAGAAAGAATTAAACTTGAGAGGCTGGACTGAATTGATCAAAAGGGGTATGAAGAAAATTTTCAAGAGAATCCTAGCTAGGAAGGGCAAATCCAAGGAAATCAACCTTAGGTATGAAGTCTCCTTTCATTTTGAGTCCAAAATTTAGCGACAAAGCAGAATGATACACGACATAAAGATATCAAAAGGTTGAAAATGTTTTATTCATATGCCTTTCATGATTTCCACACAGCAAAATTCAAAATCATCATGTTGTAGCTTTCAAAATAGTTTTTGGGGAAAACCCATTTCTTTTACCAATGAATGCATTGAATGAGTGAATGAAAACTCCAATTTAGTGTAAATGTTGTGGAGAGATGTTGCTCACAATTTTCTAGTCAAAATTTAAGTGAATTAACCTCTGCTTTTATGATCAAGTGAGGGCTTAGTAATTGTTCTTCCAATTTCATGTCTTCCCTTTGACATGTCCATGCCTGTTGACATATGTAACAGAAGTTTATTTCCTTGTCTGGAACGTACAATACGGTGCCCTATTAATAGAATGGTACAGAGTTAATTTACACAATTAGTAGAGACGTTACACAATTATTGTAACGTTACATAATTGGAGACGTTACACAATTAGTGTAGCATTACACAATTATCGCACTAATGGTTGAGAAGCATCTACAAAACCTAATGGTTGGTTTATGTACACTTCTTCAACAAGAGTACATTTCAAAAAGGCATTGTTGATATTAATTTGATGCAAAGACCATCCAAAATGTACAGCCAATGACAGAATGACTCGAACTATAGAGGCCTTCACTACTGGACTATATGTCTCATCAAAATTGATTTCGGGTACTTGTTTAAACCTTTTGGCCACTAGCCTAGCCTTATATCGATTAATAGACCCATCGAGATTCTTTTTAATAGATAAAATCCACTTATTACCCACAATATTCTGATTGGAATTGGCATGAACAGGAGACCAGTACCAGTACGCATCAGGGCCTGATATTCCTGATCCATAGCAACTTTCCATTTAGGGACCTTAAGGGTAACCTCCACTGAAGTAGGGATATCAGAGCCTTGAGCAGTGGTTGCAACAAACACTTTACGCATATGAATTCCATCCTTAGCTTTAGTAATCATGTGGTGTGTGTCCTGTGGTGCACTAGTTTTAGAATTAACTGATTGATCATGAACAGGAACAGAAGTATCTTGCGAGGGAACAGAAGATGTATGTTGTGAAGGAAAATGTGAGATAGAAATTGCGGCGGCGGCCCCAAATTCCGAGGCCGCCCCGTGGCTTCCCGTTTCCCCTACTCGTGCACCGGAAACACCTGCCACGTCACTCGTCCATCCAACTATATCAAAACTCTTAAGTTACCTGCCATTTAATTTAGTAGTTTACAATTTACAGCGGAAGTTTTAGTATATCACCAAAAGAGCATTATATAAAGTAACTTATTCAACCTATAGTGGAAAACCCGGAAGTACTCGGTATATAGGCGACAACTGCCATCCGTGAATGTTTATATACCAGTACTGAAGATGTAATAACCACAAGTTCCCAATAATAATATTCAAAACAATTTAATACTAATACACATACCAATAGGTCCTCGACAGTGGGCAAGTAAAGATTTTGTCGCCCGTGATCTCCTTGCCCCTACTGATACACAAGGTCTGCGCTCAGCCACCACAAAAAGCCAGATGGCGAGCCCAGTAAGTAAAATCCCAAGGAAAACCACCGTGCATTATAATTTAAGAATATAAATGGAACAAGTAAATAGTGTTAACCAAACATGCGGAATAGAAGGTAAATGCGAGACAATCGCTCAAAGCTCATCGCATGAATATAAACACAAGATAAACAAATGAGTGTGCACCAGCTATCCAAGATGCGTGCGAGGATCGGGAGCCTGTCGTGGTCCGTACCATCGACTCTACCACTTGTCCTAAACCACACATCTAGCAAGCGACCGCACAACCCTCAGATACATAGACGGGAAATCTCAACCGTCCCAGTAAGATTTGACTCGAAGATTTCCAATGAAAAATAGCTTAAATGAATAACAATAAGTAAATGCAGTAGTGGTGTTCAGTTGGGTTTTACGTACCTCACGCCGCGCTCAAAATCCCAAAAATACCCCCGGTCCGATCCCCGACTAGGTCCCCGACTCCAACTACTGTCCCGAGACTCCTGAGGTCTAATCCCGGGGTTCATTGATTAGTTAACTTTGGTTTAACATCAATTAGTTTTGATTTTCATGTTTTAATTAAGGTTCAGGGGGTCATTAGCGCGCTAGGTGGGGTATTAGCGCGCTAATTGATCTTCATGTACTGTTCATGCACGAAGATCTTCATCTTCCCCAGAGGATTAGCGCGCTACTATTCATCATTAGCGCGCTAATTACTCTCTGCCCAGATTTTTCTAAAAATTCGAACTCTTCCCTAACTTGATTCAAACACTCCAAAACCAACATGCAACATCCAATATACTTCAATATCATCGATTTACTCTTAAAAACATCAATTTAAACTAGAAATCTGCTAAATTCTCAAATCCAAACATGCATGTTAGGAAATGAATTCATCGAACAATCATCTTGTTGCCACCAACTCGATTCCAATAAACATAGAACCTCACAACTAACCTCACAGTCCTCAAATCTAGTAAAAATCAGTGACAATTTCACAAAAACTCGTTGCAATCATACATACCACAACATGCAACATTTCTCATCAAAAATCCAAGAAACAGGGGAGTAGATTACCTCAAGCTTGTAGTAAATGTTCAAATCCGCCTCTAAAACGCCATAGTTGAGCTCCATAACATTGATTTCTCTCTCGAATCCGAAGTTTTGGTTTAGAATGGCTTGTGGTTTGCATGTGGGTTTGATCGGTGGTATTTATAGTTGTTAATATAATCGAAGTGCACACGTATCTCGAGGCCCATCGACGGTCCTTATCCACCCCGTGTCACTCCATCCAGTCACCTTATCATGACACATATTGCCTAGTTTTTTATCCGTTGTCAATCTCGAGGATAATCCAATGTGTGCTGATTATTGATTTCCAACTATAGGATTCTTATTATAATCCAATTGATTTAAATCCCTAACACCTATTCCAGTCATCAATAAAATTCATAAATTTGTAGATATGACCACACTAATTTTCCGACCACTCGGCACCCCGTGCCCCCTGTTCGGCACGCTTCCCGAGGCGGTCCCACACCTAGTGTACCGATTATTAATTCATTTAGCCTATAGTCACATATGAATTTCGTTGCATTTGAACCCTCAACCATACTAATATAATATAGATTGAATTTGTCTAACTCCCAACGCCCAGCCTCACAGCTACCAAACCCCGTGTTGGCATGTTCACCGAACTAAAGCCCCGGCTCGCAACTCACCCGACCAGTTTATTTTAATTGCACACCGGTGACAGATAATACATCATTATCAATAAATCACCGAATTTTAGCAAAACAACAATACCAGTCAAAACTAGGTCCAGAACATGCCTAATCTATCCGCGGCGTCCACGCGTCGTCCGAGCTGGCGTCCTAATCTGAAATAAGGATAATAACGGCGTTAATAAAATAACGGGCCGTTACAATTCTTCCCAACTAAAAGAAATTTCGTCCGAAATTTGGGTTAGTTTAGAACATACCGTGGAATAACTGGGGATAACGCTCTCGCATGGTCGACTCCAACTCCCAGGTAAGTCCCTCTGTACCGTGGTGCTGCCACCGCACGAGTACCTTAGCTATCTCTCTGTTCCTGAGAGTCTGGATCTTACGATCTAATATCGCCAATGGCCGCTCCTCGTAAGTTGCGTCAGGCTGAACATCCACCTGTCGCACGTCAACCATGGGTCGTGGCCCGGTCCTAGCCAATCGCAACATCGAAATGTGGAAGGTAGGATGAATCCCTGCCAACTCCGCCGGTAAATCTAGTCTGTACGCCACACTGCCAACCTTCGCTATAACTCGATATGGTCCAATAAATCTCGGCGCTAGTTTCCCTTAATCCCAAACCTCTCGCTGGCCCTTCCAAGGAGAAACCTTCGGGTAAACCATATCGCCAACCTCATAGCTCAGACTATCGTGGTATCTATCCGCGTATTTCTTCTCGCTCTGTCTGTCTCTTGCTCGAAGCCTCCGACGAATCTGTCGGATCTTCTCGTATGATCAACAACTATCTCCGCCCAATCGTAATCGTATCTTCCGGCTCTGCCCAACACGCTGGTGACCTGCAGGGCCTCCCATACAGCGCCTCATAAGGAGGCATCCCGATACTAGCCTGATAGCTGTTGTTGTAGGCAAATTCACACAGTGGTAAGTAATCTTCCCATGAGCCTCCAAACTGTAAAATGCAAGCTCTTAACATATCCTCTAAAATCTGTATCAATCTCTCAGACCGGCCATCGGTCTGCGGGTGATAAGCCGTGCTGAACTGCAACCTAGTACCAAACTGCTCCTGCATCGTCTCCCAGAATCTTGAAGTGAACCTGGGATCCCGGTCAGATACTATGGAGATTGGTACCCCATGCAGTCTGATGATCTCTTGCTCGAACAGTCTGCTCAACTGGTGAAACGTATACCTCATCGAAACTGGTATAAAGTGTGCAGATTTCGTCAATCTATCTATCACCACCCAAATCGCATCATGTCGCCTCGAAGTCTGGGGTAATCCACTGACAAAATCCATAGCGAGGTGTTCCCACTTCCACTGAGGAATGGGTAACGGCTGCAACAATCCTCCAGGTCGTCTATGCTCCGCCTTCACCTGCTGACATATGTGACATCCTCGAACATATTCACCAACATCAGCCTTCATCCCCGGCCACCAAAACAATCTCCGCAAGTCATGGTACATCTTGGTTCGCGGGATGAAGCGTGTATCGCGACCGATGAGCATCCTCTAATATACTATCTCGTATCTCGACACGGTGGTACCCATAGTCGACCTCGATGCCGCAAACATCCATCGATGTCTCCGCCCAATCGGTGCACTCGGGATCCGTGCCAATCCACCGAACCGCCCATAAAGCCCATCGCCCTCCGACACTCGATACCCGTTCCAGTGACACATGTCGTTTCTGCACCCTCATCCGACCACAAATCGTAGATCCCGCATAACCGAAAGGTCTCGACATGCTCATAACCGACGTCATCTCCAACAGTCCCATGTGTCGAGTCTCGGTCTGACTGTCAACCTCGCATCTGCTCAATGCATCAGCCACTACATTGGCCTTTCCGGGATGATACTCAATCGTATAATCATAATCCTTCAACAGCTCTAACCATCTCCTCTGACGCATATTAAGATCTTTCTGTGTGAAAATGTAGCGTAGACTCTGATGGTCAGTGTAAAGCACAAACTTCTCTCCGTAGAGGTAGTGTCTCCAAGCCTTCAGCGCAAACACAATTGATGCAAGCTCCAAATCGTGTACAGGGTAGTTACACTCATATTATTATGTTTGAATAAAACAACCTTCTCAATAATATATCTATCCCATACATATATTTTATAGCAAAAATCCTTAGGTTTCATTTAATTATAACCAAAAAAACAACTTGATAGTCTTCATACATAACACAACTCGCACGTTGTTTTTACCATAATTTAAACAAAAATATAGTTGACACTTTATTGTCAGTGCCCTAACTTATGGTTCAGGTATGATCTGAACCCGGAATTCGAACACGCAACGGCTCTACAAATGTCGGTGCCATCAAGATCAATGTGCACTCCCAATGTATATGTCCCTCAACTCCACAGTGAGTACATCTCTGAACATGTCGCGGTCTCTCCTGTGAACCACCGGTACTTGATGTAGCAAAACTAGGCGCATATGGTGTCCTCATCGTGGTCGCTGGTCGCTGCATGCTCTCACTCCTCACCGGCTCGTATTGTCCGTCCCGAACATCTCTAAGTCGTGACTTCTTTGTAGCTTGTCGTCGTCGTCTCCTTTGATACTCTGCAGCTGCGGCTGCCGGTGTCTGGCAAACAACATTCGATGTCCTCTCTCGTCCACATTTATAACATTTGCGCCTCTCTCGCCTCCCGTCGCCTTTCACTGGATCTCTCGTCCCCGACTCAGTCCCTCGACCCCTATCCGGTGCTTCTGCTGATCTTGTTGTCATTTGTTGCTCGACAGGTGCGGGTGCAGTAATATACACCACATGCCCCTCATCTCCTCTCTGCTGCCCTGGATGCCTATCCTGTCGACCTTGTTGATCCTGTCTCTGTCACAAACTGGTCTCCCTCGTCTCTAACTTCGGTGTGCTCTCGCTCAGTGCACGCTCCGAACTCGTCCGCCGCTCTTGGTACTCGCGAATCCCTGTCGATCATTTCCCTCATGTAACCTTGGGTAAAGTCGTTGTCGCTCTGGTGGCTCAGTCGTGAGTGATGCAGCCATTTCTGAAATTGCGGCGCCGTGGTCCCGTAATATTTGGAGTACTTCTGTCATCTGAACTTCCTGGGCTGTAAGTCGATCTTCCAAGCTCACTGTAGCTTGCGGACTCCTAATAACAATGCCAACTTGTCTCGTCTCTGAGGGTATAGTAGACCGTCCATCCATGCTGATCTGCACCGAAAAACGTGCGTCGTATGTAATCCTCCATGATATACGTATACATATATAGTACACAGTAGAATCATAACACATATATAGAGCTCTATTAACTACCCATTTCTTATTGCTTCCCAACTAAAAGTTCTAGGCAATTCATCGGGTTTCCACATCTAATTTGTTTTAAAGTTTATGCTCTTTTATTTACTTTATTTAATTTAGAGCCCTATCGACCTTGCTCTGATAGCAGCTGCGGCGGCCCCAAATTCCGAGGCCGCCCCGTGGCTTCCCGTTTCCCCTGCTCGTGCACCGGAAACACCTACCACGTCACTCGTCTATCCAACTATATCAAAACTCTTAAGTTACCTGCCATTTAATTTAGTAGTTTACAATTTACAGCGGAAGTTTTAGTATATCACCAAAAGAGCATTATATAAAGTAACTTATTCAACCTATAGTGGAAAACCCGGAAGTACTCGGTATATAGGCGACAACTGCCATCCGTGAATGTTTATATACCAGTACTGAAGATGTAATAACCACAAGTTCCCAATAATAATATTCAAAACAATTTAATACTAATACACATACCAAAAGTGGGTCCTCGACAGTGGGCAAGTAAAGATTTTGTCGCCCGTGATCTCCTTGCCCCTACTGATACACAAGGTCTGCGCTCAGCCACCACAAAAAGCCAGATGGCGAGCCCAGTAAGTAAAATCCCAAGGAAAACCACCGTGCATTATAATTTAAGAATATAAATGGAACAAGTAAATAGTGTTAACCAAACATGCGGAATAGAAGGTAAATGCAGACAACTGCTCAAAGCTCATCGCATGAATATAAACACAAGATAAACAAATGAGTGTGCACCAGCTATCCAAGATGCGTACTGAGGATCAGGAGCCCTGTCGTGGTCTGTACCATCGACTCTACCACTGTCCTAAACCACACATCTAGCAAGCGACCGCACAACCCTCAGATACATAGACGGGAAATCTCAACCGTCCCAGTAAGATTTGACTCGAAGATTTCCAATGAAAAATAGCTCAAATGAATAACAATAAGTAAATGCAGTAGTGGTGTTCAGTTGGGTTTTACGTACCTCACGCCGCGCTCAAAATCCCAAAAATACCCCCGGTCCGATCCCCGACTAAGTCCCCAACTCCAACTACTGTCCCGAGACTCCTGAGGTCTAATCCCGGGGTTCATTGATTAGTTAACTTTGGTTTAACATCAATTAGTTTTGATTTTCATGTTTTAATTAAGGTTCAGGGGGTCATTAGCGCGCTAGGTGGGGTATTAGCGCGCTAATTGATCTTCGTGTACTGTTCATGCACGAAGATCTTCATCTTCCCCAGAGGATTAGCGCGCTACTATTCATCATTAGCGCGCTAATTACTCTCTGCCCAGATTTTTCTAAAAATTCGAACTCTTCCCTAACTTGATTCAAACACTCCAAAACCAACATGCAACATCCAATATACTTCAATATCATCGATTTACTCTTAAAAACATCAATTTAAACTAGAAATCCTGCTAAATTCTCAAATCCAAACATGCATGTTAGGAAATGAATTCATCGAACAATCATCTTGTTGCCACCAACTCGATTCCAATAAACATAGAACCTCACAACTAACCTCACAGTCCTCAAATCTAGTAAAAATCAGTGACAATTTCACAAAAACTCGTTGCAATCATACATACCACAACATGCAACATTTCTCATCAAAAATCCAAGAAACAGGGGAGTAGATTACCTCAAGCTTGTAGTAAATGTTCAAATCCAGCCTCTAAAACGCCATAGTTGAGCTCCATAACATTGATTTCTCTCTCAGAAATCCGAAGTTTTGGTTTAGAATGGCTTGTGGTTTGCATGTGGGTTTGATCGGTGGTATTTATAGTTGTTAATATAATCTGAAGTGCACACGTATCTCGAGGCCCATCAGACGGTCCTTATCCAGCCCGTGTCACTCCATCCAGTCACCTTATCATGACACATATTGCCTAGTTTTTGATCTGTTGTCAATCTCGAGGATAATCCAATGTGTGCTGATTATTGATTTCCAACTATAGGATTCTTATTATAATCCAATTGATTTAAATCCCTAACACCTATTCCAGTCATCAATAAAATTCATAAATTTGTAGATATGACCACACTAATTTTCCGACCACTCGGCACCCCGTGCCCCCTGTTCGGCACGCTTCCCGAGGCGGTCCCACACCTAGTGTACCGATTATTAATTCATTTAGCCTATAGTCACATATGAATTTCGTTGCATTTGAACCCTCAACCATACTAATATAATATAGATTGAATTTGTCTAACTCCCAACGCCCAGCCCCACAGCTACCAAACCCCGTGTTGGCATGTTCACCGAACTAAAGCCCCGGCCGCAACTCACCCGACAGTTTATTTGTCCGAACATGCCTAATCTATTGGTAGAACATCCGAACCACGAAATAAGGATGATTAGAAGGAGAAGGAGAAGGAGAAAGCCCCAGATGTATAAAGTAAATGAGAAGGAAGTGGTAAAGGAAATGAGGTGGAAGGAACGAAGGAAGAATGATTAGACACCGACTGACCTGAAGGCAAAAGAAAATGATAAGGAAACTCAGGTTCATGAAATACTACATGTCGTGTTATATATTCTCCTAGTAGGACTTAGACACTTATATCCCTTGTGTTAACTGCTATAACCCAGAAAAACACACTTTTCGGATCAAAATTGATACTTGTGACGATTAAAAGAACGAAGATAAGGGAAACAACTACACCTTAAAACTTTCAAAATGCTATAATCAGGTGAAACATGAAATAATTTCTCATATGGAGAGATGTCATTTAGAACTAGAGTGGGTAGACGATTAATGAGAAATACAGCTGTTTCACAAGCATCCCACCTAATATTTTAGAGGCAAATTCCCATGAGCTAACAGGGTAAGACTCATTTCAATTATATGACGGTGTTTACATTTAGAGTGACCATTGAGTTCATGAGTATAGCGACAAGGATGTTGAAAGATAATACCACAAGAATCAAGAACAGATATAAACGATCGATACTCCCCGCCCCAATCAGACTAGACTCTTTTAATAATAGTTCTAAACTGATTTTCAACCAAACTTTTAAAATGTCGAAAAGCATTTAGTGCATTTGATTTTAATTTCAAAGGATATAACCATGTAAACCGTATACAATCATCAATGAAATCAATGTAGTAATTATATCCATTGAAAGATGTTTGAGGAGCAGGTCCCCATAAGTCTGTATGTATTAAATCCAAGACATGTGCATAAATTTTTTCAGAAGAATGAAATGGTAATCCATGAATTTTGCCCAATGGACATGATGTGCATAAATCAGAATCAATCTTAGGTTGAATGTTCAGATTATTATACAAGACCTGGTGAATGGGCGATGGATGACCCAGTCGAGAATGCCACAATGTAGACAAACCTTTATTTGACACAAGAAATGTTGAATGTGACGAGGAGTGTGTAGGAGAAATACCAGGAATGCGATATAGACCATTCGGGAGAGACCCTCGAAGGAGAACCTCATTGGTTTGGATATCCTTCACAAAGCACATATGAGGATGAAATTCAATCATCACATTGTTATCTCGTGTTAATTGCGAGACACTAATGTGATTTTTCTTAATACTCGGAACACACAGAGTATTATTAAAAGATAACCTAGAGCTAGAAGATGGAATTTATGCAGCACCAGTACTAGTAATAGGCAATAATTGACCATTGCCAACCATAAGAGATTGATTACCTGAGTATGTAGAACTATTCACCATGCTAGATGATTCCCCGGTCACATGAGATGTCGCTCCACTATCCATATACCAAGAACCATCTGGACCAGCCTCAGAATAAGTGAAGAATGATGACTTATTATTAGAGGAGGAAATGGTGGAGGTGGAGCCTTCCACTATGGTAGGTTCCTAGCATTCAATGTGCCCATGTACTTAAAATCTCCTCGATAGTAACATATTGCCGCAGAATGACCAAATTTTCCACAAATTTGGCAGGTAGGCTTACTACTTCCATTGTTTGACCAAAAACCACCACGACCACTCGAAAGACCTCTGCCTCCACTACTATTACCTCTTTTATTACCATAATGATTCCATGACTGTTGAGAAAAAGTATTCCCATAGTCAGTAGACTTAGATCCTGAGTTCTTGACCTCGGCAGCATGTACAGATGGAGAATGGACAACACTTAGACAGTTCAGACCCTACGCCAAATCATATTGTTCCAATGTAGTTTCAAACCCTAGCAACAATGCCTGAAACTCTTCCCAGTCAAGTTCATCTTTCCCTTGAATCACAGTTGCAATGGGCAAGTAATCATGATCTAAACCAAGTAACACAATTGAAATTAAATCATCAATACTAACCGGAGCTCCAGCAATATCCAGCTTGTCAGCAATACTTTTCATCTTTGCAAGATAGTCGTTCATCGTTGTGGAACCTTTCTTTGTTGAATGAAGAGATTTCTTGTATGTTTGGATTTAAACCTTGTTACTTGAACCACAGAATCGCTCGATTGCCAACTATAGCTCATTTGTCGTCTTCTTTGGTGAGTTGCCTATAATACGAGTTGTCGTGTTTGGTGTCATGGCATTCATCAACCATCCAAGAAGAAATCGGTCTCTACCAAACCAAATCTTGTATTCTGGATTTAGTGAGCCATTAGAGAGAACCACATTTGGTGTAGGAACAGTACCAAACAAGTAACTATCCAAATCAAAGCCTTTTATTGTCGAAACCACAATCGCCTTTTAGAGTGGATAATTTGTGCTATCCAGTTTGAGTGTTAAAAACTAACTCAATGAACTTCCAAACGGAGAGAATGGAGATCCTATTCCAGTAGATGAACCATTCGATGAAGATCCATGCTCGAGCACACCAGATCCGGATGCCATGACTTTAGAACAATCGTATGAACATGTAGAACTTCAACACTTCGATCTCCGTCGTAAGACTGCAAGATCGACCGAGAACCAGTGGATCTGAGGTTCAACTCCTCATATCTATTCCATATAATTGATAACAGCCTTCTCTGGCGTGTGCCATTGAAGGCTCTGATACCATGTTGAAATATGTAAAAGAAGTTTATTTCTTTGTTTGGAACGTACAATACGATGCTCTATTTATAGAATAGTACAGAGTTAATTTACATAATTAGTGGAGACGTTACACAATTATTGTAATGTTACATAATTGGAGACGTTACACAATTAGTGTAATGTTACACAATTATCGTACTAATGGTTAACTCTAACAATGCATTATATATGTGATCAATGGATGATTATATTGATGAAGATTGTTGTTTGCACCGTTGTTTTTGGTGTGTTTGAGTTTCCCTATAATGAGGTGAGGCTAGGGTCGATGGCGAATAGAGATGGCCATGGTTGGGGGGAGGGAGCCAAGACAAGAATTCCCTTGTGGGAAATTTGGGACTCTCAACTACGTAGTGCGCTTCCTAGGATAGGTAGTTCTCTCGTTTATAATGCATAAAATAATTGTATTACAGTGTAAAAAGGGTCTAAACTTAAATCAAGTTCCCTACACGCGTATATTCTTTATTAATGTTTTTGAGAGGAATTAAAAACCCACGTAGTTCTCTCGTTTATAATACACCAAATAATTGTATTACAACGTATAAAGGGCTTGAACATAAATCAATTAAGTTACCTACGTATCCTCTTTATTAATATTTTTGAGAGAATCATAGCCCACGTAGTTCTCTAGCTAGTTTAATATACATTGAATAATTGCATTACATATTAAAAAAAATAATTGAATTACAACGTATAAAGGCTTGAACTTAAATAATCAGCGCCTACGTATCCTCTTTATTAATATTTTAGAGGAATCAAAGCCTACGTAGTTCTAGGTACACAACATGCATATACATAATAAGTCCTCCTAATCACTAGTCTAAATATGTGCGTCTCCTACGCCAACATTGATGACCCATGTAGTTCCTATTCTTCATCAGTTGATTCTCCTTTGGCAGTGTAGATACTTTGATGCACTTTATTGTTCGAGTTGGTTGAGCTACGTATGACATATATACAGCATAGGTTAGATGAAAATCAAGAAAGTTATATGAATAAAATATTGTTTATTACTTGAGTTCATTTGTATCTGATTAATATATCAAAGGAAAAAGTGTTCACCTTTTCTGTATCCTTCTTGCAGTTTCTTCCTAGTAGCCTCCAGCTTTAACTGCATTTCCTTGCTATCCAACGTCAACTGACCAGTACTAGTAGCACTTGTCATGCACAGCCTTTTAGTTCCTTCATTTTGATCATCAGTTGCCTCTTCTTTAACTCCTTCATATTTTCTTTTGACCCCCTTAATTCTGTTCATCAAGCTTTCACAGGGGGTGGTGTCTTTGCCATCATGGGATCCAACAATATGCAAGGCCTTAGTGTCCTTCATGCTAATTCTCACAGCTGGAACTGTTGCCTTATTCTGTGCATTTTCACCATTGGACTTCGCTGTCGTAGGCTTCTTCTCCTTAGCGTTTCCGGCTCGCCAATATAACATGTTTGCCCAATCACTACACAAAAATTATGATAATTAAGAAAAATAAGATAATAGCGCTAGCCCTTTTTTTTTACCCTTTTATTTTTATAGTTATCAAATTGAATAAACAAGTTTATATTAATTGAACTCTTGTTTAATGGTTTATAAAAAATTGGAGATGCAAACTTGATGGATAGTAAAAATATATTGCTACTTACCTATATATTGTAGCCTAGTAAAAGGAAGCCTAAGGCCCTAAGACATAGCTCGAGAAATGACTTTGTGAGAGATTGCAAAGAAAGATAATTCAAAATAGATAGATTCATATGTAATGGAAGAAAAATCAAATAAGAGATAAATCATTGTCATACAAGGGGATTTTACTTGTAAAAGGTTATGAAAATATTGATGTAATGAGTTCAAGTCTCCGATACCCACAGTTATCAAAAAAAACAATATATTAATGTAATCATGTTATCGGCATATCAAACTATTGAGCTACCACTGTATCGCACTAATAACCAACTAGCTAGTAGCATTGGGCTTAATTATGCAAGTAGCTAGTTTCATCTTACCCACCCAAACAAAAATGGCTAGCTAGTATAGATTAATTAGTACTATCAATTTTATTTTATTTTTTTGTTTTATAAGAAAGAAACAAGTTGCCCTTAATTAGATTCAAACTCATGACATCTTACTCCCAAACCTCATACCAAATCATTGGACCACCCAATTAATTAATTAACATTTTGGGGTTAACACACAAACTCGTATAAACTCAACTCTTAATTAAATTCAAACGAAGAAATCCTAAAAGAAGTTTAAACTTTAAACATAAAACCAAAATCTAATTTAGAATGCAACTCTAACGTGTACGGTGTAAGAAAAATTTAAGAAAAATCAACAATGTTATAGTAGTATACATTTTATCAAAAAAAAAAAAAAAAACAATGCTATAGTATATATACTTTACGTACGGTAGAATTGTTTGAGCAAACCCTTGAATCTCTTGAGAATGATGATTCTCTCTAATGTCATCTACTATCTTCCCAACGTTGGTGTCCCGATAGTATATGCATGAAAATTAATTAGTTATTAAAGAAAATAGACAATATAATTGGTTTATATCATCAATTCGTTGAAAAAAACTGAAATATATTAATATATTATCAAGAAAAAAGATTATTAATAATATTTAACCATTAAAATTTGAGGGGAAACAATTGATCGCTTAAGCTCTTGTAAAAACTCCATCACCGTCAATTCCGCCTCCCGCTGCTGCTCCTTAAACTATTTTTGTAATAATAATATTATAATCATATATCTGTTTAATTATAAAGAAATACATGTGACCTAGCTATAATATTAACAACTCACGTCACCATGAACCTGATTAATGAAGTTTATGCACATATATATATAGGCATAGCTAGGTATATCACAAGAGCGAAAATATATGAAAAGAATATTATCAAGAAATAAAATTGCCTTGAAGAGGAGAGTCTTGATCTTGACCGTGTCCATTATTGCACTGTTGTTAGTTTCAAGTGTGTTGTTAGATGCGTTCGTTTATAAAGATTGTATATGATCAACCAACCATAACAACAAAGAAGAAGAATTAACAGCTTTTACCACCGTTACTTAATTTGAGACCGAAAACCGTGAAGATGATTTGAAGAGAGAAAAAAATTGAACAAAGATGTAAGAATTAACCGAGGCTATATGTACTTATATTAGGCTATATATACTTACCGGTTTATTTATTTTTTGAAGCCTTATCGCTTCATTTTTACGCACAACTTTATCCAATCTATACATATATCTATCAATATAAAGGAAGATCTTACTTATGGGAGTTGATGAGAAATCGACCAGTGGCACTTAGTAATTTTTTTTGTTATGTGAAACGTGGCATTTTGTTTTTTTTTTTTTTAAGAAATCAAAATTTCATTAATCATTCATGGCTCAATACAAGACCAGACATAGAATCAAGTACACTGATTCGCTAATCCTATTTGTGCAAACAAATTGCCATTAATTTAATTTTTTTTCGAAATTGAAACAGTTTGACAATCAGGGTCTGTTCTCTACAACGTTGAAACTCATGACAATACACAAAAGTATTAGAACCACAAAACAAATAACAAAACTTTTCAACAAGGAGAAGACCTAAAACTTCCTAACAAGGAAAAGACCTAGCAACTTTCCAACAAAGAGAAGACAAATCAAAGACTTCCAACTAGGAAAGAAAACTAACTATAAAATAAAAATTAAAGATAAATCAATCCAGCGCGTCGCACAAATCTACGCAACATCGTTGGTGAAGGTGCACCGCAACAAGGATAGATCAATCTCTACAAATCTGATTAGATCTGTTGTTTATTGAATGAGTAAAGACCAAAGGGGATTTGATTGGAACCACCGCCGATCGTTGAGAAGATCGGTGATGGTTCAAAAACAAAAATCAGAAAAGTGAATCAAAAAAAGAATTTTAAGGTTTTGAGAGGAGACTTACATTGGTAGTTATTTTTTCTTGGTTACGTGGCATTTTGTGTTTTTGGTGTTTTTATATTTTGTGGCATTTTTTTAGAGTTTCTATTTTTTCTTTTTTGTAAAAGCAAAAATAGAATAATACATATCAAATATAACACAACTTTTGCCATTATTTTGACTTGTTTTTGTACAAATCTCGGTCATTACTCGATCGGGCGTCAAACTATAGAAATGACATATTATTTTATTTGTGTGTGATGCATGTTGTATTATAATTATCTAAATGTGTGCACAACTTTAAATTATTTTTGTGATGATGTGACGACCCTAAATCCTGAGACCCGCCGCATCATACTTCACAGGCCCACAGCCCTGCCATGTCACCGCCCTGTTGTGTCCCACGCGCAAATAACGTTCTTTATTCTTCATTCATCAGAGTATATAACATTTATATTCAACAATTCAGCTAAACACTTAATAACATGTAAATTTACAATTTCATTTCGTCTTAATTTAGAGCATCAATCTTATGTGGAAAACCCGATACAGTACATTGTATATAAGTAAACCAAAAGTAATTATATACATCTACAAGTAGGGATGCAGATGGGGCGGGGATTCCCCGCCAACTATCCCCCATGGGTCGGGGGATTGGGGTGGGGGATTTCAACCCCCACCATGCAGCGGGGCGGGGTGGTATTACTCGTCACTCCGTGGGGATTTCCAACCTCGCCTTAATATGGGCCCACGGAGATAATGTAACTAAGTTTATCAACACTAAACAAATACAACTATGTTTATCAAGAAAAAATGAATATAACTTGAAATTTATAAATAATAATGTAAGCATATTATTTAAAGTACTTGTATAGATTCAAATTTTTTGAAAAAGTGACTTAGAGTTGTGATGAAAGAGATCCTAATTATTAAATTTTGTATCTATAATTTATTAAAAAAATTAGATATTATATCAAAAAATAGTGGGGGTGGGGAATCCTTGTAGGGGTGGGGATCCCCGCTGGGTAGAATGGGGGTCAAAAATTTTCCAATGGAGGGTTTTAAGGGGGGAATCTCTGGCCTGCCAAAAGTGGGGATGGGGTGGGGATTTTATTCTCTGCCTCGAACCCGCCCCACCTGCATCCCTATGTACAAGTGTCTCAAAAAGTCCCCTCGGCCAATGTTTCTGAAATCGTCGCCTGTACTGGCGTTTGTGGTATAACCGGATCTATGGCTGCTCTGTGTGGTAGGTGCAGACAGAGATGTCGTAAAAGCTGTCCTTGCTGCCTCCTTAGCTCGTATCAGATCCAGGAGCTGTCCGAACTTGTCATCTATACTCTACGCTAGAGAACGCAACATCATAGAATCCCTAGTCGGGTCGCTCGTATGCCCGACCTCAGGCTAAGTAGTAGGAGGATGTCCGTCCATCGAAATATGCATCGAAGAACGTGCGCCAAATAAGCCTCTGTATAGACACGTATTATATGTAATATACAATCAAACACATAACACGTATATAACCTTAACACTACCCGCCTCACAGTCACTTCCCAACTAGGGCTCAAAGGCAAGTACATCGGGTTTCCACATCTAAGATTTATTCATTAAGTTTTATGCTCTTTCATTAAACTTTTCTCTCCAAGGTTCCATTAAACACCCGCTCTGTTACCAACTGTGACATTGTTATCAAATTAACGAATAACTTACACTTCGATGCCATGTCAACATTGTTTTGATACCAACTGTAACGACCCCATATTCCGAGGAGCGCCACGTCATGCACTGTAGGCCCACAACCTTGCCATGTCACCGCCCTGTTATGTCCCACACGCAACCCTCATTCTTATTCCTCATTCATCAGAGTTTATAATATTTAAATACAATAATTCAGTGGAAGACTTAATTATTATTTTCTAACAATTCACAAATTATCATTTTTTGTGTTTAATTATCCCAATTATACCCTTTTGTCTGAAAATTTCCATTTTTTCTAGGCGAAACCTCACACACAAATCCGTGGCGATAAAAAAAAAATCACGTACTAGAATATACAGAGTTCACATTCAGGTATAAATAATAGTACAAACATCATGGAAAAATAAAATATACCTCAGTATCGACTCCCGAGGCTTAGGCAATATGACAAGTCACGATCTTGAAACACGACACATGGCATGAATTAAGTTTGAGGGTCGTCACAAAATAGTCATTAAGTTTATGCATCTTGTAAGGCCTAAAGTATATATTTGGGTGCCGATCCCCGATGATCAAATCTGTTGCAGGGTTTGATGTATTTATGGGGCCTAATCTTGTTGCTTAGCAGTTTGAAAAGCAATTTGTTACGGCACGTTCTAGTACTGAGACCAAGTATAAGGCGATGGCACAGGTCACAACAAAGATTTCTTGACTTCGATCTTTGCTTTTTGAGCTGGGCTTGCCAGTTTCAGTTCCTCCCACGATTTGGTGTGATAATATGAGTGCAACTGCATTGGCAAAGAATTTGGTATATCACTCTCGCACTAAACATATTGAGAATGATATACACTTTGTCCGAGATAAGGTTCTTTTTGGGCATTTGGTTGTGCATCATGTACCTTCATCAGACCAGATTGCTTACATTTTCACAAAGCCCTTCAACTTTCCTCGATTTGATTTTCTCTGACGCAAACTTGGGGCTATTAAGTTACCCCCGAGTTTGAGGGGGTATTAGGATTAATCATTAAGAATGTGTAATCTCGAGGTGTAGTGTGTAATGGTCACATGCATGTCATGTATATATGTGAGTGTGTGTTGTACTGGAGTTAGATGTATCTTGAGCTCTGGATATATGTATATCCAATGGTTGTAGTCTGTACGTTCTCAATATATAATGAAATGATAGAGTGGCGAGTCGTTGTAGAGATTGATCACCATCTCTCTCTCTTTCTATCCAGAACCTTCTCTTAGAAACCCCAGCTATGGTTCCTAATTTTGTGGTTATAATAATGAGTAACACCTATGACTTAATCCATGTGGTGTTCTCATAGCGGATCGCTCCAGTACATTGTTCCTTAACAAGTATTTATGATCTTGATTTTTATCCCTATATACATGATCATTACATGACCATCAATCAAGACTCACACTAGTATTAATTCATATAGTTCCATTATAATGACCGACTAGGGACATTTAGGATATTTCAGTAAACATCCATGGATTTTATTATAATGTAAACATGCAAAAAAATAAACAACAATTGAATCATCTATTTTATTAACGAAAATAATAATAAAAATAATATTTAACCTAGGGCACATGCCCCAACATGATGAGAGGCTATAATGTTGAGGCAAGAATCTATAAATATCTAAGTCAATCGCACCATGCATGCATTTCCATCTAACTCTAGAAACAAAAGTGAGAAAGAATTAAACTTGAGAGGCTGGACTGAATTGATCAAAAGGGGTATGAAGCAAATTTCCAAGAGAATCCTAGCTAGGAAGGGCAAATCCAAGGAAATCAATCTTAGGTATGAAGTCTCCTTTCATTTTGAGTCCAAAATTTAGCGACAAAGCAGAATGATACACGACATAAAGATATCAAAAGGTTGAAAATGTTTTATTCATATGCCTTTCATGATTTCCACACAACAAAATTCAAAATCATCATGTTGTAGCTTTCAAAATAGTTTTTGGGGAAAACCCATTTCTTTTACCGATGAATGCATTGAATGAGTGAATGAAAACTCCAATTTAGTGTAAATGTTGTGGAGAGATGTTGCTCACAATTTTCTAGTCAAAATTTAAGTGAATTAACCTCTGCTTTTATGATCAAGTGAGGGCTTAGTAATTGTTCTTCCAATTTCATGTCTTCCCTTTGACATGTCCATGCCTGTTGACATATATAAAAGAAGTTTATTTCCTTGTCTGGAACGTACAATACGGTGTCCTATTAATAGAATGGTACAGAGTTAATTTACACAATTAGTAGAGACGTTACACAATTATTGTAACGTTACATAATTGGAGACGTTACACAATTAGTGTAGCGTTACACAATTATCGCACTAATGGTTGAGAAGCATCTACAAAACCCAATGGTTGGTTTATGTACACTTCTTCAACAAGAGTACATTTCAAAAAGGCATTGTTGATATTAATTTGACGCAAAGACCATCCAAAATGTACAGCCAATGACAGAATGACTCGAACTATAGAGGCCTTCACTACTGGACTATATGTCTCATCAAAATTGATTTCGGGTACTTGTTTAAACCTTTTGGCCACTAGCCTAGCCTTATATCGATTAATAGACCCATCGAGATTCTTTTTAATAGAGAAAATCCACTTATTACCCACAATATTCTGATTGGAATTGGCATGAACAGGAGACCAGGTACCAGTACGCATCAGGGCCTGATATTCCTGATCCATAGCAACTTTCCATTTAGGGACCTTAAGGGTAACCTCCACTGAAGTAGGGATATCAGGGCCTTGAGCAGTGGTTGCAACAAACACTTTACGCATATGAATTCCATCCTTAGCTTTAGTAATCATGTGGTGTGTGTTCTGTGGTGCACTAGTTTTAGAATTAACTGATTGATCATGAACAGGAACAGAAGTATCTTGCGAAGGAATAGAAGATGTATGTTGTGAAGGAAAATGTGAGACAGAAATAGAGGAAGGCAATGGCACAGTTGGTAGAACATCTGAACCCCCATGATTAGAAGGAGAAGGAGAAGCCCCAGAAGTATAAAGTAAATGAGAAGGAAGTGGTAAAGGAAATGAGGTGGAAGGAACGAAGGAAGAATGATTAGACACCGACTGACCTGAAGGCAAAAGAAAATGATAAGGAAACTCATGTTCATGAAATACTACATGTCGTGTTATATATATTCTCCTAGTAGGACTTAGACACTTATATCCCTTGTGTTGACTGCTATAACCCAGAAAAACACACTTTTCGGATCAAAATTGATACTTGTGACGATTAAAAGGACGAAGATAAGGGAAACAACTACACCTTAAAACTTTCAAAATGCTATAATCAGGTGAAACATGAAATAATTTCTCATATGGAGAGATGTCATTTAGAACTAGAGTGGGTAGACAATTAATGAGAAATACAACTGTTTCACAAGCATCCCACCAATATTTTAGAGGCAAATTCCCATGAGCTAACAGGGTAAGACTCATTTCAATTATATGACGGTGTTTACATTCAGAGTGACCATTTAGTTCATGAGTATAGCGACAAGGATGTTGAAAGATAATACCACAAGAATCAAGAACAGATATAAACGATCGATACTCCCCACCCCAATCAGACTAGACTCCCTTAATAATAGTTCTAAACTGATTTTCAACCAAACTTTTAAAATGTCGAAAAGCATTTAGTGCATTTGATTTTAATTTCAAAGGATATAACCATGTAAACCGTATACAATCATCAATGAAATCAATGTAGTAATTATATCCATTGAAAGATGTTTGAGGAGCAGGTCCCCATAAGTCTGTATGTATTAAATCCAAGACATGTGCAAATATTTTTTCAGAAGAATGAAATGGTAATCCATGAATTTTGCCAAATGGACATGATGTGCATAAATCAGAATCAATCTTAGGTTGAATGTTCAGATTATTATACAAGACCTGGTGAAGAATCTTGGGCGATGGATGACCCAGTCGAGAATGCCACAATGTAGACAAACCTTTATTTGACACAAGAAATGTTAAATGTGACGAGGAGTGTGTAGGAGAAATACCAGGAATGCGATATAGACCATTCTGGAGAGACCCTCGAAGGAGAACCTCATTGGTTTGGATATCCTTGACAAAGCACATATGAGGATGAAATTCAATCATCACATTGTTATCTCGTGTTAATTGCGAGACATTAATGTGATTTTTCTTAATACTCGGCACACACAGAGTATTATTAAAAAATAACCTAGAGCTAGAAGATGGATTTTATGCAGCACCAGTACTGGTAATAGGCAATAATTGACCATTGCCAACCATAAGAGATTGATCACCTGAGTATGTAGAACTATTCACCATGCTAGACGATTCCTCGGTCACATGAGATGTCGCTCCACTATCCATATACCAAGAACCATCTGGACCAGCCTCAGAATAAGTGAAGAATGATGACTTATTAGGAGGAGGAAATGGTAGAGGTGGAGCCTTCCACTATTGTAGGTTCCTAGCATTCAATGTGCCCATGTACTTAAAATCTCCTCGATAGTAACATATTGCCACAGAATGACCAAATTTTCCACAAATTTGGCAGGTAGGCTTACTACTTCCATTGTTTGAGTGAAAACCACCACGACCACTCGAACGACCTCTGCCTCCACTACTATTACCTCCTTTATTACCATAATGATTCCATGACTGTTGAGAAAAAGTATTCCCATAGTCAGTAGACTTAGATCTGAGTTCTTGACCTCGGCAACATGTACAGATGGAGAATCGACAACAGTTAGACAGTTCAGACCCTACGCCAAATCATATTGTTCCAACGTAGTTTCAAACCCTAGCAACAATGCCTGAAACTCTTCCCAGTCAAGTTCATCTTTCCTTTGAATCACAGTTGCAATGGGCAAGTAATCACGATCTAAACCAAGTAACACAGTTGAAATTAAATCATCAATACTAACCAGAGCTACAACAATATCCAGCTTTTAAGCAATACTTTTCATCTTTGCAAGATAGTCGTTCATCGTTGTGGAACCTTTCTTTGTTGAATGAAGAGATTTCTTGTATGTTTGGATCTAAACCTTGTTACTTAAACCACAGAATCGCTCGATTGCCAACTATAGCTCATTTGTCGTCTTCTTTGGTGAGTTGCCTATAATACGAGTTGTCGTGTTTGGTGTCATGGCATTCATCAACCATCCAAGAAGAAATCGGTCTCTACCAAACCAAATCTTGTATTCTGGATTTGGTGAGCCATCAGAGAGAACCACATTTGGTGTAGGAACAGTACCAAACAAGTAACCATCCCAATCAAAGCCTTGTATTGTCGAAACCACAATCGCCTTTCAGAGCAGATAATTTGTGCTATCTAGTTTGAGTGTTAAAAACTAACTCAATGAACTTCCAAATAGAGAGAATGGAGATCCTATTCCAATAGATGAACCATTCGATGAAGATCCATGCTCGAGCACACCAGATCCGGATGCCATGACTTTAGAACAATCGTATGAATATATAGAACTTCAACACTTCAATCTCCGTCGTAAGACTGCAAGATCGACCGAGAACCAGTGG
Source organism: Stephania japonica (assembly GCA_039657345.1). Taxonomy (NCBI): domain Eukaryota; kingdom Viridiplantae; phylum Streptophyta; class Magnoliopsida; order Ranunculales; family Menispermaceae; genus Stephania; species Stephania japonica. The sequence continues at coordinate 14,879,588 of CM077560.1, read as the reverse complement.
AGCTGAGGTTCAACTCCTCATATCTATTCCATATAACTGATAACAACCTTCTCTGGCATGTGCCATTGAAGGCTCTGATACCATGTTGAAATATGCAAAAGAAGTTTATTTCCTTATTTGGAACGTACAATATGATGCCCTATTTATAGAATAGTACAGAGTTAATTTATATAATTAGTGGAGACGTTACACAATTATTGTAACGTTACATAATTGGAGACGTTACACAATTAGTGTAATGTTACACAATTATCGTACTAATGGTTAACTCTAACAATGCCTTATATATGTGATCAATGGATGATTATATTGATGAAGATTGTTGTTTGCACCATTGTTTTTGGTGTGTTTGAGTTTCCCTATAATGAGGTGAGGCTAGGGTCGATGGCGAATAGAGATGGCCATGGTTGCGGGGGAGGGAGCCAAGACCGAGAATTCCCTTGTGGGAAATTTGGGACTCTCAACTACGTAGTGCGCTTCCTAGGATAGGTAGTTCTCTCGTTTATAATGCATAAAATAATTGTATTACAGTGTAAAAAGGGTCTAAACTTAAATCAAGTTCCCTACACGCGTATATTCTTTATTAATGTTTTTGAGAGGAATTAAAAACCCACGTAGTTCTCTCGTTTATAATACACCAAATAATTGTATTACAACGTATAAAGGGCTTGAACATAAATCAATTAAGTTGCCTACGTATCCTCTTTATTAATATTTTTGAGAGGAATCATAGCCCACGTAGTTATTTAGCTAGTTTAATATATATTGAATAATTGCATTACGTATTAAAAAAAAATAATTGCATTACAATGTATAAAGGCTTGAACTTAAATAATCAAGTGCCTACGTATCCTCTTTATTAATATTTTAGAGGAATCAAAGCCTACGTAGTTCTAGGTACACAACATGCATATACATAATAAGTCCTCCTAATCACTAGTCTAAATATGTGCGTCTCCTACGCCAACATTGATGACCCATGTAGTTCCTATTCTTCATCAGTTGATTCTCCTTTGGCAGTGTAGATACTTTGATGCACTTTATTGTTCGAGTTGGTTGAGCTACATATGACATATATACAGCATAGGTTAGATGAAAATCAAGAAAGTTATATGAATAAAATATTGTTTATTACTTAAGTTCATTTGTATCTGATTAATATATCAAAGGAAAAAGTGTTCACCTTTTCTGTATCCTTCTTGCAGTTTCTTCCTAGTAGCCTCCAGCTTTAACTGCATTTCCTTGCTATCCAACGTCAACTGACCAGTACTAGTAGCACTTGTCATGCACTGCCTTTTAGTTCCTTCATTTTGATCATCAGTTGCCTCTTCTTTAACTCCTTCGTATTTTCTTTTGACCCCATTAATTCTGTTCATCAAGCTTTCACAGGGGGTGTCTTTGCCATCATGGGATCCAACAACATGCAAGGCCTTAGTGTCCTTCATGCTAATTCTCACAGCTGGAACTGTTGCCTTATTCTGTGCATCTTCACCATTGGACTTCGCTGTCGTAGGCTTCTTCTCCTTGGCGTTTTCGGCTCGCCAATATAACATGTTTGCCCAATCACTACACAAAAATTATGTTAATTAAGAAAAAAAGGATAATAGCGCTAGCCCTTCTTTTTTTTACCCTTTTATTTTTATAGTTATCAAATTGAATAAACAAGTTTATATTAATTGAACTCTTGTTTAATGGTTTATAAAAAATTGGAGATGCAAACTTGATGGATAGTAAAAATATATACTTGCCTACTTACTTGACTAGAGGAAGCCTAAGGCCCTAAGACATAGCTCGAGAAATGACTTTGTGAGAGATTGCAAAGAAAGATAATTCAAAATAGATAGATTCATATGTAATGGAAGAAAAATCAAATAAGAGATAAATCATTGTCATACAAGGGCATTTTACTTGTAAAAGGTTATAAAAATATTGATGTAATGAGTTCAAGTCTCCGACACCCGCAGTTATCAATAAAACAATATATTAATGTAATCATGTTATCGGCATATCAAACTATTGAGCTACCACCTTGTATCGCACTAATAACCAACTAGCTAGCAGCATTGGGCTTAATTATGCAAGTAGCTAGTTTCATCTTACCCACCCAAACAAAAATGGCTAGCTAGTATAGATTAATTAGTACTATCAATTTTATTTTATTTTTTTGTTTTATAAGAAAGAAACAAGTTGCCCTCAATTAGATTCAAACTCATGACATCTTACTCCCAAACCTCATACCAAATCATTGGACCACCCAATTAATTAATTAACATTTTGGGGTTAACACACAAACTCGTATAAACTCAACTCTTAATTAAATTCAAACGAAGAAATCCTAAAAGAAGTTTAAACTTTAAACATAAAACCAAAATCTAATTTAGAATGCAACTCTAACGTGTACGGTGTAAGAAAAATTTAAGAAAAATCAACAATGTTATAGTAGTATATATTTTATCAAAAAAAAAAAAAAAAAAAAAAACAATGCTATAGTATATATACTTTACGTACAGTAGAATTGTTTGAGCAAACCCTTGAATCTCTTGAGAATGATGATTCTCTCTAATGTCATCTACTATCTTCCCAACGTTGGTGTCCTAGTATATGCATGAAAATTAATAGTTATTAAAGAAAATAGACAATATAATTGGTTTATATCATCAATTCGTTGAAAAAAACTGAAATATATTAATATATTATCAAGAAAAAAGATTATTAATAATATTTAACCATTAAAATTTGAGGGGAAACAATTGATCGCTTAAGCTCTTGTAAAAACTCCATCACCGTCAATTCCGCCTCCCGCTGCTGCTCCTTAAACTATTTTTGTAATAATAATATTATAATCATATATCTGTTTAATTATAAAGAAATACATGTGACCTAGCTATAATATTAACAACTCACGTCACCAAGAACCTGATTAATGAAGTGTATGCACATATATAAGTAGGCATAGCTAGGTATATCACAAGAGCGAAAATATATGAAAAGAATATTATCAAGAAATAAAATTGCCTTGAAGAGGAGAGTCTTGATCTTGACCGTGTCCATTATTGCACTGTTGTTAGTTTCAAGTGTGTTGTTAGATGCGTTCGTTTATAAAGATTGTATATGATCAACCAACCATAACAACAAAGAAGAAGAATTAACAGCTTTTACCACCGAAAACCGTGAAGATGATTTGAAGAGAGAAAAAAATTGAACAAAGATGTAAGAATTAACCGAGGCTATATGTACTTATATTAGGCTATATATACTTACCGGTTTATTTATTTTTTGAAGCCTTATCGCTTCATTTTTACGCACAACTTTATCCAATCTATACATATATCTATCAATATAAAGGAAGATCTTACATATGGGAGTTGATGAGAAGTCGACCAGTGGAACTTAGTAATTTTTTTTGTTATGTGAAACGTGGCATTTTGTTTTTTTTTTTTTTTAAGAAATCGAAATTTCATTAATCATTCATGGCTCAATACAAGACCAGACATAGAATCAAGTACACTGATTCGCTAATCCTATTTGTGCAAACAAATTGTCATTAATTTAGTTTTTTTTCGAAATTGAAACAATTTGACAATCAGGGTCTGTTCTCTACAACGTTGAAACTCATGACAATACACAAAAGTATTAGAACCACAAAACGAATAACAAAACTTTTCAACAAGGAGAAGACCTAAAACTTCCTAACAAGGAAAAGACCTAGCAACTTTCCAACAAAGAGAAGACAAATCAAAGACTTCCAACTAGGAAAGAAAACTAACTATAAAATAAAAATTAAAGATAAATCAATCCAGCGCGTCGCACAAATCTACGAAACATCGTTGGTGAAGGTGCACCGCAACAAGGATAGATCAATCTCTACAAATCTGATTAGATCTGTTATTTATTGAATGAGTAAAGACCAAAGGGGATTTGATTGGAACCACCGCCGATCGTTGAGAGGATCGGCGATGGTTCAAAAACAAAAATCACAAAAGTGAATCAAAAAAAGAATTTTAAGGTTTTGAGAGGAGACTTACATTGGTAGTTATTTTTTCTTGGTTACGTGGCATTTTGTGTTTTTGGCGTTTTTATATTTTGTGGCATTTTTTTAGAGTTTCTATTTTTTCTTTTTTGTAAAAGCAAAAATAGAATAATACATATCAAATATAACACAACTTTTGACACTATTTTGACTTGTTTTTGTACAAATCTCGGTCATTACTCGATCGGGCGTCAAACTATAGAAATAACATATTATTTTATTTGTGTGTGATGCATGTTGTATTATAATTATCTAAATGTGTGCACAACTTTAAATTATTTTTGTGATGATGTGACGACCCTAAATCCTGAGGCCCACCGCATCATACTTCACAGGCCCACAGCCCTGCCATGTCACCGCCCTGTTGTGTCTCACACGCAAATAACATTCTTTATTCTTCATTCATCAGGGTATATAACATTTATATTCAACAATTCAGCTAAACACTTAATAACATGTAAATTTACAATTTCATTTCGTCTTAATTTAGAGCATCAATCTTATGTGGAAAACCCGATACAGTATATTGTATATATGTAAACCAAAAGTAATTATATACATCTACAAGTAGGGATGCAGATGGGGCGGGGATTCCCACCAACTATCCCCCATGGGTCGGGGGATTGGGGTGGGGGATTTCAACCCCCACCATGCGGGGCGGGGCGGGGTGGTATTACTCGTCACTCCGTGGAGATTCCCAACCTCGCCTTAATATGGGCCCACGGAGATAATGTAACTAAGTTTATCAACACTAAACAAATACAACTATGTTTATCAAGAAAAAATGAATATAACTTGAAATTTATAAATAATAATGTAAGCATATTATTTAAAGTACTTGTATAGATTCAAATTTTTTGAAAAAGTGACTTAGAGTTGTGATGAAAGAGATCCTAATTATTAAATTTTGTATCTATAATTTATTAAAAAAATTAGATATTATATCAAAAAATAGTGGGGGTGGGGAATCCTTGTAGGGGTGGGGATCCCCGCCGGGTACAGAATGGGGGTCAAAAATTTTCCAATGGAGAATTTTAAGGGGGGAATCTCTGCCCCGCCAAAAGTGGGGATGGGGTGGGGATTTTATTCTCTGCCTCGAACCCGCCCCACCTGCATCCCTATGTACAAGTGTCTCAAAAAGTCCCCTCGGCCAATGTTTCTAAAATCGTCGCCTGTACTGGCGTTTGTGGTATAACCGGATCTATGGTTGCCTGTTTGGTAGGTGCAGCCAGAGATGTCGTAAAAGCTGTCCTTGCTGCCTCCTTAGCTCGTATCAGATCCAGGAGCTGTCCGAACCTGTCATCTATACTCTACGCTAGAGAACGCAACGTCATAGAATCCCTAGTCGGGTCGCTCGTATGCCCGACCTCAGGCTAAGTAGTAGAAGGATGTCCGTCCATCGAAATATGCATCGAAGAACGTGCGCCAAATAAGCCTCTGTATAGACACGTATTATATGTAATATACAATCAAACACATAACACGTATATAACCTTAACACTACCCGCCTCACAGTCACTTCCCAACTAGGGCTCAAAGGCAAGTACATCGGGTTTCCACATCTAAGATTTATTCATTAAGTTTCATGCTCTTTCATTAAACTTTTCTCTCCAAGGTTCCATTAAACACCCGCTCTGTTACCAACTGTGACATTGTTATCAAATTAATGAATAACTTACACTTCGATGCCATGTCAACATTGTTTTGATACCAACTGTAACGACCCCATATTCCGAGGAGCGCCACGTCATGCACTGTAGGCCCACAACCTTGCCATGTCACCGCCCTGTTATGTCCCACACGCAACCCTCATTCTTATTCCTCATTCATCAGAGTTTATAATATTTAAATACAATAATTCAATGGAAGACTTAATTATTATTTTCTAATAATTCACAAATTATCATTTTTTGTGTTTAATTCTCTTTTGTCTGAAAATTCCCATTTTTTCTAGGCGAAACCTCACACACAAATCCGTGGCGATAAACAAAAAAAATCACGTACTAGAATATACAGAGTTCACATTCAGGTATAAATAATAGTACAAACATCATGGAAAAATAAAATATACCTCAGTATCGACTCCTGAGGCTTAGGCAATATGACAAGTCACGATCTTGAAACACGACACATGGCATGAATTAAGTTTGAGGGTCGTCACAAAATAGTCATTAAGTTTATGCATCTTGTAAGGCCTAAAGTATATATTAGCTGCCAGTCCTGATGATCAATGGCCTGTTGCAGGGTTTGATGTATTTATGGGGCCTAATCTTGTTGCTTAGCAGTTTGAAAAGCAATTTGTTACGGCACGTTCTAGTACTGAGACCAAGTATAGGGCGATGGCACAGGTCACAACAAAGATTTCTTGACTTTGATCTTTGCTTTTTGAGCTGGGCTTGCCAGTTTCAGTTCCTCCCACGATTTGGTGTGATAATATGAGTGCAACTGCATTGGCAAAGAATTTGGTATATCACTCTCGCACTAAACATATTGAGAATGATATACACTTTGTCCGAGATAAGGTTCTTTTTGGGCATTTGGTTGTGCATCATGTACCTTCATCAGACCAGATTGCTTACATTTTCACAAAGCCCTTCAACTTTCCTCGATTTGATTTTCTCTGACGCAAACTTGGGGCTATTAAGTTACCCCCGAGTTTGAGGGGTGTATTAGGATTAATCATTAAGAATGTGTAATCTCGAGGTGTAGTGTGTAATGGTCACATGCATGTCATGTATATATGTGAGTGTGTGTTGTATTGGAGTTAGATGTATCTTGAGCTCTGGATATATGTATATCCAATGGTTGTAGTCTGTACGTTCTCAATATATAATGAAATGATAGAGTGGCGAGTCATTGTAGAGATTGATCACCATCTCTCTCTCTTTCTATCAGAACCTTCTCTTAGAAACCCCAGCTATGGTTCCTAATTTTGTGGTTATAATAATGAGTAACACCTATGACTTAATCCATGTGGTGTTCTCATAGCGGATCGCTCCAGTACATTGTTCCTTAACAAGTATTTATGATCTTGATTTTTATCCCTATAACATGATCATTACATGACCATCAATCAAGACTCACACTAGTATTAATTCATATAGTTCCATTATAATGACCGACTAGGGACATTTAGGATATTTCAGTAAACATCCATGGATTTTATTATAATGTAAACATGCAAAAAAATAAACAACAATTGAATCATCTATTTTATTAACGAAAATAATAATAAAAATAATATTTAACCTAGGGCACATGCCCCAACATGATGAGAGGCTATAATGTTGAGGCAAGAATCTATAAATATCTAAGTCAATCGCACCATGCATGCATTTCCATCTAACTCTAGAAACAAAAGTGAGAAAGAATTAAACTTGAGAGGATCAAAAGGGGTATGAAGCAAATTTCCAAGAGAATCCTAGCTAGGAAGGGCAAATCCAAGGAAATCAATCTTAGGTATGAAGTCTCCTTTCATTTTGAGTCCAAAATTTAGCGACAAAGCAGAATGATACACGACATAAAGATATCAAAAGGTTGAAAATGTTTTATTCATATGCCTTTCATGATTTCCACACAGCAAAATTCAAAATCATCATGTTGTAGCTTTCAAAATAGTTTTTGGGGAAAACCCATTTCTTTTACCGATGAATGCATTGAATGAGTGAATGAAAACTCCAATTTAGTGTAAATGTTGGGGAGAGATGTTGCTCACAATTTTCTAGTCAAAATTTAAGTGAATTAACCTCTGCTTTTATGATCAAGTGAGGGCTTAGTAATTGTTCTTCCAATTTCATGTCTTCCCTTTGACATGTCCATGCCTGTTGACATATATAAAAGAAGTTTATTTCCTTGTCTGGAACATACAATACGGTGTCCTATTAATAGAATGGTATAGAGTTAATTTACACAATTAGTAGAGACGTTACACAATTATTGTAACGTTACATAATTGGAGACGTTACACAATTAGTGTAGCGTTACACAATTATCGCACTAATGGTTGAGAAGCATCTACAAAACCCAATGGTTGGTTTATGTACACTTCTTCAACAAGAGTACATTTCAAAAAGGCATTGTTGATATTAATTTGACGCAAAGACCATCCAAAATGTACAGCCAATGACAGAATGACTCGAACTATAGAGGCCTTTCACTACTGGACTATATGTCTCATCAAAATTGATTTCGGGTACTTGTTTAAACCTTTTGGCCACTAGCCTAGCCTTATATCGATTAATAGACCCATCGAGATTCTTTTTAATAGAGAAAATCCACTTATTACCCACAATATTCTGATTGGAATTGGCATGAACAGGAGACCAGGTACCAAGAGTACGCATCAGGGCCTGATATTCCTGATCCATAGCAACTTTCCATTTAGGGACCTTAAAGGTAACCTCCACGGAAGTAGGTATATCAGGGACTTGAGCAGTGGTTGCAACAAACACTTTACGCATATGAATTCCATCCTTAGCTTTAGTAATCATGTGGTGTGTGTTTGTGGTGCACTAGTTTTAGAATTAACTGATTGATCATGAACAGGAACAGAAGTATCTTGCGAGGGAACAGAAGATGTATGTTGTGAAGGAAAATGTGAGACAGAAATAGAGGAAGGCAATGGCACAGTTGGTAGAACATCTGAACCCCCATGATTAGAAGGAGAAGGAGAAGCCCCAGAAGTATAAAGTAAATGAGAAGGAAGTGGTAAAGGAAATGAGGTGGAAGGAACGAAGGAAGAATGATTAGACACCGACTGACCTAAAGGCAAAAGAAAATGATAAGGAAACTCATGTTCATGAAATACTACATGTCGTGTTATATATATTCTCCTAGTAGGACTTAGACACTTATATCCCTTGTGTTGGCTGCTATAACCCAGAAAAACACACTTTTAAGATCAAAATTGATACTTGTGACGATTAAAAGGACGAAGATAAGGGAAACAACTACACCTTAAAACTTTCAAAATGCTATAATCAGGTGAAACATGAAATAATTTCTCATATGGAGAGATGTCATTTAGAACTAGAGTGGGTAGACGATTAATGAGAAATACAGCTGTTTCACAAGCATCCCACCAATATTTTAGAGGCAAATTCCCATGAGCTAACAGGGTAAGACTCATTTCAATTATATGACGGTGTTTACATTCAGACCGACCATTTAGTTCATGAGTATAGCGACAAGGATGTTGAAAGATAATACCACAAGAATCAAGAACAGATATAAACGATCGATACTCCCCACCCCAATCAGACTAGACTCCCTTAATAATAGTTCTAAACTGATTTTCAACCAAACTTTTAAAATGTCGAAAAGCATTTAGTGCATTTGATTTTAATTTCAAAGGATATAACCATGTAAACCGTATACAATCATCAATAAAATCAATGTAGTAATTATATCCATTGAAAGATGTTTGAGGAGCAGGTCCCCATAAGTCTGTATGTATTAAATCCAAGACATGTGCAAAATTTTTTCAGAAGAATGAAATGGTAATCCATGAATTTTGCCCAATGGACATGATGTGCATAAATCAGAATCAATCTTAGGTTGAATGTTAGATTATTATACAAGACCTGGTGAAGAATCTTGGGCGATGGATGACCCAGTCGAGAATGCCACAATGTAGACAAACCTTTATTTGACACAAGAAATGTTGAATGTGACGAGGAGTGTGTAGGAGAAATACCAGGAATGCGATATAGACCATTCGGGAGAGACCCTCGAAGGAGAACCTCATTGGTTTGGATATCCTTGACAAAGCACATATGAGGATGAAATTCAATCATCACATTGTTATCTCGTGTTAATTGCGAGACATTAATGTGATTTTTCTTAATACTCGGCACACACAGAGTATTATTAAAAGATAACCTAGAGCTAGAATATGGAATTTATGCAGCACCAGTACTGGTAATAGGCAATAATTGACCATTGCCAACCATAAGAGATTGATTACCTGAGTATGTAGAACTATTCACCATGCTAGATGATTCCTGGTCACATGAGATGTCGCTCCACTATCCATATACCAAGAACCCCATCGGACCAAGCCTCGAGAATAAGTGAAGAATGATGACTTATTAGGAGAGGAAATGGTGGAGGTGGAGCCTTCCACTATGTGGGTTCCTAGCATTCAATGTGCCCATGTACTTAAAATCTCCTCGATAGTAACATATTGCCGCAGAATGACCAAATTTTCCACAAATTTGGCAGGTAGGCTTACTACTTCCATTGTTTGACTGAAAACCACCACGGCCACTCGAACGACCTCTGCCTCCACTACTATTACCTCCTCTATTACCATAATGATTCCATGACTGTTGAGAAAAAGTATTCCCATAGTCAGTAGACTTAGATCTTGAGTTCTTGACCTCGGCAACATGTACAGATGGAGAATCGACAACAGTTAGACAGTTCAGACCCTACGCCAAATCATATTGTTCCAACGTAGTTTCAAACCCTAGCAACAATGCCTGAAACTCTTCCCAGTCAAGTTCATCTTTCCTTTGAATCACAGTTGTAATAGGCAAGTAATTATGATCTAAACCAAGTAACACAGTTGAAATTAAATCATCAATACTAACTGGAGCTCCAGCAATATCCAGCTTGTCAGCAATACTTTTCATCTTTGCAAGATAGTCGTTCATCGTTGTGGAACCTTTCTTTGTTGAATGAAGAGATTTCTTGTATGTTTGGATCTAAACCTTGTTACTCGAACCACATAATCACTGGATTGCCAACTATAGCTCATTTGTCATCTTCTTTGGTGAGTTGCCTATAATACGAGTTGTCGTGTTTGGTGTCATGGCATTCATCAACCATCCAAGAAGAAATCGGTCTCTACCAAACCAAATCTTGTATTCTGGATTTGGTGAGCCATCAGAGAGAACCACATTTGGTGTAGGAACAGTACCAAACAAGTAACCATCCCAATCAAAGCCTTGTATTGTCGAAACCACAATCGCCTTTCAAAGCAGATAATTTGTGCTATCTAGTTTGAGGGTTAAAAACTAACTCAATGAACTTCCAAACAGAGAGAATGGAGATCCTATTCCAATAGATGAACCATTCGATGAAGATCCATGCTCGAGCACACCAGATCCGGATGCCATGACTTTAGAACAATCGTATGAATATATAGAACTTCAACACTTCAATCTCCGTCGTAAGACTGCAAGATCGACCGAGAACCAGTGGAGCTGAGGTTCAACTCCTCATATCTATTCCATATAACTGATAACAGCCTTCTCTGGCATGTGCCATTGAAGGCTCTGATACCATGTTGAAATATGCAAAAGAAGTTTATTTCCTTATTTGGAACGTACAATATGATGCCCTATTTATAGAATAGTACAGAGTTAATTTATATAATTAGTGGAGACGTTACACAATTATTGTAACGTTACATAATTGGAGACGTTACACAATTAGTGTAATGTTACACAATTATCGTACTAATGGTTAACTCTAACAATGCCTTATATATGTGATCAATGGATGATTATATTGATGAAGATTGTTGTTTGCACCATTGTTTTTGGTGTGTTTGAGTTTCCCTATAATGAGGTGAGGCTAGGGTCGATGGCGAATAGAGATGGCCATGGTTGCGGGGGAGGGAGCCAAGACCAGAATTCCCTTGTGGGAAATTTGGGACTCTCAACTACGTAGTGCGCTTCCTAGGATAGGTAGTTCTCTCGTTTATAATGCATAAAATAATTGTATTACAGTGTAAAAAGGGTCTAAACTTAAATCAAGTTCCCTACACGCGTATATTCTTTATTAATGTTTTTGAGAGGAATTAAAAACCCACGTAGTTCTCTCGTTTATAATACACCAAATAATTGTATTACAACGTATAAAGGGCTTGAACATAAATCAATTAAGTTGCCTACGTATCCTCTTTATTAATATTTTTGAGAGGAATCATAGCCCACGTAGTTATTTAGCTAGTTTAATATATATTGAATAATTGCATTACGTATTAAAAAAAAATAATTGCATTACAATGTATAAAGGCTTGAACTTAAATAATCAAGTGCCTACGTATCCTCTTTATTAATATTTTAGAGGAATCAAAGCCTACGTAGTTCTAGGTACACAACATGCATATACATAATAAGTCCTCCTAATCACTAGTCTAAATATGTGCGTCTCCTACGCCAACATTGATGACCCATGTAGTTCCTATTCTTCATCAGTTGATTCTCCTTTGGCAGTGTACATACTTTGATGCACTTTATTGTTCGAGTTGGTTGAGCTACATATGACACATATACAGCATAGGTTAGATGAAAATCAAGAAAGTTATATGAATAAAATATTGTTTATTACTTAAGTTCATTTGTATCTGATTAATATATCAAAGGAAAAAGTGTTCACCTTTTCTGTATCCTTCTTGCAGTTTCTTCCTAGTAGCCTCCAGCTTTAACTGCATTTCCTTGCTATCCAACGTCAACTGACCAGTACTAGTAGCACTTGTCATGCACTGCCTTTTAGTTCCTTCATTTTGATCATCAGTTGCCTCTTCTTTAACTCCTTCATATTTTCTTTTGACCTCCTTAATTCTGTTCATCAAGCTTTGACAGGGGGTGTCTTTGCCATCATGGGATCCAACAACATGCAAGGCCTTAGTGTCCTTCATGCTAATTCTCACAGCTGGAACTGTTGCCTTATTCTGTGCATCTTCACCATTGGACTTCGCTGTCGTAGGCTTCTTCTCCTTGGCGTTTCCGGCTCGCCAATATAACATGTTTGCCCAATCACTACACAAAAATTATGTTAATTAAGAAAAAAAAGATAATAGCGCTAGCCCTTTTTTTTACCCTTTTATTTTTATAGTTATCAAATTGAATAAACAAGTTTATATTAATTGAACTCTTGTTTAATGGTTTATAAAAAATTGGAGATGCAAACTTGATAGATAGTAAAAATATATTTTACTGCCTACTTACAGCTAGAGGAAGCCTAAGGCCCTAAGACATAGCTCGAGAAATGACTTTGTGAGAGATTGCAAAGAAAGATAATTCAAAATAGATAGATTCATATGTAATGGAAGAAAAATCAAATAAGAGATAAATCATTGTCATACAAGGGGATTTTACTTGTAAAAGGTTATGAAAATATTGATGTAATGAGTTCAAGTCTCCGATACCCACAGTTATCAAAAAAACAATATATTAATGTAATCATGTTATCGGCATATCAAACTATTGAGCTACCACTGTATCGCACTAATAACCAACTAGCTAGTAGCATTGGGCTTAATTATGCAAGTAGCTAGTTTTATCTTACCCACCCAAACAAAAATGGCTAGCTAGTATAGATTAATTAGTACTATCAATTTTATTTTATTTTTTTGTTTTATAAGAAAGAAACAAGTTGCCCTTAATTAGATTCAAACTCATGACATCTTACTCCCAAACCTTATACCAAATCATTGGACCACCCAATTAATTAATTAACATTTTGGGGTTAACACACAAACTCGTATAAACTCAACTCTTAATTAAATTCAAACGAAGAAATCCTAAAAGAAGTTTAAACTTTAAACATAAAACCAAAATCTAATTTAGAATGCAACCCTAACGTGTACGGTGTAAGAAAAATTTAAGAAAAATCAACAATGTTATAGTAGAATATATTTTATCAAAAAAAAAAACAATGCTATAGTATATATACTTTACGTACAGTAGAATTGTTTGAGCAAACCCTTGAATCTCTTGAGAATGATGATTCTCTCTAATGTCATCTACTATCTTCCCAACGTTGGTGTCCTGATTGTATATGCGTGAAAATTAATTAGTTATTAAAGAAAATAGACAATATAATTGGTTTATATCATCAATTCGTTGAAAAAAACTGAAATATATTAATATATTATCAAGAAAAAAGATTATTAATAATATTTAACCATTAAAATTTGAGGGAAACAATTGATCGCTTAAGCTCTTGTAAAAACTCCATCACCGTCAATTCCGCCTCCCGCTGCTGCTCCTTAAACTATTTTTGTAATAATAATATTATAATCATATATCTGTTTAATTATAAAGAAATACATGTGACCTAGCTATAGTATTAACAACTCACGTCACCATGAACCTGATTAATGAAGTGTATGCACATATATAAGTAGGCATAGCTAGGTATATCACAAGAGCGAAAATATATGAAAAGAATATTATCAAGAAATAAAATTGCCTTGAAGAGGAGAGTCTTGATCTTGACCGTGTCCATTATTGCACTGTTGTTAGTTTCAAGTGTGTTGTTAGATGCGTTCGTTTATAAAGATTGTATATGATCAACCAACCATAACAACAAAGAAGAAGAATTAACAGCTTTTACCACCGTTACTTAATTTGAGACCGAAAACCGTGAAGATGATTTGAAGAGAGAAAAAAATTGAACAAAGATGTAAGAATTAACCGAGGCTATATGTACTTATATTAGGCTATATATACTTACCGGTTTATTTATTTTTTGAAGCCTTATCGCTTCATTTTTACGCACAACTTTATCCAATCTATACATATATCTATCAATATAAAGGAAGATCTTACATATGGGAGTTGATGATGAGAAGTCGACCAGTGGAACTTAGTAATTTATTGACCAAATCCAACCTTTTTCAACAAAAAAAAAGAAAAAAAAACTCCTACGGCACTTATGACCTAATACAAGTGTTCTACAATGTCAAAAAATGAGAAATGAAGATAGAGGAATGTTGAGGTAAGGATGAGGGTGATGTGGTAAGTAAGGGTATTTTGAAAACTTCAAAAAAAAAAGTGGGTTACGTTCAACAATTGAAATTTAAAATCGGGGTATGCTTGAGTAATGAGGTATGTTGAGCAAGTTTTGAAGTCCCTTTAGCTATTTCCCTTCATGAGGTTTGATATAACTTTAGGAAAAATGATTGGATGATCCACTTTTCACACTTTTGTGGTGTCTCAATATTGTGCATCAGTTTTGTGTCTAAAGGACACCATTAAATGCGTGTCAAAAGTGAGTTACACTAGGCACTAGGTAGCATGCATCTTCCAACTTTACCCACTTGCTACTATTTACAGTATATTTCTCTTATAAGAAAAAAAAAACTACGTTTAACTAAAATAAGGAGGGGATGAAAAACAATTGAACTTAGATGAATTATGCATCACTTGCTAAAAAGTACGGTTGGGAAAGGTCATGAGTTAATTCGACTTATGTTCTTGCCAAGTTGTTGGTTTCTCTAGCTTATAAGCTAGTTGATGAGCTACTTTGACAAATAAGTTGTGTTTGGCAACTAGATTATTTCAAAAATGATCTAAATGATAATCTAAAATCTTGGATGCTACCCTAAGTAGTGTTTTCTAAAAAAATGCCGGATAAATTTATTTTTGTTGTAAATTGAATTGAGACTTGCTAGAATTAGAGAAGGAAAGTAGAAGAACTAAGAACTTCTACTACTACAAAGAGCTACAAAGAACTACAACTACAAAGTAGAAGACGAGAAATGAGAGAGTTGAAATGAGAAGTTGTATACAACTTGGTGTGTTTTTACAATGAGGTTAGCACCCTTTATAGAGGCCCTTTGGTGATGATGATAAATGTACTTAGACAATGTTTACAAGTAACACACACATCACATGTCATACAACTCTTCACAAGCAACATTGACAATACATGGAATAATGAGTACATTTGATATGGATACAAGTAAGGGCCATGCTTAATACTACCACTCAATGTAAGAGTCATGCTTGACAATGATTAGTCATACAAAGTCTTGATCAATTATTCATCCATATCATAACACTCCCCCTTGGATGACAATTGTTGAGAGAATGTGCCTCGTTAAAACTTCTACTAGAAAAAACCCTGTGGGAAAAAATCTAGCAAAAGAAAAAGAGTACACATTTCTTATTAATCTTAAGATGAGTATAATATTGTTAGAATTGCCTCATTAAAAAAACCTTGCTAGGAAAACCCAATGGGATAAAACCATAGCTAAGGGAAAAAGAGTGCAATACACTAATCAATAACTCCCCCTCGTGTGAACATGGGTAAAACCTGTTCAGTTTCTTTTCTTGCAATGTCTTAAAGTTTACGCAAGCCAATACCATATGTAAGCCTTTTAAATGTCGTAGTTGGTAAGGCTTTTGTGAATAAATCAGCAAGATTATCTCTCGATCGGATTTGCTTGACATCAATTTCACCATTCTTCTGAAGCTCATGTGCATAAAAGAATTTTGTTGAAATATGTTTTGTTCTGTCCCCTTTTATGAATCCTTCACTTAATTGTGTAATACATGCTGCATTATCTTCATATAATATGGTTGGAGAATCTTTTATTGAAGGCAATCCACATGATTCTTGTATATGTTCAATCATGTTTCTCAACCAAACACATTCACGACTTGCTTCATGAATTGCAAGTACTTCAGAATGATTGGAAGAAGTGGCAACCATAGTTTGTTTTACTGACTTCCATGATACACCAGTATTACCACAGGTGAATACATATCCGTTTGAGAACGGGCTGTTGTAAAAATAGACCGGATAGAGCAAGACCACGACAAATAATTTGGGATAATAAAAGTGAAGAAAAATGGACACAGAGATTTTTACGTGGAAAACCCCCAAACAAATTAGGGTAAAAACCACGGGCAAGGATAGAAGAATTTACTATGAGAAAAATAGTAGGTGTTACACTATCTCTCTATTTATAAAGGAGAAACACTGAAAATATCTCTCTTTATAATAGGAGAAACACTCACTCTCTATTTGCTCACAACAGAGCACACTTGCACATTGCACTGCTATCTTGTGCTCTGAGCTTCTGCTTACTCTACACTTTGTTCTAACGCGTTGGGCCTATTTATAGGCAACCAAAGACGCATTGGTCAAAGCAATCAATCAATCAATCAATCAATCAATCAATCAATCAATCAAAGACGCGTAAGACGTGTTTAGTGCATTTTCCTTGCATGTGGGTCCCATGTGTGGGGCCCACATGTTTCTTCACAATCTCCCACTTGAAGATTTGATTGAGAATCAATCAGATCTTCACACCATTCTTTCTTCCTTGCTATTTCCATGTTGCTTACATTTCGTCAAGCGCATGAGGATCGACACCGAGATAAATTTGTCAAGCATTGATCGTCTTCGTCGGAAAATCGCTAGGTTGTCTCGTAGTATGAATTTTCGCATGTCCACGGTTCCTTCTTCCACTTTCTCACGAACGGCAGTGATCTTGAACTCGTATATGCTTTGTTTTTGAATGAAAGGTTGGATTCCTTGCGAGATGCAAGGCACTCGATTGTCACAATACAAAGTAATTTTCTTTTGTTTGTGCCCGAGTTCCTCCAACACCATCTTCAACCATCTTCGCTTCTTTACTAGCTTGTGTAGCTGCGACATATTCTCGCTTCGTTGTTGACGTTGCCATAATCGATCAGTTTTGAAACCCAAACTTCTTGTCCCGCCAACAAGTGTGAACACATATCCAAAGTGTTGGATTTGCTTTTATCGAGATCTCTGCATAATCGAATCAACATATCCACTTGACAATAAAGTCCGATCCTCCAGTAACATAATGCAACATTTGAGGTACCCATGATGTATCGTAGGATCCTCTTTCTGACATTCCAATGCTCTCTCGCCAGATTCGCCATGTACCGACTAACTACTCCCATTTGCTTGTGCATTGTCGGTCGTGTACAAATCATCGCGAACATTAGGCTTCCCACTGCTTGATGCATACGGCTTTCGAGACATTTCCATCCTCTCTTCTTCACTTCTTGCTAGGACTCATACTTGAGGATAACTTGAAATTAATAGAAAGTGGGGTAGAAATTGGCTTACTGAGTCTTGCATGTTGAAACGACGCAAGATCTTCTTCAAATAATTTTTTACGAGAAAGCCAAATCTTTCTATTATTTGTCTCGATGAATTTGCATCCCTAGAATCTTGTTTTGGTCCCAAATCCTTCATCTCGAACTCCCTAGCCAATGAGCCTTCAATTCTTGAATACGATCTTTGTTGGGCACGATACCAACATGTCGTCTACATACAATGACAAAACAATGAAATCATTGTTACCAAATCTCTTGCAATATGCACAAGGTCTCGCATTTAGTCTGTTGTAACCAAGACTCATTATGAAGGAATCAAATCTCTTGTACCAACACCTCGGCGCTGCTTTAAACCGTACGAGAGATTTGTTCAACCGACAAACCAAGTTCTCCTTTCCTTGTTCTTCAAATCCTTTTGGTTGGAGCATATAAATCTCTTCTTCAAGATCTCCATGAAGAAAAGTTGTCTTAACATCTAGCCGCTCTAGATGTAGATCAAAAGTAGCACACATCGCTAGAACTACTCGAGCTGTTGTAAGTCGAACCACGGGGAAAATATCTCATTGAAATCAATGCCTTCTTTACGAGCATATCCTTTCACCACCAATCTTGCACGATACCGCTCCACTTGATCATCTTGTTTCGTTTGATCTTGTAAACCCATTTGTTGCCAATGGGTTTCGCCTCCCGGTAATGGCACTAGCTCCCATGTTTTATTTTTATGGAGAGCTTCGATTTCTTCTGCATTCCGCCGTCCATCGAGATGCTTCCGAGCCATGCATTGCCTCTTGAAGAGTTGATGGTTCTCCTTCCTCGGTTAGAAGACAAGTATGCAACATTGCTTTCCATAATATATTCGAGTGCCGGTGCGGTGCGTTTCTCGTGCGAGATGATCTACGAGGTTACGGAACTTCGAGTTCACCTGGTTCATTCTCCTCATGTTCATGTTGCAGTACGAACTTGGAAGAATCCTTTCGTTCGATTCACTTTCCACTGTCATTGTTGTAGTTTCGAAATGCTATCATCTTTCTCTATTTGTTGTACCTTGTCCTCTGTAAAGAGAACATCTCTGTGACGACTACAACCTTGTGGGTAGTGGAATCCCACGAGCGATACCCCTTTACTCGTCGCATACCCCAAGAATAAGCATTTCCTGGATTTTGGATCTAGCTTTGTAGTTTCTTGGGCATTGTACATAGCGTACACTTTGGACTTCCAAATACATGGAGGTTTGAATAGTCAACCTGGTTTACCAGTCCACATTTCATCGGTGTCCTCAACTCAATTGCCGTTGATGGAGCCCGATTTATCACGTAACACGGCGGTGTTGATTTGCTCACCCAAAACCTTTTTTCTAAGCTGCAGTACTCAACATAGCTCTTGTTCTTTCTAATAGAGTTCGTTTCATTCATCCGCTCGCCACGTCATTTCTTTGAGGAGTGTATCTTTGTAGTGAACCGTCTTTTGATGCCTTCTGTTTGCAAAAGCTATCGAACTCATTGCCGTATATTCTCCTCCATTATCGGTCCTCAAACACTTGATCTTCTTCCAGATTCAAGTTCAACCCGCGCTTTGAACACTTTGAAGATTCCGAACACATCTGCCTTCCTCTTGATTGGATACACCCAACATCTCCTGGAGTAATCATCAATGAAGGACACAAAATAATTTGCTCCTCCTATTGATGTGACTGGTGCTTGCCATACATCAGAGTGGACCAATTCTAGAATAGCCTTACTTCTAGAATTTGATGTGTTAAACTTCAACCGATGTTGTTTGCTTGTTACACAATGCTCACAAAAGGGTAGTGACACCTTTGTGAGGCCTGGAAGTAGCTTCTTCTCAACAAGGATTTTCATTCCTTGTTCGGACATGTGTCCAAGTTTCGGTGCCGATCATTGCAGATCTCTCACTTGAACAACTTGAAGCAACCGATGCTTCGCCTTCCCTGAAGAGTCTCTCCCATGAGCGGTACAAGTTTGCAAAGCAACCTTTTCTCCCTTCATAAGTACAAGCGCTCCTCGACTGATTTTCATGATCCCTTTCTTGACTTTGATTTCACAGTCAAGATCATCAAATCGTCCCAAAGATAGCAGATTCTTCTTAAGGCCTTCCACATGTCGCACTTCTTGGATAGTGCGAACAGATCATCGTCATACATCTTCAACATGATGGTTCCGATGCCAATGACCTTTAGAGCATGGTCATTACAACCGTATACGAGATCCTCCTAAAATAGGTTCATAGTGATGGAACCATTCTCTTCGAGAGGTCATGTGATACGTCGCACTTTGAGTCGATAATCCGGACATCGAGAATCTTTTCCTCGCTTTTAGTTGTTGTTGCCGCCTCGCAACACAATGCAGCTCCATCATTTGAAGTGCTAGCCACATTTCCTTGAGGATCGGAGTTTTTCAAACTCCAACGATCTTTCTTCAAATGACCTTCTTCTTGCCACGCTTGATTGTGGCATTTAAAATTCTTCTTGCTTTTTGACTTTGATCTACCATGATTGTGACTCCCAGCTGGGGCCACGTTCGTTGATCTTCCTCTCATCAGTCGGTGGCCTCCACTTGTTGTGAAGCGGGCTGCTGTCTTCTTTGTTCTTGCGCCGATTTTCTTCTTCTAGAACAGCAATTTGCAACATCATCGAAGGCTAAACAATCCGTTAAGAGATTATTTGTCGGATTGATGATGAGTTGATCATACGAATCCGGTAAACTTTGAAGCAGAAGTTCAAAGCACGTTCTTGCGATTCTATTTTATAACTCAATGATGTGAGTTGAGAAAATAGTGTATTCATCGCATAGATGTGCTCCGTCACTGAAGTAGACTCCGCCATCCGTAGAGTGTATAATTTCCTCTTCAGAAAAATTTTGTAGTGGAGTGACTTGGCCTCGTACAATTTTCCAAGGTGATCCCAGATCTCCTTGGCAGTTTTCTTCTCTTCAATGCTTGACAATACTCCATCAGCTAGTGACAGATGAAGATTTGCAATAGCATTCTCGTCCATCTCGTTCCATTTGGCGTTGTCTTCAAAATCAGCTGGCCTTTCGCTGATGGCCGCCAAACAATTATCCTTTCTCAGGATAGCCTTCATCTTTAATTTCCACAGTGAGAAATTACTCCCGTTGAATTTCTCAATCTTGAACTTTGTCGTCATTGCTTCTATCACAAATTATCTCAACTAGGCTCTGATACCACTTGTTGTAAAAATAGACCGGATAGAGCAGGACCATGACAAATAATTTGGGATAATAAAAGTGAAGAAAAATGGACACAGAGATTTTTACGTGGAAAACCCCCAAACAAATTAGGGTAAAAACCACGGGCAAGGATAGAAGAATTTACTATGAGAAAAATAGTAGGTGTTACACTATCTCTCTATTTATAAAGGAGAAACACTGAAAATATCTCTCTTTATAATAGGAGAAACACTCACTCTCTATTTGCTCACAACAGAGCACACTTGCACATTGCTTTCGCTATCTTGTGCTCTGAGCTTCTGCTTACTCTACACTTTGTTCTAACGCGTTGGGCCTATTTATAGGCAACCAAAGACGCATTGGTCAAAGCAATCAATCAATCAATCAATCAATCAATCAATCAATCAAAGACGCGTAAGACGCGTTTAGTGCATTTTCCTTGCATGTGGGTCCCACGTGTGGGGCCCACATGTTTCTTCACACGGGCCTTATGGGGATCTGATAAAAATCCAGCATCAGCATAACCTCGGAGATTCAATTTTACCCCTCTCGAGTAAAATAAACCCATGTCACTTGTTCCTCGAAGATATCGAAAAATGTGTTTAACACCATTCCAATGTCTTCGAGTTGGTGAAGAGCTATATCTTGCAAGTAGGTTGACAGCAAAAGCAATATCGGGTCTTGTACAATTTGCAAGATACATAAGTGCACCAATTGCACTTAAATATGGTACCTCGGACCAATTAGCTCTTCATCACTTTCTTGAGGTCGAAATGGATCCTTATCCACTTCAAGTGATCTGACAACCATTGGAGAGCTCAATGGATGTGCCTTGTCCATATAAAATCTTTTTAATAATTTTTCAATATAATTTGATTGATGGACGAGTACTCCACTTGAAAAATGTTAAATTTGCAAACCAAGACAAAGTCTTGTTTTTCCAAGTTCTTTCATCTCGAATTCTTTTTTCAAGTATTCGGATGTTCTAACGATGTCGTCGTGGTTTCCCACTATATTTAAATCATCAACTTATACAGCAATAATCACAAATCCTGTTGATGATCTTTTAATGAAGACACATGGGCAAAGTGGATTATTTACATATCCTTCTTTCAGTAAATAATCACTAAGACGTTTGTACCACATTCGTCCGTATTGTTTCAACCCGTACAAAGACCTTTGTAATTTTATAGAATGCATGTTATGAGGTTTTGATTTTATTTCATCAGATATTACAAATCCATCAGGGATTTTCATATATATCTCACTGTCTAGAGATCCGTACAGATATGCTGTAACGACATCCATTAAATACATATCAAGCCCTTCAAAGACTACAAGGCTTATCAAAAATCGAAATGTGATTGCATCTATAACAGGAGAATATGTTTCCTCATAATCGATGCCAGGTCTTTGTGAGAAACTTTGAGCTACAAGTCTTGCTTTGTACCTTGTAACTTCATTTTTTTCATTTCTCTTTCGTACAAATACCCATTTATATCCAACGGGTTTTACGCCATCGGCGTTTGGACAATTGGTCCAAAAACCTCTCGTTTCCTTAACGAGTTTAGCTAGTCGCTTGGATAGCATCTTGCCATTTTTGCCAATCGGGTCTTTTTTGACATTCGTCCACGGATCGTGGTTACGTATCATCATCATTTTCACATATTTCAAAGGACACATTGAAAGCAAATATTTCATCAGGAACAATTTTATTTCGATCCCAAATCTTACCAGAGTTTAAGTAATTTATTGAGATCTCATTACTTTCATCTTTTTCATTTTTTTCTAGAGGAAGTTGTTCCACATCAGAATCAACTTGTTCTGACAAACCCTTATCAAAGGATTCTTGTGCTTTCTCAGGAGTATTTTGATTTGTATTTATTTTTACTCCCGTTTTCCTTTTTCGAGGAATTGTATCCTTTGAACCAACTAGGTCTTCCACGCTTTAAGCGTTTCGTTGGTTCTTGTGCATTTTGTTGCACAGAGACATCAATTCTTGCAGGAGCATTTACAGTTGGAATATGTGATTTTGTCACTTGTTTTGCATCATTAAATGCATCTGGTAATTGATTTGCAATTTGTTGCAAATGAATGATCTTTTGAACTTCAAGTTCACACTGATTTGTTCGTGGATCATAATGTGATAAAGTTGATGCATTCCAAGCAATTTCGCGCCATTCCTTTTGAATTGACTTCTTATCTCCCTCTAATGGTGGGAAAATTGCTTCATCAAAGTGACAATCAGCAAAACGTGCAGTAAATAAATCCCCTGTTAAGGGCTCAAGGTATCTTATAATGGACGATGAGTTAAATCCAACATAAATCCCAAGTTTTCGTTGTGGACCCATCTTAGTTCTATTGGGAGGTGGTATAGGAACATATACTGCACAACCAAAAATTCTTAAGTGTGAAATATTTGGTTGTTGACCTAAAATGAGTTGCATGGGGGAATGTTCATGGTATGCAGTAGGCCTATAACGAATGATAGATCTTTGCATGAAGGATTTGCATGTCCCCAAAAGTTGATAACTTAGTTCTCATGGTTAAAGGTCTGGCAATTAATTGAATCCGTTTGATTAGAGATTCTACCAAACCATTTTGGGTATGCACATGTGGAACAGAATGTTCAATGGTAATTCCTATAGACATGCAATAATTTTTAAATGCTTGAGATTGAAATTCCCCGGCATTATCAAGACGGATGGTCTTGATTGGGTTGTCAGGGAATTGTGCTCTTAACTTAATGATTTGCACTAAAAGTTTAGCAAATGCAACATTGCGGGTCGAAAGCAAACAAACATGTGACCACCTAGTTGATGCATCTATCAAAACAATGAAATATCTAAATGGTCCACAGTGAGGATGAATAGGTCGACATATGTCTCCCTGAATGCGTTCTAAGAAAATTGGGGATTCCACAACAATTTTACTTGGGGATGATTTAACTATCAATTTACCTTGAGAACAACTAGCACAATTAAAATCACCAGCTAAAAATATTTTGTGACTCCTTAAAGGATGTCCATGCGAATTATTAATTATTCGTCGCATCATTGATGATCCTGGATGACCAAGCCGGTTATGCCATAAAACGAATGTCTTTGGATCATTAATTTTCTTATTTAAGACGACATTCGTTTCGACATGCCTTATATGAGTAAAATATAATCCAGAGGATAAAGCTGGGAATTTTTCAAACACTTCTTTTTTCCCATTTGAAACCAATGTGACATAGAGAAATTCTCTATTATTTTCGTTCATGGTTTCAATGTGATATCCATTTTGTCGAATATCTTTAAAGTGAGTAAATTTCTTTGGATTTTTAGAGTATAAGGCATTGTCAACATGAATTATTGTTCCCCTAGGCAACATAATATTTGCTCTTCCAGAGCCATTAATCAAATTGGAGATGCCAGATATTGTTTGAACATTAGCCTCAACTAAGTTCAAATTGGAGAAATATTCTCTTCTTTTGAAGATAGTGTGCGTTGTAGCACAATCAACAAGACATATATCGCCATAATCTGAACAAATAACTTGATGATCAATTTCTACATTGAAAAACAATATGGTATTAAAGAAATACCCTTTTCGTAATAAAATACGAATATCTCAAAATTTTTGGATCATTAGTCAACAAAAGCATGGTAAAATATCACAAAAATATTTGGGTATTGTATATATGACAATATTTAGGCAGCATAGACTTTCATACGTGACAAAAAAATGTCACAATTATGAGCACTCCTTGTCAATACTAATTTACCCTTTCTAGTGGTGCACCACTTTTTATTTTGACTATCAATGGAATTGTCAATATGACTTTTACCATATCTTTTCACCTTTTCCACGTCCATAAATTTGTAATTGCGACCATGGTCATTATATGCAACATATGCTTCTTAATTTGAAGCTAAACAAATTGGACATGAGTGATATTATATTTATAATATCTTATTATTTTACTCAGCTACCACGAGACAAGGATTCAATCCATAATTAATATTTAATGGATTGATGTGCGCGCTCGATAATTTGTTGCAGTAATACATCGAGGCGAGCCACGTTGCTTTTATTTGTCTCATCAGTCATATTTCTGCATAGCCACAATATAGAGGTAATTGAAATTGCAGAATAATAAATGATATTTAACTGATATAAATTTTGTAGCGTGAGACCCAGCCGCTCATTTTGAGCCTTTTGGAGCATCACCGATTTTGGCCTTGATATAGATAGCTCCATGAGGTGAAATGATAATATAAAGTGAAATATTTACTTTTCAAATCTCTAAAGAGTCTAAAGAGATATTTGACGAATAAATATTTATACGCATAGCATTGCATAGATACTTTATATATAATTTGAGCATCCCGTTGCCTTGACAAGTAATTAGTATTGTCAATATTGTTAAGGTAATTAATTCAATTATAATTAAATAAAATCTTTATGAAAATAGGGATAAACTAAATAGTTTTCTTTTTATACAAAATAGATAATATACCATTAAATATATGTTCACAACTTGATTATAAATACGCAAAATGTAATACTTGTATGAGTTGGTGGGACAACCTCCAGGTTGGGTGGCGAGACGAAGTCTACTTAAAACCATGCCTCCTCGAACGGGATAACCCGTCTCCCTTTCAATGTTTAGCTTTACCGGGGACAAGGCTTACCCACTATCAACCCAAACTCATAACACTATTTGTAATATAAAAAATCAAGAATGGAGCATAATTAATCGTTTGTAGTATAGCGAGAAAACTAGTTATGTCACATATTGACTTTTGATTTCTGATGTAGAAGATCGTACAAGACGCAACTACAGAGCATACTTTCGCAATCGGTGACGTTATAATGCATAATATATGAATAAAGCATGCATATAAAAGTGAAGCAACCAAGATAATATAGAAATAAACCGAACTCATAAAAGTTATACCTTCCTAGCTTTGTTTTCTTAACAAGCCTTCTTGAACTTCAAGATCTCCTTAATGCTAGAGCAAGCTCGTGCTCATAACGTGTTGTAAATTGAATTGAGACTTGCTAGAATTAGAGAAGGAAAGTAGAAGAACTAAGAACTTCTACTACTACAAAGAGCTACAAAGAACTACAACTACAAAGTAGAAGAGGAGAAATGAGAGAGTTGAAATGAGAAGTTGTATACAACTTGGTGTGTTTTTACAATGAGGTTAGCACCCTTTATATAGGCCCTTTGGTGATGATGATAAATGTACTTAGACAATGTTTACAAGTAACACACACATCACATGTCATACAACTCTTCACAAGCAACATTGACAATACATGGAATAATGAGTACATTTGATATGGATACAAGTAAGGGCCATGCTTGATACTACCACTCAATGTAAGAGTCATGCTTGACAATGATTAGTCATACAAAGTCTTGATCAATTATTCATCCATATCATAACAATTTTTCCTTCTGTATCCTTTTAGGTGCAGCAAATTATTTTTTTGATTGATAACATCCGAAAATTTAGGTAAGCATATTTTTTCGGTTGCTTTATTGATTGTGTTCACATATGAATAGTATATTAGTATATACCACAGAAGAAAAAAAAACGTGATAAAGATAAAAATGTAATGTAAGTATTTTTTTAGTCTTAAGACATACGTAACAATGTTATATTATATAATATATATCTATATAAATAAGTGTTTTTTTTTTCTTTTTTTTTAGTGTACAGTAAGTTTTGTTTTGAAAAACGTTATAAATATATAACTGTTGTAAATTGAATTGAGACTTGCTAGAACTAGAGAAGGAAAGTAGAAGAACTAAGAACTTCTACTACTACAAAGAACTACAAAGAACTACAACTACAAAGTAGAAGAGGAGAAATGAGAGAGTTGAAATGAGAAGTTGTCATTCAACTTGGTGTGTTTTTACAATGATATAGGCCATTTGGTGATGATGATAAATGTACTTAGACAATGTTTACAAGTAACAAATATATCACATGTCATACAACTCTTCACAAACAACATTGACAATACATGGAATAATGAGTACATTTGA
The DNA here is from genome assembly GCA_039657345.1 of Stephania japonica. NCBI lineage: Eukaryota > Viridiplantae > Streptophyta > Magnoliopsida > Ranunculales > Menispermaceae > Stephania > Stephania japonica. The sequence continues at coordinate 14,852,468 of CM077560.1, read as the reverse complement.
TATGGATACAAGTAAGGGGCATGCTTGATACTACCACTCAATGTAAGAGCCATTCTTGACAATGATTAGTCATACAAAGTCTTGATCAATTATTCATCCATATCATAACACTCCCCCTTGGATGACAATTGTTGAGAGAATGTGCCTCGTTAAAACTTCTACTAGAAAAAAACCCTGTGGGAAAAAATCTAGTAAAAGAAAAAGAGTACACATTTCTTATTAATCTTAAGATGAGTATAATATTGTTAGGATTGCCTCATTAAAAAAAACCTTGCTAGGAAAACCCAATGGGATAAAACCATAGCTAAGGGAAAAAGAGTGCAATACACTAATCAATAACTCCCCTCATGTGAACATGGGTAAAACTTGTTCAGTTTCTTTACTTACAATGTCTTTAAGCTTACGCAAGCCAATACCATATGTAAGCTTTTTAAATGTAGTAGTTGGTAAGGCTTTTGTGAATAAATCAGCAAGATTATCGCTCGATCGGATTTGCTTGACATCAATTTCACCATTCTTCTGAAGCTCATGTGCATAAAAGAATTTTGGTGAAATATGTTTTGTTCTGTCCCCCTTTATGAATCCTTCACTTAATTGTGCAATACATGCTGCATTATCTTCATATAATATGGTTTGAGAATCTTTTATTGAAGACAATCCACATGATTCTTGTATATGTTCAATCATGTTTCTCAACCAAACACATTCACGACTTGCTTCATGAATTGCAAGTACTTCAGAATGATTGGAAGAAGTGGCAACCATAGTTTGTTTCTTGACTTCCATGATACTGAAGAGTATTACCACGGGTGAATACATATCCCGTTTGAGAACGGGCCTTATGGGGATCGATAAAAATCCAAAGCATCAAGCATAACCTTGGAGATTTAATTTTACCCCTCTCGAGTAAAATAAACCCATGTCACTTGTTCCTTGAAGATATCGAAAAATGTGTTTAACACCATTCCAATGTCTTCGAGTTGGTGAAAAGCTATATCTTGCAAGTAGGTGACAAAGACAAAAGCAATATCGGGTCTTGTACAATTTGCAAGATACATAAGTGCACCAATTGCACTTAAATATGGTACCTCCGGACCAATTAGCTCTTCATTACTTTCTTGAGGTCGAAATGGATCCTTATCCACTTCAAGTGATCTGACAACCATTGGAGAGCTCAATGGATGTGCCTTGTCCATATAAAATCTTTTTAATAATTTTTCAATATAATTTGATTGATGGACGAGTACTCCACTTGAAAAATGTTAAATTTGCCAACCAAGACAAAGTCTTGTTTTTCCAAGTTCTTTCATCTCGAATTCTTTTTTCAAGTATTCGGATGTTCTAACGATGTCGTCGTGGTTTCCCACTATATTTAAATCATCAACTTATACAGCAATAATCACAAATCCTGTTGATGATCTTTTAATGAAGACACATGGGCAAAGTGGATTATTTACATATCCTTCTTTCAGTAAATAATCACTAAGACGTTTGTACCACATTCGTCCAGATTGTTTCAACCCGTACAAAGACCTTTGTAATTTTATAGAATGCATGTTATGAGGTTTTGATTTTATTTCATCAGATATTACAAATCCATCAGGGATTTTCATATATATCTCACTGTTTAGAGATCCGTACAGATATGCTATAACGACATCCATTAAATGCATATCAAGCCCTTCAGAGACTGCAAGGCTTATCAAAAATCGAAATGTGATTGCATCTATAACAGGAGAATATGTTTCCTCATAATCGATGCCAGGTCTTTGTGAGAAACCTTGAGCTACAAGTCTTGTTTTGTACCTTGTAACTTCATTTTTTTCATTTCTCTTTCATACAAATACCCATTTATATCCAACAGGTTTTACGCCATCTGGCGTTTGGACAATTGGTCCAAAAACCTCTTGTTTTCTTAACGAGTTTAGCTCTGCTTAGATAGCATCTTGCCATTTTTGCCAATCAGGTCTTTTTTTACATTCGTCCACGGATCGTGGTTCTGTATCATCATCATTTTCACATATTTCAAAGGACACATTGAAAGCAAATATTTCATCAGGAACAATTTTATTTCGATCCCAAATCTTACCAGAGTTTAAGTAATTTATTGAGATCTCATTACTTTCATCTTTTTCATTTTTTTCTAGAGGAAGTTGTTCCACATCAGAATCAACTTGTTCTGACAAACCCTTATCAAAGGATTCTTGTGCTTTCTCAGGAGTATTTTGATTTGTATTTATTTTTACTCCCGTTTTCCTTTTTCGAGGAATTGTATCCTTTGAACCAACCGGTCTTCCACGCTTTAAGCGTTTCGTTGGTTCTTGTGCATTTTGTTGCACAGAGACATCAATTCTTGCGGGAGCATTTACAATTTGGAATATGTGATTTTGTCACTTGTTTTGCATCATTAAATGCATCTCGGTAATTGATTTGCAATTTGTTGCAAATGAATGATCTTTTGAACTTCAAGTTCACACTGATTTGTTCGTGGATCATAATGTGATAAAGTTGATGCATTCCAAGCAATTTCGCGCCATTCCTTTTGAATTGACTTCTTATCTCCCTCTAATGGTGGGAAAATTGCTTCATCAAAGTGACAATCAGCAAAACGTGCAGTAAATAAATCCTCTGTTAAGGGCTCAAGGTATCTTATAATGGACGATGAGTTAAATCCAACATAAATCCCAAGTTTTCGTTGTGGACCCATCTTAGTTCTATTTGGAGGTGGTATAGGAACATACACTGCACAACCAAAAATTCTTAAGTGTGAAATATTTGGTTGTTGACCTAAAATGAGTTGCATGGGGGAATGTTCATGGTATGCGATAGGCCTATAACGAATGATAGATCTTTGCATGAAGGATTGCATGTCCCCAAACCGAAGTTGATAACTTAGTTTTCATGATTAAATGTCGGCAATTAATTGAATGCGTTTGATTAGAGATTACGCCAAACCATTTTGGGTATGCACATGTGGAACGAGAATGTTCAATGGTAATTCCTATAGACATGCAATAATTTTTAAATGCTTGAGATTGAAATTCCCCGGCATTATCAAGACGGATGGTCTTGATTGGGTTGTCAGGGAATTGTGCTCTTAACTTAATGATTTGGGCTAAAAGTCTAGCAAATGCAACATTGCGGGTCGAAAGCAAACAAACATGTGACCACCTAGTTGATGCATCTATCAAAACCATGAAATATCTAAATGGTCCATGAGTGAGGATGAATAGGTCGACATATGTCTCCCGAATGCGTTCTAAGAAAATTGGGGATTCCACAACAATTTTACTTGGGGATGATTTAACTATCAATTTACCTTGAGAACAACTAGCACAATTAAAATCACCCATTTGAAAATATTTTGTGACTCCTTAAAGGATGTCCATGCGAATTATTAATTATTCTTCGCATCATTGATGATCCTGGATGACCAAGCCGGTCATGCCATAAAATGAATGTCTTTGGATCATTAATTTTCTTATTTAAGACGACATTCGTTTCGACATGCCTTATATGAGTAAAATATAATCCAGAGGATAAAGCTGGAAATTTTTCTAACACTTCTTTTTTCCCATTTGAAACCAATGTGACATAGAGAAATTCTCTATTATTTTCGTTCATGGTTTCAATGTGATATCCATTTTGTCGAATATATTTAAAAATTTGAGTAAATTTCTTCTGGATTTTTGAGTATAAGGCATTGTCAACATGAATTATTGTTCCCCTAGGCAACATAATATTTGCTCTTCCAGAGCCATTAATCAAATTGGAGATGCCAGATATTGTTTGAACATTAGCCTCAACTAAGTTCAAATTGGAGAAATATTCTCTTCTTTTGAGGATAGTGTGCGTTGTAGCACAATCGACAAGACATATATCGCCATAATCTGAACAAATAACTTGAAGATCCATTTCTACATTGAAAAACAATATGGTATTAAAGAAATACCCTTTTCGTAATAAAATACGAATATCTCAAACGTTTTGGATCATTAGTCAACAAAAGCATGGTAAAATATCACAAAAATATTTGGGTATTGTATATATGACAATATTTAGGCAGCATAGCCTTTCATACGTGACAAAAAAATGTCACAATTATGAGCGCTCTTTGTCACTACTAATTTACCCTTTCTAGTGGTGCACCACTTTTTATTTTGACTATCAATGGAATTGTCAATATGACTTTTACCATATCTTTTCACCTTTTCCACGTCCATAAATTTGTAATTGCGACCATGGTCATTATATGCTACATATGCTTCTTAATTTGAAGCTAAACCAATTGGACACGAGTGATATTATATTTATAATATCTTATTATTTTACTTAGCTACCACGAGACAAGGATTCAATCCATAATTAATATTTAATGGATTGACGTGCGCGCTCGATAATTTGTTGCAGTAATACATCGAGGCGAGCCACGTGGCTTTTATTTGTCTCATCAGTCATATTTCTGCAAAGCTTCAATATAGAGGTAATTGAAATTGCAGAATAATAAATGATATTTGACTGATATAAATTTTGTAGCATGAGACCCAGCCGCTCATTTTGAGCCTTTTGGAGCATCACCAATTTTGGCCTTGATATAGATAGCTCCATGAGGTGAAATGATAATATAAAGTGAAATATTTACTTTTCAAATCTCTAAAGAGTCTAAAGAGATATTTGACGAATAAATATTTATACGCATAGCGTTGCATAGATACTTTATATATAATTTGAGCATCCCGTTGCCTTGACAAGTAATTAGTATTGTCAATATTGTTAAGGTAATTAATTCAATTATGATTAAATAAAATCTTTATGAAAATAGGGATAAACTAAATAGTTTTCTTTTTATACAAAATAGATAATATACCATTAAATATATGTTCACAACTTGATTATAAATACGCAAAATGTAATACTTGTATGAGTTGGTGGGACAACCTCCAGGTTGGGTGGCGAGACGAAGTCTACTTAAAACCATGCCTCCTCGAACGGGATAACCCGTCTCCCTTTCAATGTTTAGCTTTACCGGGGACAAGGCTTACCCACTATCAACCCAAACTCATAACACTATTTACAATATAAAAAATCAAGAATAGAGCATAATTAATCGTTTGTAGTATAGCGAGAAAACTAGTTATGTCACATATTGACTTTTGATTTCTGATGTAGAAGATCGTACAAGACGCAACTACAGAGCATACTTTCGCAATCGGTGACGTTATAATGCATAATATATGAATAAAGCATACATATAAAAGTGAAGCAACCAAGATAATATAGAAATAAACCGAATTCATAAAAGTTATACCTTCCTAGCTTTGTCTTCTGAACAAGCCTTCTTGAACTTCAAGATCTCCTTAATGCTAGAGCAAGCTCGTGCTGATAACGTGTTGTAAATTGAATTGAGACTTACTAGAACTAGAGAAGGAAAGTAGAAGAACTAAGAACTTCTACTACTACAAAGAACTACAAAGAACTACAACTACAAAGTAGAAGAGGAGAAATGAGAGAGTTGAAATGAGAAGTTGTCATTCAACTTGGTGTGTTTTTACAATGAGGTTGGCACCCTTTATATAGGCCCTTTGGTGATGATGATAAATGTACTTAGACAATGTTTACAAGTAACACATACATCACATGTCATACAACTCTTCACAAGGATAAGTAGCTAAACGAAACTTGAAACTTACTTAACGGACCCCAATTCAAATTTTTTTTTTTGCCCTTACGTAAAATGTCATTATTGCCCTCCAATTCAAAATGACATTATTCACCGTTGTGATTTGTGGGATGCGAACACCTCTTTAAAGGTGTCGGTGAGAGTCGGCTGAAACCTCTAAAGAGGTCTCAATGGAGTCAGTCAAAACCTTTAAAAAGGTCTTAGGCTCTCAGCCCTACCAACCAATTAAGTGGTTCAATGGTATGGTATGGTATTTAGGAGTAAAAGGTCATGGGTTCAAGTCTTGGATGAAGCAATTGTTTCTTTCTCATCAAAAAAAGAGGCCTCAGCCCTGCGTCAAAAACCCACAGGCGATACTTCCTCACTTCTAGGGCATAACGAGACCAAATCCAACCTTTTTCAAAAAAAAAAAAAAGAAAAAAAAACTCCTACGGCACTTATGACCTAATACAAGTGTTCTACAATGACAAAAAATGAGAAATGAAGATAGAGGAATGTTGAGGTAAGGATGAGGGTGATGTGGTAAGTAAGGGTATTTTGAAAACTTCAAAAAAAAAAAAAGTGGGTTACGTTCAACAATTGAAATTTAAAATCGGGGTATGCATGAGTAATGAGGTATGTTGAGCAAGTTTTGAAGTCCCTTTAGCTATTTCCCTTCATGAGGTTTGATATAACTTTAGAAAAAATGATTGGATGATCCACTTTTCACACTTTTGTGGTGTCTCAATATTGTGCATCAGTTTTGTGTCTAAAGGACACCATTAAATGCGTGTCAAAAGTGAGTTACACTAGGCACTAGGTAGCATGCATCTTCCAACTTTACCCACTTGCTACTATTTACAGTATATTTCTCTTATAAGAAAAAAAAAACTACGTTTAACTAAAATAAGGAGGGGATGAAAAAGAATTGAACTTAGATGAATTATGCATCACTTGCTAAAAAGTAAGGTTGGGAAAGGTCATGAGTTAATTCGACTTATGTTCGTGCCAAGTTGTTGGTTTCTCTAGCTTATAAGCTAGTTGATGAGCTACTTTGACAAATAAGTTGTGTTTGGCAACTAGATTATTTCAAAAATAATCTAAATGATAATCTAAAATCTTGGATGCTACCCTAAGTAGTGTTTTCTAAAAAAATGCCGGATAAATTTATTTTTCCTTCTGTATCCTTTTAGGTGCAGCAAATTATTTTTTTGATTGATAACATCCGAAAATTTAGGTAAGCATATTTTTTCGGTTGCTTTATTGATTGTGTTCACATATGAATAGTATATTAGTATATACCACAGAAGAAAAAAAAAAAAAACGTGATAAAGATAAAAATGTAATATAAGTATTTTTTTAGTCTTAAGACATACGTAAACAATGTTATATTATATAATATATATCTATATAAATAAGTGTTTTTTTTTATTTTTTTTTTGGTGTACAGTAAGTTTTGTTTTGAAAAACGTTATAAATATATAACTAATATTAAATTACGAATATATCATTTTATTATTTTTATTTTTAATTCTAATCCATTAGAACAATTCATTGAGTAAAATGAATTAGATACCATGTCATATAGTAAAACTTTAAAATATACATTTAATATTCAATATTAATGTGTGTTATATATCCCAATTAATTTGGAACTAAGGCTATGTTATTGTTGTATATTTGTTATACATAATACGTCCTTTATTGTCATTTAACATTTATCTGTTATTCAATCAGCTAGTTTTTCCAAATAATTTTAATTGATCAGCTAGATTATCCGCTCTCAGCTACCAACTACTAGATTATCAGCTGATGTTGTCAGCCAGAGCTATTACAATCCACATTCATTCATATATAGCTCCATGCATTTCTGAGGCTTTTATAATGAAATTAATATATAAACCTATAAACCACCATCACAATAACAAAATGTTATTTAGGAATAATCACTTCAGCTGCTCAAAAGCTCTGAGCTCATTTTATTTGTTTATACATTATTCAGCTGATAAGAAATTATGCCATAACTTTCACTATCTTCGTTTGGTGTTTCCGTCGCATAGAGGACTGACCAACTTGCAGTGCCTTCATATCTTCGACGCGTCAGCTCTGATCTTCGACAAAGCAACGGCTGTCTTTGAACCAGATGGGCGGCCCAAGTGCTTGGAGATGAATTCACCGGCCGACATGAGCTTGGCGAGATCCACATTTGTCTTCACGCCTATGCCGTTCAGCATGTAGACAACATCTTCAGTTGCGACATTCCCAGATGCACCCTTCGCATAAGGACAGCCTCCCAGACCAGAAACAGATGAATCTATTATGCTGATCCCCATCTGTTTCAAATGAAAACTGTTCGTCAGAGAGCAAATATGTGAAATCTACGGATACGACCCAAGCCAGATTTCTGATTTTTGAAATATTATGCATTATATCTATGGAAGTACTGCATGTATTATTTCATGTTTCATATAACTGGAACAAGGGAATCGTCAGGACAATTAGCTTTTGGAGGGTCTGTATCCACTCCTTGGATGCTCATCTTCTTTTTATTTCGTTTTTCAGTTTTAAGATAGGTGCCAATGTACAATTAGTCAGAAATGTAAAATTATATTAGAGTTCAAAGCGAAATTAGAAGAAAATGCTCTCAATGGAAAAATCGAGATATTGTAATCATATCTCAAGCTTGAAGCTCTTCAAAATCGGAGGCTCCGGATCGCCTAATGGAAAAATCGTTGGGCTTGAATGGAACTAGGATAGACAGCTTATCAATCAACATCCTCTTTAGTCTCAGCCTGACTTTATCCAGTTGACATTCAGGCAATTTGTAATTGGCAGCCTTTTAAACAATCAGAACATATTAGTATGTTGTGGATTCTAATCATTGAAAAGAGACATTTGTAATAACTAACAATTTTTCCAGAATTCACATTTCATTATTCTTTGAATGAACATCTTTAGTCAGTCCCTAAGACCGATTATTCCCACTGCAGCAGATCTTCATTGTCTTAAAACACTTTTTGGACCTAATTTGTCCTCATCTTTTAGTTAAAGAAAGTGAAATTCACCTTTTAGTTAAAGAGAGAGAAACTTTCGTAGGCAAAAGATAAGCCACCCATTTATGTGAAGTATGAAGGCTACACAAGCAAGGATAGGCACGTGAAAGTGGGAATGGAAGCTGATGAACAACTTGAGATTACAGGTGTTTTAGTGGGATGACAGGTGTTTTAGTGGGAATGGAAGCTGATGAAATGTATAAAAAAAAGAGTCCCCAATGTAAGAGGCATGAAATGTTTTGTTGATAGTTGTAACCGGAGAGATATATACCTCTCCAATTGCCATAGTAATTGAGTTCAAGAGTCACCTGCTACAATTTTTTTTTTTTTTAAATAACTGAGGGTATCTAATATCCAAGCCACTGTTGCTGACACCAGACTGATGGTGGACCTGACTAATCTCTCGGTGGTCCTTAGTTTCCCCTACCAGAGAACCTAAGGAAGAAATCGCAGGGAGAAAGGGGAGGCATGGAATCGAACCCCACACCTTTGATGTGTTGAGCCCAATTCTTACCATCCCACCAACTCCCCTGGGGCCACCTGCTTCAAGTGTTATGTGTTGATTCTTGTTCTAAGAACCAACTCCCCTGGGGCCACCTGCTTCAAGTGTTATGTGTTGATTCTTCTTCTTCTTAGAACTCATGCTCATTAATTCAATTTTCCAGTTAATTCTTATTAGTATACAATCCAGGAGCATCATAGATAATACAAAAAATAAATAAATAAAAAATAAAAAAAAAAAAAAACTCCGTAAGAAGAAACGAACGTTGCTAATTTGCACAAAACTGATGAATACATACTCATCTACATTGGAAGCGTCAAACAAATTATCGTAGACTAACATAATCTGATATCTAATAAAAATAGTTTGTGAATGTAACCTGACTTTGTATTCCCCATTATTAATTATAATACTCCCTCCATTTAAAAATATAAGTCATTCTAGCAAAAACTTCTTGTTCAAAATTGTAAGTCATTTTCGGAATTCGAGAGTATTTATTGTTTTTTTACCCATTTTACCCTTACACAATTCATATATTTATGATTCTTTAATTCATTTAATGTCAAAGGACGTAGATGTAAATTACACTTGTAATTAAGACTGCCTTAATTCTTGTGCCCTTACCTTAAACGACTTACATTTTTAAACAGAGGGAGTATAACATAATGAATATTTCAGCGCTACCCTATGCAGTGTTTTTCAGTAACTCAAAACATACCGGAACAGACACACAATCCAGTTCTTTATGCATAAACTTTATATATGATGAACAACAAAGAGCATTTCAACAGTAAAAACAAAGAGAACTCACACCACCCCTATGAACCACAGATCTTTTACTGAAAAAAAAAAAAAGCAAATATTAAGAAAAAAAGAACAAGAGATTGTACCTTCCTTGACAGCTTAGCGAAAGAAGGAAACTTACTTGAAGAGAGATCAAAATATTAGAAAGAGATTGCCCATATGTGTCATGGAAATGGACTGCAAGCTTCTCAACAGGAACAACAGCCATTACAGCTTCAAGCATTGGAACAACAGTACCTGTCCAAAAGGCAATAGAAAATAGATACAACTCTAGTATAGGGTTCAAAAACAATGAAAATGAAACGACACCAAATATGGTGAGACAAGAATGCTAGAGATACATACATTACAAGTCAATAATGGCGACAATAATTATCCTTATCATGTGCTAGTACAAACAACATTTTTAATTAATTAAGAAACTTTAGCTGAATTCAGATGCAATTTTATCAGAAGCCAGGAATTGAAAAGGTAAAAGTCAGTGATTACCATTGTAAAGTCATCACAAGATACAAATGCTACAGCAAATCAAGTCAAGCCATATATATGCATTGTAACCTAACCAAAGTTGTATTCAAGCAGTACCACAACTCTTTGAAGTCATGAAAACTTCAAATATTCCTTAGTGCCTTGAGAAAAAAAATCAATCTAGGATTATTTTACTACTTTTAATTAGTTATGGTTAGTGAATAAAAACGTACTGTATAGATTGATTTTATTCGACTTAGTCAGTAATAAAAACCTACAGTTTAGATTCATTTTGTGCGACTTGCTATCATGATGTTCTTCTTATTATTGTTAATTGTTAACAGACTTCACTACAACAAAAGCTACTATTAACGACATCAACTTGATGACAGTTCTAGAAAAAGTGTCATTGAAACTCATAAATAATGACATTTTTCTAATGAACTGTCATTGAAGAAATCCTAACAACTATTTTTCAGAAAGATGACTTTTTCAAGCTTTTGTGACATTTTATGAATGTCATTGATAAAAAGTTAATATTATTACATAAAAAAAGTCACCAGATCCATATACATTGTTGAGGACGAAAGTAAACAAGAAAGAAAAAAATAAACCGCTCACGTTCAACTAAGTCTCCGCTCGCGCTCACGTTCGTCGCTCGAAATTGCGATAGAGTGAAGGGTATATTAGTCAATCGACACTCAAAACTTTAAAATCGACCAACCCAACCTCAATCGAAAATTTAGGGCTTCACGGCTCTCAATTGCCAATTCGCCATTGATGTTCTTCAGCGCTATAAAGCATCAAAGCTAACAACGATGAAGACGAACGACAACGATCGAAGCTTGGTGAGTTTGTGAGTTCAAATTTTTCTTCAATTGATTGATCAATCGTTTGTTGTTCTTCGATGCGAGTGGCGGTGAGCGCTATCGCTTCTCTCTCTTTGTGGCGGTGTTGTTCTTCGTCTAGGGTTTTTGCGGTGCTCACGTTTGTCTGCTTGTGTGGATTCTAAGGTTTGGTTTTGATTCAGAACTACTTCTGTGAGGAAGCGAAGAGGTCTCTTCAATGGCGGTCGAGAAATTGAGAGACTTGAGCCAGCTCATCGATGGTGTCGTTACTTGATGCGACTTTCACGTCGTTCTATGGCATGGGATCCAAGCAGGAGGTGAAAAATTCATCGATTTCGTCTATGTTTTTGTGTTTTTGTTGTTCTGATTGGAATTTGTGTTGGCTTTGTTTGGTTACTGCACTGTGGTTTAGATCTGTAATGGTTGTTTGATCTGTTTTTATTGTTTCGATTTCGCCTCTGTCGCACCTCTGATTTCGCCTCTGCTAAATTTGCTCTAATTTCAATGTTTTCTTTAATGGCGTTAAGGGATTGCGAAAGAGAAGAAACAGCTCGATATCTTGGTAAAGACTTCGATGTTGTTCAATTTCGTCTTAATATAGCGTGAATCTATCTACAAATCAAACGTATGATGATCAATTTTGAGTGGCGATTAGTAATTACTAATTTGTGATCTGAATATGCGCAATCTATGTTTTATTTGATCTGATCTGTGTTTCGATAGTGCTTTAATGGATGATTTTTGTGATGTCAGGGGAATCTACCTTGTTCGACTCACTTGTGGTATTATTGATCTGTTCCATTTTCTATGTTGGTTATTTATGCTTTAGACACTGCCAATATGTCCTCACTGAAGCTCCTTTTCATGAGAAGAGGCTATGGTTCGTGTTGGATGTCACTCTTTTTTTTCCGTTGTCAACTCATTATATTTAAGGTGAATCACATTTTTTGTTGTTTTATTTAATTGAATCTTACAGTGTTAGATGTCACTCTTCTTTTTCCATTGTCAGTTTGGAATTTTCCAGCAATTGATTTATTTGACCTGATGAAGATGCTTATGTAGTCGTCTATTTTTTTATTCTACTTGCTATATACCCTTATTTGCTCTTGATCAATCAATTTTTGGCTCTTATGCAAGCGATTAGAGTTTCCACAGCGAAAGGATCTCTTTTGATTAGTATGTTCTTATAGATGCACACTACCAATGATTAATTAAATTATTTGGTTGTGTTCCAAATCTTTCCCTTGCAGGTTTGGAAATCCGGGCTTGAGAAAGATGCAGCCTCACGAGAAACACAATGATCACTCAGTTATGGATCAAGATAGGTAACTATCTCTTTTGATAATTTGGGTTGCTTTCTTATTTCTCAAGCAATCTCTAATTTTCTTTTTGTGGCTTTGCTTATATTCTTTAATTTAAATATCTTCATTCATACACTACAACAAATCATTTGATGGGTAATGGATTGATTCCGAGAAGATGTCTTGAGAGTTTAATCTCATAGATGCTCTATGAGAAGATGGGCTTCTTTTTTTCATATAATCAACTTAAGTCTACCCCTTTGTCCCTGTATATTTTATTTGTGCTTTTTTTAGAACATTTTATTTGTGCTTTATAGACAATTCTGTAGCTGTTTAAGTTTTGTTTCTATTTGTGTCTAACATGCTAGTGGCTATTGAATGTTCCACAAAGTTTTATTTCATTTTTCTAATTAATTCGTTAAGATCCTTTGTATGAGTGTCCTTAGCTGTGGAATTGGTTTACCGAATTCCAAATCAAGTTGGAACTCGTGTTAATCCTTAGTATATGATCAGTGTGCTCTAGTTTAGTGTTGAAAATGTGATTCAAAGTTGTTAGTTATTTTACTGTTGCTTGTAGGACATAGTCTAATTTAGTTACTCTATTTCTTTGTTGAATAAGTCTAGTTCGATTCGGTTTGTATTTCCTTAATTTTTCGATTTGTTGTTGAGTCAAAGCACGTTGGATATGTGTCCACAATTTGTGCTCATTAGATGTTTGATCAAATGCCAATATAAAGGCAATCTCGGTTTATGAATAGAACTATCTTCGAGAGAGTTCTTCTACTCAAATACTTGTCTCTAATATTACTCTTTTTTTTTCAGTTTTACCCAACATTTAGGAGTGGACATATTTTCTAAGGCGGTTGTTACTCTTGGGGTTTGCTTTTAGTTGTTTTATATCGATTTTGGTGGTGGGAAAGTACTTGTTATAGTTGTAGATGCGAGATATGGCCATATGCTATCTGTTTTGATATGAGCTTTGGTGGGCTAACCATGAGTTCGGTTAGTTCTTCTCAATATTGCTATATTTTGTTATGTTTGAGATAGGTTTACAAAGTGGACATGTTCTCCTAAATATATGTGTATTTCGAGTCTACGAGTTCATGTTTTTGTTGTTTTGTCTTTTTGGTTTAATTAAAAGCTCAACATTCATATAATGATAATGGTACTTGGTTTCATTATTTGGACTTCTTATATAGTGTGGCATCGAAAATGTTTCGGGAAGTTGATGTAGCGTGCAAGCATTCGAGTTTGGAAGGACTCATGTAGTCGGCCCAAAGGGAAGCACCAAGTCACAATAGTTTGGCTACATGGCATTGGAGATAATGGTTCAAGGTACACCGATTTGATTATGCATTGTCATTCATCTACTTATGTTAATATTGGTAGCTTAAAAGTTTCATGTTCAAGAATTTTAGTTGGTGTACTCTTCATTTGATCTGTTCTTGCCTTAACAAACTTCGCTTTTTGTAAGCTGAGTTCTTTACGGGATTGATGGTTTTAGACTCTTAGATGTGAACTTCTTCTTCGGTACTCCTCATATGCCAACTATAAGGTTGTTCATTAGCATCCATTGATGCTAATCTGAATTGCGTTAAGAATTTCTTATATGTGAAAATGGGAGTACCAATATGTGTCTGTAATATGTAGTATTGTTGCCTTATTCCATCATTTCTTAGAAATGGCCGGTGAGCTGTTATTCTGCTTTCTATTCTGATTAGGTACATTGTATGCAATGTACTATTGTTTAAGACTAGAAAAAAAAGATTGAGATCGTCGATATCTTGTCTTGTACTATTGGTGGAGTTATGTCTGAACTTAGCGATATTACTATATGTCCTTTTTGTTGGCCATTTATAAAGGTTGGTGAGTTCTCTTGAAGTTTGCGAGCAACGAACAAGCTTGTTGTAGTGATATCCTTGACCCAGACAAGAGTTATTAGAAAACTTGGATTTTCCTATTTTTGAGTGACTGGGTCTAATATGATATATGTTTCTTGTACTTCTTCATAAGCAATTGCTACTTAATAATGTCTAAAGCTATTTGTTAAAATCGGGAACACATGAATATTAATTTAGTGCAAAAATGCATTACATACTCTTGTGCCAATTTTTATCACTTTATCCCAAAATTTGGAATTAGTCTTTTTCTTATAATTCTAATTTGTTAATGAATGTAAGTTGGGATTTTTTTTACGCCTTATTTGTTGACTATTGTGTTGATGGTTTATTAAATTAAACTCTTCTTTGTGGCGATGCAAAGCACATACCATAATAATTAGAGGTGTTGTGGAAGAGCTTTTGTAGTACATTTATAATTCCTCAAATGGAAAGATAACTCAATTATATTCTATTTTTTAATTTCAAACATTTATATAGTTCCATATCTTTCTTTTGTAATAAATTTGTATACATCATTTGATCACTTGTCTCTAAATCTCTTTATCATTTCATATCTCGAAACCTTGCTTTAGAGAATGTTGATGGATCTTGTTTTAAAGGTGGCTAGCTAATTTGCATACATTTTAAGGATTTGCACTTGCAAATGCTTACTACTTGTATCTAGTTGATTCTTTTTGAATATTACGATCAAACGAAAGGGTACCCACTGAATTGAACAAGGCCATTATGCAGGCTCGAATGGATAAGAAATTAACTCAAGCATAGCTTGCACAGGTACCCCTTACCCCTTGTATCTATTTGCACATAATCACATCTTCACACATGCTCATGATATGCATAAGAAGCATGTATACATATATGCATTGTTGGATGCTTCGGTTATAGATGATGTCTGCCTTTTCTGTTGATTAATGAGAAACCATAAATAATTCAAGAGTACGAATCTGTCAAAGCTATACCTAAAGATCAGATAACATCCAAGTTACAAAATGGCCTTAAATTAAGTTACAGATTTCAAAAAGAGCAAATTAATGTTGTTTCTTTCATGTATTTGATCAGGGCAACAAGATGTTTGGCTCTAAAACCACTTCTTCACTTACTTGTAATAAAAATATTGGTTCGTTATTCATAAAAAAAATACTGGTTCATTTGAAAACCTATTACATGGTATTGTAGGAATTCATGGTAAATAATCATAGTTCCTCTTACAATTTTTCTTATGCAAAATTAATTGTCTCTCTCATTTTATATTGTTTGCAGGTGTTGAAGGACGTAATCAATCCTTTCATCCATAATGAAGACAAGTTTTCAATTACTTGAATGTTATGTTTCTATCTTTTTAAGGATATTGTTAAAATGTATACAAATTTGAATGTTGTTGGTTAAATTAAAAGATAATTATTATTTATTTATTATTATTGTTGGTATATAATTTTTAGCACAATGTATTTGATTGATTAATAGATTTTTACGCATTTGGATAGTATTTTTTGTTTTTTTAACATCACATAGCTTTAACGATATTTAAAAATTGTCATTAAATAGTTACGATGATAGTTCTATAGTGTCATTGAATTGTTAAGATGATAGTTTTAAAATGTCATTGAGTATTAAAGATGACAGTTTTAAAATTGTCATTATAAGTTAATACTTTCTACAACACCCCCATTCTATGACTGTTAAAAATTGTCATCTTTTACTTTTAATGACAGTTTTTAAATGTCATTAATAGACACATTTCTTGTAGTGCTTAATTCACAGCCCTAGTTGATGAGTATTTCACAGGGCACTGTGCTGTGCAAACTTTTTTACCTCGTATAAAAAATAATAATAAATTTTAAATTATCAAAATTCTATGTTTTTTTTTTTTTTTTTTTTTTTTAAAAGTAGTGTCACAAGACTCACAAGCAATACCTGCATCGCCTCAAGGACAAGCCTAGGTATGCATAAATAACAATTAGTTTCTACCACTCCTAAAAGAGTACAACAGGAACAATAATGACAAAATTGTTCTTTATTCTACTTTTCTTTTAACTTCCTTTCTTCTAGCCAATTCTAGCATTTGATAGTAAAGAATGTTACCGGGGGTACCGACACCAATTGTATCACCAAGGGAAATCTCAAAGCAACCCATATCATGAAGCTCTTTAGCCACATGTGCAACTTTTGATGGAGATACTGGTCCTTCAACTGGGCAGCCAACAACACAAGAAACGTACCTGACACAATAAAATATCAATTACTAATCATGGTCTATTAATCATGATCTTTAAAAACAAAATAGTAATAAAGTTATTTTCTATTTTTAAGAAAGGAGAGAAGAAAATGATCTAATTGCTTTTAGAAACTATTTCCGCTTCTTAAATATTACAGCAGAAAAAGAATAAATGCGACACTGATAAGGTAATACCTAGTGGGCAATTCATATCACTCATCAAAACAATAATTGTATTACCTTACCTAAAAGATTTAAAATTAAAAATTTATAATTCAAACTAAAGAGGATCGTTAACAAATGTGCTAGTCTGTGCCACAATATTTTAATAGTGGCATGCATAGCCTTTATTTATGACTTCTATCTCTTGGTTTTTCCTATCTTATGGAAGGCAAGTTTTGGATGCTAGTAGGAAGTATTTTGTCAGTCAGATTCAAATTTAGAATTATCTAATATGAAGTTAACATTTTATAGAAACATAGATATCTCAGATTTTCCTGGATTTGAATATCTGAAGCTGCATTTTTAACAGAATCATTCTCTGGATATCAAGCTGCAGAGCAATTCAAAAATATTTTCAAAGATCTACACCATGAGAAACAAATGAGCATGCACCATCCAACTCCAAGAATTCAACTAAGGTTCAGTTTCTAAACCGGATTGAATATAAAAGCGATGCGAGAGATTACTTGAAATAAGAAGGAAAAGGTGCATGATAAGATCAAAAATTGGAAGAACACTTACATTGATCTAAAATGGGGAATTACAAAGAAACAAGAACAAAAACAAAACAGATAAACATTCAAGAAGAGAACTCCATCGACTCTCCTAAATCTCTACAAGGGACTCTCAATAAAATTCTTCACACCCTTCTCACATGTTTACTTCTTATTTATACACCTGTCAAGAACAACTAGAACAATATGAAACTACCACCTAAACCTCTAATTATAATTTTGTATCTATCAGTGCACCTCTTAAAGCTGAAAGGAAAAAAGAAAAAGAGAGAAGTGACAACTTTGCCGAAAGGTGGCTAATTGCCCACAGAAAGCCAGAAACAAAATGGTCAAAATAGTAAATTGTCAAAAGAAGCATACCCACGAACAGGAATTGAAAGCTTCTTGGCAGCGGAAGCAACTAAACGATAACGAGTGAGGCTCTCTTCAATACTGCAATTGATGTTTGACTTTGAAAATGATTCAGACGCAGATGCAAAAACGGCAACATCTTTTGCTCCAGCTGCAATGGCAGCTTCGAACCCCTAGAACACAATAAAATTAGCAAAAATATCTTCACATTAAACCTATTGGACGCGTTACCATGAAATTCAATCCAGAAAACTTCTTTACCTTAAGATTAGGTGTTAAAACAGGGAATCTGGCGCCTGCTAAGTTCTGAACTGCCTCCATTACATCCTTTGCATCTGCTAGCTGTAAAATAACAAACAAATAAAAAAAGAGCTTCAAACCAAAGTGTTAATAAAATTCAAGGGTTTTAGCATTTTAATTGTCAATAAAGATTCTGAGAGTAGAAAAATCATATTGTACATCTCAAGATTCTCAAGTACAGATGGAGCACCCAGGCATTCCAACGAGACTTTAGGCGAGGGAATTAGAAATTGCAGAGTTGATCGCAGAGGCATTATGTTCATTTTTTGTATTACTAACAAAGAAAGCAGTTAAAGTGTTTCAACACATATTCAAAGAGATAACTCGAAGTAGGGAGTTTTTGTCAATCTCGGCATTATAGATGAACAGTTAATAATTTCATCCAAGCACTATTAACATCCTAGTTTTCTCAAGAGAAGGCATATCAAAGCATAATATTTATAATATTTTATTTTCTTTCTCTTTTAAAACCAAATCCTATGTTCCAAAAAAATTCAATTTCAATGGTTTTAGTCATTTTGGATATTATTTCTTTCTTCTTTATACAATTTGTCAGAATTCATTTCTCTAATATGCGAAATTGAGCTTTTAGTATTGCATTGTCCAATATGTTTATCCTTTAGGAAAGTTAGGAGAATTTTGGGAATTTACATATAATATTAGCAACTACCAAGCACCACATTCTCGAGCACATCATACTGGAGAACATGGAGAAAATACACCTTAACAACATGTCTCACTGACAACACTAAACCATGACAAGTGATACAGTTGACAGACATTGCGTATACTTGTTTAAAAGACCATCAAGGGAAGGTCCCATCATTCATAGACATCATGCCTAGGCCAAAGAACCACATCATTCATAAACAAGTAACTATCCGAATCAAAGCCTTTTATTGTCGAAACCACAATCGCCTTTTAGAGCAGATAATTTGTGCTATCCAGTTTGAGTGTTAAAAACTAACTCAATGAACTTCCAAACGGAGAGAATGGAGATCCTATTCCAGTAGATGAACCATTCGATGAAGATCCATGCTCGAGCACACCAGATCCGAATGCCATGACTTTAGAACAATCGTATGAACATGTAGAACTTCAACACTTCGATCTCCGTCGTAAGACCGCAAGATCGACCGAGAACCAGTGGATCTGAGGTTCAACTCCTCATATCTATTCCATATAACTGATAACAGCCTTCTCTGGCGTGTGCCATTGAAGGCTCTGATACCATGTTGAAATATGTAAAAGAAGTTTATTTCTTTGTTTGGAACGTACAATACGGTGCTCTATTTATAGAATAGTACAGAGTTAATTTACATAATTAGTGGAGACGTTACACAATTATTGTAATGTTACATAATTGGAGACGTTACACAATTAGTGTAATGTTACACAATTATCGTACTAATGGTTAACTCTAACAATGCATTATATATGTGATCAATGGATGATTATATTGATGAAGATTGTTGTTTGCACCGTTGTTTTTGGTGTGTTTGAGTTTCCCTATAATAAGGTGAGGCTAGGGTCGATGGCGAATAGAGATGGCCATGGTTGCGGGGGAGGGAGCCAAGACCAGAATTCCCTTGTGGGAAATTTGGGACTCTCAACTATGTAGTGCGCTTCCTAGGATAGGTAGTTCTCTCATTTATAATGCATAAAATAATTGTATTACAGTGTAAAAAGGGTCTAAACTTAAATCAAGTTCCCTACACGCGTATATTCTTTATTAATGTTTTTGAGAGGAATTAAAAACCCACGTAGTTCTCTCGTTTATAATACACCAAATAGTTGTATTACAAAGTATAAAGGGCTTGAACTTAAATCAATTAAGTTACTGCGTATCCTCTTTATTAATATTTTTGAGAGGAATCGTAGCCCACGTAGTTATTTAGCTAGTTTAATATATATTGAATAATTGCATTACGTATTAAAAAAAAATAATTGCATTACAACGTATAAAGGCTTGAACTTAAATAATCAAGCGCCTACGTATCCTCTTTATTAATATTTTAGAGGAATCAAAGCCTACGTAGTTCTAGGTACACAACATGCATATACATAATAAGTCCTACTAATCACTAGTCTAAATATGTGCGTCTCCTACGCCAACATTGATGACCCATGTAGTTCCTATTCTTCATCAGTTGATTCTCCTTTGGCAGTGTAGATACTTTGATGCACTTTATTGTTCGAGTTGGTTGAGCTACGTATGACATATATACAGCATAGGTTAGATGAAAATCAAGAAAGTTATATGAATAAAATATTGTTTATTACTTAAGTTCATTTGTATCTGATTAATATATCAAAGGAAAAAGTGTTCACCTTTTCTGTATCCTTCTTGCAGTTTCTTCCTAGTAGCCTCCAGCTTTAACTGCATTTCCTTGCTATCCAACGTCAACTGACCAGTACTAGTAGCACTTGTCATGCACTGCCTTTTAGTTCCTTCATTTTGATCATCAGTTGCCTCTTCTTTAACTCCTTCGTATTTTCTTTTGACCCCCTTAATTCTGTTCATCAAGCTTTCACAGGGGGTGTCTTTGCCATCATGGGATCCAACAACATGCAAGGCCTTAGTGTCCTTCATGCTAATTCTCACAGCTGGAACTGTTGCCTTATTCTGTGCACCTTCACCATTGGACTTCGCTGTCGTAGGCTTCTTCTCCTTGGCGTTTCCGGCTCGCCAATATAACATGTTTGCCCAATCACTACACAAAAATTATGTTAATTAAGAAAAAAAAAAAAAAAGATAATAGCGCTAGCCCTTTTTTTTTACCCTTTTATTTTTATAGTTATCAAATTGAATAAACAAGTTTATATTAATTGAACTCTTGTTTAATGGTTTATAAAAAAATTGGAGATGCAAACTTGATAGATAGTAAAAATGTATTGTACTGCCTACTTACAGCTAGAGGAAGCCTAAGGCCCTAAGACAGCTCGAGAAATGACTTTGTGAGAGATTGCAAAGAAAGATAATTCAAAATAGATAGATTCATATGTAATGGAAGAAAAATCAAATAAGAGATAAATCATTGTCATACATGGGGATTTTACTTGTGAAAGGTTATGAAAATATTGATGTAATGAGTTCAAGTCTCCGACACCCACAGTTATCAAAAAAACAATATATTAATGTAATCATGTTATCGGCATGTCAAACTATTGAGCTACCACTGTATCGCACTAATAACCAACTAGCTAGTAGCATTGGGCTTAATTATGCAAGTAGCTAGTTTCATCTTACCCACTCAAACAAAAATGGCTAGCTAGTATAGATTAATTATTACTATCAATTTTATTTTATTTTTTTGTCTTATAAGAGAGAAACAAGTTGCCGTTAATAAGATTCAAACTCATGAAATCTTACTCCCAAATCTCATACCAAATCATTGGACCACCCAATTAATTAATTAACATTTTGGGGTTAGCACACAAACTCGTATAAACTCAACTCTTAATTAAATTCAAACGAAGAAATCCTAAAAGAAATTTAAACTTTAAACATAAAACCAAAATCTAATTTAGAATGCAACCCTAACGTGTACGGTGTAAGAAAAATTTAAGAAAAATCAACAATGTTATAGTAGTATATATTTTATCAAAAAAAAAAACAAACAATGCTATAGTATATATACTTTATGTACAGTAGAATTGTTTGAGCAAACCCTTGAATCTCTTGAGAATGATGATTCTCTCTAATGTCATCTACTATCTTCCCAACGTTGGTGTCCTGATTGTATATGCGTGAAAATTAATTAGTTATTAAAGAAAATAGACAATATAATTGGTTTATATCATCAATTCGTTGAAAAAAACTGAAATATATTAACATATTATCAAGAAAAAAGATTATTAATAATATTTAACCATTAAAATTTGAGGGGAAACAATTGATCGCTTAAGCTCTTGTAAAAACTCCATCACCGTCAATTCCGCCTCCCGCTGCTGCTCCTTAAACTATTTTTGTAATAATAATATTATAATCATATATCTGTTTAATTATAAAGAAATACATGTGACCTAGCTATAATATTAACAACTCACGTCACCAAGAACCTGATTAATGAAGTGTATGCACATATATAAGTAGGCATAGCTAGGTATATCACAAGAGCGAAAATATATGAAAGAATATTATCAAGAAATAAAATTGCCTTGAAGAGGAGAGTCTTGATCTTGACCGTGTCCATTATTGCACTGTTGTTAGTTTCAAGTGTGTTGTTAGATGCGTTCGTTTATAAAGATTGTATATGATCAACCAACCATAACAACAAAGAAGAAGAATTAACAGCTTTTACCACCGTTACTTAATTTGAGACCGAAAACCGTGAAGATGATTTGAAGAGAGAAAAAAATTGAACAAAGATGTAAGAATTAACCGAGGCTATATGTACTTATATTAGGCTATATATACTTACCGGTTTATTTATTTTTTGAAGCCTTATCGCTTCATTTTTACGCACAACTTTATCCAATCTATACATATATCTATCAATAAAAAGGAAGATCTTACTTATGGGAGTTGATGAGAAATCGACCAGTGGCACTTAGTAATTTTTTTTGTTATGTGAAACGTGGCATTTTTTTTTTTTTTTTAAGAAATCAAAATTTCATTAATCATTCATGGCTCAATATAAGATCAGACATAGAATCAAGTACACTGATTCGCTAATCCTATTTGTGCAAACAAATTGCCATTAATTTGATTTTTTTTCGAAATTGAAACAGTTTGACAATTAGGATCTGTTCTCTACAACGTTAAAACTCATGACAATACACAAAAATATTAGAACCACAAAACGAATAACAAAACTTTTCAACAAGGAGAACACCTAAAACTTCCTAACAAGGAAAAGACCTAGCAACTTTCCAACAAAGAGAAGACAAATCAAAGACTTCCAACTATGAAAGAAAACTAACTATAAAATAAAAATTAAAGATAAATCAATCCAGCGCGTCGCACAAATCTACGCAACATCGTTGGTGAAGGTGCACCACAACAAGGATAGATCAATCTCTACAAATCTGATTAGATCTGTTGTTTATTGAATGAGTAAAGACCAAAGGGGATTTGATTGGAATCATCGCCGATTGTTGAGAGGATCGGTGATGGTTCAAAAATGAAAATCACAAAAGTGAATCAAAAATTTTTTTTTAAGGTTTTGAGAGGAGACTTACATTGGTAGTTATTTTTTCTTGGTTACGTGGCATTTTGTGTTTTTGGCGTTTTTATATTTTGTGGCATTTTTTTAGAGTTTCTATTTTTTCTTTTTTGTAAAAGCAAAAATAGAATAATATATATCAAATATAACACAACTTTTGCCACTATTTTGACTTGTTTTTGTACAAATCTCGGTCATTTCTTGATCGAGCGTCAAACTATAGAAATGACATTATTTTATTTGTGTGTGATGCATGTTGTATTATAATTATCTAAATGTGTGCACAACTTCAAATTATTTTTGCGATGATGAGACGACCCCAAATCCTGAGACCCGCCGCATCATACTTCACAGGCCCACAGCCCTGCCATGTCACCACCCTGTTGTGTCCCACGCGCAAATAACGTTCTTTATTCTTCATTCATCAGAGTATATAACATTTATATTCAACAATTCAGCTAAACACTTAATAACATGTAAATTCACAATTTCATTTCGTCTTAATTTAGAGCATCAATCTTAAGTGGAAAACTCGATACAGTACATTGTATATAAGTAAACCAAAAGCAATTATATACATCTACAAGTAGGGATCCAGATGGGGCGGGGATTCCCTGCCAACTATCCCCCATGGGTCGGGGGATTGGGGTGGGGGATTTCAACCCCCACCATGCGGAGCGGGGCGGGGCGGGGTGGTATTACTCGTCACTCCGTGGGGATTCCCAGCCTCGCCTTAATATGGGCCCACGGGGATAATGTAACTAAGTTTATCAACACTAAACAAATACAACTATGTTTATCAAGAAAAAATAAATATAACTTGAAATTTATAAATAATAATGTAAGCATATTATTTAAAGTACTTGTATAGATTCAAATTTTTTGAAAAAGTGACTTAGAGTTTTGGTGAAAGAGATCCTAATTATTAAATTTTGTATCTATAACTTATTAAAAAAATTAGATATTATATCAAAAAATAGTAGGGTCGGGGAATCCTTGTAGGGGTGGGGATCCCCGCCGGGTACAGAATGGGGGTCAAAAATTTTTCAATGGAGAATTTTAAGGGGGGAATCACTGCCCCGCCAAAAGTGGGGATGGGGTGGGGATTTTATTCTCTGCCTCAAACCCTCCCCACCTGCATCCCTATGTACAAGTGGCTCAATAAGTCCCCTCGGCCAGTGTTTCTGAAATCGCCGCCTGTACTGGTGTTTGTGGTATAACCGGATCTATGGTTGCCTGTGTAGTAGGTGCAGCCAGAGATGTCGTAAAAGCTGTCCTTGCTGCCTCATTAGCTCGTATCAGATCCAGGAGCTGTCCAAACCTGTCATCTACATTCTACGCTAGAGAACGCAACGTCATAGTATCCCTAGTCGGGTCGCTCGTATGCCCGACCTCAGGCTGAGTAGTAGGAGGATGTCCGTCCACCGAAATATGACTCGAAGAACGTGCGCCGAATAAGCCTCAGTATATACACGTATTATATGTAATATACAATCAAACACATAACACGTATATAACCTTAACACTACCCGCCTCACAGTCGCTTCCCAACTAGGGCTCAAAGGCAAGTACATCGGGTTTCCACATCTAAGATTTATTCATTAAGTCTTATGCTCTTTCATTAAAATTTTCTCTCCAAGGTTCCATTGAACACCCGCTCTGTTACTAACTGTGACATTGTTATCAAATTAACAAATAACTTACACTTCAATGCCATGTCAACATTGCTTTGATACCAACTGTAACGACCCCATATTCCGAGAAGCGCCACATCATACACTGTGGGCCCACAACCTTGCCATGTCACCGCCCTGTTATGTCCCACATGCAACCCTCATTCTTATTCCTCATTCATCAGAGTTTATAACACTAAATACAATAATTCAGTGGAAGACTTAATTATGATTTTCAAATAATTCATAAATTATCATTTTTTGTGTTTAATTATCCCAATTATACCCTTTTGTCTGAAAATTCCCATTTTTTCTAGGCGAAACCTCACACACAAATCTGTGGCGATAAAAAAAAATCAAGCAGTAGAATATACAGAGTTCACATTGAGGTATAAATAATAGTACAAACATCATGGAAAAATAAAATATACCTTAATATCGACTCCGAGGCTTAGGCAATATGACAAGTCACGATCTTGAAACATGACACGTGGCATGAATTAAGTTTGAGGGTCGTCACAAAATAGTCATTAAGTTTATGCATCTTGTAAGGCCTAAAGTATATGTTGGGCTGCCAGTCCTGATGATCAACGGTCTATTGCAGGGTTTGATGTATTTATGGGGCCTAATCTTGTTGCTTGGCAGTTTGAAAAGTAATTTGTTGTGGCACGTTCTAGTACTGAGACCAAGTATAGGGGGATGGCACAGGTCACAACAAAGATTTCTTGACTTCGATCTTTGCTTTTTGAGCTGGGCTTGCCAGTTTCAGTTCCTCCCAAGATTTGGTGTGATAATATGAGTGCAACTGCATTGAAAAAGAATTTGGTATCACTCTCGCACTAAACATATTGAGATTGATATACACTTTGTCCGAGATAAGGTTCTTTTTGGGCATTTAGTTGTGCATCATGTACCTTCATCAGACCAGATTGCTAACATTTTCACAAAGCCTTTCAACTTTCCTCGATTTGATTTTCTCCGACGCAAACTTGGGGCTATTAAGTTATCCCCGAGTTTGAGGGGGGTATTAGGATTAATCATTAAGAATGTGTAATCTCGAGGTGTAGTGTGTAATGGTCACATGCATGTCATGTATATATGTGAGTGTGTTGTACTGGAGTTAGAGTTATCTTGAGCTTTGGATATATGTATATCCAATGGTTGTAGTCTGTACGTTCTCAATATATAATGAAATGATAGAGTGGCGAGTCATTGTGGAGATTGATCACCATCTCTCTCTCTTTCTATCCAGAACCTTCTCTTAGAAACCCCAGCTATGGTTCTTGGTTTTGTAGTTATAATAATGAGTAACACCTATGACTTAATCCATGTGGTGTTCTCATAGTGGATCGCTCCAGTACATTGTTCCTTAACAAGTATTTATGATTTTGATTTTTATCCCTATACACATGATCATTACATGACCATCAATCAAGTCTCACACTAGTATTAATTCATATAGTTCCATTATAATGACCGACTAGGGACATTTAGGATATTTCAGTAAACATCCATGGATTTTATTATAATGTAAACATGCAAAAATTTTTTATAATAAACAACAATTGAATCATCTATTTTATTAACGAAAATAAGAATAAAAATAATATTTAACCTTGGGCACATGCCCCAACATGATGAGAGGCTATAATGTTGAGGCAAGAGTCTATAAATATCTAAGTCAATCGCACCATGCATGCATTTTCATCTGACTCTAGAAACAAAAGTGAGGAAGAATTAAACATGAGAGGCTGGAGTGAATTGATCAAAAGGTGTATGAAGCAAATTTCCAAGAGAATCCTAGCTAGGAAGGGCAAATCCAAGGAAATCAATCTTAGGTATGAAGTATCCTTTCATTTTGAGTCCAAAATTTAGCGACAAAGCAGAATGATACACGACATAAAGATATCAAAAGTTTGGAAATATTTTATTCACATTCCTTTCATGATTTCCACACAGCAAAATTCAAAATCATCATGTTGTAGCTTTCAAAATAGTATTTGGGGAAAACCCATTTCTTTTACCGATGAATGCATTGAATGAGTGAATGAAAACTCCAATTTGGTGTAAATGTTGTGGAGAGATGTTGCTCACAATTTTCTAGTCAAAATTTAAGTAAATTAACCTCTGCTTTTATGATCAAGTGAGGGCTTAGTAATTGTTCTTCCAATTTCATGTCTTCCCTTTGACATGTCGATGCTTGTCTGGAACGTACAATACGGTGCCCTATTAATAGAATGGTACAGAGTTAATTTACACAATTAGTAGAGACGTTACACAATTATTGTAACGTTACAGAATTGGAGACATTACACAATTAGTGTAACGTTACACAATTATCGTGCTAATGGTTGAAAAGCATCCACAAAACCTACAGGTTGGTTTATGTACACTTCTTCAACAAGAGTACATTTCAAAAAGGTATTGTTGATATTAATTTGATGCAAAGACCATCCAAAATGTACAACCAATGACAGAATGACTCGAACTGTAGAGGCCTTTACTACTGGACTATATGTCTCATCAAAATTGATTCCGGGTACTTGTTTAAACCTTTTGGCCACTAGCCTAGCCTTATATCGATTAATAGACCCATCGAAATTCTTTTTAATAGATAAAATCCACTTATTACCCACAATATTCTGATTGGAATTGGCATGAACAATAGACCAGGTACCAGTACGCATCAGGGCCCGATATTCCTGATCCATGGCAACTTTCCATTTTGTGACCTTAAGGGTAACCTCCACTGAAGTAGGAATATCAGGGCCTTAAGCAGTGCTCGCAACAAACACTTTACTCATATGAATTCCATCCTTAGCTTTAGTAATCATGTGGTGTGTGTTACGTGGTGCACTAGTTTTAGAATTAAGCGATTGATCATGAACAGGAACAAGAGTATCTTGCGAGGAACAGAAGATGTATGTTGTGAAGGAAAATGTGAGACGAGAAATAGAGGAAGGCAATGGCACGAGATGGTAGAACATCTCGAACCCCATGATTAGAAAGAGAAGGAGAAGCCCCAAAAGTAAAAGTAAATGAGAAGGAAGTGGTAAAGGAAATGAGGTGGAAGGAACGAAGGAAGAATGATTAGACATCGGTGACTGAAGGCAAAAGAAAATGATAAGGAAACTCATGTTGATGAATTATCGCATGTCGTGTTATATATATTCTCCTAGTAGGACTTAGACACTTATATCCCTTGTGTTAACTACTATAACCCAGAAAACACACTTTTCGGATCGAAATTGATACTTGTGACGATTAAAAGGACGAAGATAAGGGAAACAGCTACACCTTAAAACTTTCAAAATACTATAATCAGGTGAAACATGAAATAATTTCTCATATGGAGAGATGTCCTTTAGAACTAGAGTGGGTAGACGATTAATGAGAAATACAGCTGTTTCACAAGCATCCCACCAATATTTTAGAGGCAAATTCCCATGAGTTAAAAGGGTAAGACTCATTTCAATTATATGACGGTGTTTACATTCAGACCGACCATTTAGTTCATGAGTATAACGACAAGGATGTTGAATGATAATACCACAAGAATCAAAACGAGATATAAACGATCGATACTCCCCACCCCAATCAGACTAGACTCTCTTAATAATAGTTCTGAACTAATTTTCAACCAAACTTTTAAAATGTCGAAAAGCATTCAGTGCATTTGATTTTAATTTCAAATGATATAACCATGTAAACCGTATACAATCATCAATGAAATAAATGTATTAATTATATCCATTGAAAGATGTTTGAGGAGTAGGTCCCCATAAGTCTGTATGTATTAAATCCAAGACATGTGCAGAAATTTTTTTAGAAGAATGAAATGGTAATCCATGAATTTCGCCCAATGGACATGTGAAACCACACCCAAGAGGGGGGGTGAATTGGGTGTACCGAGAGGTTGTTGCCTTTTTAATCTTTTAAAGCACGAGTAACAACAAATGTCTATGCTATGCAAGTTAATGGGGTAGAAGAGATGGAAAGCGACACACGATTTATAGTGGTTCGATCAAGTGATCTACATCCACTACCTAACCTCCCCGGTTAGGATTTTTAAACCCTCACTTGTATTCCAAATAAGTGATACAACCTAAGCATACAAGCCTAGAATGCCTAATTACAATTAGGACTTCCTATCTAGCCGCAACTAGAAATTGTGCCTAGCCTCAACTAGGTCTTTCCCTTTGACTTAGATTCCACTAAGTCTTACAATCATACACTTACAACAATTTGCTGAAAAGAAATGAGATACACTTTACAATATAAAGTGATATCAAATTCAAACACTAGCAAGCCTCCTAGAGCCTAACAACTCTGATGCATGCAAGTATGAGAATGGATGGAAAATGCAAAGTGTGTCACTGATTTTGGTTGCAAATTCCGAATATGAAATCGTTTTAAAATCCAATGTATTTGTGAAAAACCGATTTCAAAGCAAAGAACAATAGTTTAACAAAAATCAAGCTTAAGTGCAAAACTTTTGTTCAAATCAATCTTAGGGTTTGATAAAATGAGTTTAAGTACAAAACCCAAGATAATGGTGTTAAAACACACAACAAACTAATTTTGATTCAAAACACACAAAACTATGTAGATTAAGCTCAAGAAAAGGAATCTAGAACAAGGACTTGCTTACAACCAAGAAGGTGACAAAAGAGATCAGCTTTGAGGAGATTCTTGTACTCTTTGAATGCTTCAAAGTGCTGAATTTTTGTGCTTGTGGACAGCCTCAAAAATCTCCTTTATTTCTTTCACAAAAATCAAAGTTCTTCTTTTTGAATCTTTTGAGCTTTTGAGTGTGTTTTTTCCTTGTTATGAGAAAACCATGTTCTTGGTGATTTTATAGTGTTAGGTATCCCATCTTGACAGTTTGTGACCGTTCTAGGGATCCAAGGGTCCAAAATCCATCAAAATCTCAAATTAAAGTTCGTTTTCCAGCTTTTTAAAAAAGCTGTCAGGAGGGCAATTAGCACGCTAATATCGAGACCTAGCGCGCTAACTCGCACTTAGCGCGCTAATAGCGTATTAGCGCTAGCTGCGAGGAGCTCAAAATAATTATTTTATCCCTTTGTGTTAGCGACCCTAAAACACGTCCAGGACCTAACCAACCCTAATATAACATGTTATATACGTTTATTATGGGTCATTAAGCCTAATTGGATGGTCCGGATATTTATACAAACCCCGAAAACGGAAAATCACGATTTCATAACTCGCGAGGGACTTTTCTCGCAAATTTGCGGTTTTTTTTTAAAAACCTTTTAAAAACAAGTTTTTTTAGTCTTGAAAATTTCAATAATGATCTCCAAAATGCAAATGATCATTAACACATAATCTCACATTGTTTAAACTCATGGACCTAGTTATGTGTTAAATTTCGTTTTGAAATTCCAAGTTACTTCATGACTTTTGAAAATTGGTTTTAAGAAACTTGATATGCATGAACTAATGCATTTGGCTTGCGTGAAAGAATTTTGATACCTTACATCGAAATTACAAATTGCAATATGGTCTTTCATCTTCATTCCTTCACGAATGCCGGGTCTTGAACTAGTATGGCTTGAATACCCGTGATGTGTTGTTTTGCATCCTTTAACAAAAACTGAAATACACTTGATATTAATTAGTACATTTTCACCTTGTTTGTTTCCATCAAAATCCCAGTCGGAGTTAGAGTGACTAACCACTTAGTCCAACAGTCTCCCCCTTTTTGATGATAACAAACAATGTGAACTTTAAAAATATAAAGCATAATCTAAGTGTGTATTTCATTCAAGATTATACATTTCATTTGTGCACGTTCAAACACATCAACATTTTCAAGTTCAACCATATTTCTCCCCCGTTTGATAACATCAAAAAGTGGGGCTAAACTCCCCCGGTCAGACAATGAAGCATAATGGAATTAAACGCTCCCCCTTACTCTATGCATATCAAGAGACAAGAGACGGAAGCGTAAAGAGGCAAATATGATGTATCATAGTGAAGCAATAAATAGCCATATATAAACTCAGAGATATGCAAACGAAAGTCATGATAGTGATAGCATAAAGTAATGAGAGCATAGTTGTGGCTTAAACATGAGCAAAAAAATATTGGGAACATCAAAGTCTAACAATGTAGAGCCTAGTGCTCATCTACATATAGTGTGTCTATACACCTAAAAACGACCGAATAAACCTAATGCTGAACAAGCAATGAACATTCTAAACACTCCTCCGTGAGGACAATAGTCGACATGCAGAGCTGGAGGATCGATCAGTACGCGCGGGATAAGCTGGAAGCAACTGACCCTCGATGCGACGAAGACGATCATTTTGATGTTGGATGCTTGCCTCGACGGAAGCGAAGGTTTGGGTCATATAGTTGTGCAAGTATCCCAGCTGAGCAGAGACGTACGCCGACGAGGGGGACATAACCGGTGGAGGCGTGAAACCGCCAAATGTAGAGGGAGGTGGAGGCGGTGTAGTCTCGTATTGCGGCTGCGGCGGGGGTGGGACTGCTGAGTCATGGTGGACGTCCTCATCGTCATCATGGCCATCACCGCCAGCAAAGCCTTCATCGTCAGCGTTGTCATCATCCCTAAAATTGTAGCTATACTCCAAGTAGTCGGGCTCATCAAACGGTGCAACTGGAGGATCCGTAGGCAATGGAGACTCATAGCCGTCGTAATACTGACCGTCTGGGATTGCATTTTCCCGTGTCCACCGCTGCCTGCTATGTACGTAGCGATACTTCATGGCCTTTAGAGTGGCCATGTCGATGGTGTCATAGACAGTGAAGGGATGACTGCCTAATGCAAGATCCACTTGGGCAGACTCCAAGTAGGATGTGATGATATGTGCATACGGGAGATGGCGACCCAAGCTACATGTGCTCGTCATATAACCAATAATGATGTGGGGCAGGCTGAGAGGAATCATGCGAAAGAGATGTCCGAGAATGAACATGTCAAGAAGAGTGACATAGTTTTTACTACTTCCCCGTGGAAGAATGACTTTGTGAAGTACCTTATGAAGGAGATGGGGTAAAAGTTTGAAATCGGTATCCGTTATACCAGTTGGATATACGGTTAAAGTCCTTTTTGGCCGAAGAAAGGAGTTAAGTACTTCGAGACGATCAAAAGGCCAACTAAGAAATTTGCACACTACCGTGGTGGCAGGAGGGTGCAATGGAAGGTGAAGGCGTTGGGCGAGATTTTCAGGCGTAATCTCAATGGATCGGGCACCTACGGATGAACGAAGAACAAAATGGTTCGTCGTTTCAAGATTTGAGTAAAACACCGGAACTAAGGGGGGGTTGTAATTGGCGTTGTGGGCACAAAAGGTTGTCCATCCCGCCATATCGAAAATCTCCCGAATAGGGAGATGGGCCCTATCAAAAAAGGCGAAATCGACAATGGCGGGCCGTAGGATTTTGGCGTCCGTTAGCCGTGGAGCCACGGACTCGAGAACGGATGTGGACTCATGGACGGATTTGGCTTGGCCCTCACGTTGTGGCGCATTCGCCGGAGTGGGGGCGGGATGGCTATTGGTAGATGGTGAAGATTCGGATTCACTACCGGATGAGGGTCGGACAACCCGCCGGGTAGAGGGACGACGTGGGGCAGAGGGACGACGAGAGGTGGTTGGGGCGGTTGGACGTGAAGGAGTGGGGGCGGTCGGACGTGAGGATGGACGGGTGGAGGTGCGGCGAGTCAACATTTGAACAATGGAGAGATCGAGATGGAGAAAACAAAGAAATTTAAGAAATTGACAAGGAGAGATGACGATGTTACCTGTGTACCGTGAGATCGTGATGGAGACGATGAGAGGAGAGGAGAGATGGGAGGTGTGGTGAGGTGTGTTTTGATTTTAGGGTGAAAATGAATTTATAGTGGTCTGACCGAACAACATTAGCGCACTAATGGAAGAATTAGCGCGCTAATGAACCGATTCATATTCTGGGCCAGTGCACTATTAGCGCGCTAATGACTGGAATTAGCGCGCTAATTTCCTCCTGGAAATTTTTGGTCACTTAACCATTAGCGCGCTAATTACCATCATTAGCGCGCTAATTTCCCTCTGGAAATTTTGGACATGAAATTTTTGGATTTTTGACATACAACTCGAATTGACCTCAAACTCCTAGGACACTTCAAAAACACCATATAAATAGGTTTAGAACAACTAAAGCATGTGTAGAAGGTCCGATTCTCGAACCATGCCTAACTCACGCCGAATCTTAGAAAATTGATCTCTAGGCAAAGGCTTAGTGAATATATCGGCTAATTGGTCCTCTGTGTATACATGGACAAGTTTAACATCGCCCTTTTGGACATGATCACGAAGAAAATGGTGCCTAATCTCAATGTGTTTCGTTCGAGAGTGTAACACCGAATTTTTTGATATGTTTATTGCACTTGTGTTATCACAGTAAATTTCAGCACACCCAACTAGGATTTGATAATCCTCAAGTTGTTGTTTCATGTATAGAACTTGAGCACAACAACTCCCGGCAGCCACATATTCGGCCTCCACCGTAGACAAAGCCACGGAATTTTGTTTCTTGCTAAACCATGAGATAAGTGAGTTTCCTAGCAAATGACAAAATCCGGAAGTGCTTTTCCTATCAACTAAACTTCCCGCATAGTCAGAATCAACAAAACTTCGGAGTTCAAAACTCTTGGTTTTGTTGAACCATAATCCTAAGTCTTGTGTTCCACTTAGATATCGAAACATCCGCTTTGCACATTTTAAGTGGGACTCTTTAGGATCGAATTGAAATCTAGCACATAAGCACACACTGAACATAATGTCGGGTCTACTAGCGGTCAAATATAGAAGGCTACCTATCATTCCACAGTAAAGTTTAGGATCTATGGATTTTCCTAGTTGGACTTTGTCTATTTTGATAGTTGAACTACTAGGAGTGGCACATGCTTTCAAATTTTCGAATTTGAACTTCTTTAACATGTCCCTCACATACTTTGCTTGATTTATGAAAATGCCATGCTTGGATTGCTTTATTTGCAAGCCTAGAAAGTATGTTAGTTCACCCATCATGCTCATTTCAAATTCATTTGTCATCAATGATGAGAATTCATCACATAAACGTGTGTTAGATGACCCGAAAATGATATCATCAACATAGATTTGAACAAGTAGCATATCATGTTTTTTGATCAAAATGAACAAAGTGGGGTCTAATGTTCCTTTCTTGAACCCTTTCTCAAGTATAAACGCATTAAGTCTATCATACCAAGCTCTAGGGGCTTGTCTTAGTCCATACAAGGCTTTTTGAAGATGATAGACATGGCTTGGATGTTCATTATCTTCAAATCCCGGTGGTTGTTCTACATATACTTCTTCATGGATGAACCCATTTAGAAATGCACTTTTGACATCCATTTGGTATAGTAGAAACCCGTTGTAGCAAGCATAAGCAAGCAGCAAGCGAATTGCTTCTAGTCTTGCTACGGGTGCAAAGGCTTCCTCATAATCAATTCCTTCTTCTTGATTGTAGCCTTGTGCTACCAATCTAGCCTTGTTTCTTACAATTTCACCTTTTTCATTCTTTTTGTTTCTAAAGACCCATTTGGTGCCTATAATTGAGTGCTCCTTAGGTCTAGGTACTAATGTCCATACTTTGTTCCTAACAAAGTGACTTAACTCTTCTTGCATAGCCATTACCCAAAACTCATCTCCTAAGGCATCATCTATCTTGGTGGGCTCGGTTTGTGATACGAAAGCTAAGTGTCCTTCATCTCTTTGCAATGTTGACCTAGTGATTATTCCTTTGTTTGGATCACCTATGATTTGTTGAGATGAATGACCAATGAGGAGTCTTGAATTCTTAGGCACACTTGTTTCGGATTCCTTGTTTGACTCAAGCTCTTGACTATTTGAGGTTTGTCCTAGAGTGCCATCATCTTCATCGTCAATCCTCAATTTTTCAAGATTTTGCATTAATTTGACTTTGGGATCTACTTCATCAAATTTCACATGAATAGATTCTTCTATGGTTTTGGTCGATTTGTTAAACACCCTATATGCTTTGCTATGTGTTGAGTACCCTAGAAAAATGCATACTTTAGACTTTGGGTCAAATTTATCTAATTGATCCCTATCATTTAGAACATAGCAAGTGCAACCGAACACCTTAAAATAACTTATGTTGGGTTTTCAGCCTTTCCATAGTTCATAAGGAGTCTTTTTCACTTGCTTTCGGACATTTACTCTATTTATAACATAGCATGCCGTGTTAATGGCTTCGGCCCAAAAATGCTTAGCTATGTTGTACTCATTTAGCATAGTCCTACGCATTTCTTGGAGTGTTCTATTTTTTCTTTCAACAACTCCATTTTGTTGGGGTTTTCTAGGAGAGGATAATTGGTGTGTATAACCTTGTTTATCACAAAAATCCTCCAAGTTCCTATTTACAAACTCACCACCTTTATCACTTCTAATGATGGTGATTTTGTATCCTTTTTCATTCTCTACTAAAGCACAAAACTTTACAAACACATCAAACACTTCATGCTTGTGAGATAGAAAATACACCCATGTATACCTTGTAAAGTCGTCAACAATAACAAAGCAATATGATTTACCTCCTAGACTTTGTGTTTGGGTAGGTCCGAACAAATCCATATGGATAAGTTCTAAAGCTCGAGTTACATCACTTGTTACTTTCGTCTTAAATGACGATTTCACTTGTTTACCGAGGATACAAGGTTCACATTCCTTATCTTTCTTAAAGGAGCACTTGGGTAGGCCCTTAACTAGATCATGCTTAGTCAATTTTGACAAATTTTCCATGCTAGAATGTCCTAGTCTACGGTGCCACAACCATGCATCACAATCACTTTGTGCACTCAAACATGAAACATTTTGCATATTCATCTCATCAAAGTTAATGGCATAAACATTCTTATCTCTATATGCAATAAACAAAGTTTCATACTTTTCATTCCTAACAATGCATTTCGATGATTCAAACATAACATGAAATCCTTTGTCACATAATTGACTAACACTAAGCAAGTTATGTTTCAAACCATCAACAAGGTAAACATTAGAAATAGAAAGTGAATGGTTACCGACGGTTCCGAGACCAATAACTCTTCCTTTGTTGTTGTCTCCAAATGTAACCTTTCCACCGTCATGCCGCTTTAGCTCAATGAATTGATGTGCATCTCCGGTCATGTGTCTTGAGCACCCGCTATCTAAGTACCATGGGGTGCTCTTCCTTGCATCCTACACAATGGGAAACACACTAGATTTTGGTACCCAAACTCCTTTGGGTCCGAGAAAGTTAGTGTCATAAACATTTTTAACTACCCATGCTAGTCTACCCTTTTTGGCCTTTTGTAAGGCACATTTCCCTACCATATGAGACCTATTGCACTTCAAACATCTACGATCATCATTTAGTAATTTTTTATAGCTTAGCAAGTTTGCTCCATAACCTATGCCCCTTTTGTTGAGTGCACGTCTTTGTGCTCCCAACATCATATCAAACATTTCTTTGCCATTGGTGAACTTATGCACCGTGTTAGTCAAGTCCTCTACTTCCTTGACTAAGGCATCTCTCTCCTCTATGACTTCATTCAAGTCACTTTGGAGATCACTAATGGTCTCATTTTGTGACTCTATCTCACTAATTGCTATGGTTAAGCTCTTTTTGAGTTGTTTGGTCTTTTTGACCTCCTTTTCCAACTCTTTCCTAAGTTCATCAAGATTTGGAACATCATCCAAATCATCTATATCATCAAAATTAAAAGAGTTAGAATTTACCTCGCCTTGTGCCATGAGACAAAGTATTGCCTTCTCACTCTCCGAATCGAACTCCGAACTTGATGATGATGAGTCATCCCAAGTTGCCTTGAAGCTCTTCTTTCCTTTCTTCTTGTCAAACACCTTCTTTGATTTGCAATCCGCCTTGATGTGACCCGGCTTGCCACAACCAAAGCATATGGTTTCATTTGACTTTCCTCCCTTACTTCCACTTCGAAACTTCTTCTTATACTTGTCTCGCTTGTAAATGGCCTTGTTGAGCTTTCTTGAGAGCATGGCTACTTCCTCCTCAAGATCATTATCATCACAAGATTTTTCGTCTTCAATGATCTCTACCGATGCACTAGGGGAGTTGTTTGCTTTCAAGGCAATCTCTTTTCTTGAGCTCTTTGTACCTCCACTTAATGCTTCCTATCTTGCTTGGTCTTTGAGTTCGAATTCGTGGACCGTTAACTCTCCACACAATGCATCAAAAGTGAAGTCTCCAAGATTTTGTGCCGATTGGATAGCATACTTCTTGGCGTCCCATTCCTTAGGCAAGCCTCTAAGAAATTTGTATACCGATGTCTCTTGATCATAGTGCTTTCCAAGGTTCTTGATCTCATTTAACAACTTAGTAAACCGTGTGATGGCGGTGGCGATATCCTCATCGGATCCAACTCGGAAGGTCTCATAGTGTTCCTCAAGGATCCTCAACTTTGTCTTCTTTACTTGCATGGTACCTTCATAGTGGACCTCAAGTTTTTCCCACACTTCCTTCGCCGTTTGGCAAGCACTCACTCGGTTGAACTCATTTTCGCTTAATGCACAAAATATGTGATTCATTGCTTGATCATTTGAAAGTTCACTCTTGATCTCCTCGGCGGTGTATTCTTTCAATGGCTTATTGGGTGGAGTGTAACCACTTTCAATTGCGTCCCATAGGAATCTATTTTGCGCTCTAATGTAGAACTTCATTCTTACTTTCCAATGTGCGTAGTTGGTTCCATCAAAGTATGGAGGTCTACTCGAGGAGTTACCTTCCCTAAGGCGAGCCGGATCAAGACTTTGCATCCTTGCACAAAAACACTCAAAGATGCGTTAGTAATACTTTGAGCAATAACCCGTTCTGATACCAATTGAAACCACACCCAAGAGGGGGGTGAATTGGGTGTACCGAGAGGTTGTTGCCTTTTTAATCTTTTAAAGCACAAGTAACAACAAATGTCTATGCTATGCAAGTGAATGGGGTAGAAGAGATGGAAAGCGACACACGATTTATAGTGGTTCGATCAAGTAATCTACATCCACTACCTAACCTCCCCGGTTAGGATTTTTAAACCCTCACTTGTATTCTAAATAAGTGATAAAACCTAAGCATACAAGCCTAGAATGCCTAATTACAATTAGGACTTCCTATCTAGCCGCAACTAGAAATTGTGCCTAGCCTCAACTAGGTCTTTCCCTTTGACTTAGATTCCACTAAGTCTCACAATCATACACTTACAACAATTTGCTGAAAAGAAATGAGATACACTTTACAATATAAAGTGATATCAAATTCAAACACTAGCAAGCCTCCTAGAGCCTAACAACTCTAATGCATGCAAGTATGAGAATGGATGGAAAATGCAAAGTGTGTCACTGATTTTGGTTGCAAATTCCAAATATGAAATCGTTTTAAAATCCAATGTATTTGTGCAAAACCGATTTCAAAGCAAAGAACAATAGTTTAACAAAAATCAAGCTTAAGTGCAAAACTTTTGTTGAAATCAATCTTAGGGTTTGATAAAATGAGTTTAAGTACAAAACCCAAGATAATGGTGTTAAAACACACAACAAACTAATTTTGATTCAAAACACACAAAACTATGTAGATTAAGCTCAAGAAAAGGAATCTAGAACAAGGACTTGCTTACAACCAAGAAGGTGACAAAAGAGATCAGCTTTGAGGAGATTCTTGTACTCTTTGAATGCTTCAAAGTGCTGGATTTTTGTGCTTGTGGACAGCCTCAAGAATCTCCTTTGTTTCTTTCACAAAAATCAAAGTTCTTTTTTTTGAATCTTTTGAGCTTTTGAGTGTGTTTTTTCCTTGTTATGGGAAAACCATATTCTTGGTGATTTTATAGTGTTAGGTATCCCATCTTGACAGTTTGTGACCGTTCTAGGGATCCAAGGGTCCAAAATCCATCAAAAATTCAAATTAAAGTTCGTTTTCCAGCTTTTTAAAAAAGCTGTCAAGAGGGCAATTAGCGCGCTAATATTGAGACCTAGCGCGCTAACTCTGCACTTAGCGCGCTAATAGCAGTATTAGCACGCTAACTGCAGGGAGTTCAAAATAATTATTTTATCCTTTTGTGTTAGCGACCCTAAAACACGTCCGGGACCTAACCAACCCTAATATAACATGTTATATACGTTTATTATGGGTCATTAAGCCTAATTGGATGGTCCGGATATTTTTACAAACCCCGAAAACGGAAAATCACGATTTCATAACTCGCGAGGGACTTTTCTGCAAATTTGCAGTTTTTCTTTTCAAAAACCTTTTAAAAACAAGTTTTTTTAGTCTTGAAAATTTCAATAATGATCTCCAAAATGCAAATGATCATTAACACATAATCTCACATTGTTTAAACTCATGGACCTAGTTATGTGTTAAATTTCGTTTTGAAATTTCAAGTTATTTCATGACTTTTGAAAATTGGTTTTAAGAGACTTGATATGCATGAACTAATGCATTTGGCTTGCGTGAAAGAATTTTGATACCTTACATCGAAATTACAAATTGCAATATGGTCTTTCATCTTCATTCCTTCACGAATGCCGGGTCTTGAACTAGTATGGCTTGAATACCCGTGATGTGCTGTTTTGCATCCTTTAACAAAAACTGAAATACACTTGATATTAATTATTACATTTTCACCTTGTTTGTTTCCATCAAAATCCCAGTCGGAGTTAGAGTGACTAACCACTTAGTCCAACAACATGATGTGCATAAATCAGAATCAATCTTAGGTTGAATGTTCAGATTGTCATACAAGACCTGGCGAAGAATCTTGGGCGATGGATGACCCAGTCAAGAATGCCACAATGTAGACAAACCTTTATTTGACACAAGAAATGTTGAATGTGACTAGGAGTGTGTAGGAGAAATACCAGGAATGCGATATAGACCATTCTGGATAGACCCTCGAAGGAGAACCTCATTGGTTTGGATATCCTTCACAAAGCACATATGAGGATGAAATTCAATAATCACATTGTTATCTCGTGTTAATTGCAAGACACTAATGTGATTTAAATTAATACTCGGCACAAACAGAGTATTATTAAAAGACAATATAGAGCTAGAAGATGGAATTTATGCAGCACCAGGACTGGTAATAGGCAATAATTGACCATTGCCAATCATAACAGATTGATTACCTGAGTATGTAGAACTATTCACCATGCTAGACGATTCCCCGGTCACATGAGATGTCGCTCCACTATCCATATACCGAGAACCATCTGGACCAGCCTCAGAATAAGTGAAGAATGATGACTTATTAGGAGGAGGAAATGGTGGAGGTGGAGCCTTCCACTATGGTGGGTTCTTAGCATTCAATGTGCCCATGTACTTAAAATCTCCTCGATAGTAACATATTGCATGAGAATGACCAAATTTTCCACAAATTTGGCGGTGTAGGCTTAATACTTCTATTGTTTGACCGAAAACCACCATGACCACTCGAACGACCTCTGCCTCCACTACTATTACCTCCTCTATTACCATAATGATTCCAAGACTATTGAGAAAAAGTATTCCCATAGTCAGTAGATTTAGATCCTGAGTTCTTGACCTCTGTAGCATATACAGACACTACAAGAATCAGCCCAGATAGGGACAGAAAATTTCGTTCCTAATAGCTTGATATTCGGTTGCTAAATGGTCAAAAACCGAATTAGGAACGGAATAAATCGGTTGCCAAAATCGTGGTCGCTAACTGATCAGGGACGGAATTTGAAATCCGTTGTTAATTAGAAACCGAAAATTTCGTTCTTAATTAGAAACTCAAAATTCCGTTCTTAAAACGGTCTCTAATTAACAACGGATTAGAGACCGAATTTATAAATTCCGTTCCTAAATCCGTCTCTAAACTGGGACGGTTTAGAAACCGAACTCATAGTTTTAACTAGCGCTTATTATGCATTCCGTCCCTGATTAGAAACTGAATCAGGGACGGAATTCATCATTCCAGCAAACAAAAAACATTTTTACATTTCAGCACACATCCTGCAACACATTTCACATCCTGCACACATCCTGCAATACATTTCAGCACACATCCTGCAATACATTTCAGCACACATCCTGCAATACATTTCATTACACATCCTGCACACATCCTGCAATACATTTCAGCACACATCCTGCACACATCCTGCAATACATTTCAGC
The DNA here is from genome assembly GCA_039657345.1 of Stephania japonica. NCBI lineage: Eukaryota > Viridiplantae > Streptophyta > Magnoliopsida > Ranunculales > Menispermaceae > Stephania > Stephania japonica. Next base: position 14,811,273 of record CM077560.1, on the reverse strand, counting down.
ACACATCCTGCAACACATTTCACATTTCAGCACACATCCTGCAACTGCAACACATTTCAGCACACATCTTGCAACTGCAACACATTTCAGCATACATCCTGCAACAAATAACCTGCAACAACCTGTGGAAACAAATAACCTGCAATAAATAACCTGTAATAACCTGCTGAAAACAAATAACCTGCAACAACCTGCTAAAAACACAAATAACCTGCAACAATTTTGTTTATACATTTAAAGCTGTGGAAAACATATCATACAACACAAATAACCTGCTGGGAACTCATTGTACAATAGAAGTTTCACATATAATATGCTAATGAAACCAAAACAGTTCTAAAAAATATCAAAATAGACATCATATATACATGTGTGTAAAAGTTTCCACCAAAATATCAAAATATATCAAAATATCAAAAAATACCAAAAGATCAAAATATATCAAAATATCAAGTGTATCATATCAAATGTATATCAAGTGTATCATATCAATTGTCTCTATCAGGTCGTGGTAGGGGATGTGTGTCGGATAATGCATCGATCCACTCCTGCTGCAATTGCAAGTTCGTTTCCTCTTCATCTTCAGGCTCGTACATTCTCGGGCGATAAACATCGTTAGCATCCAAAGCTGGAGTAGGCACCGCCGTTGGAGGAGTAAGAGTCTCCTGGTGAGATGGGCGTGGAGGTGGAGGTGGAGGTGGACGTAGACGTGGACGTGGACGTGGACGTGGACGTGGAGGTGGAGGTGGAGGTGGAGGTGGTGGTGGAGGATGAGATGAGCTCGCTCCAGGATGTCCACCTCTCACACTCTGCATCAACATGGACTGCAGTAAAGCTATCTGTTCATGCTGCGTCTATATTTGATTTTGTTGATCCTCAATGATAGAAGTGAGACGTGAGACATTAGATTGAAGAGTCGCAAAGTCCTGGCTCAACGGACCCTGAGATGAGCTGGCTCCTGGATCATTGTACCTCCTTCCCGTAGATCCTAACCCGTACACTCGTCCCTTGTGATCAACACCGACAACTTTGTAATATAAATCTGTCTCGTCCACATGTGGATCATCTCCTGCCTCTTCTGTGCGATTGTGACATCTCCTCGCGCATCCTCTCGAATCTCACCTATAATTGTAATTCAAACATATACAAGTAAAAAACAAAATAGACCTGCAAATTTCACAAGTGGTCTTTGACATGATCATATAAAAGTTCAACGAGAAGATAAAGAAAATGAACTTAACCTGAGAAGCTAAAAAAAATGAACTTACATTGTCCAACCACTCGTAGTAGTATAATATTAACAGATAACAATAGCAAATACAGAGGCATTAATTAGCTAACTAACTCTTAGATTGATTTCAACAGATAACAGTACCAAGCACATAGTGAAATTCAAAAGCACCATGCATGTAAGTTTCTACATTAACAGAACATTACTTTCAACCAAAGGAGAGAGTGCCATGGAATTGATCTATGAAAAGCATTTGAGAAAGTAATAACTTTTAATGTTCTACTTAATTAATTGTTAATATATTAATGTTAGGTACTGCTTGAAAGATGTGTTAATTGAAGGCGGAACCCCATTTGAGAAGAAACATGGAATGACAATATTTGAGTACTTGGGCACTAATGAGAAGTACATCCAACTCTTCATCGACATAACTTTCGGTCACACAACAATCGATGAGGAACATCCTCGACAAGTACAAAGGATTTGATGATGAGAAACTTAAAGTGGTGGTTGATCTTGGTGGAGGTTCGGCATTACCATCAAAAGCATCCTTGCTAGATATCCTACAATTAAGGGGTCAATTTTGACTTGCCTTATGTCATAAATCATGCACCTATTATTCAGGTACTTATAATATAGTTATAATATCAAATGCTATTAATCAATCTCTTGCTTCCACTAAGCCATAGCTTAATTAATATCAAAGGTCTCGGTTTCGATCGATTCTTGGGATATTTTTGGGTCGGTAAATCATTCTTTGAGAAAGTAATTGCCAATGCGGCCGTTTTTCTTTTTCTAAAATCAGACATCATTTGAAAAGCATGTATTTCTTCAATATTGAAGTATATGCAGGTTTATGGCTCACAAAAAAAACTGAGATAAATCCAAAAATTATTGCCTCACATGATGTTCTCTCCTCAATTTTGAAGTTGGTGTTTTAAGGAGGGGGAGTCAACAGATCAACTATTTTCTAATGTTCGTTTTGATCTAAAAATTGGGAATACAGAGTAGGATCTGCCCAATTAAAATAAATGATATTTATGGCTTCATTGCCAAACTATAATGCTAGGGAATCCTCCCCGGGAAGGAATAAAGAAATGGGGATTGCTGATAAATAAGACAACATGTAATCAATCTAAAAGGAGAGATGCGGCAGAATTTTGACATCAAGCCTTGTAATAAACCAACAACTAATAGCAACTTTAGGATGCTCTAGTGGTTAGATTGCCAAAGCATATATATTAACAGAGATAAGTAGCTATGCAAAGGTTATGACCTCGTGTATGAAAGTTCATTTTGAAATTTAGTCAGCTTGATGGTTGTAGGGCTAGAGTTGACTTTTTGCTAAAATTGTTGTAAGGTTTGTTTGTTCTTCGTTGGTTGAAATTGCTAAAAAAGTTTATTTTTTAATTCTAAGAAATACATGAGAGAAGTTCTTTTGATTCCTTGAAGTCATTGACGAAGTGCACAATAAGTTTCTTGTATATTATTAATATTTGTAGTAATGGTAAGTGAGAACCATCTCCACATGGATTTTGCAAACTTTTTAAAAAAAGATTTTCCAAGGCATTTATTATTTTATTTAACTATGAAAACTAAAAATTAGACGGGAATTAAAATTACTTATGTATTCTAAAACAGTTATTTAAACTAATGAAATTAAACTAAACTAAAGCAATACAAATTAACTAAATTAACTGATCAAATAAAGTAAATCCATATAAGATAAATATTTAAACAGATATCCAGAATAATGAAGCTTAAACCGTTTTGATTTTTGAACATATTGATTAAAGTATAGTCATATCATCACATCATTAACACTAAATCATGAAACCCATAATCATGTTTTAGTGTTCTTGGTGACTTTTTATATGTTTGTATATGTTTCATGCCTCCATTGGTTTACCAAATTACCAATAAATTTTTACAGAATTTTGTTTTGGGCATAAGACAATTAAAATTGCAGAAACTAGTTATTCAATGAATGCTAAAAGCTCAATGAACGCTAAGAAAACAAATTGAAATTGTGGCTTACTTATAGCTTTTTCAACAAGGTGCTTAATTAAGTTTAAGTTTTCTTTGGTGAATATTCTTATAGTTTAAGGTTTTATAAGATTTATACGGTTATGGAATTTGAATTTTAGCAAAGACTTTGTGATTGAAGGTCCATGCTTTCATTTGTATGTTGCTTTTTTAAGACGGTTACACAATTGAAATTGCATATTTTGTCTGCACTTTCATTAATTTATTTCATATTAGAGTACTGATCAAATTTACATCTCACTTTATCCTTATCGAACTAATCAAATCTGAAGTAATTCATATTTATATGATGGTATTCTATTTACATTGCTTTGTTTGCTATGTATGTATGTGACATTAAATTATTGTGTTCTTTTTGGTTCTTACCCTCTATGAAAAAACTAATGAGTGAATGCCTACAATTCATGGTTTTCCTACTAACGTCGGACGTTCTCTTCCCGAGCCTTTTATGATGTAGATTTAAATTGTTATCTTAGTGGTAGTTTGCTAACATGGAAGGTGTTCTATTGCTCAATTTTATAACTAAGACCTTTTAAGTATTCCTCTACAAAGGGCATAAAAGCATGGGAGGTCTTCAGTTCATTAAAAGAGTTAATTTTTGTTGAGTGAAGCTGTATACAAGGAAAATAGTAGTGTATCAGTACATTGTAAGTGAACTGATTTACTTAATATCTTGTGGTGGGATAATGGATGATTTTGCTTTTCCATTAATGTTGCTAAATTAGTAATTATTTTTAAGTCCTTGTTATGGTAGATATGCATTCAACTAATGCTTGATATGACTCATTAATCAATCTCTTTCAAACCCTTGTGTTGGTCAATAATCATATATTCTTGCACTTTCAGATTTCACAAATTGAAACAAATGTCAATGATAAATTTGTAACAAAATTCGGATATACAAAAGAAGTCACTGGTAATTTTGTTTTAATGATGGGCAACCTTAAAGAAGGATTCATCTCAATGAAGCGCTCAGTTGACTAAGGTAATATTGTGTATTCTATACCACAACAGTTTGTTATTAATGTTGGTTTTTGTTTGATATCCCATGTACTTGTGTTATCTGCACTTTAATAAATGTGTTTAGCAACAAGAAGTAAAAAGAGTATGTTGGAAGGCGTAAGAGCTGCGAACATGAGCTTCAAATGGGAATTATGGGTTTTTCTTTTAGTATTAGAGATGTATAACATTAAAAGAACAGGCATTCACATCACAATATTCTTTCTAGTTCACTTCCTAGTTCTAATTCTTTTCTTCATTTATCCGTCATATGGAAATCTCATGTTCCTCACAAAGTTAAGGTTTTCTCTAGATATTTGATTGTACATTCCTAATTTGATTTCTTTGAAAGGAAAATTATTGAATTTCTCTTCCTCTCGCTAGTTCTAGCAGATCAAGATATTCTTTCTAATTGATAATTTGTCTCGCTAGTTCTAGCAGATCAAGATATTTCTACCTGTCAAAGGATCTTTATTTCATAGGGAAGAGATTACAAGTAATAGGGAAGAGATTGTAAGTTAATGGATATGTTTTAAATATAATGTTGAAATAGTGCATCTCTTAATGTCAGTTGTAAACTTGGCATTTCAATAAAATAAAGACAATACTTACATTAACTCTTTCTGACCGTGCGTCAATGAAGGTCTGGCCATCGTGTTTCTTCGTGTGCACATGAAGGTACAACTCTAGTGGCGTACAGTCCCTCCCCAGCTTCTTGCTCTGCAAACACAAAATAAAAGGTTTCTACATTCAAAGATAAATCTATATGCTAATTGACAAAAGAAAACACACTGCGTTGTACAAATAATCCAATAGAAAAAGATAAGAAGAATATAAAGGCATAGTTTTAAAAAAATCTTAAGATTAAAATAAATTAAAGTACTTCTATCATGCATAATAGCAAAACAAAAAATACCTTTGCGTCTCCAAAATCACACGGTGTAGGGCTCCAATCCAATTATGCAATCTCCAGCTTCAAATCTAGGTGGAAGATTTGTGAAAATTAACCAATCAAGCATAATAGTTGAACTTACTTATTTGCATTGTATCTATCAAAACATCTATAGCTTTAGCTTTAATAGGAAGCCATAGTCGGAGGAATAGTACAAGGAAAGGAATAGTACAAGGAAAGCAAAGCTAAAACAACATGTCACTAATTTAATAAATAAAGAAAATAATAGCAATGGCGCAATGCTCAAGGTTGAAAGCAATACAGCTGCAACACTGAAGATTCTACAATTAGAAAGGAATCATGAAAAAAAGTAGATCCGAACAAACCAAGTAGATGATGAAGAAGAAGAAGAAGAAGAAGAAGGCTTTAGCTGACACATTAATTAGAAATGATTTAGGAGAATTAGAAAGCAAACAATCCATTGCTCTAAATCAAGCACAATGAAAGAATTCGATCCATATAGTGGCCTCAACTAATCAACTAATTTGGTATTGAGGCTCCGGTATTAAGGTTTGTCACATTAATTAGCTTAACCAGCTAAGCTATACTTCCCTTCAATGGCTGAAAGCACATAACCAAAGTTAAAATACTTCAATCGGTTTTATAGTACTGCTTTACAGAAACTTCTTTCTTCATTCACTTCTACAAGTCTCCATTAGGAAGTGCAGCCCAGGAAAAGTCCCTATCACTCGATCTAAAAGTGTATTCATAGAAAGAAAAAAAAGATATACCAGTAAATCTTTATACATTTTGGTGTATGACAGTTTTTGTTTGTGTTGTTCAAAACCACTTGCCGATTTCAGATTGTACAATATACAAAGAACATTTTAAGTCTTTACCAGAGAAAGTTTCGAGGAAACCCCTTCAAATCAAAATCATCAAATTCAAAAGATAACTCAACACCATAATTTTTTCGCTTCTATAATGCCTTCTTTAACATTATGTCACCAATTACTCAAATCTAAAATTCCGAGAGCAACAACTATACATACTAAATCTTTGAAGTTGCAACAAATATAAATACTAAATGCTCGAAGCTGCAACAACTATACATTTCGAAAGATTGATAAAGATTGGTAAGATGAGTTCTCAAGTACAATTTCGTTATTGGTTTGAAATAAATGGAAAACAATCCTAAATATTGGTGCAAAAAAACTTCCGAGTATTGGTTGAACCTCCAACCAGAAAATTCAATACATAGTGAATGATGCTTCCCTATAAAAAATGAATAATATGGTGTCACGAGGCATGGCAAGGCTATGAGGGTCTTGGCTAGAGTTGCAGACACAAACTAGTAAAAAAGTCTGTTGATCTCTCCAATTAAACCAACTGTCAAAGGATCAAGTAGCAAAGTGCTCGAAAGTCACGACAATGGCGAACCGGTGTGGCATGACCAGAGGTACCTCTTGGAATAGTCCCATTAATGTAATTGTTAAGAACAACGAGACTTTTTAGATTCTTAAGATTCCCTATTGAACTGGGTAAAATCCCCGTAATTTGATTTTCCATCGATTTATACGCTCCAAGCTCTTGTTTCGACATTTAGAGAGTTCATCTAGGAACGGCCATGAAGTTTTATTTCTACGTGTGTCCTGTTTTGTTTTATTAAGTCTAGTTGTTACGTGTTGTAAGTTTTTAATCGTGGTCCTATCGATACGGTGATACTAATAACTTTGTAGGCATCACTTGTTAAAAGTAAAGACTTTGGAGAAGTCGGGGTTGACTCTGTCAAAATAAATTAATAATAACTTTGTAAATGAGTGAGTAGTCCACAAATTTCTTTTAAAAAACATTGCATGCTTAGAATTTGATTATTACATGTGTTTTTACTAGCAAAGAACATGTCCGAAAAATTAGATCATGCAAAGTAAAAGATTTTTAAAGCCAAATTCACCCGCAAGTCCCAAAGCATTAACTATTGGGGATCAAACAATCATGAAAATACAATCGTAAGTCAACTAAACAGCGTCAAAATTGGTCTTAAATGGTGCAGAGTTAAAAAGAGTATTAGAGCTTAAGACAACTCAAGAAAATATTGCCAAGTTTGACAAATCACGGTGTAACAATGAAACCTTTAAAGGGAAAGATTAAAGGGAAAGATTTGCCAAGTTTGACAAATTTGACAAGTTTGACGAATCAGAGTTTGACAAATTTGATGAAGTTTGACAAATCAGAGTTTGACAAATTTGCTCAGGATGCATGATTCTCTGATTTGCCAAGTTTGACAAATAAAAGTTAAAAGAGTATTAGAGTTGCAGGTGAAACCTTTAAAGGGAAAGATTTCAAATAAGTAGGAGGATCACTAGTCTTCTGATGATTTGAGAATTTTCTCAATGAAAACAAATCACGGTCTAACAATGGAAGTGGCAAAGCAACTAAGCATTACCGATGTCCCTCGTAGTGCTGTCGAAGAGGGGTATAAGGAACAAGGAAATTTTGGAGCAAGTCAGGTTTCCAAGAGCATTAGGAATGTATTCTTTAACGGAAGCATTCACAAGAAAGAGTGTTGAAAGCCGATGAAGCATTCACAAAATGTTAAGACATATTAGGGCGTTGTCATTCCTTTGACAAAATGCTGCCGCCGTTCACACAACAATAGCCCCATACAAAAAAGAGCATGTCAAAGCTAAATCCACAATATGAATCTTGAGAAGCACAATTTGAGAGTAGAAGACGAGAGAGAGAGAGAGAGTACCTGCAAATCTGAGTTACAGAGCGATGGAGCGATGTTGAGGGGACGACGACGACGACGATGGTGACGACGATGGTGACGACGACTGGGAAGAGGAGACGGGATGGCGAGGAAGAGGAGACGGGATGGACATGTTGCAGAGGTTGGAGATGTTGTTTAGGGACTATGAATTGTTGAGAGGACAATTTTGAGGAAATAATTTTTCGGTCTTTATTCCATCCCTAAAGATTAGGGACGGATTTAGAGATCGAAACTAGTCAGACACGTGGCATGTGTTTCCGTTCCTGATATTTAGGGACGGAATCAAAGACGAATTTATTAGGCAAGAACCCAGAAACGGAATCAGAGACGAAAATTTAGGCGGGATTTTTGAGCGCCAATTATTTAGGGACGGATTAGGGACGGATTAGGTTCCGTCGTTGATTTTCGGTCCCTATTCCGTCTCTAACCAGTCAACTGCCTCCAAAATCATTTTTCCGTCTCTATTCCATCCTTGATTACCAACCGCCTAAATTCCGTCCCTAAATTCCGTCCTTGATCAAGCCAATTCTTGTAGTGAGATGGAGAATTAACAACAGTTAGACAGTTCAGACCTTACGCCAAATCATATTGTTGTAACGTTGTTTCAAACCCTAGCAACAATGCCTGAAACTCTTCCCAGTCAAGTTCATCTTTTCCTTGAATCATAGTTGCAATGGGCAAGTAATCACGATCTAAACCAAGTAACACAGCTGAAATTAAATCATCAATACTAACCGGAGCTCCAACAATATCTAGCTTGTCAGCAATACTTTTCATCTTTGCAAGATAGTCGTTCATCGTTGTGGAACCTTTTTTTATTGAGTGAAGAGATTTCTTGTATATTTCGATCTAAACCTTGTTACTCGAACCACAGAATCGCTCGATTGCCAACTATAGCTCATTTGCCGTCATCTTTGGTGAGTTGCCTATAATACGAGTTGTCGTGTCTGGTGTCATGGCATTCATCAATCATTAATAAAATAAATGTAGTAATTATATCCATTGTAAGATGTTTGAGGAGCAGGTCCCCATAAGTCTGTATGTATTAAATCCAAGACATGTGCAGAAATTTTTTCAGAAGAATGAAATGGTAATCCATGAATTTTGCCAAATGGACATGATGTGCATAAATCAGAATCAATCTTAGGTTGAATGTTCAGATTATTATACAAGACCTGGCGAAGAATCATGGGCGATAGATGACCCAGTCAAGAATGCCACAATGTAGACAAACCTTTATTTGACACAAGAAATGTTGAATGTGACTAGGAGTGTGTAGGAGAAATACCAGGAATGCGATATAGACCATTCTGGAGAGACCCTCGAAGGAGAACCTCATTGGTTTGGATATCCTTCACAAAGCACATATGAGAATGAAATTCAATCATCACATTGTTATCTCGTGTTAATTGCGAGACACAAATGTGATTTAAATTAATACTCGGCACACACAGAGTATTATTAAAAGATAATCTAGAGCTAGAAGATGGAATTTATGCAGCACCAGTACTGGTAATAGGCAATAATTGACCATTGCCAAATATAACAGATTGATTACCTGAGTAGGTAGAACTATTCACCATGTTAGACGATTCCCCGGTCACATGAGATGTCGCTCCACTATCCATATACCAAGAACCATCTGGACCAGCCTCAGAATAAGTGAAGAATGATGACTTATTAGGAGGTGGAAATGGTGGAGGTGGAGCCTTCCACTATGGTGGGTTCTTAGCATTCAATGTGCCCATGTACTTAAAATCTCCTCGATAGTAACATATTGCCGCAGAATGACCAAATTTTCCACAAATTTGGCAGGTAGGCTTAATACTTCTATTGTTTGGCTGAAAACCACCGCGACCACTCGAACGACCTCTGCCTCCACTACTATTACCTCCTCTATTACCATAATGATTCCAAGACTGTTGAGAAAAAGTATTCCCATAGTCAGTAGACTTAGATCCTGAGTTCTTGACCTCGGCAGCATATACAAATGGAGAATCAACAACAGTTAGATAGTTCAGACCCTACGCCAAATGATATTGTTGTAACGTAGTTTCAAGCCCTAGCAACAATGGCTGAAACTCTTCCCAGTCAAGTTCATCTTTCCCTTGAATCACAGTTGCAATGGGCAAGTAATCACGATCTAAACCAAGTAACACAGCTGAAATTAAATCATCAATATTAACCGGAGCTCCAACAATATCCAGCTTGTCAGCAATACTTTTCATCTTTGTAAGATAGTCGTTCATCGTTCTGGAACCTTTCTTTATTGAATGAAGAGATTTCTTGCACGTTTGGATCTAAACCTTGTTACTCGAACCACAGAATAGCTCGATTGCCAGCTATAGCTCATTTGCCGTCTTCTTTGGTGAGTTGCTTATAATACGAGTTGTCGTGTATGGTGTCATGGCATTCATCACCATCAAAGAAGAAATCAGTCTCTACCAAACCAAATCTTGTATTCTGGATTTGGTGAGCCATCAGAGAGAACCACATTTGGTGTAGGAACAGTACCAAACAATTAACCATCCACATCAAAGCCTTGTATTGTTGAAACCATAATCGCCTTTCAAAGCAGATAATTTGTGCTATCCAGTTTGAGTGTTAAAAACTAACTCAATGAACTTCCAAACGGAGAGAATGGAGATCCTATTCCAGTAGATGAACCATTCGATGAAGATCCATGCTCGAGCACACCAAATTCGGATGCCATGACTTTTGAACAATCGTATGAACATGTAGAACTTCAACACTTCGATCTCCGTCGTAAGACTGCAAGATCGACCGAGAACCAGTGGATCTGAGGTTCAACTCCTCATATCTATTCCATATAACTGATAACAACCTTCTCTGGCGTGTGCCATTGAAGGCTCTAATACCATGTTGAAATATGTAAAAGAAGTTTATTTCCTTGTTTGGAACGTACAATGCGGTGCCCTATTTATAGAATAGTACAGAGTTAATTTACATAATTAGTGGAAACGTTACACAATTATTGTAACATTACATAATTGGAGGCGTTACACAATTAGTGTAATGTTACACAATTATCGTACTAATGGTTAACTCTAACAATGCCTTATATATGTGATCAATGGATGATTATATTGATGAAGATTGTTGTTTGCACCGTTGTTTTTGGTGTGTTTGAGTTTCCCTATAATGAGGTGAGGCTAGGGTCGATGGTGAATAGAGATGGCCATGGTTGTGGGGAAGGGAGCCGAGACTAGAATTCCCTTGTGGGAAATTTGGGACTCCCGACTACGTAGTGTGCTGCTACCTAGGATAGGTAGTTCTCTCGTTTATAATGCATAAAATAATTGTATTACAATGTAAAAAGGGTTTGAACTTAAATCAAGTGTCCTACACACGTATATTCTTTATTAATGTTTTTGAGAGGAATTAAAAACTCACGTAGTTCTCTCGTTTATAATACACCGAATAATTGTATTACAACGTATAAAGGGCTTGAACATAAATCAATTAAGTTATCTACGTATCCTCTTTATTAATATTTTTGAGAGAAATCATAGCCCACGTAGTTCTCTAGCTAGTTTAATATACATTGAATAATTGCATTACCTATTAAAAAAAATAATTGAATTACAACGTATAAAGGCTTGAACTTAAATAATCAAGCGCCTACGTATCCTCTTTATTACTATTTTAGAGGAATCAAAGCCTACGTAGTTCTGGGTACACAACATGCATATACATAATAAGTCCTCCTAATCACTAGTCTAAATATGTGTGTCTCCTACGCCAACATTGATGACCCATGTAGTTCCTATTCTTCATCAGTTGATTCTCCTTTGGCAGTGTAGCTACTTTGATGCACTTTATTGTTCGAGTTGGTTGAGCTACGTATGACATATATACAGCATAGGTTAGATGAAAATCAAGAAAGTTATATGAATAAAATATTGTTTATTACTTAAGTTCATTTGTATCTGATTAATATATCAAAGGAAAAAGTGTTCACCTTTTCTGTATCCTTCTTGCAGTTTCTTCCTAGTAGCCTCCAGCTTTAACTGCATTTCCTTGCTATCCAACGTCAACTGACCAGTACTAGTAGCACTTGTCATGCACTGCCTTTTAGTTCCTTCATTTTGATCATCAGTTGCCTCTTCTTTAACTCCTTCGTATTTTCTTTTGACCCCCTTAATTCTGTTCATCAAGCTTTCACAGGGGGTGTCTTTGCCATCATGGGATCCAACAACATGCAAGGCCTTAGTGTCCTTCATGCTAATTCTCACAGCTGGAACTGTTGCCTTATTCTGTGCACCTTCACCATTGGACTTCGCTGTCGTAGGCTTCTTCTCCTTGGCGTTTCCGGCTCGCCAATATAACATGTTTGCCCAATCACTACACAAAAATTATGTTAATTAAGAAAAAAAAAAAAAGATAATAGCGCTAGCCCTTTTTTTTTACCCTTTTATTTTTATAGTTATCAAATTGAATAAACAAGTTTATATTAATTGAACTCTTGTTTAATGGTTTATAAAAAATTGGAGATGCAAACTTGATGGATAGTAAAAATATATCGGACTGCCTACTTACAGCTAGAGGAAGCCTAAGGCCCTAAGACAGCTCGAGAAATGACTTTGTGAGAGATTGCAAAGAAAGATAATTCAAAATAGATAGATTCATATGTAATGGAAGAAAAATCAAATAAGAGATAAATCATTGTCATACAAGGGGATTTTACTTGTGAAAGGTTATGAAAATATTGATGTAATGAGTTCAAGTCTCCGACACCCACAGTTATCAAAAAAACAATATATTAATGTAATCATGTTATCGGCATGTCAAACTATTGAGCTACCACTGTATCGCACTAATAACCAAGTAGCTAGTAGCATTGGGCTTAATTATGCAAGTAGCTAGTTTCATCTTACCCACTCAAACAAAAATGGCTAGCTAGTATAGATTAATTATTACTATCAATTTTATTTTATTTTTTTGTCTTATAAGAAAGAAACAAGTTGCCCTTAATAAGATTCAAACTCATGAAATCTTACTCCCAAATCTCATACCAAATCATATGACCACCCAATTAATTAATTAACATTTTGGGGTTAACACACAGACTCGTATAAACTCAACTCTTAATTAAATTCAAACGAAGAAATCCTAAAAGAAATTTAAACTTTAAACATAAAACCAAAATCTAATTTAGAATGCAACCCTAACGTGTACGGTGTAAGAAAAATTTAAGAAAAATCAACAATGTTATAGTAGTATATATATATTTTATCAAAAAAAAACAATGCTATGGTATATATACTTTACGTACAGTAGAATTGTTTGAGCAAACCCTTGAATCTCTTGAGAATGATGATTCTCTCTAATGTCATCTACTATCTTCCCAACGTTGATGTCCTGATTGTATATGCGTGAAAATTAATTAGTTATTAAAGAAAATAGACAATATAATTGGTTTATATCATCAATTCGTTGAAAAAAACGGAAATATATTAATATATTATCAAGAAAAAAGATTATTAATAATATTTAACCATTAAAATTTGAGGGGAAACAATTGATCGCTTAAGCTCTTGTAAAAACTCCATCACCGTCAATTCCGCCTCCCGCTGCTGCTCCTTAAACTATTTTTGTAATAATAATATTATAATCATATATCTGTTTAATTATAAAGAAATACATGTGACCTAGCTATAATATTAACAACTCACGTCACCAAGAACCTGATTAATGAAGTGTATGCACATATATAAGTAGGCATAGCTAGGTATATCACAAGAGCGAAAATATATGAAAAGAATATTATCAAGAAATAAAATTGCCTTGAAGAGGAGAGTCTTGATCTTGACCGTGTCCATTATTGCACTGTTGTTAGTTTCAAGTGTGTTGTTAGATGCGTTCGTTTATAAAGATTGTATATGATCAATCAACCATAAAAACAAAGAAGAAGAATTAACAGCTTTTACCACCGTTACTTAATTTGAGACCGAAAACCGTGAAGATGATTTGAAGAGAGAAAAAAATTGAACAAAGATGTAAGAATTAACCGAGGCTATATGTACTTATATTAGGCTATATATACTTACCGGTTTATTTATTTTTTGAAGCCTTATCGCTTCATTTTTACGCACAACTTTATCCAATCTATACATATATCTATCAATATAAAGGAAGATCTTACTTATGGGAGTTGATGAGAAATCGACCAGTGGCACTTAGTAATTTTTTTTGTTATGTGAAACGTGGCATTTTTTTTTTTAATCATTCATGGCTCAATACAAGACCAGACATAGAATCAAGTACACTGATTCGCTAATCCTATTTATGCAAACAAATTGCCATTAATTTGATTTTTTTTCGAAATTGAAACAGTTTGACAATCAGGATCTGTTCTCTACAACGTTGAAACTCATGACAATACACAAAAATATTAGAACCACAAAACGAATAACAAAACTTTTCAACAAGGAGAAGACCTAAAACTTCCTAACAAGGAAAAGACCTAGCAACTTTCCAACAAAGAGAAGACAAATCAAAGACTTCCAACTAGGAAAGAAAACTAACTATAAAATAAAAATTAAAGATAAATCAATCCAGCGCGTCGCACAAATCTACGCAACATCATTGGTGAAGGTGCACCACAACAAGGATAGATCAATCTCTACAAATCTGATTAGATCTGTTGTTTATTGAATGAGTAAAGACCAAAGGAGAATTGATTGGAACCACCGCCGATTGTTGAGAGGATCGGTGATGGTTCAAAAACAAAAATCACAAAAGTGAATCAAAAAAAGAATCTTAAGGTTTTGTGAGGAGACTTACATTGGTAGTTATTTTTTCTTGGTAACATGGCATTTTGTGTTTTTGGCGTTTTTATATTTTGTGGCATTTTTTTAGAGTTTCTATTTTTTCTTTTTTTGTAAAAGCAAAAATAGAATAATATATATCAAATATAACACAACTTTTGCCACTATTTTGACTTGTTTTTGTACAAATCTCGGTCATTACTCGATCGGGTGTCAAACTATAGAAATGACATATTATTTTATTTGTATGTGATGCATGTTGTATTATAATTATCTAAATGTGTGCACAACTTCAAATTATTTTTGCGATGATGAGACGACCCCAAATCCTGAGACCCGCTGCATCATACTTCACAGGCCCACAGCCCTGCCATGTCACTGCCCTCTTGTATCCCACGCGCAAATAACGTTCTTTATTCTTCATTCATCAGAGTATATAACATTTATATTCAACAATTCAGCTAAACACGTAATAACATGTAAATTTACAATTTCATTTCGTCTTAATTTAGAGCATCAATCTTAAGTGGAAAACTCGATACAGTACATTGTATATAAGTAAACCAAAAGTAATTATATACATCTACAAGTAGGGATCCAGATGAGGCGGGGATTTCCCGCCAACTATCCCCCATGGGTCGGGGGATTGGGGTGGGGGATTTCAACCCCCACCATGCGGGGCGGGGTGGGGCGGGACGGGGTGGTATTACTCGTCACTCCGTGGAGATTCCCAGCCTCACCTTAATATGGGCCTACGGGGATAATGTAACAAAGTTTATCAACACTAAACAAATACAACTATGTTTATCAAGAAAAAATTAATATAAATTGAAATTTATAAATAATAATGTAAGCATATTATTTAAAGTACTTGTATAGATTCAAATTTTTTGAAAAAGTGACTTAGAGTTTTGATGAAAGAGATCCTAATTATTAAATTTTGTATCTATAACTTATTAAAAAAATTAGATATTATATCAAAAAATAGTAGGGGCGGGGAATCCTTGTAGGGGTGGGGATCCCGCCGGGTACAGAATGGGGGTCAAAAATTTTCCAATGGAGAATTTAATTTTAAGGGGGGAATCTCTGCCCCGCCAAAAGTGGGGATGGGGTGGGGATTTTATTCTCTGCCTCGAACCCGCCTCACTTGCATCCCTATGTACAAGTGTCTCAAAAAGTCCCCTCGGCCAGTGTTTCTGAAATCGCCGCCTGTACTGGCGTTTGTGGTATAACCGGATCTATGGTTGCCTGTGTAGTAGGTGCAGCCCGAAATGTCGTAAAAGCTGTCCTTGCTGCCTCCTTAGCTCGTATCAGATCCAGGAGCTGTCCGAACCTGTCATCTATATTCTACACTAGAGAATGCAACGTCATAGTATCCCTAGTCAGGTCGCTCGTATGCCCGACCTCAGGCTGAGTAGTAGGAGGATGTCCGTCCACCGAAATATGCATCGAAGAACGTGCGCCGAATAAGCCTCAGTATATACACATATTATATGTAATATACAATCAAACACATAACAAGTATATAACCTTAACACTACCCGCCTCACAGTCACTTCCCAACTAGGGCTCGAAGGCAAGTACATCGGGTTTCCACATCTAAGATTTATTCATTAAGTTTTATGCTCTTTCATTAAAATTTTCTCTCCAAGGTTCCATTGAACACCCGCTCTGTTACCAACTGTGACATTGTTATCAAATTAACGAATAACTTACACTTCGATGCCATGTCAACATTGCTTTGATACCAACTGTAACGACTCCATATTCCGAGGAGCGCCACATCATACACTGTGGGCCCACAACCTTGCCATGTCACCGCCCTGTTATGTCCCACATGCAACCCTCATTCTTATTCCTCATTCATAAGAGTTTATAACATTAAATACAATAATTCACTGGAAGACTTAATTATGATTTTCAAATAATTCATAAATTATCATTTTTTGTGTTTAATTATCCCAATTATACCCTTTTGTCTGAAAATTCCCATTTTTTCTAGGGGAAACCTCACACACAAATTTGTGGCGATAAAAAAAAAATCAAGCACTAGAATATACAGAGTTCACATTCAGGTATAAATAATAGTACAAACATCATGGAAAAATAAAATATACCTCAATATCGACTCTCGAGGCTTAGGCAATAAGACAAGTCACGATCTTGAAACATGACACGTGGCATGAATTAAGTTTGAGGGTCGTCACAAAATAGTCATTAAGTTTATGCATCTTGTAAGGCCTAAAGTATATATTGGGCTGCCAGTCCTGATGATCAACGGTCTATTGCAGGGTTTGATGTATTTATGGGGCCTAATCATGTTGCTTGGCGGTTTGAAAAGTAATTTGTTGTGGCACGTTCTAGTACTGAGACCAAGTATAGGGCGATGGCACAGGTCACAACAAAGATTTCTTGACTTCGATCTTCGCTTTTTGAGCTAGGCTTGCCAGTTTCAGTTCCTCCCAAGATTTGGTGTGATAATATGAGTGAAACTGCATTGGCAAAGAATTTGGTATCACTCTCGCACTAAACATATTGAGATTGATATACATTTTGTCCGAGATAAGGCTCTTTTTGGGCATTTGGTTGTGCATCATGTACCTTCATCAGACCAGATTGCTAACATTTTCACAAAGCCCTTCAACTTTCCTCGATTTGATTTTCTCTGACGCAAACTTGGGGCTATTAAGTTACCCCCGAGTTTGAGGGGGGTATTAGGATTAATCATTAAGAATGTGTAATCTCGAGGTGTAGTGTGTAATGGTCACATGCATGTCATGTATATATCTGAGTGTGTGTTCTACTGGAGTTAGAGTTATCTTGAGCTTTGGATATATGTATATCCAATGGTTGTAGTCTGTACGTTCTCAATATATAATGAAATGATAGAGTGGCGAGTCTTTGTGGAGATTGATCACCGTCTCTCTCTCTTTCTATCCAGAACCTTCTCTTAGAAACCCCAGCTATGGTTCTTGGTTTTTTAGTTATAATAATGAGTAACACCTATGACTTAATCCATGTGGTGTTCTCATAGTGGATCGCTCCAGTACATTGTTCCTTAACAAGTATTTATGATCTTGATTTTTATCCCTATACACATGATTATTACATGACCATCAATCAAGACTCACACTAGTATTAATTCATATAGTTCCATTATAATGACCGACTAGGGACATTTAGGATATTTCAGTAAACATCCATGGATTTTATTATAATGTAAACATGCAAAAAAATTTTATAATAAACAACAATTGAATCATCTATTTTATTAACGAAAATAAGAATAAAAATAATATTTAACCTAGGGCACATGCCCCAACATGATGAGAGGCTATAATGTTGAGGCAAGAGTCTATAAATATCTAAGTCAATCGCACCATGCATGCATTTTCATCTAACTCTAGAAACAAAAGTGAGGAAGAATTAAACTTGAGTGGCTGGACTGAATTGATCAAAAGGTGTATGAAGCAAATTTCCAAGAGAATCCGAGCTAGGAAGGGCAAATCCAAGGAAATCAATCTTAGGTATGAAGTATCCTTTCATTTTGAGTCCAAAATTTAGCGACAAAGCAGAATGATACACGACATAAAGATATCAAAAGGTTGGAAATATTTTATTCATATTCCTTTCATGATTTCCACACAGCAAAATTCAAAATCATCATGTTGTAGCTTTCAAAACAGTTTTTGGGGAAAACCCATTTCTTTTACCGATGAATGCATTGAATGAGTGAATGAAAACTCCAATTTGGTGTAAATGTTGTGGAGAGATGTTGCTCACAATTTTCTAGTCAAAATTTAAGTAAATTAACCTCTGCTTGTATGATTAAGTGAGGGCTTAGTAATTGTTCTTCCAATTTCATGTCTTCCCTTTGACATGTCCATGCTTGTTGACATATGTAAAAAAAGTTTATTTCCTTGTCTGGAACGTACAATACGGTGCCCTATTAATAGAATGGTACATAGTTAATTTACACAATTAGTAGAGACGTTACACAATTATTGTAACATTACATAATTGGAGACATTACACAATTAGTGTAACGTTACACAATTATCGTGCTAATGGTTGAAAAGCATCCACAAAACCTATAGGTTTGTTTATGTACACTTCTTCAACAAGAGTACATTTCAAAAAGGTATTGTTGATATTAATTTGATGCAAAGACCATCCAAAATGTACAACCAATGACAGAATGACTCGAACTGTAGAGGCCTTTACTACTAGACTATATGTCTCATCAAAATTGATTCCGGGTACTTGTTTAAACCTTTTGGCCACTAGCCTAGCCTTATATCGATTAATAGACCCATCGAAACTTTTTTAATATTCTGATTGGAATTGGCATGAACAATAGACCAGGTACCAGTACACATCAGGGCACGATATTCCTGATCCATAGCAACTTTCCATTTTGGGACCTTAAGGGTAACCTCCACTGAAGTAGGAATATCAGGGCCTTAAGCAGTGCTTGCAACAAACACTTTACTCATATGAATTCCATCCTTAGCTTTAGTAATCATGTAGTGTGTGTTCTGTGGTGCACTAGTTTTAGAATTAACTGATTGATCATGAACAGGAACAAAAGTATCTTGCGAGGGAACAGAAGATGTATGTTGTGAAGGAAAATGTGAGACAGAAATAGAGGAAGGCAATGGCACAGATGGTAGAACATCTGAACCCCCATGATTAGAAGGAGAAGGAGAAGCCCCAGAAGTAAAAGTAAATGAGAAGGAAGTGGTAAAGGAAATGAGGTGGAAGGAACGAAGGAAGAATGATTAGACATCGACTGACCTGAAGGCAAAAGAAAATGATAAGGAAACTCATGTTGATGAATTACTACATGTCGTGTTATATATATTCTCCTAGTAGGACTTAGACACTTATATCCCTTGTGTTAACTACTATAACCCAGAAAAACACACTTTTCGGATCGAAATTGATACTTGTGACGATTAAAAGGACGAAGATAAGGGAAACAACTACACCTTAAAACTTTCAAAATACTATAATCGTGTGAAACATGAAATAATTTCTCATATGGAGAGATGTCATTTAGAACTAGAGTGGGTAGACGATTAATGAGAAATACAGCTGTTTCACAAGCATCCCACCAATATTTTAGAGGCAAATTCCCATGAGTTAAAAGGGTAAGACTCATTTCAATTATATGACGGTGTTCACATTCAGACCGACCATTTAGTTCATGAGTATAACGACAAGGATGTTGAAAGATAATACCACAAGAATCAAGAACAGATATAAACGATCGATACTCCCCACCCCAATCAGACTAGACTCTCTTAATAATAGTTCTGAACTGATTTTCAACTAAACTTTTTAAATGTCGAAAAGCATTCAGTGCATTTGATTTTAATTTCAAAGGATATAACCATGTAGACCGTATACAATCATCAATGAAATAAATGTAGTAATTATATCCATTGAAAGATGTTTGAGGAGCAGGTCCCCATAAGTCTGTATGTATTAAATCCAAGACATGTGCAGAAATTTTTTCAGAAGAATGCAATGGTAATCCATGAATTTTGCCCAATGGACATGATGTGCATAAATCAGAATCAGTCTTAGGTTGAATGTTCAGATTATTAGACAAGACCTGGCGAAGAATCTTGGGCGATGGATGACCTTGTCAAGAATGCCACAATGTAGACAAACCTTTATTTGACACAAGAAATGTTGAATGTGACGAGGAGTGTGTAGGAGAAATACCAGGAATGCGATATAGACCATTCTGGAGAGACCCTCGAAGGAGAACTCATTGGTTTGGATATCCTTCACAAAGCACATATGAGGATGAAATTCAATAATCACATTGTTATCTCGTGTTAATTGCGAGACACTAATGTGATTTAAATTAATACTCGTCACACACAGAGTATTATTAAAAGACAATATAGAGCTAGAAGATGGAATTTATGCAGCACCAGTACTGGTAATAGGCAATAATTGACCATTGCCAACCATAACAGATTGATTACCTGAGTATGTAGAACTATTCACCATGCTAGACGATTCCCCGGTCACATGAGATGTCGCTCCACTATCCATATACCAAGAACCATCTGGACCAGCCTCAGAATAAGTGAAGAATGATGACTTATTAGGAGGAGGAAATGGTGGAGGTGGAGCCTTCCAGTATGGTGGGTTCTTAGCATTCAATGTGCCCATGTACTTAAAATCTCCTCGATAGTAACATATTGCCGCAGAATGACCAAATTTTTCACAAATTTGGCAGGTAGGCTTAATACTTCTATTGTTTGACCGAAAACCACCACAACCACCCGAACGACCTCTGCCTCCACTACTATTACCTCCTCTATTACCATAATGATTCCAAGACTGTTGAGAAAAAGTATTCCCATAGTCAGTAGACTTAGATCCAGAGTTCTTGACCTCGGCAGCATATACAGACACTACAAGAATCAGCCCAGATAGAGACAGAAAATTCCGTTTCTAATAGCTTGATATTCGGTTGCTAAAAGGTCAAAAACCGAATTAGGAACGGAATAAATCGGTTGCCAAAATCGTGGTCGCTAACTGATCAGGGACGGAATTTGAAATCCGTTGTTAATTAGAAACCGAAAATTTCGTTCTTAATTAGAAACTGAAAATTCCGTTCTTAAAACGGTCTCTAATTACCAACGGATTAGAGACCGAATTTATAAATTTCGTTCCTAAATCCGTCTCTAAACTGGGACGGTTTAGAAACCGAACTCATAGTTTTAACTAGCGCTTATTATGCATTCCGTCCCTGATTTCGTCCCTGATTAGAAACTGAATCAGGGACGGAATTCATCATTCCAGCAAATAAAAACATTTTTACATTTCAGCACACATCCTGCAACACATTTCACATCCTGCACACATCCTGCAATACATTTCAGCACACATCATGCACACATCCTGCAATACATTTCAGCACACATCCTGCACACATCCTGCAATACATTTCAGCACACATCCTGCAACACATTTCACATTTCAGCACACATCCTGCAACTGCAACACATTTCAGCATACATCCTGCAACAAATAACCTGCAACAACCTGTGGAAACAAATAACCTGCAATAAATAACCTGTAATAACCTGCTGAAAACAAATAACCTGCAACAACTCTGCTGAAAACACAAATAACTGCAACAATTTTGTTTATACATTTAAAGTTGTGGAAAACATATCATACAACACAAATAACCTGCTGGGAACTCATTGTACAATAGAAGTTTCACATATAACATGCTAATGAAACCAAAACAGTTCTAAAAAATATCAAAATAGACATCATATATACATGTGTGTAAAAGTTTCCACCAAAATATCAAAATATATCAAAATATCAAAAAATACCAAAAGATCAAAATATATCAAAATATCAAGTGTATCATATCAAATGTATATCAAGTGTATCATATCAATTGTCTCTGTCAGGTCGTGGTAGGGGATGTGTGTCGGATAATGCATCGATCCACTCCTGCTGCAATGGCAAGTTCGTTTCCTCTTCATCTTTAGGCTCGTACATTCTCGGGTGATAAACATCGTTAGCATCCAAAGCTGGAGTAGGCACCGCCGTTGGTGGAGTAAGAGTCTCCTGGTGAGATGGGCGTGGAGGTGGAGGTGGAGGTGGACGTAGACGTGGACGTGGACGTGGAGGTGGAGGTGGTGGTGGAGGATGAGATGAGCTCGCTCCAGGATGTCCACCTCTCATACTCTGCATCAACATGGACTGCAGTAAAGCTATTTGTTCATGCTGCGTCTATATTTGATTTTGTTGATCCTCAACGATAGAAGTGAGACGTGAGACATTAGATTGAAGAGTCACAAAGTTCTGGCTCGACGGGCCCTGAGATGAGCTAGCTCCTGGATCATTGTACCTCCTTCCCGTAGATCCTAACCTGTACACTCGTCCCTTGTGATCAACACCGACGACTTTGTAATATAAATCTGTCTCGTCCACATGTGGATCATCTCCTGCCTCTTCGTGATCGTGACATCTCCTCGCGCATCCTCTGAATCTCAGCCTATAATTTTAATTCAAACATATACAAGTAAAAAACAAAATAGACCTGCAAATTTCACAAGTGATCTTTGACATGATCATATAAAAGTTCAACGAGAAGATAAAGAAAATGAACTTAACCTGAGAAGCTAAAAAAAATGAACTTACATTGTCCAACCACTCGTAGTAGTATAATATTAACAGATAACAATAGCAAATACAAAGGCATTAATTAGCTAACTAACTCTTAGATTGATTTCAACAGATAACAGTACCAAGCACACAGTGAAATTCAAAAGCACCATGCATGTAAGTTTCTACATTAACAGAACATTACTTTCAACCAAAGGAGAGAGTGCCATGGAATTGATCTATGAAAAGCATTAAAACAATAAAGGTTAGCACGTAGAGTGCAAAGCATTTGAGAAAGTAATAACTTTTAATGTTCTACTTGATTAATTGTTAATATATTAATGTTAGGTACTGCTTGAAAGATGCGTTAATTGAAGGCGGAACCCATTTGAGAAGAAACATGGAATGACAATATTTGAGTACTTGGGCACTAATGAGAAGTACATCCAACTTTTCACTGACATAACTTTCAGTCACACAACAATCCTGATGAGGAACATCCTCGACAAGTACAAAGGATTTGATGATGAGAAACTTAAAGTGGTGGTTGATCTTGGTGGATGTTCTGGCATTACCATCAAAAGCATCCTTGCTAGATATCCTACAATTAAGGGGGTCAATTTTGACTTGCCTTATGTCATAAATCATGCACCTACTATTCCAGGTACTTATAATATAGTTATAATATCAAATGCTATTAATCAATCTCTTGCTTCCAACTAAGCCATAGCTTAATTAATATCAAAGGTCTCGGTTTCGATCGATTCTTGGGATATTTGGGTCAGGTAAATCATTCTTTGAGAAAGTAATTGCCAATGCAGCCGTTTTTCTTTTTCTAAAATCAGACATCATTTGAAAAGCATGTATTTCTTCAATATTGAAGTATATGCAGATTTATGGCTCACAAAAAAACTGAGATAAATCCAAAAATTATTGCCTCACATGATGTTCTCTCCTCAATTTTGAAGTTGGTGTTTTAAGGAGGGGGAGTCAACAGATCAACTATTTTCTAATGTTCGTTTCGATCTAAAAATTGGGAATACGGAGCAGGATCTGCCCAATTAAAATAAATGATATTTATGGCTTCATTGCCAAACTATAATGCTAGGGAATCCTCCCCGGGAAGGAATAAAGAAATGGGGATTGCTGATAAATAAGACAACATGTAATTATTCTGAAAGGAGAGAAGCGGCAGAATTTTGACATCAAGCCTTGTAATAAACCAACAACTAATAGCAACTTTAGGATGCTCTAGTGGTTAGATTGCCAAAGCATATATATTAACAGAGATAAGTAGCTATGCAAAGGTTATGACCTTGTGTATGAAAGTTCATTTTGAAAGTTGGTCAGCTTGATGGTTGTAGGGCTAGAGTTGACTTTTTGCTAAAATTGTTGTAAGGTTTGTTTGTTCTTCGTTGGTTGAAATTGCTGAAAAAGTTTGTTTTTTTATTCTAACAAATACATGAGAGAAGTTCTTTTGATTCCTTGAAGTCATTGACGAAGTGCACAATAAGTTTCTTGTATATTATTAATATTTGTAGTAATGGTAAGTGAGAACCATCTCCACATGGATTTTGCAAACTTCTTAAAAAAATTGCAGAAACTAGTTATTCAATGAATTCTAAATGCTCAATGAACGCTAAGAAAACAAATTGAAATTGTGGCTTACTTATAGCTTTTTCAACAAGGTGCTTAATTAAGTTTAAGTTTTCTTTGGTGAATATTCTTATAGTTTAAGGTTTTATAAGATTTATACGGTTATGGAATTTGAATTTTAGCAAAGACTTTGCGATTGAAGGTCCATGCTTTCATTTGTCTGTTGCTTTTTTTTGGACGGTTACACAATTGAAATTGCATATTTTGTTTGCACTTTCATTAATTTATTTCATATTAGAGTACTGATCAAATTTGCATCTCACTTTATCCTTATCGAACTGATCAAATCGAAGTAATTCATATTTATGTGATGGTATTCTATTTACATTGCTTTGCTGCTATGTATGTATGTGACATTAAATTATTGTGTTCTTTTTGGTTCTTACCCTCTATGAAAAAACTATTTGAGTGAATGCCTACAATTCATGGTTTTCCTACTAACGTCGGACGTTCTCTTCCAGAGCCTTTTATGATGTAGCTTTAAATTGTTGTCTTAGTGGTAGCTGCTAACATGGAAGGTGTTCTATTGCTCAATTTTATAACCAAGACCTTTTAAGTATTCCTCTACAAAGGGCATAAAAGCATGGGAGGTCTTCAGTTCATTAAAAGAGTTAATTTTTGTTGAGTGAAGCTGTATACAAGGAAAATAGTAGTGTATCAGTACATTCAAAGTGAACTGATGTACTTAATATCTTGTGGTGGGATAATGGATGATTTTGCTTTTCCATTAATGTTGCTAAATTAGTAATTATTTTTAAGTACTTGTTTTATGGTAGATATGCATTCAACTAATGCTTGATATGACTCATTAATCAATCTCTTTCCACCCCTTGTGTTGGTCAATAATCATATATTCTTGCACTTTCAGATTTCACAAATTGAAAAAAATGTCAATGATAAATTTGTAACAAAATTCAGATATACAAAAGAAGTCTCTGGTAATTTTGTTTTAATGATAGGCAACCTTAAAGAAGGATTCATCTCAATGAAGCGCTCAGTTGACTAAGGTAATATTGTGTATTCTATACCACAACAGTTTGTTATTAATGTTGGTTTTTGTTTGATATCCCATGTACTTGTGTTTTCTGCACTTTAATAAATGTGTTTAGCAACAAGAAGTAAAAAGACTATGTTGGAAAGCGTAAGAGCTGCGAACATGAGCTTCAGCGGGAATTATGGGTTTTTCTTTTAGTATTAGAGATGTATAACATTAAAGGAACAGGCATTCACATCACAATATTCTTTCTAGTTCACTTCCTAGTTCTAATTCTTTTCTTCATTTATCTGTCATATGGAAATCTCATGTTCCTCACAAAGTTAAGGTTTTCTCTAGATATTTGATTGCACATTCCTAATTTGATTTCTTTGAAAGGAAAATTATTGAATTTCTCTTCCTCTCGCTAGTTCTAGCAGATCAAGATATTCTTTCTAATTGATAATTTGTCTCGCTAGTTCTAGCAGATCAAGATATTTCTACCTGTCAAAGGATTTTTATTTCATAGGGAAGAGATTACAAGTAATAGGGAAGAGATTTTAAGTTAATGGATATGTTTTAAATATAATGCTGAAATAGTACATCTCTTAATGTCAGTTGTAAACTTGGCATTTCAATAAAATAAAGACAATACTTACATTAACTCTTTCTGACCGTGCGTTAATGAAGGTCTCGCCATCGTGTTTCTTCGTGTGCACATGAAGGTACAACTCTAGTGGCGTACAGTCCCTCCCCAGCTTCTTGCTCTGCAAACACAAAATAAAAGGTTTCTATATTCAAAGATAAATCTATATGCTAATTGACAAAAGAAAACACACTACGTTGTACAAATAATCCAATAGAAAAAGATAAGAAGAATATAAAGGCATAGTTTTACAAAAATCTTAAGATTAAAATAAATTAAAGTACTTCTATCATGCATAAAAGCAAAACAAAAAATACCTTTGCGTCTCCAAAATCGCACGGTGTAGGGCTCCAATCCAATTATGCAATCTCCAGCTTCAAATCTAGGTGGAAGATTTGTGAAAATTAACCAATCAAGCATAATAGTTGAACTTACTTATTTGCATTGTATCTATCAAAACATCTATAGCTTTAGCTTTAATAGGAAGCCATAGTCGGAGGAATAGTACAAGGAAAGGAATAGTACAAGGAAAGCAAAGCTAAAATAATATGTCACTAATTTAATAAATAAAGAAAATAATAGCAATGGCGCAATGCTCAAGGTTGAAAGCAATACAACAGCAACACTGATGATTCTACAATTAGAAAGGAATCATGAAAAAAAGTAGATCCGAACAAACCAAGTAGATGAAGAAGAAGAAGAAGAAGAAGAAGGCTTTAGCTGACACATTAATTAGAAATGATTTAGGAGAATTAGAAAGCAAACAATCCATTGCTCTAAATCAAGCACAATGAAAGAATTCGATCCATATAGTGGCCTCAACTAATCAACTAATTTGGTATTGAGGCTCCGGTGATAAGGTTTGTCACATTAATTAGCTTAACCAACTAAGCTATACTTCCCTTCAATGGCTGAAAGCACATAACCAAAGTTAAAATACTTCAATCGGTTTTATAGTATCGCTTTACGAAACTTCTTTCTTCATTCACTTCTACAAGTCACCATTAGGAAGTGCAAGACAGAAAAGTCCCTATCAGTCAATCTAAAAGTGTATTCATAGAAAGAAAAAAAAAGATATACCAAGTAATCTTTATACATTTTTTGTATGACCGTTTTGTTTGTGTTCTGTTCAAAACCACTTGCCGATTTCAGATTGTACAATATACAAAGAACATTTTGAGTCTTTACTAGAAAGTCGAGGAAACCCCTTCAAATCAAAATCATCAAATTCAAAAGATAACTCAACACCATAATTTTTCTCGCTTCTATAATGCCTTCTTTAACATTGTGTCACCAATTACTCAAATCTAAAATTCCGAGAGCAACAAATATACATACTAAATGCTTTGAAGTTGCAACAAATATAAATACTAAATCTTGAAATTTCGCAACAACTATACATTTCGAAAGATTGATAAAGATTGGTAAGATGAGTTCTCAAGTACAATTTCGTTATTGGTTTGAAATAAATGGAAAACAATCCTAAATATTCAAAGTGCAAAAAAACTTCCGAGTATTGGTTAAACCTCCAACCGAGAAAATTCAATACATAGTGAATGATGCTTCCCTATAAAAAATGAATAATATGGTGTCACGAGGCATGGCAAGGCTATGAGGTCTGGCTAGAGTTGTAGACACAAACTAGTAAAAAAGTCGTTGATCTCTCCAATTAAACCAATCTGTCAAAGGATCAAGTAGCGTGCTCGAAAGTCACGACAATGGCGAACCGGTGTGGCATGACCAGAGGTACCTCTTGGAATAGTCCCATTAATGTGATTGTTAAGAACAACGAGACTTTTTAGATTCTTAAGATTCCCTATTGAACAGGGTAAAATCCCTGTAATTTGATTTTCCATCAGATTTAGACGCTCCAAGCTACTTTGTTTCGACATTTAGAGAGTTCATCTAGGAACGGCCATGAAGTTTTATTTCTACGTGTGTCTTGTTTTGTTTTATTAAGTCTAGTTGTTCTGTGTTGTAAGTTTTTAACTGTGGTCCTATTGATACAGTGATACTAATAACTTTGTAGGCATCACTTGTTAAAAGTAAAGACTTTGGAGAAGTCGAGGTTGACTCTGTCAAAATAAATTAATAATAACTTTGTAAATGAGTGAGTAGTCCACAAATTTCTTTTAAAAAACATTGCATGCTTAGAATTTTATTATTACATGTGTTTTTACTAGCAAAGAACATGTCCAAAAAATTAGATCATGCAGTAAAAAGATTTTTAAAGCCAAATTCACCTGCAAGTCCCAGATTAACTATTGGGGATCAAACAATCATGAAAATACAATCGTAAGTCAACTAAACAAAGATCAAAATTGGTCTTAAATGGTGCAGAGTTAAAAGAGTATTAGAGCTTAAGACAACTCAAGAAAATATTGCCAAGTTTGACAGATCACGGTCTAAGAATGAAACCTTTAAAGGGAAAGATTTGCCAAGTTTGACAAATTTGACAAGTTTGACGAATCAGAGTTTGACAAATTTGCTCGGGATGCATGATTCTCTGATTTGCCAAGTTTGACAAATCAGAGTTAAAAGAGTATTAGAGTTGCAGGTGAAACCTTTAAAGGGAAAGATTTCAAATAAGTAGGAGGATCACTAGTCTTCTGATGATTTGAGAATTTTCTCAATGAAAACAAATCACGGTCTAACAATGGAAGTGGCAAAGCAACTAAGCATTACCGATGTCCCTCAAGTAGTGCTGTCGAAGAGGGGTATAAGGAACAAGGAAATTTTGGAGCAAGTCAGGTTTCCAAGAGCATTGGGAATGTATTCTTTAACGGAAGCATTCACAAGACAGTGTGTTGAAAGCCGATGAAGCATTAACAAAATGTTAAGACATATTAGGGCGTTGTCATTCCTTTGACAAAATGTTGCCGCCGTTCACACAACAATAGCCCCATACAAAGAAGAGCATGTCAAAGCTAAATCCACAATATGAATCTTGAGAAGCACAATTTGAGAGTAGAAGACGAGAGAGAGAGAGAGAGTACCTGCAAATCTGAGTTACAGAGCGATGGAGCGATGTTGAGGGGACGACGACGACGACGGTGACGACGTCGACGGCGGGGAAGAGGAGACGGGATGGCGAGGAAGAGGGGACGGGATGGACATATTGCAGAGGTTGGAGATGTTGTTTAGGGACTATGAATTGTTGAGAGGACCATTTTGAGGGAAATAATTTTTCGGTCCTTATTCCATCCCTAAAGATTAGGGACGGATTTAGAGACCGAAATTAGTTAGACACGTGGCATGTGTTTCCGTTCCTGATATTTAGGGACGGAATCAAAGACGAATTTATTAGGCAAGAACCTCGAAACGGAATCAGAGAATAAAATTTAGGCGGGATTTTTGAGCGCCAATTATTTAGAGACGGATTAGGTTCCGTCGTTGATTTTCGGTCCCTATTCCTTCTCTAACCGGTCAACTGCCTCCAAAATCATTTTTCCGTCTCTATTCCGTCCCTGATTACCAACCGCCTAAATTTCGTCCCTGATCAAGCCAATTCTTGTAGTGAGATGGAGAATTAACAACAGATTAGACGATTCGAGACCCTACGCCAAATCATATTGTTGTAACGTTGTTTCAAACCCTAGCATCAATGCCTGAAACTCATCCCAGTCAAGTTCATCTTTCCCTTGAATCACAGTTGCAATGGGCAAGTAATCACAATCTAAACCAAGTAACACAGCAGAAATTAAATCATCAATACTAACCGGAGCTCCAACAATATCCAGCTTGTCAGCAATACTTTTCATCTTTGCAAGATAGTCGTTCATCGTTGTAGAACCTTTTTTATTGAGTGAAGAGATTTCTTGTATGTTTGGATCTAAACCTTGTTACTCGAACCACAGAATCGCTCGATTGCCAACTATAGCTCATTTGCCGTCTTCTTTGGTGAGTTGCCTATAATACGAGTTGTCATGTCTGGTGTCATGGCATTCATCAATCATCAATGAAATAAATGTAGTAATTATATCCATTGAAAGATGTTTGAGGAGCAGGTCCCCATAAATCTGTATGTATTAAATCCAAGACATGTGCAGAAATTTTTTCCGAAGAATGAAATGGTAATCCATGAATTTTGCCCAATGGACATGATGTGCATAAATCAGAATCAATCTTAGGTTGAATGTTCAGATTATTATACAAGACCTGGCGAAGAATCTTGGGCGATGGATGACCCAGTCAAGAATGCCACAATGTAGACAAACCTTTATTTGACACAAGAAATGTTGAATGTGATTAGAAGTGTGTAGGAGAAATACCAGGAATGCGATATAGACCATTCTGGAGAGACCGTCGAAGGAGAACCTCATTGGTTTGGATATCCTTCACAAAGCACATATGAGGATGAAATTCAATCATCACATTGTTATCTCGTGTTAATTGCGAGACACTAATGTGATTTAAATTAATACTGGGCACACACAGAGTATTATTAAAAGATAATCTAGAGCTAGAAGATGGAATTTATGCAGCACCAGTACTGGTAATAGGCAATAATTGACCATTGCCAACCATAACAGATTGATTACCTGAGTATGTAGAACTATTCACCATGCTAGACGATTCCCTGGTCACATGAGATGTCGCTCCACTATCCATATACGAAGAACCATCTGGACCAGCCTCAGAATAAGTGAAGAATGATGACTTATTAGGAGGAGGAAATGGTGGGGGTGGAGCCTTCCACTATGGTGGGTTCTTAGCATTCAATGTGCCCATGTACTTAAAATCTCCTCGATAGTAACATATTGCCGCAGAATGACCAAATTTTCCACAAATTTGGCGGGTAGGCTTAATACTTCTATTCTTTGACCGAAAACCACCACGACCACTCGAACGACCTCTGCCTCCACTACTATTACCTACTCTATTACCATAATGATTCCAAGACTGTTGAGAAAAAGTATTCCCATAGTCAGTAGACTTAGATCCTGAGTTCTTGACCTCGGCAACATATACAGATGGAGAATCAACAACAGTTAGATAGTTCAGACCCTACGCCAAATCATATTGTTGTAACGTAGTTTCAAACCTTAGCAACAATGCCTAAAACTCTTCCCAGTCAAGTTCATCTTTCCCTTGAATCACAGTTGCAATGGGCAAGTAATCACGATCTAAACCAAGTAACACAGCTGAAATTAAATCATCAATACTAACCGGAGCTCCAACAATATCCAGCTTGTCAGCAATACTTTTCATCTTTGCAAGATAGTCATTCATCGTTGTGGAACCTTTCTTTGTTGAATGAAGAGATTTCTTGCGTGTTTGGATCTAAACCTTGTTACTCAAACCACAGAATAGCTCGATTGCCAACTATAGCTCATTTGCCGTCTTCTTTGGTGAGTTGCCTATAATACGAGTTGTCGTGTCTGGTGTCATGGCATTCATCAACCATCCAAGAAGAAATCGGTCTCTACCAAACCAAATCTTGTATTCTGGATTTGGTGAGCCATCAGAGAGAACCACATTTGATGTAGGAACAATACCAAACAAGTAACCATCCACATCAAAGCCTTGTATTGTTGAAACCATAATCGCCTTTCAAAGCAGATAATTTGTGCTATCCAGTTTGAGTGTTAAAAACTAACTCAATGAACTTCCAAACAGAGAGAATGGAGATCCTATTCCAGTAGATGAACCATTCGATGAAGATCCATGCTCGAGCACACCAAATTCGGATGCCATGACTTTTGAACAATCGTATGAACATGTAGAACTTCAACACTTCGATCTCCGTCGTAAGGCGCAAGATCGACCGAGAACCGATGGATCTGAGGTTCAACTCCTCGTATCTATTCCATATAACTGATAACAACCTTCTCTGGCGTGTGCCATTGAAGGCTCTAATACCATGTTGAAATATGTAAAAGAAGTTTATTTCCTTGTTTGGAACGTACAATGCGGTGCCCTATTTATAGAATAGTACAGAGTTAATTTACATAATTAGTGGAAACGTTACACAATTATTGTAACATTACATAATTGGAGGCGTTACACAATTAGTGTAATGTTACACAATTATCGTACTAATGGTTAACTCTAACAATGCCTTATATATGTGATCAATGGATGATTATATTGATGAAGATTGTTGTTTGCACCGTTGTTTTTGGTGTGTTTGAGTTTCCCTATAATGAGGTGAGGCTAGGGTCGATGGTGAATAGAGATGGCCATGGCTGTGGGGAAGGGAGCCGAGACTAGAATTCCCTTGTGGGAAATTTGGGACTCCCGACTACGTAGTGTGCTGCTACCTAGGATAGGTAGTTCTCTCGTTTATAATGCATAAAATAATTGTATTACAATGTAAAAAGGGTTTGAACTTAAATCAAGTGTCCTACACACGTATATTCTTTATTAATGTTTTTGAGAGGAATTAAAAACTCACGTAGTTCTCTCGTTTATAATACACCAAATAATTGTATTACAACGTATAAAGGGCTTGAACATAAATCAATTAAGTTATCTACGTATCCTCTTTATTAATATTTTTGAGAGGAATCATAGCCCACGTAGTTCTCTAGCTAGTTTAATATACATTGAATAATTGCATTACGTATTAAAAAAAAATAATTGAATTACAACGTATAAAGGCTTGAACTTAAATAATCAAGCGCCTACGTATCCTCTTTATTACTATTTTAGAGGAATCAAAGCCTACGTAGTTCTAGGTACACAACATGCATATACATAATAAGTCCTCCTAATCACTAGTCTAAATATGTGTGTCTCCTACGCCAACATTGATGACCCATGTAGTTCCTATTCTTCATCAGTTGATTCTCCTTTGGCAGTGTAGATACTTTGATGCACTTTATTGTTCGAGTTGGTTGAGCTACGTATGACATATATACAGCATAGGTTAGATGAAAATCAAGAAAGTTATATGAATAAAATATTGTTTATTACTTAAGTTCATTTGTATCTGATTAATATATCAAAGGAAAAAGTGTTCACCTTTTCTGTATCCTTCTTGCAGTTTCTTCCTAGTAGCCTCCAGCTTTAACTGCATTTCCTTGCTATCCAACGTCAACTGACCAGTACTAGTAGCACTTGTCATGCACTGCCTTTTAGTTCCTTCATTTTGATCATCAGTTGCCTCTTCTTTAACTCCTTCGTATTTTCTTTTGACCCCTTAATTCTGTTCATCAAGCTTTCACAGGGGGTGTCTTTGCCATCATGGGATCCAACAACATGCAAGGCCTTAGTGTCCTTCATGCTAATTCTCACAGCTGGAACTGTTGCCTTATTCTGTGCACCTTCACCATTGGACTTCGCTGTCGTAGGCTTCTTCTCCTTGGCGTTTCCGGCTCGCCAATATAACATGTTTGCCCAATCACTACACAAAAATTATGTTAATTATGAAAAAAAAAAAAAAGATAATAGCGCTAGCCCTTTTTTTTTACCCTTTTATTTTTATAGTTATCAAATTGAATAAACAAGTTTATATTAATTGAACTCTTGTTTAATGGTTTATAAAAAATTGGAGATGCAAACTTGATGGATAGTAAAAATATATCGGACTGCCTACTTACAGCTAGAGGAAGCCTAAGGCCCTAAGACATAGCTCGAGAAATGACTTTGTGAGAGATTGCAAAGAAAGATAATTCAAAATAGATAGATTCATATGTAATGGAAGAAAAATCAAATAAGAGATAAATCATTGTCATACAAGGGGATTTTACTTGTAAAAGGTTATGAAAATATTGATGTAATGAGTTCAAGTCTCCGACACCCACTGAGTTATCAAAAAAACAATATATTAATGTAATCATGTTATCGGCATATCAAACTATTTAGCTACCTTTCGTATCGCACTAATAACCAACTAGCTAGTAGCATTGGGCTTAATTATGCAAATAGCTAGTTTCATCTTACCCACCCAAACAAAAATGGCTAGCTAGTATAGATTAATTAGTACTATCAATTTTATTTTATTTTTTTTGTTTTATAAGAAAGAAATAAGTTGTCCTTAATTAGATTCAAACCCATGACATCTTACTCCCAAACCTCATACCAAATCATTGGACCACCCAATTAATTAATTAACATTTTGGGGTTAACACACAAACTCGTATAAACTCAACTCTTAATTAATTCAAACGAAGAAATCCTAAAAGAAGTTTAAACTTTAAACATAAAACCAA
This sequence comes from Stephania japonica, assembly GCA_039657345.1. Lineage (NCBI taxonomy): Eukaryota > Viridiplantae > Streptophyta > Magnoliopsida > Ranunculales > Menispermaceae > Stephania > Stephania japonica. The sequence continues at coordinate 14,776,956 of CM077560.1, read as the reverse complement.
AATCTAATTTAGAATGCAACCCTAACGTGTACGGTGTAAGAAAAATTTAAGAAAAATCAACAATGTTATAGTAGTATATATTTTATCAAAAAAAAAAACAATGCTATAGTATATATACTTTACGTACAAAGTAGAATTGTTTGAGCAAACCCTTGAATCTCTTGAGAATGATGATTCTCTCTAATGTCATCTACTATCTTCCCAACGTTGGTGTCCTGATTGTATATGCGTGAAAATTAATTAGTTATTAAAGAAAATAGACAATATAATTGGTTTATATCATCAATTCGTTGAAAAAAACTGAAATATATTAATATATTATCAAGAAAAAAGATTATTAATAATATTTAACCATTAAAATTTGAGGGGAAACAATTGATCGCTTAAGCTCTTGTAAAAACTCCATCACCGTCAATTCCGCCTCCCGCTGCTGCTCCTTAAACTATTTTTGTAATAATAATATTATAATCATATATCTGTTTAATTATAAAGAAATACATGTGACCTAGCTATAATATTAACAACTCACGTCACCATGAACCTGATTAATGAAGTTTATGCACATATATACTTACCGAGGCTATATGTACTTATATTAGGCTATATATACTTACCGGTTTATTTATTTTTTGAAGCCTTATCGCTTCATTTTTACGCACAACTTTATCCAATCTATACATATATCTGTCAATATAAAGGAAGATCTTACTTATGGGAGTTGATGAGAAATCGACCAGTGGCACTTAGTAATTTTTTTTGTTATGTGAAACGTGGCATTTTTTTTTTTTAATCATTCATGGCTCAATATAAGACCAGACATAGAATCAAGTACACTGATTCGCTAATCCTATTTGTGCAAACAAATTGCCCTTAATTTGATTTTTTTTTCGAAATTGAAACAGTTTGACAATCAGGATCTGTTCTCTACAACGTTGAAACTCATGACAATACACAAAAATATTAGAACCACAAAACGAATAACAAAACTTTTCAACAAGGAGAAGACCTAAAACTTCCTAACAAGAAAAAGACCTAGCAACTTTTCAACAAAGAGAAGACAAATCAAAGACTTCCAACTAGGAAAGAAAACTAACTATAAAATAAAAATTAAAGATAAATCAATGCAGCGCGTCGCACAAATCTACGCAATATCGTTGGTGAAGGTGCACCACAACAAGGATAGATCAATCTCTACAAATCTGATTAGATCTGTTGTTTATTGAATGAGTAAAGATCAAAGGAGATTTAATTGGAACCACCGCCGATTGTTGAGAGGATCGGTGATGGTTCAAAAACAAAAATCACAAAAGTGAATCAAAAAAAGAATTTTAAGGTTTTGTGAGGAGACTTACATAGGTAGTTATTTTTTCTTGGTTACGTGGCATTTTGTGTTTTTGGCGTTTTTATATTTTGTGGCATTTTTTTAGAGTTTCTATTTTTTCTTTTTTTGTAAAAGCAAAAATAGAATAATATATATCAAATATAACACAACTTTTGCCACTATTTTGACTTGTTTTTGTACAAATCTCGGTCATTACTCGATCGGGCGTCAAACTATAGAAATGACATATTATTTTATTTGTGTGTGATGCATGTTGTATTATAATTATCTAAATGTGTGCACAACTTCAAATTATTTTTTCGATGATAAGACGACCCCAAATCCTGAGACCTGCCGCATCATACTTCACAGGCCCACAGCCCTGCCATGTCACCGCCCTGTTGTATCCCACGCGCAAATAACGTTCTTTATTCTTCATTCATCAGAGTATATAACATTTATAGTCAACAATTCAGCTAAACACTTAATAACATGTAAATTTACAATTTCATTTCGTCTTAATTTAGAGCATCAATCTTAAGTGGAAAACTCGATACAATACATTGTATATAAGTAAACCAAAAGTAATTATATACATCTACAAGTAGGGATCCAGATGAGGCGGGGAATCCCCGCCAACTATCCCCCATGGGTCGGGGGATTGGGGTGGGGGATTTCAACCCCCACCATGCGGGGCGGGGTAGGGCGGGACGGGGTGGTATTACTCGTCACTCCGTGGAGATTCCCAGCCTCACCTTAATATGGGCCTACGGGGATAATGTAACTAAGTTTATCAACACTAAACAAATACAACTATGTTTATCAAGAAAAATTAATATAAATTGAAATTTATAAATAATAATGTAAGCATATTATTTAAAGTACTTGTATAGATTCAAATTTTTTGAAAAAGTGACTTAGAGTTTTGATGAAAGAGATCCTAATTATTAAATTTTGTATCTATAACTTATTAAAAAAATTAGATATTATATCAAAAAATAGTAAGGGCGGGGAATCCTTGTAGGGGTGGGGATCCCGCCGGGTACAGAATGGGGGTCAAAAATTTTCCAATGGAAAATTTAATTTTAAGGGGGAATCTCTGCCCCGCCAAAAGTGGGGATGGGGTGGGGGTGAACGGGTGAATTCAAAAAGTAACGTTGTTTTTCTTTAAAATTCGTTAAATAAGTGAAATTTTTGTAAAATTATAAAAGTAATGTATTGTGCGTTTACTAAATGCGCTATTGATATTGGGGAAGGTGATGTGGAATAAATGGCGCCTTTTGTAAAGGCGCCATTTGTTGGTATAGGTGATGTTGTTGACGTGGCCCGTTACACGTTGATTTTCTCTTTTTTTTATGTTTTTTCTGTGGCGACGTGGCACGGTGCCACGTCGCACACAGAAAAACATAAACAAAAAAAAAAAAAAAAAAAAAAGAAAAAAAGGAAAAAAGAAAAAAAAAGAGAAAATGAGAAACAAAATCCATAAAAATATTGAAAAATAGTATTTTGACGAAATATATAGAAATTGAGGATTTTATATGAAAATGAGAAATTCAAAAGTCGGTGGAGACTTTATACTGTAGTTTTAGAGTTTAGGGTTTTACATCGAAAAATGTAAAATTGAAAGCTAATTTAGGGTTTAGTGTTTAATTCGGGTAATAGGTATAAAAACTTGACTATCCAAATATATTAAAAAATATCATACAATTGAATGTAAAATGTTTAAAATTTATATTCGAAGATTACTAAAGAACAAAAACTGATATAAAAAAAAAAACTAATGAACAAAACCTATAATTCTTCAATTAAATTAACAAATTCATTTACATTAAACCAATACATTATTAAGAAATATGGAAAATATTAAAGATTTTGAGAACTAGTCTCTAATATTACATGAAAAGATTCATATGCTTATCACACTCTTCAAGTTCTTCCATAAGGCCTTCTGAATGAGAAAAAAAAAGTGAAGGCATAACACCAAACAAGATATATGTAGTATATCTTTCTTTAGCTTCGCTCTATTTTCTTCAGCTTTCAAGATAGCTTTCTCAATTATGTGATTGATCTTCTCTTTCTGCCAAAGAAGAAAAAAAATAAAAAAAACAAAGGGATGCCATCAGTATTGATCTAGATATTTAGTATTTGAGTAGTAGTAAACAAATGTACTTTGATCCTCTGAAATCATTAAAAGGCAATAATAAAAAACTTAAACAAAGGTACTTTGTCCACCAAATTCAAAGCTTTCATTGCATAAATGGTTGAATGGCAGCAAATAATAGATATTTGACAGGAACATATTTATTCATAATGGAAAACAGATAAATTTTCTCAATTATCAAAAAAATCTAAGCATTAAATATAAAAATCAATTTGAAACTTTTCACATGCAATCCAGGTAGACAACCAAAGGATCTAGAAGAATCCATCCTTTGTTATTACTATTATTGAGAGAAGTGCATCCTAATTTACACCAATCAGAATATAGATATATTTCAATAGAGATACAGCTCTATTCCTTTGTTCTCTGTCAGAAAAAAGTGAAGGCATAACACCAAACAAGATATGCAGAATCCACACACAAAAGAATCCTCTTTTCTAATTGAAGATAAGGTTCTAGAATCCAATCTTCTCGAGTCCATAGCAATTCATAAGATCCTACACTTGTGGGTCTCCTATATAGGATCTAGATCCTATCAACCTTGCTTGTTCTTATAAATCAACATGCATTCATTATTTTATTGATCTCGATGTCTCCAGGGAAATTAACTTTAATTCGCTCCTAAAGATTGAGCTAGCACTATTCAATCAAACAGAACTTCCATTCATTGCACATACTGTTGATGCTACATTTTCATAAATTGTGCTCATGGTAATCATGTTCCATAGAAATTACTCGAAGGAGATCCATTCTCTACGACATATAAAGATAATTAAGTATCTATTGAAGGCTAGTCAGCCTTTTGAATTAAATTGATTTTTATGTCCAAGCATAAAAAATTATGGGTTGCATAGCAAATAATGTCATTAAGAGTATAAAGAGTGTCATTAATAGTATATCCATTTTAATTGAAGTAATTACTTTCTTTAGCTTTAAGTGACATTTTTGAATCCAGATAAGTATAAAGGATACCATTAAGAGTGCATCCTGCAGTGATGGCATTGGGTAGGCATATTTGCATGCCAATTGAATGCTTTGAAGCATACCTGCAAAAAGTGAACTAATTGGTCAAGAGTCAAGAGAACACTTCCTTGGAGCTAACAAGAGTTTGTATTATATTTCACTTAATTACTTATAATGTTATTCATTCTCTACAAAAGATGAAACTATATATAAAGCTTATTAATCGATATTAACGAGTACAATTAGTATGGACTTACAAGTCTGGACAAACCGTGTCACTTTTGTTGCAATCTCTCCATGATGAGATGTTCGAGGACCAATCGTCCTGCGAAAGATAAGTATAGCTGTTCCTTTAACAAATAGCTTGTGTAATCAGATTTGTAGAAAGATGCATCAAATCGTAATATAAAATGAGTAATTAGTGAGGTTAAGTCACCTGGGATGTATAAATCGAAATATAATCCATATTAGTTAATTGTGACTTCTGATTGAAGTTGTATGAGATCTCTCCCACTATATTATGGAGGCCTTTCAAAGTAAAACCTACTCCTTTACGAGAAAGTATAGTTCCTCCTTGATTTGATATATGAATTTTTTTTTCACTACCCTTGCTCATTGAAAAGATTGAAGAGAGCAGACTAAAACATATACACCGGCAAACCAACACTATCCAAATTAATTCATTGACATACCTTAATATCTCTTTGAATTACGTGCATCATTGTTGCAAGATCAGAGTTATAAAACTCTTTCATTGCAAAGTGAATGATCATGTCATACCATACCTGCAAAGGAGCCACTGAATTTGAACTTAATCGTGTTAATAAAATGAAAAACTTCCCCAAAAGAAAGTGAAAATTCACCGTTCCAGTTTCAAGAGGGTCGCAAAAAGATATAACTCTAGAAAAAGAACTATATTCTTGTGATCTTTACAAGCACTATGTGACAGTTATATTATGATCATCCAACTAGGAGAAGTAATCCATGTAATTGAACAAGAAGCAACAAAGAAAAAAATAGTGATAGATCGAAACGAGATATGATCGAGTTTAGTTTGGAAAAATAAGAAAGAAATAGAAAAAGCTAAAAAAAATGAAAACAAAACCAAAAATAATAAAATAAAAATAAAAATGAGATAATTTAAATCACCCAAATCTACTTCCTTTTGTTGTAGTATAAAGCGTAAACTACGACAAGTAACTCCAATGTTTTTGAGATCATCTCTATGTATCCCTATTGAAATCATTGACTTAGTATTTAGAGTTCCAGAGTAATTTTGGGCGAAACTAACCTGATGTACATCCCCGAAAAAGTGTGACAACAATAATAGAGCCTCCATCAAATTATCTACATTTGGTAAACGAGGCAACTTCTTATCTTAGCAAACACAACAAACCAGTCCTAATTTTCAATCCTAAGTAGGAGGGGAAGAAAAAAATGTTCTGGACACGCACAATTAGCAGAAAACACCAAACAATCAAAGTTCAATTCTTTTTCGAAAAAAAGCTCTACGCTTAGCCTAAAAAGTAACTAGACCCATTTTAAGGACGATTTAAGTTTACTAAAGAAGAAGATTGAACAAAATAAATTACACAGGGCAAAATATTCAAACTATTACAATAGTGAATTAGGGCAATCTTCTAAAATCAAAAGTCTAATAAAATGATGAGATCAACTAACAAGCCCTAAATCAATTCTACAAGTTTGAGTTCCTTTGTACAAAAAGGAATTAAAGACGTGAAGCAAAAATAACTTATGCCGCTTTTTGCCATAAAAATTGAACTTAACTACAAATTCAGATTAATTCCATCATGATCAATCAAATAAGGGAAACATCACCCAAAACTACAAAGAGAACAAAGTTAACAATGTTTATCAAAAAAAAAAAAAAGTGTAGAACCAATTAAAACACAAAATCCCAAAATCATTCTTAACAAATGTTCAATGTAGACCTAAAACAAACATTCTATTTAGAAGTAAAACCTTTTTGAGTCTCCCAATTCAATATTCAAATAAAGAATACAAATAGAAAAAACTAGTGAATAACAAACATTACTCCAATAATCTCGACTCAATATATGGTTTACATGATTTATGTCTCTATAATAGTTCCTAATAAATTCATAAGATTTATAATGGTTCCTAATAAAAAAAACTTATAAGTATCAAGTAAAAAATGAACCAAAAAAATCTAACCTTTTTGGATGTTGTGAAAAAGAAATCATCATTCATCATCCTCGGTCGTTGAGTCATTGTGAGCGGCATCATCATCATTAACATCATCATCATCAACATCATCTTGCTTTTTTGTGCTTGGTACTGATCTCTCCATGAAACCTTGTTCCATGCGTTGTAACCGTCCTTGCATTTCAAGCAATTGATCGCGATTTACAGACGTGTCATTAAGCATCTTTAGTATCATTGCTTGCATCTCCTCGAATTCCTTATTGTATTGGTCAAATGGCTCATCATCTTTCAATATAGGACGAGAAGATCCAGCTTCATCATGTCTACGCATCTTAGACCCTGACGGTGTCCAGCCAAGACCAAATCTCCGGCCTTTATCATTTCGATGCACAATCTCCAAATATAATTCTGTTTCATCAATTGGAGTGTCTGGGTGCAACTGTGAAAGCTCTGTGGTCCTTTCATGTGACATCCCCTAATTTTATCAAGGAATGTCCGTCCTGAAACCCTAATTAAGCCCCGGTAAACCAGATCGGACATAATTAGAGCCAGCAGCCTTACCACACTTCCTGACTTGCAACCTGTATATCTTGATTTAAATAAATAACATAAAACAAACGCAGCGGAAAATTTAAAACTTTTTTGATAAAATACAAAATATACAATACCGGCATGAACATCGGTATTGAGCTCTTATTCCCACCCATTTAATTACAAATCATAATGCAATACAATTATATATATATATATATAACAGGAAACTCACTGCACCGTAGAGAAGATACTAAACTCCTGGTCTTCTCTTTTTCCTGAGTTCCAGGTTCTAGCGTACATTCGTACCTGAAAATGTTAAGGTGGGTGAGCTCCTACATGCTCAGTAAGTGACTCTCATACCAACCATCAATTACCAATTAATATCAAGGCAATGTATAACAATATGAATCAAATGCATATCTACAGGAGCATATGAATCAATATAAACAATATATATAACAGATGCAAGTTCTTTGGTTCATTGCAATGTACCCGTGATTTGTATTTCACATTTTCGTATTTGCATTGAGTCGCCCCCTCACATATCCAAGAACCAATCACTGGGCATCTAACCAGTTCTTGTCAATGTGCCGCCAACTCATAAAACACCGAGTCGCACTTACTTATCATCACTAAACCAATCATCGCTCATCTAATTGGTTTATGACTAATGAGTCGCTAAACTCAATGGAAAGCATTGATCGGAATAATTCCCAAGCCACTGGGGCGCAGTGATGGTTAGCAATTCCACCACAGTTCCCAAACCCCAGGCCGATCCGTCCCGTCAAACCTCTTTCCGAATCCATTTTCATTTCAAAACATTTTGTAAAACCAAACTCAAATCACGGTACATTGCCCCATTCCCAGTCCAGTACACTACATGCTCTAATAATACTATTTTACATTGCATAATTGATAAAAGTTACGAGTCCCACTTACCTGTCCTGAGCTTTCTATGTTTTACCGACTTGTACGACTCTCCGAAGTCTTCAAACCTTTTCACATCAATTCATTACCTAAAATAAACCAATTGTCATCAATTTAAGTCTAATATTCATTTATTAATACCCTAAATTGGTCCCATTCTAATTCGAAATTCCAAGACCTAATTTCTAACCTATTTTGACCATTTCACGCTTTTCGAGGTAAAATCCCGGTGTAAAGTCTCCTCCGACTTTCAAACTTCTCATTTTTCATAGAAATCTCTCAATTTCTATTTGTTTGGTCAAAATACTATTTTTCCCTATTTTTTCTGGATTTTCTTTTCCATTTTTTTCTTTTGTTTAAGGTTTGGTCCTGAACCGGCCCGGTTCAGGACCTTCTTCCTCACGAGATGAGAACAGAGCAGACGTTGTTCTTCTTCTCTTTTTTTTTTTCCTTTTTCTTTTCCTTCGATTGGGGTTGGCTCCCAACCCCAACCCCAATTTGGTTTGGCAAGGGAGACTACTCCCTTGCCGTCTCCACCCTCGACTTTTCCTGGTTTGAATTTTCGACTCTCGGCCATGGCTCCGCCATGGCCGAGCTCATCACTTCACCATACACAACAATAACACACAACATCTACCTAACCAACTCACCTCAGCCACGCGAGCCCGACTCCATGATCCCACCATCACCTTCTCCTTCTCTCCTTCTCCGTTCTCTCCTCCGCTCATCCCGATCTCTCTGTCTCTCCTGATCTTTCTCTCTCAACTTCGATTTCACATTTAAAACAAGAAGAAGAGGCGGTTTTGATTGAGAAATACCCAAAATACCCCTCTCATTATATCCCTTCCTTTACAACTTCCATACCCTTAACGGTAATTTTACATTTTCTGATTTTATTATATATATTTATATATATTAATTTATATATAAATATATATATTTATCGATACATTGCGCCTAAAATTCCGGTTGGCACGCCAACGAGAACATCTCGGGCGTGCGCACCACCGTATGTCCGACGCGTGTCACTCGTGACCCCGCGTATCACTCTACGCCCGACAAATTACTATTATTTTATTATTTTCCATTTAATATATATTTATATATCCATAATATATATAAATATATATTTAGGCCTATAATTACGCCTATAATTACGTAATTTTCACCGCCGAGCACACTCGAGCGTCAACGCTATCTCGCGTCTCATGTGTGTCCACAGGAGCCACACATGGTATTAGGCATTTCCTTGTTAGTCCGATTATTCATGTATATGTACTAATACATACCAAACAAACACAATACATCACGCAATCCCACACACACGTTAGTCGTGACGATTCGGGCTTAACCACGAGTCTAACTCGGATTAATTTAGATTCGGATTACTGTTAATCACATGCTTAAAGTAACGGGTCGTTACATTTCATGTATAGCCGCCTGTATTAAGAATTTAAACATTGACAAGTCATATAAGTCATTGATACCTATAATTAACAAAAAAGAGTTATGGTCAAGTAGTTTCTTACGGCAATCGCCTCTGCTCTCGGATCCAAGAAAGTAACGTTATCATGATTCCTTGTATGGAGATATAAACATAAATCCAAAGCAGTCGGCTTTCTACCGAGTTTCTTCCCCTATAAAATATGTTTAACTTAAATTTAAGTTTGAAACTTATATGAATCTAATGTATACATATGTATGTATGTATCTATGTATGTATGCCCCAAAACATACCAGTCTCAACGAATGCTCATAGATGGATATGGCTCCACCTCCATGCACAGACGAACCCGAACCAGGTCCCACCACATCTGATCTTCGATTTTGGCTCGCTTGTTCTGACTTTGCTTTGTATTCTGGAGTAGATCGCATCTTCTTGTAATGCTCAAAAACCTCCAGAGATACATGTGCTAGTTTTTTCGGCTTCCTCACCATCTTACTAATAAAGTCAGCATAACGAGTGGCAATCTGGCTGTCGTACAAACGTCTGACCATAGCATCATCTGATCGTCTCCAATCAAAATGAGTCTGTAGTAATAGAAAGTCAAGTCTTCAACATATGCTAAGTAAAAGTAAAAGAAACTTAATTTTCTTATTTAAAAATCTCTTACCGCCCAATCGTTAAAATATTGCTCCTTGATATTGTTAGGAACCGTATCCCAACAGTAGCCATCCTTATGTAAATCGAATTTATATATCCGCGTTATTTGCTTTGACACTTCGGATGACGGATGCAAGAAAGTACCACTACATTTTTACAAAAAAAAAGTTAGACCAATATTATAGTAAGCTCATTAAACGTAAGTATATATACGTAATAATATTTCATTGACTTACAATTCTTTCGTAGTTTTTACGGTCAAAAACACCCGTCCCGCGCCTCGGTCATCATTACTTCTACGTCTCGGGGCCCTAGCTGGCTCATCGTCTTGTTGTGATCTACGGGAGGCACCACTAATAGATGGCTCACTCGAAGGGTGGCTTGAAGTATTGGACGAATGTCATGCAGGCTCGACATGATCATGACTCCTCGATGGGGAGGCATGCATACTAGAGTCGAAGGAAGCAATCAGGACATGCTGGTAGTACTGCTGATGGGAGGGAAATGCGTGGGTAGATTCTGTAGAAGTAACGTGACCAGCGATAGGTGGAGGGAGTTGCGACGCCAAAAAAGAGGAGTAAGCCTGTTGAGTGGTTGGATCATTATGGCCAAATAAAGATGGCCCCGATTGCTGAAGGAGAGGGCCCTGGTGGGGGTGTTGCGCATAAGGCAGACGAGGATACTGCTGAAATAATTGCGATTGATGGTGTGAACGCTCGTTATTGGACAAAAAGTTGTTGAAGGTAAGCAAAGCGCCGAGCAAGTCTGTTGTCGAACGAGTCGCTTTGATTTGTTGAGACTCAAAGATCATCACGGGAGATCGTACTAGCGAACGATCCACGTCGCGAGATGGACGATCTCTGCGACCACCGGATCGTCTCGCCGGATCGTCCACTAGATCCGTCCCTGATGACGATGCATTATTTTTCGCTCGACATGACTTTTTTAAGGTTCAAGAGTAAGTTACAAACAAATGTAAATGTCATAATCAATTATTACGAAATGAACAAACAAATGTGTAACTAAATTTAGTAATTAGGTTTGATTTCTTAAACCTACTTAAGTGAGTATGTCATGGTTCGTTGTCACTATTTTCACCAACCACTACTTTATTTATTCAAAAATGACTCCGTATAGAATGGTAAAGGCATATGGACAAGCTAATAGACTAATCAAGTCGTGTACAAAGTCCATAGTCTCATTCATAAATTCTCTAATCCTAATAGCATGCTATTTAAAGCACATTTACCATTAAAAACATCAAATGAAGACATAGAGCACACGAAATGATACAATGAAAGCATCAACAAAACAATATCACGATGAACAAGTTCAAAGAGTAAAGATTATCAACAAATATCATTATATTAGAGTACAAAGGCACCATATAGTCACAAAGACTGCCAATCAATAAGTAATAAAAGGAAATGAAATGCAATTCAAAGTATCATCAGGTATACTCACTTTTCACGCAAAGTATTCCTAGTCCAATAGGCCTCTCGTCACCCAAACTATCGCAAACGGACTCATATATATCTCTCGACGTTTCTTTGGTGACAATCTAGGTTATATTAGATGTACTTAGTCGTAAATTAAACGTTGATACTATCCGACACCAAAAAGACCCAAAAACATTTACACAAATAACCATTATGCAATTCAAAGTATCATCAGGTATACTCACTTTTATGCAAATAAGTGGATATGAGCATACCTTAAGGTTGATGCTTGATTGTATATAACTAGATCGCTTTCTTGATGATGAATAACCTCCTAAGGACTACAATTTCCAGCAAATAAAAGTCCCCATTAGCTTTGAATTTTTTTTTTCATTTTTTTATTTGAAAGCAACATGCTAATGTGAAGCAAAAAGGCTAGGAGTTTGTATTTATAGTTCTTTCCTTTCATCCAAATGTACAACCCCATCTCCATGACATCTAAGGGACCCTAAACACTCCTATCAACCCACTCATACAAAGGTATGATGCGGTTCTATCGACGTCGACGTGCTCCTCCGTGTGTGGCAACCGGTCGTACTCTATTTCGACGTGGATTTCTCCGTGCTTGTACGTCCGGCTGAGTTTGTTGAGCTCGATGACTCGACTGAACTTCTTCCTCGTGTTGGCTCGATTGACCTCTACTACCAGTGCTATCAAAGATAGGGGGTTGAACCATTCCAACATACTGACTTCCTGTATGTGGTAGGGTGAAAGGAACATGAGGTGGCATGCCTAATAAGGGCCTGAATGAGCCATCTCCACTATATGGAATATTTAGTTATAATATGGCGGAGTAAATGGACTTGGCATGTATTGAGGCAATGAACCATGCATTGAATGTGTAGGCATTCTATGGTCCATGTACGAAGATGATGGCCCAGGAGCATATGGATCAAAATGATATGGATGAACACTCATGCTTGGTGTCCTAGGCAAAAACATATGAGCATCCGATTGCGTTGGGGCCGGCAAAGGAGAGTACCCATAAGAAGAAGGGCGGGTTAGAGGTGGCGAAGGAGAACGTCTGCTGCTCTCACCAATAGTCTCTGACGTTCTTGGTGTTGGACGAGTTGGAGGTGGTGGAGAAGAATGTCTACTGCTCTCACCCACAGTCTGAGTCATCGTGTTTTTCTTCTCCTCCCTCTATCTGCTAAGCTTTGATCCTCTTCTTGTTGTTCTTCCTCTTCTTCTTGAGATGCTTCGTCATCTATGTTCGGCTCAACTACATTTTCATCATTCCACATAGTAGTCCTTTGCCGTTCATCCTCATCTAAGATTCTGATGCCTTCATGTAGAGCAGCCATGCCTTGTTCGACCCCGTCATTAGAGAACACTCGCTCCAATTGACGCGCAAATGTAGACTAATATACAAAAAAATGCAGTGTTTGGTTAACAATTTTAAATATGACTCATGAGGATAACAGCATTATAGTTTCAACGTTACCGAGAATTCGCGCAGAGCCCCGTCATGTCCAATGTATCGCCCGGTGATAGATCTCGTACCACCTCATGTACTCTTCGTGATCGTGTTCCCCTTCTTGTTGTATCGTGGCTATCGTATTACTACGATTTTCCCACAACTCTATATATCTTCTGTGATACACTGCCCAATTTTCTTGAGGGTGTCCTCTCAATTGGACGCGGTGCAGACGTGTGTCAAAATCACAGTGAGGTGGCACGACCTGTGTCAGCCCAAACTGTCTCATGACCCTTTCCGGTCTATGCCACTCAACTATATAGAAACAAATTAAAGGACACGTCGAACGCCAGCTCCCGTGACCTTGAGTACATAATTGTGGAAGTGACTCGATGACATCAGCGTATGGTTGCCACTCCACGACATTCTCCCTCTGCGTGTCAAGTGCATCACGAAATGATGATATAACGTGTGTGGCAGTCCTAGTTACAGAAAATGCAACTATCCATCTGTATACAAAACAATAAATTTGTCGTAAATTAAAAAGACCCAATGAATTGTTAAAAATAACATGAGAAACATTTTTATTACCGATATCCCAAAGGAACGTCATTGGGCATGCCTACTTCATCACACGTTCGAGGTCGACCTCTAGGAACAAGCTTGCGCCTTGGTGCTATAAATGGAAATCTATCCCAGGCCCATAGTTGTATAAGAATTGTCGCACCGGCGACCTCGTGCGCACAGAGCGAGATCCACGACACAACTCCCCGTATAAATATGCCAAACATGCACTTCCCCAACTATATTGTCCATTGTTTGAAGGTCCTCGAGCAACGGAAGAAACATCAAATGAACATATTGATTCGACTTGTCAGCGAACACACAACCACCAATAAGTTGTAGAATGTATGAACGAACATAACGTCGAACCATTTCCTCATTGCTGTCATCCTCTATAGGTGGCACATTGTCTTCTAGCCATGAAACACGAACTCTATTCCCAGAAAGGTGAAGTGGTTCAGGTCTTGCACCAAGTAGTCTTTCAAACACCGCGAGATAGTCGACATCTGGTGCTTCCAGTCACAGCATACCATTAATTGGTAACCCGAGCTGAATCTCAACGTCTTGGAGTGTTATCGTACACTCGCCGCAACGCATGTGGAACGTATGTGTCTCTGGGACGCCATCTCTCAATGAAAGCGGTGATCAAAGCCCAGTCAAGTCTAAAAATCCTACGCGTGAAACACCATAAAAGCCACTAGATCATAGGTAAGGGATCATTCGAGAATGGTAATTAATCCGTCGATCAACAACACCCAGTCTTCTTCGCACGCGCATTGTATCATGTACCTTACAATTAAAAAATATGTCGATATATATATATATATATATATATGTGTATTAAACGTTTTTGCATAAATATTATGCACATACATGTTAAATGTATATACCTGACCACTCCAGACTTGCGATGACCTGTGTGTAGATTGGAGGCGTAGAAGAGAAGGATCAGATGGTCCTGGTTCCATGTGTACTCGCTACAACTGTGTGATTAGACAAATTGGTCGAGTAGTTTTAAAACTCACAATAAATCATTACTATGAGTTATAACATTAACAAATACGTATCTATTACTTTACGTAACATAAGGTTATACTATATTAATATAAATGTTATGAAATTATCAATTGACACCGTTTACAAACAAAATACAAATCCTCTCATTAGTTTGGATTGGGGGGTTGGGGTTGAGATATGGATGGACAATTTTTTTGTTATGTCCCTCTGCACGACAAACACTGCAACGGTTCCTCCTAGTAGGGACTCGACCACGATCTCTATTCGGACATGTTCTTCGTTTATGTCCTTCTTGATGACATATGCCACATCGCAAGGTCCTCGAAACATTAGGAAGATCCATCTCATTTTGCCTTCGTGTTCCCTTTGGTCTCCCTCGGCCACGTCTACACCTAGGATCTGGTAAAATCTTCGTCGCAAAAGTCGGCCAATACTTCTCATCGGGGATGGCTTTGAATTGAGAGGAGTAGCATCGTGCGTACACGTTCATCCTGTAGTATTGCTCAATAAATTGTGTATAATCAATTCGAATATGAGCACATGCAGCTAACACGTGTGAGCAAGGGAAACCAAACGATTGCCATTTATTGCAACAATACCAGTTCCTCAGATAACAATCGTGTATTGTTGCCTTTATGCATACGATCGCCATGACGTCTAGTGAGCACCTCAAACTCACCAAAGTTGTCGCGATTTATCAATTTCACGTAATGTCTCCTTGCAGATTGTTGATAATATGCAATTTTATCCATGGCATATCTCGTGTAATTGAGCCCGTGCGATATTGCTTCATCGATTTCCTCCTTGCGTCGGTTGGTGTATGTCACCAACCTGTAGTAAATCATTTGAACCATTGCTGTTATCGGCAAGAATCGTGCCCCTTTCAATACACCGTTAAAACATTCTACAATGGTAAGATAATGCCGTGTCAGTAATATCAGCACAGTGAAAACACATATAGGATAACAAACATAACTACTATCGAATACATACCAACCCCGTTAGAATTCATCCATCCGTACCGCAGGCCTCCATCATGCGATTGAGTCCAGAGTTGCTTGGGAATGGCATTCACATATTGAAGACACTGAGGACTTCCTGATGACAAATAAGCAAAACGCTCCATGCATGCATCAAATTTCCTCACTTGATGTTGACCAGCAGCTCGAGATAGGATATTCTTCAACGAATCATTTTTGAAATGCGTGTTAAAATTATCGGTCAAGTGTCGCAGCAATAACGATGGTATCCTCTTGGTGGACAAAAACCATTTTTTGGTGTGTTAACAAACCTCAAGAATGCCGAGTGACGGTCGAAATAATACAAATACTATCTCTATCGGTCACGTGTTTGCGCAACATTCTCAAAAACCACCCTCACGAGTCGGTTGATTCGTTTTTTCAGAATCGCAAATGCAACCGGAAGTAGATGTCCATTACCATCAACAGATAGGGCAATCATTAGCTTACCACCGTATTTTCCATACAAGAATGTCGCGTCAATCAGAAGAGGCCTACAATGTTTGAACCCTTCGATTGATGCTTCGAATGCGAAGAACACACGACAAAATTGAGGATGCTCTGTCCTGATCTCATCTGCATCCCATTGTCTATGTGACCACTCAAGCTTAGTCCCTGGGCTCTTATTATGTACAGCCGCCAACCATCTTGGTAACGTAGCATATGACGCGTCCCAATCTCCGAATGCATTTGCAATTGCTTTCCTTTTAGCATCCCACATTCGCTTGTAGGGAACTTCATGTGAGTATTTTAGCTTAATCATTTCTTTCAAGGCCTTGATAGCAATTGCCTGATCTATTTCGACAACGCTTTATATCTCACGTGCAAGCATGTTGGCGTCGAGTTGGGCATGACTGCGTTCTATGCCGGGATTTATACAACTGTGCGGCTCGTCTAACTGAGTGATCTCCCACAATTGTTTCTTCTTTCGCAAACAAGCACGGAGACGCCACATGCACCCAGCTTCCGGCGCACTTCTGCACTTCAATGCCCATAAGGTTGTAGTTGACTCCATAACAAGGTATTGACAAAAGTTGTTAACATGCCACAATTTTATGGCATGCTGCAAGTCTTTCTTATTGTCAAAGCACATTCCTCTTTCCAACTCAAAATTAGGCATGT
Organism: Stephania japonica; assembly: GCA_039657345.1. Lineage (NCBI taxonomy): Eukaryota > Viridiplantae > Streptophyta > Magnoliopsida > Ranunculales > Menispermaceae > Stephania > Stephania japonica. The sequence continues at coordinate 14,760,121 of CM077560.1, read as the reverse complement.
CCCATCCAGTCGAATGATGAGAATGTTGGGTTGCAGTAGAATTAGCCACTTCCCAATCAATTTCATTATACACCGGCAATGGTTGGTAATCTTCTTCATCGCTTGCTTCTTCCATCCACTTCTCCTCGTCAATTGCAAATTGCTCATCATCTTGCAAGTTTTCCGCCCCTGGAGGTTCAAAGGTTGGGTCGTCTGTAACAACATTTATACTTTCCCAATTAACGAGATGGCGCAAAGATCCTCGAGGGGACATACGTCCCCGTCAATGTCGTTGTCGTGGTCCTCGTTACGGTCATCACTTTGGGGGCACTAATGTCATCATCAATCGAAGTAACAAATCTATCTTGCACAACATCACCTATAGGTGATTGCATACGTAATCTTTCCATCATTGATGCAGGGCATGTCATGCCCACATTTTCTTCTACCACTTGTGAATGTACAGTAGAATTTTGATAAGGCTCGATTGGCTCGAAGGTTAAATAAATATCTACCTTCCGATAATGGTAGATTCGCCACTGTTGACCACATCAACTCGAAGTAGGTCTCGTCTTGCAACGACACGGGGATAAAATATTGTGAACCTGATGGATGAGTTATTACGTGACGATACGTCATCGTAATGAGAGTCTCAGTGGACGAAATACCAAACGCGTTATACACGTGATCCATCAACTCATGTTTACTCGTTCCAAACTTAATAATCATGGTCATTGATGGGGGTCTGCTGTACTCGATGCCTTGCGAAACCTTAACAATTTCTCCAAATGCATAAAATTTAAACGGGATGTTCCTACCTTCCATGACCTACATAATTTACCGCATTGATAATGTAAAAAAGATTACATATATATCAAGCGAAGAAATGATCAAAATGAGGATTTGAGGCACGATAGTTTTTACTAAATATATCGTCTATAATGTTATTATTCTTAATCAGTGGTTATCGAAGCTTCAAGTGGTAGATAGTGAGTTCGAATATGATCAATTGCGGTCACAGTTAGCAAGTTAGCTACTTCCTTGCATGGTCGTGGCCAGAGAAGAGGGAGAAGAATGGACTGACGTATTCAAAGATGAGTAGTGGAATGATTTTTTCATTGTACGATGGTTGACCGAATAACTGGAAATAACTATATCCGGACGGGGCGCGCCTATAGTCTATGTCAAGACACTAGAGAGCAGAGTGAGGACACTTGTGAATGCGAGATTACGTATTTTGTTACTGATGTTCACTACAAGAAATTCAACTTTTAATTACAAAACTTTCAATCACGAATATAAATAGTGTAAGTAAAAGTCCATATTTGCTTATGACTCTTAAGTTTGTAAAAAAATTGATAAAATTGTAACTAAAAGTATTGTTTGTACTTATGACTCATGAGTTCTAAGCAAAAGCTAATAATTATTAAGTAAATATTGACCCAATTCGGCAATAGTTTTTAGTGAGTAATATAATTTCTTTTACTCACAAAAATATATTTATATAAACTACTTTTGTTCGCAAGTAAAAATACTAACTTTTGCTTATGAATCTTAGAGGAAAGTAATATGTATAGCTTTGTAAGTAAATATGTATTTTTACTTACAATATATATACTCAATAAAAGGGAAACTACCAAACTAGAAAAAAAAAGAAGAAGAAGAATAAAATTAATTAACAAATTAAGCTTTCACTAAAAAGGGACGAAACAGTAATGTAATATTAAATTTTGAATTTTTTCTTTTGTACAAGTAAATCTAAAATAAATAAAAGATAGGCACAAAAAATATCAAAAATAAGAAGATAGGCACAAAAAAGATAACGATCTTGCTACGTACTTGAACACGGACGTGGGAACACACACCCGAAACCCCCCACATCCTACCCCCCAATGCACACACGTTGTTTCAAAAGATAATAAGTTAAAAACCCAACAATTTCTCTCCCTATCTCTGCCTCACGGTCGTATCTCTCACGTTGACCTCACAACTAATTTCTATTTCATCACGTCGCAAATCATCAAAGAGTTCATCTTGACATTGTCGCGCCTTGCACTTCATCTCGATTCTGCATCGTCTCTTAATTTCATGGGTTCATCCATGTCAGTACATGCAATCTCTACAAAGGTTTTGATTTGCATTTCACCTACATTTGTTGATTAATCCTAATGCATTCTATACGTTTCAACTTATTTTCTTCATATTAATTGGGTGCATGTAAGATGCATGAGCCTATTGCAAAGTCGCTACAAGCTTCAAACATCCAATGGCTTTTTTGAAGGTTGTATTTAATTTTTTTAATTTCTTTAATTTTTTTAATGAAGAAAATTATAAATGAATTTTAAATTGTCTAACTTTATTTTTTCTTCTCTTTCTAGTTGTTGGTTGAATGAGCTTTGAAACATTGTTTGGTTACCCAGCTAAATCTACTCTAGCTAGCTTTGGGCTCTCGAATAAGACAAAGTTTGTCAAATTGATGAAAAACTGATCAGAACAATAATCATGAATAAATAACTGTATTTTATTTAAGTTTAACTGTATTTTATTTAAGTTCTCTAACTCATTAAATTTTTTATACCAAAACGAAACTCATTAAATTAACGTGAAAAAAATAATGAAAGGCACAAAAATTAAACAAAATAATATTTAAATAAAAAATGTAGTTATATTAATGAATATTATTGAAAACGAATAGAAATTTTATTAATAGATATTATACACTTTTACTTATGATGGTGAGTTCGCAAGTCAAAAGGATCTCTTTACTTACAATTAAGTTTGTAAGTGTAAACTTTTACCGACGACTCTATTCTTACGATGTTTTTACCAACGACATTTTGTAAGTAAAAACTTTTACTTACAATTTTAGCACTTTTACTTACAAATTAAATTTGTAAGTAAAAGATTTTTTCCTTCTTGTCGTTGTTGGAGATGGTGAGGCGACTAATAGTGTATACACCGGACACTACATTAATACTAACTTGTAATTGATATCTTGTCGCAATAATCAAACACTGATAATAAATAACACAGATAATATTTATCTTTGGGTCGATTTGCCACTCACTTGTAAAATGTGCCAAATAATTATCATGCATTTATCACTACACACAATAAACTACGACCACCACTACAAAAAAATTAATTTTTCTATAGGGTTTAATATTTGTAATATTTTGTTAACTATGATGTTCACATTCTTTACTAACTATTTAAAAATAAAATATTTAAATTACACACACCATGCAATAAACACATTTTCTTAAAAAAATCTATTACACTATAAATATATTAAATAAATAAATAAATAAATTTTTGTTCTTACTACTTTTCTTCCTGTTTGTTCTTCAATTTAATATTCCTTTACCTACAAAAAAAAGATTAATATTCCCTGTGAAAAAAAAATAGTTATTTTATTGAAATGAAAACTAAACAACAACAAAATATTTATAAAAAGAATAATTAAAAATATCGGTTCTCCCCAACATAGAATCGTTTGCTAAATACATCAAAACAAACACTCTCTCACGCCCTCTCTCTCTCTCTATAAGCCTAACATACTCAACCCAATCCCAAACCCAAACCCACACACTACTCTTTCTCTCGTTTGTTCACACTCTCTTCTTCTCTCTCTCTCTCTCTCTCTCTCTCTCTCTCTCTCTCTCTCTCTCTCTCGACACACTCTCACACTCTCCCCCTCTCTCACTATCTCGACCTCTCTCTCTCTCTCACACCACCTCTCACTCTCTCACTCTCTCACTCTCTCTCTCACTATCACGTCCTCTCTCTCTCACTCTCTCTCACTATCTCGTCCTCTCTCTCTCTCACAAACCACCTCTCAACCTCTCACTCTCTCTCACAAACTCTCCCCCTCTCTCTCTCACGGCACTCTCACCCTCCCTCTCTCTCTCTCTCTCACGCCACCTCTCACCCCCCTCTCTCACACTCTCACACGGCACCTCACCCTCTCTCGCACACTCTCTACCTTTCTCTCTTTCTTTCTCGGCAAACTCTCACCCTACATGTCACTCCTTACCTCTCTCTCTCGCGACACCTCTAGCACCTCTCTCTCCCTCACACTCTCTCCCTCTCGGTTGTTCCCTCTCTCTCGGCTCACAAACTCAACCCAATCACACACACTTCCACTTACACTGCCTCCTTCGTCGTCGCGTCGCCGTAGCCGTCACCGTCGCCGATCGCGGTTGCCTCTCTCGATCTCCCACACACTCTTTCTCTCGATCTCCCTCACACTCTCTCTACACTTTCTTCCTCTCTCTTCTCACTGCTCCTCAGTTACTCTATCCCTCTCTTATCACGAAAACCTCACTGCCTCTCTCCCTCTCCCTATTTTAAATCTCCCCACCGTCCCCCAACCAACATTCAACGCGACATTGATGACCCTAGGTCGATAGTGTTGGGTTTTGGGGCTCATGCGCAGCGGAGATTTCAAAACAATTTTGATAAAAACCCCAACAGGATCCGAATTTGATTCCATTAAAACATGTTTAGACTATGAAAACTTAATCATACCTCAGTCGCAATGTACCTTTCTGAAGGTTAATCGATCTCTAAGGCGCTGCCAACGACGAACGCCTCTATCGCAAAGTCCCACACACGAACGGCGGCCAAGATTTAAAGTGCTAGCTTCGAGAGATTACTAAACCTTTTTGTTTCTCTCCAAAACGATCCAGAGCATACCAAAAACTCTAAGTTGTTTCTTGAAACAAAATAGAGTTTTAGCCTTTTAATCTTTCTTGTCATTGTATTCTAACTCAAAGTGTCTATTTATACAACCCTTGTATATAGACGGTTAAGTAAATTACACATATACCCCTACTTAAAGAAGTATAAGTGTAATACACTACAAGGACGTTTCTGTCATGAATTTTATCATATAAAATTCATTTTTCTCAACCATCTTAAAATCTCGCAAAACCATTCTTAGTGTGCAACCTAATAGGCTCATACAACGTTGGCAGTGTACCAAAACACATTTTGGTATACAAGTCATAAGCGGCCTCTAGCAAGACATTATGACTACCCAAGTTGTACGAATATCAAATCGATACAACCTAATCAATAGTGTATATAACATCCTTTTGTCACACGATATCCTTTTGATCAAACATAAGGCATGGAATTGTCATCCAACATGTTCAATCGTACTAGTCTCGATTTCTAGGTAGATTGAAAACATCTAAGTGACATTGATCAATATCAATTCACTTAGACTAGGCCTTTTAACAGCCTAACACATCGAGGATCCACTGGATATCTCTCTTTATATGAGAGGGACAAATTCTATCTCGATTACACAACTTCACCACATTATTCACACAATAACCAATCACAACCTTTATAATCATCCAGGTTAAAGACAACGTTTGATTGCGTCAAATCATCGTATTCCTAATGTTGAAGTCTCTGGTAATCTCAAGTCGAGGACCGAAAAATATACCTATCATGAGAAACAACTATGACTTAATCCATGTGATGTTCTCATAGCTGGTCTGGCCCAAGACTTTGTTCCCTAACAAGTACTCATGATCTTGATTCGTATTCCTATACGTATGATCATCGTATGATCATCAATCAAGACTCACACTAGTCTTAATTCATTATAGTTCCTAGTATAATAATCGACTAGGGACATTTAGGATATTTCAGTAAATACCCATGGATCTTATTATAATGTAAACATGCAAATCAATTATAATAAACAACAAATGAAATCCTCTATTTTATTAACTAAAATGTATTCATAAAGACTCGTTAATGGATTGACCTAGGGCACATTTCCCAACATCTCCCACTTGCTCTAGGGCCAATCATTCATGCATCTAATGCCTAATGATCTAACATGACCATCATGTTTCGCTTGTGGAAGAGCCTTTGTCAATGGATCCGCAACGTTGTCTTCGCAGGTACTCGCAAATCTTTACGTCTCCCTCTCAATAATTTCTCTCGATGAGATGAAAACGCCCGAGTATATGTTTGGATCTCGTGGTGTGATCTAGGTTCCTTGGCTCGTGCTATTGCCCCGTTATTGTCACAATACAAACAAACAGGGTTAGCAATACTTGGAACCACACCTAGTTCGAAATGAACTTTTTGATCCAAACCGCCTCCTTTCTTTCAGCACGGACGCCGCAATATACTCGCCTTCGTTGTAGAATCTCGCCATAGTCTCTTGTTTCGAACTTTTTCACCTTATCGCATCCCCATTCAAAGTAAACACATATCCAGATCGCGATCTAAAATCATCTATATCGCTTGAAAACTTGCATCTGTGTAACCATTACAACTAGATCATTTTCAAAACCTCCATAGACCAAGAATACATCCTTAGTCCTTTTTAAGTACTTAAGAATGTTCTTTACTGCTATCCAGTGACTCTCACCTGGATCTGACTGATATCTGCTTATAGTGCTCAAAGCATATGATACATCAGGTCGAGTGCATAGCATGGCGTACATGATAGATCCAATAGCAGATGCATATGGAATCTTATTCATACGGTCTCGCTCATTATTTGTCCTAAGACATTGATTCTTGCTGAGACTTATACCATGAGACATTGGCAACAATCCTCTTTTAGAGTCTTGCAAACTGAACCTATTCAGTACCTTGTCTATGTAAGCACTCTGACTTAGACCGATTAGCCTCTTAAATCTATCCCTATAGATCCTTATCCCTAGGATATAGGCTGCATCTCCTAAGTCTTTCATTGAAAAACACTTCCCTAACCAAGACTTGACACTCTGCAATGTTGGGATGTCATTTCCAATGAGTAATATATCATCAACATACAAGCACTGTAAAAACAACTACACTCCCACCGACCTTCTTGTATACACAAGGCTCATCTTCGTTCTTAATAAAACCAAAATCCTTGATTGCTTCATCAAAACGAAGATTCCAACTCCGAGAAGCTTGCTTTAATCCATAAATGGATCTTTGAAGCTTGCATACCTTCCTAGAATTCTCGGGATGTACAAAACCTTCGTGTTGTGTCATATACACGTCCTCAAGCAACTTTCCATTAAGAAATGTTGTTTTTACATCTATTTTCCATATCTCATAATCATAATATGCAGCAATGGCAATTAAAATTCTTATGGATTTAAGCATGGCTACTGGCGAAAAAGTTTCATCATAATCAACACCTTGAGTCCGCTGAAACCTTTTGCTACAAGTCTTGCTTTGAAAGTATGCACTTTGCCATCCATATCGTTTTCTTCTTGAAAACCCATTTACATCCAATGGTCTTACCACCTTGGGTAAATCAACCAAGTTCCAAACTTGGTTATCATACATGGATTGCATCTCGAGTTCATGGCACTTAGCCATTTATCCGAGTCTGGTCCGACATAGCCTCCCGATAAGTGGTGGGCTCATTTTGATCTATAAGCAACACATCACGACTATCGTGATGAGAAATCCGAATCTCTCTCGGCTCATGTCTTACCCTACCGATTTACGTGGGCCTTGTGTCACTTAAGTGAGGTTCAATCGGTTCGTAACGTTGTTGAACTTCCATTAGCGGTTCAGTGTTTATCTGTGATTCTTGAACTTCTTCAAGATTTATTTCTCTCCCACTAGTGTCTTTTGAAATAAACTGTTTTTACATAAAGGCACCATACCGAGCAACAAATACTTTGTTCTCAACGGGATTATAAAAGTAATATCCTTTTGTTTCCTTAGGATACCCCACAAATAGACACTTGTCAGATTTAGGTGCTAGTTTTTCTGAGACTTTCGTTTTACGTGAGCCTCACAGCCCCAAATCTTAAGAAAAGACAAACTAAGTCTCTTCCCGTATCATATCTCATATGGTGTTTTATCAACCGCTTTAGAAGGAACTCAATTTAGAGTGAAAGTTGCAGTTTGTAATGCATAACCCAAAAGGATATAGGAAAATCTGCATGACTAATCATAGATCGAACCATATCTAATAAGGTTCGATTTCTACTTTCAGAAACTCCATTCCTTTTCTTTTGGGTGTTTTAAAGCAGGAACAGGCTGGGGCTTGACTTGTTCCACAGGCTTTGCGACAAGTGCAGCAGCAGCCTTGGCAACTTTAGCCTTGCCTTTCGCCTTTCTTCTTCATTCCCTTTTTCTTTTGGACCATCAAGACATTACTAGAGGTTTCTTGATATTTTGTTCAAGTAGTTTTGAGCATCAAATGCAACTCGAAATTGATTTCTCCATATTATTCATATTGTAATTCATCACAAATTGTGAGTAACTTTCCGGTAATGAATTTAGGATCAAATCCGTAGCCAACTCTCGCTTATGGGAAATCCAAGTCTATCAAGTTGGTCAACATATCCTTTCATCTTCGTAACATGAGGACTAATCGACGCACCTCGGTCATCTTACAAGAATGCGGTGTTCTTGACTGTCTCGAACCTTTCTTGCCTAGCTTGTCGTTGGAACATTTCCTTCATTGCATACATACCCATGTCGTAGGCTTCCATTAGTTCCATGTCCTTCGAAGTTCAGAACCATAGTTGCCAACATAATGCATGCAACATCGTAGAATCGTTGACATGCTTATTATGCGCATCCTTCACAAACTTTCGTAATAATGACTGGTGGGTCCTCAGGGATCGGAGCATTTAGGACATACAACTTGCGTTCATGCTTGAGAACGATTCTCAAGTTTCTGAACCAATCAAGAAAGTTAGTCCCAGATAGCTTATCCTTCTCAAGGATAGATCGCAGTGACAGGGGATTATTGTTACTTGAAGAGGCCATTGATCTACAATAAAGATTATGCAGAGTTTATTTTAGAATAGAGGAACAGACTCCCACTAAATTAACAACCCTCCTAAAACATACTGTTTATTTAGGGGACTAAAATCCATATTTCACCTAATTCTATGACAGCTATGGCATGAAACACAGAACTAGATTATTTAGGTAGGTAACAATTACCAATTACATCTTATGTAATTTTTAGATCTTTTTATGAGATATGGGACATCTTATGTATTAGCATGTTTTTATCTCATCATATGCCTAAAGCCCAAAACTATTTTGATAGCTTTATTAAGTCGAACCAATTTAAACATTTAGGTAACTCTTACCTAACTTATCTCACCAAGATAACACAATACACCCAACTATGGCTGAAACTATATTAGTGCGATCGAGGCCTTGACAAGTGTTTAAAATTGGATGGCACAAGACTTAAGATTTAATAGAGGGATTTTATTCAGTTTTAGTGATTTTAATTAAACAATGAAATATCATATATTTTATTGATTTGTAGAACCACTAAACAATTTAGGAAATTTTTATGCTATTCACTAATAGAAGAATTTCCTTGCGCTAGATTAGTTAGACGGCGATCCCACCTGGCCGGTCAATGCAATGGGGAAACAAAGGGCGTGCCCTTTTTTTTTTTTTTTTTTTTTAGAAGACAAATCTCAATTCCGAAAATTGAAATTTGCTATAGAAAATTATATTTTTCGCTGATTTTACTATACTAAATTTACCCCTTAATTTATCCAAAATTAAGTCAATTAAAACATTTTTAATTAACCTGGGCCCACATCTAACTAACCATCTTATCCTAATCCAATTAGGACTTTAGATATTTGAATCCTAGCATATCACCAATAACAAACTTCTCCATATTTATCTCCTATTCTAATTTGTTATCTATCTTTATCAAATAGACACTTTATAACAAAATAGATATAACAAGATAAATAAATAATTTCAAAAATTAATTATTTATAAATAAATTTCAGATATTTGAATCCTAGTATATCACCAATAACAATATTCTTGATATTTATCTCCTATTCTAATTTGTTATCTATCTTTATCAAATAGAGACTTCATAACAAAATAGATATAACAAGATAAATAAGTAATTTCAAAAATTAATTATTTATAAATAAATAATTTCGAAAATTAATTATTTGTTTTGGATTTAAGATATTTGAATCCTAGTATATCACTAATAACAAGATTCTTGATATTTATCTCCAATTCTAATTTGTTATCTATCTTTATCAAATAGAGACTTCATAACAAAATAGATATAATAAGATAAATAATAATTTCGAAAATTAATTATTTATAAATAAATTATTTCGAAAATTAATTATTTATTTTGGATTTAAGATATTTGAATCCTAGTATATCACTAATAACAAGATTCTTGATATTTATCTCCAATTCTAATTTGTTATCTATCTTTATCAAATAGAGACTTCATAACAAAATAGATATAACAAGATAAATAATAATTTCAAAAATTAATTATTTATTAATAAATAATTTCGAAAATTAATTATTTGCAATTTTGATCTTCATCCAAATAACCACAAACATGTAATTGAATCATGAACTACTATCCCAATCGAACCTAATGGTGTCATGGATCATAGAACACGAAACTCAATTCATCAAAATTATTCAAATTAACCTAACATGGTTACTAGCATGTACGAAACTAATTTCAATTAAATCACGAATATATGTATCATATACACAAAACATGATAATAAATCTCACAAAAAACTTATGTATATCACATATACATCAACTATGAACATGTTTTCAATCATATCTCATAAGAAAACATGCAATGAGTTTAATGGAATCAAACTCGAAGGCTCTGATACCACTGTTGGGTTTTGGGGCTCATGCGCAGAGGAGATTTCAAAACAATTTTGATAAAAACCCCAACAGGATCCGAATTTGATTCCATTAAAACATGTTTAGACTATGAAAACTTAATCATACCTCAGTCGCAATGTACCTTTCTGAAGGTTAATCGATCTCTAAGGCGCGCCAACGACGAACGCCTCTATCAAGAAATTCACACACGAACGGCGCGCCAAGATTTGAAGTGCTAGCTTCGAGAGATTACCAAACCTTTTTGTTTCTCTCCAAAACGATCCGTAGCATACCAAAAACTCTAAGTTGTTTCTTGAAACAAAATAGAGTTTTAGCCTTTTAATCTTTCTTGTCATTGTATTCTAACTCAAAGTGTCTATTTATACAACCTCTTGTATATAGACGGTTAAGTAAATTACACATATACCCCTACTTAAAGAAGTATAAGTGTAATACACTACAAGGACGTTTTTCGTCATGAATTTTATCATATAAAATTCATTTTTCGAACCATCTTAAAATCTCGCAAAACCATTCTTAGTGTGCGACCCTAATAGGCTCATACAACGTTGCGCGTGTACCAAAACACATTTTGGTATACAAGTCATAAGCGGCCTCTAGCAAGACATTATGACTACCCAAGTTGTACGAATATCAAATCGATATAACCTAATCAATAGTGTATATAACATCCTTTTGTCAAACGATATCCTTTTGATCAAACATAAGGCATGGAATTGTCATCCAACATGTTCAATCGTACTAGTCTCGATTTCTAGGTAGATCGAAAACATCTAAGTGACATTGATCAATATCAATTCACTTAGACTAGGCCTTTTAACAGCCTAACACATCGAGGATCCACTCGGATATCTCTCTTTATATGAGAGGGACAAATTCTATCTCGATTACACAACTTCACCACATTATTCACACAATAACCAATCACAACCTTTATAATCATCCGGTTAAAGACAACGTTTGATTGCGTCAAATCACTGTATTCCTAATGTTGAAGTCTCTGGTAATCTCAAGTCGAGGACTGAAAAATATACCTATCATGAGAAACAACTATGACTTAATCCATGTGATGTTCTCATAGCTGGTCGGTCCAAGACTTTGTTCCCTAACAAGTACTCATGATCTTGATTCGTATTCCTATACGTATGATCATCGTATGATCATCAATCAAGACTCACACTAGTTTTAATTCATTATAGTTCCCAAGATAATAATCGACTAGGGACATTTAGGATATTTTCAGTAAATACCCATGGATCTTATTATAATGTAAACATGCAAATCAATTATAATAAACAGCAAATGAAATCCTCTATTTTATTAACTAAAATGTATTCATAAAGACTGTTAATGGATTGACCTAGGGCACATTTCCCAACAGATAGGGGTTGTAGGGGCGGTGGTTTGCAGAGATTCTCTGCAATGCGTTCACGCGTGGTGTACGCACCCGTGAACTCTACACACGCATGCATGCGTGGTCGGTCTCGCATCCCACCCACGAATACATGCATACATGCATACATGCCCACGAATACATGCATACATGCATACATGCATCCATGCATGTACGCATACATGCATGCGTGACCACGCATGCATGCATGCGTGGTCAGGTGGTCAGTTGGTCATGCATGCATGACCACGCATGCATGCATGCGTGGTCAGTGCATGCATGCTTCCATGTGCTGCATGCGTGGTGGCATCCCACGCATGCAGTGCATGCATGCGTGGTATCAAACGGTGGAGCGTGTGGTGGAACGTGGGAGACGTGTGGAGCGTGTGGTGGAACGTGGGAGACGTGTGGCGTAACGTGGGAGACGTGAGGTGGCGCGCGAGGTAGTGGTGAGGTGGCACACAAATGGCGCATTTCCGAAACGCGCCATTCGTGATGTCGTGTTGTGTGTCATGATGTGTGTCATGATGTGTGGTGATGTGGATAGAATGGCGCCTCTTGTAGAGGTGCCATTTGTATGTGTGGTGCTGAGGTGGATGCAGTGTGGTGATGTGGATAGAATGGCGCCTCTACAAGAGGCGCCATTTGTATGTGTGGTGCTGAGGTGGATGCAATGGCGCCTCTTGTAGAGGCGCCATTTGCATGTGTGTTTCCACATCGCCCCAATGTCGCATTTCGAAAACACGATATACATCAATTAACGAATAAAAAAGTAAATCAATATAATTTACGAATTTAAAAAAAAAAAACAACAGTACGGATGTAATTTATTCTTTTATTCTCTGCCTCGAACCCGCCTCACCTGCATCCCTATGTACAAGTGTCTCAAAAAGTCCCCTCGACCAGTGTTTCTGAAATCGCCGCCTGTACTGGCGTTTGTGGTATAACCGGATCTATGGTTGTCTGTGTAGTAGGTGCAGCCAGAAATGTCGTAAAAGCTGTCCTTGCTGCCTCCTTAGCTCGTATCAGATCCAGGAGCTGTCCGAACCTGTCATCTATATTCTACGCTAGAGAATGCAACGTCATAGTATCCCTAGTCGGGTCGCTCGTATGCCCGACCTCAGGCTGAGTAGTAGGAGGATGTCCATCCACCGAAATATGCATCGAAGAACGTACGCCGAATAAGCCTCAGTATATACACATATTATATGTAATATACAATTAAACACATAACAAGTATATAACCTTAACACTACCCGCCTCACAATCACTTCCCAACTAGGGCTCAAAGGCAAGTACATCGGGTTTCCACATCTAAGATTTATTCATTAAGTTTATGCTCTTTCATTAAAATTTTCTCTCCAAGGTTCCATTGAACACCCGCTCTGTTACCAACTGTGACATTGTTATCAAATTAACGAATAACTTACACTTCGATGCCATGTCAACATTGCTTTGATACCAACTGTAACGACCCCATATTCCGAGGAGCGCCACATCATACACTGTGGGCCCACAACCTTGCCATGTCACCGCCCTGTTATGTCCCACATGCAACCCTCATTCTTATTCCTCATTCATAAGAGTTTATAACATTAAATACAATAATTCAATGGAAGACTTAATTATGATTTTCAAATAATTCATAAATTATCATTTTTTGTGTTTAATTATCCCAATTATACCCTTTTTGTCTGAAAATTCCCATTTTTTCTAAGCGAAACCTCACACACAAATCTGTGGCGATAAAAAAAAATCAAGCACTAGAATATACAGAGTTCACATTCAGGTATAAATAATAGTACAAACATCATGGAAAAATAAAATATACCTCAATATCGACTCCCGAGGCTTAGGCAATATGACAAGTCACGATCTTGAAACATGACACGTGGCATGAATTAAGTTTGAGGGTCGTCACAAAATAGTCATTAAGTTTATGCATCTTGTAAGGCCTAAAGTATATATTGGACTGCCAGTCCTGATGATCAACGGTCTATTGCAGGGTTTGATGTATTTATGGGGCCTAATCATGTTGCTTGGCAGTTTGAAAAGTAATTTGTTGTGGCACGTTCTAGTACTGAGACCAAGTATAGGGCGATGGCACAGGTCACAACAAAGATTTCTTGACTTCGATCTTTGCTTTTTGAGCTGGCTTGCCAGTTTCAGTTCCTCCCAAGATTTGGTGTGATAATATGAGTGCAACTGCATTCGCAAAGAATTTGGTATCACTCTCGCACTAAACATATTGAGATTGATATACATTTTGTCCGAGATAAGGCTCTTTTTGGGCATTTGGTTGTGCATCATGTACCTTCATCAGACCAGATTGCTAACATTTTCACAAAGCCCTTCAACTTTCCTCGATTTGATTTTCTCTGACGCAAACTTGGGGCTATTAAGTTACCCCCGAGTTTGAGGGGGGTATTAGGATTAATCATTAAGAATGTGTAATCTCGAGGTGTAGTGTGTAATGGTCACATGCATGTCATGTATATATGTGAGTGTATGTTGTACTGGAGTTAGAGTTATCTTGAGCTTTGGATATATGTATATCCAATGGTTGTAGTCTGTACGTTCTCAATATATAATGAAATGATAGAGTGGCGAGTCTTTGTGGAGATTGATCACCGTCTCTCTCTCTCTTTCTATCCAGAACCTTCTCTTAGAAACCCCAGCTATGGTTCTTGGTTTTGTAGTTATAATAATGAGTAACACCTATGACTTAATCCATGTGGTGTTCTCATAGTGGATCGCTCCAGTACATTGTTCCTTAACAAGTATTTATGATCTTGATTTTTATCCCTATACACATGATTATTACATGACCATCAATCAAGACTCACACTAGTATTAATTCATATAGTTCCATTATAATGACCGACTAGGGACATTTAGGATATTTCAGTAAACATCCATGGATTTTATTATAATGTAAACATGCAAAAAAATTTTATAATAAACAACAATTGAATCATCTATTTTATTAACGAAAATAAGAATAAAAATAATATTTAACCTAGGGCACATGCCCCAACATGATGAGAGGCTATAATGTTGAGGCAAGAGTCTATAAATATCTAAGTCAATCGCACCATGCATGCATTTTCATCTAACTCTAGAAACAAAAGTGAGGAAGAATTAAACTTGAGAGGTGGATGAATTGATCAAAAGGTGTATGAAGCAAATTTCCAAGAGAATCCTAGCTAGGAAGGGCAAATCCAAGGAAATCAATCTTAGGTATGAAGTATCCTTTCATTTTTGAGTCCAAAATTTAGCGACAAAGCGAGAATGATACACGACATAAAGATATCAAAAGGTTGAAAATATTTTATTCATATTCCTTTCATGATTTCCACACAAAGAAAATTCAAAACCATCATGTTGTAGCTTTCAAAAGCAGTTTTTGGGGAAAACCCATTTCTTTTACCGATGAATGCATTGAATGAGTGAATGAAAACTCCAATTTGGTGTAAATGTTGTGGAGAGATGTTGCTCACAGTTTTCTAGTCAAGATTTAAGTAAATTAACCTCTGCTTTTATGATCAAGTGAGGGCTTAGTAATTGTTCTTCCAATTTCATGTCTTCCCTTTGACATGTCCATGCTTGTTGACATATGTAAAAAAAGTTTATTTCCTTGTCTGGAACGTACAATACGGTGCCCTATTAATAGAATGGTACATAGTTAATTTACACAATTAGTAGAGACGTTACACAATTATTGTAACATTACATAATTGGAGACATTACACAATTAGTGTAACGTTACACAATTATCGTGCTAATGGTTGAAAAGCATCCACAAAACCTACAGGTTGGTTTATGTACACTTCTTCAACAAGAGTACATTTCAAAAAGGTATTGTTGATATTAATTTGATGCAAAGACCATCCAAAATGTACAACCAATGACAGAATGACTCGAATGGTAGAGGCCTTTACTACTAGACTATATGTCTCATCAAAATTGATTCCGGGTACTTGTTTAAACCTTTTGGCCAATAGCCTAGCCTTATATCGATTAATAGACCCATCGAAATTTTTTTAATATTCTGATTGGAATTGGCATGAACAATAGACCAGGTACCAGTACGCATCAGGGCACGATATTCCTGATCCATAGCAACTTTCCATTTTGGGACCTTAAGGGTAACCTCCACTGAAGTAGGAATATCAGGGCCTTAAGCAGTGCTTTCAACAAACACTTTACTCATATGAATTCCATCCTTAGCTTTAGTAATCATGTGGTGTGTGTTCTGTGGTGCACTATTTTTAGAATTAAGCGATTGATCATGAACGGGAACAAAAGTATCTTGCGAGGAACAGAAGATGTATGTTGTGAAGGAAAATGTGAGACGAGAAATAGAGGAAGGCAATGGCACGAGATGGTAGAACATCTCGAACCCCCATGATTAGAAGGAGAAGGAGAAGCCCCAGAAGTAAAAGTAAATGAGAAGGAAGTGGTAAAGGAAATGAGGTGGAAGGAACGAAGGAAGAATGATTAGACATCGACTGACCTGAAGGCAAAAGAAAATGATAAGGAAACTCATGTTGATGAATTACTACATGTCGTGTTATATATATTCTCCTAGTAGGACTTAGACACTTATATCCCTTGTGTTAACTACTATAACCTAGAAAACACACTTTTCGGATCGAAATTGATACTTGTGACGATTAAAAGGACGAAGATAAGGGAAACAGCTACACCTTAAAACTTTCAAAATACTATAATCAGGTGAAACATGAAATAATTTCTCATATGGAGAGATGTCATTTAGAACTAGTGTGGGTAGACGATTAATGAGAAATACAGCTGTTTCACAAGCATCCCACCAATATTTTAGAGGCAAATTCCCATGAGTTAAAAGGGTAAGACTCATTTCAATTATATGACGGTGTTTACATTCAGACCGACCATTTAGTTCATGAGTATAACGACAAGGATGTTGAAAGATAATACCACAAGAATCAAGAACAGATATAAACGATCGATACTCCCCACCCCAATCAGACTAGACTCTCTTAATAATAGTTCTGAACTGATTTTCAACTAAACTTTTAAAATGTCGAAAAGCATTCAGTGCATTTGATTTTAATTTCAAAGGATATAACCATGTAAACCGTATACAATCATCAATGAAATAAATGTAGTAATTATATCCATTGAAAGATGTTTGAGGAGCAGGTCCCCATAAGTCTGTATGTATTAAATCCAAGACATGTGCAGAAATTTTTTCAGAAGAATGAAATGGTAATCCATGAATTTTGCACAATGGACATGATGTGCATAAATCAGAATCAATCTTAGGTTGAATGTTCAAATTATTATACAAGACCTGGCGAAGAATCTTGGGCGATGGATGACCCTGTCAAGAATGCCACAATGTAGACAAACCTTTATTTGACACAAGAAATGTTGAATGTGACGAGGAGTGTGTAGGAGAAATACCAGGAATGCGATATAGACCATTCTGGAGAGACCCTCGAAGGAGAACTCATTGGTTTGGATATCCTTCACAAAGCACATATGAGGATGAAATTCAATAATCACATTGTTATCTCGTGTTAATTGCGAGACACTAATGTGATTTAAATTAATACTCGACACACACAGAGTATTATTAAAAGACAATCTAGAGCTAGAAGATGGAATTTATGCAAAGCACCAGTACTGGTAATAGGCAATAATTGACCATTGCCAACCATAACAGATTGATTACCTGAGTATGTAGAACTATTCACCATGCTAGACGACTCCCCGGTCACATGAGATGTCGCTCCACTATCCATATACCGAGAACCATCTGGACCAGCCTCAGAATAAGTGAAGAATGATGACTTATGAGGAGGAGGAAATGGTGGAGGTGGAGCCTTCCACTATGGTGGGTTCTTAGCATTCAATGTGCCCATGTACTTAAAATCTCCTCGATAGTAACATATTGCCATGAGAATGACCAAATTTTCCACAAATTTGGCAAGGGTAGGCTTAATACTTCTATTGTTTGACCGAAAACCACCACGACCACTCGAACGACCACTGCCTCCACTACTATTACCTCCTCTATTACCATAATGATTCCAAAACTGTTGAGAAAAAGTATTCCCATAGTCAGTAGACTTAGATCCCGAGTTCTTGACCTCGGCAAAGATATATACACTACAAGAATCGGCCTGAGATAGGGACGTAAAATTCCGTTCCTAATAGCTTGATATTCGGTTGCTAAATGGTCAAAAACCGAATTAGGAACGGAATAAATCGATTGCCAAAATCGTGGTCGCTAACTGATCAGGGACGGAATTTGAAATCCGTTGTTAATTAGAAACCAAAAATTTCGTTCTTAATTAGAAACTGAAAATTCCGTTCTTAAAACGGTCTCTAATTACCAACGGATTAGAGATCGAATTTATAAATTTCGTTCCTAAATCCGTCTCTAAACTGGAACGGTTTAGAAACCGAACTCATAGTTTTAACTAGCGCTTATTATGCATTCCGTCCCTGATTTCGTCCCTGATTAGAAACTGAATCAGGGACGGAATTCATCATTCCAGCAAACAAAAACATTTTTACATTTCAGCACACATCGTGCAACACATTTCACATCCTGCACACATCCTGCAATACAGTTCAGCACACATCAACACATTTCACATTTCATCACACATCCTGCAATACATTTCAGCACACATCATGCACACATCCTGCAATACATTTCAGCACACATCCTGCACACATCCTGCAATACATTTCAGCACACATCCTGCAACACATTTCAGCATACATCCCGCAACAAATAACCTGCAACAACCTGTGGAAACAAATAACCCGCAATAAATAACCTGTAATAACTCGCTCGAAAACAAATAACCCGCAACAACCTCGCTGAAAACACAAATAACCCGCAACAATTTTGTTTATACATTTAAAGTGTGGAAAACATATCATACAACACAAATAACTCTGCCGGGAACTCATTGTACAATAGAAGTTTCACATATAACATGCTAATGAAACCAAAACAGTTCTAAAAAATATCAAAATAGACATCATATATACATGTGTGTAAAAGTTTCCACCAAAATATCAAAATATATCAAAATATCAAAAAATACCAAAAGATCAAAATATATCAAAATATCAAGTGTATCATATCAAATGTATATCAAGTGTATCATATCAATTGTCTCTGTCAGGTCGTGGTAGGGGATGTGTGTCGGACAATGCATCGATCCACTCCTGCTGCAATGGCAAGTTCGTTTCCTCTTCATCTTCAGGCTCGTACATTCTCGGGTGATAAACATCGTTAGCATCCAAAGCTGGAGTAGGCACCGCCGTCGGTGGAGTAAGAATCTTCTGGTGAGATGGGCGTGGAGGTGGAGGTGGACGTAGACGTGGACGTGGACGTGGACGTGGACGTGGAGGTGGAGGTGGAGGTGGAGGTGGAGGTGGTGGTGGAGGATGAGATGAGCTCGCTCCAGGATGTCTACCTCTCATACTCTGCATCAACATGGACTGCAGTAAAGCTATCTGTTCATGCTGCGTCTGTATTTGATTTTGTTGATCCTCAACGATAGAAATGAGACGTGAGACATTAGATTGAAGAGTCACAAAGTTCTGGCTCGACGGGCCCTGAGATGAGCTAGCTCCTGGATCATTGTACCTCCTTCCCGTAGATCCTAACCTGTACACTCGTCCCTTGTGATCAACACTGACGACTTTGTAATATAAATCTGTCTCGTCCACATGTGGATCATCTCCGCTCTTCTTCGCCGATCGTGACATCTCCTCGCGCATCCTCTCGAATCTCGGCCTATAATTGTAATTCAAACATATACAAGTAAAAAACAAAATAGACCTGCAAATTTCACAAGTGATCTTTGACATGATCATATAAAAGTTCAACGAGAAGATAAAGAAAATGAACTTAACCTGAGAAGCTAAAAAAAATGAACTTACATAGTCCAACCACTCGTAGTAGTATAATATTAACAGATAACAATAGCAAATACAAAGGCATTAATTAGCTAACTAACTCTTAGATTGATTTCAACAGATAACAAGCGTACCAAGCACATAGTGAAATTCAAAAGCACCATGCATGTAAGTTTCTACATTAACAGAACATTACTTTCAACCAAAGGAGAGAGTGCCATGGAATTGATCTATGAAAAGCATTAAAACAATAAAGGTTAGCACGTAGAGTGCAAAGCATTTGAGAAAGTAATAACTTTTAATGTTCTACTTGATTAATTGTTAATATATTAATGTTAGGTACTGCTTGAAAGATGCGTTAATTGAAGGCGGAACCCCATTTGAGAAGAAACATGGAATGACAATATTTGAGTACTTGGGCACTAATGAGAAGTACATCCAACTTTTCATCGACATAACTTTCGGTCACACAACAATCCCGATGAGGAACATCCTCGACAAGTACAAAGGATTTGATGATGAGAAACTTAAAGTGGTGGTTGATCTTGGTGGATGTTCTGGCATTACCATCAAAAGCATCCTTGCTAGATATCCTACAATTAAGGGGGTCAATTTTGACTTGCCTTATGTCATAAATCATGCACCTACTATTCCAGGTACTTATAATATAGTTATAATATCAAATGCTATTAATCAATCTCTTGCTTCCAACTAAGCCATAGCTTAATTAATATCAAAGGTCTCGGTTTCGATCGATTCTTGGGATATTTGGGTCAGGTAAATCATTCTTTGAGAAAGTAATTGCCAATGCAGACGTTTTAATTTTTCCAAAATCAGACATCATTTGAAAAGCATGTATTTCTTCAACATTGAAGTATATGCAGGTTTATGGCTCACAAAAAAACTGAGATAAATCCAAAAATTATTGCCTCACACGATGTTCTCTCCTCAATTTTGAAGTTGGTGTTTTAAGGAGGGGGAGTCAACAGATCAACTATTTTCTAATGTTCGTTTCGATCTAAAAATTGGGAATACGAAGCAGGATATGCCCAATTAAAATAAATGATATTTATGGCTTCATTGCCAAACTATAATGCTAGGGAATCCTCCCCGGGAAGGAATAAAGAAATGGGGATTGCTGATAAATAAGACAACATGTAATTAATCTGAAAGGAGAGAAGCGGCAGAATTTTGACATCAAGCCTTGTAATAAACCAACAACTAATAGCAACTTTAGGATGCTCTAGTGGTTAGATTGCCAAAGCATATATATTAACAGAGATAAGTAGCTATGCAAAGGTTATGACCTTGTGTATGAAAGTTCATTTTGAAAGTTGGTCACCTTGATGGTTGTAGGGCTAGAGTTGACTTTTTGCTAAAATTGTTGTAAGGCTTGTTTGTTCTTCGTTGGTTGAAATTGCTGAAAAAGTTTGTTTTTTTATTCTAAGAAATACATGAGAGAAGTTCTTTTGATTCCTTGAAGTCATTGACGAAGTGCACAATAAGTTTCTTGTATATTATTAATATTTGTAGTAATGGTAAGTGAGAACCATCTCCACATGGATTTTGCAAACTTCTTAAAAAAAGATTTTCCATGGCATTTATTATTTTATTTAACTATGAAAACTAAAAATTAGATGGGAATTAAAATTACTTATGTATTCTAAAACAGTTATTTAAACTAATGAAATTAAACTAAACTAAAGCAATGCAAATTAACTAAATTAACTGATCATATAAGATAAATATTTAAACAGATATCCAGAATAATGAAGCTTAAACCGTTTTGATTTTTGAACATATTGATTAAAGTATAGTCATATCATCACATCATTAACACTAAATCATGAAACCCATAATCATGTTTTAGTGTTATTGGTGATTTTTTATATGTTTGTATATGTTTCATGCCTCCATTGGTTTACCAAATTACCAATAAATTTTTACAGAATTTTATATTCAATGAACGCTAAGAAAACAAATTGAAATTGTGGCTTACTTATAGCTTTTTCAACAAGGTGCTTAATTAAGTTTTTCTTTGGTGAATATTCTTATAATTTAAGGTTTTATAAGATTTATACGGTTATGGAATTTGAATTTTAGCAAAGACTTTGCGATTGAAGGTCCATGCTTTCATTTGTCTGTTGCTTTTTTTTGGACGGTTACACAATTGAAATTGCATATTTTGTCTGCACTTTCATTAATTTATTTCATATTAGAGTACTGATCAAATTTACATCTCACTTTATCCTTATCGAACTGATCAAATCAAGTAATTCATATTTATGTGATGGTATTCTATTTACATTGCTTTGCTGCTATGTATGTATGTGACATTAAATTATTGTGTTCTTTTTGGTTCTTACCCTCTATGAAAAAACTAGCTGAGTGAATGCCTACAATTCATGGTTTTCCTACTAACGTCGAACGTTCTCTTCCAGAGCCTTTTATGATGTAGCTTTAAATTGTTGTCTTAGTGGTAGCTGCTAACATGGAAGGTGTTCTATTGCTCAATTTTATAACCAAGACCTTTTAAGTATTCCTCTACAAAGGGCATAAAAGCATGGGATGTCTTCGATTCATTAAAAGAGTTAATTTTTTTGAGTGAGTGAAGTCAGTATACAAGGAAAATAGTAGTGTATCAGTACATTCTAAGTGAACTGATGTACTTAATATCTTGTGGTGGGATAATGGATGATTTTGCTTTTTCATTAATGTTGCTAAATTGGTAATTATTTTTAAGTCCTTGTTTTATGGTAGATATGCATTCAACTAATGCTTGATATGACTCATTAATCAATCTCTTTCCACCCCTTGTGTTGGTCAATAATCATATATTCTTGCACTTTCAGATTTCACAAATTGAAAAAAATGTCAATGATAAATTTGTAACAAAATTCGGATATACAAAAGAAGTCACTGGTAATTTTGTTTTAATGATAGGCAACCTTAAAGAAGGATTCATCTCAATGAAGCGCTCAGTTGACTAAGGTAATATTGTGTATTCTATACCCCAACAGTTTGTTATTAATGTTGGTTTTTGTTTGATATCCCGTGTACTTGTGTTTTCTGCACTTTAATAAATGTGTTTAGCAACAAGAAGTAAAAAGACTATGTTGGAAAGCGTAAGAGCTGCGAACATGAGCTCAAATGGGAATTATGGGTTTTTCTTTTAGTATTAGAGATGTATAACATTAAAGGAACAGCATTCACATCACAATATTCTTTCTAGTTCACTTCCTAGTTCTAATTCTTTTCTTCATTTATCTCGTCATATGGAAATCTCATGTTCCTCACAAAGTTAAGGTTTTCTCTAGATATTTGATTGTACATTCCTAATTTGATTTCTTTGAAAGGAAAATTATTGAATTTCTCTTCCTCTCGCTAGTTCTAGCAGATCAAGATATTCTTTCTAATTGATAATTTGTCTCGCTAGTTCTAGCAGATCAAGATATTTCTACCTGTCAAAGGATCTTTATTTCATAGGGAAGAGATTACAAGTAATAGGGAAGAGATTTTAAGTTAATGGATATGTTTTAAATATAATGCTGAAATAGTACATCTCTTAATGTCAGTTGTAAACTTGGCATTTCAATAAAATAAAGACAATACTTACATTAACTCTTTCTGACCGTGCGTTAATGAAGGTCTGGCCATCGTGTTTCTTCGTGTGCACATGAAGGTACAACTCTAGTGGCGTACAGTCCCTCCCCAGCTTCTTGCTCTGCAAACACAAAATAAAAGGTTTCTACATTCAAAGATAAATCTATATGCTAATTGACAAAAGAAAACACACTACGTTGTACAAATAATCCAATAGAAAAAGATAAGAAGAATATAAAGGCATAGTTTTACAAAAATCTTAAGATTAAAATAAATTAAAGTACTTCTATCATGCATAAAAGCAAAACAAAAAATACCCTTTAAGCGTCTCCAAAATCACACGGTGTAGGGCTCCAATCCAATTATGCAATCTCCAAACTTCAAATCTTGGTGGAAGATTTGTGAAAATTAACCAATCAAGCATAATAGTTGAACTTACTTATTTGCATTGTATCTATCAAAACATCTATAGCTTTAGCTTTAATAGGAAGCCATAGTCGGAGGAATAGTACAAGGAAAGGAATAGTACAAGGAAAGCAAAGCTAAAATAACATGTCACTAATTTAATAAATAAAGAAAATAATAGCAATGGCGCAATGCTCAAGGTTGAAAGCAAATACAACAAGAACACCGAAGATTCTACAATTAGAAAGGAATCATGAAAAAAGTAGATCCGAACAAACCAAGTAGATGAAGAAGAAGAAGAAGAAGAAGAAGGCTTTAGTGACACATTAATTAGAAATGATTTAGGAGAATTAGAAAGCAAACAATCCATTGCTCTAAATCAAGCACAATGAAAGAATTCGATCCATATAGTGGCCTCAACTAATGAACTAATTTGGTATTGAGGCTCGGTGTTAAGGTTTGTCAAATTAATTAGCTTAACCAACTAAGCTATACTTCCCTTCAATGGTGAAAGCACATAACCAAAGTTAAAATACTTCAATCGGTTTTATAGTCATCGCTTTACAAAAACTTCTTTCTTCATTCACTTCTACAAGTCACCATTAGGAAGTGCAAAGACAGAAAAGTCCCTATCAATCAATCTAAAAGTGTATTCATAGAAAGAAAAAAAGATATACCAAGTAATCTTTATACATTTTGCCGTATGACCATTTTGTTTGTGTTCTGTTCAAAACCACTTGCCGATTTCAGATTGTACAATATACAAAGAACATTTTAAGTCTTTACTAGAAAGTCGAGGAAACCCCTTCAAATCAAAATCATCAAATTCAAAAGATAACTCAACACCATATAATTTTTTTCGCTTCTATAATGCCTTCTTTAACATTGTGTCACCAATTACTCAAATCTAAAATTCCGAGAGCAACAAATATACATACTAAATGCTTTGAAGTAGCAACAAATATAAATACTAAATGTTCAAGCCGCAACAACTATACATTTCGAAAGATTGATAAAGATTGGTAAGATGAGTTCTCAAGTACAATTTCAGTTATCGGTTTGAAATAAATGGAAAACAATCCTAAATATTCAGTGCAAAAAAACTTTCGAGTATTGGTTAAACCTCCAACCAGAAAATTCAATACATAGTGAATGATGCTTCCCTATAAAAAATGAATAATATGGTGTCACGAGGCATGGCAAGGCTATGAGGTGCTGGCTAGAGTTGTAGACACAAACTAGTAAAAAAGCTGTTGATCTCTCCAATTAAACCAACTGTCAAAGGATCAAGTAGCAGTGCTCGAAAGTCACGACAATGGCGAACCGGTGTGGCATGACCAGAGGTACCTCTTGGAATAGTCCCATTAATGTGATTGTTAAGAACAACGAGACTTTTTAGATTCTTAAGATTCCCTATTGAACTTGGTAAAATCCCTGTAATTTGATTTTCCATCAGATTTAGACGCTCCAAGCTATCTTGTTTCGACATTTAGAGAGTTCATCTAGGAACGACCATGAAGTTTTATTTCTACGTGTGTCTTGTTTTGTTTTATTAAGTCTAGTTGTTCTGTGTTGTAAGTTTTTAACTGTGGTCCTACTAATACAGTGATACTAATAACTTTATAGGCATCACTTGTTAAAAGTAAAGACTTTGGAGAAGTCGGGGTTGACTCTGTCAAAATAAATTAATAATAACTTTGTAAATGAGTGAGTAGTCCACAAATTTCTTTTAAAAAACATTGCATGCTTAGAATTTGATTATTACATGTGTTTTTACTAGCAAAAAACATGTCCAAAAAATTAGATCATGCAGTAAAAAGATTTTTAAAGCCAAATTCACCTGCAAGTCCCAGCATTAACTATTGGGGATCAAACAATCATGAAAATACAATCGTAAGTCAACTAAACAGCATCAAAATTGGTCTTAAATGGTGCAGAGTTAAAAGAGTATTAGAGCTTAAGACAACTCAAGAAAATATTGCCAAGTTTGACAGATCACGGTCTAACAATGAAACCTTTAAAGGGAAAGATTAAAGGGAAAGATTTGCCAAGTTTGACGAATCAGAGTTTAACAAATTTGCTCGGGATGCATGATTCTCTGATTTGCCAAGTTTGACAAATCAGAGTTAAAAGAGTATTAGAGTTGCAGGTGAAACCTTTAAAGGGAAAGATTTCAAATAAGTAGGAGGATCACTAGTCTTCGATGATTTGAGAATTTTCTCAATGAAAACAAATCACGGTCTAACAATGGAAGTGGCAAAGAACTAAGCATTACCGATGTCCCTCAAGTAGTGCTGTCGAAGAGGGGTATAAGGAACAAGGAAATTTTGGAGCAAGTCAGGTTTCCAAGAGCATTGGGAATGTATTCTTTAACGGAAGCATTCACAAGACAGAGTGTTGAAAGCCGATGAAGCATTCACAAAATGTTAAGACATATTAGGGCGTTGTCATTCCTTTGACAAAATGTTGTCGCCGTTCACACAACAATAGCCCCATACAAAGAAGAGCATGTCAAAGCTAAATCCACAATATGAATCTTGAGAAGCACAATTTGAGAGTAGAAGACGAGAGAGAGAGAGAGAGAGTCCTGCAAATCTGAGTTATAGACCGATGGAGCGATGTTGAGGGGACGACGACGACGACGGCGGGGAAGAGGAGACGGGATGGCGAGGAAGAGGGGACGGGATGGACATATTGCAGAGGTTGGAGATGTTGTTTAGGGACTATGAATTGTTGAGAGGACAATTTTGAGGGAAATAATTTTTCGGTCCTTATTCCATCCCTAAAGATTAGGGACGGATTTAGAGACCGAAACTAGTTAGACACGTGGCATGTGTTTCCGTTCCTAATTCCGTTCCTGATATTTAGGGACGGAATCAAAGACGAATTTATTAAGCAAGAACCTCGAAACGGAATCAGAGACGAAAATTTAGGCGGGATTTTTGAGAGCCAATTATTTAGGGACGGATTAGGTTCCGTCGTTGATTTTCGGTCCCTATTCCGTCTCTAACCGGTCAACTGCCTCCAAAATCATTTTTCCGTCTCTATTCCGTCCCTGATTACCAACCGCCTAAATTTCGTCCCTGATCAAGCCAATTCTTGTAGTGAGATGGAGAATTAACAACAGTTAGACAGTTCAGACCCTACGCCAAATCATATTGTTGTAACGTTGTTTCAAACCCTAGCATCAATGCCTGAAACTCATCCCAGTCAAGTTCATCTTTCCCTTGAATCACAGTTGCAATGGGCAAGTAATCACGATCTAAACCAAGTAACACAGCTGAAATTAAATCATCAATACTAACCGGAGCTCCAACAATATCCAGCTTGTCAGCAATACTTTTCATCTTTGCAAGATAGTCATTCATCGTTGTGGAACCTTTTTTATTGAGTGAAGAGATTTCTTGTATGTTTGGATCTAAACCTTGTTATTCGAACCACAGAATCGCTCGATTGCCAACTATAGCTCATTTGCCGTCTTCTTTGGTGAGTTGCCTATAATACGAGTTGTCGTGTCTGGTGTCATGGCATTCATCAATCATCAATGAAATAAATGTAGTAATTATATCCATTGAAAGATGTTTGAGGAGCAGGTCCCCATAAATCTGTATGTATTAAATCCAAGACATGTGCAGAAATTTTTTCAGAAGAATGAAATGGTAATCCATGAATTTTGCCCAATGGACATGATGTGCATAAATCAGAATCAATCTTAGGTTGAATGTTCAGATTACTACACAAGACCTGGCGAAGAATCTTGGGCGATGGATGACCCAGTCAATAATGCCACAATGTATACAAACCTTTATTTAACACAAGAAATGTTGAATGTGACTAGGAGTGTGTAGGAGAAATACCAGGAATGTGATATAGACCATTCTGGAGAGACCCTCGAAGGAGAACCTCATTGGTTTGGATATCCTTCACAAAGCACATATGAGGATGAAATTCAATCATCACATTGTTATCTCGTGTTAATTGCGAGACACTAATGTGATTTAAATTAATACTCGGCACACACAGAGTGTTATTAAAAGATAATCTAGAGCTAGAAGATGGAATTTATGCAGCACCAGTACTGGTAATAGGCAATAATTGACCATTGCCAACCATAAGAGATTGATTACCTGAGTAGGTAGAACTATTCACCATGCTAGACGATTCCCCGGTCACATGAGATGTCGCTCCACTATCCATATACCAAGAACCATCTGGACCAGCCTCAGAATAAGTGAAGAATGATGACTTATTAGGAGGAGGAAATGGTGGGGGAGCCTTCCACTATGGTGGGTTCTTAGCATTCAATGTGCCCATGTACTTAAAATCTCCTCGATAGTAACATATTGCTGCAGAATGACCAAATTTTCCACAAATTTGGCACGTAGGCTTAATACTTCTATTGTTTGACCGAAAACCACCACGACCACTCGAACGACCTCTGCCTCCACTACTATTACCTCCTCTATTACCATAATGATTCCAAGACTATTGAGAAAAAGTATTCCCATAGTCAGTAGACTTAGATCCTGAGTTCTTGACCTCGGCAGCATATACAGATGGAGAATCAACAACAGTTAGATAGTTTAGACCCTACGCCAAATCAGATTGTTGTAACGTAGTTTCAAACCCTAGCAACAATGCCTGAAACTCTTCCCAGTCAAGTTCATCTTTCCCTTGAATCACAGTTGCAATGGGCAAGTAATCACGATCTAAACCAAGTAACACAGCTGAAATTAAATCATCAATACTAATTGGAGCTCCAACAATATCGAGCTTGTCAGCAATACATTTCATCTTTGCAAGATAGTCATTCATCGTTGTGGAACCTTTCTTTATTGAATGAAGAGATTTCTTGCATGTTTGGATCTAAACCTTGTTACTCGAACCACAGAATAGCTCGATTGCCAACTATAGCTCATTTGCCGTCTTCTTTGGTGAGTTGCCTATAATACGAGTTGTCGTGTCTGGTGTCATGGCATTCATCAACCATCCAAGAAGAAATCGGTCTCTACCAAACCAAATCTTGTATTCTGGATTTGGTGAGCCATCAGAGAGAACCACATTTGATGTAGGAACAGTACCAAACAAGTAACCATCCACATCAAAGCCTTGTATTGTTGAAACCATAATCGCCTTTCAAAGCAGATAATTTGTGCTATCCAGTTTGAGTTTTAAAAACTAACTCAATGAACTTCCAAACAGAGAGAATGGAGATCCTATTCCAGTAGATGAACCATTCGATGAAGATCCATGCTCGAGCACACCAAATTCGGATGCCATGACTTTTGAACAATCATATGAACATGTAGATTTTCAACACTTCGATCTCCGTCGTAAGACTGCAAGATCGACCGAGAACCAGTGGATCTGAGGTTCAACTCCTCGTATCTATTCCATATAACTGATAACAACCTTCTCTGGCATGTGCCATTGAAGGCTCTAATACCATGTTGAAATATGTAAAAGAAGTTTATTTCCTTGTTTGGAACGTACAATGCGGTGCCCTATTTATAGAATAGTACAGAGTTAATTTACATAATTAGTGGAAACGTTACACAATTATTGTAACGTTACATAATTGGAGACGTTACACAATTAGTGTAATGTTACACAATTATCGTACTAATGAATAACTCTAACAATGCCTTATATATGTGATCAATGGATGATTATATTGATGAAGATTGTTGTTTGCACCGTTGTTTTTGGTGTGTTTAAGTTTCCCTATAATGAGGTGAGGCTAGGGTCGATGGCGAATAGAGATGGCCATGGTTGCGGGGGAGGGAGCCAAGACCAGAATTCCTTGTGGGAAATTTGGGACTCTCAACTATGTAGTGTGTTTCCTAGGATAGGTAGTTCTTTCGTTTATAATGCATAAAATAATTGTATTACAGTGGAAAAAGGGTCTAAACTTAAATCAAGTTGCCTACACGCGTATATTCTTTATTAATGTTTTTTAGAGGAATTAAAAACTCACGTAGTTTTCTCGTTTATAATACACCAAATAATTGTATTACAACGTATAAAGGGCTTAAACATAAATCAATTAAGTTGCCTACGTATCCTCTTTATTAATATTTTTGAGAGGAATCATAGCCCACGTAGTTCTCTAGCTAGTTTAATAGACATTGAATAATTGCATTACGTATTAAAAAAAATAATTGCATTACAACGTATAAAGGCTTGAACTTAAATAATGAAGCGCCTACATATCCTCTTTATTAATATTTTAGAGGAATCAAAGCCTACGTAGTTCTAGGTACACAACATGCATATACATAATACGTCCTCCTAATCACTAGTCTAAATATTTGCGTCTCCTACGCCAACATTGATGACCCGTGTAATCATGTTATCGGCATATCAAACTATTTAGCTACCACTGTATCGCACTAATAACCAACTAGCTAGTAGCATTGGGCTTAATTATGCAAGTAGCTAGTTTATCTTACCCACCCAAACAAAAATGGCTAGCTAGTATAGATTAATTAGTACTATCAATTTTATTTTATTTTTTTGTTTTATAAGAAAGAAACAAGTTGCCCTTAATTAGATTCAAACTCACGACATCTTACTCCCAAACCTCATACCAAATCATTGGACCACCCAATTAATTAATTAACATTTTGGGGTTAACACACAAACTCGTATAAACTCAACTCTTAATTAAATTCAAACGAAGAAATCCTAAAAGAAGTTTAAACTTTAAACATAAAACCAAAATCTAATTTAGAATGCAACCCTAACGTGTACGGTGTAAGAAAAATTTAAGAAAAATCAACAATGTTATAGTAGTATATATTTTATCAAAAAAAAAACAATGCTATAGTATATATACTTTACGCATACAAGTAGAATTGTTTGAGCAAACCCTTGAATCT
Source organism: Stephania japonica (assembly GCA_039657345.1). NCBI lineage: Eukaryota > Viridiplantae > Streptophyta > Magnoliopsida > Ranunculales > Menispermaceae > Stephania > Stephania japonica. Next base: position 14,729,269 of record CM077560.1, on the reverse strand, counting down.
CTTGAGAATGATGATTCTCTCTAATGTCATCTACTATCTTCCCAACGTTGGTGTCCCGATTGTATATGCGTGAAAATTAATTAGTTATTAAAGAAAATAGACAATATAATTGGTTTATATCATCAATTCGTTGAAAAAAACTGAAATATATTAATATATTATCAAGAAAAAAGATTATTAATAATATTTAACCATTAAAATTTGAGGGGAAACAATTGATCGCTTAAGCTCTTGTAAAAACTCCATCACCGTCAATTCCGCCTCCCGCTGCTGCTCCTTAAACTATTTTTGTAATAATAATATTATAATCATATATCTGTTTAATTATAAAGAAATACATGTGACCTAGCTATAATATTAACAACTCACGTCACCAAGAACCTGATTAATGAAGTGTATGCACATATATAAGTAGGCATAGCTAGGTATATCACAAGAGCGAAAATATATGAAAAGAATATTATCAAGAAATAAAATTGCCTTGAAGAGGAGAGTCTTGATCTTGACCGTGTCCATTATTGCACTGTTGTTAGTTTCAAGTGTGTTGTTAGATGCGTTCGTTTATAAAGATTGTATATGATCAATCAACCATAACAACAAAGAAGAAGAATTAACAGCTTTTACCACCGTTACTTAATTTGAGACCGAAAACCGTGAAGATGATTTGAAGAGAGAAAAAAATTGAACAAAGATGTAAGAATTAACCGAGGCTATATGTACTTATATTAGGCTATATATACTTACCGGTTTATTTATTTTTTGAAGCCTTATCGCTTCATTTTTACGCACAACTTTATCCAATCTATACATATATCTATCAATATAAAGGAAGATCTTACTTATGGGAGTTTATGAGAAACCGACCAGTGGCACTTAGTAATTTTTTTTGTTATGTGAAAAGTGGCATTTTTTTTTTTTTTAAGAAATCAAAATTTCATTAATCATTCATGGCTCAATATAAGATCGACATAGAATCAAGTACACTCGATTCGCTAATCCTATTTGTGCAAACAAATTGCCATTAATTTGATTTTTTCGAAATTGAAACAGTTTGACAATTAGGATCTGTTCTCTACAACGTTAAAACTCATGACAATACACAAAAATATTAGAACCACAAAACGAATAACAAAACTTTTCAACAAGGAGAACACCTAAAACTTCCTGAAAAGACCTAGCAACTTTCTAACAAAGAGAAGACAAATCAAAGACTTCCAACTATGAAAGAAAACTAACTATAAAATAAAATTTAAAGATAAATCAATCCAGCGCGTCGCACAAATCTACGCAACATCGTTGGTGAAGGTGCACCACAAAAAGGATAGATCAATCTCTACAAATTTGATTAGATCTGTTGTTTATTGAATGAGTAAAGACCAAAGGGGATTTGATTGGAACCACCGCCGATTGTTGAGAGGATCGGTGATGGTTCAAAAATAAAAATCACAAAAGTGAATCAAAAAAAAATTTTTAAGGTTTTGAGAGGAGACTTACATTGGTAGTTATTTTTTCTTGGTTACGTGGCATTTTGTGTTTTTGGCGTTTTTATATTTTGTGGCATTTTTTTAGAGTTTCTATTTTTTCTTTTTTGTAAAAGCAAAAATAGAATAATATATATCAAATATAACACAACTTTTGCCACTATTTTTACTTGTTTTTGTACAAATCTCGGTCATTACTCGATCGGGCGTCAAACTATAGAAATGACATATTATTTTATTTGTGTGTGATGCATGTTGTATTATAATTATCTAAATGTGTGCACAACTTCAAATTATTTTTGCGATGATGAGACGACCCCAAACCCTGAGACCCGCCGCATCATACTTCATAGGCCCACAGCCCTGCCATGTCACCACCCTGTTGTGTCCCACGCGCAAATAACGTTCTTTATTCTTCATTCATCAGAGTATATAACATTTATATTCAACAATTCAGCTAAACACTTAATAATATGTAAATTTACAATTTCGTTTCGTCTTAATTTAGAGCATCAATCTTAAGTGGAAAACTCGATACAATACATTGTATATAAGTAAACCAAAAGTAATTATATACATCTACAAGTAGGGATCCAGATGGGGCGGGGATTCCCTGCCAACTATCCCCCATGGGTCGGAGGATTGGGGAGGGGGATTTCAACCCCCACCATGCGGGGCGGGGCGGGGTGGTATTACTCGTCACTCCGTGGAGATTCCCAGCCTCGCCTTAATATGGGCCCACGGGGATAATGTAACTAAGTTTATCAACACTAAACAAATACAACTATGTTTATCAAGAAAAAATGAATATAACTTGAAATTTATAAATAATAATGTAAGCATATTATTTAAAGTACTTGTATAGATTCAAATTTTTTGAAAAAGTGACTTAGAGTTTTGATGAAAGAGATCCTAATTATTAAATTTTGTATCTATAACTTATTAAAAAAATTAGATATTATATCAAAAAATAGTAGGGTCGGGAAATCCTTGTAGGGGTGGGGATCCCCGCCGGGTACAGAATGGGGGTCAAAAATTTTCCAATGGAGAATTTTTAGGGGGGAATCTTTGCTCCGCCAAAAGTGGGGATGGGGTGGGGATTTTATTCTCTGCCTCGAACCCGCCTAACCTGCATCCCTATGTACAAGTGTCTCAAAAAGTCCCCTCGGCCAATGTTTCTGAAATCGTCGCCTGTACTGGCGTTTGTGGTATAACCGGATCTATGGTTGCCTGTGTAGTAGGTGCAGCCAGAGATGTCGTAAAAGCTGTCCTTGCTGCCTCCTTAGCTCGTATCAGATCCAGGAGCTGTCCGAACGTGTCATCTATATTCTACGCTAGAGAACGCAACGTCATAGTATCCCTAGTCGAGTCGCTCGTATGCCCGACCTCAGGCTGAGTAGTAGGAGGATGTCCGTCCACCGAAATATGCATCGAAGAACGTGCGCCGAATAAGCCTCAATATATACACGTATTATATGTAATATACAATCAAACACATAACACGTATATAACCTTAACACTACCCGCCTTACAGTCACTTCCCAACTAGGGCTCAAAGGCAAGTACATCGGGTTTCCACATCTAAGATTTATTCATTAAGTTTTATGCTCTTTCATTAAAATTTTCTCTCCAAGGTTCCATTGAACACCCGCTCTGTTACCAACTGTGACATTGTTATCAAATTAACGAATAACTTACACTTCGATGCCATGTCAACATTGCTTTAATACCAACTGTAACGACCCCATATTCCGAGGAGCGCCACATCATACACTGTGGGCCCACAACCTTGCCATGTCACCGCCCTGTTATGTCCCACATGCAACCCTCATTCTTATTCCTCATTCATCAGAGTTTATAACATTAAATACAATAATTCAGTGGAAGACTTAATTATGATTTTCAAATAATTCATAAATTATCATTTTTTGTGTTTAATTATCCCAATTATACCCTTTTGTCTGAAAATTCCCATTTTTTCTAGGCGAAACCTCACACACAAATCTGTAGCGATAAAAAAATCAAGCACTAGAATATACAGAGTTCACATTCAGGAATAAATAATAGTACAAACATCATAGAAAAATAAAATATACCTCAATATCGACTCCCGAGGCTTAGGCAATATGACAAGTCACGATCTTGAAACATGACACGTGGCATGAATTAAGTTTGAGGGTCGTCACAAAATAGTCATTAAGTTTATGCATCTTGTAAGGCCTAAAGTATATATTGGGCTACCAGTCCTGATGATCAACAGTCTATTGCAGGGTTTGATGTTTTTATGGGGCCTAATCTTGTTGCTTGGCAGTTTGAAAAGTAATTTGTTGTGGCACGTTCTAGTACTGAGACCAAGTATAGGGCGATGGCACAGGTCACAACAAAGATTTCTTGACTTCGATCTTTGCTTTTTGAGCTGGGCTTGCCATTTTCAGTTCCTCCCAAGATTTGGTGTGATAATATGAGTGCAACTGCATTGGCAAAGAATTTGGTATCACTCTCGCACTTAACATATTGAGATTGATATACACTTTGTCCGAGATAAGGTTCTTTTTGGGCATTTGGTTGTGCATCATGTACCTTCATCAGACCAGATTGCTAACATTTTCACAAAGCCCTTCAACTTTCCTCGATTTGATTTTCTCTAACGCAAACTTGGGGCTATTAAGTTACCCCCGAGTTTGAGGGAGGTATTAGGATTAATCATTAAGAACGTGTAATCTCGAGGTGTAGTGTGTAATGGTCACATGCATGTCATGTATATATGTGAGTGTGTGTTGTACTGGAGTTAGAGTTATCTTGAGCTTTGGATATATGTATATCCAATGGTTGTAGTCTGTACGTTCTCAATATATAATGAAATGATAGAGTGGCGAGTCATTGTGGAGATTGATCACCATCTCTCTCTCTTTCTATCCAGAACCTTCTCTTAGAAACCCCAACTATGGTTCTTGGTTTTTTAGTTATAATAATGAGTAACACCTATGACTTAATCCATGTAGTGTTTTCATAGTAGATCGCTCCAGTACATTGTTCCTTAACAAGTATTTATGATCTTGATTTTTATCCCCATACACATGATCATTACATGACCATCAATCAAGACTCACACTAGTATTAATTCATATAGTTCCATTATAATGACCGACTAGGGACATTTAGGATATTTCAGTAAACATCCATGGATTTTATTATAATGTAAACTTGCAAAAAAATTTTATAATAAACAACAATTGAATCATCTATTTTATTAACGAAAATAAGAATAAAAATAATATTTAACCTAGGGCACATGCCCCAACATGATGAGAGGCTATAATGTTGAGGCAAGATTCTATAAATATCTAAGTCAATCGCACCATGCATGCATTTTCAACTAACTCTAGAAACAAAAGTGAGGAAGAATTAAACTTGAGAGGCTGGACTGAATTGATCAAAAGGTGTATGAAGCAAATTTCCAAGAGAATCCTAGCTAGGAAGGGCAAATCCAAGGAAATCAATCGTAGGTATGAAGTATCCTTTCATTTTGAGTCCAAAATTTAGCGACAAAGCAGAATGATACGCGACAAAAAGATATCAAAAGGTTGGAAATATTTTATTCATATTCCTTTCATGATTTCCACACAGCAAAATTCAAAACCATCATGTTGTAGCTTTCAAAACAGTTTTTGGGGAAAACCCATTTCTTTTACCGATGAATGCATTGAATGAGTGAATAAAAACTCCAATTTGGTGTAAATGTTGTGGAGAGATGTTGCTCACAATTTTCTAGTCAAAATTGAAGTAAATTAACCTCTGCTTTTATGATCAAGTGAGGGCTCAGTAATTGTTCTTCCAATTTCATGTCTTCCCTTTGACATGTCCATGCTTGTTGACATATGTAAAAAAAGTTTATTTCCTTATCTAGAACGTACAATACGGTGCCCTATTAATAGAATGGTACAGAGTTAATTTACACAATTAGTAGAGACGTTACACAATTATTGTAACGTTACATAATTGGAGACATTACACAATTAGTGTAACGTTACACAATTATCGTGCTAATGGTTGAAAAGCATCCACAAAACCTACAGGTTGGTTTATGTACACTTCTTCAACAAGAGTACATTTCAAAAAGGTATTGTTGATATTAATTTGATGCAAAGACCATCCAAAATGTAAAACCAATGACAGAATGACTCGAACTGTAGAGGCCTTTACTACTGGACTATATGTCTCATCAAAATTGATTTCGGGTACTTGTTTAAACCTTTTGGCCACTAGCCTAGCCTTATATCGATTAATAGACCCATCAAAATTCTTTTTAATATATAAAATCCACTTATTACCCACAATATTCTGATTGGAATTGGCATGAACAATAGACCAGGTACCAGTACGCATCAGGGCCCGATATTCCTGATCCATAGCAACTTTCCATTTTGGGACCTTAAGGGTAACCTCCACTGAAGTAGGAATATCAGGGCCTTAAGCAGTGCTTGCAACAAACACTTTACTCATATGAATTCCATTCTTAGCTTTAGTAATCATGTGGTGTGTGTTCTGTGGTGCACTAGTTTTAGAATTAACTGATTGATCATGAACAGGAACAAAAGTATCTTGCGAGGGAACAGAAGATGTATGTTGTGAAGGAAAATGTGAGACAGAAATAGAGGAAGGCAATGGCACAGATGGTAGAACATCTGAACCCCATAATTAGAAAGGGAAGGAGAAGCCCCAAAAGTAAAAGTAAATGAGAAGGAAGTGGTAAAGGAAATGAGGTGGAAGGAACGAAGGAAGAATGATTAGACATCGACTGACCTGAAGGCAAAAGAAAATGATAAGGAAACTCATGTTGATGAATTACTGCATGTCGTGTTATATATATTCTCCTAGTAGGACTTAGACACTTATATCCCTTGTGTTAACTACTATAACCCAGAAAAACACACTTTTCGGATCGAAATTGATACTTGTGACGATTAAAAGGACGAAGATAAGAGAAACAGCTACACCTTAAAACTTTCAAAATACTATAATCAGGTGAAACATGAAGTAATTTCTCATATGGAGAGATGTCATTTAGAACTAGAGTGGGTAGACGATTAATGGGAAATACAGCTGTTTCACAAGCATCCCACCAATATTTTAGAGGCAAATTCCCATGAGTTAAAAGGGTAAGACTCATTTCAATTATATGACGGTGTTTACATTCAGACCGACCATTTAGTTTATGAGTATAACGACAAGGATGTTGAAAGATAATACCACAAGAATCAAGAACAGATATAAACGATCGATACTCCCCACCCTAATCAGACTAGACTCTCTTAATAATAGTTCTGAACTGATTTTAAACCAAACTTTTAAAAAGTCGAAAAGCATTCAGTGCATTTGATTTTAATTTCAAAGGATATAACCATGTAAACCGTATACAATCATCAATGAAATAAATGTAGTAATTATATCCATTGAAAGATGTTTGAGGAGCAGGTCCCCATAAGTCTGTATGTATTAAATCCAAGACATGTGCATAAATTTTTTTAGAAGAATGAAATGGTAATCCATGAATTTTGCCCAATGGACATGATGTGCATAAATCAAAATCAATCTTAGGTTGAATGTTCAGATTATTATACAAGACCTGGCGAAGAATCTTGGGCGATGGATGACCCAGTCAAGAATGCCACAATGTAGACAAACCTTTATTTAACACAAGAAATGTTGAATGTGACGAGGAGTGTGTAGGAGAAATACCAGGAATGCGATATATACCATTCTGGAGAGACCCTCGAAGGAGAACCTCATTGGTTTGGATATCCTTCACAAAGCACATATGAGGATGAAATTCAATAATCACATTGTTATCTCGTGTTAATTGCGAGACACTAATGTGATTTAAATTAATACTCGGCACACACAGAGTATTATTAAAAGACAATCTAGAGCTAGAAGATGGAATTTATGCAGCACCAGTACTGTTAATAGGCAATAATTGACCATTGCCAACCATAACAGATTGATTACCTGAGTATGTAGAACTATTCACCATGCTAGACGATTCCCCGGTCGCATGAGATGTCGCTCCACTATCCATATATCAAGAACCATCTGGACCAGCCTCAGAATAAGTGAAGAATGATGACTTATTAGGAGGAGGAAATGGTGGAGGTGGAGCCTTCCACTATGGTGGGTTCTTAGCATTCAATGTGCCCATGTACTTAAAATCTCCTCGATAGTAACATATTGCCGCAGAATGACCAAATTTTCCACAAATTTGGCAGGTAGGCTTAATACTTCTATTGTTTGACCGAAAACCACCACGACCACTCGAACGACCTCTGCCTCCACTACTATTACCTCCTCTATTACCATAATGATTCCAAGACTGTTGAGAAAAAGTATTCCCATAGTCAGAAGACTTAGATCCTGAGTTCTTGACCTCGGCAGCATATACAGATGATGGAGAATTAACAACAGTTAGACAGTTCAGACCCTACGCCAAATCATATTGTTGTAACATTGTTTCAAACCCTAGCAACAATGCCTGAAACTCTTCCCAGTCAAGTTCATCTTTCCCTTGAGTCACAGTTGCAATAGGCAAGTAATCACGATCTAAACCAAGTAACACAGCTGAAATTAAATCATCAATACTAACTGGAGCTCCAACAATATCCAGCTTGTCAGCAATACTTTTCATCTTTGCAAGATAGTCGTTCATCGTTGTGGAACCTTTTTTTATTGAGTGAAGAAATTTCTTGTATGTTTGGATCTAAACCTTGTTACTCGAACCACAGAATCGCTCAATTGCCAACTATAGCTCATTTGCCGTCTTCTTTGGTGAGTTGCCTATAATACGAGTTGTCATGTCTGGTGTCATGGCATTCATCAATCATCAATGAAATAAATGTAGTAATTATATCCATTGAAATATGTTTGAGGAGCAGGTCCCCATAAGTCTGTATGTATTAAATCCAAGACATGTGCAGAAATTTTTTCAGAAGAATGAAATGGTAATCCATGAATTTTGCCCAATGGACATGATGTGCATAAATCAGAATCAATCTTAGGTTGAATGTTTAGATTATTATACAAGAGCTGGCGAAGAATCTTGGGCGATGGATGACCCAGTCAAGAATGCCACAATGCAGACAAGCCTTTATTTGATAGAAGAAATGTTGAATGTGACTAGGAGTGTGTAGGAGAAATACCAGGAATGCGATATAGACCATTCTGGAGAGACCTTCGAAGGAGAACCTCATTGGTTTGGATATCCTTCACAAAGCACATATGAGGATGAAATTCAATCATCACATTGTTATCTCGTAATAATTGCAAGACACTAATGTGATTTAAATTAATACTCGGCACACACTGAGTATTATTAAAAGATAATCTAGAGCTAGAAGATGGAATTTATGCAGCACCAGTACTAGTAATAGGCAATAATTGACCATTGCCAACCATAACAGATTGATTACCTGAGTAGGTAGAACTATTCACCATGCTAGACGATTCCCCGGTCACATGAGATGTCGCTCCACTATCCATATACTAAGAAACATCTGGACCAGCCTTAGAATAAGTGAAGAATGATGACTTATTAGGAGGAGGAAATGGTGGAGGTGGAGCCTTCCACTATGGTGGGTTCTTAGCATTCAATGTGCCCATGTACTTAAAATCTCCTCGATAGTAACATATTGCCGCAGAATGACCACATTTTCCACAAATTTGGCAGGTAGGCTTAATACTTCTATTGTTTGACCGAAAACCACCACGACCACTCGAACGACCTCTGCCTCCACTACTATTATCTCCTCTATTACCATAATGATTCCAAGACTGTTGAGAAAAAGTATTCCCATAGTCAGTAGACTTAGATCCTGAGATCTTGACCTCTAGCAAAGATATACGAGATGGAGAATCAACAACAGTTAGATAGTTCAGACCCTACGCCAAATCATATTGTTGTAACGTAGTTTCAAACCCTAGCAACAATGGCTGAAACTCTTCCCAGTCAAGTTCATCTTTCCCTTGAATCACAGTTGCAATGGGCAAGTAATCACGATCTAAACCAAGTAACACAGCTGAAATTAAATCATCAATACTAACCGGAGCTCCAACAATATCCAGCTTGTCAGCAATACTTTTCATCTTTGCAAGATAGTCGTTCATCGTTCTGGGACCTTTCTTTATTGAATGAAGAGATTTCTTGCACGTTTGGATCTAAACCTTGTTACTCGAACCACAGAATAGCTCGATTGCCAACTATAGCTCATTTGCCGTCTTCTTTGGTGAGTTGCCTATAATACAAGTTGTCGTGTCTGGTGTCATGGCATTCATCAACCATCCAAGAAGAAATCGGTCTCTACCAAACCAAATCTTGTATTCTGGATTTGGTGAGCCATCAGAGAGAACCACATTTGGTGTAGGAACAGTACCAAACAAGTAACCATCCACATCAAAGCCTTGTATTGTTGAAACCATAATCGCCTTTCAAAGCAGATAATTTGTGCTATCCAGTTTGAGTGTTAAAAACTAACTCAATGAACTTCCAATCGAAGAGAATGGAGATCCTATTCCAGTAGATGAAACATTCAATGAAGATCCATGCTCGAGCACACCAAATTCGGATGCCATGACTTTTGAACAATCGTATGAACATGTAGAACTTCAACACTTCGATCTCCGTCGTAAGACTGCAAGATCGACCGAGAATCAGTGGATTTGAGGTTCAACTCCTCATATCTATTCCATATAACTGATAACAACTTTCTCTGGCGTGTGCCATTGAAGGCTCTAATACCATGTTGAAATATGTAAAAGAAGTTACCTTGTTTGGAACGTACAATGCGGTGCCCTATTTATAGAATAGTACAGAGTTAATTTACATAATTAGTGGAAACGTTACACAATTATTGTAACGTTACATAATTGGAGACGTTACACAATTAGTGTAATGTTACACAATTATCGTACTAATGGTTAACTCTAACAATGCCTTATATATGTGATCAATGGATGATTATATTGATGAAGATTGTTGTTTGCACCGTTGTTTTTGGTGTGTTTGAGTTTCCCTATAATGAGGTGAGGCTAGGGTTGATGGCGAATAGAGATGGCCATGGTTGCGGGGGAGGGAGCCAAGACCAGAATTCCCTTGTGGGAGATTTGGGACTCTCAACTACGTAGTGTGTTTCCTAGGATAGGTAGTTCTTTCGTTTATAATGCATAAAATAATTGTATTACAGTAGAAAAAGGGTCTAAACTTAAATCAAGTTGCCTACACGCGTATATTCTTTATTAATGTTTTTTAGAGGAATTAAAAACCCACGTAGTTCTCTCGTTTATAATACACCAAATAATTCTATTACAACGTATAAAGGGCTTGAACATAAATCAATTAAGTTACCTACGTATCCTCTTTATTAATATTTTTGAGAGGAATCATAGCCCACGTAGTTCTCTAGCTAGTTTAATATACATTGAATAATTGCATTACGTATTAAAAAAAAATAATTGAATTACAACGTATAAAGGCTTGAACTTAAATAATCAAGCGCCTACGTATCCTCTTTATTACTATTTTAGAGGAATCAAAGCCTACGTAGTTCTAGGTACACAACATGCATATACATAATAAGTCCTCCTAATCACTAGTCTAAATATGTGTGTCTCCTACGCCAACATTGATGACCCATGTAGTTCCTATTCTTCATCAGTTGATTCTCCTTTGGCAGTGTAGATACTTTGATGCACTTTATTGTTCGAGTTGGTTGAGCTACGTATGACATATATACAGCATAGGTTAGATGAAAATCAAGAAAGTTATATGAATAAAATATTGTTTATTACTTAAGTTCATTTGTATCTGATTAATATATCAAAGGAAAAAGTGTTCACCTTTTCTGTATCCTTCTTGCAGTTTCTTCCTAGTAGCCTCCAGCTTTAACTGCATTTCCTTGCTATCCAACGTCAACTGACCAGTACTAGTAGCACTTGTCATGCACTGCCTTTTAGTTCCTTCATTTTGATCATCAGTTGCCTCTTCTTTAACTCCTTCGTATTTTCTTTTGACCCCTTAATTCTGTTCCTCAAGCTTTCACAGGGGGTGTCTTTGCCATCATGGGATCCAACAACATGCAAGGCCTTAGTGTCCTTCATGCTAATTCTCACAGCTGGAACTGTTGCCTTATTCTGTGCACCTTCACCATTGGACTTCGCTGTCGTAGGCTTCTTCTCCTTGGCGTTTCCGGCTCGCCAATATAACATGTTTGCCCAATCACTACACAAAAATTATGTTAATTAAGAAAAAAAAAAAAAAAAGATAATAGCGCTAGCCCTTTTTTTTTTACCCTTTTATTTTTATAGTTATCAAATTGAATAAACAAGTTTATATTAATTGAACTCTTGTTTAATGGTTTATAAAAAATTGGAGATGCAAACTTGATGGATAGTAAAAATATATCGGATCGCCTACTTACAACTAGAGGAAGCCTAAGGCCCTAAGAAAGCTCGAGAAATGACTTTGTGAGAGATTGCAAAGAAAGATAATTCAAAATAGATAGATTCATATGTAATGGAAGAAAAATCAAATAAGAGATAAATCATTGTCATACATGGGGATTTTACTTGTGAAAGGTTATGAAAATATTGATGTAATGAGTTCAAGTCTCCGACACCCACAGTTATCAAAAAAACAATATATTAATGTAATCATGTTATCGGCATGTCAAACTATTGAGCTACCACTGTATCGCACTAATAACCAACTAACTAGTAGCATTGGGCTTAATTATGCAAGTAGCTAGTTTCATCTTACCCACTCAAACAAAAATGGCTAGCTAGTATAGATTAATTATTACTATCAATTTTATTTTATTTTTTTGTCTTATAAGAGAGAAACAAGTTGCCGTTAATAAGATTCAAACTCATGAAATCTTACTCCCAAATCTCATACCAAATCATTGGACCACCCAATTAATTAATTAACATTTTGGGGTTAGCACACAAACTCGTATAAACTCAACTCTTAATTAAATTCAAACGAAGAAATCCTAAAAGAAATTTAAACTTTAAACATAAAACCAAAATCTAATTTAGAATGCAACCCTAACGTGTACGGTGTAAGAAAAATTTAAGAAAAATCAACAATGTTATAGTAGTATATATTTTATCAAAAAAAAAAAAAAACTATGCTATATATATATACTTTACGTACAGTAGAATTGTTTGAGCAAACCCTTGAATCTCTTGAGAATGATGATTCTCTCTAATGTCATCTACTATCTTCCCAACGTTGGTGTCCTGATTGTATATGCGTGAAAATTAATTAGTTATTAAAGAAAATAGACAATATAATTGGTTTATATCATCAATTCGTTGAAAAAAACTGAAATATATTAACATATTATCAAGAAAAAAGATTATTAATAATATTTAACCATTAAAATTTGAGGGGAAACAATTGATCGCTTAAGCTCTTGTAAAAACTCCATCACCGTCAATTCCGCCTCCCGCTGCTGCTCCTTAAACTATTTTTGTAATAATAATATTATAATCATATATCTGTTTAATTATAAAGAAATACATGTGACCTAGCTATAATATTAACAACTCACGTCACCAAGAACCTGATTAATGAAGTGTATGCACATATATAAGTAGGCATAGCTAGGTATATCACAAGAGCGAAAATATATGAAAAGAATATTATCAAGAAATAAAATTGCCTTGAAGAGGAGAGTCTTGATCTTGACCGTGTCCATTATTGCACTGTTGTTAGTTTCAAGTGTGTTGTTAGATGCGTTCGTTTATAAAGATTGTATATGATCAATCAACCATAACAACAAAGAAGAAGAATTAACAGCTTTTACCACCGTTACTTAATTTGAGACCGAAAACCGTGAAGATGATTTGAAGAGAGAAAAAATTGAACAAAGATGTAAGAATTAACCGAGGCTATATGTACTTATATTAGGCTATATATACTTACCGGTTTATTTATTTTTTGAAGCCTTATCGCTTCATTTTTACGCACAACTTTATCCAATCTATACATATATCTATCAATATAAAGGAAGATCTTACTTATGGGAGTTTATGAGAAACCGACCAGTGGCACTTAGTAATTTTTTTTGTTATGTGAAAAGTGGCATTTTTTTTTTTTTAAGAAATCAAAATTTCATTAATCATTCATGGCTCAATATAAGATCAGACATAGAATCAAGTACACTGATTCGCTAATCCTATTTGTGCAAACAAATTGCCATTAATTTGATTTTTTTTCGAAATTGAAACAGTTTGACAATTAGGATCTGTTCTCTACAACGTTAAAACTCATGACAATACACAAAAATATTAGAACCACAAAACGAATAACAAAACTTTTCAACAAGGAGAACACCTAAAACTTCCTAACAAGGAAAAGACCTAGCAACTTTCCAACAAAGAGAAGACAAATCAAAGACTTCTAACTATGAAAGAAAACTAACTATAAAATAAAAATTAAAGATAAATCAATCCAGCGCGTCGCACAAATCTACGCCACATCGTTGGTGAAGGTGCACCACAACAAGGATAGATCAATCTCTACAAATCTGATTAGATCTGTTGTTTATTGAATGAGTAAAGACCAAAGGGGATTTGATTGGAATCATCGCCGATTGTTGAGAGGATCGGTGATGGTTCAAAAATAAAAATCACAAAAGTGAATCAAAAATTTTTTTTTCAGGTTTTGAGAGGAGACTTACATTGGTAGTTATTTTTTCTTGGTTACGTGGCATTTTGTGTTTTTGGCGTTTTTATATTTTGTGGCATTTTTTTAGAGTTTCTATTTTTTCTTTTTTGTAAAAGCAAAAATAGAATAATATATATCAAATATAACACAACTTTTGCCACTATTTTGACTTGTTTTTGTACAAATCTCGGTCATTACTTGATCGAGCGTCAAACTATAGAAATGACATATTATTTTATTTGTGTGTGATGCATGTTGTATTATAATTATCTAAATGTGTGCACAACTTCAAATTATTTTTGCGATGATGAGACGACCCCAAATCCTGAGACCCGCCGCATCATACTTCACAGGCCCACATGCCACCGCCATGTCACCACCCTGTTGTGTCCCACGCGCAAATAACGTTCTTTATTCTTCATTCATCAGAGTATATAACATTTATATTCAACAATTCAGCTAAACACTTAATAACATGTAAATTTACAATTTCATTTCGTCTTAATTTAGAGCATCAATCTTAAGTGGAAAACTCGATACGACATTGTATATAAGTAAACCAAAAGTAATTATATACATCTACAAGTAGGGATCCGGATGGGGCGGGGATTCCTCGCCAACTATCCCCCATGGGTCGGGGGATGGGGTGGGGATTTCAACCCCCACCATGCGGAGCGGGGCGGGGGGGTGGTATTACTCGTCACTCCGTGGGGATTCCCAAACCTCGCCTTAATATGGGCCCACGGGGATAATGTAACTAAGTTTATCAACACTAAACAAATACAACTATGTTTATCAAGAAAAAATGAATATAACTTGAAATTTATAAATAATAATGTAAGCATATTATTTAAAGTACTTGTATAGATTCAAATTTTTTGAAAAAGTGACTTAGAGTTTTGATGAAAGAGATCCTAATTATTAAATTTTGTATCTATAACTTATTAAAAAAATTAGATATTATATCAAAAAATAGTAGGGTCTGGGGAATCCTTGTAGGGGTGGGGATCCCACGGTACGAATGGGGGTCAAAAATTTTTCAATGGAGAATTTTAAGGGGGGAATCACTGCCCCGCCAAAAGTGGGGATGGGGTGGGGATTTTATTCTCTGCCTCGAACCCTCCCCACCTGCATCCCTATGTACAAGTGGCTCAATAAGTCCCCTCGGCCAGTGTTTCTGAAATCGCCGCCTGTACTGGTGTTTGTGGTATAACCGGATCTATGGTTGCCTGTGTAGTAGGTGCAGCCAGAGATGTCGTAAAAGCTGTCCTTGCTGCCTCATTAGCTCGTATCAGATCCAGGAGCTGTCCAAACCTGTCATCTATATTCTACGCTAGAGAACGCAACGTCATAGTATCCCTAGTCGGGTCGCTCGTATGCCCGACCTCAGGCTGAGTAGTAGGAGGATGTCCGTCCACCGAAATATGCATCGAAGAACGTGCGCCGAATAAGCCTCAGTATATACACGTATTATATGTAATATACAATCAAACACATAACACGTATATAACCTTAACACTACCCGCCTCACAGTCGCTTCCCAACTAGGGCTCAAAGGCAAGTACATCGGGTTTCCACATCTAAGATTTATTCATTAAGTCTTATGCTCTTTCATTAAAATTTTCTCTCCAAGGTTCCATTGAACACCTGCTCTGTTACTAACTGTGACATTGTTATCAAATTAACAAATAACTTACACTTCAATGCCATGTCAACATTGCTTTTGATACCAACTGTAACGACCCCATATTCCGAGAAGTGCCACATCATACACTGTGGGCCCACAACCTTGCCATGTCACCGCCCTGTTATGTCCCACATGCAACCCTCATTCTTATTCCTCATTCATCAGAGTTTATAACATTAAATACAATAATTCAGTGGAAGACTTAATTATGATTTTCAAATAATTCATAAATTATCATTTTTTGTGTTTAATTATCCCAATTATACCCTTTTGTCTGAAAATTCCCATTTTTTCTAGGCGAAACCTCACACACAAATCTGTGGCGATAAAAAAAAATCAAGCACTAGAATATACAAAGTTCACATTGAGGTATAAATAATAGTACAAACATCATGGAAAAATAAAATATACCTTAATATCGACTCCCGAGGCTTAGGCAATATGACAAGTCACGATCTTGAAACATGACACGTGGCATGAATTAAGTTTGAGGGTCGTCACAAAATAGTCATTAAGTTTATGCATCTTGTAAGGCCAAAAGTATATGTTGGGCTGCCAGTCCTGATGATCAACGGTCTATTGCAGGGTTTGATGTATTTATGGGGCCTAATCTTGTTGCTTGGCAGTTTGAAAAGTAATTTGTTGTGGCACGTTCTAGTACTGAGACCAAGTATAGGGGGATGGCACAGGTCACAACAAAGATTTCTTGTCTTCGATCTTTGCTTTTTGAGCTGGGCTTGCCAGTTTCAGTTCCTCCCAAGATTTGGTGTGATAATATGAGTGCAACTGCATTGAAAAAGAATTTGGTATCACTCTCGCACTAAACATATTGAGATTGATATACACTTTGTCCGAGATAAGGTTCTTTTTGGGCATTTAGTTGTGCATCATGTACCTTCATCAGACCAGATTGCTAACATTTTCACAAAGCCCTTCAACTTTCCTCGATTTGATTTTCTCCGACGCAAACTTGGGGCTATTAAGTTATCCCCGAGTTTGAGGGGGGTATTAGGATTAATCATTAAGAATGTGTAATCTCGAGCTGTAGTGTGTAATGGTCACATGCATGTCATGTATATATGTGAGTGTGTGTTGTACTGGAGTTAGAGTTATCTTGAGCTTTGGATATATGTATATCCAATGGTTGTAGTCTCGTACGTTCTCAATATATAATGAAATGATAGAGTGGCGAGTCATTGTGGAGATTGATCACCATCTCTCTCTCTTTCTATCCAGAACCTTCTCTTAGAAACCCCAGCTATGGTTCTTGGTTTTGTAGTTATAATAATGAGTAACACCTATGACTTAATCCATGTGGTGTTCTCATAGTGGATCGCTCCAGTACATTGTTCCTTAACAAGTATTTATGATTTTGATTTTTATCCCTATACACATGATCATTACATGACCATCAATCAAGACTCACACTAGTATTAATTCATATAGTTCCATTATAATGACCGACTAGGGACATTTAGGATATTTCAGTAAACATCCATGGATTTTATTATAATGTAAACATGCAAAAAAATTTTATAATAAACAACAATTGAATCATCTATTTTATTAACGAAAATAAGAATAAAAATAATATTTAACCTTGGGCACATGCCCCAACATGATGAGAGGCTATAATGTTGAGGCAAGAGTCTATAAATATCTAAGTCAATCGCACCATGCATGCATTTTCATCTAACTCTAGAAACAAAAGTGAGGAAGAATTAAACATGAGAGGCTGGACTGAATTGATCAAAAGGTGTATGAAGCAAATTTCCAAGAGAATCCTAGCTAGGAAGGGCAAATCCAAGGAAATCAATCTTAGGTATGAAGTATCCTTTCATTTTGAGTCCAAAATTTAGCGACAAAGCAGAATGATACACGACATAAAGATATCAAAAGTTTGGAAATATTTTATTCACATTCCTTTCATGATTTCCACACAGCAAAATTCAAAAGCATCATGTTGTAGCTTTCAAAATAGTATTTGGGGAAAACCCATTTCTTTTACCGATGAATGCATTGAATGAGTGAATGAAAACTCCAATTTGGTGTAAATGTTGTGGAGAGATGTTGCTCACAATTTTCTAGTCAAAATTTAAGTAAATTAACCTCTGCTTTTATGATCAAGTGAGGGCTTAGTAATTGTTCTTCCAATTTCATGTCTTCCCTTTGACATGTCGATGCTTGTTGACATATGTAAAAAAAGTTTATTTCCTTGTCTGGAACGTACAATACGGTGCCCTATTAATAGAATGGTACAGAGTTAATTTACACAATTAGTAGAGACGTTACACAATTATTGTAACGTTATTAATTGGAGACATTACACAATTAGTGTAACGTTACACAATTATCGTGCTAATGGTTGAAAAGCATCCACAAAACCTACAGGTTGGTTTATGTACACTTCTTCAACAAGAGTACATTTCAAAAAGGTATTGTTGATATTAATTTGATGCAAAGACGATCCAAAATGTACAACCAATGACAGAATGACTCGAACTGTAGAGGCCTTTACTACTGGACTATATGTCTCATCAAAATTGATTCCGGGTACTTGTTTAAACCTTTTGGCCCCTAGCCTAGCCTTATATCGATTAATAAACCCATCGAAATTCTTTTTAATAGATAAAATCCACTTATTACCCACAATATTCTGATTGGAATTGGCATGAATAATAGACCAGGTACCAGTACGCATCAGGGCCCGATATTCCTGATCCATGGCAACTTTCCATTTTGTGACCTTAAGGGTAACCTCCACTGAAGTAGGAATATCAGGGCCTTAAGCAGTGCTCGCAACAAACACTTTACTCATATGAATTCCATCCTTAGCTTTAGTAATCATGTGGTGTGTGTTCTGTGGTGCACTAGTTTTAGAATTAACTGATTGATCATGAACAGGAACAAGAGTATCTTGCGAGGGAACAGAAGATGTATGTTGTGAAGGAAAATGTGAGACAGAAATAGAGGAAGGCAATGGCACAGATGGTAGAACATCTGAACCCCATGATTAGAAAGAGAAGGAGAAGCCCCAAAAGTAAAAGTAAATGAGAAGGAAGTGGTAAAGGAAATGAGGTGGAAGGAACGAAGGAAGAATGATTAGACATCGACTGACCTGAAGGCAAAAGAAAATGATAAGGAAACTCATGTTGATGAATTACTGCATGTCGTGTTATATATATTCTCCTAGTAGGACTTAGACACTTATATCCCTTGTGTTAACTACTATAACCCAGAAACAGCTACACCTTAAAACTTTCAAAATACTACTTGTGTTATATATTCTCCTACTTGTGTTATATATTCTCCTAGTAGGACTTAGACACTTATATTCTCCTAGTAGGACTTAGACACTTATATCCCTTGTGTTATATATATTCTCCTACTTGTGACGATTAAAAGGACGAAGATAAGGGAAACAGCTACACCTTAAAACTTTCAAAATACTATAATCAGGTGAAACATGAAATAATTTCTCATATGGAGAGATGTCCTTTAGAACTAGAGTGGGTAGACGATTAATGAGAAATACAGCTGTTTCACAAGCATCCCACCAATATTTTAGAGGCAAATTCCCATGAGTTAAAAGGGTAAGACTCATTTCAATTATATGACGGTGTTTACATTCAGACCGACCATTTAGTTCATGAGTATAACGACAAGGATGTTGAATGATAATACCACAAGAATCAAGAACAGATATAAACGATCGATACTCCCCACCCCAATCAGACTAGACTCTCTTAATAATAGTTCTGAACTAATTTTCAACCAAACTTTTAAAATGTCGAAAAGCATTCAGTGCATTTGATTTTAATTTCAAATGATATAACCATGTAAACCGTATACAATCATCAATGAAATAAATGTATTAATTATATCCATTGAAAGATGTTTGAGGAGTAGGTCCCCATAAGTCTGTATGTATTAAATCCAAGACGTGCAGAAATTTTTTCAGAAGAATGAAATGGTAATCCATGAATTTCGCCCAATGGACATGTGAAACCACACCCAAGAGGGGGGGTGAATTGGGTGTACCGAGAGGTTGTTGCCTTCTTAATCTTTTAAAGCACGAGTAACAACAAATGTCTATGCTATGCAAGTTAATGGGGTAGAAGAGATGGAAAGCGACACACGATTTATAGTGGTTCGATCAAGTGATCTACATCCACTACCTAACCTCCCCGGTTAGGATTTTTAAACCCTCACTTGTATTCCAAATAAGTGATACAACCTAAGCATACAAGCCTAGAATGCCTAATTACAATTAGGACTTCCTATCTAGCCGCAACTAGAAATTATGCCTAGCCTCAACTAGGTCTTTCCCTTTGACTTAGATTCCACTAAGTCTTACAATCATACACTTACAACAATTTGCTGAAAAGAAATGAGATACACTTTACAATATAAAGTGATATCAAATTCAAACACTAGCAAGCCTCCTAGAGCCTAACAACTCTGAAACATGCAAGTATGAGAATGGATGAAAAATGCAAAGTGTGTCACTGATTTTGGTTGCAAATTCCAAATATGAAATCGTTTTAAAATCCAATGTATTTGTGCAAAACCGATTTCAAAGCAAAGAACAATAGTTTAACAAAAATCAAGCTTAAGTGCAAAACTTTTGTTCAAATCAATCTTAGGGTTTGATAAAATGAGTTTAAGTACAAAACCCAAGATAATGGTGTTAAAACACACAACAAACTAATTTTGATTCAAAACACACAAAACTATGTAGATTAAGCTCAAGAAAAGGAATCTAGAACAAGGACTTGCTTACAACCAAGAAGGTGACAAAAGAGATCAGCTTTGAGGAGATTCTTGTACTCTTTGAATGCTTCAAAGTGCTGAATTTTTGTGCTTGTGGACAGCCTCAAGAATCTCCTTTGTTTCTTTCACAAAAATCAAAGTTCTTCTTTTTGAATCTTTTGAGCTTTTGAGTGTGTTTTTTCCTTGTTATGAGAAAACCATGTTCTTGGTGATTTTATAGTGTTAGGTATCCCATCTTGACAGTTTGTGACCGTTCTAGGGATCCAAGGGTCTAAAATCCATCAAAAATTCAAATTAAAGTTCGTTTTCCAGCTTTTTAAAAAAGCTGTCAGGAGGGCAATTAGCGCGCTAATACTGAGACCTAGCGCGCTAACTCTGCACTTAGCGCGCTAATAGCAGTATTAGCGCGCTAACTGCAGGGAGCTCAAAATAATTATTTTATCCCTTTATGTTAGCGACCCTAAAACACGTCCAGGACCTAACCAACCCTAATATAACATGTTATATACGTTTAT
Source organism: Stephania japonica (assembly GCA_039657345.1). Lineage (NCBI taxonomy): Eukaryota > Viridiplantae > Streptophyta > Magnoliopsida > Ranunculales > Menispermaceae > Stephania > Stephania japonica. The sequence continues at coordinate 14,708,092 of CM077560.1, read as the reverse complement.
TATGGGTCATTAAGCCTAATTGGATGGTCCGGATATTTTTACAAACCCCGAAAACGGAAAATCACGATTTCATAACTCGCGAGGGACTTTTCTGCAAATTTGCAGTTTTTCTTTTTAAAAACCTTTTAAAAACAAGTTTTTTTAGTCTTGAAAATTTCAATAATGATCTCCAAAATGCAAATGATCATTAACACATAATCTCACATTGTTTAAACTCATGGACCTAGTTATGTGTTAAATTTCGTTTTGAAGTTACTTCATGACTTTTGAAAATTGGTTTTAAGAAACTTGATATGCATGAACTAATGCATTTGGCTTGCGTGAAAGAATTTTGATACCTTACATCGAAATTACAAATTGCAATATGGTCTTTCATCTTCATTCCTTCACGAATGCCGGGTCTTGAACTAGTATGGCTTGAATACCCGTGATGTGTTGTTTTGCATCCTTTAACAAAAACTGAAATACACTTGATATTAATTAGTACATTTTCACCTTGTTTGTTTCCATCAAAATCCCAGTCAGAGTTAGAGTGACTAACCACTTAGTCCAACAGTCTCCCCCTTTTTGATGATAACAAACAATGTGAACTTTAAAAATATAAAGCATAATCTAAGTGTGTATTTCATTCAAGATTATACATTTCATTTGTGCACGTTCAAACACATCAACATTTTCAAGTTCAACCATATTTCTCCCCGTTTGATAACATCAAAAAGTGGGGCTAAACTCCCTGGTCGACAATGAAGCATAATGGAATTAAACGCTCCCCTTACTCTATGCATATCAAGAGACAAGAGACGGAAGCGTAAAGAGGCAAATATGATGTATCATAGTGAAGCAATAAATAGCCATATATAAACTCAGAGATATGCAAACGAAAGTCATGATAGTGATAGCATAAAGTAATGAGAGCATAGTTGTGGCTTAAACATGAGCAAAAAAATATTGGGAACATCAAAGTCTAACAATGTAGAGCCTAGTGCTCATCTACATATAGTGTGTCTATACACCTAAAAACGACCGAATAAACCTAATGCTGAACAAGCAATGAACATTCTAAACACTCCTCCGTGAGGACAATAGTCGACGTGCAGAGCTGGAGGATCGATCAGTACGCGCGGGATAAGCTGGAAGCAACTGACCCTCGATGCGACGAAGACGATCATTTTGATGTTGGATGCTTGCCTCGACGGAAGCGAAGGTTTGGGTCATATAGTTGTGCAAGTATCCCAGCTGAGCAGAGACGTACGCCGACGAGGGGGACATATCCGGTGGAGGCGTGAAACCGCCAAATGTAGAGGGAGGTGGAGGCGGTGCAGTCTCGTATTGCGGCTGCGGCGGGGGTGGGACTGCTGAGTCATGGTAGACGTCCTCATCGTCATCATGGCCATCACCGCCAGCAAAGCCTTCATCGTCAGCGTTGTCATCATCCCTAAAATTGTAGCTATACTCCAAGTAGTCGGGCTCATCAAACGGTGCAACTGGAGGATCCATAGGCAATGGAGACTCATAGCCATCGTAATACTGACCGTCTGGGATTGCATCTTCCCGTGTCCACCGCTGCCTGCTATGTACATAGCGATACTTCATGGCCTTTAGAGTGGCCATGTCGATGGTGTCATAGACAGTGAAGGGACGACCGCCTAATGCAAGATCCACTTGGGCAGACTCCAAGTAGGATGTGATGATATGTGCATACGGGAGATGGCGACCCAAGCTACATGTGCTCGTCATATAACCAATAATGATGTGGGGCAGGCTGAGAGGAATCATGCGAAAGAGATGTCCGAGAATGAACATGTCAAGAAGAGTGACATAGTTTTTACTACTTCCCCGTGGAAGAATGACTTTGTGAAGTACCTTATGAAGGAGATGGGGTAAAAGTTTGAAATCGGTATCCGTTATACCAGTTGGATATACGGTTAAAGTCCTTTTTGGCCGAAGAAAGGAGTTAAGTACTTCGAGACGATCAAAAGGCCAACTAAGAAATTTGCACACTACCGTGGTGGGGGAGGGTGCAATGGAAGGTGAAGGCGTTGGGCGAGATTTTCAGCGTAATCTCAATGGATCGTGCACCTACGGATGAACGAAGAACAAAATGGTTCGTCGTTTCAAGATTTGAGTAAAACACCGGAACTAAGTGGGGGGGTTGTAATTGGCGTTGTGGGCACAAAAGGTTGTCCATCCCGCCATATCGAAAATCTCCCGAATAGGGAGATGGGCCCTATCAAAAAAGGCGAAATCGACAATGGCGGGTCGTAGGATTTTGGCGTCCGTTAGCCGTGGAGCCACGGACTCGAGAACGGATGTGGACTCATGGACGGATTTGGCTTGGCCCTCACGTTGTGGCGCATTCGCCGGAGTGGGGGCGGGATGGCTATTGGTAGATGGTGAAGATTCGGATTCACTACGGATGAGGGCTCGGACAACCCGCCGGGTAGAGGGACGACGTGGGGGCGAGGGACGACGAGAGGTGGTGGGGCGATTGGACGTGAAGGAGTGGGGGCGGTCGGACGTGAGGATGGACGGGTGGAGGTGCGGCGAGTCAACATTTGAACAATGGAGAGATCGAGATGGAGAAAACAAAGAAATTTAAGAAATTGACAAGGAGAGATGACGATGTTACCTGTGTACCGTATGATCGTGATGGAGACGATGAGAGGAGAGGAGAGATGGGAGGTGTGGTGAGGTGTGTTTTGATTTTAGGGTGAAAATGAATTTATAGTGGTCTGACCGAACAACATTAGCGCACTAATGGAAGAATTAGCGCGCTAATGAACCGATTCATATTCTGGGCCAGTGCACTATTAGCGCGCTAATGACTGGAATTAGCGCGCTAATTTCCTCCTGGAAATTTTTGGTCACTTAACCATTAGCGCGCTAATTACCATCATTAGCGCGCTAATTTCCCTCTGGAAATTTTGGACATGAAATTTTTGGATTTTTGACATACAACTCGAATTGACCTCAAACTCCTAGGACACTTCAAAAACACCATATAAATAGGTTTAGAACAACTAAAGCATGTGTAGAAGGTCCGATTCTCGAACCATGCCTAACTCACGCCGAATCTTAGAAAATTGATCTCTAGGCAAAGGCTTAGTGAATATATCGGCTAATTGGTCCTCTGTGTATACATGGACAAGTTTAACATCGCCCTTTTGGACATGATCACGAAGAAAATGGTGCCTAATCTCAATGTGTTTCGTTCGAGAGTGTAACACCGAATTTTTTGATATGTTTATTGCACTTGTGTTATCACAAGAAATTTCAGCACACCCAACTAGGATTTGATAATCCTCAAGTTGTTGTTTCATGTATAGAACTTGAGCACAACAACTCCCGCAGCCACATATTCGGCCTCCACCGTAGACAAAGCCACGGAATTTTGTTTCTTGCTAAACCATGAGATAAGTGAGTTTCCTAGCAAATGACAAAATCCGGAAGTGCTTTTCCTATCAACTAAACTTCCCGCATAGTCAGAATCAACAAAACTTCGGAGTTCAAAACTCTTGGTTTTGTTGAACCATAATCCTAAGTCTTGTGTTCCACTTAGATATCGAAACATCCGCTTTGCACATTTTAAGTGGGACTCTTTAGGATTGAATTGAAATCTAGCACATAAGCACACACTGAACATAATGTCGGGTCTACTAGCGGTCAAGTATAGAAGGCTACCTATCATTCCACAGTAAAGTTTAGGATCTATGGATTTTCCTAGTTGGACTTTGTCTATTTTGATAGCTGAACTACTAGGAATGTCACATGCTTTCAAATTTTCGAATTTGAACTTCTTTAACATGTCCCTCACATACTTTGCTTGATTTATGAAAATGCCATGCTTGGATTGCTTTATTTGCAAGCCTAGAAAGTATGTTAGTTCACCCATCATGCTCATTTCAAATTCATTTGTCATCAATGATGAGAATTCATCACATAAACGTGTGTTAGATGACCCGAAAATGATATCATCAACATAGATTTGAACAAGTAGCATATCATGTTTTTTGATCAAAATGAACAAAGTGGGGTCTAGTGTTCCTTTCTTGAACCCTTTCTCAAGTAGAAACGCATTAAGTCTATCATACCAAGCTCTAGGGGCTTGTCTTAGTCCATACAAGGCTTTTTGAAGATGATAGACATGGCTTGGATGTTCATGATCTTCAAATCCCGGTGGTTGTTCTACATATACTTCTTCATGGATGAACCCATTTAGAAATGCACTTTTGACATCCATTTGGTATAGTAGAAACCCGTTGTAGCAAGCATAAGCAAGCAGCATGCGAATTGCTTCTAGTCTTGCTACGGGTGCAAAGGCTTCCTCATAATCAATTCCTTCTTCTTGATTGTAGCCTTGTGCTACCAATCTAGCCTTGTTTCTTACAATTTCACCTTTTTCATTCTTTTTGTTTCTAAAGACCCATTTGGTGCCTATGATTGAGTGCTCCTTAGGTCTAGGTACTAATGTCCATACTTTGTTCCTAACAAAGTGACTTAACTCTTCTTGCATAGCCATTACCCAAAACTCATCTCCTAAGGCATCATCTATCTTGGTGGGCTCGGTTTGTGATACGAAAGCTAAGTGTCCTTCATCTCTTTGCAATGTTGACCTAGTGATTATTCCTTTGTTTGGATCACCAATGATTTGTTGAGATGAATGACCAATGAGGAGTCTTGAATTCTTAGGCACACTTGTTTCGGATTCCTTGTTTGACTCAAGCTCTTGACTATTTGAGGTTTGTCCTAGAGTGCCATCATCTTCATCGTCAATCCTCAATTTTTCAAGATTTTGCATTAATTTGACTTTGGGATCTACTTCATCAAATTTCACATGAATAGATTCTTCTATGGTTTTGGTCGATTTGTTAAACACCCTATATGCTTTGCTATGTGTTGAGTACCCTAGAAAAATGCATACTTTAGACTTTGGGTCAAATTTATCTAATTGATCCCTATCATTTAGAACATAGCAAGTGCAACCGAACACCTTAAAATAACTTATGTTGGGTTTTCGGCCTTTCCATAGTTCATAAGGAGTCTTTTTCACTTGCTTTCGGAAATTTACTCTATTTATAACATAGCATGTCGTGTTAATGGCTTCGGCCCAAAAATGCTTAGCTATGTTGTACTCATTTAGCATAGTCCTACGCATTTCTTGGAGTGTTCTATTTTTTCTTTCAACAACTCCATTTTGTTGGGGTGTTCTAGGAGAGGATAATTGGTGTGTATAACCTTGTTTATCACAAAAATCCTCCAAGTTCCTATTTACAAACTCACCACCTCTATCACTTCTAATGATGGTGATTTTGTATCCTTTTTCATTCTCTACTAAAGCACAAAACTTTACAAACACATCAAACACTTCATGCTTGTGAGATAGAAAATACACCCATGTATACCTTGTAAAGTCGTCAACAATAACAAAGCAATATGATTTACCTCCTAGACTTTGTGTTTGGGTAGGTCCGAACAAATCCATATGGATAAGTTCTAAAGCTCGAGTTACATCACTTGTTACTTTCGTCTTAAATGACGATTTCACTTGTTTACCGAGGATACAAGGTTCACATTCCTTATCTTTCTTAAAGGAGCACTTGGGTAGGCCCTTAACTAGATCATGCTTAGTCAATTTTGACAAATTTTCCATGCTAGAATGTCCTAGTCTACGGTGCCACAACCATGCATCACAATCACTTTGTGCACTCAAACATGAAACATTTTGCATATTCATCTCATCAAAGTTAATGGCATAAACATTCTTATCTCTATATGCAATAAACAAAGTTTCATACTTTTCATTCCTAACAATGCATTTCGATGATTCAAACATAACATGAAATCCTTTGTCACATAATTGACTAACACTAAGCAAGTTATGTTTCAAACCATCAACAAGGTAAACATTAGAAATAGAAAGTGAATGGTTACCGACGGTTCCGAGACCAATAACTCTTCCTTTGTTGTTGTCTCCAAATGTAACCTTTCCACCGTCATGCCGCTTTAGCTCAATGAATTGATGTGCATCTCCGGTCATGTGTCTTGAGCACCCGCTATCTAAGTACCATGGGGTGCTCTTCCTTGCATCCTACACAATGGGAAACACACTAGATTTTGGTACCCAAACTCCTTTGGGTCCGAGAAAGTTAGTGTCATAAACATTTTTAACTACCCATGCTAGTCTACCCTTTTTGGCCTTTTGTAAGGCACATTTCCCTACCATATGAGACCTATTGCACTTCAAACATCTACGATCATCATTTAGTAATTTTTTATAGCTTAGCAAGTTTGCTCCATAACCTATGCCCCTTTTGTTGAGTGCACATCGTTGTGCTCCCAACATCATATCAAACATTTCTTTGCCATTGGTGAACTTATGCACTGTGTTAGTCAAGTCCTCTACTTCCTTGACTAAGGCATCTCTCTCCTCTATGACTTCATTCAAGTCACTTTGGAAATCACTAATGGTCTCATTTTGTGACTCTATCTCACTAATTGCTATGGTTAAGCTCTTTTTGAGTTGTTTGGTCTTTTTGACCTCCTTTTCCAACTCTTTCCTAAGTTCATCAAGATTTGGAACATCATCCAAATCATCTATATCATCAAAATTAAAAGAGTTAGAATTTACCTCGCCTTGTGCCATGAGACAAAGTATTGCCTTCTCACTCTCCGAATCGAACTCCGAACTTGATGATGATGAGTCATCCCAAGTTGCCTTGAAGCTCTTCTTTCCTTTCTTCTTGTCAAACACCTTCTTTGATTTGCAATCCGCCTTGATGTGACCCGGCTTGCCACAACCAAAGCATATGGTTTCGTTTGACTTTCCTCCCTTACTTCCACTTCAAAACTTCTTCTTATACTTGTCTCACTTGTAAATGGTCTTGTTGAGCTTTCTTGAGAGCATGGCTACTTCCTCCTCAAGATCATTATCATCACAAGATTTTTCGTCTTCAATGATCTCTACCGATGCACTAGGGGAGTTGTTTGCTTTCAAGGCAATCTCTTTTCTTGAGCTCTTTGTACCTCCACTTAATGCTTCCTATCTTGCTTGGTCTTTGAGTTCGAATTCGTGGACCGTTAACTCTCCACACAATGCATCAAAAGTGAAGTCTCCAAGATTTTGTGCCGATTGGATAGCATACTTCTTGGCGTCCCATTCCTTAGGCAAGCCTCTAAGAAATTTGTATACCGATGTCTCTTGATCATAGTGCTTTCCAAGGTTCTTGATCTCATTTAACAACTTAGTAAACCGTGTGATGGCGGTGGCGATATCCTCATCGGATCCAACTCGGAAGGTCTCATAGTGTTCCTCAAGGATCCTCAACTTTGTCTTCTTTACTTGCATGGTACCTTCATAGTGGACCTCAAGTTTTTCCCACACTTCCTTCGCCGTTTGGCAAGCACTCACTCGGTTGAACTCATTTTCGCTTAATGCACAAAATATGTGATTCATTGCTTGATCATTTGAAAGTTCACTCTTGATCTCCTCGGCGGTGTATTCTTTCAATGGCTTATCGGGTGGAGTGTAACCACTTTCAATTGCGTCCCATAGGAATCTATTTTGCGCTCTAATGTAGAACTTCATTCTTACTTTCCAATGTGCGTAGTTGGTTCCATCAAAGTATGGAGGTCTACTCGAGGAGTTACCTTCCCTAAGGCGAGCCGGATCAAGACTTTGCATCCTTGCACAAAAACACTCAAAGATACGTTAGTAATACTTTGAGCAATAACCCGTTCTGATACCAATTGAAACCACACCCAAGAGGGGGGTGAATTGGGTGTACCTTGAGAGGTTGTTGCCTTTTTAATCTTTTAAAGCACAAGTAACAACAAATGTCTATGCTATGCAAGTGAATGGGGTAGAAGAGATGGAAAGCGACACACGATTTATAGTGGTTCGATCAAGTAATCTACATCCACTACCTAACCTCCCCGGTTAGGATTTTTAAACCCTCACTTGTATTCTAAATAAGTGATAAAACCTAAGCATACAAGCCTAGAATGCCTAATTACAATTAGGACTTCCTATCTAGCCGCAACTAGAAATTGTGCCTAGCCTCAACTAGGTCTTTCCCTTTGACTTAGATTCCACTAAGTCTCACAATCATACACTTACAACAATTTGCTGAAAAGAAATGAGATACACTTTACAATATAAAGTGATATCAAATTCAAACACTAGCAAGCCTCCTAGAGCCTAACAACTCTAATGCATGCAAGTATGAGAATGGATGGAAAATGCAAAGTGTGTCACTGATTTTGGTTGCAAATTCCAAATATGAAATCGTTTTAGAATCCAATGTATTTGTGCAAAACCGATTTCAAAGCAAAGAACAATAGTTTAACAAAAATCAAGCTTAAGTGCAAAACTTTTGTTCAAATCAATCTTAGGGTTTGATAAAATGAGTTTAAGTACAAAACCCAAGATAATGGTGTTAAAACACACAACAAACTAATTTTGATTCAAAACACACAAAACTATGTAGATTAAGCTCAAGAAAAGGAATCTAGAACAAGGACTTGCTTACAACCAAGAAGGTGACAAAAGAGATCAACTTTGAGGAGATTCTTGTACTCTTTGAATGCTTCAAAGTCTTTGGATTTTTGTGCTTGTGGACGCCTCAAGAATCTCCTTTGTTTCTTTCACAAAAATCAAAGTTCTTTTTTTGAATCTTTTGAGCTTTTGAGTGTGTTTTTTCCTTGTTATGAGAAAACCATGTTCTTGGTGATTTTATAGTGTTAGGTATCCCATCTTGACAGTTTGTGACCGTTCTAGGGATCCAAGGGTCCAAAATCCATCAAAAATTCAAATTAAAGTTCGTTTTCCAGCTTTTTAAAAAAGCTGTCAGGAGGGCAATTAGCGCGCTAATATTGAGACCTAGCGCGCTAACTCTGCACTTAGCGCGCTAATAGCAGTATTAGCGCGCTAACTGCAGGGAGCTCAAAATAATTATTTTATCCCTTTGTGTTAGCGACCCTAAAACACGTCCGGGACCTAACCAACCCTAATATAACATGTTATATACGTTTATTATGGGTCATTAAGCCTAATTGGATGGTCCGGATATTTTTACAAACCCCGAAAACGGAAAATCACGATTTCATAACTCGCGAGGGACTTTTCTGCAAATTTGCAGTTTTTCTTTTCAAAAACCTTTTAAAAACAAGTTTTTTTAGTCTTGAAAATTTCAATAATGATCTCCAAAATGCAAATGATCATTAACACATAATCTCACATTGTTTAAACTCATGGACCTAGTTATGTGTTAAATTTCGTTTTGAAATTTCAAGTTATTTCATGACTTTTGAAAATTGGTTTTAAGAGACTTGATATGCATGAACTAATGCATTTGGCTTTCGTGAAAGAATTTTGATACCTTACATCGAAATTACAAATTGCAATATGGTCTTTCATCTTCATTCCTTCACGAATGCCGGGTCTTGAACTAGTATGGCTTGAATACCCGTGATGTGTTGTTTTGCATCCTTTAACAAAAACTGAAATACACTTGATATTAATTAGTACATTTTCACCTTGTTTGTTTCCATCAAAATCCCAGTCGGAGTTAGAGTGACTAACCACTTAGTCCAACAACATGATGTGCATAAATCAGAATCAATCTTAGGTTGAATGTTCAGATTGTCATACAAGACCTGGCGAAGAATCTTGGGCGATGGATGACCCAGTCAAGAATGCCACAATGTAGACAAACCTTTATTTGACACAAGAAATGTTGAATGTGACTAGGAGTGTATAGGAGAAATACCAGGAATGCGATATAGACCATTCTGGAGAGACCCTCGAAGGAGAACCTCATTGGTTTGGATATCCTTCACAAAGCACATATGAGGATGAAATTCAATAATCACATTGTTATCTCGTGTTAATTGCAAGACACTAATGTGATTTAAATTAATACTCGGCACACACAGAGTATTATTAAAAGACAATCTTGAGCTAGAAGATGGAATTTATGCAGCACCAGTACTGGTAATAGGCAATAATTGACCATTGCAAATCATAACAGATTGATTACCTGAGTATGTAGAACTATTCACCATGCTAGACGATTCCCCGGTCACATGAGATGTCGCTCCACTATCCATATACCGAGAACCATCTGGACCAGCCTCAGAATAAGTGAAGAATGATGACTTATTAGGAGGAGGAAATGGTGGAGGTGGAGCCTTCCACTATGGTGGGTTCTTAGCATTCAATGTGCCCATGTACTTAAAATCTCCTCGATAGTAACATATTGCCGCAGAATGACCAAATTTTCCACAAATTTGGCAGGTAGGCTTAATACTTCTATTGTTTGACCGAAAACCACCATGACCACTCGAACGACCTCTGCCTCCACTACTATTACCTCCTCTATTACCATAATGATTCCAAGACTATTGAGAAAAAGTATTCCCATAGTCAGTAGACTTAGATCCTGAGTTCTTGACCTCGGTAGCACATACAGACACTACAAGAATCAGCCCAGATAGGGACAGAAAATTTCGTTCCTAATAGCTTGATATTCGGTTGCTAAATGGTCAAAAACCGAATTAGGAACGGAATAAATCGGTTGCCAAAATCGTGGTCGCTAACTGATCAGGGACGGAATTTGAAATCCGTTGTTAATTAGAAACCGAAAATTTCGTTCTTAATTAGAAACTCAAAATTCCGTTCTTAAAACGGTCTCTAATTAACAACGGATTAGAGACCGAATTTATAAATTCCGTTCCTAAATCCGTCTCTAAACTGGGACGGTTTAGAAACCGAACTCATAGTTTTAACTAGCGCTTATTATGCATTCCGTCCCTGATTAGAAACTGAATCAGGGACGGAATTCATCATTCCAGCAAACAAAAAACATTTTTACATTTCAGCACACATCCTGCAACACATTTCACATCCTGCACACATCCTGCAATACATTTCAGCACACATCAACACATTTCACATTTCAGTTCACATCCTGCAATACATTTCAGCACACATCCTGCAATACATTTCATTACACATCCTGCACACATCCTGCAATACATTTCAGCACACATCCTGCACACATCCTGCAATACATTTCAGCACACATCCTGCAACACATTTCACATTTCAGCACACATCCTGCAACTGCAACACATTTCAGCACACATCTTGCAACTGCAACACATTTCAGCATACATCCTGCAACAAATAACCTGCAACAACCTGTGGAAACAAATAACCTGCAATAAATAACCTGTAATAACCTGCTGAAAACAAATAACCTGCAATAACCTGCTAAAAACACAAATAACCTGCAACAATTTTGTTTATACATTTAAAGCTGTGGAAAACATATCATACAACACAAATAACCTGCTGGGAACTCATTGTACAATAGAAGTTTCACATATAATATGCTAATGAAACCAAAACAGTTCTAAAAAATATCAAAATAGACATCATATATACATGTGTGTAAAAGTTTCCACCAAAATATCAAAATATATCAAAATATCAAAAAATACCAAAAGATCAAAATATATCAAAATATCAAGTGTATCATATCAAATGTATATCAAGTGTATCATATCAATTGTCTCTGTCAGGTCATGGTAGGGGATGTGTGTCGGATAATGCATCGATCCACTCCTGCTGCAATTGCAAGTTCGTTTCCTCTTCATCTTCAGGCTCGTACATTCTCGGGCGATAAACATCGTTAGCATCCAAAGCTGGAGTAGGCACCGCCGTTGGTGGAGTAAGAGTCTCCTGGTGAGATGGGCGTGGAGGTGGAGGTGGAGGTGGACGTAGACGTGGACGTAGACGTGGACGTGGAGGTGGAGGTGGAGGTGGAGGTGGTGGTGGAGGATGAGATGAGCTCACTCCAGGATGTCCACCTCTCACACTCTGCATCAACATGGACTGCAGTAAAGCTATCTGTTCATGCTGTGTCTATATTTGATTTTGTTGATCCTCAATGATAAAAGTGAGACGTGAGACATTAGATTGAAGAGTCGCAAAGTCCTGGCTCAACGGACCCTGAGATGAGCTGGCTCCTGGATCATTGTACCTCCTTCCCGTAGATCCTAACCCGTACACTCGTCCCTTGTGATCAACACCGACGACTTTGTAATATAAATCTGTCTCGTCCACATGTGGATCATCTCCTGCCTCTTCTGTTGACTGTGACATCTCCTCGCGCATCCTCTGGAATCTCACCTATAATTGTAATTCAAACATATACAAGTAAAAAACAAAATAGACCTGCAAATTTCACAAGTGGTCTTTGACATGATCATATAAAAGTTCAACGAGAAGATAAAGAAAATGAACTTAACCTGAGAAGCTAAAAAAAATGAACTTACATTGTCCAACCACTCGTAGTAGTATAATATTAACAGATAACAATAGCAAATACAGAGGCATTAATTAGCTAACTAACTCTTAGATTGATTTCAACAGATAACAGTACCAAGCACATAGTGAAATTCAAAAGCACCAAGCATGTAAGTTTCTACATTAACAGAACATTACTTTCAACCAAAGGAGAGAGTGCCATGGAATTGATCTATGAAAAGCATTTGAGAAAGTAATAACTTTTAATGTTCTACTTAATTAATTGTTAATATATTAATGTTAGGTACTGCTTGAAAGATGTGTTAATTGAAGGCGGAACCCCATTTGAGAAGAAACATGGAATGACAATATTTGAGTACTTGGGCACTAATGAGAAGTACATCCAACTTTTCACTGACATAACTTTCAGTCACACAACAATCCTGATGAGGAACATCCTCGACAAGTACAAAGGATTTGATGATGAGAAACTTAAAGTGGTGGTTGATCTTGGTGGAGGTTCGGCATTACCATCAAAAGCATCCTTGCTAGATATCCTACAATTAAGGGGGTCAATTTTGACTTGCCTTATGTCATAAATCATGCACCTACTATTCCAGGTACTTATAATATAGTTATAATATCAAATGCTATTAATCAATCTCTTGCTTCCACTAAGCCATAGCTTAATTAATATCAAAGGTCTCGGTTTCGATCGATTCTTGGGATATTTGGGTCAGGTAAATCATTCTTTGAGAAAGTAATTGCCAATGCAGCCGTTTTTCTTTTTCTAAAATCAGACATCATTTGAAAAGCATGTATTTCTTCAATATTGAAGTATATGCAGGTTTATGGCTCACAAAAAAAACCGAGATAAATCCAAAAATTATTGCCTCACATGATGTTCTCTCCTCAATTTTGAAGTTGGTGTTTTAAGGAGGGGGAGTCAACAGATCAACTATTTTCTAATGTTCGTTTCGATCTAAAAATTGGGAATACAGAGTAGGATCTGCCCAATTAAAATAAATGATATTTATGGCTTCATTGCCAAACTATAATGCTAGGGAATCCTCCCCGGGAAGGAATAAAGACATGGGGATTGCTGATAAATAAGACAACATGTAATCAATCTAAAAGGAGAGATGCGGCAGAATTTTGACATCAAGCCTTGTAATAAACCAACAACTAATAGCAACTTTAGGATGCTCTAGTGGTTAGATTGCCAAAGCATATATATTAACAGAGATAAGTAGCTATGCAAAGGTTATGACCTCGTGTATGAAAGTTCATTTTGAAATTTAGTCAGCTTGATGGTTGTAGGGCTAGAGTTGACTTTTTGCTAAAATTGTTGTAAGGTTTGTTTGTTCTTCGTTGGTTGAAATTGCTAAAAAAGTTTATTTTTTAATTCTAAGAAATACATGAGAGAAGTTCTTTTGATTCCTTGAAGTCATTGACGAAGTGCACAATAAGTTTCTTGTATATTATTAATATTTGTAGTAATGGTAAGTGAGAACCATCTCCACATGGATTTTGCAAACTTCTTAAAAAAGATTTTCCAAGGCATTTATTATTTTATTTAACTATGAAAACTAAAAATTAGACGGGAATTAAAATTACTTATGTATTCTAAAACAGTTATTTAAACTAATGAAATTAAACTAAACTAAAGCAATACAAATTAACTAAATTAACTGATCAAATAAAGTAAATCCATATAAGATAAATATTTAAACAGATATCCAGAATAATGAAGCTTAAACCGTTTTGATTTTTGAACATATTGATTAAAGTATAGTCATATCATCACATCATTAACACTAAATCATGAAACCCATAATCATGTTTTAGTGTTCTTGGTGACTTTTTATATGTTTGTATATGTTTCATGCCTCCATTGGTTTACCAAATTACCAATAAATTTTTACAGAATTTTGTTTTGGGCATAAGACAATTAAAATTGCGAAACTAGTTATTCAATGAATACTAAAAGCTCAATGAACGCTAAGAAAACAAATTGAAATTGTGGCTTACTTATAGCTTTTTCAACAAGGTGCTTAATTAAGTTTAAGTTTTCTTTGGTGAATATTCTTATAGTTTAAGGTTTTATAAGATTTATACGGTTATGGAATTTGAATTTTAGCAAAGACTTTGTGATTGAAGGTCCATGCTTTCATTTGTATGTTGCTTTTTTTGGACGGTTACACAATTGAAATTGCATATTTTGTCTGCACTTTCATTAATTTATTTCATATTAGAGTACTGATCAAATTTACATCTCACTTTATCCTTATCGAACTAATCAAATCTGAAGTAATTCATATTTATATGATGGTATTCTATTTACATTGCTTTGCTGCTATGTATGTATGTGACATTAAATTATTGTGTTCTTTTTGGTTCTTACCCTCTATGAAAAAACTAGCTGAGTGAATGCCTACAATTCATGGTTTTCCTACTAACGTCGGACGTTCTCTTCCAGAGCCTTTTATGATGTAGATTTAAATTGTTATCTTAGTGGTAGCTGCTAACATGGAAGGTGTTCTATTGCTCAATTTTATAACTAAGACCTTTTAAGTATTCCTCTACAAAGGGCATAAAAGCATGGGAGGTCTTCAGTTCATTAAAAGAGTTAATTTTTGTTGAGTGAAGCTGTATACAAGGAAAATAGTAGTGTATCAGTACATTGTAAGTGAACTGATTTACTTAATATCTTGTGGTGGGATGATGGATGATTTTGCTTTTCCATTAATGTTGCTAAATTAGTAATTATTTTTAAGTCCTTGTTATGGTAGATATGCATTCAACTAATGCTTGATATGACTCATTAATCAATCTCTTTCCACCCCCTTGTGTTGGTCAATAATCATATATTCTTGCACTTTCAGATTTCACAAATTGAAACAAATGTCAATGATAAATTTGTAACAAAATTCGGATATACAAAAGAAGTCACTGGTAATTTTGTTTTAATGATGGGCAACCTTAAAGAAGGATTCATCTCAATGAAGCGCTCAGTTGACTAAGGTAATATTGTGTATTCTATACCACAACAGTTTGTTATTAATGTTGGTTTTTGTTTGATATCCCATGTACTTGTGTTATCTGCACTTTAATAAATGTGTTTAGCAACAAGAAGTAAAAAGAGTATGTTGGAAGGCGTAAGAGCTGCGAACATGAGCTTCAGCGGGAATTATGGGTTTTTCTTTTAGTATTAGAGATGTATAACATTAAAAGAACAGGCATTCACATCACAATATTCTTTCTAGTTCACTTCCTAGTTCTAATTCTTTTCTTCATTTATCCGTCATATGGAAATCTCATGTTCCTCACAAAGTTAAGGTTTTCTCTAGATATTTGATTGTACATTCCTAATTTGATTTCTTTGAAAGGAAAATTATTGAATTTCTCTTCCTCTCGCTAGTTCTAGCAGATCAAGATATTCTTTCTAATTGATAATTTGTCTCGCTAGTTCTAGCAGATCAAGATATTTCTACCTGTCAAAGGATCTTTATTTCATAGGGAAGAGATTACAAGTAATAGGGAAGAGATTGTAAGTTAATGGATATGTTTTAAATATAATGTTGAAATAGTGCATCTCTTAATGTCAGTTGTAAACTTGGCATTTCAATAAAATAAAGACAATACTTACATTAACTCTTTCTGACCGTGCGTCAATGAAGGTCTCGCTATCGTGTTTCTTCGTGTGCACATGAAGGTACAACTCTAGTGGCGTACAGTCCCTCCCCAGCTTCTTGCTCTGCAAACACAAAATAAAAGGTTTCTACATTCAAAGATAAATCTATATGCTAATTGACAAAAGAAAACACACTGCGTTGTACAAATAATCCAATAGAAAAAGATAAGAAGAATATAAAGGCATAGTTTTAAAAAAATCTTAAGATTAAAATAAATTAAAGTACTTCTATCATGCATAATAGCAAAACAAAAAATACCTTTGCGTCTCCAAAATCACACGGTGTAGGGCTCCAATCCAATTATGCAATCTCCGAACTTCAAATCTAGGTGGAAGATTTGTGAAAATTAACCAATCAAGCATAATAGTTGAACTTACTTATTTGCATTGTATCTATCAAAACATCTATAGCTTTAGCTTTAATAGGAAGCCATAGTCGGAGGAATAGTACAAGGAAAGGAATAGTACAAGGAAAGCAAAGCTAAAACAACATGTCACTAATTTAATAAATAAAGAAAATAATAGCAATGGCACAATGCTCAAGGTTGAAAGCAATACAGCTGCAACACTGAAGATTCTACAATTAGAAAGGAATCATGAAAAAAAGTAGATCCGAACAAACCAAGTAGATGATGAAGAAGAAGAAGAAGAAGAAGAAGGCTTTAGCTGACACATTAATTAGAAATGATTTAGGAGAATTAGAAAGCAAACAATCCATTGCTCTAAATCAAGCACAATGAAAGAATTCGATCCATATAGTGGCCTCAACTAATCAACTAATTTGGTATTGAGGCTCGGTATTAAGGTTTGTCACATTAATTAGCTTAACCAAAGCTAAGCTATACTTCCCTTCAATGGTGAAAGCACATAACCAAAGTTAAAATACTTCAATCGGTTTTATAGTCCGCTTTACGAAACTTCTTTCTTCATTAACTTCTACAAGTCACCATTAGGAAGTGCGGCCCAGAAAAGTCCCTATCACTCGATCTAAAAGTGTATTCATAGAAAGAAAGAAAAAGATA
The DNA here is from genome assembly GCA_039657345.1 of Stephania japonica. Taxonomy (NCBI): domain Eukaryota; kingdom Viridiplantae; phylum Streptophyta; class Magnoliopsida; order Ranunculales; family Menispermaceae; genus Stephania; species Stephania japonica. The sequence goes on along the minus strand of CM077560.1, from coordinate 14,691,066 downwards.
TACCAGTAAATCTTTATACATTTTGGTGTATGACAGTTTTGTTTGTGTTCTGTTCAAAACCACTTGCCGATTTCAGATTGTACAATATACAAAGAACATTTTAAGTCTTTACCGAGAAAAGTCGAGGAAACCCCTTCAAATCAAAATCATCAAATTCAAAAGATAACTCAACACCATAATTTTTCTCGCTTCTATAATGCCTTCTTTAACATTATGTCACCAATTACTCAAATCTAAAATTCCGAGAGCAACAACTATACATACTAAATGCTTGAAGTTGCAACAAATATAAATACTAAATCTTTGAATTCGCAACAACTATACATTTCGAAAGATTGATAAAGATTGGTAAGATGAGTTCTCAAGTAAAATTTCAGTTATTGGTTTGAAATAAATGGAAAACAATCCTAAATATTCAAAGTGCAAAAAAACTTCCGAGTATTGGTTGAACCTCCAACCAGAAAATTCAATACATAGTGAATGATGCTTCCCTATAAAAAATGAATAATATGGTGTCACGAGGCATGGCAAGGCTATGAGGTGTCTTGGCTAGAGTTGCGAGACACAAACTAGTAAAAAATTTGTTGATCTCTCCAATTAAACCAACTGTCAAAGGATCAAGTAGCGGTGCTCGAAAGTCACGACAATGGCGAACCGGTGTGGCATGACCAGAGGTACCTCTTGGAATAGTCCCATTAATGTAATTGTTAAGAACAACGTGACTTTTTAGATTCTTAAGATTCCCTATTGAACTGGGTAAAATCCCCGTAATTTGATTTTCCATCGATTTATACGCTCCAAGCTACTTGTTTCGACATTTAGAGAGTTCATCTAGGAACGGCCATGAAGTTTTATTTCTACGTGTGTCCTGTTTTGTTTTATTAAGTCTAGTTGTTCTGTGTTGTAAGTTTTTAACTGTGGTCCTACTGATACAGTGATACTAATAACTTTGTAGGCATCACTTGTTAAAAGTAAAGACTTTGGAGAAGTCGGGGTTGACTCTGTCAAAATAAATTAATAATAACTTTGTAAATGAGTGAGTAGTCCACAAATTTCTTTTAAAAAACATTGCATGCTTAGAATTTGATTATTACATGTGTTTTTACTAGCAAAGAACATGTCCGAAAAATTAGATCATGCAGTAAAAAGATTTTTAAAGCCAAATTAGATCAAACAATCATGAAAATACAATCGTAAGTCAACTAAACAGCATCAAAATTGGTCTTAAATGGTGCAGAGTTAAAAGAGTATTAGAGCTTAAGACAACTCAAGAAAATATTGCCAAGTTTGACAAATCACGGTCTAACAATGAAACCTTTAAAGGGAAAGATTAAAGGGAAAGATTTGCCAAGTTTGACAAATTTGACAAGTTTGACGAATCGAGTTTGACAAATTTGATGAAGTTCGACAAATCAGAGTTTGACAAATTTGCTCAGGATGCATGATTCTCTGATTTGCCAAGTTTGACAAATCAAAGTTAAAAGAGTATTAGAGTTGCAGGTGAAACCTTTAAAGGGAAAGATTTCAAATAAGTAGGAGGATCACTAGTCTTCTGATGATTTGAGAATTTTCTCAATGAAAACAAATCACGGTCTAACAATGGAAGTGGCAGCAACTAAGCATTACCGATGTCCCTCAGTAGTGCCTGTCGAAGAGGGGTATAAGGAACAAGGAAATTTTGGAGCAAGTCAGGTTTCCAAGAGCATTAGGAATGTATTCTTTAACGGAAGCATTCACAAGAAAGAGTGTTGAAAGCCGATGAAGCATTCACAAAATGTTAAGACATATTAGGGCGTTGTCATTCCTTTGACAAAATGTTGTCGCCGTTCACACAACAATAGCCCCATACAAAAAAGAGCATGTCAAAGCTAAATCCACAATATGAATCTTGAGAAGCACAATTTGAGAGTAGAAGACGAGAGAGAGAGAGAGAGAGTACCTGCAAATCTGAGTTACAGAGCGATGGAGCGATGTTGAGGGGACGACGACGACGACGACGGTGACGACGATGGTGACGACGACTGGGAAGAGGAGACGGGATGGCGAGGAAGAGGAGACGGGATGGACATGTTGCAGAGGTTGGAGATGTTGTTTAGGGACTATGAATTGTTGAGAGGACAATTTTGAGGGAAATAATTTTTCGGTCTTTATTCCATCCCTAAAGATTAGGGACGGATTTAGAGATCGAAACTAGTCAGACACGTGGCATGTGTTTCCGTTCCTGATATTTAGGGACAGAATCAAAGACGAATTTATTAGGCAAGAACCCAGAAACGGAATCAGAGACGAAAATTTAGGCGGGATTTTTGAGCGCCAATTATTTAGGGACGGATTAGGGACGGATTAGGTTCCGTCGTTGATTTTCGGTCCCTATTCCGTCTCTAACCAGTCAACTGCCTCCAAAATCATTTTTCCGTCTCTATTCCGTCCCTGATTACCAACCGCCTAAATTCCGTCCCTAAATTCCGTCCTTGATCAAGCCAATTCTTGTAGTGAGATGGAGAATTAACAACAGTTAGACAGTTCAGACCTTACGCCAAATCATATTGTTGTAACGTTGTTTCAAACCCTAGCAATAATGCCTGAAACTCTTCCCAGTCAAGTTCATCTTTCCCTTGAATCATAGTTGCAATGGGCAAGTAATCACGATCTAAACCAAGTAACACAGCTGAAATTAAATCATCAATACTAACCGGAGCTCCAACAATATCTAGCTTGTCAGCAATACTTTTCATCTTTGCAAGATAGTCGTTCATCGTTGTGGAACCTTTTTTATTGAGTCAATCATTAATAAAATCAATGTAGTAATTATATCCATTGAAAGATGTTTGAGGAGCAAGTCCCCATAAGTCTGTATGTATTAAATCCAAGACATGTGCAAAATTTTTTTCCGAAGAATGAAATGGTAATCCGTGAATTTTGCCCAATGGACATGATGTGCATAAATCAGAATCAATCTTACGTTGAATGTTCAAATTATTATACAAGACCTGGTGAGGATCTTGGGCGATGGATGACCCAGTCGAGAATGCCACAATGTAGACAAACCTTTATTTGACACAAGAAATGTTAAATGTGATGAGGAGTGTGTAGGAGAAATACCAGGAATGCGATATAGACCATTCTAGAGAGACCCTCCAAGGAGAACCTCATTGGTTTGGATATCCTTCACAAATCACATATGAGAATGAAATTCAATCATCACATTGTTATCTCGTGTTAATTGTGAGACATTAATGTGATTTTTCTTAATACTCGTCACACACAGAGTATTATTAAAAGATAACATAGAGCTAAAAGATGGAATTTATGCAGCACCAGTACCGTTAATAGGCAATAATGGACCATTGCCAACCATAAGAGATTGATTACCTGAGTATGTAGAACTATTTACCATGCTAGACGATTCCTTGGTCACATGAGATGTCGCTCCACTATCCATATACCAAGAACCATCGGACCGACCTCGAGAATAAGTGAAGAATGATGACTTATTAGGTGGAAATGGTGGAGGTGGAGCCTTCCACTATGTGGGTTCTTAGCATTCAATGTGCCCATGTACTTAAAATCTCCTCAATAGTAACATATTGCCACAGAATGACCAAATTTTCCACAAATTTGGCAAGTAGGCTTATTACTTCCGTTGTTTGAGTGAAAACCACTACGACCACTCGAACGACCTCTGCCTCCACTACTATTACCTCCTTTATTACCATAATGATTCCATGAATGTTGAGAAAAAGTATTTCCATAGTCAGTAGACTTAGATTCTGAGTTCTTGACCTCGGCAGCATGTACAGATGGAGAATCGACAACAGTTAGAAAGTTCAGACCCTACGCCAAATCATATTGTTTCAACGTAGTTTCAAACCAAAGCAACAATGCCTGAAACTCTTCCCAGTCAAGTTCATCTTTCCCTTGAATCACAGTTGCAATGGGCAAGTAATCACGATCTAAACCAAGTAACACAGTTGAAATTAAATCATCAATACTAACCGGAGCTCCAGCAATATCCAGCTTGTCTGCAATACTTTTCATCTTTGCAAGATAGTCGTTCATCGTTGCAGAACCTTTCTTTGTTGAATGAAAAGATTTCTTATATGTTTGGATCTAAACCTTGTTACTCGAACCACAGAATCGCTCGATTGCCAACTATAGCTCATTTATCATCTTCTTTGGTGAGTTGCCTATAATACGAGTTGTCGTGTTTGGTGTCATGGCATTCATCAACCATCCAAGAAGAAATTGGTCTCTACCAAACCAAATCTTGTATTCTGGATTTGGTGAGCCATCAGAGAGAACCACATTTGGTGTAGGAACAGTACCAAACAAGAAACCATCCCAATCAAAGCCTTGTATTGTCGAAACCACAATCGTCTTTCAGAGCAGATAATTTGTGCTATCTAGTTTGAGGGTTAAAAACTAACTCAATGAACTTCCAAACAGAGAGAATGGAGATCCTATTTCAATAGATGAACCATTCGATGAAGATCCATGCTCAAGTACACCAGATCTGGATGCCATGACTTTAGAACAATTGTATGAATATATAGAACTTCAACACTTCAATCTCTGTCGTAAGACCGCAAGATCGACCGAGAACCAAAGTGGATCTCGAGGTTCAACTCCTCATATCTATTCCATATATCGATAATGACCTCTCTCTGCGGCATGTGTCATTGAAGGCTCTGATACCATGTTGAAATATGCAAAAGAAGTTTATTTCCTTATTTGGAACGTACAATATGATGCCCTATTTATAGAATAGTACAGAGTTAATTTATATAATTAGTGGAGACGTTACACAATTATTGAAACGTTACATAATTGGAGACGTTACATAATTAGTGTAATGTTACACAATTATCGTACTAATGGTTAACTCTAACAATGCCTTATATATGTGATCAATGGATGATTATATTGATGAAGATTGTTGTTTGCACCATTGTTTTTGGTGTGTTTGAGTTTCCCTATAATGAGGTGAGGCTAGGGTCGATGGCGAATAGAGATGGCCATGGTTGCGAGGGAGGGAGCCAAGACCCGAATTCCCTTGTGGGAAATTTGGGACTCTCAACTACGTAGTGTGCTTCCTAAGATAGGTAGTTCTCTCGTTTATAATGCATAAAATAATTGTATTACAGTGTAAAAAGGGTCTAAACTTAAATCAAGTTCCGTACACGCATATATTCTTTATTAATGTTTTTGAAAGGAATTAAAAACTCACGTAGTTCTCTCGTTTATAATACACCAAATAATTGTATTACAACGTCAACTGAGCAGTACTAGTAGCACTTGTCATGCACTGCCTTTTAGTTCCTTCATTTTGATCATCAGTTGCCTCTTCTTTAACTCCTTCGTATTTTCTTTTGACCCCATTAATTCTGTTCATCAAGCTTTCACAGGGGGTGTCTTTGCCATCATGGGATCCAACAACATGCAAGGCCTTAGTGTCCTTCATGCTAATTCTCACAGCTGGAACTGTTGCCTTATTCTGTGCATCTTCACCATTGGACTTCGCTGTCGTAGGCTTCTTCTCCTTGGCGTTTCCGGCTCGCCAATATAACATGTTTGCCCAATCACTACACAAAAATTATGTTAATTAAGAAAAAAAAGATAATAGCGCTAGCCCTTTTTTTTACCCTTTTATTTTTATAGTTATCAAATTGAATAAACAAGTTTATATTAATTGAACTCTTGTTTAATGGTTTATAAAAAATTGGAGATGCAAACTTGATGGATAGTAAAAATATATCGTACTGCCTACTTACAGCTAGAGGAAGCCTAAGGCCCTAAGACATAGCTCGAGAAATGACTTTGTGAGAGATTGCAAAGAAAGATAATTCAAAATAGATAGATTCATATGTAATGGAAGAAAAATCAAATAAGAGATAAATCATTGTCATACAAGGGGATTTTACTTGTAAAAGGTTATGAAAATATTGATGTAATGAGTTCAAGTCTCCGACACCCACAGTTATCAAAAAAATAATATATTAATGTAATCATGTTATCGGCATATCAAACTATTGAGCTACCACTGTATCGCACTAATAACCAACTAGCTAGTAGCATTGGGCTTAATTATGCAAGTAGCTAGTTTCATCTTACCCACCCAAACAAAAATGGCTAGCTAGTATAGATTAATTAGTACTATCAATTTTATTTTATTTTTTTGTTTTATAAGAAAGAAACAAGTTGTCCTTAATTAGATTCAAACTCATGACATCTTACTACCAAACCTTATACCAAATCATTGGACCACCCAATTAATTAATTAACATTTTGGGGTTAACACACAAACTCGTATAAACTCAACTCTTAATTAATTCAAACGAAGAAATCCTAAAAGAAGTTTAAACTTTAAACATAAAACCAAAATCTAATTTAGAATGCAACCCTAACGTGTACGGTGTAAGAAAAATTTAAGAAAAATCAACAATGTTATAGTAGAATATATTTTATCAAAAAAAAAAACAATGCTATAGTATATATACTTTACGTAAGTAGAATTGTTTGAGCAAACCCTTGAATCTCTTGAGAATGATGATTCTCTCTAATGTCATCTACTATCTTCCCAACGTTGGTGTCCTGATTGTATATGCGTGAAAATTAATTAGTTATTAAAGAAAATAGACAATATAATTGGTTTATATCATCAATTCATTGAAAAAAACTGAAATATATTAATATATTATCAAGAAAAAAGATTATTAATAATATTTAACCATTAAAATTTGAGGGGAAACAATTGATCGTTACTTAATTTGAGACCGAAAACCGTGAAGATGATTTGAAGAGAGAAAAAAATTGAACAAAGATGTAAGAATTAACCGAGGCTATATGTACTTATATTAGGCTATATATACTTACCGGTTTATTTATTTTTTGAAGCCTTATCGCTTCATTTTTACGCACAACTTTATCCAATCTATACATATATCTATCAATATAAAGGAAGATCTTACTTATGGGAGTTTATGAGAAACCGACCAGTGGCACTTAGTAATTTTTTTTGTTATGTGAAAAGTGGCATTTTTTTTTTTTTAAGAAATCAAAATTTCATTAATCATTCATGGCTCAATATAAGATCAGACATAGAATCAAGTACACTGATTCGCTAATCCTATTTGTGCAAACAAATTGCCATTAATTTGATTTTTTTTCGAAATTGAAACAGTTTGACAATTAGGATCTGTTCTCTACAACGTTAAAACTCATGACAATACACAAAAATATTAGAACCACAAAACGAATAACAAAACTTTTCAACAAGGAGAACACCTAAAACTTCCTGAAAAGACCTAGCAACTTTCTAACAAAGAGAAGACAAATCAAAGACTTCCAACTATGAAAGAAAACTAACTATAAAATAAAATTTAAAGATAAATCAATCCAAAGTAGCGTCGCACAAATCTACGCAACATCGTTGGTGAAGGTGCACCACAAAAAGGATAGATCAATCTCTACAAATTTGATTAGATCTGTTGTTTATTGAATGAGTAAAGACCAAAGGGAATTTGATTGGAACCACCGCCGATTGTTGAGAGGATCGGTGATGGTTCAAAAATAAAAATCACAAAAAAAAAAAAAATTTAAGGTTTTGAGAGGAGACTTACATTGGTAGTTATTTTTTCTTGGTTACGTGGCATTTTGTGTTTTTCGCGTTTTTATATTTTGTGGCATTTTTTTAGAGTTTCTATTTTTTCTTTTTTGTAAAAGCAAAAATAGAATAATATATATCAAATATAACACAACTTTTGCCACTATTTTGACTTGTTTTTGTACAAATCTCGGTCATTACTCGATCGGGCGTCAAACTATAGAAATGACATATTATTTTATTTGTGTGTGATGCATGTTGTATTATAATTATCTAAATGTGTGCACAACTTCAAATTATTTTTGCGATGATGAGACGACCCCAAATCCTGAGACCCGTCGCATCATACTTCACAGGCCCACAGCCCTGCCATGTCACCACCCTGTTGTGTCCCACGCGCAAATAACGTTCTTTATTCTTCATTCATCAGAGTATATAACATTTATATTCAACAATTCAGCTAAACACTCAATAACAGGTAAATTTACAATTTCATTTCGTCTTAATTTAGAGCATCAATCTTAAGTGGAAAACTCGATACAGTACATTGTATATAAGTAAACCAAAAGTAATTATATACATCTACAAGTAGGGATCCAGATGGGGCGGGGATTCCCTGCCAACTATCCCCCATGGGTCGGAGGATTGGGGAGGGGGATTTCAACCCCCACCATGCGGGGCGGGGCGGGGCGGGGTGGTATTACTCGTCACTCCGTGGAGATTCCCAGCCTCGCCTTAATATGGGCCCACGGGGATAATGTAACTAAGTTTATCAACACTAAACAAATACAACTATGTTTATCAAGAAAAAATGAATATAACTTGAAATTTATAAATAATAATGTAAGCATATTATTTAAAGTACTTGTATAGATTCAAATTTTTTGAAAAAGTGACTTAGAGTTTTGATGAAAGAGATCCTAATTATTAAATTTTGTATCTATAACTTATTAAAAAAATTAGATATTATATCAAAAAATAGTAGGGCCGGGGAATCCTTGTAGGGGTGGGGATCCCCGCCGGGTACAGAATGGGGGTCAAAAATTTTCCAATGGAGAATTTTTAGGGGGGAATCTTTGCTCCACCAAAAGTAGGGATGGGGTGGGGATTTTATTCTCTGCCTCGAACCGGCCCCACCTGCATCCCTATGTACAAGTGTCTCAAAAAGTCCCCTCGGCCAGTGTTTCTGAAATCGCCGCCTGTACTGGCGTTTGTGGTATAACCGGATCTATGGTTGCCTGTGTAGTAGGTGCAGCCAGAGATGTCGTAAAAGCTGTCCTTGCTGCCTCCTTACCTCGTATCAGATCCAGGAGCTGTCCGAACCCATCATCTATATTCTACGCTAGAGAACGCAACATCATAGTATCCCTAGTCGGGTCACTCGTATGCCTGACCTCAGGCTGAGTAGTAGGAGGATGTCCGTCCACTGAAATATGCATCGAAGAACGTGCGCCGAATAAGCCTCAATATATACACGTATTATATGTAATATACAATCAAACACATAACACGTATATAACCTTAACACTACCCGCCTTACAGTCACTTCCCAACTAGGGCTCAAAGGCAAGTACATCGGGTTTCCACATCTAAGATTTATTCATTAAGTTTTATGCTCTTTCATTAAAATTTTCTCTCCAAGGTTCCATTGAACACCCGCTCTGTTACCAACTGTGACATTGTTATCAAATTAACGAATAACTTACACTTCGATGCCATGTCAACATTGCTTTGATACCAACTGTAACGACCCCATATTCGAGGAGCGCCACATCATACACTGTGGGCCCACAACCTTGCCATGTCACCGCCCTGTTATGTCCCACATGCAACCCTCATTCTTATTCCTCATTCATCAGAGTTTATAACATTAAATACAATAATTCAGTGGAAGACTTAATCATGATTTTCAAATAATTCATAAATTATCATTTTTTGTGTTTAATTATCCCAATTATATCCATTTGTCTGAAAATTCCCATTTTTTCTAGGTGAAACCTCACACACAAATCTGTGGCGATAAAAAAAATCAAGCACTAGAATATACAGAGTTCACATTCAGGTATAAATAATAGTACAAACATCATAGAAAAATAAAATATACCTCAATATCGACTCCCGAGGCTTAGGCAATATGACAAGTCACGATCTTGAAACATGACACGTGGCATGAATTAAGTTTGAGGGTCGTCACAAAATAGTCATTAAGTTTATGCATCTTGTAAGGCCTAAAGTATATATTGGGCTGCCAGTCCTGATGATCAACAGTCTATTGCAGGGTTTGATGTATTTATGGGGCCTAATCTTATTGCTTGGCAGTTTGAAAATTAATTTGTTGTGGCACGTTCAAGTACTGAGACCAAGTATAGGGCGATGGCACAGGTCACAACAAAGATTTCTTGACTTCGATCTTTGCTTTTTGAGCTGGGCTTGCCAGTTTCAGTTCCTCCCAAGATTTGGTGTGATAATATGAGTGCAACTGCATTGGCAAAGAATTTGGTATCACTCTCGCACTTAACATATTGAGATTGATATACACTTTGTCGAGATAAGGTTCTTTTTGGGCATTTGGTTGTGCATCATGTACCTTCATCGGACATTGCTAACATTTTCACAAAGCCCTTCAACTTTCCTCGATTTGATTTTCTCTAACGCAAACTTGGGGCTATTAAGTTACCCCGAGTTTGAGGGGGTATTAGGATTAATCATTAAGAATGTGTAATCTCGAGGTGTAGTGTGTAATGGTCACATGCATGTCATGTATATATGTGAGTGTGTGTTGTACTTGGAGTTAGAGTTATCTTGAGCTTTGGATATATGTATATCCAATGGTTGTAGTCTCATGTACGTTCTCAATATATAATGAAATGATAGAGTGGCGAGTCATTGTGGAGATTGATCACCATCTCTCTCTCTTTCTATCCAGAACCTTCTCTTAGAAACCCCAACTATGGTTCTTGGTTTTTTAGTTATAATAATGAGTAACACCTATGACTTAATCCATGTAGTGTTTTCATAGTGGATCGCTCCAAGTACATTGTTCCTTAACAAGTATTTATGATCTTGATTTTTATCCCTATACACATGATCATTACATGACCATCAATCAAGACTCACACTAGTATTAATTCATATAGTTCCATTATAATGACCGACTAGGGACATTTAGGATATTTCAGTAAACATCCATGGATTTTATTATAATGTAAACTTGCAAAAAAATTTTATAATAAACAACAATTAAGTCATCTATTTTATTAACAAAAATAAGAATAAAAATAATATTTAACCTAGGGCACATGCCCCAACATGATGAGAGGCTATAATGTTGAGGCAAGAGTCTATAAATATCTAAGTCAATCGCACCATGCATGCATTTTCAACTAACTCTAGAAACAAAAGTGAGGAAGAATTAAACTTGAGAGGCTGGACTGAATTGATCAAAAGGTGTATGAAGCAAATTTCCAAGAGAATCTTAGCTAGGAAGGGCAAATCCAAGGAAATCAATCTTAGGTATGAAGTATCCTTTCATTTTAAGTCCAAAATTTAGCGACAAAGCAGAATGATACACGACATAAAGATATCAAAAGGTTGGAAATATTTTATTCATATTCCTTTCATGATTTCCACAAAGCAAAATTCAAAATCATCATGTTGTAGCTTTCAAAACAGTTTTTGGGGAAAACCCATTTCTTTTACCGATGAATGCATTGAATGAGTGAATGAAAACTCCAATTTGGTGTAAATGTTGTGGAGAGATGTTGCTCACAATTTTCTAGTCAAAATTTAAGTAAATTAACCTCTGCTTTTATGATCAAGTGAGGGCTTAGTAATTGTTCTTCCAATTTCATGTCTTCCCTTTGACATGTCCATGCTTGTTGACATATGTAAAAAAAGTTTATTTCCTTGTCAGGAACGCATACAATACGGTGCCCTATTAATAGAATGGTACAGAGTTAATTTACACAATTAGTAGAGACGTTACACAATTATTGTAACGTTACATAATTGGAGACATTACACAATTAGTGTAACGTTACACAATTATCGTGCTAATGGTTGAAAAGCATCCACAAAACCTACAGGTTGGTTTATGTACACTTCTTCAACAAGAGTACATTTCAAAAAGGTATTGTTGATATTAATTTGATGCAAAGACCATCCAAAATGTAAAACCAATGACAGAATGACTTGAACTGTAGAGGCCTTTACTACTGGACTATATGTCTCATCAAAATTGATTCCGGGTACTTGTTTAAACCTTTTGGCCACTAGCCTAGCCTTATATTGATTAATAGACCCATCGAAATTCTTTTTAATATATAAAATCCACTTATTACCCACAATATTCTGATTGGAATTGGCATGAACAATAGACCAGGTACCAGTACGCATCAGGGCCCGATATTCCTGATCCATAGCAACTTTCCATTTTGGGACCTTAAGGGTAACCTCCACTGAAGTAGGAATATCAGGGCCTTAAGCAGTGCTTGCAACAAACACTTTACTCATATGAATTCCATCCTTAGCTTTAGTAATCATGTGGTGTGTGTTCTGTGGTGCACTAGTTTTAGAATTAACTGATTGATCATGAACAGGAACAAAAGTATCTTGCGAGGGAACAGAAGATGTATGTTGTGAAGGAAAATGTGAGACAGAAATAGAGGAAGGCAATGGCACAGATGGTAGAACATCTGAACCCCCATGATTAGAAGGAGAAGGAGAAGCCCTAGAAGTAAAAGTAAATGAGAAGGAAGTGGTAAAGGAAATGAGGTGGAAGGAACGAAGGAAGAATGATTAGACATCGACTGACCTGAAGGCAAAAGAAAATGATAAGGAAACTCATGTTGATGAATTACTACATGTCGTGTTATATATATTCTCCAAGTAGGACTTAGACACTTATATCCCTTGTGTTAACTACTATAACCCAGAAAAACACACTTTTCGGATCGAAATTGATACTTGTGACGATTAAAAGGACGAAGATAAGGGAAACAGCTACACCTTAAAACTTTCAAAATACTATAATCAGGTGAAACATGAAGTAATTTCTCATATGGAGAGATGTCATTTAGAACTAGAGTGGGTAGGCGATTAATGAGAAATACAGCTGTTTCACAAGCATCCCACCAATATTTTAGAGGCAAATTCCCATGAGTTAAAAGGGTAAGACTCATTTCAATTATATGACGGTGTTTACATTCAGACCGACCATTTAGTTTATGAGTATAACGACAAGGATGTTGAAAGATAATACCACAAGAATCAAGAACAGATATAAACGATCGATACTCCCCACCCCAATCAGACTAGACTCTCTTAAAAATAGTTCTGAACTGATTTTCAACCAAACTTTTAAAAAGTCGAAAAGCATTCAGTGCATTTGATTTTAATTTCAAAGGATATAACCATGTAAACCGTATACAATCATCAATGAAATAAATGTAGTAATTATATCCATTGAAAGATGTTTGAGGAGCAGGTCCCCATAAGTCTGTATGTATTAAATCCAAGACATGTGCAGAAATTTTTTCAGAAGAATGAAATGGTAATCCATGAATTTTGCCCAATGGACATGATGTGCATAAATCAGAATCAATCTTAGGTTGAATGTTCAGATTATTATACAAGACCTGGCGAAGAATCTTAGGCGATGGATGACCCAGTCAAGAATGCCACAATGTAGACAAACCTTTATTTGACACAAGAAATGTTGAATGTGACGAGGAGTGTGTAGGAGAAATACCAGGAATGCGATATATACCATTCTGGAGAGACCCTCGAAGGAGAACCTCATTGGTTTGGATATCCTTCACAAAGCACATATGAGGATGAAATTCAATAATCACATTGTTATCTCGTGTAAATTGCGAGACACTAATGTGATTTAAATTAATACTCGGCACACACAGATTATTATTAAAAGACAATCTAGAGCTAGAAGATGGAATTTATGCAGCACCAGTACTGTTAATAGGCAATAATTGACCATTGCCAACCATAACAGATTGATTACCTAAGTATGTAGAACTATTCACCATGCTAGACGATTCCCCGGTCACATGAGATGTCGCTCCACTATCCATATATCAAGAACCATCTGGACCAGCCTCAGAATAAGTGAAGAATGATGACTTATTAGGAGGAGGAAATGGTGGAGGTGGAGCCTTGCACAATGGTGGGTTCTTATCATTCAATGTGCCCATGTGCTTAAAATCTCCTCGATAGTAACATATTGCCGCAGAATGACCAAATTTTCCACAAATTTGGCAGGTAGGCTTAATACTTCTATTGTTTGACCGAAAACCACCACGACCACTCGAACGACCTCTGCCTCCACTACTATTACCTCCTCTATTACCATAATGATTCCAAGACTGTTGAGAAAAAGTATTCCCATAGTCAGTAGACTTAGATCCTGAGTTCTTGACCTCGGCAGCATATACAGATGATGGAGAATTAACAACAGTTAGACAGTTCAGACCTACGCTAAATCATATTGTTGTAACGTTATTTCAAACCCTAACAACAATGCCTGAAACTCTTCCCAGTCAAGTTCATATTTCCCTTGAATCACAGTTGCAATGGGCAAGTAATCACGATCTAAACAAAGTAACACAGCTGAAATTAAATCATCAATACTAACCGGAGCTCCAACAATATCCAGCTTGTCAGCAATACTTTTCATCTTTGCAAGATAGTCGTTCATCGTTGTGGAACCTTTTTTTATTGAGTGAAGAGATTTCTTGTATGTTTGGATCTAAACCTTGTTACTCGAACCACAGAATCGCTCAATTGCCAACTATAGCTCATTTGCCGTCTTCTTTGGTGAGTTGCCTATAATACGAGTTGTCGTGTCTGGTGTCATGGCATTCATCAATCATCAATGAAATAAATGTAGTAATTATATCCATTGAAATATGTTTGAGGAGCAGGTCCCCATAAGTCTGTATGTATTAAATCCAAGACATGTGCAGAAATTTTTTCAGAAGAATGAAATGGTAATCCATGAATTTTGCCCAATGGACATGATGTGCATAAATCAGAATCAATCTTAGGTTGAATGTTCAGATTATTATACAAGACCTGGCGAAGAATCTTGGGCGATGGATGACCCAGTCAAGAATGCCACAATGTAGACAAGCCTTTATTTGATAGAAGAAATGTAGGTGGAGCCTTCCACTATGGTGGTTCTAGCATTCAATGTGCCCATGTACTTAAAATCTCCTCGATAGTAACATATTGCCACAGAATGACCAAATTTTTCACAAATTTGGCAGGTAGGCTTACTACTTCCATTGTTTGACTGAAAACCACCACGACCACTCGAACGATCTCTGCCTCCAATACTATTACCTCCTTTATTACCATAATGATTCCATGACTGTTGAGAAAAAGTATTCCCATAGTCAGTAGACTTAGATTCTGAGTTCTTGACCTCGGCAGCATGTACAGATGGAGAATCGACAACAGTTAGACAGTTCAGACCCTACGCCAAATCATATTGTTCCAACGTAGTTTCAAACCCTAGCAACAATGCCTGAAACTCTTCCCAGTCAAGTTCATCTTTCCCTTGAATCACAGTTGCAATGGGCAAGTAATCACGATCTAAACCAAGTAACACAGTTGAAATTAAATCATCAATACTAACCAGAGCTCCAGCAATATCCAGCTTGTCAGCAATACTTTTCATCTTTGCAAGATAGACGTTCATCGTTGCGGAACCTTTCTTTGTTGAATGTAGAGATTTCTTATATATTTGGATCTAAACCTTGTTACTCGAACCACATAATCGCTCGATTGCCAACTATAGCTCATTTGTCATCTTCTTTGGTGAGTTGCCTATAATACGAGTTGTCGTGTTTGGTGTCATGGCATTCATCAACCATCCAAGAAGAAATTGGTCTCTACCAAACCAAATCTTGTATTCTGGATTTGGTGAGCCATCAGAGAGAACCACATTTGGTGTAGGAACAGTACCAAATAAGTAACCATCCCAATCAAAGCCTTGTATTGTCGAAACTACTATCGCTTTTCAGAGCAGACAATTTGTGCTATCTAGTTTGAGGGTTAAAAACTAACTCAATGAACTTCCAAACAGAGAGAATGGAGATCCTATTCTAATAGATGAACCATTCGATGAAGATCCATGCTCGAGCACACCAGATCCGGATGCCATGACTTTAGAACAATCGTATAAATATATAGAACTTCAACACTTCAATCTCCGTCGTAAGACTGCAAGATCGACCGAGAACCAGTGGAGCTGAGGTTCAACTCCTCATATCTATTCCATATAACTGATAACAGCATTCTCTGGCATGTGTCATTGAAGGCTCTGATACCATGTTGAAATATGCAAAAGAAGTTTATTTCCTTATTTGGAACGTACAATATGATGCCCTATTTATAGAATAGTACAGAGTTAATTTATATAATTAGTGGAGACGTTACACAATTATTGTAACGTTACATAATTGGAGACGTTACACAATTAGTGTAATGTTACACAATTATCGTACTAATGGTTAACTCTAACAATGCCTTATATATGTGATCAATGGATGATTATATTGATGAAGATTGTTGTTTGCACCATTGTTTTTGGTGTGTTTGAGTTCCCCTATAATGAGGTGAGGCTAGGGTCGATGGCGAATAGAGATGACCATGGATGCGGGGGAGGGAGCCAAGACCAGAATTCCCTTGTGGGAAATTTGGGACTCTCAACTACGTAGTGCGCTTCCTATGATAGGTAGTTCTCTCGTTTATAATGCATAAAATAATTGTATTACAGTGTAAAAAGGGTCTAAACTTAAATCAAGTTCCCTACACGCGTATATTCTTTATTAATGTTTTTGAGAGGAATTAAAAACCCATGTAGTTCTCTCGTTTATAATACACCAAATAATTGTATTACAACGTATAAAGGGCTTGAACATAAATCAATTATGTTGCTTACGTATCCTCTTTATTAATATTTTTGAGAGGAATCATAGCCCACGTAGTTATTTAGCTAGTTTAATATATATTGAATAATTGCATTACGTATTAAAAAAAAATAATTGCATTACAATGTATAAAGGCTTGAACTTAAATAATCAAGTGCCTACGTATCCTCTTTATTAATATTTTAGAGGAATCAAAGCCTACATAGTTCTAGGTACACAACATGCATATACATAATAAGTCCTCCTAATCACTAGTCTAAATATGTGCGTCTCCTACGCCAACATTGATGACCCATGTAGTTCCAATTCTTCATCAGTTGATTCTCCTTTGGCAGTGTACATACTTTGATGCACTTTATTGTTCGAGTTGGTTGAGCTACATATGACACATATACAGCATAGGTTAGATGAAAATCAAGAAAGTTATATGAATAAAATATTGTTTATTACTTAAGTTCATTTGTATCTGATTAATATATCAAAGGAAAAAGTGTTCACCTTTTCTTTAACTCCTTCGTATTTTCTTCATTTTGATCATCAGTTGCCTCTTCTTTAACTCCTTCGTATTTTCTTTTGACCCCATTAATTCTGTTCATCAAGCTTTCACAGGGGGTGTCTTTGCCATCATGGGATCCAACAACATGCAAGGCCTTAGTGTCCTTCATGCTAATTCTCACAGCTGGAACTGTTGCCTTATTCTGTGCATCTTCACCATTGGACTTCTCTGTCGTAGGCTTCTTCTCCTTGGCGTTTTCGGCTCGCCAATATAACATGTTTGCCCAATCACTACACAAAAATTATGTTAATTAAGAAAAAAAAGATAATAGCGCTAGCCTTTTTTTTTTTACCCTTTTATTTTTATAGTTATCAAATTGAATAAACAAGTTTATATTAATTGAACTCTTGTTTAATGGTTTATAAAAAATTGGAGATGCAAACTTGATGGATAGTAAAAATATATTGTACTGCCTACTTACAGCTAGAGGAAGCCTAAGGCCCTAAGACATAGCTCGAGAAATGACTTTGTGAGAGATTGCAAAGAAAGATAATTCAAAATAGATAGATTCATATGTAATGGAAGAAAAATCAAATAAGAGATAAATCATTGTCATACAAGGGGATTTTACTTGTAAAAGGTTATGAAAATATTGATGTAATGAGTTCAAGTCTCCGACACCCACAGTTATCAATAAAACAATATATTAATGTAATCATGTTATCGGCATATCAAACTATTGAGCTACCATTGTATCGCACTAATAACCAACTAGCTAGTAGCATTGGGCTTAATTATGCAAGTAGCTAGTTTCATCTTACCCACCCAAACAAAAATGGCTAGCTAGTATAGATTAATTAGTACTATCAATTTTATTTTATTTTTTTGTTTTATAAGAAAGAAACAAGTTGCCCTCAATTAGATTCAAACTCATGACATCTTACTCCCAAACCTCATACCAAATCATTGGACCACCTAATTAATTAATTAACATTTTGGGGTTAACACACAAACTCGTATAAACTCAACTCTTAATTAAATTCAAACGAAGAAATCCTAAAAGAAGTTTAAACTTAAACATAAAACCAAAATCTAATTTAGAATGCAACTCTAACGTGTACGGTGTAAGAAAAATTTAAGAAAAATCAACAATGTTATAGTAGTATATATTTTATCAAAAAAAAAACAATGCTATAGTATATATACTTTACGTACAGTAGAATTGTTTGAGCAAACCCTTGAATCTCTTGAGAATGATGATTCTCTCTAATGTCATCTACTATCTTCCCAACGTTGGTGTCCTGATTGTATATGCATGAAAATTAATAGTTATTAAAGAAAATAGACAATATAATTGGTTTATATCATCAATTCGTTGAAAAAAACTGAAATATATTAATATATTATCAAGAAAAAAGATTATTAATAATATTTAACCATTAAAATTTGAGGGGAAACAATTGATCGCTTATGCTCTTGTAAAAACTCCATCACCGTCAATTCCGCCTCCCGCTGCTGCTCCTTAAACTATTTTTGTAATAATAATATTATAATCATATATCTGTTTAATGAAGTGTATGCACATATATAAGTAGGCATAGCTAGGTATATCACAAGAGCGAAAATATATGAAAAGAATATTATCAAGAAATAAAATTGCCTCGAAGTGGAGAGTCTTGATCTTGACCGTGTCCATTATTGCACTGTTGTTAGTTTCAAGTGTGTTGTTAGATGCGTTTGTTTATAAAGATTGAAGAGAGAAAAAAATAACAACAAAGAAGAAGAATTAACAGCTATTTACCACCGTTACTTAATTTGAGACCTATAAAACGGCGTGAAGATTGATTTTTTGAAGAAAAAATTGAACAAAGATGTAATTTTAACGAGGCTATATGTACTTATATTAGGCTATATATACTTACGTTTATTTATTTTTGAACCTTATCGTCATTTTTACGGAAGATCTTATTTGTTTTTTTTTTTAAATAAAAGAAGATCTTATTTATGGGAGTTGATCGATGAGAAGCCGACCCGTGGCACTTAATATTTTTTTGGGTTATGTAACACGTGGCATTTTTTTTTAATCATTCATGGCTCAATATAAGATCAGACATAGAATCAAGTACACCGATTCGCTAATCCTATTTGTGCAAACAAATTGCCATTAATTTGATTTTTTCGAAATTGAAACAGTTTGACAATTAGGATCTGTTCTCTACAACGTTAAAACTCATGACAATACACAAAAATATTAGAACCACAAAACGAATAACAAAACTTTTCAACAAGGAGAACACCTAAAACTTCCGAAAAGACCTAGCAACTTTCTAACAAAGAGAAGACAAATCAAAGACTTCCAACTATGAAAGAAAACTAACTATAAAATAAAATTTAAAGATAAATCAATCCAGCGCGTCGCACAAATCTACGCAACATCGTTGGTGAAGGTGCACCACAAAAAGGATAGATCAATCTCTACAAATTTGATTAGATCTGTTGTTTATTGAATGAGTAAAGACCAAAGGGAATTTGATTGGAACCACCGCCGATTGTTGAGAGGATCGGTGATGGTTCAAAAATAAAAATCAAAAAAAAAATTTTAAGGTTTTGAGAGGAGACTTACATTGGTAGTTATTTTTTCTTGGTTACGTGGCATTTTGTGTTTTTCGCGTTTTTATATTTTGTGGCATTTTTTTAGAGTTTCTATTTTTTCTTTTTTGTAAAAGCAAAAATAGAATAATATATATCAAATATAACACAACTTTTGCCACTATTTTGACTTGTTTTTGTACAAATCTCGGTCATTACTCGATCGGGCGTCAAACTATAGAAATGACATATTATTTTATTTGTGTGTGATGCATGTTGTATTATAATTATCTAAATGTGTGCACAACTTCAAATTATTTTTGCGATGATGAGACGACCCCAAATCTTGAGACCCGCCGCATCATACTTCACAGGCCCACAGCCCTGCCATGTCACCACCCTGTTGTGTCCCACGCGCAAATAACGTTCTTTATTCTTCATTCATCAGAGTATATGACATTTATATTCAACAATTCAGCTAAACACTCAATAACAGGTAAATTTACAATTTCATTTTGTCTTAATTTAGAGCATCAATCTTAAGTGGAAAACTCGATACAGTACATTGTATATAAGTAAACCAAAAGTAATTATATACATCTACAAGTAGGGATCCAGATGGGGCGGGGATTCCCTGCCAACTATCCCCCATGGGTCGGAGGATTGGGGAGGGGATTTCAACCCCCACCATGCGGGGGCGGGGCGGGCGGGGTGGTATTACTCGTCACTCCGTGGAGATTCCCAGCCTCGCCTTAATATGGGCCCACGGGGATAATGTAACTAAGTTTATCAACACTAAACAAATACAACTATGTTTATCAAGAAAAAATGAATATAACTTGAAATTTATAAATAATAATGTAAGCATATTATTTAAAGTACTTGTATAGATTCAAATTTTTTGAAAAAGTGACTTAGAGTTTTGATGAAAGAGATCCTAATTATTAAATTTTGTATCTATAACTTATTAAAAAAATTAGATATTATATCAAAAAATAGTAGGGCCGGGGAATCCTTGTAGGGGTGGGGATCCCCGCCGGGTACAGAATGGGGGTCAAAAATTTTCCAATGGAGAATTTTTAGGGGGGAATCTTTGCTCCACCAAAAGTAGGGATGGGGTGGGGATTTTATTCTCTGCCTCGAACCGGCCCCACCTGCATCCCTATGTACAAGTGTCTCAAAAAGTCCCCTCGGCCAGTGTTTCTGAAATCGCCGCTTTGTATCTTGGCGTTTGTGGTATAACCGGATCTATGGTTGCTGTGTAGTAGGTGCGACGAGAGATGTCGTAAAA
The DNA here is from genome assembly GCA_039657345.1 of Stephania japonica. Lineage (NCBI taxonomy): Eukaryota > Viridiplantae > Streptophyta > Magnoliopsida > Ranunculales > Menispermaceae > Stephania > Stephania japonica. The sequence continues at coordinate 14,670,136 of CM077560.1, read as the reverse complement.
AGCTGTCCCTTTGCCTCCTTACCTCGTATCGATCCAGGAGCTGTCCGAACCCATCATCTATATTCTACGCTAGAGAACGCAACATCATAGTATCCCTAGTCGGGTCACTCGTATGCCCGACCTCAGCCGAGTAGTAGGAGGATGTCCGTCCACCGAAATATGCATCGAAGAACGTGCGCCGAATAAGCCTCAATATATACACGTATTATATGTAATATACAATCAAACACATAACACGTATATAACCTTAACACTACCCGCCTTACAGTCACTTCCCAACTAGGGCTCAAAGGCAAGTACATCGGGTTTCCACATCTAAGATTTATTCATTAAGTTTTATGCTCTTTCATTAAAATTTTCTCTCCAAGGTTCCATTGAACACCCGCTCTGTTACCAACTGTGACATTGTTATCAAATTAACGAATAACTTACACTTCGATGCCATGTCAACATTGCTTTGATACCAACTGTAACGACCCCATATTCCGAGGAGCGCCACATCATACACTGTGGGCCCACAACCTTGCCATGTCACCGCCCTGTTATGTCCCACATGCAACCCTCATTCTTATTCCTCATTCATCAGAGTTTATAACATTAAATACAATAATTCAGTGGAAGACTTAATCATGATTTTCAAATAATTCATAAATTATCATTTTTTGTGTTTAATTATCCCAATTATATCCATTTGTCTGAAAATTCCCATTTTTTCTAGGTGAAACCTCACACACAAATCTGTGGCGATAAAAAAAATCAAGCACTAGAATATACAGAGTTCACATTCAGGTATAAATAATAGTACAAACATCATAGAAAAATAAAATATACCTCAATATCGACTCCGAGGCTTAGGCAATATGACAAGTCACGATCTTGAAACATGACACGTGGCATGAATTAAGTTTGAGGGTCGTCACAAAATAGTCATTAAGTTTATGCATCTTGTAAGGCCTAAAGTATATATTGGGGTGCCGATCCGATGATCAACGATCTATTGCGGGGTTTGATGTATTTATGGGGCCTAATCTTATTGCTTGGCAGTTTGAAAATTAATTTGTTATGGCACGTTCAAGTACTGAGACCAAGTATAGGGCGATGGCACAGGTCACAACAAAGATTTCTTGACTTCGATCTTTGCTTTTTGAGCTGGGCTTGCCAGTTTCAGTTCCTCCCAAGATTTGGTGTGATAATATGAGTGCAACTGCATTGGCAAAGAATTTGGTATCACTCTCGCACTTAACATATTGAGATTGATATACACTTTGTCCGAGATAAGGTTCTTTTTGGGCATTTGGTTGTGCATCATGTACCTTCATCAGACCAGATTGCTAACATTTTCACAAAGCCCTTCAACTTTCCTCGATTTGATTTTCTCTAACGCAAACTTGGGGCTATTAAGTTACCCCCGAGTTTGAGGGGGGTATTAGGATTAATCATTAAGAATGTGTAATCTCGAGGTGTAGTGTGTAATGGTCACATGCATGTCATGTATATATGTGAGTGTGTGTTGTACTGGAGTTAGAGTTATCTTGAGCTTTGGATATATGTATATCCAATGGTTGTAGTCTGTACGTTCTCAATATATAATGAAATGATAGAGTGGCGAGTCATTGTGGAGATTGATCACCATCTCTCTCTCTTTCTATCCAGAACCTTCTCTTAGAAACCCCAACTATGGTTCTTGGTTTTTTAGTTATAATAATGAGTAACACCTATGACTTAATCCATGTAGTGTTTTCATAGTGGATCGCTCCAGTACATTGTTCCTTAACAAGTATTTATGATCTTGATTTTTATCCCTATACACATGATCATTACATGACCATCAATCAAGACTCACACTAGTATTAATTCATATAGTTCCATTATAATGACCGACTAGGGACATTTAGGATATTTCAGTAAACATCCATGGATTTTATTATAATGTAAACTTGCAAAAAAATTTTATAATAAACAACAATTGAGTCATCTATTTTATTAACAAAAATAAGAATAAAAATAATATTTAACCTAGGGCACATGCCCCAACATGATGAGAGGCTATAATGTTGAGGCAAGAGTCTATAAATATCTAAGTCAATCGCACCATGCATGCATTTTCAACTAACTCTAGAAACAAAAGTGAGGAAGAATTAAACTTGAGAGGCTGGACTGAATTGATCAAAAGGTGTATGAAGCAAATTTCCAAGAGAATCTTAGCTAGGAAGGGCAAATCCAAGGAAATCAATCTTAGGTATGAAGTATCCTTTCATTTTAAGTCCAAAATTTAGCGACAAAGCAGAATGATACACGACATAAAGATATCAAAAGGTTGGAAATATTTTATTCATATTCCTTTCATGATTTCCACAAAGCAAAATTCAAAATCATCATGTTGTAGCTTTCAAAACAGTTTTTGGGGAAAACCCATTTCTTTTACCGATGAATGCATTGAATGAGTGAATGAAAACTCCAATTTGGTGTAAATGTTGTGGAGAGATGTTGCTCACAATTTTCTAGTCAAAATTTAAGTAAATTAACCTCTGCTTTTATGATCAAGTGAGGGCTTAGTAATTGTTCTTCCAATTTCATGTCTTCCCTTTGACATGTCCATGCTTGTTGACATATGTAAAAAAAGTTTATTTCCTTGTCTGGAACGTACAATACGGTGCCCTATTAATAGAATGGTACAGAGTTAATTTACACAATTAGTAGAGACGTTACACAATTATTGTAACGTTACATAATTGGAGACATTACACAATTAGTGTAACGTTACACAATTATCGTGCTAATGGTTGAAAAGCATCCACAAAACCTACAGGTTGGTTTATGTACACTTCTTCAACAAGAGTACATTTCAAAAAGGTATTGTTGATATTAATTTGATGCAAAGACCATCCAAAATGTAAAACCAATGACAGAATGACTTGAACTGTAGAGGCCTTTACTACTGGACTATATGTCTCATCAAAATTGATTCCGGGTACTTGTTTAAACCTTTTGGCCACTAGCCTAGCCTTATATTGATTAATAGACCCATCGAAATTCTTTTTAATATATAAAATCCACTTATTACCCACAATATTCTGATTGGAATTGGCATGAACAATAGACCAGGTACCAGTACGCATCAGGGCCCGATATTCCTGATCCATAGCAACTTTCCATTTTGGGACCTTAAGGGTAACCTCCACTGAAGTAGGAATATCAGGGCCTTAAGCAGTGCTTGCAACAAACACTTTACTCATATGAATTCCATCCTTAGCTTTAGTAATCATGTGGTGTGTGTTCTGTGGTGCACTAGTTTTAGAATTAACTGATTGATCATGAACAGGAACAAAAGTATCTTGCGAGGGAACAGAAGATGTATGTTGTGAAGGAAAATGTGAGACAGAAATAGAGGAAGGCAATGGCACAGATGGTAGAACATCCGAACCCCATGATTAGAAGGAGAAGGAGAAGCCCTAGAAGTAAAAGTAAATGAGAAGGAAGTGGTAAAGGAAATGAGGTGGAAGGAACGAAGGAAGAATGATTAGACATCAGTCGACACGAAGGCAAAAGAAAATGATAAGGAAACTCATGTTGATGAATTACTACATGTCGTGTTATATATATTCTCCAAGTAGGACTTAGACACTTATATCCCTTGTGTTAACTACTATAACCCAGAAAAACACACTTTTCGGATCGAAATTGATACTTGTGACGATTAAAAGGACGAAGATAAGGGAAACAGCTACACCTTAAAACTTTCAAAATACTATAATCAGGTGAAACATGAAGTAATTTCTCATATGGAGAGATGTCATTTAGAACTAGAGTGGGTAGGCGATTAATGAGAAATACAGCTGTTTCACAAGCATCCCACCAATATTTTAGAGGCAAATTCCCATGAGTTAAAAGGGTAAGACTCATTTCAATTATATGACGGTGTTTACATTCAGACCGACCATTTAGTTTATGAGTATAACGACAAGGATGTTGAAAGATAATACCACAAGAATCAAGAACAGATATAAACGATCGATACTCCCCACCCCAATCAGACTAGACTCTCTTAATAATAGTTCTGAACTGATTTTCAACCAAACTTTTAAAAAGTCGAAAAGCATTCAGTGCATTTGATTTTAATTTCAAAGGATATAACCATGTAAACCGTATACAATCATCAATGAAATAAATGTAGTAATTATATCCATTGAAAGATGTTTGAGGAGCGAGGTCCCCATAAGTCCGTATGTATTAAATCCAAGACATGTGCAAAATTTTTCGAGAAGAATGAAATGGTAATCCATGAATTTTGCCCAATGGACATGATGTGCATAAATCAGAATCAATCTTAGGTTGAATGTTGATTATTATACAAGACTGGTGAAGAATCTTGGGCGATGGATGACCCGATCGAGAATGCCACAATGTAGACAAACCTTTATTTGACACAAGAAATGTTGAATGTGATGAGGAGTGTGTAGGAGAAATACCGGGAATGCGATATATACCATTCGGAGAGACCCTCGAAGGAGAACCTCATTGGTTTGGATATCCTTCACAAAGCACATATGAGGATGAAATTCAATAATCACATTGTTATCTCGTAAATTGTGAGACATTAATGTGATTTAAATTAATACTCGACACACACAGATTATTATTAAAAGATAATTTAGAGCTAGAAGATGGAATTTATGCAGCACCAGTACTGTTAATAGGCAATAATGGACCATTGCCAACCATAAGAGATTGATTACCTGAGTATGTAGAACTATTCACCATGCTAGACGATTCCTTGGTCACATGAGATGTCGCTCCACTATCCATATACCAAGAACCATCTGGACCAGCCTCAGAATAAGTGAAGAATGATGACTTATTAGGAGGAGGAAATGGTGGAGGTGGAGCCTTGCACTATGGTGGGTTCTTATCATTCAATGTGCCCATGTGCTTAAAATCTCCTCGATAGTAACATATTGCCGCAGAATGACCAAATTTTCCACAAATTTGGCAGGTAGGCTTAATACTTCTATTGTTTGACCGAAAACCACCACGACCACTCGAACGACCTCTGCCTCCACTACTATTACCTCCTCTATTACCATAATGATTCCAAGACTGTTGAGAAAAAGTATTCCCATAGTCAGTAGACTTAGATCCTGAGTTCTTGACCTCGGCAGCATATACAGATGATGGAGAATTAACAATAGTTAGACAGTTCAGACCCTACGCTAAATCATATTGTTGTAACGTTATTTCAAACCCTAACAACAATGCCTGAAACTCTTCCCAGTCAAGTTCATATTTCCCTTGAATCACAGTTGCAATGGGCAAGTAATCACGATCTAAACAAAGTAACACAGCTGAAATTAAATCATCAATACTAACCGGAGCTCCAACAATATCCAGCTTGTCAGCAATACTTTTCATCTTTGCAAGATAGTCGTTCATCGTTGTGGAACCTTTTTTGTTGAATGAAGAGATTTCTTGTATGTTTGGATCTAAACCTTGTTACTCGAACCACGAGAATCGCTCGATTGCCAACTATAGCTCATTTATCGTCTTCTTTGGTGAGTTGCCTATAATACGAGTTGTCGTGTCTGGTGTCATGGCATTCATCAATCATCAATGAAATAAATGTAGTAATTATATCCATTGAAATATGTTTGAGGAGCAGGTCCCCATAAGTCTGTATGTATTAAATCCAAGACATGTGCAGAAATTTTTTCAGAAGAATGAAATGGTAATCCATGAATTTTGCCCAATGGACATGATGTGCATAAATCAGAATCAATCTTAGGTTGAATGTTCAGATTATTATACAAGACCTGGCGAAGAATCTTGGGCGATGGATGACCCAGTCAAGAATGCCACAATGTAGACAAGCCTTTATTTGATAGAAGAAATGTTGAATGTGACTAGGAGTGTGTAGGAGAAATACCAGGAATGCGATATAGACCATTCTGGAGAGACCCTCGAAGGAGAACCTCATTGGTTTGGATATCCTTCACAAAGCACATATGAGGATGAAATTCAATCATCACATTGTTATCTCGTGTTAATTGCAAGACACTAATGTGATTTAAATTAATACTCGACACACACAGAGTATTATTAAAAGATAATCTAGAGCTAGAAGATGGAATTTATGCAGCACCAGTACTGTTAATAGGCAATAATTGACCATTGCCAACCATAACAGATTGATTACCTGAGTAGGTAGAACTATTCACCATGCTAGACGATTCCCCGGTCACATGAGATGTCGCTCCACTATCCATATACTAAGAAACATCTGGACCAGCCTCAGAATAAGTGAAGAATGATGACTTATTAGGAGGAGGAAATGGTGGAGGTGGAGCCTTCCACTATGGTGGGTTCTTAGCATTCAATGTGCCCATGTACTTAAAATCTCCTCGATAGTAACATATTGCCGCAGAATGACCAAATTTTCCACAAATTTGGCAGGTAGGCTTAATACTTCTATTGTTTGACCGAAAACCACCACGACCACTCAAACGACCTCTGCCTCCACTACTATTACCTCCTCTATTACCATAATGATTCCAAGACTGTTGAGAAAAAGTATTCCCATAGTCAGTAGACTTAGATCCTGAGTTCTTGACCTCGGCAGCATATACAGATGGAGAATCAACAACAGTTAGATAGTTCAGACCCTACGCCAAATCATATTGTTGTAACGTAGTTTCAAACCCTAGCAACAATGCCTGAAACTCTTCCCAGTCAAGTTCATCTTTCCCTTGAATCACAGTTGCAATGGGCAAGTAATCACGATCTAAACCAAGTAACACAGCTGAAATTAAATCATCAATACTAACCGGAGCTCCAACAATATCCAGCTTGTCAGCAATACTTTTCATCTTTGCAAGATAGTCGTTCATCGTTCTGGAACCTTTCTTTATTGAATGAAGAGATTTCTTGCACGTTTAGATCTAAACCTTGTTACTCGAACCACAGAATAGCTCGATTGCCAACTATAGCTCATTTGTCGTCTTCTTTGGTGAGTTGCCTATAATACGAGTTGTCGTGTCTGGTGTCATGGCATTCATCAACCATCCAAGAAGAAATCGGTCTCTACCAAACCAAATCTTTTATTCTGGATTTGGTGAGCCATCAGAGAGAACCACATTTGGTGTAGGAACAGTACCAAACAAGTAACCATCCACATCAAAGCCTTGTATTGTTGAAACCATAATCGCCTTTCAAAGCAAATAATTTGTGCTATCCAGTTTGAGTGTTAAAAACTAACTCAATGAACTTCCAATCGAAGAGAATGGAGATCCTATTCCAGTAGATGAACCATTCGATGAAGATCCATGCTCGAGCACACCAAATTCGAATGCCACGACTTTTGAACAATCGTATGAACATGTAGAACTTCAACACTTCGATCTCCGTCGTAAGATTGCAAGATCGACCGAGAATCAGTGGATCTGAGGTTCAACTCCTCATATCTATTCCATATAACTGATAACAACTTTCTCTGGCGTGTGCCATTGAAGGCTCTAATACCATGTTGAAATATGTAAAAGAAGTTTATTTCCTTGTTTGGAACGTACAATGCGGTGCCCTATTTATAGAATAGTACAGAGTTAATTTACATAATTAGTGGAAACGTTACACAATTATTGTAACGTTACATAATTGGAGACGTTACACAATTAGTGTAATGTTACACAATGATCGTACTAATGGTTAACTCTAACAATGCCTTATATATGTGATCAATGGATGATTATATTGATGAAGATTGTTGTTTGCACCGTTGTTTTTGGTGTGTTTGAGTTTCCCTATAATGAGGTGAGGCTAGGGTCGATGGCGAATAGAGATGGCCATGGTTGCGGGGGAGGGAGCCAAGACCAGAATTCCCTTGTGGGAAATTTGGGACTCTCAACTACGTAGTGTGTTTCCTAGGATAGGTAGTTCTTTCGTTTATAATGCACAAAATAATTGTATTACAGTGGAAAAAGGGTCTAAACTTAAATCAAGTTGCCTACACGCGTATATTCTTTATTAATGTTCTTTAGAGGAATTAAAAACCCACGTAGTTCTCTCGTTTATAATACACCAAATAATTCTATTACAACGTATAAAGGGCTTGAACATAAATCAATTAAGTTGCCTACGTATCCTCTTTATTAATATTTTTGAGAGGAATCATAGCCCACGTAGTTCTCTAGCTAGTTTAATATACATTGAATAATTGCATTACGTATTAAAAAAAAATAATTGAATTACAACGTATAAAGGCTTGAACTTAAATAATCAAGCGCCTACGTATCCTCTTTATTACTATTTTAGAGGAATCAAAGCCTACGTAGTTCTAGGTACACAACATGCATATACATAATAAGTCCTCCTAATCACTAGTCTAAATATGTGTGTCTCCTACGCCAACATTGATGACCCATGTAGTTCCTATTCTTCATCAGTTGATTCTCCTTTGGCAGTGTAGATACTTTGATGCACTTTATTGTTCGAGTTGGTTGAGCTACGTATGACATATATACAGCATAGGTTAGATGAAAATCAAGAAAGTTATATGAATAAAATATTGTTTATTACTTAAGTTCATTTGTATCTGATTAATATATCAAAGGAAAAAGTGTTCACCTTTTCTGTTAATTATGTTAATTAAGAAAAAAAAAAAAAGATAATAGCGCTAGCCCTTTTTTTTTACCCTTTTATTTTTATAGTTATCAAATTGAATAAACAAGTTTATATTAATTGAACTCTTGTTTAATGGTTTATAAAAAATTGGAGATGCAAACTTGATGGATAGTAAAAATATATCGGACTGCCTACTTACAGCTAGAGGAAGCCTAAGGCCCTAAGACAGCTCGAGAAATGACTTTGTGAGAGATTGCAAAGAAAGATAATTCAAAATAGATAGATTCATATGTAATGGAAGAAAAATCAAATAAGAGATAAATCATTGTCATACAAGGGGATTTTACTTGTAAAAGGTTATGAAAATATTGATGTAATGAGTTCAAGTCTCCGACACCCACAGTTATCAAAAAAACAATATATTAATGTAATCATGTTATCGGCATATCAAACTATTTAGCTACCACTGTATCGCACTAATAACCAACTAGCTAGTAGCATTGGGCTTAATTATGCAAATAGCTAGTTTCATCTTACCCACCCAAACAAAAATGGCTAGCTAGTATAGATTAATTAGTACTATCAATTTTATTTTATTTTTTTTGTTTTATAAGAAAGAAATAAGTTGTCCTTAATTAGATTCAAACCCATGACATCTTACTCCCAAACCTCATACCAAATCATTGGACCACCCAATTAATTAATTAACATTTTGGGGTTAACACACAAACTCGTATAAACTCAACTCTTAATTAATTCAAACGAAGAAATCCTAAAAGAAGTTTAAACTTTAAACATAAAACCAAAATCTAATTTAGAATGCAACCCTAACGTGTACGGTGTAAGAAAAATTTAAGAAAAATCAACAATGTTATAGTAGTATATATTTTATCAAAAAAAAAAAACAATGCTATAGTATATATACTTTACGTACAGTAGAATTGTTTGAGCAAACCCTTGAATCTCTTGAGAATGATGATTCTCTCTAATGTCATCTACTATCTTCCCAACGTTGGTGTCCTGATTGTATATGCGTGAAAATTAATTAGTTATTAAAGAAAATAGACAATATAATTGGTTTATATCATCAATTCGTTGAAAAAAACTGAAATATATTAATATATTATCAAGAAAAAAGATTATTAATAATATTTAACCATTAAAATTTGAGGGGAAACAATTGATCGCTTAAGCTCTTGTAAAAACTCCATCACCGTCAATTCCGCCTCCCGCTGCTGCTCCTTAAACTATTTTTGTAATAATAATATTATAATCATATATCTGTTTAATTATAAAGAAATACATGTGACCTAGCTATAATATTAACAACTCACGTCACCAAGAACCTGATTAATGAAGTGTATGCACATATATAAGTAGGCATAGCTAGGTATATCACAAGAGCGAAAATATATGAAAAGAATATTATCAAGAAATAAAATTGCCTTGAAGAGGAGAGTCTTGATCTTGACCGTGTCCATTATTGCACTGTTGTTAGTTTCAAGTGTGTTGTTAGATGCGTTCGTTTATAAAGATTGTATATGATCAATCAACCATAACAACTTATTAAGTTTATGCATCTTGTATGGCCTGAAGTCCATATTGGTATTAAAATCCTAAATGGCGACGCTTATAAAGACTGTATGGGACCATAAAATTGGTCCATGGATTCACACAGTGACCGAACCAAGTAGGATCTAAGGAAACATCATGGAATACTAATTAAGGCTTGCATGTCTTAATTTGAGATGCTAGATGGACCTAAAGATGGGTTATAAAAAATGATGCTAGGTCCATCCAAAAGCTCCTATGAAAACAAAAAGGGGTATATATAAGAAACTTTTTTGAAATCCATTAAAATCCATCCAAATCTCATGGGTAGGAGGTGAGATTTGGTTATGTGCATTTTTTGAATAGAAATCCATCACAATCCATTAAAATTCATTAAAATCCTAATATGTTTAAAAATTGAATACACCTAGACTTTTTTGACATCCATTAAAATCCATCCAAATTATAATTGAATACCCTTGACTTTTTAAAAGTCCATTTCAAAATCCTTCATTCTCTTTTTAAATCCTTTCAAATCTTTTATTTGAATACGCCCCGTTTTGAAGTTGACTTAGAAAAAATGATGCTATGTGTTTTGTGCATGAGAAGGAAAAATTAAGCACATTTAAGAGAGGAAAGAAAGGGTTTGCTGGATTTTCATGCTAGAAAGCTCAAGAAGGAGAGAATTTGGGTTCTATTAGAGTTGAGGATTCAAGAGTTTGAAGTATAAAACCTTAGGTAACCTCCACTCCCAACTCTATTTGTTCATGAATAGGGTTCCCATCAATGCATTGAAGGTTTTGAATAAAAATTTCAGAGTTCGACTTTTAGGAGTTTTGTCCCTTATTCTTTGATGAGATTTTGGTTAAAAGTTCTAAGGTTTAAGGCTTTCAAATATTTATATTCTTCTACTTCTGATTTGGATATTCTATGTCACACAAATTGGGGTTGTTGAGGGTTTTGATGAAAATGAAAGCATATGGCTGATATGTTATCCAATAGAGTTTCAAAACCTTGTTTATAAGCCTTAGATCATGTTAATAGAAAGGGTTTTAATGCTGGACAGAATTGAGTTGAGGGGCTCATATTTTGTGAAGTTTTTTTTATTGCAATGATGATTATGTTCTTCATGTTGAGGGTTTTAATGCTCTGTGCTCATATAGAGGCAAGAAACTATATATAAATAGCTAATTCAATCTCACCATGCATGCATTTCCATTAACTCTAGAAACAAAAGAGAGGAAGAACCAAGCTTGAGTGAATGAAAACTCCAATTTGGTGTAAAATGTTGGGGAGAGGTGTTGCTCACAATTTTCTAGTCAAAATTTAAGTGAATTAACCTATGCTTTTAAGATCAAGTGAGGGCTTAGTAATTGTTCTTCAATGATTATAATGTTTTAGATGTGTAATGGTTAGAATTTGTGTTGATTATATGTTTAATGCTATGAACATCTTGATCACGTGTTTGTTGATTAGAGTTTTAAAAGTATCTATGGTCATGGAGCTTTTAAGCCGGATATGAACAATGCAACCATGAAACATATAACATCGATATATAATTGTTGATTAGGGAGACATGGATAGTAAACTTAATTATTTATGAGTATAAAGATTTGGTACTTAATGTTTTGTGAGACTTACGTTATTTACATCGATAGGTGGAGCTCTACTTTGCACATTAGGATTTTTCTCACAACGATAGTGGGTTGAAGTGAATATTAACGAAATTTATCTATTCTAATTACACATTACGCACACATAAGAGAGATGATAGAAGTTGGTTTGGAAAAGTATAGTTCATTACTTAGGTGAAGTTGTGAACTAAGAGTTTTTTCCTATATAAGAACACAACAAATTTACATTGTTTTGATAGAATAGAATAGTTTTAGTTTTAATTCAATAATAAAAAGGGATCTTCTTAACAAAAACGTGAACTTAGCTAAACACGTGTGTCCACATAGACATTTCTCAAAGGAATGATATCCACAATCAACCTTTGTTGATCACACTATTACAACAAACGAACCATTATACTTGCGGTTTTGCAACACATCTACCAAATGATGGGTTTTCCTTAAAAAAAATATAAGTGGGCTTTGTTGGGTTGAGTTTGTGCCAAGGCTATTAGACACTACTCGAACTCACCAACGGGTCTATGAATGTCTAGTTTACACAATTAATGTGGTGTGGAATATGGAAAACCCCAAAATAATAGCTTTGATATACGTACAACATAAAATTTATTTCTCGAACCATAAACATAAGGAAGTGGCTAAACGAAACTTGAAACTTGCTTAACAGGCCCCAATTCAATTTTTTTTTGCCCTTACGTAAAATGTCATTATTGCCCTCCAATTCAAAATGACATTATTCACAGTCGTGATTTGTGGGATGCGAACAAGACCTCTTTAAAGGTCTCGGTGAGAGTCGCCTGAAACCTCTAAAGAGGTCTCAATGGAGTCAGTCAAAACCTTTAAAAAGGTCTTAGGATCTGAGCCCTACCAACCAATTAAGTGGCTCAATGGTATGGTATGGTATTTAGGAGTGAAAAGTCATGGGTTCAAGTCTTGGTTGAAGCAATTGTTTCTTTCTCATCAAAAAAAGAGGTCTTAGCCCTGTGTCAGAAACCCACGGGCGACACTTCGTCATTTCTAGGGCACAACGAGACCAAATCCAACCTTTTTCGACAAAAAAAAAAAAAAAAGAAAAAAAAACTCCAAAATGGCACTTCCAACCTAGTACAAGTGCTCTAAAATGCCAAAAAATGATAAATGAAGAAGATAGAGGGATGTTGAGGTAAAGATGAGGGTGATGAGGTAAGTAAGGGTATTTTGAAAACTTCAAAAAAAAAAAAGTGGGTTACGTTCAACAATTGAAATTCAAAATTGGGGTATGCTTGAGTAATGAGGTATGTTGAGCAAGTTTTGAAGTCCCTTTAGCTATTTCCCTTCATGAGGTTTGATATAACTTTAGGAAAAATGATCGGATGATCCACTTTTCTCACACTTTTGTGGTGTCTCAATATTTGTGCATCAGTTTTGTGTCTAAAGGACATCATTAAGTGCGTGTCAAAAGTGAGTTGCACTAGGCACAATGTAGCATGCATCTTCCAACTTTACCCACTTACTAGAATTTACAGTATATTTCTTTTATAAGTAAGAAAAAAAAAAGCTACATTTAACTAAAATAAGGAGGGGCTGAAAAGGGATTGAACTTAGATGAATTATGCATCACTTGCTAAAAAGTAAGGTTGGGAAAGGTCATGAGTTAATTCGACTTATGTTCATGCCAAGTTGTTAGTTTCTCTAGCTTATAGTTAATAAGCTACTTTGACAAATAAGTTGTGTTTGGCAATTATATTATTTCAAAAATAATCTAGATGATAATCTAAAATCTTAGATGCTACCCTAAGTAGTGTTTTCTAAAAAAATGCCGGATAAATTTATTTTTCCTTTTGTATCCTTTTAGATGCGGCAAATTATTTTTTTGATTGATAAGATCCGAAAATTTAGGTAAGCATATTTTTTCGGTTGCTTTATTGTTTGTGTTCACATATGAATAGTATATTAGTATATACTACAAAAAAAAAAAAAACGTGATAAAGATAAAAACGTGATATAAGTATTTTTTTAGTCTTAAGACATACGTAACAATGTTATATTATATAGTATATATCTATATAAATAAGTTTTTTTTTTTTTTTTTCTTTTTGGTATACGATAAGTTTTGTTTTGAAAAACGTTATAAATATATAACTAATATTAAATTATGAATATATCATTTTATTATTTTTATTTTTAAGTCTAAACATGCGCACTGATTCGTTAAGAACTCAGACAAGTAAACTAATCCATTAGAACAATTCATTGAGTGAAATGAATTAGATACTATGTCACATAGTAAAACTTAAAAAGACAACTACTTCAATTAATAAAATATACATTTAATATTCAATATTAGTGTGTTATATATCCCAATTAATTATGAATTAAGGCTATGTTATTGTTGTATGTGTTATACATAATACGTCCTTTAATGTCATTTAACATTTATCTGCTACTCAATCAGCTAGTTTTTCCAAATAATTTTAATCGATAAGCTAGATTATCAGCTCTCAGCTACCAACTACTAGATTTTCAGCTTTCAGCTAAATTATCAGCTGGTGTTGCCAACCAGAGCTATTACAATCAACATTCATTCATATATAGCTCCATGCATTTCTGAGGCTTTTATAATGAAATTAATATATAAACCTATAAACCACCATCACAATAACAAAATGTTATTTAGGAATAATCACTTCAGCTGCTCAAAAGCTCTGAGCTCATTTTATTTGTTTATACATTATTCAGCTGATAAGAAATTATGCCATAACTTTCACTATCTTCGTTTGGTGTTTCCGTCGCATAGAGGACTGACCAACTTGCAGTGCCTTCATATCTTCGACGCGTCAGCTCTGATCTTCGACAAAGCAACGGCTGTCTTTGAACCAGATGGGCGGCCCAAGTGCTTGGAGATGAATTCACCGGCCGACATGAGCTTGGCGAGATCCACATTTGTCTTCACGCCTATGCCGTTCAGCATGTAGACAACATCTTCAGTTGCGACATTCCCAGATGCACCCTTCGCATAAGGACAGCCTCCCAGACCAGAAACAGATGAATCTATTATGCTGATCCCCATCTGTTTCAAATGAAAACTGTCTGTCAGAGAGCAAATATGTGAAATCTACTGATACGACCCAAGCCAGATTTCTGATTTTTGAAATATTATGCATTATATCTATGGAAGTACTGCGTGTATTATTTCATGTTTCATATAACTGGAACAAGGGAATCGTCAGGACAATTAGCTTTTGGAGGGTCTGTATCCACTCCTTGGAATGCTCATCTTCTTTTTATTTCGTTTTTCGGTTTTAAGATAGGTGCCAATGGACAATTAGTCAGAAATGTAAAATTATATCAGAGTTCAAAGCGAAATTAGAAGAAAATGCTCTCAATGGAAAAAATCGAGATATTGTAATCATATTTCAAGCTTGAAGCTCTTCAAAATCGGAGGCTCCAGATCGCCTAACATGAAAATTTGTTTAAGACAATTAGGTAGAGCTCACTTCAAAATCCTCCCTTATCTGTTTCTAATGGAAAAATCGTTGGGCTTGAATGGAACTAGGATAGACAGCTTATCAATCAACATCCTCTTTAGTCTCAGCCTGACTTTATCCAGTTGACATTCAGGCAATTTGTAATTGGCAACCTTTTAAACAATCAGAACATATTAGTATGTTGTGGATTCTAATCATTGAAAAGAGACATTTGTAATAACTAACAATTTTTCCAGAATTCACATTTCATTATTCTTTGAATGAACATCTTTAGTCAGTCCCTAAGACCGATTATTCCCACTGCAGCAGATCTTCATTGTCTTAAAACACTTTTTGGACCTAATTTGTCCTCATCTTTTAGTTAAAGAAAGTGAAAATCATCTTTTAGTTAAAGAGAGTGAAACTTTCGTAGGCAAATGATAGGCCACCCATTTATGTGAAGTATGAAGGCTACACAAGCAAGGATAGGCACGTGGAAGTGGGAATGGAAGCTGATGAACAACTTGAGATTACAGGTGTTTTAGTGGGAAGAATCGAAATGAAATGTATAAAAAAAAAGAGTCCCCAATGTAAGAGGTATGAAATGTTTTGTTGATAGTTGTAACCGGAGAGATATATACCTCTCCAATTGCCATAGTAATTGAGTTCAAGAGTCACCTGCTACAATTTTTTTTTTTTTTTTTTTTAAATAACTGAGGGTATCTAATATCCAAGCCACTGCTACTGACACCAGACTGATGGTGGACCTGACTAATCTCTCGGTGGTCCTTAGTTCCCCTACCGGAGAACCCAAGGAAGAAATCGCAGGGAGAAAGGGGAGGCATGGAATCGAACCCCACACCTTTGATGTGTTGAGCCCAATTCTTACCATCCCACCAACTCCCCTGGGGCCACCTGCTTCAAGTGTTATGTGTTGATTCTTCTTCTTCTTAGAACTCATGCTCATTAATTCAATTTTCCAGTTAATTCTTATTAGTATACAATCCAGGAGCATCATAGATAATACAAAAAATAAATAAATAAAAATAAAAAAATAAAAAAAACTCCGTAAGAAGAAACGAACGTTGCTAATTTGCACAAAACTGATGAATACATACTCATCTACATTGGAAGCGTCAAACAAATTATCGTAGACTAACATAATCTGATATCTAATAAAAATAGTTTGTGAATGTAACCTGACTTTGTATTCCCCATTATTAATTATAATACTCCCTCCATTTAAAAATATAAGTCATTCTAGCAAAAACTTCTTGTTCAAAATTGTAAGTCATTTTTGGAATTCGAGAGTATTTATTATTTTTTTACCCATTTTACCCTTACACAATTCAAATATTTATGATTCAATTCTTTAATTCATTTAATGTCAAAGGACGTAGATGTAAATTACACTTGTAATTAAGACTGCCTTAATTCTTGTGCCCTTACCTTAAACGACTTACATTTTTAAACAGAGGGAGTATAACATAATGAATATTCCAGCGCTACCCTATGCAGTGTTTTTCAGTAACTCAAAACATACCGGAACAGACACACAATCCAGTTCTTTATGCATAAACTTTATATATGATGAACAACAGAGAGCATTTCAACAGTAAAAACAAAGAGAACTCACACCACCCCTATGAACCACAGATCTTTTACTGAAAAAAAAAAAGCAAATATTAAGAAAAAAAGAATAAGAGATTGTACATTCCTTGACAGCTTAGCGAAAGAAGGAAACTTACTTGAAGAGAGATCAAAATATTAGAAAGAGATTGCCCATATGTGTCATGGAAATGGACTGCAAGCTTCTCAACAGGAACAACAGCCATTACAGCTTCAAGCATTGGAACAACAGTACCTGTCCAAAAGGCAATAGAAAATAGATACAACTCTAGTATAGGGTTCAAAAACAATGACAATGAAACGACACCAAATATGGTGAGACAAGAATGCTAGAGATACATACATTAGAAGTCAATAATGGCGACAATAATTATCCTTATCATGTGCTAGTACAAACAACATTTTTAATTAATTAAGAAACTTTAGCTGAATTCAGATGCAATTTTATCAGAAGCCAGGAATTGAAAAGGTAAAAGTCAGTGATTACCATTGTAAAGTCATCACAAGATACAAATGCTACAGCAAATCAAGTCAAGCCATATATATGCATTGTAACCTAACCAAAGTTGTATTCAAGCAGTACCACAACTCTTTGAAGTCATGAAAACTTCAAATATTCCTTAGTGCCTTGAGAAAAAAAAATCAATCTAGGATTATTTTACTACTTTTAATTAGTTATGGTTAGTGAATAAAAACGTACTGTATAGATTGATTTTATTCGACTTAGTCAGTAACAAAAACCTACAGTTTAATTCATTTTGTGCGACTTGCTATCATGATGTTCTTCATACTATTGTTAATTGTTAACAGACTTCGATCGAAGCTTGGTGAGTTTGTGAGTTCAAATTTTTCTTCAATTGATTGATCAATCGTTTGTTGTTCTTCGATGCGAGTGGCGGTGAGCGCTCTCGCTTCTCTCTCTTTGTGGCGGTGTTGTTCTTCGTCTAGGGTTTTTGCGGTGCTCACGTTTGTCTGCTTGTGTGGATTCTAAGGTTTGGTTTTGATTCAGAACTACTTCTGTGAGGAAGCGAAGAGGTCTCTTCAATGGCGGTCGAGCGAGAGACTTGAGCCAGCTCATCGATGGTGTCGTTACTTGATGCGACTTTCACGTCGTTCTATGGCATGGGATCCAAGAAGGAGGTGAAAAATTCATCGATTTCGTCTATGTTTTTGTGTTTTTGTTGTTCTGATTGGAATTTGTGTTGGCTTTGTTTGGTTACTGCACTGTGGTTTAGATCTGTAATGGTTGTTTGATCTGTTTTTATTGTTTCGATTTCGCCTCTGTCGCACCTCTGATTTCGCCTCTGCAGCTGCTCTAATTTCAATGTTTTCTTTAATGGCGCAAGGGATTGCAGAAAGAGAAGAACAGCTCGATATCTAGGTAAAGACTTCGATGTTGTTCAATTTCGTCTTAATATAGCGTGAATCTATCTACAAATCAAATGTATGATGATCAATTTTGAGTGGCGATTAGTAATTACTAATTTGTGATCTGAATATGCGCAATCTATGTTTTATTTGATCTGATCTGTGTTTCGATAGTGCTTTAATGGATGATTTTTGTGATGTTAGGGGAATCTACCTTGTTCGACTCACTAGTGGTATTATTGATCTGTTCCATTTTCTATGTTGGTTATTTATGCTTTAGACACTGCCAATATGTCCTCACGAAGCTCCTTTTCATGAGAAGAGGCTATGGTTCGTGTTGGATGTCACTCTTTTTTTTCCGTTGTCAACTCATTATATTTAAGGTGAATCACATTTTTTGTTGTTTTATTTAATTGAATCTTACAGTGTTAGATGTCACTCTTCTTTTTCCATTGTCAGTTTGAAATTTTCCAGCAATTGATTTATTTGACCTGATGAAGATGCTTATGTAGTCGTCTATTTTTTTATTCTACTTGCTATATACCCTTATTTGCTCTTGATCAATCAATTTTTGGCTCTTATGCAAGCGATTAGAGTTTCCACAGCGAAAGGATCTCTTTAGATTAGTATGTTCTTATAGATGCACACTACCAATGATTAATTAAATTATTTGGTTGTGTTCCAAATCTTTCCCTTGCAGGTTTAGAAATCCAGGCTTGAGAAAGATGCAGCCTCACGAGAAACACAATGATCACTCAGTTATGGATCAAGATAGGTAACTATCTCTTTTGATAATTTGGGTTGCTTTCTTATTTCTCAAGCAATCTCTAATTTTCTTTTTGTGGCTTTGCTTATATTCTTTAATTTAAATATCTTCATTCATACACTACAACAAATCATTTGATGGGTAATGGATTGATTCCGAGAAGATGTCTTGAGAGTTTAATCTCATAGATGCTCTATGAGAAGATGGGCTTCTTTTTTTCATATAATCAACTTAAGTCTACCCCTTTGTCCTGTATATTTTATTTGTGCTTTTTTTAGAACATTTTATTTGTGCTTTATAGACAATTCTGTAGCTGTTTAAGTTTTGTTTCTATTTGTGTCTAACATGCTAGTGGCTATTGAATGTTCCACAAAGTTTTATTTCATTTTTCTAATTAATTCGTTAAGATCCTTTGTATGAGTGTCCTTAGCTGTGGAATTGGTTTACCGAATTCCAAATCAAGTTGGAACTCGTGTTAATCCTTAGTATATGATCAGTGTGCTCTAGTTTAGTGTTGAAAATGTGATTCAAAGTTGTTAGTTATTTTACCGTTGCTTGTAGGACATAGTCTAATTTAGTTACTCTATTTCTTTGTTGAATAAGTCTAGTTCAGTTCAGTTTGTATTTCCTTAATTTTCTGATTTGTTGTTGAGTCAAAGCACGTTGGATATGTGTCCACAATTTGTGCTCATTAGATGTTTGATCAAATGCCAATATAAAGGCAATCTCAGTTTATGAATAGAACTATCTTCAGAGAGTTCTTCTACTCAAATACTTGTCTCTGATATTACTCTTTTTTTCAGTTTTACCCAACATTTAGGAGTGGACAGATTTTCTAAGGCAGTTGTTACTCTTGGGGCTGCTTTTAGTTGTTTTATCTGATTTTGGTGGTGGGAAAGTACTTGTTATAGCTGTAGATGCAGATATGGCCATATGCTATCTGTTTTGATATGAGCTTTGGTGGGCTAACCATGAGTTCTGGTTAGTTCTTCTCAATATTGCTATATTTTGCTATGTTTGAGATAGGTTTACAGTGGACATGTTCTCCTAAATATATGTGTATTTCAGTCTACAGTTCATGTTTTTGTTGTTTTGTCTTTTTGGTTTAATTAAAAGCTCAACATTCATATAATGATAATGGTACTGGTTTCATTATTTGGACTTCTTATATAGTGTGGCATCGAAAATGTTTCAGGAAGTTGATGTAGCGTGCAAGCATTCGAGTTTGGAAGGACTCATGTAGTCAGGCCCAAAGGGAAGCACCAAGTCACAATAGTTTGGCTACATGGCATTGGAGATAATGGTTCAAGGTACACCGATTTGATTCTGCATTGTCATTCATCTACTTGTGTTAATATTGGTAGCTTAAAAGTTTCATGTTCAAGAATTTTAGTTGGTGTACTCTTCATTTGATCTGTTCTTGCCTTAACAAACTTCGCTTTTTGTAAGCTGAGTTCTTTATGGGATTGATGGTTTTAGACTCTTAGATGTGAACTTCTTCTTCAGTACTCCTCACATGCCAACTATAAGGTTGTTCATTAGCATCCATTGATGCTAATCTGAATTGCGTTAAGAATTTCTTATATGTGAAAATGGGAGTACCAATATGTGTCTGTAATATGTAGTATTGTTGCCTTATTCCATCATTTCTTAGAAATGGCCGGTGAGCTGTTATTCTGCTTTCTATTCTGATTAGGTACATTGTATGTAATGTACTATTGTTTAAGACTAGAAAAAAAAGATTGAGATCGTCGATATCTTGTCTTGTACTATTGGTGGAGTTATGTCTGAACTTAGCGATATAACTATATGTCCTTTTTGTTGGCCATTTATAAAGGTTGAGCTGAGTTCTCTTGAAGTTTGCGAGCAACGAACAAGCTTGTTGTAGTGATATCCTTGACCCAGACAAGAGTTATTAGAAAACTTGGATTTTCCTGTTTTTGAGTGACTGGGTCTAATATGATATATGTTTCTTGTACTTCTTCATAAGCAATTGCTACTTAATAATGTCTAAAGCTATTTGTTAAAATCGGGAACACATGAATATTAATTTAGTGCAAAAATGCATTAAATACTCTTGTGCCAATTTTTATCACTTTATCCCAAAATTTGGAATTAGTCTTTTTCTTATAATTCTAATTTGTTAATGAATGTAAGTTGGGATTTTTTTTCTGCCTTATTTGTTGACTATTGTGTTGATGGTTTATTAAATTAAACTCTTCTTTGTGGCGATGCAGCACATACCATAATAATTAGAGGTGTTGTGGAAGAGCTTTTGTAGTACATTTATAATTCCTCAAATGGAAAGATAACTCAATTATATTCTATTTTTTAATTTCAAACATTTATATAGTTCCATATCTTTCTTTTGTAATAAATTTGTATACATCATTTGATCACTGTCTCTAAATCTCTTTATCATTTCATATCTGAAACCTTGCTTTAGAGAATGTTGATGGATCTTGTTTTAAAGGTGGCTAGCTAGGCTGCATACATTTTAAGGACTGCACTTGCAAATGCTTACTACTTGTATCTAGTTGATTCTTTTTGAATATTACGATCAAACGAAAGGGTACCCACTGAATTGAACAAGGCCATTATGCAGGCTCGAATGGATAAGAAATTAACTCAAGCATAGCTTGCACAGGTACCCCTTACCCCTTGTATCTATTTTCACATAATCACATCTTCACACATGCTCATGATATGCATAAGAAGCATGTATACATATATGCATTGTTGGATGCTTCGGTTATAGATGATGTCTGCCTTTTCTGTTGATTAATGAGAAACCATAAATAATTCAAGAGTACGAATCTGTCAAAGCTATACCTAACGATCAGATAACATCCAAGTTACAAAATGGCCTTAAATTAAGTTACAGATTTCAAAAAGAGCAAATTAATGTTGTTTCTTTCATGTATTTGATCAGGGCAACAAGATGTTTGGCTCTAAAACCACTTCTTCACTTACTTGTAATAAAAATATTGGTTCGTTATTCATAAAAAAAATACTGGTTCATTTGAAAACCTATTACATGGTATTGTAGGAATTCATGGTAAATAATCATAGTTCCTCTTACAATTTTTCTTATGCAAAATTAATTGTCTCTCTCATTTTATATTGTTTGCAGGTGTTGAAGGACGTAATCAATCCTTTCATCCATAATGAAGACAAGTTTCTTAATTCACAGCCCTAGTTGATGAGTATTTCACAAGGCACCGTGTTGTGCAAACTTTTTTACCTCGTATAAAAAATAATAATAAATTTTAAACTTATCAAAATTCTATGTTTTTTTTTTTTTAAGTAGTGTCACAAGACTCACAAGCAATATACCTGCATCGCCTCAAGGACACGCCTAGGTACGCATAAATAACACTTATTTTCTACCACTCCTAAAAGAGTACAACAGGAACAATAATGACAAAATTGTTCTTTATTCTACTTTTCTTTTTACTTCCTTTCTTCTAGCCAATTCTAGCATTTGATAGCAAAGAATGTTACCGGGGGTACCGACACCAATTGTATCACCAAGGGAAATCTCAAAGCAACCCATATCATGAAGCTCTTTAGCCACATGTGCAACTTTTGATGGAGATACTGGTCCTTCAACTGGGCAGCCAACAACACAAGAAACGTACCTGACACAATAAAATATCAATTACTAATCATGGTCTATTAATCATGGTCTTTAAAAACAAAATAGTAATAAAGTTATTTTCTATTTTTAAGAAAGGAGAGAAGAAAATGATCTAATTGCTTTTAGAAACTATTTCCGCTTCTTAAATATTACAACAGAAAAAGAATAAATGCGGCACTGATAAGGTAATACCTAGTGGGCAATTCATATCACTCATCAAAACAATAATTGTATTACCTTACCTAAAAGATTTAAAATTAAAAATTTATAATTCAAACTAAAGAGGATCGTTAACAAATGTGCTAGTCTGTGCCACAATATTTTAATAGTGGCATGCATAGCCTTTATTTATGACTTCTATCTCTTGGTTTTTCCTATCTTATGGAAGGCAAGTTTTGGATGCTAGTAGGAAGTATTTTGTCAGTCAGATTCAAATTTAGAATTATCTAATATGAAGTTAACATTTTATAGAAACATAGATATCTCAGATTTTCCTGGATTTGAATATCTGAAGCTGCATTTTTAACAGAATCATTCTCTGGATATCAAGCTGCAGAGCAATTCAAAAATATTTTCAAAGATCTACCCCATGAGAAACAAATGAGTATGCACCATCCAACTCCAAGAATTCAACTAAGGTTCAGTTTCTAAACCGGATTGAATATAAAAGCGATGCGAGAGATTACTTGAAATAAGAAGGAAAAGGTGCATGATAAGATCAAAAATTGGAAGAACACTTACATTGATCTAAAATGGGGAATTACAAAGAAACAAGAACAAAAACAAAACAGATAAACATTCAAGAAGAGAACTCCATCGACTCTCCTAAATCTCTACAAGGGACTCTCAATAAAATTCTTCACACCCTTCTCACATGTTTACTTCTTATTTATACACCTGTCAAGAACAACTAGAACAATATGAAACTACCACCTAAACCTCTAATTATAATTTTGTATCTATCAGTGCACCTCTTAAAGCTGAAAGGAAAAAAGAAAAAGAGAGAAGTGACAACTTTGCCGAAAGGTGGCTAATTGCCCACAGAAAGCCAGAAACAAAATGGTCAAAATAGTAAATTGTCAAAAGAAGCATACCCACGAACAGGAATTGAAAGCTTCTTGGCAGCGGAAGCAACTAAACGATAGCGAGTGAGGCTCTCTTCAATACTGCAATTGATGTTTGACTTTGAAAATGATTCAGACGCAGATGCAAAAACGGCAACATCTTTTGCTCCAGCTGCAATGGCAGCTTCGAACCCCTAGAACACAATAAAATTAGCAAAAATATCTTCACATTAAGCCTATTGGACGCGTTACCATGAAAGTCAATACAGAAAACTTCTTTACCTTAAGATTAGGTGTTAAAACAGGGAATCTGGCGCCCGCTAAGTTCTGAACTGCCTCCATTACATCCTTTGCATCTGCTAGCTGTAAAATAACAAACAAATAAAAAAAAGAGCTTCAAACCAAAGTGTTAATAAAATTCAAGGTTTTAGCATTTTAATTGTCAATAAAGATTCTGAGAGTAGAAAAATCATATTGTACATCTCAAGATTCTCAAGTACAGATGGAGCACCCAGGCATTCCAACGAGACTTTAGGCGAGGGAATTAGAAATTGCAGAGTTGATCGCAGAGGCATTATGTTCATTTTTTGTATTACTAACAAAGAAAGCAGTTAAAGTGTTTCAACACATATTCAAAGAGATAACTCGAAGTAGGGAGTTTTTGTCAATCTCGGCATTATAGATGAACAGTTAATAATTTCATCCAAGCACTATTAACATCCTAGTTTTCTCAAGAGAAGGCATATCAAAGCATAATATTTATAATATTTTATTTTCTTTCTCTTTTAAAACCAAATCCTATGTTCCAAAAAAATTCAATTTCAATGGTTTTAGTCATTTTGGATATTATTTCTTTCTTCTTTATACAATTTTTATACAATTTGTCATTGTCCAATAATTCATTTCTCTAATATGATTGTAAATTGAGCTTTTAGTATTGCATTGTCCAATATGTTTATCCTTTAGGAAAGTTAGGAGAATTTTGGGAATTTACATATAATATTAGCTACCAAGCACCACATTCTAGAGCACATCATACTGGAGAACATGGAGAAAATACACTTTAACAACATGTCTCACTGACAACACTAAACCATGACAAGTGATACAGTTGACAGACATTGCGTATACTTGTTTAAAAGACCATCAAGGGAAGGTCCCATCATTCATAGACATCATGCCTAGGCCAAAGAACCACAGCAGTCCAAATTATTTTACAAAATGATTCATATTTCAAAAAATCCAAACCAAGTTCCAAATGAATTAGAGTGAGAGTATCACCATTTTAGTTCAATCTAGGAATAGATAAACAAAATAAATGCTGAGATTTATTGTACGAACTAATATAATTATAAGCAATTCATAGACATCGCTTTTTTTTTTGAACAAGTAGTATCTTTTCTATTGAAGCATAAAAATGAATAACAAATCTTAAGTACCTGAGGTACCCACTTTGGTGAAACAAAGCTTGTAGCCTCTACAACAGGTAGTCCAGAAGAGACCAGTCTCTGTATCAATTCAACCTTAACTGCTGTAGGCACAATATTTTTCTCATTTTGCAACCCATCCCTAGGGCCAACTTCCACAATTTTCACAGACTTCGATATGCCTCTTAGGAACTGCAGAGAAACAATCCAATGTGAACTTGCCTCGAAACAACAATTAACAAATAAATGAAAAGTGAAATCTGAATATACTGTCAAGAAAATTCATGCTTATGTCACAATTAACTTTCAAAACGCTTATCTGTAGATCATGTTTGTCAGGACAAATCATAACCTGATTTTCATTATCCAAGGTTTATAAGGTGAACTCATTGCCTTTTGACAGGGAAAAACTCAACAGTGATGCATATGTTTTAATTCCATTTTCTCAAAAATCTTTGATATAGTGAACACAAAGGGAAATACCATTATTAAGATTTTACCAAAGGCAAGGTTGGGGGTTCAACTCATGTTGGATTGAAAATTTAAATAAAAAATGACGGACAATATGACGTCCTAACGAATGTGAAACATTAAGAAGAAACAATTTTGTGATTTTTTTTTAAGTTAAGGAATATAATTATGATTTAGGGATTTCATGAAAGGCTAATAGATAGTCTTAAGACTCTTAGTATCTTCTATAAGGTTTCGTACAAAACTTTATAGAAATTGTAAAATAACAAAATTTGCATTTTCTTCAAAGCAAATTGCAATTGTGTGCAGCAGTGCATTAAATGTCATAAATATTTGCTCACAAATATTCAATTTTCTCATTACTAACCGAATATACGTTAACTATAAGAGGAGCTATTTATTTTATATTTTCTAAACCGATAAGCTATTGTTTTTTGGAATTTTAATTCTTGTCAACCAAAGGGATCCACAATAGTTTAGACCATCAAGATTTGAAACCCATGCCACCTCATCAATCTAGTAAACTCTTATCCATCGAACTAACCTCTCTACTAATTCAAACTCTAAATGGGATCCACTACCACATTACATGTAATTTAAAGTATCTACTTCGTCTCTCAAAAATGAATAAATAAAAATAAAATAAAAAGAAGCTAAGACCACATATTGGGCAGTTGGTGCTCACAATGGGTGCTCATTAACCATTCATTACGTGTTATTGAGCTCCAACTGTGGATGCTCTAATATTTTCCTTTTTATACAAGTTCTTAATAATCATATCTTTGTATCAATTGCACCCATCAAGACACATACAACATGTCCAATGCCCATTCATGTCTTCTATAAGATAACTAATAACTTTTTCTTAATTTATTTTAAGAGGGAACAAGACAATGTAAACAATTCAAACTAATTACATCAGGATAGAATTTTTAACGAAATCCAGTCTATCCATCTGAAAGAGGTCATTTCATTATCATTATTACATAAATAAAAAGATTTGCAGCTTATTCATAAGTCAGTCCAAGATTACAGAAGTGGGAAATCAATGGCCACTAAAATAAAGTACAAACTTGTGGATCCATGAACAATTGTCTCCCTTGAAATTAGAGAAACTGAGATTAAATTTCTATAAATGCATGAAAAAATATAATATATTAATATCTCTTTCCTAATATATGGATCTAATAACTGCGATATATTAAATTGATTATTCCAAGATACATCTTCAATATTTTTAGGTTTGGCATGACAAATAGAAGCACCAGATCAAACATTTTTTTTGACAAGCTTGTTCAGTTGTTTGCTAAATATAAAACCAATAAACTTCCATACACAATGTTAGCGCCTACAACAGAATAAGACAGAAGTTTTTAAGCACCTTATTCGCTAAACTCCATGCTTCATGGCCATTGCAGTGAGTGCTATAGTGGCGATCTAACAAGCAGGATCCACCATGAACACTCTCTGGTATCTTATGGCTCCTACCAAGGCTTGCAGTTCGCAGATTTATTGATTTCCCTGAAACATGCCCCTGCTCTGTTTTCTCCATGAAAATGCTTCTCTTGGGTAGTCATCACTGCAAGAACACACCAGTTCATATTAACATTCGAAAAATGGAAAAAGAAAAAGGAAAGAAAGGATAATCAAGAAGAAAGTTAATCATTGTAAAATTAAACAAGACAATATCACGTTCAACCAAATTTTCAAGCTTTATGTGAAGTATAAGAAAAACACAAAAATATATGTATCTGCAGCTGATTTTTCTTAAACTCCCTTTATTTCCCATGCATCAAAGAGTTTGCACAGGACTTTCTAGAAGAACAAGGCTTTCATATAACTTTTTGCTTATAAGTAGGTGTATTAAAAAATATATGTATCTGCAGCTTGTTTATCATCAGTATCAACTAAATGCTTCAAAATACTCCCTTCCAAAGCCTAAAAGAATGAGACAACAACAAATAGGCAACAATAATAAACAAACTGGTCATAAATATGTTGGGGAGAATTCATAATATGTTAAAATGAAATAATTATTGGTTTTACTTCAATAATCGCTACCCAAAAATTGTATATGAATGTACATGTAAGTCTTTCTTGAAGAGCTTATTACCAAATCAATATTATTAACACTTTTTAGAGGATATTATTAGCATGTTTCAAATGAAGTAGCAACTTATGTTATGTCTGCATCTTCATCCACCATGTTCTTGTAATGCACACAAAAGTGCACACCATACCGGTTTCACTCACTTGAGATTTATAAAGGCACAACAAGTAAATCCCACCTAAACTCGAGCTCAAGGCTTGCCTAGGGATTGCCTGATTACAGTGGTGCACAAGTAATGAAGAGAGGGATGTAAGAGAAGTAAAGTAACTGCCATCGAAAGCAGAATTTCAAAAAATAAATAACTATAGACATGCTGAGGTACTTGCATATCTTCCATTGTAACTGCTATTTCTGCCTCAATTTAGCCAGTTTGGACTTTAAGAAAAAAAGAAAAGGAAAGGAAAGTTATTTCATGACATGTACAGAGGTGGAAAAAACCAAGGCTTTAGAGGAATCTTGTGTGGCGGCTAGAAATATCAATAGTGGCTATGTACCAGCATATTGGTTGAGAGCTTAGGTCGCTATTACAAAAATGGATGAGAATGCTTACTGGTATTTTTTTAAAAACGTGTTTTTTGGCCTTTTCTTCAAGGGAGGATTCCTTACTCTCCATTGTCTCACCTTCTAATTTGACTGGCAATATACATCCATGTGTTTCTTCTCAGCAATATATCTTAATCAACTGGCAACTACTTGTCACAAATTAGCCATGGAAATGAGAAGTTCCACGTCTACAATAGACAATAGTAAAGGTCCTATACTTTATCACTACTAAGTACAAATAAACTTTACATTGGCAAAAATGTACTCACTTGCAACTGTTGGATGAGCTACAACTTCTTCCTTCAATCCAGCAATTTCCCATTCCCATTTCATCCAGTCTAGGCCTGCACGCACTAGACGAAAATCTCTGCAGTCGATCAACACAATTCATGCTGGAGAAGTTGTCCAGTCCAATCGGCTCCTCCAAGCTTGACATTTTGAAGATGAACGGGAAGAGGGAAACTGGAACAAATGCACGGGATAAGTGAGAGCTCCTCCACGAACACTTGTGCAAGTACTTACCAGCTATCATTATATCGGCAGCATTACATGAATGATCTACGTCTACCCATATCATGAAAAGCTCATTAAGTTCCTTTCAACAATTCAAGTGCATAATTATATTCACTATATATATTTAAACAAGAGTGAGAAGAAGCACCACTCTTTGTGAACAAATTAAGTAAATCCTCCTAACTGGGAACAAAAAACAAACTTGCTAAGCAAAACTTGAGTTTGAAGTATTTCACATGACGGTTCCAGGAAAAAAATAATTAAAACAAAATTAAGAAAAAGGACACTTCTCTATAATCTCCACTCATTACAGAAAATCATTTCTCGTCAGTTTCATCATGAATGCATCTCTTGGCCAAAACTTTGCGTGTATCCTCAAAATTTAACAATTCAAAAGCATAAACTGCACAAGTAAATCCAAGCTTAAATACAGATAATCTTAAGGCGAAGAAATGTTATACTAACAGAATAAGGCAGACATCACTGTCAATCACTTTATAAATGATAAAATAAAATAAATTATAAAATGTCATAAATGCCCCCTCTAAACAAAAATCACAATGGTAAGCTGTCAATCACTTAAACAATAATGTCTTAGTTTTTTTTTTTTGAAACCCAATAATGTCTTAGTTAATAAACTCTTATATGAAGGGTTTTAACAAATAGTTAAGAAATGCAATCTTCATCTCATAATAAGACAGAGTTCGGAGGTTTGCTTGACGACTGTTTAACAGTACTTAAACGTCAAGATTCGTGGAGAGTTCAATTTGCTAGAAGAAATGTGAACAAGGTAGCACATAGTTTAGCTAAACTAGCGAAATCGTATGTTACTCCATTTGATTGGTTTGAAGTACCACTAGATATAGGGGTGCTCGTATCCTCACATGTAATCACTGATATTGAGTAATGAAATCTATCCTATGTTTTTCTCAAAAAAAACAAATAGTTAGGAAATGCAGTTGCCAAACATGTGTAGCTCTTAAAAAAAAAAGGGCAAACATAACCATCATTTACCTAATTTTTTTTTTTTTTTTGGCAAGTGATGCCTCTACCATCTCACCAGAGATGCTTTCGGCGTCATCTACCTAATTTACCAATAGCGGAAAAGACAGATAAAATAAGATTAAGGTAACAATGTTCATGTCCATTTAGAGCGTAGACACTAGCATGAAGTGCAATCATACGCCAATGAAATTTTACTAAGAAGTAAGGAATGATCATCGCCATACACAATTAAGCATAACATTGATAGGTCCGTGCGCGATTAAATAGAGAAGAAAGTGAAGAAATTAATCCGCATCGCACCACCTACAATGCCATAACAACAACCACAAACAATGCTTCAATCCCAAATTAGTCGGAGTCTGCTACACGGATCAAACTCTTCGATTCCGCTCGATTTAATGCACTAAAAAAAATTAAAAAAAAATAAAAAAAAATATACTATCTACAGAATTCAGCAAAATCAACCAACGGAACAAATTAGCCCTGAAATTAACAAAATTACAAACAACGGCTAGAGAAAATCGATCGGAATTACATGAAAACGAGAGATAGAGTTGTGGTGGTACCAGATTAGTAAACTAGGGTTTCTCTGAAAGGGGAAAAACCCTAGAGAGCGAGAGAGAGAGAGATATGGTGTCTCTGTTTCTGCGAAGGTCGCCTGTCTAAAAGAAGGAGTTGGGGAAACTTGACGGTGGCGTTTGGTTGGTTAGCAGATGAGACGTTCCTTTTCTCTCTACAGAGGAATTTAGTGATCAACCGTTGGGTCTCTCCTCGCCGATCTCTACAAAAACACGTCGATATTTTTTTTTTTTTTCTGGTCGTGAAAATCAATTGCTCTTTCACACACAAAAAAAAAAAAAAGAGTACAAAATTTAATATTTTTTTTTTTAGAAATAAACAAGTTTTTATAGGTAGCTATTGCATGAGGCGCATTTGATAACCACGAATTGGGACTTTGATTTGACTAGTCTCTTATAATGCAATAAAATTAAAGAGCTACCATCATAATGCAATAAAATTAAATGCTTAATGCAATAAAAATTTTTAGATAGCAACATGTAAACAAGTTGATTTTCGCTGTGCACCTCACAAAATACTAAGGGCAAGACAATGGATCTTAAATTAGTTGAAGCAAAACACTAAAGGTGGCTTGCTCTTAGTGTTTTATGGGGTGCACATAGTCGGGCCCAAACAAGTTTCTTTACTTTGATTTGACTAATCTCCTATAATGCAATAAAATTAAAAGAAAGTAATATAATTATTAAAAATATTAAAAAGAAGTTTACTAGTATAGGTTCATGAAGCTACAATCATGTTTTTTTATATGCATTAGAGAAATTTTGTAGGTAACATGTAAGTTTGTTTTGCGGCAACAAGTTAGATTAGCTATAGGATGAAGTGCATTTGAAGGAATATAGATTTAAATTCAGTGGTTAAGATAATATAATAATTAGTTAATGAGAATAGAACATTATATGTAAGATAATATAATAATTAGTTAATGAGAATAGAACATTATATATGACCTACTTGAGAAGAATTATATTATTCACGAAATCATGAGCTTTGTTTATAATTTTTTTAGTCTCGAGATTACATCTCAGAAAATAAATAAATAAATAAATAAATAAAAAAAATAGCAATATGTAAATAGTCAAAACCATTTATTTTGATAGAATTTGTAAATAATCAACACTGTCTCCCCAATTTGTTTGGATACCTATTGGTGTCTCAACTTTTGCCGGATTTTGATTAAAAATGGAAAAAAGAATTATATTAAGCCAAATACTATGTAATAGAAAGTCAATCAGGGGTTGAACCTTATAACTTAGACTTCGGTTCATTTTTTGATAACGTTAATAATATATATGTATAGTGGAAACCCAGAAAAAAAATTTCTTTATGCGTTTAAGAAAATTGTTAAATAAAATTTATAAAATTTATATATATATATATATATATGCACACTTTGTAAAGATATTGAAATCTAGTTTCACCAAAATTTTGTGGAACTCAATTCGAGTTGCAATTAAAAGTTATAGCCAAAACACACCTAAGTAATGGCGATAAAACTTATATTTAATTAATTACAAAATGTCTCAATAAAGATAAAGTTTAAAAAGCTCTCAAACCTCTTTTTTATTGTTTCAAATCATATAATAATTAAGTGAAAGCTTGGGAGGAGGAAAAATAATTGAGAAGTGATCTAATATAATTTTTTAATTTAACAAAAATTATAAAATTATCTCCATTCTCGTAAAATTTTACTTGTATCTTTTATTGGGTGAAAATTTGTGCTTGTATATAATTAATTTTATTACAAATCAATATGATTATTAGATTATTATTCAACTTTAAATTTTTGTTTATATAGATTTTTCATTTGACATAAAAAAGATATTCTATGTGGCCCATTCAAGTCTAATATAGCTTGAGCTATATAAGCTAGGTCTAGGTGGACTAACTCATTTTGAAGTAAATACCAAATATTTTATAAGTTCTACTATCGAGGGTGCAATTTAAAATGACAAATACAAATTTAAACTTGCCTATTAAATTATTGGATTTTATCACTTTTAAATAGGGTCGAGTCGATATTAGCCTCACATCTCAAATTCGAGCCTCGTTGGATGGACCGATCTAGTGTGTATAGGTATAGGTAAAATTTGTCCCCCTAACTAAATTTTCTAGTTCCACCTCTATTTTCATGTTTGGTTTAACTTTGAACATCATAAAATGTTGCAAATTTAAAAAAAAAATAATAAAACATAGGAATTGACATAAAATACCCTTCAAACAAGACAGAGGGATGTGAGTAATAGAGATGTGATTAATGAGGAATAATTGTAGGGAGCGACTAAACAAACCCCAATTGTTGCTTAGAGTAACCCATTTTTGAATTTTTACTTATTCGTACCCCACTTTTTACTTAGTTTACCCTAGTTTTTTTCCTCAAAATCTCAAAAATACATTTGCTCACCCCATTACCCTCACCCTCATCCCAACACCCCTCAATCCTCTCCATTTCGTATTTTAGTCATTGTAGAGCACTTGTGCTAGGTCACCAAGTGTCGTAGGAGGATTTTTTTTTTGTTGAACAGGTCGGATATGGTCACGCCATGTCCTATAAGTGAAAAAGTGTCGCTCGCGAGTTTCGGATGCAAAGGGCAAAAACCTCTAAAGAGGTATTAGTCGACTCCAACCAAATTGCGAGGAGAACTCGGTCTTAGTGAATGACTGAGGGATCTAGCTGAGACATCTTTAGAGGTGTCGGCTCTGTGTGTCCGAGATTTCTTTAGAGGTGTCTGTCATGTATGCCCGACACCTAAGGGCAACAAGAACAAATAGAAAACTTTAAAAACTCCTAAAAATATATGAAAATGACCGAAAACATAGTGGGTTTTGCTCAAAATCACTTGATATTTTTTATTTCATTAAAATTTTGTACAAAAATGCAAGATTCAAAGCCCCAAAATTAAAGCCTGGAACCCATTAATGAAATCACAAACAATACCAACTCAAAAAAAAGAAAATTCCAAAAAAAAATCTCAAAATCGATATTAAAAGAGATGAGAAATTCACCCATGGCATCGAATCGATGTGGTTTTGTTCGAATTTCGTTGGATTTGAGTTGGTGGTGAGAATATGACTACTTGAGAGGGGTGACTGAGCTATAGGTGAATGGGGTATGGGTAAGTACAAACTCTTTTATATGAGGGTAGTTAGATAATTTCACTAGGATGGGTCCTCTAAGCAAAAATTAGGGTCCGTTTAGCCGCTCCCTAATTTGGACTTAGAGATAATTCAATTTTGTTAAGTGCCACTTACTAATTGTAGTATACACACTTTTGCTACTAATTTGTACTACTTACTAATTTCCTTGCAACACTTCCTTGTGCACAAGACATAAGTTGTATATCGAAAGAAGACACATGTTTGTTTATATACTAAGATAAATATGTAGATTTCTCCAAGATTATAATAAATTGGACGTCCGAATATCATTTGTCAATCACTTGAGTTATATATAAGTAGGTGGGGAGGGCCAATAAAAAGCTTCAAACACCCATAAATATAATTATTTGAAAAATCTTTAAAATAAAAATAATATATTTTTTTTTTTTAACTTCACTAAGAGTTAAACTCATGACCTCTCCGAACTTAACTTTTGACAAAATGTCTCATCCATTTTACCGAAGATGCTTTCAAACAACTAAAAATGGGCAACGATCTTTTATCGTCTAAAAAATTTAAATATTAAATAATAGGTGGTTTTGAGCCAGTCATATACTATGGCATCTATCAATATTGACAGCTAGAAAACTAATGTGTCCTCAAGTAGAACCACGTGGATGCACGGGATTGGGTCACTTAATATCGTGTGGTTGTGATAGATGACCTAAACATTAAACATCTTAGGTGGTTCATTAGTGGCCTCTGTTGGTCCGTCCACATTGTGTTTGATTTGTCATTGGTTTGTTGTCCCTTAAAATATGTTTTTTTTTTATTAAAACTATACGTGCCCATTCTTTTGAGTTGACTAATTCTATAATGTCAGGTCAGTCCCACAAAAATGCATTGACGGTGAAAAATCACTAGGAAATGGTTCCATTATCGACACAAGGACTCGAACATGCACATGACCTTCTTCATGTGAAAAATCTTCATGTAGTGCTAGTGTCACCCCTACCAAGTGATGCCCCTTTAAATATATATGTTGAACAAAGGAATTGTTATAGACATCATGGAACACACATTGGCATCATGAACTGTCCATGCACCCTCTAGATGCAAAGGCGGAACCGAAAAATTTATTTAGGGAGGTGACAAACTTTAACCTAAATCTATTAATAAGTTTGGACCTCACCCGACATTAGGGTTACAAGTGGGGCAGGGCGGGGCAAGGATTGAAAACACTGTCCTTGCATTTGCGGTGGTGCGGGGCCGAGGTTTATCCTAAAAATTTCCACGGGGCAAACTTCGTCACCCCACGTCCCGTCGCCCAACCAGATTTCCACGAGGCGTGAACTTTATATAAGTTTATGTTTTGATCAACAATCTTTGGCCTTTTATGTATTTTTTTGTAGGAATTTTATGTATTTATTTGATGCACATATAATGCTCTCTACCTAAGTACTAATAGTTCCAAATTTTATATGATTAGTTAAAGAATAAGTCAATCATACTAATTAACAATTGAATATCTGTCAAACAAATTTTTTAATCAATTGTATGCTAATGATATTTCAAGGAGAGACTTAATTAATCAATGTTTGTTCTAAAACATTATTGAAAACTACGTACCGATGATTAATTGATTTAATTCGCTTATTGATTGTGATTATATAATTGGTTTCTTATGTAATTTCTTCATGCACCTTATGTTTTGATCCTTGTCTTTAGTCTTTTTCTTGTCACTTGGCTACTTTATCAACTATTTTTTTGCTCTTTTCAACTTTTTGATGGCTATTTAGTTTTCGGTGTTTTTTATATTCAGATTTTTATGCTTGAGTTTTATTTCGATCTCTTTTTTATTTTTCTTTTCAAGAGCAAAAAAAAATATTTTAGAAATGACATATACTGATCGATAATCTCTGTATGCATTGTTTAGATCAACGACTTCCTTTTTTAGTTTATTTTACAAGATGTCAATTTGCTATATATCCTTTATTGTGTTAACAAAATTTTAATTAATCATTTAAAAAAAATATATAGCTTCTATTCATAAAGTATTAAATTGGGATTTCACCAATATTTACATAAGTTTTTTTTCTATTTTTACCACTTTCTTTTTTCATCAAATTAATTTTATTAAGATTATATTTTTGTATAAGCATATGCAAAAAGTTTTTAAACTTTCAAGGCACATATTCCATAATTTTGCTACAAAAAAATTAAATGATATTATTCTTCACTTTAAATTTATTTTTGATTATGTAGTAAGATTATTTTTTAATTTTTTTTTCAATTTTTTTCTCATTAAGTTAATTATTTTTTAACTAATATATTGACATTTAGTTTTACCCGTGTTCGAAGCACGAGATTTCAATTAGTTTTTTAAAATGGATTCCTCGGAACGAGGTACGGATTGGGAAGACGGGGATTCCCCGTAGGGTGGGGTACAAGGTGGGGTACGGGGCGGGCGAAGGGGATTTTCCATGGGGTGGGGCACGGGGTAGGATACGGGGCGGGCGACAGGGATTCCCACGGAGTGGGGTACGGGGTGGGGCGGGGCGGGGGTATAGGAAAAACTCGCGGGGCAAGGGTAATCCCTGCCCTGTCCCGTTATGCAGGGCGAACTTTCACCCCGCGTCTCGCCCCGGGGGTAAAAATGCAGGGAATTCTCGCCTCGCAGGTGCATGGCCCCGTAGGGGATGAGGATTCTCCACCCCACTTGCAACCCTACTCGACATGCGTGCCCAACGTCGTGGATCTAACTTCAATTGTAAAAAAAAACACTATAGATAGACACTACTTAAAAACACTATATAAAGTGCGGTATTTTTTTTGTGCAGACTACATAAATTAATTTGCATTTGTAACTCGGGTCGCGCCTTCATGAAATTTATAAAATATATTAGTAGTTTTAGTTTTTTAAAAAAAACATTAGTATCTTTTCTTAAAAATGAATTGTTGACCTACAAAATTTAGATATCAAAAGTAAGGTTTGGGTTAAACTTGCCTAAATCAAACTAAGCTCGACTCATATCGGACTTAAGTGGACCACATAAAATAAGATTTGCGTTGAATAAATGAATTATACTAAAAAATTTAAATATAGTAATAAACTAATAATTGTAAGATTTGCAAAATAAATTAATAAGATACTCTAAAGTTTTATAAAAAATGACTTGAATTATACGATTTTTTGACAAACCAAAAAAAAAAAAGATTTACTTAATGATTTCTCATTCTCCCAAGTTTTTTTAAACTATTTTTAATCTTAAAAAAATGAAAATGAGGTAAATAGTTTTAAAAATTTTATTTTCATGGGGCATTTCGTAATTGTATATAATTTTTGTCCATAACTAATTGAGTATTTTTCGTAACATTCTAATCGCGACTTGAAATTGAGTTCTATAAAATTTTGTTGCAAATAAATTTCAATTCAACCTTTCTAACAAGTGTTTACATGACTCACTTAGGTTATCACTTAACAAATTATACTCCACAATAGTTAATAAAGAATTAAACTTACTTTTTTTGGTTTTAACAGTGTATATATGTTGTGTCAAAAAAAAAAAAAACTGTGTATGCTCATTGTTTAAATAATATATTATCCATCCAATATAAATCGACTTGTTTGTATTAGCACCAATATTATTTAGACTACATTTATAGTCTATAGGAAATATGTCAACCGTAGGGGTGAGAGAAGAGTCAAGAGGCGGGAGAGGTGTCGAGGCAAGGTATATTACAAGGGGTCCCGAGATCGAGGGGGCAACCGCACACCCTGCCCCTAGGTCCGCCCCTGTCTAGATGCATGCATAATTTAATTGCAAAACAAGATGGTTGTATATCGCGAGGCGTTGAGGGCAATGTGCGTACATTGATGTCTGAAAATCGTTTCCTATGAACAAATAGACATGCGTAACCCTAAAAAAAATAGACATGCATAATATGTTCATGGACTTGGGGTACCTGTTAAGGCTTGCCCAATAACAATCATACTTACACAAAATATTACCCAAACTCCAACTTAACTGAGGCATCCATTTGAAGTTGTGGATTTTAATGGGAATCCAGACACACGTAAACAATGGTATTTAATAGATTTGAAATTTGCTCAAAGACATATATTTTCTATTAACTTAATGTGTTTATATACACAAACATACAAATGAATTTATGGAAATATTTGAATGAATCCTTGATTGATTTGTGATTGATTGATTGAATCCTTAATTGGTTCAATCAATCAATGTGATTGATTTCAATAAATCAATATGATTGATTCGTGATTGATTGATTGAATCCTTAATTGGTTCAATCAATCAATGTGATTCCTTAAATCAAGAATTGCTCCTACACTCCCCCTCAAACTGATGTGTGAAGATTTGAAACACCCAACGTGCCCAACGATGTAGCAAATTGTTCCTTGCCTAAAGCCTTAGTGGAGATATCTGCAATTTGATCCTTTGAATGAACTTTTTGTGGAGAGATTTCTTGGGATTGCACTCATTCTCGTACAAAGTGGTAGTCCATTTCAAGGTGTTTTGTCCATTCATGATAAACTAGATTTGCAGCAATATGTAGCGCAACTTTATTGTCACAAAATAGTGCAGAGAGTTTTTGTTGAGGTGCTCCCAACTCAATTAGCAACCAGCGTAACCAAATAACCTCAATAACTGTTGTAGCCATGGCACGGTATTCGCCTACCAATTTACTATTTTATCCTCTGCAGTTGATCGTGCCACAACAGATTTTTTATTGGATCACCACGAAATTGGTGCCATGCCTAAAATGATGAAGTAGCCTATTGTTGATCTTCGTGTTAAGGGGCATCCTCCCCAATCAGCATCATAATATGTTGTAAGTGATGGGTTTCCATCATCTGGTAGAAAAATGCCTTGCCCAGGCGCTGATTTTATGTATTGTAAAACTCAATTTGCAACATGCATATGTTCTTTATTTAGTTTGTTAACATATTACTCAAGAGGTTAACTGCATATCATATGTTCGGTCAAGTAATAGATAGATATAATAGTCGACCAACCAATCGTCCTGAACTGACTTGCATCAACCAACCAATCATCTTTTGTAGTGAACTTGATATTTTGCTCAATAGGAGAGGAATAAGGGCGATAACCTTGCATTCCATTTTCTTCTAAAATGTCTAATGTGTATTTTTCTGACTTAAGAAAATACAATATGATGATTGGACTATTTCAATTACAAGGAAATACTTTAAGACCCCCAAATCTTTAATACTAAAAGTCTCATCGAGGTATGATTTCACCTGTTGAATTTTGGAGAGATCATTGGCAACTAAAATCACATCAACATAAATTAGTGCCAGGGTGAAACATTATTGATTTCTATAAATGAATAGAGAGTGATCGACCTTAGATTGGGAAAAATTAATGGTAAGCAAAGCCTGTGTGAACTTGTGATACCAGTTTCGTGAGGCTTGGCGCAAATCATATAGTGATTTGTTGAGCTTGCAAACACTTGTTTCCCCCTATTTTGCAAATCCTTTAGGGATCTTCATGTAGACTTTTTCTTCAAGATCACCATGAAAGGAAACATTATTAACATCCAACTGATAAATATGCCAATTTCATATAGAGGCAATTGCTAAGACACATCTAATTGTGTTTAATTTAGTAACAGGTGCAAACGTCTCATGAAAAAATCAATGCCCTCTACTTGTGTGAAACCTTTGGCGACTAGGTGAGCCTTGTAATGTTCAATTTCACCATTGGGTTTATACTTGATTTTGTATACCCATTTTGAATCAATAGCTTTCTTCTCTTGTTGTAACAATTCCACACTCCAAGTGTCATTTTCTTCTAGTGCTTTGATTTCCTTCTTCATGGCATCTCTCCAATGTTTATGTTGCACTGCCTGAGAAAATGTTCTTGGCTCATCATTGGT
The DNA here is from genome assembly GCA_039657345.1 of Stephania japonica. Taxonomy (NCBI): domain Eukaryota; kingdom Viridiplantae; phylum Streptophyta; class Magnoliopsida; order Ranunculales; family Menispermaceae; genus Stephania; species Stephania japonica. The sequence continues at coordinate 14,630,762 of CM077560.1, read as the reverse complement.
TGTGATGGCCACAAGGAAAGCTTTATGTGAGTTTGAAATTTTTCGTATGAAACGAAATGTGAAAGAGGATACATTACGGAGTTCCTTTTGGAGTGGTTGACTGCGGGTGCACAAGGGATGGTGGCAGGGTAACAATAAAAATCTTGCAAAAGCTTTGGTTATGTCTTGATCTTCTTCCCAATCCCTTGTGATTCCATATAATCAACTAGGACAAGTGTCTATTTTTTTGTAACATCTGCAAATTCATTAAGCCCATGTGGTAATGAATCGGGTGTACTCGATCCTTGTGAGCCAGATTGAGTGAATAAGATCTCATCATCAATAGGAACTTGTTGCTTTCGGATGATTTGGAATATGTGATGGTTTATCACTTACTTTGTATGGGAAAACAACTTCAATGAAACTTATATCTCTAAAGGTGTAAAAGCAATGTTCAGACATGTAGTAGACTCGATATCCCTTTGTTCCATTGGGATAACCAAGAAACACGCATGGTTTACCTTGTTCATCAAACTTGTCACCATCCTTTCTATGCATGTAAGCTAGACAACTGAAAACTTTTAGATTGTTGTAATGCGGTTTGTTCCCAAGCAACACCTCACCCTTGATGGTAGCCGATTAATTAAGTAAGAAGCGGTTAAAATGCAATCTCCCCAAAATTGAATAGGTAGTCCAACTTCAAATCTTAAGGCTCGAGCCATCTCCAATAAGTGTCAATGCTTCCTTTTAACAACACCATTTTGTTGTGGAGTGTAAGGACAAGTTGTTTGGAGAAGTATTCCTAGTTCATGATAAAATTTTAACATGTCCGTAGATTGAAACTCCAATCCATTAACTTATTTGTTCCGAGTGTTGACCATGTTGTAGACATAGGTATAAAATGCTTCACTTCTGATTGTATTTCATGAGATATACCCATGTTCTCCTATTGAAGTCATCAACTATAAAGAGAAAATAACAAGTACCCGATAATGATGAAGCTTGATAAGGCCCCCATATATCACAATGAATTAAATCAAAACTTGAACTCGCCTTCATTTCACTTACAATAAAAAGGTTTTTGAGTTTGCTTTGCTCGTAAGCAAGAAAACAAAAAGAATCACTGGAATCAAAAACATACTTGGAATCATTGAAAGATGACCCAATCTTCTATGCAAAGATTTGACTATGTGGCCGCACCACCCCTTATTGGCTCTAAGTAGTAGAAACCCCCGTAGTGCTTACCCACTCCAATCAGGTTCCTCGAATGTAAGTCCCGCATTACACAAAAATCCCGAAAAAATATGAGAACACAATTATTATCCTTGGTTAGCTTGCTAACAGATAGTAAGTTGCACTTGAAATCTGGAATCTCTAGGACATTACCGATCTTTGTTCCATTGGAGAGTGTTATTTCGCCTATCCCTTTGAAGGGATTGTATCACCGTTTGGAATTTTAACTGGTGGGCTATCCACATTCAATTTATTGTCTAATACATTACCATTGCATGTGATATGTTTAGTCGCACCTGAATCAATCACCCAAGGATGAGAGAAATCAATCTTACCAGCCATGTTTGCGACCGGTTATGCTGGTTAAGATGCCAATTTGCTTAATCCTGACTCTCCGCTAAGATATTGCAACAATCGATTGAACTGATCGGTTGAAAGCCCTAGAATCGAACTAACATTGCTCTTAACTTGTGCAACCTTTGGTTCTAACTTTTTTATGCCCCTATCTTTTGAATAACACTTTGATTTGTACCAAATTTATGTCAACTTGAAAGGTACCCAACGATCTCATAGCATTGATCTTGGGTATGTCCCAATTTTCAATAATGTCCGCATTATGGTATTTCCTTTCTCACTCTTCGATCTCTGATATCGCGATTCGTATGGAAAACTGTCGCTTCTATGTGTAGTGGTCTTCTACTAGCGGATATGTTTCTTTGTTGCTTTGATACCATAATAGATTTGAAGTTTGCTCAAAGGCATATATTTTCTATTAACTTAATGTGTTTATATACACAAATATACAAATTAATTTATGAAAATATTATAATGAATCCTTGATTGATTTGTGATTGATTGATTGAATCCTTAATTGGTTATCAATCAATGTGAATGATTTGGTTCAATCAATCAATATGATTGATTCGTGATTGATTGATTGAATCCTTAATTGGTTCAATTAATCAATGTGATTCCTTAAATCAAGGATTGCCCCAATAGTATTAATGATATATTTTGGGTGTTTTACTTTCCTTTTTATATTATCTTCTTAGTTACCTTTTGTATTCATCAATTATAGGCCAAACTCTTTTAGCAATTTTATAGTTGTTATATAGCCGTTGTAAATTTTTGTATATATTGTGGCGACCCCAAACTCCAATGCAACACCGGGCACCGCCAAGTTGTCAAACACGTCACCACCCTCTGCCATGTCAAGCGCTCTTGTAGATGACGGCCCACGAATACGTCTGATTGCTTACACGTTTTCCAGTAAAACCTATATTAACTAATTATTTTGAATATTAATAATTAGAAATATTAAATTAGTTAAGTTAACCAATTAACAATTATTTATATAGCGAAAGCGCTTATTGTACAACGGAAGTCTTCTATATGAGTAGATTATGCAACATTTTAACAATCCTAAGTAGTGGAAAACCTGACAAAAGATACCATTCATATAACTGAGGCAAATATAAACATAAGTCCATATACATGTATTCAGTGGTCTAAAGTCCCTAAAACTCAACAAAAAAGTAAATATATATATATATACAATAGTCAAAACACGAGCTAAAGCAGCAACGAACTTAAAGGTAGTTGCCAAAGAGCTCCTTACCCTTGTTCTTGCTCGTCGAAGGATCTGCACTCAGTCACCCAAAACAATACAGTGACGAGTCCAGTAAGTAAATTCCCTAGAGAAGTCCATACAAATTCATGAATAAGAACATATAAACTACGAGATATGCGAGTATGACCTCTAGCAACAGAAAGACATACTCCCATGAATGTAGATAACATATAAGCAGGAAACCAACAACAATATAAACTTAAAAGTAAAAACATTTATTAATAGGCTTAGATATAAAACAATTAAATAAATAAATAGTCCAATCACAGGAATAAATCCCAACCTAAACCGGTCGATACGATAAAACAAAGACATGAATCTTGCGATGCACCGCTTAGATGACATCGACTTACAATGACTAAATCCCAAGTACGGTAATAGGGTGAACCACTCCAGACACTATTTCAAGTCAAGGGAACCACTAATCTCTCCCGAAGACCGTAGATATATTCTACTGCCATCGACACGAGCTTTAAAATAAGCCAACTCGCATAAAAGATCTAGTCACAACCAAAAGTAAAAACCCATGTGTGACCACCAACAGTTACACATGAAACAATATTCAATGAAAAACCACGCCATGAATAAAGTGAAGTATTCTCAAGGGTTTAACATACCTCAATATGTTCTCCGACTTCCCCGAACTCCTAAATCCGACCCGACTAGCTCCCGGTACCCGAACTATAGTCTCCTAAGTCCCTGAAGTCCAATTTTATGTATTTAGACTGATTTACAAGTTGTTTTATATTAGATTGATATTTTTTAAGTCCTAAGATTAAAACTTAGTCAAATCCCAAAAATTATTAAATTATTAATTTCTTTGCTAAATTCCTCAAAATAGTACAAACCTTTAAAATGGAAAATTGGTGTGTCAAAAACGGGTTCTTGTAAGCCACGTTATTAAAACTTAATTTTTATCTAATTTTTTGTTGCGTGGATAGCGGCTATCTATGTTAAAACATATAATTTTTAGCTAGGGAATTCTGTGATTTCTTCCCCTATGTAGCCACCTCCAACGCCGTCGACCCTATCCTCAACTTGTAGGGGATTAAAAACACTTCCAAAAATAGTAGAGATTCATCCACAACAACACTTTATATAAATTTCAAAGATTCATCATGCATTGAATTGAAAACTCAAGAACAAAATCCATTTGAAAATCAATTTCAAAACATAAATTTGTTGTTGTAATTGAACCTAGAAATCATGGAGATCATTACAAAACAGGGCTTCACCTTTAAATTTGTTTTAAAATTTAAACCCCAAATCGGGTGCATATAAGAGTACATTTCTTATGTATAGATTAAGATGGAGGGGATGAGTGGTTTTACCTTCAATGGTAAGCTCTCAAACCTCTTTTTTTATTGTTTCAAATCATATAATAATTAAGTGAAAGTTTTGGGAGTGATAATTTAAAATTGCCTATTAAATTATTGGATGTTATCACTCTTAAATAGGGTTGAGTCGATATTAGCCTTACATCTCAAATTCGAGCCTCGTTGGATGGACTGAGCTAGTGTGTATAGGTCTAGGTAAATTTGCCCCCCCTAACTAAATTTTTTGGTTCCGCCTCTATTTTCATGTTTAGTTCAAATTTGAACATCATAAAAAAGTTGCAAATTAAAAAAAAAATAAAACATAGGAATTGACATAAATACCCTTCAAACAAGATAGAGGGATGTGAGTAATAGAGATGTGATTAATGAGGAATAATTGTAGGGAGCGGCTAAACAAACCCCAGTTGTTGCTTAAAGTACTCCATTTTTGAAGTTTTTACTTCGTCGTACCCCACTTTTCACTTAGTTAACCCTATTTTTTTTCTCAAAATCCCAAAAATACATTTGCTCATCCCATTACCCTCACCCTCATCTCAACATCTCTCAATCCTTCCATTTCACATTTTAGTCATTGTAGAGCATTTGTGCTAGGTCACCAAGTGTCGTAGGAGGATTTTTTTGAATAAGGTCGGATGTGGTTACGTCATGTCCTAGAAGTGAAGAAATGTCACTTGGGGTTTCGGATAAAGGGCCGAAACCTCTAAATAGGTTTCGGTCGACTCTAACCGAGATTGTGAAGAGACTTTGTCTCAGTGAATGATGGAGGGAACTAGCTGAGACCTCTTTAAAGGTGTCGGCCCTGCGTGTCCGAGACTTCTTTAGAGGTGTTGGCCATGTGTGTCCGACACCTCGTAGAGATGTCGGCTCTTTGTTCTGACACCCACGAGCAACAAGAACGAATAAAAAACTTTCATAACTCCTAGAAAATACATGAAAATGACAAAAAACATAGTGGGTTTTGCTCGAAATTGCTTGATATTTTCGATTTCATTAAAACTTTGTACCAAAAATGCAATATTCAAGCCTTAAAATCGAAGCCTTAAACCCATCAATGAAACCATAAGCAATACCGACTCAAAAAAGGAAAAAAAATATCAAAAAACCTCAAAATCGACACCGTCGAATAGATGTGATTTTGCTTGAATTCGTCAGATTTGAGTTGATGGTGAGAATGTGACTACTTGAGAGGGGTGACTGGGCTATAGGTGAGTGGGGTATGGGTAAGTAAAAACCCTTTTATATGGAGGGGTAGTTGAGTAATTTCACTTGGGTGGGGTCCTCTACGCAAAAACGGGGTCCATTTAGTCGCTCCCTAATTTGGACTTATAGATAATTCAATTTTATTATGGAAAAATGATAATTTACACACTTTGAGTGCACACTTTATTTTTAGTCATTTATGATATTTTGTTAGATGTGGAGTCCACACTTGAGGAGACAACAAAGAGCTATAAATGACTAAAAACAAAGTTTGTAGCCTCAAGTGTGCGCCCAAAGTATGTAGATTATCATCCTCCTTTATTAAGTGCCACTTACTAATTGTAGCATACACTACACTTTTGCTACTGACTTGTACTACTAACTAATTTCCTTGCAACACTTCCTTGTGCACAAGACATAGGTTGTTGTATATATATCGACAGATGACGTATGTTTGTTTATATACTAAGATAAATATGTAGGTTTTTCCAAGATTATAATAAGATTGGACGTCCAAATATCATTCGTGAATCACTTGAGTTACATATAAGCAGGTGGGGAGGCCAATAAAAAGCTTCAAACCCCATAAATATAATTATTTGAAAAATCTTTAAAATAAAAATAATATATATATTTTTAACTTCACTAGGAGTTGAACTCATGACCTCTTCGAACTTGACTTTTGAAAAATGTGTCTCATCCATCTTACCGGAGATGCTTTGGCAAACAACTAAAAAAATGGACAATGATCTTTTACTTCTAAAAAAATTGAAATATTAAATAGATAAATGGTTTTTTGAGCAGTGATGAATTACTCACATATTTGAAGAGCTTGCAAAGAAAAAGAGAGGTATTTGAGCCAGTCATATACTATTGCATCTATCAATATTGACAGCTAGAGCAAAGAAACAAAGAAATTCAAACCAAAGAAACCAGAGAGAGAGAGAGAGAGAGAGAGAGAGAGAGAGAGAGAGAGAGAGAGAGAGAGAGAGAGAGAGAGAGAGAGAGAGAGAGAGAGAGAGACAAGACCAAAGCACAGAGAGAGAGAGACGAGTGATGAGTCACAGAAGAAAACTAATGTGTTGTGGACAAAAAGTGTTGTGGTGGACGTAGTGATGAGTCACAGAAGAAAACTAATGTGTCTCAAGTAGAACCACGTGGATGTTCGGGATTGGGTCTCTTAATATCGTGTGGTTGTGATAAATGACCTAAATATTAAACATCTTAGGTGGTTCATTAGTGGCCTCTGTTGGTCCGTCCACATTGTGTTTGATTTGTCATTTGCTTGCTGCCCCTTAAAATTTGTTTTTTTTTTCAAACTATAGGTATCCGCACTTTTTGAGTACGACTAATTCTATAGTGTCAAAGTTAGTCCCACAAAAATTCATTGACCGAGAAAACCACTAAGAAATGGTTCCATTATTGACACAAGGACTCGAACATGCACGTGACCTCATTTATGTGAATAAACCTTCATGTAGTACTAGCTATCACCCCTATCGGGTGGTGCCCCTTTAAATATATTGAACAAAGGAAGTGCTACAGACATCATGGAACACACATTGGCATCACGAAACTGTCCATGTGCACCTCTAGATGCATGCGTAGTTTTTATTGCAAAACAGGAGGGTTGCATATCCCGAGGTGTTGAGGGCAATGTGCGTATGTTGATGTCTGAAAATCATTTCCCATTGAACAAATAGACATGCGTTGTCACGACCCAAATTTATAACCCTTGTTTAAATCTTTAATCAGGATCACTAACTCGTGACGTAGGACGCGCGTGAGAAACGCACACCGATTGAGGCACGTGGCCGAGGTATATTTTATATTTGTTGTGATATATGCCTAGTGTCATGTAATTGTGTAGACTAATTAAATCGATTCATGTAGTGATAGATGTTAGGACGCGAGCAGGGACGTGCCTCGAGTTGCGTGCGAGCCGTGGGACCGGGTAGAGAGTGTTATGGTAAGCCATAATGCCATTTTTATATGTAGTCATGATTTATTTCATAGTCTATGGTTCCATTTAAATGCAAATCAAACTTGAAAGTTTTATAGTTTTAATAAAAATTGATAACACATAGATGTGAATCGAAATATGTGCTAGCAAACACTCCCATAACACTTGAGTTCTATTGTGTGTGTATAAGTGAGTCACATGGCTAGAGTTAGTGGGTTAGTAGGAGTTAGTGTGAACCTTTAGATATCATGGAGATGGACATGATAGCATAGATACAAACCCCACTATATATATAGGAACACTTAGTGTTTCTTCTCATTTTGCATGATCAAGAAACAACAACCAAACTTGAGAACTGGAAAGTGTACAACTCTGTTGGAAAATTTGAGAGCTTTATAAGGGCAATTCCAACCATCAAGGAGGAGATTAAGGTGTCCACAACAAAGCTAGAACCCTAGGTAATGTTTCTACAACCTAATGTAATCAATCGATGGGTTTATGAGCATGAATAAAAAGGGTTTTAATTCCAAAGCTTTGAGTAAGTTTTATGAATTGTTTTTAGTCAATTTAAACACCTCAATTGAATCCCAAAGCCGCATTTTTCAAAGTTTATGAGTTTTGGCAAAAAAACTAGTTTTCCTATGCAACTGATTTTATCAAATTTGAACATGTAAGGGGGTTTATTCCAACAATCTTAACTTCATTTTTGAATTCCTTGTGAAAATTACTCCAGATAGCATCAAATTACTCCAGATAGCATCAAGAAGTTTTCATTTTCGTTGGGTGTCATCGAAGTATGAATTTTGGTGTTATTTCCCATTTTAATGAAAATGCATGCTCAAATCCTTTAATTTGTTATGGTGAATGATGATATAAACGAAGTGTTTGCCTTGTTGTTGTTGTTGTGGAGAATGTATGGGATCCCTAGTGGGGGAGAACGGGGATCACAAGCGTATGGAGAAGGCCATGAGGGGAGAAACCAGAAATTCGCTATTGCAAAATTTTTGGTTTCTCAGAAGCATGGAGCGCTCTCCTTGCACCCAACTTGCTAGGGATTTCCCCCAACTCGCTAGGTAACCTAAGTTACGGAAAATTCTGTATGTTCTCAGTTTTACTGCAACTTCTCTTGCACCCTAACCACTAGCCTAAACATATACCAATCAACCCAAAACCACTTTAATACATGCCCAATCACCTCACGGGCATATGGAAGTGTTTCGAGAGTCCGGGTGTGCATGTTTGGGTGTCGGGAGGTTGTAATTAGCTAGGAAAATTGTGTGAACTAGTGAGTAATCTCGTTGATGTCTCTATTTGAATTTCATTATATATTTATAGTTCTTGCTAGTCTGTTTAGATTATGTTATGCCTTTGTATTTCAATATCATGACTTGTGTTTGCTATTCCTCAAGTGTTGAGTTTTGTTGCAATGATATCTTGTCGATTGATATTCATTGAAACTTATATCTATGCCTTATGTCTTATATCATTGTTTTGTTGGTGTTTGAGTTGTTAATAGCATTCTATTAGGTAGTCAATTTCGGGTTTAGATTAGAGACTTGTATTCTTGAATAGTGTATTTTGCATACACTTAGTCGTGGCATGTAATCCAAACCCCAAGTCTTTATTGATGACAAAAGTAGTTTTATAATCTAGGGTCCATTGCACTAAACATAGAGTGGGCGGCACACGAGGTCACTAGACTTCGGAGATGTCGGCTGTAACGGCCCAGCCCACCCGAGAACACACCATAGGCCCACTGGACCGCACAGGCAATGTAAGACATAGCCCGCAGGCCCCACCCACACCATCCACACCCCTCTGTGTGGTTTTGCCCCCCAGGACTCGAACTGCGCCCGAGGATAAGTACACGGGTTTAGCGAGTCCGGTGCCACCAATTTGTCGAGGACTTCCGGGAGGTCATCCATCCCAGTACTACTCTCGCCCAAGCACGCTTAACTGCAGAGTTCTGATGGGATCCGGTGCCTCCGTGCTGGACCAGCTTAGTAGTACCAGACTCGCTAAACCTGCGTACTTATCCTCAGGGCGCAGGTTCGAGTATGGGGGGGCGAAAAACCCCACAGGAGGGGTGTGGATGGTATGGGTGGGGCCTGCGGGCTATGTCTCACACTGGTTGTGTGGTCCAGTGGGCATGTGGTGTGTTCCCGGGTGGGTTGGGTCGTTACATAAAAGACGCCTTTTTTATGTAACGGCCCAGCCTACCTGGGAACACACCACCCCACTGGACCGTACAGGCAGTGTACCCATCCGCAAGTCCGCAAACCATCCATACCCCTCCTGTGTGGTCTTTCGCCCCCCCAGATTTGAAGCTGCGCCCTGAGGATGAGTACACAGGTTTAGCGAGTCTAGTACCACTGAGCTGTCGAGGACTTCCCAAGAGGCCACCCATCCTAGTACTACTCTCGCCCAAGCACGCTTAACTGCGAAGTTCTGATGGGATCCGGTGCATCCGTGTTGGATCAGCTCAGTGGTACTAGACTCGCTAAACCTGTGTACTTATCCTCAGGGCGCAGGTTCGAGTGCGGGGGGCGAAAGACCACGCAAGGGGGGTGTGGATGGTGGGTGGTGTGTTCCCCCACTGCCTGTGCAGTCCAGTGGGCCTGTGGTGTGTTCCCGGGTGGGCTGGGCCGTTACATAAAAAAGTGCTTTTTATGTAATGGCCCAGGCCCCCGAGAACACACCACGAGCCTTGGACGCACAGTGGGGAACACACCACCCACCATCCATGCCCCCCTTGCGTGGTCTTTCGCCCCCCAGACTCGAACCTGCGCCCTAAGGATAAGTACACGGGTTTAGCGAGTCGGTACATCCCATCCGTAGTTAAGCGTGCTTGGGCGAGAGTAGTACTGGGATGGGTGACCTCCTGGGAAGTCCTCGACAGCTCAGTGGTAGCAGACTCGATAAACCTATATACTTATCCTCAGGGCGTTGGTTCGAGTCTGGGGGCGAAAGACCACGCAAAGGGGGCGTGGATGGTGGGTGGTGTGTTCCCCTACTGCCTGTGCGGTCCAGTGGGCCTTAAGCCCTACGATAGTGAACAAGGCTGATGTGATGTAACTCACGGCCAACCGTACCTAAATCATTATTTCTTAGCCCGTGTCAGTCTCATTTGTTTACTTATGGTATTTTCCAGCATATGTTAGATAGAGCATTCCATATCTACTTGTTATGCTTTTAAATATCGTTCTTTTTTCTTTTGAAATGCGAATACATATATCATCAAAAATTTTGTGATACTTTTGTACTCACCGTCCTTTTTAGATGGTGGGTGCAGATCTGTCGAGTAGTAGGCCGAGCAAGGAGAAGATTGACGACTACCTCTAAGCCTCGAGCGCAATACTGTCATGACTTGTAGGTTTTGATATTTTGTATTATTACTATCGATATGTCTTTTGATACTGTTGGATAGTATATTGGGTTGAGCGATAGTTCCCCTACTTTTTATGACTTTCACATTATTTATATTCGCCACTTCTTTATATATATATATATATATCATGTGATCGTTATTCTCTGGTTTCCACATTTAGGATTTATTTTATTACTTTCGCATAAACTGTTAAGACTTCCGCTAATTTAGTAAACTGTCAAAAGTTTTAACTAATAATGAAAATCTAATAATGTTGTGACAAGTGTAATACTTATCCTGAACACATGGAACGTGGAGAATAGGTTAGAAAGACTGACTAATACGTAGTTAAGTCCTACGTGACTGAGATTATGGCTTAATTATGATATGAGAATGGGTGGTGCCCTAGATCAGGGAAGGGGTCGTCACATGCGTAACCCTCACTAAAAAATAGACATGCATAATATGTTCATGGACTCGAGGTACCTGCTAAGGCCTACCCAATAAAAATTACACTTAGATAAAATATTACCCAACTCCAACATAATTGAGGTCGCCATTTGAAGTTGTGGATTTTAATGGGAATCTAGACACACACAAACAATATTAGATGATATAAACTTTTTATATTATCTTTTAGCCATTCATTTATAGCTAAACTCTTTAGCTATTTTCTAGTCGTTATATAGCCGTTGTAAATTTGTGTATATATTATGGCGGCCCCAAACTCCAATGCAACATCGGGCATCACCATGTCGTTGGACACGTCACCACCCTCCGCCACATCAAGCACTTCTGTACATGATATGTGGCGGCCCCAAATTTATCGGGCAGCCCCGTGGTCAGCTACCTCCCCTGCCTCAGTTCCGGGAGTCGCTGCCACGTGTCCCTCTGCCTTCGTACTTTAGGTAATTTGTTAAAGTCATTAAAACTTATCATTTTCAAAGAAATTAACAGCGGAAGAATTTAAAGTTTAACAAAATGCATTCATATTTATATATAAAAGTTTACTGATCAAACCTATAGTGGAAAACCCTACAGTATTGTGCATACAAAGCGATCAAGCTAATAAGAGTATGTATACCAAGACAAGTGTGTATCCAGTTTCCCAACCCAAAAGATAATACAAAATATCAAAACATGATAATATCTACACACATACCAAGAGCCTCGGCGTAGGCAAGTCGGATGAAATCGCCGATGATCCCCTTGCCCTCGCTAGTACTAGGATCTACGCTCGCCACCACAAAAGGCAGATAGCGAGCCCAGTAAGTAAAATCCCAAGGAAAACCACCGTGCATAAATAATAGAAATAATTAACAGAGCCAAAAAGTAGTGTTAAATAAACATGCGGAAGGAAGGAAAATATGCAGAATAACTGCTCAAAGCTAATCGCATGTATATAAACACATTGATAGACAAAGGGGTGTGAACACAGCCACTAAGTGTGTACTAGGACCAGGAGCCCTGGTCGTGGCCCATGCCTCCGACCCTACGACTGTATCCCAGCGGCATTAACCATAATGGGCTAATCGAACGCGTGAAATGGAGTCCAACTCGGGATATCGTCTACCGAGTTCCTAGATCACGCGCTACACACCTAGCCAGCGACCTCCACTACCCGTGGATACATAGACGGTGCCATAACCGTCCCAGTAGGAATATAAATCATAGATTTTCAAGAAAATAAAGCTCAATGGAAATAAATAAGTAAATGCAGTAGTGGTGTTCAGTTGGGTTTTACGTAGCCGAAAATACGCACTCCGACTTCTCGGACCCGTCAGTACGCCCCACCTAGCTCCCCAATGTACGAGCTATGGTTTCCCGGTCTCTGAAGTTCATTTTATAGTGTTTTATACTTTTTGGAAACATATTATATCCTTTTATGATATTATATTATATTTTTAATTTTTCAGTTGTGGTACCTCTCCCGAGCTGGGTCGGGGTTCCAAAAATACTCGAAAAGTCTCGAAACCACTTTTCTAATTTTCTATATTTTTCTAGAATTTTTTCCAATTTTTCTGATATTTTTCACTTATTTTTCCTATTTTCAGCAAATAATATATATATAATATATATATATATATTATTTTATTTTTATTTATATATATATATATTTTTTTTCTTCTTCTTTTGGCTTCTCATCACTCTCCTCTCGATTACTCTTCAATCCCACTCTATTAGAGACCTTCAAAACCTCTAAATTTCACCACAAAACCCCAAGAACAACACCCAATTCCCGAATTAAAATTCATGAAAATAACCCAAAGATTTACCAAATCACCTCAAAATTTCTACAAATTCGATCCAAATCGATAAGATTCATCAAATTATACCACAAGAACTCCAAATCCAGTAAAAACAGTACTAATTTTGTCCAAAAATCCGAAATCACCACAACCCATTTTAACGGAAATTTAAACCAAAAACAGAAATTTTGATTTACCTTAGATCCACGTTTTGACGCCTAGATCCACTTTCCAACGCTCGAATTCTCTTTCTCCAACCCCGATTTCTCTCACAGATCCCTCAAATTGTTTGAGCAAAATGGGATTTGCATGCATTTGATCGATGAAGTGTATATATAGTTGGTGTTTTAATCTCATGTGCACACGCATCTCGAGGTAAATCCAATGGTCACTGAACACCCTGTGTCACCAACTTCATGAACACCCTATCATGATACCATGTATCTCGAATTTTCTTGTTGTGCATCTCGATGACAATCCTAGGTGTACTGATTATTGATTTCAAACTATAGGACTTTATTATAATCCAATTGATTTAATTCATAACACCTATTCTAGTCATCAATAAATTTCATAAATTTGTGAATATAGTCACACTAATTCCCCGACCACTCGACACCCCGTGCCCCATGTTCGGCACGCTTCCCGAGGCGGTCCCACACTTAGTGTACCCAATTTAATTTCCTTAGCTTAGCCTAAGCTTATATATTTACATCTAATTAAATAAATCCTCAACCATAACATGTTTAAATAATTTAAATCTAATTAACCCCAACGTCCGGCCTCCTGCTACCAAACCCCGCGTTGGCGCGTTCACCGAACTAAAACCCCGGCTCACAACTCGCCCGACAAGTTTATTTTAAATGCACACCGGTGACAGATAATACGTCATTATCAAGAAAATGAAAATATCAATAAATCACCGAAATTAGAAAAACAACAATACACAGTCAATACTAGGTCCAGAACATGCCTAATCTATCCGCGGCATCCACGTGTCGTCCGAGCTGGCGTCCTAATCTGAAATAAGGTAAATAGCGGCATTAATAAAATAACGGGCCATTACAATTCTTCCCAACTAAAAGAAATTTCGTCCCGAAATTTGAGTTAGTTTAGAACATAACGTGGAATAACTGGGGATAACGTTCTCGCATGGTCGACTCCAACTCCCAGGTAAGTCCCTCTCGTACCGTGATGTCGCCACCGCACGAGTACCTTAGCTATCTCTCTCGTTCTCGAGAGTCCGGATCTTACGATCTAATATCGCCAATGGCCGCTCCTCGTAAATTGCGTCAGGCTGAACATCCACCTGTCGCACGTCAACCATGGGTCGTGGCCCGGTCCTAGCCAATCGCAACATCGAAATGTGGAAAGTAGGATGAATCCCTGCTAACTTCGCCGGTAAATCTAATATGTACGCCACACTGCCAACCTTCGCTACAACTCGATATGGTCCGATAAATCTCGGCGCCAGTTTCCCCTTAATCCCAAACCTCTCGTGGCCCTTCCAAGGAGAAACCTTCAGGTAAACCATATCGCCAACCTCATAGCTCGACTATCGTGGTATCTATCCGCGTATTTTTCTTCTCGCCTATCTGTCTTGCCGCTCGAAGCCTCCGACGAATCTGTCGGATCTTCTCTCGTATGATCAACAACTATCTCCGCCCAATCGTAATCGTATCTTCCGCTCGCCCAACATCTTGGTGACTGCAGGGCCTCCCATACAACGCCTCATAAGGTGGCATCCCGATACTAGCCTGATAGCTGTTGTTGTAGGCGAATTCACACAGTGGTAAGTAATCCTCCCATGAGCCTCCAAACTGCAAAATGCAAGCTCTCAACATATCCTCTAAAATCTGTATCAATCTCTCAGACTGGCCATCTGTCTGCGGGTGATAAGCCGTGCTGAACTGCAACCTAGTACCAAACTGCTCCTGCATCGCCTCCCAAAATCTCGAAGTGAACCTGGGATCCCGGTCAAATACTATGGAGATTGGTACCCCATGCAGTCTGATGATCTCCTGCTCGAACAGTCTGCTCAGCTGGTGAAAAGTATACCTTATCGAAACTGGTATAAAATGTGCAGATTTTGTCAATCTATCTATCACCACCCAAATCGCATCATGTCGCCTCGAAGTCTGGGGTAATCCACTGACAAAATCCATAGCGAGGTGTTCCCACTTCCATTGAGGAATGGGTAACGGCTGCAACAATCCTCCAGGTCGCCTATGCTCCGCCTTCACCTGCTGACATATGTGACACCCTCGAACATATTCACCAACATCAGCCTTCATCCCCGGCCACTAAAACAATCTCCGCAAGTCATGGTACATCTTGGTTCTGCCCGGATGAACTGTGTATCGCGACCGATGAGCATCCTCTAATATACTATCTCGTATCTCTGACACGGCTGGTACCCATAGTCAACCTCGGTGCCGCAAACATCCATCAGATGTCTCCGCCCAATCAGTGCACTTGGGATCCCGTGCCAATCCACTGAACCGCTCATAAAGCCCATCAACCCTCTGACACTCCGATACCCGTTCTAGTGACACCGTTTCTGCATTCCTCATCGTCGACCACAAATCAGATCCCGCATAACCGAAAGGTCGACATGCTCATAATCGACGCCATCTCCAACGGTCCCATGTGTCGAGTCTCGGTCGATTGACCTCGCATCGCTCAATGCATCGCCCACTACATTGGCATTTCGGGATGATACTCAATAGTAAAATCATAATCCTTCAACAGCTCTAACCATCTCCTCTGACGCATATTAAGATCTTTCTGTGTGAAAATGTAGCGTAGACTCTGATGGTCAGTGTAAAACACAAATTTCTCTCCGTAGAGGTAGTGTCTCCAAGCCTTCAGCGCAAACACAACTGCCGCAAGCTCCAAATCGTGTACGGGGTAGTTACACTCATGTGGTCGCAATCGCCTGGATAAATAAGCCACTGGTCGTCCTTCCTGCATCAGAACACATCCCAGTCCAGTTCCCGATACATCAGTGTAAATTGTTAACTCCTTCCTTGGCTCAGGTAATGCCAACACTGGCGCAGTTGTCAACCGTTTCTTCAACTCCAAAAATGCCTGCTCACATTCCTCAGATTACTCAAATGGAACATTCTTCTTAGTCAACCTCGTCATCGGTGCCGCAATCGTGGAGAAATCCTGTACAAATCGGCGGTAGTAACCTGCTAAACCCAAGAAACTTCGTATCTCAAAAACAGTCTCCGGTCTCTTCCAGTCAATCACCGCTCTAATTTTGTCTCCCTCAACAGAAATGCCCTGACCGCTGATCACATGTCCCAAAAACTTCACTTCCCTCATCCAGAATTCACACTTACTGAATTTCGCATACAGCTGATGCTCCCTCAACGTCGTCAACACCGATCGAAGATGGCTCTCGTGATCCACTCGCGTCCGGCTGTATATCAGGATATCGTCAATGAAGACTATCACGTATCGGTCTAAGTAGGGTCTCAGTACTCGATGCATCAGATCCATGAAAACTGCCAGAGCGTTCGTCAACCCAAACGGTAACACCGTAAACTCGAACAACTTATATCTGGTACTGAAAGCAGTCTTCTTGATATCCTCTTCTCGAATCCGCAACTGGTGATATCCCGAGCGTAAATCGATCTTCGAGAAAAACTTTGCACCCGTCAGCTGGTCAAGCAGATCGTCGATCCTCGGAAGCGGGTAACGATTTTTAATCGTCACCTGGTTCAGCTTCCGATAGTCCATACACATCCTCATCGATCCATCCTTCTTCCTCACAAATAACACTGGCGCTCGCCATGGTGACATACTTGGTTGAATGAATCCCTTCGCCAACAATTCGTCTAGCTGTTTCCTGACCTCCTCCTGCTCCATAGGCGACATACGATAAGGTCTGCTAGATATAGGCTAGGTCCCTGGTAACAACTCTATAATAAACTCTATCGCCCGTGGTGGTGGTAATCCGGGTAAATCATCTGAAAAAATGTCCGTGAATTCTCGGACTATAGGTATGTCCTCGATCCTAACAGATCCTCCGGTCTCGGGCTCAACGATCGCCGCAAAGTCCTCCATTTCTGAGCGATCGCTAATCTACCTCTCGTAATAGGCAATTCGGAGGCGTTCCTGGTCAACGTAAACTCGGTAAACCCGAATACGAAACTCTACCCTCTTCCCATAACAATCTATCTCATGTGCATGGTAAGCGACACCCAATCCATACCAAAGAGTGCATCAAACTCTACAGGTACTCAAACTCGGAGATTGGCGGTAAGCGATGTCCAAGCAACCTCAACCATGACATCCCGAACTATCCGGTTAGGGTAAATCTTATCCCCAAACAGCAGTGTCCGAGAACAAGATGGGTCTCTAGTGTTTGTGTGTCCAACCCTAACTCCCCCACTAACCGTCCAAAGAATAAATGACAATGTACTACCCGAGTCAAACATGGCATGAATAAGTCTACTGTGAATAAGTAACGTACCCTCAACTAGCTGTCGGTGGCTCCCGGATCCGGGCCGTGCTACCGCATGTACCCTGTCTCTCTCTCGACCCGCTCCCGTCGTGGAGATGGCACCGGCAATCCAATTTCAAATGTCCCTCCGACCGCATCGGAAACATCTGCGTGTCTCCCGTCTCCCTCCCCGCGCATCATCCGATCTCGCCTCGACCCGGTCCTTCGACCCCCTGTCTCGGCCATCCCGATCTCTAACCCGGTGTCGTTGAGCCGCCTTCGCCGCCGCTTTGTGGCTTGGAGCTATGGTGTGTGTACAGCCGCTCGTCCCTATACTGATCCCTGCCATCCTGACGTCTGTCTCTGCCATCCCGGCGGTCATCCCGGCGACCTCTACTAAACTGGTCCCGCTGTCTCTTCGGCCTCCTATCCTGTCGAGAGCTCTGGCCAACCTCCACCTCGGCCGATGTTGTCATAGGAAGACCATTCTTCTGCATCAAGAACGTCTCGTAGGTAAGTGCTCGCTCAAACATCGCCTAAACTGTCGGAGCCCCAGACGATACGATCGCGCTGGCAATGTCATCCCTCACTCCCCGAATGAAGTAGTAGATCTGTAATCGCTCTGTGCCAGCGATATCCATCGAGAACTGCGTAGCAAGTATCGGTACCTATCCATATACT
This sequence comes from Stephania japonica, assembly GCA_039657345.1. NCBI lineage: Eukaryota > Viridiplantae > Streptophyta > Magnoliopsida > Ranunculales > Menispermaceae > Stephania > Stephania japonica. Next base: position 14,612,670 of record CM077560.1, on the reverse strand, counting down.
GCATTATGCTCCGGTTTCCCTGCCTCAGGGATAAGAACTCCTCCCTCAATCTCAATCGTACCTCCATAGGTATGAACTGGTCATAAAATATCTCTCGGAACTCTGCCCAAGTCGCGGGATCAGCATGCGTCTCCTGGTAGTTAGTCCACCACATCGCGGCATCTGATCTGAAACACGTCCCAGATAGTCTCGCTCTAAACCTCTCTTCCGTATTCAACTCCTTGTGCAGGCGCTGGTGCGATAAAATCCAATCTCCTGCAGTCTCAGGGTCTCCACCTCCATACAAGTAAGCGGGTTGAAACTTGAGGAAATCCCGTAACCTCCTGGCCTGCGGATCCATCACATACTCTGACACTACCGTCGGGGTAACCTCTACTACTGCGGTAGGTGTAGGAATCGGTGTCTCCACTGCTGCTACTACCGGTGTAGTATCGACTGCCTGAACCTCGGGTACCACCGCATGAGTAAGAGTAACTGCGATCTCTATGGGTCCCGTAGTCGCTACTGCCTCCCTAGACATAGCCAATCCAGCCATCATAGCGGCCTGCTCTCTCAGTAGTCGTAAGATCTCGGCTATCTGAGTCTCGTGCGCCGTAACTCGGTCATCTAATGGAACTGACGATCCGGAAGCCCTCGCGGTATCACTAGACTGTCCATCCATCGTGTCCTACATCGTGATGCGTGTCCGGATCAGCTTTATATATACGTATTCGTATAGTATATATATACAACAATACATATATCACATAACAATCCTAGCTCTACCCGCTTTCTTGCTTCCCAACTAAAAGTTCTAGGCAGACTCATCGGGTTTCCACATCTAGTTTGTTAAGGTTTATGGTCTTGTAAAACTTTTTAACAAATTATTTCTCGAAAACCTCGCTCTGATACCGGCTGTGGCGGCCCCAAATTTATCGGGCCACCCCGTGGTCAGCTACCTCCCCTACCTCAGCTCCGGGAGTCGCTGCCACGTGTCCCTTTGCCTTCGTACTTTAGGTAATTTGTTAAAGTCATTAAAACTTATCATTTTCAAAGAAATTAACAGCGGAAGAATTTAAAGTTTAACAAAATGCATTCATATTTATATATAAAAGTTTACTGATCAAACCTATAGTGGAAAACCCGATCAGATCTTGTGCATACAAAGCGATCAAGCTAATAAAAGTATGTATACCAGTACAAGTGTGTATCCAGTTTCCCAACCCAAAAGATAATACAAAATATCAAAACATGATAATATCTACACACATACCAGCAAGCCTCGGCGTAGGCAAGTCGATGAAATCGCCGATGATCCCCTGCCTTCTGCTAGTACTAGGATCTCGCGCTCGGCCACCACAAAAGGCAGATAGCGAGCCCAAGTAAGTAAAATACCAAGGAAAACCACCGTGCATAAATAATAGAAATAATTAACAGAGCCAAAAAGTAGTGTTAAATAAACATGCGGAAGGAAGGAAAATATGCAGACAACTGCTCAAAGCTAATCGCATGTATATAAACACATTGATAGACAAAGAGGTGTGAACACAGCCACTAAGTGTGTACTAGGACCAGGAGCCTGGTCGTGGCCCATGCCTCCGACCCTACGATCGTATCCCGGCATTAACCATAGTGGGCTAATCGAACGCGTGAAATGGAGTCCAACTCGGGATATCGTCTACCGAGTTCCTAGATCACGCGCTACACACCTAGCCAGCGACCTCCACTACCCGTGGATACATAGACGGTGCCATAACCGTCCCAATAGGAATATAAATCATAGATTTTCAAGAAAATAAAGCTCAATGGAAATAAATAAGTAAATGCAGTAGTGGTGTTCAGTTGGGTTTTACGTACCCGAAAATACGCACTCCGACTTCCCGGACCCGTCAGTACGCCCCACCTAGCTCCCGAATGTCCGAGCTATGGTTTCCCGGTCCCTGAAGTCCATTTTATAGTGTTTTATACTTTTTGGAAACATATTATATCCTTTATGATATTATATTATATTTTTAATTTTTCGGTTGTGGTACTCTCTCCGGCCGGGTGGTGGGTTCCAAAAATACCCGAAAAGTCTCGAAACCACTATTCTAATTTTCTATATTTTTCTAGAATTTTTTTCAATTTTTCTGATATTTTTCACTTATTTTTCCTATTTTCCAGCAAATAATATATATATATATAATATATTATTTTATTTTTATTTATATATATATATATATATATTTTTCTTCTTCTTTTGGCTTCTCATCACTCTCCTCTCGATTACTCTTCAATCTCACTCTATTAGAGACCTCCAAAACCTCTAAATTTCACCACAAAACCCCAAGAACAACACCCAATTCCCGAATTAAATTCATGAAAATAACCCACAGATTTACCAAATCACCTCAAAATTTCCACAAATTCGATCCAAATCGATAAGATTCATCAAATTAAACCTTAAGAACTCCAAATCCAGTAAAAACAGTACTAATTTTGTCCAAAAATCCGAAATCACCATAACCCATTTTAATGGAAATTTAAACCAAAAACGGAAATTTTTATTTACCTTAGATCCACGTTTTGACGCCTAGATCCACTCTCCAACGCTCGAATTCTCTTTCTCCAACCCCGATTTCTCTCACAGATCCCTCAAATTGTTTGAGCAAAATGGGATTTGCATGCATTTGATCGATGAAGTGTATATATAGTTGGTGTTTTAATCTCACGTGCACACGCATCTCGAGGTAAATCCAATGGTCACTGAACACCTTGTGTCACCAACTTCATGAACACCCTATCATGATACCATGTATCTCGAATTTCCTTGTTGTGCATCTCGATGACAATCCTAGGTGTACTGATTATTGATTTCAAACTATAGGACTTTATTGTAATCCAATTGATTTAATTCATAACACCTATTCTAGTCATCAATAAATTTCATAAATTTGTGAATATAGTCACACTAATTCCCCGACCACTTGGCACCCCGTGCCCCATGTCCAGCACGCTTCTCGAGGCGATCCCACACTTAGTGTACCCAATTTAATTTCCTTAGCTTAGCCTAAGCTTATATATTTACATCTAATTAAATAAATCCTCAACCATAACATGTTTAAATAATTTAAATCTAATTAACCCCAACGCCCGGCCTCCTGCTACCAAACCCCGCGTTGGCGCGTTCACCGAACTAAAACCTCGGCTCACAACTCGCCCGAAAAGTTTATTTTAAATGCACACCGGTGACAGATAATACATCATTATCAAGAAAATGAAAATATCAATAAATCACCGAAATTAGAAAAACAACAATATACAGTCAATACTAGGTCCAGAACATGCCTAATCTATCCGCGACATCCACGTGTCGTCCGAGCTGGCGTCCTAATCTGAAATAAGGTAAATAACGGCATTAATAAAATAACGGGCCGTTACATGATAACCCGTGAACACGTCTGGTTGCTTACACGTTTTCCAGTAAAACCTATTTAACTAATTATTTCAATTATTAATAATTAGAAATATTAAATTAGTACCAATTAACAATTATTTATATAGCATAAGCGTTTATTGTACAACGAAAGTCTTATATATGAGTAAGTTATGCAACATTTTAACAATCCTAAGTTGTGGAAAACCCGACAAAAGATACCATTTATATAACTGAGGCGAATATAAACAAAAGTCCATATACATGTATTCAGGGTTCTAGTCTCCAAAACTCAACAAAAACCTATATATATACAGTAGTCAAAACACAAACTGAAGTTGAAACGAAATTAAAGTTAATCGCCCAAGACCTCCTTACCTTACTCTTGCTCGTCGAAAGATCTGCACTTAATCACCTAATAAATACAGTAACAATTCCAGTAAGTAAATTCCCTAGAGAAGTCCACATAACATTCATGAATTAAACAAATAAACTACGAGACATGCGAATATGACCTCTGACAACAAAAAGATATACTCCCATTAATGTAGGCAGCATACGAATAAGCAGGAAACCAACAACAATATAAACTTAAAAGTAAAAGTATTTATTAACAAGCTCAGATATAAAATAGTTAAATAAATAAATAGTGTAGTCACACAAATAAATCCTGACCTAAATCGGTGGATACGATAAAACAAAGACAGGAATCTTGTGCATCGTGCAGATGACGTCAGGCTTATGACTAAATCCCAAGTATAGTAATCGAGCAAACCCCTCCAGATGCTATTTTAAGTCGAGAGAACTCTTAATCCCTCCCGACAATCGTAGATATATTCTACTACCATCGACACGAGCGCTTAAACAAGCCAACTCGTAAAAGATCTAGCTACAACCAAGAGTGAAACTCATGTGTGTCCATTAATAGTCACACATAAAATGATATTCGATGAAAAATCACACTATGAATAAAGTGAGTATTCTCAAAGGTTTTAGGTACCTCAATACGCTCTCCAACTTCCCGAACTCGTGAATCCGACCTTGATTAGCTCCTTGGTACTCGAACTATGGTCTCCTAAGTCCCTGAAATCCAATTTTATGTATTTAGATTGATTTACAAGTTCTTTTATATTAGATTAATGTGTTTAAAGTTCTAAGATTAAAATTTTGTCAAATCCCAAAAATTATTAAATTATTAATTTCTCGACTAAAGTCCTCAAAATAGAACAAAAACCTTTAGAATGGAAAATCGACGTGTCAAAAATGGGTTCTTGTAAGCAACATTATTAAAACTTATTTTTATCTAATTTTTCAATGCCTGGATAGCGCGCTATCTATGTCAAAACATGAATTTCCAGCTTAGGAATTCTGTGATTTCTTCCCCCGTGGCCACCTCCAACGCCGTCAACCCTATCCTCAACTTGTTAGGGATTAAAAACACTTCCAGAAATAGTAGAGATTCATCACAACAACAATTTACATCAATTTCAAAGATTCATCATGTATTGAATTGAAAACCTCAAGAACATAATCCATTTGAAAATCAATTTCAAAACGTAAATTTGATGTTGTAATTATTGGGGTTATTCAACCCCTTTAAAAGATGAAATAGATGAATACCAAGTTACACCAAACCACAATCAATGCACAAAATAAATACACCACAATGCACACAAGATTTAACGTGGAAAACCCTCAAAATCATAGGTAAAAACTACGGGTCAAACTTTGAACAATTCACTATGTGAACAAAGAGTACAAGCTATCTTAATTGAATGAGATTCACTAACAATGGATTAATACAAAAATACCTCGTCCAAGAACTTAGATGATCACACTAAGAACAAAGAACACTACCCCCAATTGTATCAAATCCTTGCACCTCTTTTCTTAAACACCAAGAAATCACCAAAGCACTTCACCTCGAGTCTTCGGATTCAAGGACTTGTTGTTTCTTCAATGTGGAGAAATCCTAGCGATCAAACTAGAATGCCGACAAGAGAGATGAGTGTGCACTAAAGAGAACCCTAGAGATATGATCACAATCTCTTTCACAATGTCGAACAACTCGTCAACCTCTCTTTTGTCGATCATACAAGTCGACAAAACCTTCTCTTCTGCCTCAAGTCGAACTCTTGAGTCTTTTCTTAAAATCCCTATTCGTCTTATCTCATTTCATAAAGTCAAACTCCCCAATTCACGAAATTCTAATTTTGTGAGTTTCTATATTAATTGGCCTTCTAATTCCTTGCTGCTAATTAATTTCCAATTCTCTTTATGAGAGAATGATACCAATTTGGTCACTTGCTAATTTTCTCCAAAATTAGCAATTGCTATGTCCACTTTCTTAACACTAAATTAGAAAGTCTTAGTTAACAAGTCTTATGCTTGGGCTGGACAAAAGTGTGTTGGGCCCACACACTAAACCAACAATCTCCCCCTCCAGCCCATGGAGATATGTCAGAACATCTCTGTTGCTCAACTGCAACTCAATCCCACTAACTAGGTGCAAGACTGATGCTTGTCACGAGTCACTACCTTTGTAAACATATCAACTTGGATTTTCTCAGTGTGAATTTTCTTTAGAGTCATTTCATGATCATTTACAACTTCCCTAATCCAATGGTACCGAATATCTATGTGTTTAGTGTGGCAATGATAAGTAGCATTCTTGCTTAAATCCATAACACTCTGACTATTACAGTTCACTGCATACCTATCTTACTTCAAACCCTAACTCTTGAAGGAATCTTTTCAAGTAAAGCATTTCTTTACGTGCTTCAGTCATAGCAATATACTCTACCACTGTCGTGGACAAAACAACACACTTTTGCAATTTGGGCTGCCAAGATACAACTGCCCTATGAAAGTGAACACATACCCTGAAGTAGATTTTTGCCATCAAGGTCACCTGCCATATCTGAATCTATGTATCCCTCCAACATAGGTTTCTAGTCTCCGTAGCATAAACACATCTTTGAAGTACCTTTCAAATATCTTAAAATCTATTTCATTGCTTCCTAGTGAACTTTGCAAGGATTTGAGAGAAATCTGATGACTACACCTACTACGTGAGCAATGTCTGGTCGGGTGCAAACAATCGATACACCAAACTCCTAATAGAATAGGAGTAAGGAATACTGACATCACTTTTTTCTCTTTTATAGTAGAGGGACAAAACTTTTGCTAAGTGTGAAGTGATTAGCGAGAGAGTGTGCTAATTGACTTAGCACTCTTCATGTTAAATCTGCTCAAGACCTGCACAACATATTTTTCTTGTGACACCCATAACTTTTTGGATTCCTATCATGAACAATATGCATGCCTAGAATCTGTTTTATCGATCCCAAGTCTTTCATATCAAAAGAATTAAAAAACTCTTTTTTCAAGTTTCTAATCAAAGAAACACCATGCCCCACGGTGTACTTTTCTAACATGAAAGATGTCATCTACATAGAGCAACAAGATCTTTTTCAACTTGCAAACATTCTCATTTGGAAATCCCTCTCTTGATCTAAGTAAACACAATGATCTTCACATCTACTTCAAGCTCAATATCCAAGCTAGTGTACTTTTAACCTAACATGAAAGAGTCAAGATTAAGGTTTTCTACCTTTTGGAAGTTCCATAAGCTCATAAATTTTATTCTTCTTCAAAGAATTCATCTCTTCCTACATTGCTTTCATCCATTGAGCTCTGTCTCTATGCATTTGAACTTCCTGGAAGCTCTCTGGTTCCCTTCTTCAGTAACCGTAACATACGTAGAACTAGGGTATCTCGTAGAAGGAACTTGCCCTCTTTCTGACCTTCTTAGTGGATGTTTTGTTATATGTGATGACCCGTCCCCGACTTAGAGTCAGGTCGCCCGGCCCAGACTGCCATTTAGACCCGATACCTGAATCAAGCCCAAATAACGGTCTGGCACGCCTAAAAAAATAAACCTGCAGAATACACATTGGCTAAACAAAGGATAATAATTGCGGAAAGAATATAAAAAAAAATCCTAAGCCAATAGATTTAAGTTCATAGAACATTTATAAAAATTATACACTTGTTCATGCTCCTTTACACTAAACAAGTTTATTATAATCTCCTAAATGGATCAACTAAAGATAACTAGGATTCAAGTTACCCAAAAATCTATTTTAATTTTAACTCCAAGTTGATAGTTTCAAAATCAAATATACATGATATATATATATATATACAAAGGCTCACATCAAGAGGAGACTTCAAGCTCGTCTCTCCCTTGCCTCAACCTAGCGCTGTTGTAGATACCTGAGATGTAAATGGGGTGAGCTAAAAGAACCAACAGAGCTCAGTAATGCGGAAAACCCGCTCAACCATCAAATATGCAAGTAATACCTAATAAGCATGCAAAGTCTAGCATGTATTTGAAAACAAACAAGGATTCATTTAATAGTAGCATGGTAGCAGGATTTCATAAAAAAATAGACTTATAATGAACCATCAAGTACTATAATAGACATAAGATTCGTAAGTCACAAATTGTAACAACAATAATCATGAATAACATTAAAGAGATTGACAAATCATTTTATAATTTCAAACTTTCATACAAATGAGGGGGTTTCGCAAGATTATGTACTATAAAATATAATAATACGATAAGTCGATGTTCCATTCAATGCATACTAGATATTGGCAAGAACCCGGTGATCGATTCTCCTACTCTCAAATTGATGGAAACAACCAGCTAGCACACAGGCCTTATGTGCCCTCTCGTTTGTCCCATCAAATCAATAGTAGGATCGTCCAAGCCATCACCGATGCACATCCCTATGTCTCAAGAGTACAAGAGAAGGTAACTCCAACTCATGTCCCTACGTGACATACTTATGAATTCAATTAGTCAAGTAAAGCCCTCGGTGGTAAACTCCACACATCCTGGGGTGTTAACGACCCTCGGTGGTACCACAACATTTTGAGGTATTCTTATTGATTTACTTGCTAATAAGACCCTCGGTGGAACTCCACACATTCTGGGGCCATAAATAACAGTGCATTCACATTCCATAGATACGTAGGTTTGAGCCAATACCACGACGCAACCCATAAATCCCAAGTCTTTAATTCAAATTATGAATCCTAAGCATAACTAATAATCATGCCATATTTGATAATTGAGCAAGCTCCCCACTTACCTGCACTCGCCGCAAATCCTAATATCGATCCTCTCGCGTTTGGGCTCGATGTGAACCGTCTCACGAATCTAGACAATTTAAAAGAATAATTACTTTATGTATCTACAACCATACAAGTTTAACATCAATTGTCTAAACCTTAGAGATTCACCCTATTTTATAGCTAACTTCGCTAAAGGTCATTCACGACTCTAAAATCTACACTTAAAATTAGAATCGATGATTCGAGTAAAATAGGAATGCGGTGATGTAAAACAAGGAAAATCCGCTAAGACTTGGTTTTTCCAACATAAATCGAAGACGTTCGATTAATTATAATTAAAAAGATCCAAATCACCATACAAGACTCAATTTAGACTTTAAATTCCCAAATGACAATATTCAGTCAAAGTCCACAAATTTATCGAACAAGTTTATTTCCCAAAGAAAAAGATTCAAAGTCTCTTTTTAAATTTCAACTCAACCTTAAATGCCAAATCCATATCAATAAACTTCAACCGCGTTCAATTTGCTAAAATCATGGGGAAATTCTTTCATGTATCGTCAAACCATGGTAAACAAGATTGATTCATCCATAATACTCGTTATCATAAAGCTTAAAAATTTGTATAACCCATTTCAAGACTAGATCTAAGAAAAATTGAACAAACTTTGCAAATCATCAACTCTCATTACCAATACCAACACCAAGACAATAAATCTAGAGAGTATTAGAATCTCACCATGCCTTCAATGGAGTCTATGACTCAAAATCCTTTTCAAAATCTCATTCTAACATAGATCAAATCTTTCCTTTCTTATTTTCTTTTCTATTTTCCTCGCGTTCTTGCCTATGTCGACGCCATCGACCCTTTGGTCTCCAAATCTTCAATAAATAATAAAGAAATCAAGGAGGGAAGTGAGGTTGTACATTTCTTAAGTTTGGACTCTCCTCTTGTTCTCCTCCTCTCCATGTGGGTGTTTTATAAAATTGGGGCTAGGGTTTTTTTTTATTTGCTTAAATAGCATTAGGGTTAGGGATTAGGGTTGTGACTATTTACAATTTGTCTAAAATGCCCTTTTGGGTCATAATCTCAATTGGGCTTTATTATTTAAAATAAAACTTTACTTACTCCCTAACTCATATTTAATTTGACAAGTTTAGAATTGTATTTCCACATCAAACACCCAACATATTTTTATCATGAAATTACCAAAATACCCATAAGTTGGGTCATGGAGAATTTGGGTCGTTACATTATAGGCATAGGTGGAGGAGGCTGCTCCCCCTGCTCAGAATCGTCATCTGATTCTTGCACATCCACAACATCATCATATGCATGCTCATCATCAACCCCATATTCTTCAACTAAATCCCCTCTTGTGTGGCATCACTAATCGACAGAGAAACTAGTTTATGAAGAGTAACATCATCATCAACAATGATTCTCTCTGATGTCTTCAAATCTGTTATGGTCTTATTTTCATGAAAAATCGCATCTTGGATCTGACAACCTTTTTCTTTTCTGGATCCCATAACCTGTAGCAAAACTTTGCATCTTCAAAATCCAACAAGATACACGAAATAGTTTGTCATTAAGTTTCTGTCTCTGCTCCTTAGGCATGTGCATAAATGCCTTGCATCTAAATGCCATCCAAACATCTTCAAATAAGAGTAAGTAACATCTTTCCAAACTACACACTCTTTGGAATATCAAACTCTAATGGTGCTAACGGATAGCGATTCATCAGGTAGCAAACATTACTACTGACGGATAACGATTCATCAGGTAGCAAGCAGGACTGAGAGCTTTACCCCAAAATGACTTTGCAACTGAGCCATTTTCAACATGCATCTGACTTTATCAAGGATGGTTCTATTTGTTCTTTCAGCAACACCATTATGGTGAGGGGTATCCGGAACTGCATTCTCATTTCTGATTCCATGTTTCGAGTAATAATTCTCGAACTCCTTTGAAATGTACTTTCCCGCGTTATCACTATGAAGGCACTTCAAAGATACTTCCTTTTCTCTTTCCACGTTAGTATGGAACTTCTTGAAACATTCAAGAACCTGACATTTTGTTCTCAAAACAAACACCCAAACCTTCCGTGAAGCATTATCAATAAAAGTAACAAAATATTTGCCGCCTCCCATAGTTTCGACATTAATGGGACCATAAACATCAGGGTAAGCTAACTCATGTGAATTTATTTTCCTCTCAGAAGATGAAAAAAAGAAACTTTACGTTGTTTACAAAATAAGCAATCATCACAAGGGTTTAGAATTTTTCCTTTAGCAAAAAGGATAAGTGACTTCTTTGCCAACATTTGCAACCCTTTCTCATTCATATGACCTAGCTGCATATGCTAAAAATCTGGTGAAGAATCATCTTCAACTGCGTTCAGGTCACCTTTGACAATCTTCAATGGAGTTTTGTAAAATGTGTAGCTCAATTTTTTCTAGTAACAACAATTAAACCTTTCGAAAGTTTCCACTCCTCGCCCCCAAAGATATTATAATAACCATCTAGGTCCAAAGCATGAGTGGAAATAAAAATCTTAGACGCAAATTTGGAACATGTCGCACATCTTTCAGAATCACCGTGCAACCAACATTTGTCTGCACACAGACATCTCCAATGTCAATTATATCTGTAAAACTGTTGTTTCCAACATTTGTCTGCACATACATCTCCAATGTCAATTATATCTGTAAAACTGTTGTTTCCCATATTTGCCTTCCCAAAGTTCCCTGTCCGATAAACAGAGGAGACGTTTTTCCTCGGTGTAACATGGAACATGAACTTGATCCTCAACAAAAGAAAGCACAACTAGTTCTTCACTTGCATCTGATATAGTAGCCGTAGTGTTCGATCACTTGCCTTGTTCTGATTTTTGTCATTATTCTATTTTCTTTTCCATACTTGACAATTTTTCTTCATATGTCCTTCCTTACCACAGTGATAACAAGTAAATTTTCCTCTTACTTGCGAGTTATCACTAGACTTGCTCGCCTCTTGACCTTTGGATTTACTTCTACCTCTATGTTATGTTGAAGTAATAAGAGCGTGCAAAGTACCAATCCCTTTATCCTTTCTTTTAGTCTCCTCATCATAGAGGCTATCTCACATTATGGATAATGATAAAACACCGCTTGGAGTTGAATTATTGAGAGACACCACCAATGTTTCCCAACTATCTGGCAAAGAACTCAAAATTAATAGTGCATGTAACTCATCCTCAAACACTATCTTCATAACACTTAACTGATTGACCAAGTCTTCGACGTCATTCAAGTGTTCTATCATTGACCGTCCATCTTCACACTTCATGTTTACAAGCATTCTCACCAGAGAAGCCTTGTTCTGTGCACCCTTTCTCTCACACATACTTTGTAATTTTTTCACAACACTTGTGCATCAACTTCTTTACTGATGTGGAGATAAATATTGTGGTCGACCCATTTTCTAATAGTCCCAACAGTTTTTCTGAGCATTTTCTTTTAATCAACATCGAATACTTTTTTTTGCTTAGTTTGTCCAAATTCAATTAGATCAAATAAATCATTGCAATAAAGATGATCTTCCATTATCGGTTGCCAAATTGAATAATTTGAAGAAGTCAATTTGACCATGCATGATTCTTCCTCATCCATCTCGATTCCCACAATTAATCTCTAGTCACAATCTAACCAAAATAAACACACGATACCACCTCCAAATCAAAGTTACCTCAACCCAAACTTCATGTGAACAAATGAATACCAAGTTCCACCAAACCACGATCAATGCACAAAATAAACACACCATAATGCACACAATATTTAACGTGGAAAACCTTCCAAATCAATTTAAAGGTAAAACCAGTTATTGGCCAAACTCCAAATAAGGGGAAATAACTATGTGAACAAAAAGTACAAAATATCTCAATTGGATGACATTCACTAACAAATGGAGTAATACAAAAATATCTCTTCCAAGAACTTAGATGATCATACCACATTAATTTATGATTTAAACAAACAAGGCAGTCTAAATATCATGTGGAAATGAAACAACAGGAAAGTAAATAAATCAAGTGCATGATAAATAGAATGATAGATAAACAGTCAAAATTTGCATGTTCTAAGATTCAAAAGAGGCCCATAAGTGGTCTAATTTCACAGCAATACGACAAAGATCTCGCAAGATCTCCCCGAGCAATGTCGCAACACTAGCGCAGCGTGAAATCGAGAGGTATCGCAACACATCTCAAATCCAGTACCCAGTACACACATCACTAGGGGTGGTCGGTTACTCCTGCAGAGGGCACCTTCGTTGTCCCAGCTAGGCGAGACCACATGATACATTCGAGACACACACTCATGTCAAGAACATACAACCAAGGAAATAGAATGGAATTTCAAACAAGGGATCAATTCAACAATATCAATGAATAGAGGATGTATAAATCACATGTTATTTCCTTACCGGCCTACTAACGTACAAATGCTTTTTAGGGCAAGTGTACTTACCTGACTAATCGAGACCCGGTATTCACTCTGAGACTTTAAAGCATTTCCCGTGTTTCTCAACTACCTGCCAACGAATCAAACCCCGAATGTTGTTTTAGAGTCCATGTTTAGTTTTAGGGTGATTCCCATAACTTGGTTTTGAATTCAGTTAATTAACGTAATCCATACTAGAGTTGATGCCCTTTACACCTTGGTTAGGCTCTTGTTGGGTCCATGTGTCAAGCCTACATCCACCTAAGTAGGCTTAATATGTGGACAATTATTGGGCCTGGATATATGGGCTCATTCTTACATTTTATGTATTTGTTTTGGGCTTTAAGTTATGCCTATTATATTAAACCCTTATTGGGCTTTACACAACCCATATACACACCAATTGTGACCTGTTATGGACCCATATTATAATGAGTAAGTTGGGCCTTAATACAAGCCCATGATTATTTAAAAATGTCCATACTTATAATCCTTTTCATTTATTCACAAACATACAATTATATACATTATGGTCACACCCCACATTTGATACCCCTCACACTTGGTACACCCCACTGTTATGGAAACCCACATATTATCATGCACCCCGCGGTGGTGTGCACACAACACCCTATTTGTGTGCACCCCGCTGTTGTACACACACATACACCTTTTCACTATACACACATATACACATTTTCACTATGCACACACATATACAACTGTTGTGTACACCCCACTGTGGTGTACACACACACTGTTGTGTACACCCCATTATGATGTACACATAGTGTACACCCCATGCACACACATTCACACCACGGTTTTACATCAACAACTCACACAACTCACACACCACGGTTTTATATCAACCATTCGAACACCTCATTGCTGCACAAGGGGGGTCATCTCCGGCCAGTGGGGTAATCGGAGGACCACCTCCGATCAGCCTTGGTCGGGAACGGACCCACCAAGCCACGACAGTCCAAATAATAGCCAAAAACAATCACGAAATGGCAAAAACAGTGGGAAAAAATCGAGAAGCAGAGAGAGAGAAACAGAGAGAGAGCGAGATGGGTACTCATTTAGGCGTCTCCGGTGACGGTTCGATGTTCCAGTGCCATGGAGGGAGGTGGTGGTGACTGGAAAACGAGAGAGGAAGACGACCGAGAGTGAGAGAGAGGGTGCAAACCGAGAGAGAAAAGAAGGGAAAGAGGGAGAGAGAAGCCCACATCAACTCCCCCGGTGGGTGTCGGGACGTCAGGCTCATCGATAGTGGCGGTGGTGGTTGTCCAGCCAAGGATGGGAGGACTGTGGCGTGAGAGAGTCGAGAGTCGAGAGCATGGAGAGGGAAAACCGAGAGTGAGTGAGTGACGAAACGAGAGAGAGAGGTTGGAAAGGGAGACTCACCTCGTCAGGGTCAGCGTCGCCGGTGGGAGGCGGCGGCAGTGGCGAGAGGGAGGAAGTGAACAGTGATGACAGTTGTGGAGAAGAAGATGAATAGTGTGTATTAGGGTTTTGAAGAACAAAGAACACTACCCTAATTGTATCGAGTCCTTGCATCTCTTTTATTAAACACCAAGAAATCACCAAAGCACTTCACCGTGAGTCTTCATATTCAAGATCTTGTTGTTTCTTCAATGTGGAGAAATTCTAGCGCTCAACTAGAACTCCGACTAGAGAGATGAGTGCGCACCAAAGAGAACCCCAAACAACTGAGGCTCATTACGGGTGCCACGCGGACCTACAACCAGCCACGTCACTGCCAGTTGTGTCCCACGACCATCTAATCTACTACATATCGTTTAAAACCTCAAATTAGAATCATTATTGCTATTTAAATTCAATTATTAGACTCCAATCATTTGTTATATCATCAAATATCAGCGGAAGACTAAAGACATGATAGATTCAATTATAACCATTCATATCATGTTAATGGAGCATATGCCTAATGTGGAAAAACTCATAATCATCGTATAAAGGAAAATAAACCTTAAAATGTGTCAAAATATCAAAATACAGGTCATAA
This sequence comes from Stephania japonica, assembly GCA_039657345.1. Classification (NCBI taxonomy): domain Eukaryota; kingdom Viridiplantae; phylum Streptophyta; class Magnoliopsida; order Ranunculales; family Menispermaceae; genus Stephania; species Stephania japonica. The sequence goes on along the minus strand of CM077560.1, from coordinate 14,597,611 downwards.
GGTATTTCTCACAATCCCAAACCCACGATAAAAATGATAAATACATACATAACAAACGTATAAGTCTAGGTTGTAGTCTCATAACTCAAAAGTAGTCAGCAAACTTGCCCTTGCCACGACTCATGCTAGGATCTGCACGCAACCATCATAAAAAGCAGATGACAAGTCCTGAGTGAGTATTCTCAAGGAAATTTAGTGAGTAATTACAAAAATAAATGCTGGAATTTAATAAACTATTAAATAAATATGTGGAAAAATAAACAGTTAACTGTGCTCATCGTATGAATAAATAATAGAAAAGCTCAAAGTTTGTGTCTAAGCCTAAACAATCTAGCATGGTCAGCCTCCGGGTCCTCTCGATGGCCAGCGTAGACCTACGAAGCACTGACATGTGCCCCATCATGATACTCGGGTCTTAATATCCACCGAGACCCTTGGCAACAAAAGATATGGACTAGTAAACATTTACACAAGAAAAATACAGCGAGGGAACACCCTACTAGTCGTCTATATATAGCCACAACAAGAAATAGAATATTTAAACAAAACAAGAATTCAAATATAAATAAACATGTAATTACTCAAGAAATTTCAATTGGGATACTACACACCTCAAACCGCGCTCCAACTAGTACGATAACATCCATATTATGCCCAATACGTGCCTAATCACCCGTCAATCAGTTCCAAATACCTGATTATCTAAAATTCATTTAATTACTCGAACCTGAAATTTCCCTTAATTTCTATTTACCAATCTACTTGATCATTTTAATCCACATTATATCGAATAATGATCCTTAAGTTAAGCCCTAATTAGGCCAAATCAGAAAATTCATTTTAAAATTTTATTTCAATTTCTTGTCGGACGACCGTGAGAGGCGCCGTGGTGAACAAATTCTCACGACGTCCAGGGCAGTGAATTGGTGCCCTTAGCATCATGACTAATGTCATTGTGTGTTGGTACCCACGGTGTGACATAAAGCGTGAAGTTGGGGTCGTTCTCTAATTTGGATGTCGTGGGTGACATGTTGTGGAGATTTACTCTCCACGACATCCCTGGTAGCGTCTAAGCTTGGAACATAATACTTGGGTGTTTCAAACACCCCGACTTGTTGCCGTGGTCCGAAACTATCCTATTCATGAATCATCAAACCAACCATGATCAATCACAAAACCCCAATGAAACTTGTTCGCAATGAAAACCCCGATAAAACTCTATAAAAACTCGATAATCTGTCAAAGATTAAAACCACTACACCAACTCCAACCAAATCATGATTGTTGCTCCAAAATCATCACCAAACTCATAGTAACACCTTAAAAGCTAGTGTGCTCAAATCCCATTTCTTGAACCTTCGTCAAAATAAGAAAAATTGTACCTAATAGATAGAAAACGAAGAGGAGAGCAAGAATCTAACATTTGATCGTCGATTGCTCGTCGTTTGGTGCTCCAAATGTTTACCACAAACTTACAAACCCTCAATCCACAACCAATTTTTGAATTATCAATGGGTGGAGAGAGAAAAGTGGTGAGTGATGACAAATTTTACTATTTATAGTAAATTCGTCATCCATTGTGTATGCATATATCAACACCTCATCCTATGGTCATGAAGGGCCAACACGTCCACAAAAAGTGACTTGACATCCTTTCTCAACAAAACAACCAATCCTCAGGTGTTCCCGCACCCGGTCCCACAGGCAAACTCATACTATACGATACAACAATGGTCCTAATCGACTAAACAACATTTCATTTTAATTATTTAATGCATTTTTATTTCATTTTCATGTGTGTATTACTACCCGGCCTAATGTATTGTCATTTGCCAACTCGACACCCACGTCTATACGCTAATCGAGGCGAATACCCATCACACTGCTTCACACGAGCAATAACAATATAAACACACACATCGCGATATCGTTTAACCTATTTAATCATAAACATCACAATAAATACAAAACATCACACAAATCGGTCTATTTACTTACTTCTTGGCGCCCTGGCCTAGCTGCAGGGTCCACGGGTGATGAGCTATCGTTCACGTATGCAAATACGCCATAATAATGGCTTAATTAAAATTGGGTCATTACAACACACATCCCGAGGTAATTACCCGTCACACTAACCGCTTGATAACAATGTGACACAAATGTGATGCAATACGACAATCTAATGATTTTAAACACTACACATAAGCAAGCATCATCCGTAATTAACATATTTGCTCGATTCTCAAGCCCGAGTCAATCGAGTTGTCCATGTAACACTCGAATTACGCTCGTTAATCTCCGAGATTAACCATAATCCTAGTTTAATTAATTTGGGTCATTACATATATACCCGTGTATTGCAAAGAAATAACATAAACTTTGAATTCTCTCATTTATTTCTCAAAATTATTATGGTATCAAAGTAGTAATCATTATATTCATCAATGGAGATCTTTAATTCTAAGTAAGTTCAAAAGAGGCTCGTGGTCGCTACTATGAGATAATGAGGCGGTTAATGCTTCCATGATTTTTGACATTTATTTAACCCTCTAGTTTATTTTGCAAGAATGACTTCAAACATTTCTTTCACTCCTAACCATTTAGTTCATTTTGTAGGAATGATGTCCAACATTTCTTCACATCCTATTACCAATTGGGTTATTGACTCCGGTTGCATAGATCATATGACACACGATTTTAATTCTTTACCTGTTATAAGACCTTATTAATGTTCACCAATTAAATTACTAGATGGCAATCATTTTTCTATATCATATATAGTGTTGGGGCATGTGCCTAGGTCAATCTTATGAACATTATTTCTATTGTTATTTTAGTTAACAAAATGGAGGATTTCATTTGTTGTTCATTATTGTAATTGGTTTGCATGTTTACATTATAATAGGATCCTTACTAAAATATCCTAAATGTCCCTAGTCGGTCATTATACTGAGAACTATAATGAATTAAGACTAATATGAGTCTTGATTGATGGTCATGTGATGATCATACGTATAATTAAAGATATGAATCATGATAATGAGTATTAGTTAGGGAACATGGTACTGGACGGACCCGTTATGAGAACACCACATGGATTAAGTCAGGGTGTTACTCATGATAGTTATATCATTTAGTCATCTGACTTGAGATTTTCATATACTTCAACATTGCGATCATAGTGATTTGACATAATCAAATGTTGTCTTTAACCGAAAAATTATAAATGTTGTGATTAGTTACTATGGGAATAATGTGAAGGTGTATAATCGAGATAAAATTTTTCCTCTCGTAAACAAAGAGATATCACTGTGGAAAAAATTATAAAGATTGTGATTAGTTAATATGGGAATAATGTTAGACTGATAATGACCAAGTCTATGTGAATTGATATAATCAATGTCACTAGGATGTTTTTAGTCTACATAGAGATCGAAACTAGTACGATTGAACATTAATGGTGACTTTTTTGTGCCTTATGTTTGATCAAAGGAGATCGTACGACAAAAATGATATGATATACATTATTGATTAGGTTGTATCGATTTTTGATCTTCGTGCAATTTGAGTATTCATACCGCCTTGCTAGAGACCATTTATGACTTATGTACTAGAATAATTTTAGTTCACTACCAATTTTGCATGAACCTATTGGGTCGCTGTCGTTTTGATTTCCTTAATTAGGATCACCGACCTGTCATGTGGGACCCACACCGTAATGTGCACACCAACCGAGACAAGTGGTCGAGATATATAGTATTTTGTAATGGTGTATGGCTAGTGTTGTTTATGTGTGTAGACTAATTAAGTCAGTTTGTGCAGTGTAGGCGTTGAGACGAGAACGGAGACACGCCTCGAGTTGAGTGCAAGCCAGAGGAAACAAGTAGTAACACTTTAGTGAGTCTTGAATAATATTAATATGAATTTTTAAAATATTATTATGACTAATGGAATTTGTTTCAAATGCCTAAGTTTGTACTTATTAATGTGAATCAAATCAAGTCCTATAGTATTGGTTTATAAATCAATAACCATTGGACTTGCCTCAGGATTCGCGTGAGCAAAAATCCCATGAATTAGTGTCCAAATATGTGTCATGTGGTTGAAATAAGAGGGTTTCTAGGAGTCAATAAAGCCCATTAGATCTCCTAGAGATAGGCTAAGCACCCATGATGAACACACCAACTATATATAAAGAACACTTAGATTGTGTCCTCATTCATGCATGCTCATAAAAAAATTAGAGTTGTGTGTTGCTGATTGAAATTCCTTGAAGAAAAACTTGAGAAGATTGATCTTCATCAATCAAGAGAGGTGTATGCACCATAGAAAAAAATCAACCTAGTTATACTTCACTTCATCACTTTCATGCATTCCCATTTCATGCATTTTGATTAATGAAACATGGGGCTTTTGTGTTCAAGTAGTAAAGTATTCCAATGTTGATTTTAATAAAAAACAAAGCTTTGATTTAACTGTCCAAGTCTAATTTTCTATTTTTACAAGTTGTGGCAAAAATTGGGAATTTTCATAGCCAAACTAGTTTTTTGAATTTTGAGTCTCAAAATGAGTTTGTTTTTGAAATCCTATTCCATATTTGAATTCTCCATTGAAAATACTTGTGACAGCATTAAGGGATTCAAAAATCAATTTTCTTTTATAAATTTGGAAAAAAATGGTGTTTTTCATGTCCTTCATGTTTTTGATCAAATACATGCAAGAATTCTTGTTTAATTGATGTTTAAATGCAAATTATCAAATTGCCTACTGTTTTTGTGAATGTTGGATGATGTATTTGGACCCGGTGGAGGAGAACAGGGATCCAAAGGCTTGGAAGTTGGCCATTTTCGGGTTGCAGAAACTCAGAAAATTCTGGATTTCTGCACCCAACGCGCTGGACATTTTAGCTAGCGCTGGGGACCAGAACAGCTAGATTTCTGCAATCCTGCTGAAATTCTTGCAACACTACTTACACCATAAACACACCTAAACACCTTAAAATGACATCTAAACACCTCAAGAGTGTAGGGAGTTATTCTAAGAGTTTGGGTATGTGCGTGTCGAGGTGTTGAGAGGCCGGATAGCTAGGGAATTTGCTTGCATGTGAGTATACCCAATGGAAATTTACTTGGCATTTCATTCCGATTAACTTCTTGTTCTTGTACAGTTCCTTTTGGACTGATTTGCTACTGTATTCTGGTATCATGTGTTGATTGTGTTCTATGCTCATGTTGATGAGTCTTTGCTTGCATGATATCCATTTCCTTGTTAACTTCATTGACTCTATCTCATGCCTTGTCCATTATTGTTATTTTAATTATAATTTGAATGATAAATAACATGCTATTAGGTTAGTGAATATCTCATGATTGCTTAATTGGACTTGTATTCCTCATTTGCTTAGGAGTGTAGGTGTGACATGCCTTGACATTTCTATACTTGGTCTTTCTTGAAATAAAAAGTAGTTTTTGAAATTAGGTCCGTACTCAATCGAGGTGTTAACAACTCACGGGGTTCGAGTCCCTGGGGATGTCGACACATATTACCTAACACTGTATGACACTCGGGGTTAGAGTCCTTGAGGTAGTCTATACACTAGGGTTAAAGTCCATGGACTCACTTGGGTTAGAGTCCCTTGTGATTTATGATTATGGAATCAGAGTGAACGTGATTCACTACCTATCGGACCTAATTCACCACTACTTAGCCTAGTATCAGTTTCACTTGTTTAACTTTGGTATTTACTTGCATATGGTTTATTTTCTTTCAAGTTTTCCTAGTTATATGTTTTTAAATACCAGTTGATTATATTTGGAAATGCAATTTAAACTTGTCTTCAAGGATTACTATTTATTCCTTGTACTCACCGTCCTTTTTATGACGGTGGGTGCAAATCCATCTACCAGCCGGCTAGGTAAGGAGAAGATAGGAGATTTTCCCTGAGCAGCGAAGCTACGTGACTTTTGTTGTAGGTCCATTTTGATATTTTGTATGTATTAGATACTATATGTCTTTTATTATATTAGGTTGTACATTTGGGTTGAGCGTTACTTCCCCCGACTAGACTTAGACTGTTATATTATATTTTGAGGTTATCTAATATATATATATATATGATGTCATTTCTTGGTTTTCCACACTTAGTTTATTTTTCAATTGGTTTTTACATAATATACTAATTTAATTTTGCATTAATTTTATAAGACTTTCGCTAAATAATAAACCATGTTAATAAAGTTTTAATTAACACTAAATATCATAAGTTGAATAGAATAAGAGATATATAGGTTCTAAGGCTGACTAATACATAGTTAAGTCCTACGAGGCTAAGATTAGGGCTTAATTACGGGATTAGGCTAGGCGGTGCCCTATATTAAGGAGGGGTCGTCACAATTAGTATCAAAGCATAGGTATTAGAACATTAGGAACAAATTAGAAATACACGAACTCGCATAATACACAAACATTAGAGATGGAAACCAAATGATCCTTGCCTAGAATTATTTTTTTAGGAATTGAGTGAAAGTGAGCTGGGATGTCTTTATTTATATACATGTTAATTTATATATGTATTTAAATACGAAGTACATCTTGTAGTAACTGGTTCGCGTACGTGGTCAACTTGTAGGCACTGATGGCGGATTCGCGCGAGGCCGGAGACGCTAGGGCTAGCAGCAGTTAGCTTTCCGCAGTATCAGCTGAGGACTTTCAGAGGATGTCTCACCGAATGGCCGCTTAAGAGTGACAAATCGCTGACTTCATCGTTTACATGTTGGCGCACCTAACTTCACTTACACTGACTACTCCAGCCACCACCGCTACTACTACTACGACACCCCTGACCACATAGACTCTTACACCAACCACTACTACTATGCAGAGGCACGGACACTAGCACCACCAGCAAAGCCCGCGACACCTCATCCACCAGCTCTACCGATAGTCACCGTATTAGAAGCAGAGACAGTTGTAGACACGCCCACACCCACTACTTCTAAGACCAGTGGCTTGTCGAAGGACGCCAAGCTAATGAATGAGTTCATTAGATTTAGTCCGACATGTTTTTTCGAAGAGAGGGACTACAACAAGATCGAGAAGTGGATCTTGTCGCAGGAGAAACTGCATCTACTACTGGATATTGAGGACAGACTCCAACCCTTTCTTTCGTACTATACCCTGGATAAGGGTGCTGATGTGTGGTGGAGGACCACAGTGGCGAGCAGAGGCAGTTTCGTATCCTGGGCAGATTTCAAGGTGGAGTTCTACAAACAATACTTTTCACTATCTTACTTTATTATTATTTTCCATGTTACTTAAAAGGTTGAATTTTAAATATAAGTTCATGATTTTTAAGAGATAGACTTATCTAATAAATAGGGAGAGTGCCTTTACCAATGATGGAGTACCGCGATCGCTACGGTTACATGAGACAGTTTGTGGGAGACCTAGTGAAGGACGACGCAGATGACACATTTTACTTTGGGGACGGATTGAGGCCAGAACTAGCGAGATACGTTATTGGCACCGAGGCCCGCACTCTGTAGGAGATATATGAGAGAGCGCTCGCTCAGGAGACTTATGAGTTGGGCAGAGAGGAGGAGAGAGCGATAGAGAGTTATGGTCAAAGTTCAAACTACGACCGAAGACGAGGGGTAAAGGACACAAGAGAGAGACAGAGGTCCACAGAGAGTTGCTCCCATTTCAACAGTGCCCTACACACCGTACTATGCACCGACACAGGACTACGGCAGAGCTCCGTTACCACCTCCCGCCAAATAGGCTTTACCCACTTCACTAGCACCGAAACATCAACAACAACATCAGGGTGGCAGAGATAGAGGTAGAGGTTGGGATATACCACGATAAGGTCAGCGATAGACTCAGGGACAAGCGCATTAGCAGCAGGACAACGTCTTCAGGTCACTTGTTGGAGATGTGGTTAGGTGAGACACATGTCCAGGGAGTGCACTTAGCTAGCAACACATCTCCCACATCAGAGAGAGAGAGAGAGAGAGCTCACATGGTCGCACAGCCAGACACCGACGTGACAAACAGTCTTATAGAGGGTACGATTTATATTTTCGGTAGATAAGCGTATGTTTTGTTTGATTCGGGGTCTAATGTGTCATTTATTGTTGGTCTCATGTTAGACATATTAGGATTGACACCTATTAGGCTTAGCGTACACTTGATTTTGAGCACCGCAATCGGGGATAGACCCTAATAGTCTAGTTAGGGATGTCCGATAAAGATAGGCGGGGTAGTGTTACTAGCCGACTTTAAAGTCCTCGAGATGTTAGAGTTCGACGTGTTGTTAAAGATAGATTGGTTGTTGGCATACCATGCACACATCGACTACTCCAGTAAGTCCGTCGTATTCAAGATTTCGGGACATCTGATGTTCGTTCACCGAGGTAGTACATCGAAACTCAGCACTACGAGAGGTCGACTTGCATCTAGTGGCGAAATGGAGACTTTATTAGCTTTGTACACAGTGGTAGAGAGTCAGGGACCCAAACTTGAGGAGATATCGATTGTTCGAGACTTCCTAGATGTCTTCCGGAGGATTTACTTGGATTACCGTCACCACCACGAGAGGTAGACTTCATTATCGAGCTCATGACGGGTACCTGACCGATCGCGATATCGGCGTAACGCATGGCTCCGAGGGAGTTAAAGGAGTTGAGGACTCAGCTTAAGGATTTGGGAAACAAAGGATTCATCACACCTGTGATGTAACCGTGGGTAGCACCAGTCCTGTTAATGAAGAAGAAGGATGGCAGTATGAGGTTATGTATCGACTATAGGCAGCTAAACAGAGTGACAGTTAGAAACGAGTACCCACTACTGTGGATTGATGATTTGTTTGATCGGCTGAGAGGAACGTAGTTTTTCTCCAAGATAGACCTGAGATCGAGGTATCATCAGCTTAAGATCAAGGACGAGGACAAATCCAAGACATCATTTAGCACTAGATATGGACATTACCAGTTCACGGTCATGTCATTCGAGCTAACCAACACCCCCGTAGTATTCATGGACTTGATGCACCAGTTACTTAGGCCATATCTCGGCCACTTTATGATAGTTTTCATCGATGACATCTTGATATACTCGAGGGCACGAGAGGACCATAAGCAGCACCTCAGAGAGACGTTACAGACATTGAGGGAGCACCGACTATTCATTAAGTTCAGCAAATGTGAGTTCTGGCTTGCAGAGCTCAAGTTCTTGGGACACGCTGTTGGAGCAGCAGGGATAGCAGTAGATCCGGCCAAGATTCAGACGATCATGGATTGGCTTGCACCGACATCAGTACCGGTGATTAGGAGTTTTATGGGGTTAGCTTGATATTACAGCAAGTTCATGAAGGATTTCTTGAAGTTTGCTTCACCGATGATATGGTTGACGCAGAAAAATGTTGCTTATGAGTGGACTGAGAAGTGCAAGGCTGCATTTGCTCATTTAAAAATATCATTAATTACCATGCCAGTGTTAGTACTACCAGAGGTTGGATAAGGATTCCTAGTTTACACAAATGCTTCTCACATAAGTCTAGGTTGCGTGTTGATGCAGGGGCGTTAGGGTACTCATCAAGACAGCTGAAAGTACATGAGAAGAACTACCCCACGCACGATCTGGAGTTGGACAACGTGGTTGTATTCTCGTTGAAGACTTGGATACATCTTCTGTATGGAGAGAAGTTCACACTCTTCACTGATCATAAGAGTTTGAAATATCTCTTCACACAAAAAAGTTGAACATGAGACAACGCCGATGGTTGGAGTTCTTAAAGGACTACGACTTTTCCTTGGAATATCATCCAGTAAAAATGAATGTAGTCGCAGATGAACTGAGTAGGAGACTGACCAGAAATGTTGAGGTTGTCAGATGTCACATGATGCATGAATATGGTTCGCTCGAGGCAGCGACAACAACATGTCAGATAGACGTTCCTACCGACACTCAAGTAGTGATTTGCGCAAAGTTGAGATTACAGACTGCGTCTACACAGAGAGTGTTAGAGGGTCAAAGGACCGATAGTTTGTATTTAAGATTCAGTGAGTTTGCGCAGAGTGTAGAGTGTACAAATTAGGCAGAGTGTCTGAGATACCGAGGCAGGTTATGGATACTAGACGTATCAGAGCTAAGAGACAAGATCTTTCAGGAGCTGCACCGTTCTTGATTCACCATGCATCCAGGCAGGACTAAGATGTACCACGACATGAGGAGAAATTTTTGGTGGCCTGGGATGAAGGCAGGCGTGTTTGAGTTCATCAGGAACTGTGGTATTTGTCAGTAGGTGAAGTCCAAGCATCGCAGACCGATAGGGACTGCTACAGCCGCTTCTCATTCCTCGATGGAAGTGGAAAGACATCTCTATGGATTTCGTTAGAGGATTGTCGAAGACCGTGAAGAGACACAATTTGATCTGGGTGATAGTTGACAAACTAACGAAGTCTGCTCATTTCCTGCCAGTGGCGTCGCACTACATATTTAACCAGCTGAATGTACTGTTCGAAAGAAAGATTATCAGGTTGCATGGGGTACCATTGATAATCATGTCAGACCGAGATGCTACGTATATGTCCAGGATGTGGCGAAGTATGTAGGAGCAGTACGGTATGCGCCTACAGTTCAGTACGAGTTTCCACCCTCAGACCGACGGGCAGACTGAGAGATTGATTCAGGTCCTTGATGACAAGTTACGAGCATGCATGTTAGAGTTTGGTAGATCTTGGGCAGAGTATCTATCGTTGTGTGAGTTTGCTTACAACAATAGTTATCATGCTAGTATCGAGATGGCACCGTTTGAGGCTTTGTATGGCAGACCGTATCGTTCATCGTCATGTTGAACTGAACTAGAGGATCGAGAGATTATGGGGCCTGAGATTGTTATTGACCACATGGAGAAGGTTAAGATGATCCGTCAGAGACTCAAAGGAGCACATGAGAGACATAAGAGATGTGCAGACAATTATCGCGGTGATTTCACATATTTTGAGGGAGCCCTTGTCTATTTAAAGGTTTCCTCTCAAAGGGTCTTAAGATATTTGGGGTGAAAGGCAAGCTTGCACCGATGTACGTTGGGCCTTTCATGATTAAGAAACGGGTCAAGAAAGTGGCATACGAGCTTGAGCTGCCTCCACAGATGTTAGCGGTCCATCCAGTGTTCACATTGCGATGCTTCGATTAGCCAAGTCGAGGGTAGGCGTGCGACCGAAAATTGACTTGAGTCAGATCGACCTAAGCGAGGACATCTCATATGAGGAGCATCCCATTTAGATCCTATACCGAAAGGTACAGAGTAGTTGAGGAGCAAGTCTATCCCAAAAGTACTCGTCAAGTGTCAGTTTCACGATGACACGAAACTCACTTGGGAACGGAAGGACTACATGCGAGATAGATTCTCGTACCTGTTCGAGTCAGGTAGAATCTTAACTTAAACTTAATTTCGAGGATGAAATTTTCATTTTGTTGGGAATATTTGTCACGACCCAAATCTCTAACTTCGTTTTGATTTCCTTAATAAGGATCACCGACCCATCACGTGGGACCCACACCGTGATGCACAGACCGACCGAGGCATATAGCCGAGGTATATGGTATTTTTGTATTAGTGTATGCCTATTGTTGTTTATGTGTATAGACTAATTAAGTCGGTTTGTACAGTGTAGGCGTAGAGACGCACCTCGAGTTGCGTGCGAGCCGGGGGAAATGAGTAGTAACACTTGGTGAGTCTTGAATAATATTAATATGAATTTTTAAAATATTATTATGACTAATGGAATTTATTTCAAATGCCTAAGGTTGTACTTATTAATGTGAATCAAATCAATTCTTATAGTTTTGGTTTATAAATCAACAACCATTGACTTGCCTCGGGATTCGTATGAGCACACACTCCCATGAATTAGTGTCCAAAATGTGTCATGTGGTTGAAATAAGTGGGTTTCTAGGAGTCAATAAAGGCCATTAGATCTCCTAGAGATAGGCTAAGCACCCATGATGAACACACCAACTATATATAAATAACGTTTAGATTGTGTCCTTATTCATGCATGTTCAAAAAAAATCAGAGTTGTGTGTAGTTGCTGGAAATTCCTTGAAAAAAAACTTGAGAAGATTGATCTTTATCAATCAAGAGAGGTGTATGCACCATAGACAAACATCAACTTAGGTATACTCCACTTCATCACTTTCATGCATTCCCATTTCATGCATTTTGATTCATGAAACATGGGGCTTTTGTATTCAAGTAGTAAGTATTCCAATGTTGATTTTAATAAAAACAAAGCTTTGATTTAACTGTCCAAGTCTAATTTTTATTATTACAAGTTGTGGCCAAAAATTGGGAATTTTCATGCCAAACTAGTTTTTCGAATTTTGAGTCTCAAAATGAGTTTGTTTTTGAAATCCTATTCCATATTTGAATTCTCCATTGAGAAATACTTGTGACAGCATTAAGGGATTCGAAAATCAGTTTTGTTTTATAAAATTGGAAAAAAAAAATGGTGTTCTTCATGTCCTTCATGTTTTTGATCAAATACATGCAATAATTCTTTTTTAATTGATGTTTAAATGCAAATTATCAAAGTTCCTACTATTTTTGTAAATGTTGAAAGATGTATTTGGACCGTGGTAGAGGAGAACAGGGATCCAAAGGCTTAGGAGTTGGCCAGGGATCGTTGGACAAAGGCTGAAAACTAGAGTTGAAATTCTTGCAACACTATTTACACCATAAACACACCTAAAACCAAACCTAAACACCTTAAAATGACATCTAAACACCTCAGGAGCGTAGGAAGTTATTCCTGTTGGGAAATGTGCCCTAGGTCAATCCATTAATAGTCTTTATGGAGGATTTCATTTGCGTTTATTATAATTGATTTGCATGTTTACATTATAATAAGATCCATGGGTATTTACGAAAATTATCTCGGGAACTATAATGAATTAAGACTAGTGTGAGTCTTGATTGATGATCATACGATGATCATACGTATAGGAATACGAATCAAGATCATGAGTACTTGTTAGGGAACAAAGTAATCTTGGACCGACCGCTATGAGAACATCACATGGATTAAGTCATAGTTGTTTCTCATGATAGGAGTCCTCCGACGACTTGAGATTACCGAAACTTCAACATTAGGAATACGGTGATTTGACGCAATCAAACGTTGTCTTTAACAGGACAATTATAAAGGTTGTGATTGGTTACTTGTGTGAATAATGTGGTGAAGTTGTGTAATCGAGATAGAATTTGTCCCTCTCATATAAAGAGAGGGACGTTAAAAGGCCTAGTCTAAGTGAATTGATATTGATCAAACTTAGATGTTTTCGATCTACTAGAAATCGAGACTAGTACGATTAAACATGTTGGATGACAATTCCATGCCTTATGTTTGATCAAAAAGATATCGTGTGACAAAAGGATGTTATATACACTATTGATTAGGTTGTATCGATTTGATATTCTTACAACTTGGGTATTATAACTTGTATACCAAAATGCATTTTGGTACAATATGAGCCTACACACACCGAGAAAAATGAATTTTATATGATAAAATTCATGACAAAAAATCAAACCTAAACACCAAGGGTTGTATAAATGACTTTGAGTTAGAATCAAGAAAGATTTAAAAAACGAAACCTATTTTCGTTTTAAGAAACGACTTAGGATTTTTGGGATGCGATCGTTTTGGAGAGAAACAAAAAGGTTTGTATTATTCTCGAAGCTAGCACTTCAAATTCGCCATTCGTGTGTGGACTACGATAGAGGCGTTTGTCTTAGAGATCGATTAATCTTCAGAAAGGTACATTGCGATTGAGGTACGATTAAGTTTTCATAGTTCAAATGTGTTTTAATGGAATCAGATTCGGATCCTATTGGGGTTCTTATCAAAATTGTTTTGTAATCTCCACTGTGCATGAACCCCAAAACCCAACAATCCGAGAGTATACGTCAAGTTGTCGAGAGGCCGGATAGCAGGGGAATTTGCTTGCATGTGAGTATACCCAATGGCAATTTACTTGGCATTTCACTCCGATTAACTTCTTGTTCTTGTACAATTCCTTTGGACTGATTTGCTATTGTATTCTGGTTTCATGTGTTGATTGTGTTCTATGCTCATGTTGATGAGTCTTTGCTTGCATGATATTCGTTTCCTTGTTAACTTCATTGACTCCATCTCATGCCTTGTCCATTATTCTTGTTTTAATTATAATTTGAATGATAAATAATATGCTATTAGGTTAGTGAATATCTCATGATTGCTTAATTGGACTTGTATTCCTCATTTGCTTAAGTGTGTAGGTGTTTCATGCCTTGACATTTCTATACTTGGTCTTTCTTGAAATAAGTAGTTTTTGAAATTAGGTCTTGTACTTGATTGAGGTGTGCACGACTCACATGATTCGAGTCCCTGGGGATGTCGACACATATTACCTGACACTGTATGACACTCGGGGTTAGAGTCCCTGAGGTAGTCTACACACCGGGGTTAAAGTCCCTGGACTCACGTGGGTTAGAGTCCCTTGTGATTTATGATTATGGAGTCGGAGTGACACGGTTCAATGCCGACCGGACCTAATTCACCACTACTTAGCCTAGTGTTAGTTTCACTTGTTTAACTCTTGTATTTACTTGCATATGGTTTATTTTCTTTCAACCTTCCTCTTTATATGCTTTTAAAGACATGTTGATTATATTTGGAAATGCAATTTAAACTTGACTTCGGGATTACTGTTTATTTCTTGTACTCACCATCCTTTTTATGATGGTGAGTGTTGATCCATCTACTAGCTGGTCAGGCAAGGAAAAGATAGGAGATTTTCCTTAAGCAGAGGAGCGATACAACTTTTGTTGTAGGTCCATTTTGATATTTTGTATGTATTAGATACTATATGTCTTTTATTATATTGGGTTCTACATTTTGGTTGGACGTTAGTTCCCCGACCAGACTTAGATAGTTATACTATATTTTGAGGTTATATATATATATATGATGTCATTTCCTAGTTTTCCACACTTAGGTTATTTTTCAATTGGCTTCCGCATAATATACTAATTTAATTCCGCATTAATTTTATATGACTTTCACTAAATAACAAACCATTTTAATAAAGTTTTAATTAACACTAAATATCATAAGTTGAATAGAATACGAGATTTATAGGTTGTAAAGCTGACTAATACATAGTTAAGTCATACGAGGCTAGATTATGGCTTAATTACGAGATTAAGATGGGAGGTGCCCTAGATTAAAGAGGGGTTGTCACAGTCACACATAAAGAATGGTTTTGCGGGATTTAAATAACTTCGAACAATGAATTTTTTATGATAAATTTTGTAATATAAAAATCCATATGATGTAACATATTAATACCACTTTAAATAGGGGTATAATAGTAATTTTCTTACCCGACTATATACAAGGGTTATATAAATAGTAGTGTTAAGTGAATTTACATTACAAGAGAAATTAGGGTTGGAATTTAATTTTCATTTTGAGAAAATGAGTTAGATTTTCCAGCCATTCATGAGTTTTAGGGAGAACAAAAAACTATTTTTTGTTTTCTCACGAGGGTAGCACTTGAAATCTTAGCCGTCGTTCGTGTGTGGATTTCTGATAGACGACGTTTGTCTCTGGAAGTGTCTTGTAGATTGTTTAATACAGAGAAGGAAACTTGCATTTGAGGTACGATTTAAGGTTTGTCAATAGTTTAATGAACTCGGATTTGATCATGTTAGGGCTTTCGAAATAAAATTTAAAACTTTCGCTGCGTTGTGAACCCCAAAACCCATCATATATAAGCATATAAGATCACATATAACATAAACACTTAATAATGTGTTATATGTTCCTTGATTTAAATTTAATTTGCTTTCTATTAGTAAGATTACAAATGATTTAAATTGTTTTGTTCAATTTTTTTGCTAACTATTGTATACTTTAGGGTCTACTATAAAAGAAAATGATTAGAGGATAAAGAACACCATGGTCTTTAATTTCTAAATATCAACGTCATTCTTTTACTTCTTTCACTACAATTTCTCATAATGTGGATTTATGGCATTGGCGCCTTGGACATCCGAGTTCTAACATTTCACCAAAAACTTCTACTTTACACTCTAATATTTCCTTTTCAAATAAAATATTCATGTACAATATGTCTTTTGCTAAACAATCTTGTTTACCTTTTAGTCATAGTACTACTAAATCTATTGCTTTTTTAACTTAATTCATATAGATGTTTGAGGACCATATAGTGAATCTTCTATTTCTGGTGCACACTATTTTTTAATAATTGTAGATGATTATTCCCGCACTCCATGATGAGTATATTTAATGCAATAAAAATCCAAGCATTTCTTTATCTTCAATTTTTTTATTTTGATTATAAACCAATTTAATGTTTCTATTAAACAATTAAATATGTAGTGATAATGGTCTAGAATTTTTAATAAAAACACTAATGATTTTTTTGCTTCACTTGGTGTTATTCATCAACATACTTGTGCTTACACACCTTAATAAAATGGTGTGGTTGAGTGCAAACATTGTCACTTGCTTAATGTTGCACAAGCACTTCATTTTCAAACAAATTTACCTTTAAAATTTTGGGGTGAGTGTGTTCTTACCGCAACTTATTTAATTAATAAGAACCCATCTAAAGTACTCAATGGAAAAACTTCTTATGAATTATTGTTTAATATAAATTACCTACATATACACATTTCTGAATTTTTGGTTGTTTATTTTTGGTCGTAATTGTGAACTTATGAAAAATATGTTTATTTAATGAATTGGAATGTACAATATGGTGCCTTATTTATAGGATGGTACATAACTAATTTACACAATTAGTGTAGATGTTATACAATCAATGTAGACGTTACACATTTATTATAGACGTTTACACATTTATTGTAGATATTGCACAATTATTGTACACATTACACAATCAGTGTAAACGTTACAGAATGTTAGTTTCCTAACATCCCCCCTCAAACTCAAGGTGGTGGCAAGGAAACCAACTTGAGTTTGCAAGTCAATTCATGAAATCAAGCAGGTGGCATTGCTTTAGTGAAGATGTCGCAAAGCTGATCACGGAAGAAATAGATGAAAGAGAGACAATCTCATCCTTAAGATGTTGGCGAATAAAATGGCAGTCGTTTTCTATATGCTTAGTTCGCTCATGAAAGACATCATTATGAGCAATCTGAATGGCATTACGATTGTAGCAATATAGAATGGTCGGAGAGGAGTGAACAATACCCATGTCTTGGAGCAACCATTGAAGCCATAAAAGTTCCGATGTAGTGTCTACAAGAGCACGATATTCAGCCTCTGTACTAGATCGAGCAAGAACTATCTGCTTCTTACTCCTCTATAAAATAAGTGAGTCGCCCAAAAAGAAGCAGGAATAGATTGTGGAGTGTCTATTGGTGGATCACCAGCCCAGTCAGCATCAGAGTATGCACGAAGTGTCAAGGAGGATGATATGGAAAAAAACATTCCATGAAGTTAAAGTTCCTTGAAATAACAAAGAATATGAAGAACAAGCTGTATAATGGGTAGTTCGAGGAGCTTCCATGAGTGACTTACAATATGAACAGCATGAGCTATGTCAGGTCTAGTAACAGTAAGATGGACTAAGCTGCCTACTAACTGACGATATAAAGTAAGATCATCCAAAAGGGTGTCGTCAGTAGGTGTGAATCGAGCATTGTATTCCATAGGAGTAGAAACAACCTTGCTATCAGAGATACCAGCTTGAGATAGTAAATCAGATGCATACTTGACTTGAGATAGATAATATCCAAAAGCAGAAGTTGAAATTTTTAGACCAAGAAAGTAAGAAAGATGGCCAAGGTTTTTCATCTCAAACTATTGACTAAGATATTGTTTAACATATGAAATACCAACAATATCATCTCCAGTAATGATCATATCATTAACATAGAGTAACAAGAGTACATATCCACAATTAGTCTTATGAATGAACAATGCATTATAATGTAGACTAGAGATAAAGCCACATTGAAGAATACAGAGCTAAACTTTGCAAACCAAGCACGAGGGGCCTGTTTCAAACCATACAATGTTTTCTTTAGTTTGCAAACAGTGTTCGGAGGATGATCATATCCAGGAGGGGGCTCATATAAATTTCTTTAGATATGTGACCATTAATTTAAATCCATTTGAAACAAATGCCATTTCTTTATTGCTGCGACAACCACAAGACTGCGAACATAAGTCATTCGAGCCACTAGAGTAAAACTTTCTTCATAGTCAATTTCATGTACTCATGAGCAAATCCTTTGGCAACTAGTCGTGCCTTGTATCGATCAACTATACCACTAGCAGTAGTCTTAATTTTGTAGACCCACTTACAGTCGATTGGAGTTTTGCTTGGAGGAAGTGGTACTATGTCCCAAGTTTTTGTTTTCTCCAAAGCTTGTAATTCATCGTCCATAGTTAGTTGCCACAAATGATTAGTTCTAGCTTCCTTATAAGTGTTAGGCTCATAAAGTGATATAATGGTAGAATTCACAAAAGGAAACTTGAGATTAGGAAGATTGACAACATAAGGTGCAAGATGGGATGGTATCTTAGTTTCACGACATGATGACTGGATAGTCTCAGGTAGAATAGGCGAACTAGACTCATCTTCAGACTGGACAATATCCTCATCGAGAGGGTGTTCTACAACAAGGACTGAAATATATGAACTGTTAGAATCAACAGTATCAGGAAACGATCAACTAATGGATCAGTGAAGTATGACATAGAATGAGAGATTTGAAATGATGATATCGATGAAAACATTTTATACTCCCAAAATGTGACATGCCTCGATATTCGAAGGCACTTTGAGATGGGATCCCAACATCGACATCTTTTATGTTCAATTCCGTATCCTAAGAAACAACACAAACGAGCACGAAGTTCAAGTTTTAAACGTTCGTAAGGCTGGAGGAAAACAAAACAAGTAAAACCAAAAACACGAAAAAGATTGTACTCAAGGGTGCATCCATAAAGTCATTCAAAGGGAGATTGATTATCGATGGTAGGAGAAGGAATCCGATTGATGGTAAAGACAGCGGTTAGAGAGGCTTCTCCCTAAAAACGCTCAGGACATGAAGCAGAGACAAGAAGAGATCTTGTAGTGTCAAGAATATGTCTAAGCTTTCGCTCAACTCTTCCATTTTGTGCAGGTGTACTTGGACAAGATCGATGAGTAATGGTACCATTCATGGATTCCATGGCATTATCGGTTCGAAGAACTTTAATGACTTAACTAAGTTTTTACCATCTAAGCAAATTTAATGTATATGTCTTTTAACTCAAATTTTTTATGGATGAGATATATCCAAGTAAATCAAGAAAAGTCATCAACAAAGATAACAAAATATTTTGAACCACCCATTGTTTCAGTTGGAGAGGGTTCCCCAAATATCAAAATGAAAAGATCAAACAAAGAAGATGACTGAGAATCACTAAGTGTGAAAGGTAAAGCATGATCTTTTGCTAAGTGACAAGAAACATAATCAACATGCTCTTGCAAAATAGAACCTAACGCACCACTAGAAATCAGTTTATTTAAAGGTTGAGAGGCAACATGACCTAGACGCGAATGCCAAGTGCCAGAAGTGACAACTACACCACGGAGAGGATTGTTTGAAGACAATTGAAGAGATGTTAGTTCAAATAATCTTACTTTTACGCCATGTCCCAATGATTTGTCCCGTCTTTGGATCCGCACATAACAACCATGAGCGGAAAAGTGAACTTCAAGGCCAAGATCACATAATTGACCAACATACACAAGATTAGGTGATAAATTGGGGACATAAAAAGTATTTTGTAATGTCAAATTAGGAATAGATATCATTCCTAAGTGACTGACTGGTAAAGCAGAGTTGTCGGTTGTGTAAATAATAGTGCGTGAGAGACCGATTGTTTATGTGAAAATAGAGATGATTGTGAGGTCATATGATTGCAACATGCAGAATCAAGATACCAATAGGAAGAAGTACCTGGAGTGGCATGCAACGCATAAGATTTATAATTACAAGTTTTAGAGTTACCAGACTGAAGAGATGCAAGTTGTTGGAGAGCATTCAGATTTTGTCTCATCCATACTATTGCTTGAGATTCAAACAAGAAGAGATGAGTGAAAAAATTAATCAGTGCGAAGATGATAAGTACAAGGGGCTGATGCGCTTGAGTCAAGCATGGTCAGCAATCGAGTAGGGACTCATGTGTTGGTCAGGCACGAACATGTCGGGTAGAGCGGAATCAGACAAATAAGATGCGGACAAATCTTATGCAAATGAGTAGACACGGCTAGATGCGGGCAAGATTGATGCGGGTGACGTGTTTCACGCAGGTAAGAGGCAATCACGTGCAGGATCGTGTGAACAAACAAGAACATGTGGGCGGTGGAAGAGCAGATTACACAAAGTCGGCGACAATTTTGAAACAAAACTAAAACGCAAGGCAAACAAGATGGAGACACGTGCTCAACAGAGACAAACATGGATGCGGAGATGCATGAGTGTGAGAGAAACAAAGTACGCGCACACCAAGAGCGCTAATGGAGAAAACTAATCTAGATAGGCTAGGGCTCTGATACCATGTGAACTTATGAAAAATAAGTTTATTGAATGAATTGGAATGTACAATATGGTGCCCTATTTATAGAATGGTACATAACTAATTTACATAATTAGTGTAGACGTTACACATTTATTGTAGACATTTACACATTTATTGTAAACGTTACACATTTATTGTAGACGTTACACAATTATTGTACACTTTACACAATCAGTGTAAACGTTACAGAATGTTAGTTTCCTAACATAACACTCATTCCACATAAATTTGATCAACGTGCTCTTCCTGAAATTTTTATTGGATACCCATTTGTCTAAAAAGGCTAAAAAAAAATTTGATATTCAAACTCAAAAGATTTATCTTAGTCTTGATGTCGTTTTTCATGAAAATATATTTCCTTGTCAATCTTTTTAATTCATACAATTCCTCATCCATAAATAATGCCATCACTAATTATAGTCATTGATCATGAACCATGTACAACACAAGAAGTATCACTTCATGAAACCATCTTCTCCTATTATATCACATTCTAGACTTATTGTCCCTCTTAATAATAATGAACTTAATTTAGATTTAGTACAAATTGATCCTCTAACATCACGAGTATTAAAACCATCAGTAAAGTTAAAGGATTATCATTGTTACTCAAACATCTTCATCATGAACTAGTATAATTTTTCCTTTGCAAAATTTTTTATATTATGATAAATCTTCTCATGCATGTACATTATTATTTTCCTATTTCTTTGTCTTTTATTGTAGAACCCACTAGTTTCTCTCAAGCTAAACATATTCCTAAATGGTAAAAAGCAGTGGAAACTGAATTTAATGCATTAGAAACTAACAACATTTAGCCTCTTGTTTCTTTACTCACTAATTAAAATTCAATTGGTTGTAAATGGGTTTATAAAATAAAATGTCATGTTGATGGATGATGGTAGCATAGAACGCTACAACACATGTCTAGTGGCCAAAGGGTACATCCAAACTTAAGGAATTGATTAATTACCATGAAATATTTGAACCTGTTGCCAAATCTGTTACTGTGCAAACATTATTAGTTGTAGATGCAATAAAAACATTGGTCATTGCATCAATTTAACGTTCAAAATACATTCTTACATTTTGATTTAGATGAGGATCTGTATATGCTCTTACCACTTGGTCATCCTTGAAAGGGGGAGAAAAACTTAGTATGCAAATTAAATAAATCTCTTTATGGTTGAAACAAACATCTCGTAATTGGTTTGTAAAATTTTCTAATGCTTTATTATCTATTGTATTTATTCAATCACATGTTGATCACTCACTTTTTATATTGCGAAATGGTTCTTTATGTCTTTTTATTCTTGTTTATGTTGATGACATTGTGATTACAAGAAATAATCCTGATGCCATTCTTGAAGTCAAAAGATTTCTCTTTGATTTTACAAGCTCACTTAAAATGATCCTAATTTGCCATTTTTGAAGTCAAAAGATTTAACACCTCTTGACAATGAAAGTTGGGAAATTTTGTCTTTATCAATACATTTTAGTTAATAAAAAAGATTTCAGGTTTATTATAATTGATTTGCATATTTACATTATAATAAATATTTTCTAAATGGAATTGGGAAATAATGAATTAAGACTAGTGTGAGTCTTGATTGATGATCATCGATGATCATACGTATAGAAGGCATCTATTTAGGGAACAAAGAGTCAACTATGAGAAAAATGGATTAAGTCATAGTTGATTTGCTCCATGATTATGGGCTCAACATTAGGAATACTGGTGATTTGACGCAATCAAACGTTGTCTTTAACCGGACGATTATAAAGGTTGTGATTGGTTACTATGTGAATAATGTGGTGAAGTTGTGTAATCGAGATAGAATTTGTCCCTCTCATAAAGAGAGATGGACTCCGTTATAGTCTAAAATTGATATTGACACCTCAAATTTGACAATGATTGAGTGGTGACATGATTATCGTGTGACAAAAGGAATACACCGATTTCATATTCATACAACTTGGGTATCATAATGCTTGCTACTAATGTGTTTTGGTCGCAACGTTGTATGAGCCTACCGAGAATGGTTTTGCGAGATTTTAAGATGGTCAGGAAAAATGAATTTTATATGATATTTACGTAAAAGACTTCAAATCGCTTATCACTTTGAGTTAATATTTTATGCCATTATCGTTTTTTATGAATCAAAAAGGTTTGGTATTCTCGAAAACCACATTTTGATGTTATTGGCAACGACTTAGAGATCGATTAATCATCGAAATGCGACCGAGGTTGATTAAGTTTTTATAGTTTAAATGTGTTTTAAGAAAACTGGGTTTTTCTCAAAATAGTTTTGAAAGCATGTCGAAAAGTATTCTAATATCATCGGTTAATATTTTATGCCAATTTAGAATCAGTTCATTCATGTGAAGAAAACTCCAGGTCAAAGTATTCTAATATCATCTGTTCATTACAATGATTTAGATTCGGCAAGTTGCTCAATGACAAGACGCTCAACAATGGATTTTGCATTTTCTTGGTTCAAGCCCAATTTCGTGGAAAAGTAAAAAACAATCTATTGTATCTCATTCTTCTGTCGAGGAAGAAGCAGAATATTGCTCAATGGCCATGACAACTCATGAAATTGTTTGGTTTTCCACATTACTTCAAGATCTTGGTATTTCGATTTTTACTAAAACTATTCTTTATTGCAACAACCAAGTTGCTTGACATATTATCGCTAACCCCATTTTCCATGAGCGTACAAAATACATTGAAATAGATTGTCATGTGTTCGTGAGAAGCTTCCATAAGGATTACTTCGACTTCTTCCCATTTCCTCTCATGATCAAGTAGTCGACATCTTCACCAAATCATTAGGCAAAGATCAATTTTATAAATTGCATCACAAGGTGGACATATTAAATCTACATGCTCTAGCTTGAGGAGAAGTATTGGATGATATATTTGGCATGTTTTACTTTCCTTTTTATATTATCTTCTTACTTTTGCATTCATGATCAATTATAGGTTAAACTCTTTAACCGTTTTTTAGCCATTAACTAGACGTTATATAGTTGTAAATTTGTGTATATATACCCATGTATTGCAAAGAAATAACACACAACTTTGAATTCTCTCATTTCTTTCTCAAACTTATTAAATGGCCTTGCACTCACCACTTAAAGTCTTAAATACACAAACACATCTATCTATATATCAATATAAAAGTAGAAGCTAGCTACCTCCTCTCACCATTCCAATTTTCTATTTTTCTCACTTTTCTTATTTTTTGTTATTTATTTATTTCTATTATCAGTTGTTCCAAGAGATATAATGATATTCTATCATACGACACGTCAACCCATCAGATTCATTGAATTAAGTATTATGAGTGCATATATTAATAATTAATAATGATTATCTTATCAACGAATGGATGAATAGAATGACTACATTCAACTCGAAACCATGGGTAGATACATGGAATGGAGTGTAATGCAAATTCTATCATACGACGCCAACCCATCAGATTCACTGAATTAAGTATTATATGTACATCTATTGATAATAAATAATGGTTATCTTATCAATGAAATGGATTAATAGAATGGGTACGTTCAACTCGAAACCATGGGCATATACATGAAATGGAGTATAGTGCAAGTTCTATTCCCCCTATAAATTTCACCTCCCACCCATTATTCTTGCAATTCACTTAGTTTTTTTTTCCCTTCCCCTTAAAAAATTAGAGAAGAAAAAAATATAGTTCAATTTTACTATTTAAAAATTAACATATTTTTAAGGTGTAAAATAATTTTAAAAAAAACCTTCTATTGTATAGTTTCAATAACATTACAAAAAAGGACAAGTTTTTAAAATTTCTTGACTCATTTATCCTCATCACAACACACCTCGGTCCATACATGCACCACCATCATCCACCACCCTCTCTCACTGCCAATTGGCTGGCCTTGACAATAAGATGACACTTTAGGGTCATTTTACTTTTTTGATTAAGGTGTGAATTTCATTTATGTTGTCCTAATCTAAAGAAAAAGATTTTTCCTAGCTAGTACCATCAATAATATATGTTAGGATGGCTTGTATTAATTAAGAAAGGTTTAGTTGTTAAAATATATATCCTAACCTTTCATAACTTTTGTTATTATATTCTAACATTTCTAAATTGTTTGATTTATATCCTATGTGATTTTATTAACTCAAAATTTGATGAGGTGACACCTAAATAATAAATTTAAAAACCCAACTCATTATCCATAATTACTAATATAATTATAAATTTATTATTTATATTTATTCACACTCACTATTGAGTGTCACGTCATCAAATTTGGACTTCATAAGTGGCATAGGATGCACATTAACCAATGTAAATTGGTCAAATTAGTTAAAATGGGGACAGGAAGGTCATGCTGGTTATCGATCCCTTGGCTATCTGTAAAAGATCAAGAACTTGAATATCCGAATAACATTTCATTAATTCAGCTCACCTATGCAGCATGAAACCTATGTCGTTCGAAAGTGGCTTGAAGAGAGGACTGAATTTATGTGTGGGTTTAATATTTGCTTCCATCCTGTAGGTTCAAAAACAAGTTAAGTAAAAGGAAGGAAGAGAGAATGAATAAATTGTTTCTGTTGTGTCTGAATTTTCTGTGCATCCACACTAAACTAAAATCATATTTCGATTGCTTGAAAAACTTACTTCTGCATACACATATATAGAGAATAAAAACTGAATCCTAAGCCAACTTTGATTCCTTATCCGTTATCTAATTCTTTCTAAACAAAGCATTAAAAAATAGAAAGTTTTTAAAATATAGGGATAAGTTCCTCCTGTAGTGCGCAGTGTTTCTAAAAATAAGATTGGAGTTCAAAAACAAATCTTGACATATCCTGCCAAGGTGAATAATGCTTAATTTAAATAGTATTCTTCTCAAGTTAGATGACTCAGTTTCTTGTCCCTGCTTCAGTATATGAGGATTCATGTCATGAAATGACACCGGTTATGTAAAGTTCTGCAGAGACAAAAGAAGTATACTTGTTGGATTCCTGATGATGGTACCATTATGGAAAGAGATGGAAAACCAGCTTTCGCCTTGTGCTTGAGCCTGGTACCATCATGGAAAGAGATGGAAAACCAACTTTCGCCTTGTTATAGGGATTGTTTAATGGTTCTAAGTGTTAAATTTTCACTTGAGGCACAACATCGCAGGCAGCCCCGTGACTTTTCTACGCGTGTGGATCGGATCTTCGCTAGTACTGAATATTGTCCCCAACTTAACCACCTTCAACTCTTATAGGTGGGCTTTAACTCAAAAGGCCTCAGTTCTAATTGATGGAAGATCATCAATTATATACTTCTTTATGAAGTATTATTGACTCGACATGGGACTAATTTCGGTCCACACATCTTCAACACTAAGTTTTTGTTTAGTATATGGAAAAACTTTTATATTTATGAAAGCAAGTGTCTTCAAAAAGAAGAAAAAGAAAAAGGATACAATTGAGCAATTTCTGTTAGGTTGTATATTTCACTAAGTTTTTCTTTGGAAATGAAGAATCTGACCCGGTTACTTCCATAAATAATCACTCTGGCCGTGACAATACTGATACTTTACTTCAGCCTTCTATCAGTATGGGAATGCATCTTACTTGTTAATGATCATGAACGATGTTAGGATTCATGTGGATGAACCGCAGGGACTTGCCCTGCATTGGAAATAGTCCTGCTCAGATATTTTTATTTTAGTTACCATTTCTCAGTAGATGAAACTATTGGTAGTTGTGGTTACTTTCACTTTTTAGATATTGAAGAATATCAATAAGCTCATGTTATCTCACTTATCAAAAATCAAAGAAAAGCTCATTTTATCTCATTTAGAGTAGAATCAATATAACATTTAAATTTATTCAAATTTTGGGTTGATTTTTTGCAGTAACACTTTATTTTTATTACCTACTCTAGGAGGTCCCTCTTTTTTCATCAACAAATTAAGAAACATGTAAAATGCATTGTATATAGGTTTGCTCACTCAGGCTTCATTACTTGTCTCATTACAATGGTGAAAGATGAGGTGCATTTCATAATATCTTCGTTTGTTTTTACAGCTAAAAGGTTTTCTTAAATCCTACCACAACAGCTGAAGCAGCAATGGCTGCAAAGTCGTCGATTGCACTAATCATCCCTCAAATGATTTTTTAGGCAATTTCTGAATTGCCATATTTATTATGATGGTCCCGGATTTGTGAAAATGATAAGAAAGGCATTGGCTGAAGAACCAGTACCCCTTACCGACAACCAGAGGCTTGCATGAACTATCATGGGAGGCTGCTACGAAGCGGTTTCTCAAGGCGGCAGGGCTTCATCAGCCTACTAAATAATCAGACATTCCTAAAGGGAATTTCATGTCAACCACTTTGAGGTTGCCAGATTTTAGGAAGAACATGGAGGATGATGCTTCAGCGTTTTTTCACTTCGCAGTCTTAGGATGCGAACAAACGAGAAAAGCATTTGGAGCTATCCCCGAGAGCTTGCAACCTGATGAGGAGCAGTGCAACTGGAAAGCATAAATGAACGTGAAATGTTACGATGACTTACTACGGACACTCTTATGAGCACACACCTTAATTTTTTTATTTTTATTTTTTAATTTTTTTAACTATTTTGTAGTCGTAGTGAGTGTCCGTAGTGGGTAATCTTAGCATTATCCTCAAGCACAAAAATGTAAAAAAAAGTAAAACAAAAAAAATAAAAAATCAAGGTACGTACTCTTAGTGAGTGTCAATAGTGGGGTCACTTCAGCATTTTTCGAGCTGCTGCAGATGTGCCATAATTTGTCACTAGATCAAGTGTTGAAAACCATAATTAATCTGCATGGTAGAATATACCAATGAAACATAGACTCGAGGGGCATGACCCCAAACATGTAAACCTGAGATAGAACCACCAGCCCGCCCGCTTGTGCAAACTTCTTATTTTTGTTACAAGGGCAAACTTACTGAGCAGGGTATTCCTTAAAATCTTCCTTGCCTTAAGATCTGGATGTTGTAGATACACATATTATTCAAACTGTTTTAATTAGAATGATTTGGCTTAAGTTGGACATTAGTTTATATTAAATTTTAATCAAAAGGGACTAAGTTGTTATAATATTAAACAAGAACTGCAAGCATTTTATATACATGTAGAAAACTAAATAATGAAAGAAACTCAAACCCTAATAAATCAATCATAGCAATCATACACGTGTATTCCTTTGCATTTGGTGGATGTTTTGAGAACAATATTTGTTGTATGTTAGTGATAAAAAGAATTAGAGAAGTTGGGGAGGAAGGTTAAGCCCTGGTTTTGGGGGTGAAGTGTGATTCAAAAACATAAATTGAGGAATATATTGGTATAATAGGATATTGGGAACCTGATCCTTTGTTTGAAACGACTTTTTGAAATATTGGAGCACCACAGAAAACATGCACCCCTTGTTTCGTGCCATCTTTTCTCTGAATCTTTTCCCCCCACTCCCTCAACTTATTCTGTACCTTAATTTTCTGAAATTCTCTAGTTGACTTTTCTACACCAAAGTTTCAAATTCTTTAGAACTAAGGGAAGTTATTTTTTCCTATAATTCAGTTTTGATTCTAACTTTTTTTTTTTTTAAGGCTAAAAAGGGTAAGCCAACCTATTAAAACATTTCAACGAATGAAATGCAATAGATACTATATTGCATATTATTGCATAAAGCCCAGAACTACCCTAATAAAAATAAGAAGAACTACCCCAAGGGATAACTACCCCCATAAAAGGGGACACCTACCTCAATTTGGTGAAATTCGCAATGAGGAGACAAAATCTAAATTAAGCATAAACTAAACCTAGAACAAAACAAGAATTAAATCCTAACGAAAGAAGAATTATATAAAGAAAGAGACCACCCAAAGCACTTTACCAAAATGGATTGTTAATTGCCTCGCAGACGAAACCCTACCATCGCAACATTATCATCAAATCTTTGTGTGCTTTAAGTTGCTATCCACAATCATCGTTGCCCGCACGCCCTGCTGAGGGATATCAACAACCTCTACACACCTCATAAAATCTCAAAATCTTGTCTTTATCATCTCTCAATCTCACCTTCTTCCACCATTACTATACCATATGTCTTTATCTCATTGAAAAGTCATAGATCTAAAAGATATCTTTAGATCTAAGAAACAATGAGAAAAGAGGAAGAATAGACAATACGAACACACAAAGAAAAACAAACAAACAAAACAATCGAAACATTGTTTTATTGAGATGATGGTTGCACATAGATTTTGTTGCTCTTGAGAAAGGTCGGTCGACGGCCATTGTGGGGAATGAGAGAAAACTAGGTTTAGGGTTTTTTTTTCTTATTTAACATAAAAGTAAATTCAAGGAGTAAATTATTATTTTAATTTCTAAGATTTTCTCCAAATATGTGCTTGACTTCTACTTTTTAGGGGTTCACTTTATACTAAGGAAAATGATAATCTAACACACTCTCAATGCACACTTTAGGACACACTCTTATAAGTCATTTATGGTGTTTTCTCATATGTAGGGCCGAAACCTAGGTAGACAAGAAAGAGCCAAAAATGGCTAAAAAATAAGGGTGTGCACCCAAAGAACCAAAGAGAGTGTGTTAGATTATCATTTTCCTTATACTAACGTTTCATATGGTACTTGGATACCCTTAAATTTCTTCTTTTTTCTTTGTTGAAAAAAATGATTGTTAAATTTTTTGGTGTACTATTTCAATTTTCAAATTAAATGCTTGCCTTATCTTTTCATAACTCTATCAACAAGAACATAGGAGCTTCTATAATTCTATTATGCTTTACATAGCATGTCCCAACTCTTATAATAAATTAATGAGAAGAATTGTGATGCATAAGTTCACAATCAACATAAAACATTTGCCACTTTTTATAGAATAGATCAAACATATGGAGGTGAGGTGGAAGAGTTTGACCAATACAACAGACCTAATTATTAATTACTTTGTGATCGAGGCTTTTTTATTATTGTGTCTTTATGTCGACATTGTAAGAACATCCACATTGTCAACGAAATGCTAGGCTTCCATTGCCAATGTATAAGCTTAGGCCTTTTCTACCAAAAAAAAAAAAAAAAGGCTCACACTTTTTAATAATTTAATAAAAAGAGTTAACCTGGTTTAATTTTTGTAATTAAGGAAAAAAAAAATAGTGCATGTAACCTACATTAAACATAAGTTTGCAAGGCAATTGTTGGATTTCTCCATCGAGATACATGCTAGCTTGTACATATCAATATGCCCAAAGAAGTACGCAACAAAATAATATTGTAGCAACACACATATCAAAAGTACTCGACCAATCATTTTCTTGTTGACAAATTGAGATGGGTTTCTGATGAACACAAGAATTAACTTTATTTTATTTCCTTGTTTAATGGAGAGTTGTTCCTCTTTTTAGTCACTATCAAATTCCTCCACATTTTTTGTGACCATTACTTGCATGCAATGTATTTTAATCATAATATTTATGTTACATGCATAATTACATAGTCCATTACATATAAATATATATATATATAACTAATTTCATCAACAATGTCACAGTTCCACTAGTTGCCATGGATGTGACCCTTAAAGAGATTCTTTCAACCTTATGTTGGGAACAAAGCAAGCACATCAGTTGCTAAATGCCCTTTGTGTTCTGGTCAAGGCTGTAGGGAATCCAACCAATATTATATACAATGCATGCACACTCATATGGGATCCACTACTAAGAACATTAACCAACTTTCTTGAAGTTGGTAACAAATTGATCAACTATGTTAGTTTTCAACCTAAAAAAAGTTGAATTTGACTTTTAAGGTGTTCCATGGCAATATTAGTTACATATAAACAAAAACAATCAGATGTTCATATTGACAATGACAAATGATTAGGTAGATTATCTTTGATGATATAATGCATGTAAGACTTTTGTTTTACTAAACTCATTTGTTGTTTTATTTTTTTTAAATTAAAGTATGAGATAAGTTGATCATAATGTGGACTACATATATAGTTGCTTCACATGACTACTAGTCGTCGTTCAAGAAAGAGATAGTATCAGTACTAGCAGAGATCCTTGACCTACTCTGCTATATATGAGGCCAATCCATTAAATGTTGCACTGGAGTAATAGTTACTAATGGTTGTGGTTGTTCCTCAAGTAAAATAGTGACCTTCAGAGTAAACCCTAGTACTTATTGCTCGAAGGTGGTTAATTATGAGGACAATATCGATATTAGTAAAAGATACACATTGATAATTGAAAGAGAGAAATGCCAAAGTTACAACCTTTTGGTACAATATTGATGGGATCCATTAGATACACATTAGAATGTATTCGCATACATCTCGATGCAAGATCTAATGGACCACATCATTGTTGTACCCAAAAGTTGTAATATAAGTATGTATCCCCTAGAATTTTCCATTGAAAGAAACAAGGCCTTGGTGGAAACATGCTTTTCAAAGTGAGAATCATTGGAGCTGCTGTTGGGAATCTTGGAACTCTTTACGTTTCATAGTAAATAATGGGCTTGGCCTTTTCAGCTTCTCTTTCTTTCGCTTTATTCAACTCTTGTTGATTCTGAAATTGCTGTCATTGAGGATCAAAGTGAGGTTTAGTTTTCTCATTTACTGCAGTTTTCAAGACTCATGTAGTTATTATTTAAGTTGGTGTTCAGGACTTTTTCCAACTATCTTAGTGGTTACAGGTCTTCTTTTCTTGCATATATGCGTCTTTTAATCATTTTAGTTGGTCTTTTCTTCTGTGCTTTGTACATGAGTTGATGTGTTTCCTTAACTGATTGTCATCTTTCTTCGTCTGTTTTCCGAATCTGTTGTATTCGCCAGGAACTCTTGTTTTCTTACTTCTATCTCTCATAAATGTTCTTATAGCAGTTTCAACTTAATTTGCAATGCACTGCACTCATTCATCTTCTTAAGGCATTCATTTTAATTTTTTCAGATAGAAAGAAAGTGAAGCAATTTGGATACTTAATTTATTGCAGTTGATTTCGTCGACTAAAGAGTCATCAAATTAGTTATTGAAGTAGAGAGAAAATGATCACTTGGTCCGATCTATATCAAGTTCTTACCGCCGTTGTGCCTCTTTATGTGGCCATGATCCTAGCCTATGGTTCAGTGAAATGGTGGAAGATCTTTAGTCCAGATCAGTGTTCGGGCATCAACCGCTTTGTCGCTCTCTTTGCAGTTCCTCTGCTGTCCTTCCATTTTATTTCTACCAATGACCCTTATACCATGAACTTCAGGTTCATTGCGGCCGACACTCTTCAGAAGGTTGTGGTCTTATCTATCCTAGCAATCTGGTCTAGAATCAGTGCTAGAGGCTCTTTAGAGTGGTCAATCACTCTCTTCTCCCTCTCCACCCTCCCAAACACTCTTGTTATGGGAATCCCTCTATTAAAAGGGATGTACGGCGAGTTTTCGGGAAGTCTGATGGTTCAAATTGTGGTTCTTCAATGCATTATATGGTACACATTGCTGCTGTTCTTGTTTGAATATAGAGGAGCCAAGCTTCTCATTGTAGAACAATTCCCCGATACGGCGGGCTCTATAGTTTCCTTCAAAGTAGACTCCGATATCATCTCATTAGATGGAAAAGAGCCTCTTCAAACTGAAGCTCAGGTTGGGGAAGATGGGAAGCTTCATGTAACTGTAAGGAAATCAACTAGCTCTAGGTCTGAGATATTCTCTCAACGATCCCATGGACTGAATTCAGCAGTCTCGATAACTCCCCGTCCATCGAACTTAACCAATGCAGAAATTTACTCCCTTCAATCTTCAAGGAATCCAACACCGAGGGGCTCGAGTTTCAATTATACCGATTTCTACTCAATGGTTAATGGTAGGAACATGAACAATGTGAGCCCAAGGCAATCGAATTTTGGGAACTCGGGTTTCGATGAGGAAAGCGGAGTTGGTGGATGTGCAAAGGATTCGAGGAGTAATGCATATCCTGCGCCTGCTAGTGCGGGTATGTTTTCTCCGGTAGCAGCAGCAGGGGCTAAGAGAGCAGCAAATGGAGCAGATGGAAATAAGGATCTCCACATGTTCGTCTGGAGCTCAAGCGCTTCTCCCGTCTCCCAAGGGGGAATCCATGTTTATAAAGGAGACTTAGTGAATGATCATGTTGGGGTGTCTGGAGCTCAACCAACAGATGTTCATACTAAAGGTTAGGAAATATTTCTAGTTTCTGTCCTATTTGGATTTATCTTCTTTGTTTTGCTTCATATTTTGCGTCGACGTATTAGGCAGATTTCACTTGGATTTATCTTCTTGTTTTTACATTAACATTTATGGTCTTCTTTCATTCAATTGATTCTGATTCTGTTGTATTCACTGGCCTGATTTGTTTGTCAAAGTACTACTGCTAATTAGCATTTCTATGCTTTTTATTTTTTGGTACATAGCATTTCTATGCTTTTTTTTTTTGGTACATAGCATTTCTATGCTTTACATAACTGATATAGTTTCCTGATATATTCTACATTTTTAATGGCCCTTAGAATATGAAGTGTATGGTGAAGACGAGTTCACCTTCAGAAACAAGATGGTTGATCACTTAGAAGGTCCAACTCTGTCGAAGCTTGGCTCAAGCTCGACGGCTGAGCTCCACCCGAAGTCCGATCAGCATGGCGGAAGTTCAACTTCAATGCCTCCAGCCAATGTGATGACCAGGCTCATTCTGATCATGGTGTGGAGGAAACTCATTAGGAACCCAAACACATACTCAAGCCTCATTGGCCTTGCCTGGTCTCTAGTGTCTTATAGGTTTGTTCAATCTCGCCAACTGCATAGTTAAGAGCGTGCCTCATTTTGATTTTCATGCTATAACTTAACTTTACCTCTTATTGATCGCGTAGGTGGGCGGTTCAAATGCCTATCATCGTAGCACACTCGATTTCAATCCTATCTGATGCTGGTCTAGGAATGGCTATGTTCAGTCTTGGTAATTAATTAGGTTTTTGTTCAAATAGAGAGCATTCCTTTTTCTTTTTTCCTACCTTGCCTGGTTTGAAGCTAAACAACATAATGCACTATTTGGCAGGCTTGTTTATGGCTTTACAGCCACGGATTATTGCTTGTGGAAACACAGTGGCTTCTTTTGCCATGGCAATTAGGTTTCTCGTCGGTCCTGCTGTCATGGCTGCAGCGTCCGCTGTAGTAGGACTGCGAGGGGTATTGCTACATGTTGCCATTGTACAGGTAACAAACTTGTGATATAGAACATTTACTACATTGGAAACTCTAATTTTGATTCAAACTTTTCCTTTTTTTAGCCCGTTAGGTTTCTTGTACATCGATGACGATTTCATGTCTAAATATATGTGCAGGCAGCCCTTCCTCAAGGCATTGTCCCCTTTGTCTTTGCTAAAGAGTACAATGTTCATCCTGATATATTGAGCACTGGGTATGTAAAAATTTTGTATTTCCAAGCACCACGCTGAGTCCTATGAACTTAGTGTATTTTGTTAACTTGTGCTCATTGATATGTCAATTTTTTGTTTGCAGTGTGATATTTGGGATGCTAATAGCTCTCCCTATCACCTTGGTTTACTACATCATACTTGGGCTTTGAAGCAGAAATACACCAGAGGATTTTGCTAAGGAAAGAGACCACCTCCCACTTTATATGAGATGGGAATTGTCAATTGTGCTTATCTAAGCTATACAGATTACAGCAGATGAGACCCAACAGTGCTTTGAAAGAGAATCTCTTGAGCACCTCAACCAAAAGCAATCTTTTTGCTTAAAAAAGATGATTTGTGGCAGACAAAGATCAATTTGAAAATTTGAGTGGATTTCTTGTTTTGTTTAAGAATATGTTCTCTCTCTCTCTTTAGGTCTAGTGTAGAAAAATTGAAGCTTGTTTGATGTTGATAGTTCAGATACTCTATTGCCTTTTTTGCAAGAGGATCTACTGTGCCAACTAGAAAAGGACTTTTCTTTTGGTTTCTTTTCACTTTTAAAGAGTTGTCATCCCAAAGCTTAATTGTGCCTTTTGATGGCCTAGGTGCACTTTTTTCTTGTGTAACAAGTGATTTGAATGATAACATCTATGGCCATTGTGGAAATGACCTTCTAGATGATCCCCCCTCTAAAACACACACATGGTTTCAACTAGAGTTTTACTGTTAATTAATGTATACATAAATACTTCAAGCGAAGTAATTTGGACATACACAAGGTTTGCAAAGTTAATGTTGGATTGCCAAAGGGAGCAGCCCGTGCCCCCGACACCCCTTATAGTACCTTTATATAATTGTTGTCGACTTGCCCCTAATGGTTGACACCACTATAGTTAAAAGTTCCCCCACCGACTTAGATTTTTTTGCTCCTTCACTGTACATAATCAAGGTATATTGATATGTTGATATAGATTTTTTCCGAATATAGATAAATACAATAAAAGTGAAATAGAGGAGACGAAAAAATTAAATAATTCGACGAAACTCGATCGCCAACATCCAGAATAAAGTCACTGCCAAAATGTTGATGACAGATAATGGCAGGTTTAGAGAGAGAGAGAGAGAGAGAGAGAGAGAGAGAGAGAGAGAGAGAGAGAGAGAGAGAGAGATCTGAAAAGTTTTTTTAACTTCTTAAGGTGATCAAATATGTGTTAATCTCTTAGTCGACCTCTTAAATCTTTTAACTTCCAAGATGAACCGTAATTACTCTTTTAGTTTTGAAACTCTCCCCAAGCAAAAAAGCATAAATGCATCATAGAGCCAATACAAATGGCTAGCATGATGAAAAACATCCTTTTGGGTTAATAAGAAAACCAATTCAAGTACACAGACAAAAAGCATATTGTTCCATCTGCTTGGCATTTCAAACTAACTTATTTATAGACTACCTCTTGCTTTTGCTTTATGGGTCACATTTTTATAAATGTTGTACATATATACATATTACATATACTGATATACTGTTGTATAATTTCATTGGAATCTATAAAGCATGTATAACATTTAATGCCCTTGTGCTATGATGATGTCTATAATTTATGCAAATTATATATGCTCCTAAAAGTGCATCCCTAGTGCATTGAGCCAATAGTGTATGTATTTTATTTTTTTTTATTTCTTCTTTAGTAATTTATAATAAGCCAAGTACTTTGGTGGGTTGGATGATCCATATAATACATAATCTTTCATACTTTTATAAACCTTATTTTGTTAGTGGCTCAATATGCATGAATGCTGGAGTTTCTTCTGTAAAGTTTGAGAAGTCTTTTTTTCTCCATCATGGTTTAGTGCTCGACCAATAATTGAAAAAAAAAAATTAGATAGAAAAATTCAAGAATTCAACTAGGAACTCCAAACATATACAACATCAACCTTATACAGAATGATTTTTTCTGTTGCATGGGAGCAGAACTCTCTAATTTCAAAAGGGTCTCCATTCACCCAAAAAAAAAGGGTCTCCAACTATTGCACTAGCAGCTGAAGTGGTGTCAATGCCGAATCCCAAAGATTAGTGACGCCAACAACCAGCAAGTGCAACAAAACTAGAACTTACTGACTCCACCATTTCCTTCTAAGCAGTGGTGGCGTTGGAGGAGGTGTGAGAAGGTCTAGCATCATCTCTTTCTCTTTTGGAGTCAAGGGAACCCCTCTCACTAGATTCAATGCCATGATATGCACATTAGTTTTCTGCCGATGCTTCTGGTAGAGCGATATTCCTACTGCTGCCCCTGCGACAAGAACCTATTTCGGGAAAGCCGACATGAGGCAGATGGTATGAAAGATCGCTACTGAATCAAAAGTCATAATATAAGATGATATATCCACTGACCGGAGACAACCAGAGAGCTGCAGTCTGCTTATCAAAACGAGGGGTGTAGAGAACAGTCTCCCCAAAGTCCTCTTCAAGTTTCTTATAGATATCTTTGTCTGATTTCCCGGATCGGATTTCATCACGAATCAACTACAATCACAAAGCAAAAGGTTCAAGAAATAAAATAGGAAAAGACCCTTTACATGGATTGGCTAAAACAGCATGAATCGGGACAAACAAAAGCCCATTTTAAAATTATAGCTCCTAGGTGAGTAAAGAAAAATCAACTTTTACTAGGATATAATAACATGATGTATCCAAAACTTGTGAATCACTTCTTACTACTAAGATACAGATGGATGTCGAGAATGAAGAGGAGATTATATTAGTTGTCACTAAGATCTAATGTGGATCACACTTATATCTGAAGTTTCTCTCCTCATTCTTCACGACCAACTTGCAGATTAAAGAATTTAACTTTTGAAGAGCAAACTATAAATTGGAGCTGCAAAAGTTCGCTAGACAAACAGGTTGGTTATTCAAAGGAAAGAATGCTTTCTGGGAGATTCTGAATCTCAGGTGATAGATGAGTTCTTTGATTCATATTTACAAGTCCCTTCATTGACTTGTTTAAGAGATCAATGGGACTGAAATCTTTCAAGGGAAGAATAATAAGGGGCCATGTCCTAAAACATGAGCGAAAGAATAGCTTGATATTCACTTCTCATGTCACTATCTAACAGCCATATAAAAGAGTTCGTGCAGGCATTGACATGACACTAGGCTCAAACAGCTATACAAATTACTGATGAAATTAAAACATCCTAAAATAAAACAAAACGGATTGTGCAAGCTACCGTGGCAAGCATGAAATGAAATTAACAAAACCAAAAGACAGTATCATCAAGGACTTGGTCTTTCAATTGGTTTGTACAGTTGAGGAGTTTCTTTTTTTTTATTTTAGTTGTCTGTTTCGGTTAAGTCTATGTTCACTGGTATTACAGCAACAGGCTATATTTTGCTCCGGTTCTGCTTTTCTGGTACAGGGAGGTCGTCATCTATGGGGAGATGGTCACAAAGAGTTTGTAATACTGTTTAGATAACAACTGCTGGTCCTCCAGCAACCTCTTGTACTCCTTTTACTCCTTTATAGTATAAAATACATAAGAATTTGTTTACCCTTTTCTTCAACCAAACAAAAATTGAACTTGTAAGGCTACTTTTGATGCTTTCATCGATAACTATAGTCTCACCCCCGCCAAAGCATTTCAAGTCAGATGGATGAGTCATCACTTGCCAAAGGCAAAATTTGGGGGATGTTTGTGGATTCAGCGTATGTTGGAGTCAAGTTGTTGGTTTCTCATAAAAAAAGTATATAATCTCACCCCAATTTGAACTTTTTTTGTTCTTTTCCAAACAAGCAATTGAACATTCCAATTATCAATTGAAACAACAACAACAACAACAACATAGCCTAAGTCCCAAATTAATTGGGGTCGGCTATATGGATCAAACTCTTCCATTGTGTGCTCGGTTTAATGCAATTGATGGTGAGCTTTCCAAACCATTCAAATCCCTCCTAATTAATGCATCTCAAGTTGACTTCGATCTACCCCTACCTCGTTGAATTTCTTCAGTTCCTATGAAGTCAAGTTTTCTAGTTGGAGCATCTATAGGCCGTCTTTGTAGGTGACCAAATCACCGCAACCGCCCTTCCTTAATCTTTGAGTCAATTGGTGCTACTCCTATTTGTCTTTGAATTTCTGTATTTCTTATCTATCTTTACGAGTTTTACCACACATTCACCGAAGCATCCTTATTTCTGCTACGTTCATTTTATGTAATTGTTGTTGCTTTACCGCCCAACATTTACTTCCATAGAGCATACCTGGCCTAATTGCGATCCTATAAAATTTTCTTTTAATTTGGTAAGCATATTTTTATCATAGATCACCATTTCTTTCATCCACCTTGAATTCTATGCATGACATCATTCTCAATACCGCCATCATTTTGTATGATTGATCCTAGATATCTAAAGTGTTTCACCTTAGGAACTTCTATTTCCCCTAATTTTACCACTCCATCATCTTGACGTCTCGTATTTCTAAACTTACAGTGCATGTATTCGATCTTTGCCCTATTCAACTTAAAGCCTTTAGATTCTAATGTATTCCTCCAAAATTCTAATTTCCTATTCACTCCATCTCTTGTTTCATTCACTAAGACAATATCATCTACAAATAACATACACCATGGTATATCCTCTTGAATATGCCTAGTTAGTTCATCCATAACTAGAGTAAAGAGATATGAGCTTAAAGCCGATCCTTGATGTAGTAATGAAAAATTGTTTTGTAGTTCCTCTTAATGTCTTTATACTAGTTACTACTCCCTCCTTCATATCCTTAATCATGTCTATGTATCTAGCATGCACCCCTTTATCTTTTTAGAACCCACCAAAGAACATCTCTAGAAACCCTATCATATGTTTTTTCTAAATCTACAAATACCATATGAAGATCCTTTTTCTTTTCACTATATTTTTCCATCAATCTTCTTACAAGGCAAATTGCCTCCATAGTTGACCTTCTAGGCATGAAGCCAAATTGATTCTCTAATATTGTTGTTTCTCTTCTTAGCCAATTGTCAATTATCCACTCCCAAAGTTTCATAGTATGACTCATAAGTTTAATTCTCCGGTAGTTTGAATAACTTTGAATGTTTCCTTTGTTTTTGAAGATTGGTACAAGCATACTTCTTCTCCAATCCATTGGCATGCAATTTGATTTTAAAATTTTGTTGAAAAGTTTTGTTATCCAAATTGATCCAATTTCTCCTAAGAATTTCCAAACCTCTATGGGTATTTCATCTAGGCTACATGCTTTTCCTATTTTCATCTTTTTCAATGCCTCTTTTACTTTCAGAATTCTAATATTGCATGTATAATTTGTATTTCTTTCTTGGTGTGGGTTTTCATCTACTATGATATCAACCTAGCCATCATTAAATAAACTATCGAAATTACTTCTCCACCTCTCCTTAATACCATCTTCTCACGTTAAAACATTTTGATTTTCGTCCTTAATACATCTTACATGGCTTAGGTCTTGTTTCTTTTTATCTCTTAATTTGGCTAACCTATAAATATATTTTTCGTCATCTCTATTACCTAACTTTGTATATAGATCTTCCATGAAACTTGTTTTAGCTTGACTAACTACTTTTTTAGCTTAGCTTCTCTATATTGATTGTATGCATCTTCATCTTGACACCTAGGTATCTTCTTATACAACTCTTTTTTTAGTCTTAATTGCTTTTTGAACATCCTCGTTCCACCACCATGTTTCCTACTTGGTTGTCTCAAGCCTTTAAATATATCTAACACGTATGGCGCTACTCTCTTTATGCAACTACTCATTTCAAACCACATTGTATTAGCATCTAAATCAAGATTCCAAACGTTTTCTTTTAGTAGTTTTTCTCTAAACTCTACTTGTTTACTATTTTTTAGGTTCCACCAGTTTATTCTAGGGTCCTTGTCTCTTTTATTCATATTAAGTCGTCGTTTTAGCTTAATATCAAGTACTACTAACTTATGTTAGGTAGTAAGCGCTTCACCGGGTATTACTTTGCAGTCCCTACATATTTTTCTATCTATTTTTCTTATTAGAATAAAATCTATTTGACTTTTGTTATGACCATCACTAAAAGTAATTATGTGCGACTCCCTTTTCATAAGACTAGTATTTGCTAAGACAAGGTCATACGCTAAAGCAAATTCTAAGATTGATTATCCTTCTTCATTTCTAGTACCATAATCAAAACCTCCATGAACTCTCTCGATTGAAAGTAAGAAAAAAAAAAACAAAACATTTAAGCCTGACAACCAAACCTTGGAAAGGAAATATTTAAGCTTGACAAACTACCTTTCTTAGGAGAACAGCAATATCTGCTTGTGAGTCCTCAATAGACTGGCTTCCACACTCAGTGCACCGCACGTTATGGCTAATGTTTCTAGCCCGAGCCTCCACAACTTGTGCCTTTTTCAATGCTTCAGTCTCATTATCCATTGTGACTGGATCCCTATGGTTCACATATAGGGCAAACAAACCACCAACGTGAGGCAATTTTAAGATTGTCAATTTCTTCTTCAACAACACCAGAACTGAGTTCAAAACTGGAAGGCAAAAGACTAAACTGCAAGTGCAAATGTGACATCTATATGATTTCCGACAGAAATTAAAAATTGCAAATGCAGGAAAGTGCAAAGAATTATAATGCGACCAAAATTCAAAAAGAAAAAAAATAAAAACAGTTCCATACAACACTACTAAAAAATTAGAAGGCCAAGGAGTTTCAAGCTCGTCCCCTGCCCAAGGAATAGAGCAGCTAAGCTTTTCTTTTTCTTTTTGTAATATGGCTGCAGTCAGAAGAACTTCACCTCCGCCACTCAACCAAGTTTTAGGTCAAGGCAAAGAGGTTATGATAGCCTTCTCTATACCTCCCATAATAAAATTACGACAGAGTATACCATGAACTATAGGCTATGGAAAAGTATATCTAGCATTCAATCTATAAGACTGGAAGATTGGCCTGATATGCATAACAAAGTGGAAAATATAAACTTCTCACAGAAAAGGTCAGTTCACAAGATAAATGCTGCCATTGGTCTCGTATCCCACTGACACAGAAGGGGAGGAAAAATAACCATTCTAACTCTTTAAATGCTGAAAAGATTGATAATAAAACATAGATTAATAATATAAATGGACAGAATCAATGCAAAGCACAAGTTCAACTATTCGAGACCAGCAAAACAAATCTTGGTCTGTATCCACACTCTAAATTAATCATATTCAGCTAGTTCAACAAAATACAAAACAATTATGGACATGGAAAAAAAAAAGGCTCAAACCTTTCAACATTTAACCAGACTATTCCATCATTCTGAACCAAACCAACCTGACGAAACTAAAAAAAATAAAAAATCAATAATAGACATTAGCAAGCTTTTTCGTGGATCAGCTGCATGATGGGAACGTTATTGAGGATTTAGGGCTTATTTATGGCTGCTTGAGGAAGCACATATGTGTGGATCTCCCCTCTAATAGTGACTTTTGAAGTAAAACTAAAACCCCGCGCCTATTGTAGAAGGTGGTTAAGTTGGGGGCAGTATCTAGTGGTAGGGCGAAGGTGGCATTGTGTGGGTTAGGTGCACAATCGAGTTCAATTCCCGACAACAGCCAAATGTTAGGCTCAGACCACTAGTATTCTCTTTCCGCAATCCCAAGGCCTATGGACTAGTCAGACAAGTATTTGGATATCCATGGTAAATCAAAAAAAAAAGTTGGGGCCAGTATCGGTACTGGAAGAAATCCACAGGCCCACACAGGCGTGTGTGGACCCAACATAGGGTTTAGGGTTTAACACTGCATATTAACCTAAAACCTTCAGAATTATCAAGCAAATCAATCAAATATCCTTGAATTCAAATGATGTAACTTGTAAGTGCTAAGTATCCATCAATTTTTTTTTTAAGCAAATCAATCAAATAAGGGGATAGCCAAACTTCAAATTTAATGAGCATTTTATTAAACAAATAGAGAGTCTTTACTGATAGTTTCATGCCCAACAACATTCATTTTGTGTTAGATTCACTGCTTTTTTGCTCAATAACGGCAATAGAGATTCAACATGTATGAATGAACGATGAAATTAATCAAACCTGAAACAAAATTGAGACAAATATATGTCAAAGCTTCGGCGCAGAGAGAGAGAAGGCTTTGGAGATGGATGCCTCAGGTACCAAAATCAGCGCAGAGGGAGGGAGGGCTGCTGGCTGAGCCGCAGAGGTTTCATTTTGGGTAAGAAAAGGATTGGACGACTGAGAGTTGTTGTGGTCCTTAGTTTTGCATCGAGATGTGTGGCAAAGTGTTTTCAAATATCTCCAAAGAGGTCAAATAACTGTGTCAAATAAAATTGTTAAAAGTCGGTTACCTTTGCATTTATTGGGCACGGCGTAGAGTCGCGCTAAAGTCACCTCACTAATTAATGAGGGCAACGCATTTTTTTTAAATTAATGTTGGTTCCAAAAAGAAATAATATATTTGCCCCCTCTCAAATAATGGGGTATCTAAATATAGTGCGACACTATGTTAACTAACATTATGTTTCAGGTCTCGATAAAAAAGACCGATGTGACGGCTCTGTTCCCTATAAAACTAGGTCCCGTCCGGCCTAGACCTGCGTGGACCCCCGAGTCTACACCCGCAAAGTCAATGTATCCTAATCAGCTTCAAAATCTTAAATTCATTATTAACTTATCAATTTAAAAGTGTGAGTTATTGGGTTATATAGTTATCAGGAAATTAGCAACGAAAATCAACTATAATCAACTAATAACTTAATGGAGGAAAAATCAAAAAACAACCTATAATGTAAAAACCCTCAAAATGGATAAACATGTAAATCTGTTAACAAATGTGATAATGTGATAATGCATGATATCCCTAATCACTCAAGTCCCAAAAATGTAACCCATTGTATTTAAAACATAATATACACTAGTCATAATACAAAAAGATAAGACCTATATTGGAGTAAAGGAAAGAGCCGCTCCGAGAGACTGCTCGTCTCAGCCCTATTTGCACCCACCGTCACAAACTAGACGGTGAATACGTGATAAAACTGAAAGTATAGCCAGAAGAACATAAACAATAATTCATGAATAACCAATAAAGCAGTCTAAGAATCATGCAGTATTGAAAGACAGTAAATAACACAAATTGCACGATAAACAGACTTACAAATGATTCAACGATATATGAGTATCTATCAAGTCAAAAGAGGCACATAAGTGGTCAATAGCCACAACAATCCACAATAATATCACAACCACATCAACATCCACATCCACATCCAATTCCACAACCACAACCACATCCACAACATGTCCACAACAATCTAGTAATCGGGGTGAAACTCAATATTAGGTCGGTGGACAACACTTTTACAAAAATGTTCATGTTATCCCAGCTAATATGAACCCATGAGTACTTTCACGACACACTTACGCCAAAAACACTCATCCAAGGAATATAAGAATGAAATTCTAACAATGGCTCAATTCAATAGAAACAATAATAAACGAAAACGAATTACTATGCACCTTCTTACTGGCTTATTAACGTACTAACGTACCTCAATTAAATCACAAAATGTTAATCCTCGCGAGTAGGAGTAAAATAAACCCCGGTCCAGCTCCAATAAATGCCCTACAACCAAGCAGTAATTACTAAAGTAAATTCAACTACCGTAAAGACACCAGGCAGGAGTAAACTCAACTATCGTAAAGTCACCAGGTGAGAGTACTCAACCACCGTAAATTAATAAGAAAATGGAATAGTACAAGAACAGGATTGAATTCAAATAAATCAAGCAGTAAATACTAAAGTGAATTTCAGTTGGGTTACTACACACCTCAAACCGCACTCCTCGTCCCGTAAAATAAACCCCGTTCCAGCTCCAATAAATGCCCTACAACCAAAATGATCACCAAAATGTGCCTAAGATTATTTATCATTGAAGATTATTTATCATTGAATTAGCTTCAATTTGGTATATTATGTCAATTTTTCATTTTTTGAAGTAAAAACCCTGACAATATCTCGTCAAAATTCCGAGAAAATCCCAAAACTTATTTATTTGATCAAAATATAATTTTTCTAAAATTATCCTATTTTATATGAATTCTCTATTAATTTTCCATTTTTTTTCAAAACTGTTTTATTTATTTATTTATTTAGGGATGGTTCGGCCTAAACCGGCTCTCTTCTTCTTCGTTGGAACAGAGCAGCTCTGCTCCAACAGAAATTTTTTTTAATCGGTTGGGGTTGGCTCTCAACCCCAACCCCTCCTCTTCTATTGGCATGGGAGACATCTCCCATGCCATATACATCCTGACGAACTGCCATGGCAATTCGTCCGAGTTTCTCCCCCCTCCACCGAACACCACCGAACCTCCACACAACAACGCACAACAACATCACAATAACAACTCCTCACCTTTGCCAACACCGCTTCCACGAGCTCCCGACCACGATCCTCGATCTCTCTTCTTCTTTCGTCCCTCTCTCTCGGATTCGATCAAAAAAATGGAGAAAATGGTGGTGTCATCAACAATTTAGAGGTGAAATGACCAAAATACCCTTACATTTTTATCCTCATCCTTCATAATCTAATACCCTTTTTGGTCATTTCACCATTATTCTTAAATTTTTTGATTTTAATATATATTTATATATATATATATATATTTTTTTTTTAATTACATATATATATATATATTTTTTTTAATTACATATATATATATATATATATATATATATATATATTTTTTAATTACATATATACATATATATAAA
Source organism: Stephania japonica (assembly GCA_039657345.1). Taxonomy (NCBI): domain Eukaryota; kingdom Viridiplantae; phylum Streptophyta; class Magnoliopsida; order Ranunculales; family Menispermaceae; genus Stephania; species Stephania japonica. The sequence continues at coordinate 14,552,670 of CM077560.1, read as the reverse complement.
TATATATATATATATATATTATGTTGGGAAATGTGCCATAGGTCAATCCATTAATAGTCTTTATGAATACATTTTAGTTAATAAAATAGAGGATTTCATTTATTATTTATTATAATTGATTTGCATGTTTACATTATAATAAGATCCATGGGTATTTACAGAAATATCCTAAATGTCCCTAGTCGATTATTATACTGGGAACTATAATGAATTACAACTAGTGTGAGTCTTGATTGATGATCATATATATAGGAATACTAATTAAGATCATGAGTACTTGTTAAGGAACAAAGTACTGGACCGAACCGCTATGAGAACATCACATGGATTAAGTCATAGTTGTTTCTCATGATATGTATATTATTCAGTCCTCTGACTGAGATTACTAGAGACTTCAACATTAGGAACATAGTGATTTGACACTATCAAACGTTGTCTTTAACTGAACGATTATAAAGGTTGTGATTGGTTACTATATAACCAATGTGATGAAGTTGTGTAATCGAGATAGAATTTGTCCCTCTCATATAAAGAGATGAAACCACACCCAAGAGGGGGGGTGAATTGGGTGTACCGAGAGGTTGTTGCCTTTTTAAACTTTTTAAGTACAAGTAACAACAAATGACTATACTATGCAAATGAATGGGGTAGAAGAGATGGAAAAGCGACACATGATTTATAGTGGTTTGATCAAGTGATCTACATCCACTACCTAACCTCCCCGGTTAGGATTTTTAAACCCTCACTTATATTCCAAATAAGTGTTACAACCTAAGCATACAAGCCTAGAATGCCTAATTACAATTAGGACTTCCTATCTAGCCGCAACTAGAAATTGTGCCTAGCCTCAACTAGGTCTTTCCCTTTGACTTAGATTCCACTAAGTCTTACAATCATACATTTATAACAATTTGTTGAAAATAAATGAGATACACTTTACAATATAAAGTGATATCAAATTCAAACACTAGCAAGCCTCCTAGAGCCTAACAACTCTAATGCATGCAAGTATGAGAATGGATGGAAAATGCAAAGTGTGTCACTGATTTTGTTGCAAATTCCAAATATGAAATCGTTTTAAAATCCAATGTATTTGTGCAAAACCGATTTCAAAGCAAAGAACAATAGTTTAACAAAAATCAAGTTTAAGTGCAAAACTTTTGTTCAAATCAATCTTAGGGTTTGATAAAATAAATTTAAGTACAAAACCCAAGATAATGGTGTTAAAACACACAACAAACTGATTTTGATTCAAAACACACAAAACTATGTAGATTAAGCTCAAGAAAAGGAATCTAGAACAAGGACTTGCTTACAACCAAGAAGATGACAAAAGAGACCAGCTTTGAGGAGATTTTTGCACTCTTTGAATGCTTCAAAGTGCTGGATTTTTGTGCTTGTGGACAGCCTCAAGAATCTCCTTTTGTCTCCTTCACAAAAATCAAAGTGTTTCTTTTTGAATCTTTTGAGCTTTTGAGTGTGTTTTGTTCCTTGTTGTGAGAAAACCATGTTCTTGGTGATTTTATAGTGCTAGGTATCCCATCTTGACAGTTTGTGACCGTTGTAGGGATCCAAGGGTCCAAAATCCATCATAAATTCAAATTAAAGCTCGTTTTCCAGCTTTTTAAAAAAGTTGTCATGAGGGCAATTAACGCGCTAATACTGAGACCTAGCGCGCTAACTCTGCACTTAGCGCGCTAATGGCAGTATTAGCGCGCTAACTGCAGGGAGCTCAAAATAATTATTTTATCCCTTTGTGTTAGCGACCCTTAAACACGTCCGGGACCTAACCAACCCTAATATAACATGTTATACACGTTTATTATGGGGTCATTAAGTCTGATTAGATGGTCCGTATATTTTTACAAACCCCGAAAACGGAAAATCACGATTTCATAACTTGCGAGGGGCTTTTCTGCAAACTTGCAGTTTTTCTTTTCATAAACCTTTTAAAAACAAGTTTTTCAGTCTTGAAAACTTCAACAATGATCTCCAAAATGCAAATGATTATTAACACATAGTCTCACATTGTTTAAACTCATGGACCTAGTTATGTGTTAAATTTCATTTTGAAATTCCAAGTTACTTCATGACTTTTGAAAATTGGTTTTAAGACTTGATATGCATGAACTAATGCATTTGGCTTGCATGAAAGAATTTTGATACCTTACATCGAAATTACAAATTGCAATATGGTCTTCCATCTTCATTCCTTCACGAATGCCGGGTCTTGAACTTGTATGGCTTGAATACCCGTGATGTGTTGTTTTGCATCCTTTAACAAAAACTGAAATACACTTGATATTAATTAGTACATTTTCACCTTGTTTGTTTCCATCAAAATCCCGGTCGGAGTTAGAGTGACTAACCACTTAGTCCAACAATCTCCCCCTTTTTGATGATAACAAACAATGTGAACTTTAAAAATAAAAAGCATAATCTAAGTGTGTATTTCATTCAAGATTGGACATTTCATTTGTGCAAGTTCAAACACATCAAGATTTTCAAGTTCAACCACATTTCTCCCCCGTTTGATAACATCAAAAAGTGGGGCCAAGCTCTCCCGTTTAAAAAATACAACGATGCATTGGAGAATTAAAACAAGAACGAGTACGCTCCCCTTACGCTATGCATATCTAAAGACAATAGGCGGAAGCGGTACACAATCAGATATGAGAAATCATAGTGAAGCAAGAATAAGCCATATATAAACTCAGAGATACGCAGAAAAAGAGTCATGATATAGATAGCATAAAGCAATGTGAACATAGTTGTGGCTTAAACATGAGCAAAAGAGAAATATGCAAAACATCAAAGCCTAACAGTTTGGAGCCTAGTGCTCACCTACATATAGTGTATCTATACACCAAAAAGAAAACGACCAAATAGAATTGAATGCTGAACAAGCAATAAAAGGACTAAACACTCCTCCTCGAGGATGATGGTCGACGTGTAGAACTGGAAGAACGAGCATTTCGCGCGGGGTTCGCTGGAAGCAACTGACCCTCAATACGACGAAGACGATCATTTTGATGCTGGATGCTCGCCTCGACGGTAGCAAAGGTCTGAGTCATGTAGGAGTGCAGGTAACCCAGCTGTGCAGAGACGTAGGCCGACGAGGGGGACATATCCGGTGGAGGTGTGAAGCCGCCAAATGTAGAGGGAGGTGGAGGCGGGGCTATCTCGTAGTGCTGCGGCGACGGGGGTGGAACGGCGGAGTCATGATGAACTTCTTCATCGCCATCATGGTCATCATCGCTAGCAAAGCCTTCATCGTCATCATGGTCAATACCACCAAAACTGTAGCTATACTCCAAGTAGTCGGGCGCATCAAACGGAACAACCGGAGGGTCCGTAGGCAACGAAGACTCATAACCGCCGTAATACCAACCATCTGGGATCGCATATTCTCGTATCCACCGCTGCCTGTCGCGCATGTAGCGATACTTCATGGCCTTCAGAGTGGCCATGTCGATGGTGTCATAGACAGTGAGGGGACGACCTCCCAAGGTAAGATCGACTTGGGCGGACTCCAAGTAGGATGTGATGATATGGGCATACGGAAGATGACGACCGGAGCTACACGTGCTCGTAATATAGCCAATGATAATGTAGGGCAAGCTGAGAGGGATGGCTCGAAACAGATGCCCAAGAACAAACATGTCAAGGAGAGTGACATAGTTCTTACTCCCACCTCGAGGAAGAAGAACTTTGTGAAGTATTTTATGAAGGAGGTGGGGCACCAGTTTGAAATCGGTATCCGTTATACCGGTCGGATATACAGTTAAGGTTCGTTTTGGCCGAAGAAAGGAATTAAGTACTTCGAGACGATAAAAAGGCCAACTTAAAAATTTGCACACTACCGTAGTGGCAGGAGGGTGCAACGGAAGGTGAAGCCGTTGAGCGAGATTTTCAGGGGTAATCTCAATGGATCGGCCACCAACGGACGAACGTAGAGCAAAGTGGGACGTTGTCTCAAGGTTGGAATAGAAAACACGAACCAATGGGGGGTTGTAATTGGCGTTATGGGCGCAAAAGGTGGTCCATCCTGCCGTATCGAAAATCTCCCGAAGTGGGAGATGGGCCCTATCAAAGAATGCGAAATCGACAACGTCGGGTCGAAGGATTTTGGCATCCGTTAGTCGGGGAGCCACGGACTCGAGGACCGATGTGGCCTCATGGACGGATTTGGCGCGACCCTCACGATGAGGGGCATTCGCCGGAGTAGGGGCGGGTTGTGAGGATTCAGACGCACTAGTGGAGGAGGAGGACGGTTGGACAACACGACGTCGCGATGGACGACGAGAGGACGTGGCTTGGGTAGGACGAGAAGATGTGGTGGGGGCGGTTGGACAGGGATTGGTGGTGGCGGTCGGACGGGAGGAGGGACGGGTGGAGGGACGTCGAGTCGACATTGTTGAAAAATGGAGAGAACGTGATGACGAGAAACAAAGAAATTGAAGAAATTGACAAAGAGAGGTGAAGAACTTACCCGAATGAGGCGAGGTGGTGGTGGAGACGATGAGAGGAGAGGAAAGGAAATGAGTTGTGTGGTGTTTTTAGGGTAGAAATGTATTTATACTTGTCTTGGTCGAACGTCATTAGCGCGCTAATGGCAGAATTAGCGTGCTAATGGGTCGATTCGTATTCTGGGCAAGTACATTATTAGCGCGCTAATGACTGGAATTAGCGCGCTAATTTCCCTCTGGAAATTTTTGGTCACTCAACTGTTAACGCGCTAATTTCCATCATTAGCGCGCTAATTTCTCTCTGGAAATTTTGGACATGAAATTTTTGGATTTTTGACATACAAGTCGAATTGACCTCAAACTTCTTGGACACTTCAAAAACACCATATAAATAGATTTAGAACAACTAAAACATGTGTAGAAGATCCGATTCTCGAACCATGCCTAACTCACGCCGAATCTTAGAAAATTGATCTCTAGGCAAAGGCTTAGTGAATATATCGGCTAATTGGTCCTCTGTGGATACATAGACAAGTTTGACATCGCCCTTTTGAACGTGATCATGAAGAAAGTGGTGCCTAATCTCAATGTGCTTCGTTCGAGAGTGTAACACTGGATTTTTCGATATGTTTATTGCACTTGTGTTATCACAGTAAATTTCAGCACATCCAACTAGGATTTGATAATCCTCAAGTTGTTGTTTCATGTATAGAACTTGAGCACAACAACTTCCGGCAGCCACATATTCGGCCTCCGCCGTAGACAAAGCCACGAAATTTTGCTTTTTGCTAAACCATGAGATAAGTGAGTTTCCTAGCAAATGACAAAATCCGGAAGTGCTTTTCCTATCAACTAGACTTCCCGCATAATCAGAATCAACAAAACTTCGAAGTTCAAAACTCTTGGTTTTGTTGAACCACAATCCTAAGTCTTGTGTTCCACTTAGATATCGAAATATGCGCTTTACACATTTTAAGTGGGACTCTTTAGGATCGGATTGGAATCTAGCACATAGACACACACTGAACATAGTGTCAGGTCTACTAGCGGTCAAGTATAGGAGGCTACCTATCATTCCACGGTAAAGTTTAGGATCTATGGATTTTCCTAGTTGGTCTTTGTCCATTTTGATAGTTGAACTACTAGGAGTGTCAAATGCTTTCAAATTTTCGAATTTGAACTTCTTTAGCATGTCCCTCACATACTTTGCTTGATTTATAAAAATGCCATGCTTGGATTGCTTTATTTGCAAGCCTAGAAAGTATGTTAGTTCACCCATCATGCTCATTTTAAATTCATTTGTCATCAATGATGAGAATTCATCACATAAACATGTGTTAGATGACCCGAAAATGATATCATCAACATAGATTTAAACAAGTAGCATATCATGTTTTTTTGATCAAAATGAACAAAGTGGGGTCTAATGTTCCTTTCTTAAACCCTTTCTCAAGCAAAAACGCACTAAGTCTATCGTACCAAGCTCTAGGGGCTTGTCTTAGTCCATACAAGGCTTTTTGAAGATGATAGACATGGCTTGGATGTTCATGATCTTCAAATCCCGGTGGTTGTTCTACATAAACTTCTTCATGGATGAACCCATTTAGAAATGCACTTTTAACATCCATTTGGTATAGTAGAAACCCGTTGTAGCAAGCATAGGCAAGCAACATGCGAATTGCTTCTAGTCTTGCTACTGGTGCAAAGGCTTCCTCATAATCAATTCCTTCTTCTTGATTGTAGCCTTGTGCAACCAATCTAGCCTTGTTTCTTACAATTTCACCTTTTTCATTCTTTTTGTTTCTAAAGACCCATTTGGTGCCTATGATTGAGTGATCCTTAGGTCTAGGTACTAATGTCCATACTTTGTTCCTAACAAAGTGACTTAACTTTTCTTGCATAGTCATTACCCAAAACTCATCTCCTAAGGCATCATCTATCTTGGTGGGCTCGGTTTGTGACACAAAAGCTAAGAGTCCTTCATCTCTTTGCAATGTTGACCTAGTGATTATTCCTTTGTTTGGATCACCTATGATTTGTTGAGATGAATGACCAATGAGGAGTCTTGAATTCTTAGGCACACTTGTTTCGGATTCCTTGTTTAACTCAAGCTCTTGACTATTTGAGGTTTGTCCTAGAGTGCTATCATCTTCATTGTCAATCCTCAATTTCTCAAGATTTTGCATTAATTTAGCTTTGGGATCTACCTCATCAAATTTCACATGAATAGATTCTTCTATGGTTTTGGTTGATTTATTAAACACCCTATATGCTTTGCTATGTGTTGAGTATCCTAGAAAAATGCATACTTTAAACTTTGGGTCAAATTTATCTAATTGATCCCTATCGTTTAGAACATAGCAAGTGCAACCGAACACCTTAAAATAACTTATGTTGGGTTTTCGGCCTTTCCATAGTTCATAAGGAGTCTTTTTCACTTGCTTTCGGACATTTACTCTATTTATAACATAGCATGCCGTGTTAATGGCTTCGGCCCAAAAATGCTTAGCTATGTTGTACTCATTTAGCATAGTCCTACACATTTCTTGGAGTGTTCTATTTTTTCTTTCAACAACTCCATTTTGTTGGGGTGTTCTAGGAGAGGATAATTGGTGTGTATAGCCTTGTTTATCACAAAAATCCTCCAAGTTTCTATTTACAAACTCACCACCTCTATCACTTCTAATGATGGTGATTTTGTATCCTTTTTCATTCTCTACTAAAGCACAAAACTTTACAAACACATCAAACACTTCATGCTTGTGAGATAGAAAATACACCCATGTATACCTTGTAAAGTCGTCAACAATAACAAAGCAATATGATTTACCTCTTAGACTTTGTGTTTGGGTAGGTCCGAACAAATCCATATGGATAAGTTCTAAAGCTCGAGTTACATCACTTGTTACTTTCGTCTTAAATGACGATTTCACTTGTTTACCGAGGATACAAGGTTCACATTCCTTATCTTTCTTAAAGGTGCACTTGGGTAGACCCTTAACGAGATCATGCTTAGTTAATTTTGACAAATTTTCCATGCTAGAATGTCCTAGTCTACGGTGCCACAACCATGCATCACAATCACTTTGTGCACTCAAACATGAAACATTTTACATATTCATCTCATCAAAGTTAATGGCATAAACATTCTTATCTCTATATGCAATGAACAAAGTTTCATGTTTTTCATTCCTAACAATGCATTTAGATGATTCAAACATAACATAAAATCCTTTGTCACACAATTGACTAACACTAAGCAAGTTATGTTTCAAACCATCAACAAGGTAAACATTAGAAATAGAAAGTGAATGGTTACCAACGGTTCCGAGACCAATGACTCTTCCTTTGTTGTTGTCTCCAAATGTAACCTTTCCACCGTCATGCCGCTTTAGCTCAATGAATTGATGTGCATCTCCGGTCATGTGTCTTGAGCACCCGCTATCTAGGTACCATGGGGTGCTCTTCCTTGCATCCTACACAATGGGAAACACACTAGATTTTGGTACCCAAACTCCTTTGGGTCCGAGAAAGTTAGTGTCATAAACACTTTTAACTACCCATGCTAGTCTACCCTTTTTGGCCTTTTGTAAGGCACATTTCCCCACTACATGAGACCTATTGCACTTCAAACATCTACGATCATCATTTAGTAATTTTTTATAGCTTAGCAAGTTTGCTCCATAACCTATGCCCCTTTTGTTGAGTGCACGTCGTTGTGCTCCCAACATCATATCAAACATTTCTTTGCCATTGGTGAACTTGTGCACCGTGCTAGTTAAGTCCTCTACTTTCTTGACTAAGGCATCTCTTTCCTCTATGACTTCATTCAAGTCATTTTGGAGATCATTAATGACCTCATTTTGTGACTCTATCTCACTAATTGCTATGGTTAGCTCTTTTTGAGTTGTTTGGTCTTTTTGACCTCCTTTTCCAACTTTCTCCTAAGTTCATCAAGATTTGGAGCATTATCCAAATCGTCAATATCATCAAAATTAAAAAGGTTAGAATTTACCTCACCTTGAGCCATAAGACAAAGTATTGCCTTTTCACTTTCCGTATCGGATTCCGAACTTGATGATGATGAATCATCCCAAGTTGCCTTGAAGCTCTTCTTTCCTTTCTTCTTGTCAAACACCTTCTTTGATTTACAATCCGCCTTGATGTGACCTGGCTTGCCACAACCAAAGCATATGGTTTCGTTTGACTTTCCTCCCTTGCTTCCACTTCGAAACTTTTTCTTATACTTGTCTCGTTTGTATATGGCCTTGTTGAGCTTTCTTGAGAGCATGGCTACTTCCTCCTCAAGATCATTATCATCACAAGATTTTTCGTCTTCAATGATCTCTACCGATGCACTAGGGGAGTTGTTTGCCTTCAATGCAATCTCTTTTCTTGAACTCTTCGTACCTCCACTTAATGCTTCCAATCTTGCTCGGTCTTTGAGTTCGAATTCGTGAACCGTTAACTCTCCACACAATGCATCGAATGTGTAGTCTCCAAGATTTTGTGCCGATTGGATAGCATACTTCTTGGCATCCCATTCCTTAGGCAAGCCTCTAAGGAATTTATATACCGATGTCTCTTGATCATAGTGCTTTCCAAGATTCTTGATCTCATTTAACAACTTAGTGAACCGTGTAATGGCGGTGACGATATCTTCATCGGATCCAACTCGGAAGGTCTCATAGTGTTCCTCAAGGATCCTTAATTTTGTCTTCTTTACTTGCATGGTACCTTCACCGTTTGGCAAGCACTTACTCGGTTGAACTCATTTTCGCTCAATGCACAAAATAGATGATTCATTGCTTGATCATTTGAAAGCTCACTCTTGATCTCCTCGGCAGTGTATTCTTTCAATGGCTTGTCGGGTGGAGTGTAGCCACTTTCAATTGCGTCCCATAGGAGTCTATTTTGTGCTCTTATGTAGACCTTCATTCTTACTTTCCAATGTGCGTAGTTGGTTCCATCAAAGTATGGAGGCCTACTCGAGGAGTTGCCTTCCCTAAGCCGAGCCGAATCTAGACTTTGCATCCTTGCACAAAAACACTCAAAGATACGTTAGTAATACTTTGAGCAATAACCTGCTCTGATACCAATTGAAACCACACCCAAGAGGGGGGGTGAATTGGGTGTACCGAGAGGTTGTTGCATTTTTAAACTTTTTAAGCACAAGTAACAACAAATGACTATGCTATGCAAATGAATGGGGTAGAAGAGATGGAAAGCGACACACGATTTATAGTGGTTCGATCAAGTGATCCACATTCACTACCTAACCTCCCCGGTTAGGATTTTTAAACCCTCACTTATATTCCAAATAAGTGTTACAACCTAAGCATACAAGCCTAGAATGCCTAATTACAATTAGGACTTCCTATCTAGCCGCAACTAGAAATTGTGTCTAGCCTCAACTAGGTCTTTCCCTTTGACTTAGATTCCACTAAGTCTTACAATCATACATTTATAACAATTTGCTGAAAATAAATGAGATACACTTTACAATATAAAGTGATATCAAATTCAAACACTAGCAAGCCTCCTAGAGCCTAACAACTCTAATGCATGCAAGTATGAGAATGGATGGAAAATGCAAAGTGTGTCACTGATTTTGTTGCAAATTCCAAATATGAAATCGTTTTAAAATCCAATGTATTTGTGCAAAACCGATTTCAAAGCAAAGAACAATAGTTTAACAAAAATCAAGTTTAAGTGCAAAAATTTTGTTCAAATCAATTTTAGGGTTTGATAAAATAAATTTAAGTACAAAACCCAAGATAATGGTGTTAAAACACACAACATACTGATTTTGATTCAAAACACACAAAACTATGTAGATTAAGCTCAAGAAAAGGAATCTAGAATAAGGACTTGCTTACAACCAAGAAGATGACAAAAGAGACCAGCTTTGAGGAGATTTTTGCACTCTTTGAATGCTTCAAAGTGCTGGATTTTTGTGCTTGTGGATAGCCTCAAGAATCTCCTTTTGTCTCCTTCACAAAAATCAAAGTGTTTCTTTTTGAATCTTTTGAGCTTTTGAGTGTGTTTTGTTCCTTGTTGTGAGAAAACCATGTTCTTGGTGATTTTATAGTGCTAGGTATCCCATCTTGACAGTTTGTGACCGTTGTAGGGATCCAAGGGTCCAAAATCCATCATAAATTCAAATTAAAGCTCGTTTTCCAGCTTTTTAAAAAAGCTGTCAGGAGGGCAATTAGCGCGCTAATACTGAGACCTAGAGCGCTAACTCTGCACTTGGCGCGCTAATGGCAGTATTAGCGCGCTAACTGCAGGGAGCTCAAAATAATTATTTTATCCCTTTGTGTTAGCGACCCTTAAACACGTCCGGGACCTAACCAACCCTAATATAACATGTTATACACGTTTATTATGGGGTCATTAAGTCTGATTGGATGGTCCGGATATTTTTACAAACCCCGAAAACGGAAAATCACGATTTCATAACTTGCGAGGGGCTTTTCTGCAAACTTGCAGTTTTTCTTTTCATAAACCTTTTAAAAACAAGTTTTTCAGTCTTGAAAACTTCAACAATGATCTCCAAAATGCAAATGATCATTAACACATAGTCTCACATTGTTTAAACTCATGGATCTAGTTATGTGTTAAATTTCATTTTGAAATTCCAAGTTACTTCATGACTTTTGAAAATTGGTTTTAAGACTTGATATGCATGAACTAATGCATTTGGCTTGCGTGAAAGAATTTTGATACCTTACATCGAAATTACAAATTGCAATATGGTCTTCCATCTTCATTCCTTCACGAATGCCGGGTCTTGAACTTGTATGGCTTGAATACCCGTGATGTGTTGTTTTGCATCCTTTAACAAAAACTGAAATACACTTGATATTAATTAGTACATTTTCACCTTGTTTGTTTCCATCAAAATCCCGGTCGGAGTTAGAGTGACTAACCACTTAGTCCAACAAGAGAGATATCTAGTGGATCCCTCGATGCGTTAGACTGTTAAAAGGCCTAGTCTAAGTGAATTGATATTGATCAATGTCACTTGGATGTTTTTAGTCTACTTAGAAATCGAGACTAGTACGATTGAACATGTTGGATGATAATTCCATGCCTTATGTTTGATCAAAAGGATATCGTGAGACAAAAGGATGTTATATACACTATTGATTAGGTTGTATCGATTTGATATTCGTACAACTTGGGTAGTCATAATGTCTTACTAGAGGTCGCTTATGACTTGTATACCAATATGTGTTTTAGTACATTGCCAATGTTGTATGAGCCTATTGGGTCGCACACTAAAAATGGTTTTGCAAGATTTTAAGATGGTTCAGAAAAACGAATTTTATATGATAAAATTCATGACATAAACGTCCTTGTAGTGTATTACACTTATACTTCTTTAAGTAGGGGTATATGTGTTATTTACTTAACCGTCTATATAGAAGGGTTGTATAAATAGACGCTTTGAGTTAGAATACACGAATGAGAAAGATTGAAAGGCCGAAACTCTATTTTTGTTTTAGAAATAACTTAGGGTTTTTGGTGTGCTTTGGATCGTTTTGGAGAGAACAAAAAAGTTTGGTATTCCCTCGAAGCTAGCACTTCAAATCTCGGCCGTCGTTCGTGTGTAGACTGCTGATAGAGGGCGTTCGTCGTTAGCAACGCCTTAGAGATCGATTAACCTTCAGAAAGGTACATTGCGACTGAGGTATGATTAAGTTTTCATAGTTTAAACGTTTTTAATGGAATTAAATTCGGATCCTGTTGGGGTTTTTGTCAAAATTGTTTTGAAATTTCGCTGCGCATAAACCTCAAACACCATCATATTCGCCTATACTTTCGCGCCTACAATTTCGTCGTGCGCCCAACGAGCATATTCGACGTGCACACTACCGTACCATCCACACATGTCCACCACGACCCCGCGTGTTACTAGGCACCCACTAATTTACTATTTTGGTCACATTTAATTCATTTTATGTGTGACGACCCTTCCCTGACCTAGGGTCAAGTCTCCCAGCCCAAACCGTTACCTAAACCCGATACTTGAACCAGGCCCAAGTAAAGGCTTGACATGCCTAAGTAAACCTGCGGAATAATCATTCTAAAAATATATATAATAATAAGTGTGTGAAAAATAATCACAACAAAACCATATAATCTTGTATATCATAATAAGATCTATCATCTTTAATATTTAAATGTCTCATACAACTTCATAATAATATTATAAAGGTTCAAAACTACCCATTAACTAATTCTCAAGTTATAACCCACATACGAGGTTTACAAAACGATTAATATTAATAATAAACTAATATTATACGAGTCTCACATATGAAGGCACTTCAAGATAAATCCTTTCCCTTGCCTTTCTTGTCTATCGCGCTGGTAGAGGGACCTGTGGGGTAGAGTGGGGTGAGCTAAAGAACCAACGATGCTCAATAAGAGGAAAGACTCGCTCAAACATTAAATATGCAAGTACTACCTAGTACTCATGCAAATTCTACATGACACCAAATCCATTCGCATAACACATCATGTAATAACCGAATAAATGTAAATCATAACAAAATTATAAGCATATAAATTGAACACATAATTCGATACAAGTAAAGGCATGGTTCATGCTCATCATAGTTATGAAAATGGATTCATATTCCAAGAAGAATGAATAAATAGTATTTCCATTTCCAAATTAGACATCCAATAATCTTCGTGTCAATATTTCATGTCGTATTCCATTCACATTACTATACATAAAAGCATAACAAGTTTACAACACATTTGATAAACATTCATTTATGTCATGCATGATAATATTCATCATTTTTCATTTATAAAATCTACACATGACATACATATAAAGTCAAATGAAAGATTTAAATGAAATGCGATAGATATATATAATAATATAAGCCATTGTTCCATTCAATGCGAACTAGATATTGGTAAGGATCCGGTGACCGAATCATCTACTTTCAAATTGGTACAATAACTAAAGGAAACGCAATGGCCGTTACGCCCTCTAAATAATTGCACCAAAATAAAGATAGATTCATCCAAGCCGTCACCGCTACACGTTTCAAAGAATCATCAAGTAGCAAAGGATAGAACTCCAAACCCTTACCCTCGAATAATTCACCTTATGCATTCAATTAGTCAAGTAAACCCTCGGTGGTTAACTACCACAACATTCTAGGGTGTCCAAGATATAGACTACTTGCTAATTTGACACGCAGTGGAACTCCACACATTCTGGGGCTCCGAATAACATAAAAGGCAAAACAATGTATTCACAATTCCATAGATAATAGAGATCCAAACCAATATCACGACGCAACCCATTTCCAAGTCGTTACATTCAAAACATGCATTCCTAATTATCTAATAATCAAGCCATATTTAATGCATGAACGAAGCTCCCCACTTACCTGGACCCGTCGCGACGCCTATACCGACTCCTCGCGTGTTTGGGGTCCCACGTGAACCACCTCGCGAATCTAAACAATTCATATAATACTACATAAACATTTTACTCATTTAAAGTTGGGTATTTTAATTATTAATTTATATTTGGGGACCCAAATAGTGTGGGTCCCACGTGATGTGCCGTTTAAGGGCTTTGTCGAGGGTGGGACCCGTCGTTGAGTCCCTCGGAGTGCGCGTGTACGCCTCCGATGAAGTCGTAGAGGAGCTGGGACATTCCAGCCCCTCATTTTACTATTCCAGGGACATTTTAGTCCCTAGTCAACTAACTAGTTGACCGGTCAACTGGTCCAACTGACCAGTTGACCAGTTGACCAGACTGTCAACAAGGGGGAAGCCCGTGCTCCCCCTTGTTGGAGCCGTGGAGGGGATGGGCCCCTCCTCCCCTCCGGCCTCCGGCGTGGACTACGGGGGGCCTCCGGCGGCTGGCCAGAGGGCCACCGCCCCCTGTCCAGCCGCCGTCGAGGCAGAGGAAGGGTGGCGAACCACCCCTTTCCTCCCTCTCCATGGTTTATATGGGATGGGGAAAGAGGAGCCTCCTAGTGGGGCTCCCACCCCCCCTTCTCCGGCGAGGATGGGGCTCCCTTGTAGGCCCCCACCGCCCACAACAGAGGCAACGGCGGCGGCCACCGCCCTTGCCTTGATGATGCCACCACCACCACCACCACCATTTTTCCTATCCAAAAATTCATTTTGGTCGTTACATTATGTGTATTATTTTTCTCTCGGCCTAAATTTCGTCTTTCAGCCGACCCAGTACCCGCGTCGACATGCATATCGAGGCGAATACTTAACACACAATCTCGCATGTCAATTAAAATATAATTACACACATCGCGATGTCGTTTATCCTGTTTTAACAAAAACATCGCGAAATTAGACAAAAAAAACACACAAAATAAATATTTACCTAATCCGGGTGTACTCCAGCCTTACTGTGGGACCCACGAATGTCTCCGCTAGCGTCCACGTCTGCAATAACGTCATAAAATAATGATAATTATTAATTGGGCCGTTACAGTATGGTTTCAAACCCAATTTGAAATTTTTGAAAATATTTGGTTGTTTGTGCTTTACTCATATGCCATAGATCAAGAGGGACAAGCTAGACAAGAAGGCTGAACCGGGAATCTTTATAGGCTATAACAACACCTCAAAAGCCTATAGAGTTTTCCAGCCTCAATCCGAAAATATACTGATCAATAAAGATGTTGTCTTCATGGAGGCGAAAAAGTGGGATTGGAATTCAACAAATAAAAAAAGATTCTATTCACGTGCAGCATAACGAAGATCATGTTGATGACCAACACACAATTACACCTAAGAGGTCTGAGTAAACATCAGTGTGGTGCCAGCCTAAAACACTCCGATGCTTAAGTTAGTAAAAAAGTTGTAAAGAAAAATTAAAAATAGAGTGAAAGTGAGTACGTAATGTAACAAACCTCGAATGGGAACTAAATATAGGGAGTGATTGTCGATGTGGTCTATCAGATGGTGAAGCGAACAATTTGCTCAGCTAACGGGCAGGATTAGCGGTAGAAATCATAGTGGAGGGAGGATTGGTGGTCGAGTTGTTGTTGGCGTAGAAGGAGAGGTGCTAGGCATGAAGATGAGAAAGCGAGGTGGAGAAGACTTCAATGTTGCAGCAAAGATGAGGGAGAGCAATGCCAGTTTATTTCTCATTTCGAGTGACAGAAAGAGAGAGTTAACAAACAATTGTGATGGTAGTGAGTCACTATTTATATATTTGACATTTGACAAGATAAAGATTCTTGATGATTCTCTTGTATCTTACATTTTTGCGTGATTCGAGACAATTAAAAGGAAGACTTTATGCAAAACAATTATTTTTTTTAAAGAAAACAATTATCTTTTTTTAGACATAATTAAGTTGAAGTATAGGAATGTAAGTGGGGCAGAGAATGGAGTTCACAAGGGTTGGGGGAAGGGATTTGTCGTTGCAAATATTTTTAAAGGTATTTATCTGACTCTTGCTATTTTTTATTTATTTATTTTTCTTAAAAGGGATGCAACGCAAGGTCTTGTCCAAGCATGCTTTTAACTGCGTAGTTTAGATCCGATGCATCAGTGATCATATGATCGCACCCTCTTCTCATTATTTTTTTAAGATTTAAAATTAACTTGCTATATTGCAGAACACTCTCTCTCTCTCTCTCTCTCTCTCTCTCTCTCTCTCTCTCTCTCTCTCTCTCTCTCTCTCTCTTTCTCCCTCTCGAAAAAAAAGAAAAAGCTTGCATTGCTCTTCATCATCTTCATTGCAACTCTAAAGCCAATTCTTCACCTCGACTTCTATATATCTTCATCTTGCCCAGCACCGCACTTTCTATACCAAAAACAATTTGACAACAACCCTCACCACAACCATGATTTCTACCGTGAATCCTAAAATTGAAACAAAAATGTGTCTCTCATATAAATGGATGTTAACTAGAATTATATTAGGTTTAGCATATTACATTAGATTTAATTGTATTACGTAAAGATATATGATATCTCATAGTTGAATGATGATATATATTAAATTACTAGCTAGAAAGTGTATCATATTAAGAAAAAAGAAAAAATAAATAAAAACATATTTGGACATATTGAACAACCAGTTAATTATATAATCATAGGTCTTGGTGCATGCACTTGTTGGACACTATATATTGTCCTAACTGTTAACCCAATATAATTAAACAATTACATAGCCTCAATCATGAAAAAAAAAATAGCCTCAATCCCTAACGCAAATAATTTTGTAAGACATAATTAAACATGAATCAAATTATTTAAAAAAAAATCATATTATTATAAAACCTTTCCTAATTCGATCTTGTTGATTCTTTTCAACTTTCCTTCATATTTTCATGGCACTAGTGGTTTCTAGCAAAAAGAACTTCTCTTTAAAAAGCAAGTAAGAAAGAAATAGAAAAACTCAAACAAAGCATATTGAAAAATAATGTTAATCAACCAAGAGAAAAAAATCATAAATTTTTTTTTCTAAAATTAAACGCAGATTACACAACTACACTACAAATTTAATCGAAAAAACTACACGACATCTAATAATCAATGCTTGAAATCTTTTGGACACTAATTTGCAATTCCTTAAAAGTTTGGGAAAGTAAAACAACTCGATCAAGTGTTGTTGTTTATTAGTTGCAAGATATATTCTTAATGAATGCTTAAATAAAACCACGAACTATATTCTTAATTGATCACAAATGTACAATTAATCTTGCATAATTGAAGAAAAGATTCTCGACGAAATCGACATTGATTCTTTGGATTCTTTAGGTCTAAATCGAACACAGAACGCAATGAAGTGAGTCCTATGGCAACTAATCTCAACAAATCGACCAAATTCCAACCAAACCATTAACAAATCGTCAATTTCCGCCATGAACATCAAGAAACGATCGGATTATTCGGCGAAACAAAGAAAACATGAAAATGAAATGCGGTTCAATGTGTGATTGAATTGAGTCCTAATTCAGCGAAGGAAATGAAGCGAAGCAGATCCGTTTCGGCCGATCGAACGAATCAAGAAAGTAGGAAAGCGAAACCACAACAGAGAGAGACCAAAAAGGATTGAATGGGCTTCAGTGGCACGCAGACAGGCTCTCTCTTAAGAGAGACGAGACGAGTGGTTCGCTATATCTCGCGAGAATTCAGGGAAAATGTGATTTTCGCTGGAAATCAGTTTTAAGGCTTTTAGGATATAAAACAACAGAAACTACTATTTCTATTGAAGGGAAAAACAGCATTGAATCAACTAGGGGTGCATACGGATTGGATCCAGTCCAATTAAGGTCAATCCGCAATTCAATCCAATTATTGCGGATTGAAAAATTACAATCCAATCCAATCTAAATAATTCATCAATCCAACTCAATCCAATTTGCAAAATGCGGTCCGGATTGGATAAAGTTATGCGGATTGACATTTTCCTATCCAAAATTTATGAAATTAGATTTAATCAAATGAATCACAAGAATTATATATCTCATGAATGACAAATTTACAACATACATTCCACAAATCTATATATAGCATACTTCCCACAAAATTGTTATTACAATAACCTTCAAAATATAAGTTCCTACATAAATAAATGTGTTATCCACAAATCTTTACCATACATCCTCACAAAAGAACAAAAAAAGTGTATGTTGAACATACAACCTACAATAAAATGGTCGAAAACATAATAAAAGAGTTAAAAACAAGTATAGTCTTTTAGATATTTTAGTTTAGAGTTGATAGTTTGAGTTGATGCTAATTAAGCTACTATAGTACATAATATATGTATGTGTTGATGTTAAACGGATTGGATCGGATTGGATCGTAGTTTTTTAATGTAGGATCCATAATCCGATCCAGTCCAGCCGGATTAATGATTTTTCAATCCAATCCAGTCTAAGGGATCAAAAAATTGATCCAATTAGTGATAATTGGTCGAATTGGAGCGGATCCGTGGATTAGTGCAATCCGTGTCCACCCCTAGAATCAACAATGTTTCAATGTCTTAATTTATGTGACTTATGAATTACCTAAAGTCTCTCGAGCTCCATTACCATTACCATTACCATTACCAATTTGATGGAAATTAGTATTAATGTTGGAAGCTCAATTGTTCTCCCACCGACCTATAAAAGGGCTCTTTGTACCATCAAATAAAGTGTTGAAAGTTTGAGGCTCATTAGGGTGATTGGATCTTGGGTTTTAAGAGTCTATACAATTGCTTCCGCAACTAATTTTGTATTTGATCTATTTCATTATGTTTTAAAGAATGTTATAAGAAAACCAAAGAGTTCACCTCCACCAATTGAATTAGGATCCATCATTTGGTCCCTGAACCTTGTGTGTTTTATGTTTTTGGTTCCTAAATTTTTATTACTACACATTTGGTCCTTAAACTTTCACAAAGATCTACATTTAGTCCTTCCACCATTTAAAGTGTTAAATTTCGCCGACGTACGTAACGAAAGTGTCGCGTGACTAGTCAAGAAGAGTAAAGTGGTTTATATTACTGAACCGGACAACTCACATCAACCAACGAAAGGCGAAAATAAAATTTAATTTCCCCCAAAAACATAAAAAACTCAAAGTTCAGGGACCAAAAGCATTAAAACTCAAAAATGCAGGGACCGAATATACAATAATCAAAGTTTAGGGACCGAATATACACTAATGAAAGTTCAGGGACCAAAAACATAAAAGACTCAAAGTTCAAGGACCAAAAAATATGTTTTGCCATAATTTATCCAAGTGATCCGTGTTTCAAAGCAATTCTATTAATCCATTATACACAATCTACCTCAAAACTCATCCAGTCAAATTCATTCCTGATCAACACAAATTGATAGTTGATTCACACGTGTTCGTGATTTGTGGACCAAAATACAAATTGACAGTTGATTCACTCGCGTTCGTGATTTGTGGGCCAAAATATAGTCCCACATCGATTAAGTAAGACTTTGTAAAAAAGAATCTAAGCATGGATCTCTCTTTAATTAGTACCGAGGACTTTTGAGTTAAACTTAAAACGGACGTCTGTGAGTTGAATGTGGTTAAGTTGGGGACAATATGGTACGCGAATTTTAACAACATGAACTTGACATTGAACTTACATGTTTACTATCACAAATTCACACTAGCCAACTAGTCAATCATCAAATTCACTAAATCACAACCAAAACTCAAAAACTCTTCCATGTTTACAATCACAAATTCACAATAATGAATGAGTTAATCATCCAATTCAACCAAATCACAACCAAAACTCAAAAACTCATCAATGTTCCTGCACTTCCCAAAATTAGGCAGAAAGTAGAAACCCCGACTTTGAAGAAACCCGTAAGCGCCCGCGACGAGCTTCATATCGTCGGCATTCAAGCAAGCATCCAACACTTCCCAATTCTTCTCCCTCCTCAACAACCCCTCCAATTCACCATCCTCTCCATTAAAATGCTCAGAATCAGCAATTGACGATTGTGGTGATGAAAAGTTTTGATCTTGGAGAGTCTGGATGGATTTGAGGAACCCTAGAGCCCGCTTGAGGTCTTTGTCCTTCAATGCGTCCTCGTAGTCCCGCCACTCTGAGAGAGATCTCCGGCTCTGGTTCTACTAGGGTTTGGTGGTCTTCCATTGCAGCGACGGAGAGAGGGGAGTTGAAGTGGTGTGAAGTGTAGAGAAGAGGGAGAGAAAGAGAGAGGGGGTTTTGGCTATTTGCACCCCATTAGAGCAATTTTTATTTTTATTTTTTGATGACCGCCGGTGTCCGAACCACCTCGGTCTCTCCCGATTAAGGCCCGACTAATTCCGGGGGCTAGGAAGGCGCCCCTATAACCGATATAAATGGCGAAGAAAAATAGTGTAGCTATAACTAATCGAATCCATCGCCTTTGTCTTAGTCAGAATACTGAAGTCTTGTTCGTAGCCACTTCACCACACCCTTTTATTAGAACAATTTTTGAAGAATAATGCACCAAATCTTATTTCGACAAAGTTGTCATAATGTTTAGAGGTTTTTGTTGTGATTTAGGCATCCTACAAGCAAGATTACTAAATATATGATATGAGAGAAAAATTAATAAATATAAAGTAGCTTTTTTTAAAAAAATTATACGAGAACTTGTTTTATTACAGTCGAAATAAAACACCTTGTTATTAGTGTAATGATATCCATTCAATACATATAGATTTGTTTGCACACAAATATTGATGTGCAATTTAAAAGACACCAACAAAAACCCGACCAAAAACCCTTTGCGTTCCAAAACAAAGATCAAATCTTTCCATCTCTCAAGCTATTCCAATCACAGCATGTCCATCACATCCCCCTCTCCCCCAATTTCCTTCCCAACAACCCATGTTTCATCATTCGCAGTAAGTCTGAATCTGCTTTGTTTTTCTTGTTTGAAGTCTTATCTGTGTAGGAATTTGCAGAACTTCAATGGACCAAAAGTGGTTGGTTTTGGGATACCCAAGAAGTTTTTTCGAAGATGGGTAGAAGGGGTTTCAGTGTTAGAGCTGGAGCAAAGAAGGTTTCATTTGGGAAGGACTGTAGAGAAGGTTTGAAGTCTGGGATTGATAAGCTTGCAGATGTTGTTTCTGTCATTTTGGGATCAAAAGGTATCAAATTTTTTTTTTGTTATTTGTCTTGATGGTTTTGAATTTAATTGTGTGTCTATTGCTTATTTGAGATAGGCTTTTGTGATTTTCTTTAAGAGATCATGATGGCATATAGTTTTGAGAACTACAGAAAGTAAGAAAGGAGAAAAGATACATGGACTACATTTTTTTTGGGGGGGGGGGGGATCGAAACCACCCGGAATCCATGATCTTGCTACTCCGAGTTCGCCCCGAGTCGTGCATATTATAAGTGGGGGGAGCTCCAAACTTTGGTGTTTCAATTATCAAGACTTGAATTTGAGTCATTAATTAAGGGACTACAACCTGCTTCCAGTTGTGCCAACCAACTGTTGGTCAAGACTACATTTTTTTTATCGGAACCATTGATTCTTTTGCATCATAATTCGTGATCAATTTAGTAATGGCTCTCGCAAATGTAGTCCATTATGATGTTCTGTGATGTCAAATGGGGTTTCTCCTATTGTTGTAACCAACTATGTTACCCGGATCCTTCACTCTACCCCAAAGTACCCGTGCCGGACAGTTGAAACGAGTCTGACACTTAAAAAGACATGGATACTCCATTTGAAGAGTTCTTTGTATAAAAAGATTTAAAATGTAAGAGAATAAAGAAATAAACTTAACAAGAACTTTCTAGTGAAGAGTAAGAAATGAAAAATGAGAAAAAATATAGGTGTATAAGCTATTACATATATGTAATATATGTTATTACATATATATAAGCATATGTCATGCAAGTTTTAGACACTTTTTGCCGAGCCTTCGTGTCCTTAAATTAGAGAATAGTGGGTCCGACCTTTAGACTCATACCCGTATCCGACACCCGCACCCGAGTCCAGGTAACATGGTAACCAATCATTTTTTTCTCTTTTCTTTTACTGCTTTTTTCTTTTTCGAAACCATTGATTCTTTTGCGTCATAATTTGTGATCAATTTAGTAATGGATCTTGCAAATGTAGTCCACTATGATGTTCTGAAATGTCAAATGGGCTTTCTCCTATTGTTGTAACTTAACATTTTTTTTTCTCTTTTCTTTTACTGCTTTTTTTTTTTCGAAACCATTGATTCTTTTGCATCATAATTTGTGATCAATTTAGTAATGACTCTTGCAATTGTAGTCCATTATGATGTTCTGTGATGTCAAATTGGCTTTTTCCTATTGTTGTAACCAATCATTTTTTTTCTCTTTTCTTTTACTGCTTTTTGGAGTAATGACTTGAAAATTTTGGTGTTGGGTTCGTTGTAAGGAACGATGAGCTATTACTATACATGTTTGATCATGGAATAGAGTTTGGATATTCATATGGACTCATTCTATATGCAATTAAACTGGTCAGTACAAATTGGCGTTAAGTGATAATTGATATATACTTTTTTAGTGAATTCATGTCTGGAGCATATATGGTTTTCTCGTCATATGGACTTATAAAATGTCAGGCTCTCATGATGGACGGTTTTGTAGTGGAATGACTTATTTGTATTGCCAAAATGATGCATCTATGTATAAAGCTTTGCGTTCCTTTTGGATGTTAGAGTGTGTATTTGTATAACATGCTGCATCTGTAATTGGTACTTAGTTTATGTGAGTTAGGCATTTTTTTTTCATAGGTTTGGCTAGATATACTTTATTTTATTGTTAAGTGCTTAGGTTGTATCATATAGGAAGCAATGTAGTTCTTGACGGGACTGATCCACCAAAAGTGATCATCGATCCGGCTGTAGCAACCTATAATATAGGTTGTATCATATAGGTTGTATCATAAAAACAATGTAGTTTTTATGCAAGAGTAATGCTTTATTACTTTTGCTTATTCAAGAGCTTGGTACAACCGGATCGATGATCATTTGATTGACTTAGGCTTTCAAAAAAGCTTAAGTGAGGCTACCCTATATGTAAGAAAAGAAGGCACTAACATAAGCATTGTTTCTATCTATGTTGATGATCTTTTGATCACATGAAACAATCAGTTGCTCATTGATGAGTTTAAATCTAACATGCTCAAGGAATTTGAGATGACAAATTTAGGATTAATGACCTACTTCCTCGGTCTTGAAGTGTTGTAGCAAAGGAATGAAGTTTTTATCTTCCAAAAGAATATGCAAAGGAGATTTTGAAGTAATTTCACACAGAGAGTTGCAAAGCTACAGAAACTCCAATGCAAGCCAAAGTGAAGTTCTGCCAAGATGATGGGACTCCCAAAGTGAAATTCTGCCAAGTTGATGGGACTCCCAAAGTGAATGAGAATCTCTTTAGTAGCTTGATTGGTTGTCTCATGTGCTTCGCAGCTTCTAGACCTGACATTATGCAAGCTGTAAGTCTTCTCTCCAGGTTTATGCATTGTGCAAGTGAAGAGCACTTGCAGGATGCCAAGAGGATTGTCAGATATATTGAAGGAACTGTTGATTTTAAAATTAAATTTGTTTTTTTGTTTTTTGAAACCAGGATTAAATATGTTAAATGTGATAATTTTCAGCTGGTTGATTTTTCTGATAGTGATTGGGCAGGTTCAGCTGATGATATGAAGAGCACAACTGGTTTTTGTTTTAGTCTTGGATCGGGTGTGATCAATTGGTGTTCAAAGAAGCAAGAAGTTGTTGCTCAAAGCACCGCAGAAGAAGTTGCTGAATTCATAGCTACAACAACATTTGTAGCAAATTAAATGAGGCCATCTGGTTGAGGAAAATCCTTCATGATTTGAGTTTGAAGCAACAAGAATCAACACAAATCTTTGTTGACAACCAGGGTGCCATTTCAATCTCTTTTAATCCAATGTTTCATGGCAAGACAAAGCATTTCAAGATAATAACTCAGAGAAGTTCAAAATGAGGGGAAGTTTCATTAACTTATTGCAGATCAGAAAATGCCGATGCATTCACCAAAGCCTTGCCTAATATTAAATTTGAAGAACTCAGGAACAAGATAGGAGTTTGCAGCTTCAAAGGCAACGAGGTGTGTTTGAAATATGCCTTAGAAGCTACAGAAATTATACAAACATGATACATGTTGCAAAATGTGACTAAGTCTTGAAGACCATGTCTTTAATTCAGTTTCTAGTTGTTGTTGTTTTGTAGGAGTTTAGTTTTGACTCAGTTGTTGAGTCATGGGCCTTGTTTTTTGGCTATTATGGCTTAGTGGCTTTCATTTATGTTGACTTTTAGTTATTATTTTGTGTATTTAAGTAAGTTGTCAAGTTGAATGATATTGAGTTCTCAATCTAAGCTTCAAATTTGTCCCACCTCTTTCATATTTCTAGTTTTATAACAAAAATTATATAAAAAATGCAAGAGCAAAAGATAGTATATACTTTGTGCGTGCCTATGTCCCGAGCCTAGTTCCAATCAAGCACAAGCATTCAACGTCAACTATTACGGAAAGGAGCACTAGCTACCAACAACTAGTTCGTGAATGGAAAAACTGAGTTGGCATTAGTCGGTGATAAAATTGGTGTAGAAGACAAACGGAGAAGTACATACCCCATTCCAACCAATTGGGTTGCCTAATGGTATGGTATGGGTTTGAGAGTAAGAGGTCAGGGGTTTGAACTTAGGTGGGGCAATATGTTTCTTTTTTATAAGAAAAAAAAATGTCTAATTAAGGATGTATTGCTTATGTTTGATGGTGAAAATGCCTTATTGAGGTAAGCCATTATTTTTAGAAGGGTTGCATCTTAATCCTAACTCAAATGTAGACTCCCTGACAACTTTCTAAACCCTTGTTTTCCCTTCTCTGGCTTTCCTTTGTGCTTTTTCCTTTTGAGCCACCGTCGATCAATAGCATAGATCGACATTGGTTTCGTTTATCTTTCCTATTTCGTATTTCTCAAATAAGTTTTAGATTTGTTCAAATTTGACAAGATGATCAGTTTATCCCCACTATTGTCATCAGATTCACTATTGACAAAAGTCCATTCTCTATGTTTGCATCCTTTTCAAAGTATGTGTGGATTTGTGTTTATGAAGTTTTGTACTTGTCACTATGTTTTACTCCCTCCGATCAAAAAAATAAGACTTTTTTTGCTCAAAACACACATATTAAGAAAGCATTAATGTCAAAACCTCTTAGATGAGATGGTAAAGACATCACTTGCCAAAAAGGCAAGAACTCAAAAGCCCATTGAAGTAAAAACAAAAAGAAAGCATTAATTGTGAGTTTAAATTACATTCTTACCCACATTTAATTCTTTATTTCATCTAATAAAAGAAAGACAAGTGTTTAATTATAATTAAATGTTTGAGTTAAAAGAGTGATAAAATAGGTATAAGAGGTAAAAA
This sequence comes from Stephania japonica, assembly GCA_039657345.1. Taxonomy (NCBI): domain Eukaryota; kingdom Viridiplantae; phylum Streptophyta; class Magnoliopsida; order Ranunculales; family Menispermaceae; genus Stephania; species Stephania japonica. The sequence continues at coordinate 14,527,288 of CM077560.1, read as the reverse complement.
GTTCTCTTGAATTTTGAAAACCTCTTATATTTTTTAAGCTAAAAAATCTCAAAACATCATATATTTTTGACTAGAGAGAGTACTTAGGTAGTTGTTTTCTTCCCATGTTGGAAGGTTAAGATTATATTTCCCTCTTTAGAAGTTGTGTTTACTTCCCTTGTCAATGGATGCAGGTGGGGCAAGTTTAGAGCAGGGAATGCAATCCTCGTCCCCATCCCTAGTTATGGTGGGAAAGGGATTCCCACTTACAATTCTCCACTAGAGAGATTTTGATCCCCATTCCCCATCCCTGCAGAGATCTCTACCCCCAAGGGGATCCTCCACCTTATCATTTTTTTCACATAAGTTACCTATAATATAAGATGAAATAAAATAGTAACATAATTTTTTTTTTTGAGAAAGTGGCAACATAGTTACTTACTATTAAAATGCATTTGTAAAAGCAAGTTTAGCTCAAATAAATAAAAACTAGTTTGGTTTATTAAAAAAGAGTTTCTAGTTTGGTTTATTAAATAAAAGTATAGCTCATTTGCATTTTTATGTTGTAGGAATCTCAAGGGAATAAAAATCCCCATGGAGAATATCTAGGGTTCTCCATGAGGAATCTTCACAATGCGAGGCGGGTAATCCCCACAGGGTGAGGAGGGGATCAAAAATGCCACCCCACCCTGCATGGCGAGGATGAAAGTCCCCCATCCCCCGCCCTATGGGGGCTAGTTGGAGGGAAATCTCCGCCATATCGGGGCGAATACTTGTGAGAAATGGGGATTCCCACCCCACCTGCATCCCTAGATGTCGTGTTGGAAACATTGTCAAGATAACAGTCAATGATTGTCAAACTGTTTTATTGTTACAACCACAATTCTCAAAAGTTCAACTTTATGACAATTAAAAGCACATTTGAACAATTAGCAAAATCAATTTGCAAAGGTATTGATTCTATGCCTTGTCCTGTTCCATTAAACGTATTGTGAGCCGATGATGACTAATGAAAATTATTTTTCTTCAAAAAAAAAATCAAATGTAAACAAAAAAACCCAAATGTACAAATCGGTTGTCTTCCAATCTCCATTTCTGTAAAGTAAGAACTCTCTCGAGAGCATCCCTAAAAAAAAAAAAATTATGTACCTTGTTCAACTTGTATCACCAATCTCAAAATGAGTTTTTTATAAGCGTAATACTAAGAAGCATTTTGATACGTCTATATTGATTCTCTTTTTTCTTTGATATCATTGTCTAGGATTGTCAGTGACTATTATGTAAAGATAGCCTATAAGAGGTATGCCTTGTTAACTTTAGAGCTTTCGGTGTTACCAAATAAGACAAAGATGGATAAAAAATAGCATAGACAAGTGTCAAGCGTAAAACTCGCCCCTAACAAAAAACACAGAAAATAGTGGAATACGTTATTATGTGCTTAGCTATATAACCATCCATATTCACACATAGAAGCCACACACCAAAGACAGTTTATCACCTTACCATAAAAATGAAAAAAAAATAAAATAAAATAGGGCCAAGAAGAAAATCAAGAAGGTAAGGAAAGGAAACTACTAGTGCTCTAACGAGTATGCACGAGGAAAATTAAGGTATTTTGTACCATATAAATGTAGTATTTTCATCATGTTGCACTGCTGAATTTGCAAAGAAAAGAGCTTGCTTAAGGACTCCCCCAGCTTAAGTAAAAAATACATGCTTGCAAAGCTTGTCAATATGGCAAGCAAGTGCGTCTTCCATTTCAGAATTCTATTTGGAGAGCAATAAAGAAGTTGCAGCTTATTCATACTGATCTTGTTGGGTCTCAAAGAACTCCTTCACTTAAGGGAAGTAAATACTACATAATTTTTATTGATGACTTTTCTCGTATGCTCTGGGTTTATTTTCTCATATTCAAATAAGGATTGTTGGTATCTTTTGGAGATTCATGCAATGGATTGAAAATCAAAGCGGGCGTCCCATTCAAATGTTGAGGTCAGATGATGGCAAAGAGTTCACTTCAAATAAATTCAATCATTTTTGTGAAGAAAGCCGACATTGATCATCAATTGATAACTCCGTACACTCCACAACAAAATGGAGTTAGTGAGAAGAAGAACATAACAATCTTTGAGATGGCAAGATGTATGATGCATGATAAAGATTCGCCTTAGGAGTATTGGGCTGAAGCAACAAACACTGATGTGTTCTTGTTGAAGAGGCTTCCTACAAAAGCTGTGAATGGAAAGACTCATTTTAAGGTATGGTATGTGTAGTGGCCTCCAATCCATCGACAGCTACGGCGTGCACCACGGGCCCACAACCCTTCCAACTCATCATCTAGCTGTGTCCCACGACCACTCGTAAACTCAATATAATCAAATTCTTGCTAACTTTAAGTTATGTATTAATAATTATTGATTTAAGTTAGCTTTAGATTCTTAATTATCATTTTACCTCAAAGCACGCAGCGGATAATTAACAAAAATCATCAAGGTGTTTTATGAGCATATTACCTAAAGTGGAAACCATCTCAAAATATATATCATGTACATATCAACTGAGATCCTCAAAATATCAAAAAATATAACTTACAAATTATATACAAGTCATATCTATCTCTCATACCCCAAAACCCAACATAAAACAAGGAAATAAAAATAAACGTACAAGTAGGGCAAATGCAGTCAATCAATGTAGTCCTCAAGCTTGCCCTTCCCTCGGCTCGTACTAGGATCTGCACTCAAGCCATCATAAAAAGGCAGATGACGAGTCCAGAGTAAGTAATCCCAAGGAAATTCACCAAGTAAATACGTAAATAAACAGCTGAAATTTAAAATACTATAAATAAACATGCAAAACAAAAGAATACAAACAACTGTAGAAGATCATCGCATGCATAAATATAGCAGTGAAGCAATGTGCGTGCACAATCAAAGTCAGACTAAGCCATACTTCGGACTATCCGTCAGGCACTGCCCGTGAGGATACCTCTATCGGGTGACCCTGGACCCTCTAGGTAGCCGACGTATATCCACGGCGTACCCACACATGCCTATCATACCCAGGTAGCATATTCACCGGCGCATGCCTAGACATATGCTATGGTTTAGTGGACCCTATGCCCCCGCAACGAATAAACACCAAGTGGGGAGTGCTCTCAACACCGTAAAGACACCAAGTAGGAGTAAACTCAACTACCGTAAAGTCACCAGGTGAGAGTACTCAACCATCGTAAATTAATAAGGAAATGGAATAGTACATGAACAGGAATGAATTCAAATAAATCAAGTAGTAATTACTAAAGTGAATTTCAGTTGGGTTACTACACACCTCAAACCGCACTCCATGTCCCGTAAAATAAACCCCGGTCCAGCTCCAATAAATGCCCTACAACCAAAATGATCACCCAAATGTACCTAAGATTATTTATCATTGAATTAGCTTCAATTTGGTATATTATGTCAATTTTTCATTTTTCGAGTAAAAACCATGACAATATCTTGTCAAAATTCGAGAAAATCCCAAAACTCATTTATTTGATCAAAATATAATTTTTATAAAATTTTCCTATTTTATCTGAATTCTCTATTATTTTTCCAGTTTTTTTTTTCAAAATTTTTTTTTTTTTTTCAAAACTTTTTATTTATTTATTTATTTAGGGATGGTTCGGCCTGAACCGGCTCTCTTCTTCGTTGGAACAGAGTAGCTCTGTTCCAACAGAATTTTTTTTTTAATCGGTTGGGGTTGCGGTTGGGGTTGGCTCTCAACCCCAACCCCTCCTCTTCTATTGGCATGGGAGACATCTCCCATGCCATATACATCCTCGGACGAACTGCCATGGCAGTTCGTCCAAGTTTCTCCCCCTCCACCGAACACCACCGAACCTCCACACAACAACGCACAACAACACCACAATAACAACTCCTCACCTTTGCCAACACCGCTTCCACGAGCTCCCGACCACGATCTCTCGATCTCTCTTCTTCTTTCGTCCCTCTCTCTCGGATTCGATCAAAAAATGGGAAAATGGTGGTGTCATCAACAATTTAGAGGTGAAATGACCAAAATACCCTTACATTTTTATCCTCATCCTTCATAATCTAATACCCTTTTTGGTCATTTCACCATTATTTTTAAATTTTCTGATTTTAATATATATATATATATTTATATATATATTATTTAAATTACATATATACATATATATAAATATATATATTCTGTTGGGAAATGTGCTCTAGGTCAATCCATTAATAGTCTTTATGAATACATTTTAGTTAATAAAATAGAGGATTTCATTTATTGTTTATTATAATTGATTTGCATGTTTACATTATAATAAGATCCATGGGTATTTACAAAAATATCCTAAATGTCCCTAGTCGATTATTATACTGGGAACTATAATGAATTAAGACTAGTGTGAGTCTTGATTGATGATCATGATGATCATACGTATAGGAATACGAATCAAGATCATGAGTACTTGTTAGGGAACAAAGTACTGGACCGACCCGCTATGAGAACATCACAGGAATTAAGTCATAGTTGTTTCTCATGATATGTATATTATTCAGTCCTCTGACTTGAGATTACTAGAGACTTCAACATTAGGAACATAGTGATTTGACACTATCAAACGTTATCTTTAACCGGACGATTATAAAGGTTGTGATTGGTTACTATGTAAGTAATGTGATGAAGTTATGTAATCGAGATAGAATTTGTCACTCTCATATAAAGAGAGATATCTAGTAGATCCCTCGATGTATTAGACTATTAAAAGGCCTAGTCTAAGTGAATTGATATTGATCAATGTCACTTGGATGTTTTCAGTCTACATAGAAATCGAGACTAGTACGATTGAACATGTTGGATGACAATTCCATGCCTTATGTTTGATCAAAAGGATATCGTGTGACAAAAGGATGTTATATACACTATTGATTAGGTTGTATCGATTTGATATTCGTACAACTTGGGTAGTCATAATATCTTGCTAGAGGTCACTTATGACTTGTATACCAATATGTGTTTTGGTACACTGCCAATGTTGTATGAGCCTATTAGCGCACACTAAAAATGGTTTTGTGAGATTTTAAGATGGTTTAGAAAAATGAATTTTATATGATAAAATTCATGACAGAAACGTCCTTGTAGTGTATTACACTTATACTTCTTTAAGTAGGGGTATATGTGTAATTTACTTAACCGTCTATATACAAGGGTTGTATAAATAGACGCGTTTTGAGTTAGAATACACGAATGAGAAAGATTGAAAGGCGAAACTCTATTTTCGTTTTAGAAACGACTTAGGGTTTTTGGTATGCTCTGGATCGTTTTGGAGAGAAACAAAAAGGTTTGGTATTCTCTCGAAGCTAGCACTTCAAATCTCGGCCGTCGTTCGTGTGTGGACTGCTGATAGAGGGCATTCGTTGTTGGCAGCGCCTTAGAGATCGATTAACCTTCAGAAAGGTACATTGCGACGGAGGTATGATTAAGTTTTCATAGTTTAAACGTTTTTAATGGAATTAGATTCGGATCCTATTGGGATTTTTGTCAAAATTGTTTTGAAATTCCCACTGCGCATGAACCTTGTTATATCTATTTTGTTATGAAGTTTCTATTTGATAAAGATAGATAACAAATTAGAATAGGAGATAAATATTAAGAATCTTGTTATTGGTGATGTACTAGGATTCAAATATCTTAAATCCAAAGTAAATAATTAATTTTTGAAATTATTTATTTATCTTGTTATATCTATTTTGTTATGAAGTTTCTATTTGATAAAGATAGATAACAAATTAGATTAGGAGATATAAGCAAAATCGGTTTCGTTATCCCTATTGGATAGGAGGTAAATATGGAGAAGTTTGTTGTTGCTGATATACTAGGATTCAAATATCTAAAGTCCTAATTGGATTAAGATAAGATGATTAGTAAGATGTGGGTCCGGTTTAATTAAAAATGTTTTAATTGACTTAATTTTGGATAAATTAAGGAGTAAATTTAGTATAATAAAATCAGCGAAAAATATGATTTTCTATAGCGAATTTCAATTTTCAGAATTGAGATTCGTCTTCTAAAAAAAAATGGTGGCACTGACCGGCCAGCGGGACCGTCATCTAACTAATCCTAGCGCACGGAAATTCTTTTATTAGTGAATAGCATAAAAATTTCCTAAATTGTTTAGTAGTTCTATAAATCAATAAAATATATAATATTTCATTCTTTACTTAAAAATCACTAAAACTGAATAAAATCCCTCTATTAAATTTTAAGTCTTGTGCCATCCAATTTTAAACATTTATCAAGGCCTCGATCGCACTAATATAGTTTCAGCCATAGCTGGGTGTATTGTGTTATCTTGGTGAGATAAGTTTTGTAAGAGTTACCTAAATGTTTAAATTGGTCTGACTTAATAAAGCTATCAAAATAGTTTTGGGCTTTAGGCATATGATGAGATAAAAACATGCTAAGACATAAGATGTCCTGTATCTTATAAAAGTATCTAAAATTACATAAGATGTAATTGGTAACTGTTACCTACCTAAATAATCTAGTTCTGTGTTTCATGCCATAGCTGTCATAGAATTAGGTGAAATATGGATTTAAGTCCCCTAAATAAACAATATGTTTTAGGAGGGTTGTTAATTTAGTGGGAATCTATTCCTCTATACTAAAATAAACTCTGCATAATCTTTATTGTAGATCAATGGCCTCTTCAAGTAACAATAATCCTCGTCACTGCGATCTATCCTTAAGAAGGATAAGCTATATGGGACTAACTTTCTCGACTGGTTCAGAAACTTGAGAATCGTTCTCAAGCATGAACGCAAGTTGTATGTCCTCGATGCTCCAATCCCCGAGGATCCACCAGCCAATACTACGAAAGCTGTGAAGGATGCACATAATAAGAATATCAACAATTCTACTGATGTTGCATGTATTATGATGGCAACTATGGTTCCTTAACTTTAGAAGGACATGGAACTAATGGAAGCCTACGGTATAGCTATAACGCTAAAGGAAATGTTCCAACAGCAAGCTAGGCAAGAAAGGTTCGAGATAATCAAAAACCTACATTTTTGCAAGATGACTGAGAGTACGTCAGTTAGTGCTCATGTTCTGAAGATGAAGGGCTATATTGACCAACTTGATAGACTTGGATTTCCCATAAGCCAAGAGTTGGCTATGGATTTGATCCTAAATTCATTACCGGGGAGTTACTCATAATTTGTGATGAACTATAATATGAATAATATGGAGAAATCAATTTCAAAGTTACATTTGATGCTCAAAACTGCTAAACAAAATATGAAGAAACTCTCTAGTAATGTGCTGATGGTCCAAAGGGGAAAAGGGAATGAAGAAGAAATGTAAAGGCAAAGGCAAGGCTAAAGCTGCCAAGGCTGCTGCCGCACCTGTCGCAAAGCCTGTGGAACAAGTCAAGCCCCAGCCTGTTCCTGCTTCAAAGCACCAAAAGGAAAAGGAAGGAAATTGTCATTTCTGCTACGCACCTGGACATTGGTTCAGAAATTGCAAACTCTATCTGGAAGATCTAAAGAAGAAAAAGGGTAGTGCGACTACCACCTCAGGTATTTATGTTATTGAAATTAATTTATCTACTAGTGATTCATGAGTATTGGATATCGGATGTGGATTTCACATTTGTATAAATGTGCAGGAACTCACCAGAAGTAGGAAACTGAAAAAATGAGAAGTCATCCTGCGCGTAGGGAATGGAGCAAGGGTTGCTGCCCTGGCTGTTGGATCATATGACTTAGTCTTACCTAGTGGACTTATTTTAACTTTAAATAATTGTTATTATGTGTCTGCCTTGAGCAGAAACATCATTTCGATTTCATTGTTTTGATTTTATTATTGCGAATAATAGATGTTCAATTTCTCGTAAAGGCATTTTTTATGCAAATGCTAATTTGTGTGATGGTCTTTATATTCTATTTATGAAAAGGTCCACTGATACTCCAATATTTAACATAAATACAAAGAGATTTAAGTCAAATGATTTGAATCAAACCTATCTTTGGCATTGTCGTCTCGGGCACATAAATGAGAAATGCATAACGAAGCTCCATAAAGATGGACTCCTAGATTCATTTGATTTAGAAACATATGAAACGTGCGTATCTTGTTTATGAGGCAAGATGACTAAAAGTCCCTTTCCTGGACATAGTAAAAGGGCAAGTGATTTATTGGGTCTAATACATACTGATGTATGCGGTTCTATAAACACAATGGCTAGAGGAGGTTATCAGTACTTCATTACATTTACTAATGATTTCAGCAGATATGGTTATGTATATCTTATGAAATATAAAGCTGAATCACTTGAGATGTTTCGAATGTTTCAAAATAAAGTGCAGAATCAACTTGGTAAAACTATCATAGCATTTTGATCAGATCGAGGTGGTGAATATTTGAGCCAAGAATTTGATGATCATTTTAGAAATTGTGGGATTGTCTCCCAATTGACTCCACCAGCAACTCCACAATGGAATGGGGTTTCTAAAAGGAGAAATCGAACCTTATTAGATATGGTTCGATCTATGATGAGTCGTGCGGATCTTCCATTATCCTTTTGGGGTTATGTATTACAAACTGCAGCTTTCACTCTAAATCGAGTTCCTTCTAAAGCAGTTGATAAAACACCATATGATATATGGTATGGGAAGAGACCTAGTTTGTCTTTTCTTAAGATTTGGGGTTGTGAGGCTTACGTAAAGCGACAAGTCTTAGATAAACTAGCACCTAAATCTGGTAAGTGTTTATTTGTGGGGTATCCTAAGGAAATAAAAGGATATTACTTTTATAATCCCGCCGAGAACAAAGTGTTTGTTGCTCAGTATGGTGCCTTTATGGAAAAACAGTTTATTTCAAAAGACACTAGTGGGAGAGAAATAAATCTTGAAGAAGTTCAAGAATCACATATAAACACTGAACCGCTAATGGAAGTTCAACAACGTTCTGAACTAGTTGAACCTCCGCAAGTGACACAAGGCCCACGTAAATCTGGTGGGGTAAGACATGAGCTAAAGAGATTCGGATTTCTCATTACTGATAGTCGTGATGTGTTGCTTATTGATCAAAATGAGCCCACCACTTATCAGGAGGCTATGTCTGGACCAGACTCAGATAAATGTCTAAGTGCCATGAATTCTGAGATGCAATCCATGTATGATAACCAAGTTTGGTACTTGGTTGATTTACCGGAAGGTGGTAAGACCATTGGATCTAAATAGGTTTTCAAGAAGAAAACTGACATGGATGGCAATGTGCATACTTTTAAAGCAAGACTTGTAGCAAAAGGTTTCAGACAGACTCAAGGTGTTGATTATGATGAAACTTTTTCGCCAGTAGCCATGCTTAAATCCAAAAAAATTTCAATTGTCATTGTTGCATATTATGACTATGAGATATGGCAAATGGATGTAAAAACAACATTTCTTAATGGAAAGCTACTTGAGGACGTGTATATGACACAACCTGAAGGTTTTGAATATCCTGAGAATTCTAGGAAGGTATGCAAGCTTCAAAGATCTATTTATGGATTAAAGCAAGCTTCTCGGAGTTGGAATCTTCGTTTTGATGAAGCAATCAAGGATTTTGGTTTTATTAAGAACGAAAATGGGCCTTGTGTATACAAGAAGGTCAGTGGGAGTGTAGTTGTTTTTCTAGTACTGTATGTTGATGATATATTACTCATTGGAAATGACATCCCAACAATGCAGAGTGTCAAGTCTTGGTTAGGGAAGTGTTTCTCAATGAAAAACATAGGAGATGCAGCCTATATCCTAGGGATAAGGATCTATAGGGATAGATCTAAGATGATAATCGGTCTAAGTCAGAGTGCTTACATAGACAAGGTGTGGAATAGGTTCAATTTGCAAGACTCTAAAAGAGGATTGTTGCCAATGTCTCGTGGCATAAGTCTCAGTAAGAATCAATGTCCTAAGACAAATGATGAGCGAGATCGTATGAATAAGATTCCATATGCATCAACTATTGGATCTATCATGTATGATATGCTATGCACTCGACCTGATGCATCATATGCTTTGAGCACTACAAGCAGATATCAGTCAGATCCTGGTGAAAGTCACTGGCAGTAAAGAACATCCTTAAGTACTTAATAAGGACCAAGGAAGTGTTCTTGGTCTATGGAGGTTTTGAAAATGATCTAGTTATAAATGGTTACACAGATGCAAGTTTTCAAACTGATATAGATGATTTTAGATCGCAGTCTGGATATGTGTTTACTTTGAATGGGGGTGCAGTAAGCTGAAAAAGTTCGAAGCAAGAGACTATGGCAGATTCTACAACTGAAGCTAAGTATATAGCAGCGTCCGATACAACAAAGGAGGCAGTTTATATCAAAAAGTTCATTTCTGAACTAGGTGTGGTTCCACGTATTGCTAACCTTGTTTGTTTCTATTGTGACAATAACGGGGCAATAGCACAGGCCAAGGAACCTAGATCACACCACAGATCCAAACATATACTCAGGCGTTTTCATCTCATCAGAGAAATTATTGAGAGGGGAGACGTAAAGATTTGCAGAGTACCTACTGAAGACAACATTGCGGATCCATTGACAAAGGCTCTTCCCAAGCGAAACATGATGGTCATGTTAGATCATTAGACATTAGATGCATGAATGATTGGCCCTAGAGCAAGTGGGAGATGTTGGAAAATGTGCCATAGGTCAATCCATTAATATTCTTTTTGAATACATTTTAGTTAATAAAATAGAGGATTTCATTTGCTGTTTATTATAATTGATTTGCATGTTTATATTATAATAAGATACATGGGTATTTACAGAAATATCCTAAATGTCCCTAGTCGATTATTATAATAGGAACTATAATGAATTAAGACTAGTGTGAGTCTTGATTGATGATCATATGATTATCATACGTATAGGAATACGAATCAAGATCATGAGTACTTGTTAGGGAACAAAGTACTGGACCGACCCGCTATGAGAATATCACATGGATTAAGTCATAGTTGTTTCTCATGATATGTATATTATTCAGCCCTCTGACTTTAGATTACCAGAGACTTCAACATTAGGAACATAGTGATTTAACATTTTAAAGGTATTTTAATGATTTTATATTAAAGTATAGAGAGACCAAGACTTAAAAGGATTGAATGGGCTTCAGTGGTCTTTATTTATGCAAGTTTGAGAAGCAGACAGGACCAAAAAGGATTCTCTCTGGTACGCAGACAGGCTCTCTCTTAAAGAGACGAGACGAGTGGTTCGCTATATCTTGCGAGAATTCAGGGAAAATGTGATTTTCACTCAACAATGGGTGCCTAGGAATTTCGAGGAACCTTCTTATTACAAGGAGGACCTGGAAGAGCTAGTAACATGCATTACAAAGGTGCCCTTATGAGCGAACATTATTTGCCAAAGTTGCGTAATGTAGCTGCGTAATGTTTAGCTGCGTAATGTTTAGTGTATATATATATATATTTCACTCTTTTGTTGGGTAATCGAGGAAGTTTCTTGAGGAGGACCTGGAGGGCCTAATGTTCAGTTACAAACACATAACATCGCACAAACACATCACTTGTTGTTTAATATACACTAATGAAAGTTCAGATACCAAATATACTCTAACGAAAGTTCAGGGGCCAAAACATAAAAGACTCAAAGTTCAAGGACATTTTGCCATAATTTATCCAAGTGATCAACAGAAATTGATAGTTGATTCACACGTGTTCGTGATTTGTAGACCAAAATACAAATTGACAGTTGATTCACTCGTGTTCGTGATTTTGGTCCAAAATAGTAGTCCCACATCGATTAAGACTTTGTAAAAAAGAATCTAAGCTTGGATCTCTCTTTAATTAGTACCGAGGACTTTTGAGTTAAACTTAAAACGGACGCTTGTGACTTGAATGTGGTTAAGTTGGGGACAATATGGTACGCGAATTTTAACAACATGAACTTGACATTGAACTTACATGTTTACTATCACAAATTCACACTAAACAACTAGTCAATCATCAAATTCACTAAATCACAACCAAAACTCAAAAACTCTTCCATGTTTATAATCACAAATTCACAATAATGAATGAGTTAATCATCCAATTCAACCAAATCAAAAACAAAACTCAAAAACTCACCAATGTTCCTGCACTTCCCAAAATTAGGTAGAAAGTAGAAACCCCCGACTTTGAAGAAACCCGTAAGCGCCCACGACGAGCTTCATATCGTCGGCATTCAAGCAAGCATCCAACACTTCCCAATTCTTCTCTCTCCTCAACAACCCTCCAATTCACCATCATCTCCATTAAAATGCTCAGAATCAGCAATTGACGATTGTGGTGATGAAAAGTTATGACTTTGCAATTGTAGTCCATTATGATGTTCTGTGATGTCAAATTGGCTTTTTCCTACTGTTGTAACCAATCATTTTTTTCTCTTTTCTTTTACTGCTTTTTGGAGTAATGACTTGAAAATTTTGGTGTCGGGTTCGTTGGAAGGAACGATGAGCTATTACTATACATGTTTGATCATCTAATAGAGTTTGGATATTCATATGGACTCATTCTATATGCAATTAAACTGGTCAGTACAAATTAGCGTTAAGTGATATATAATTGATATATATTTTTTAAGTGAATTCATGTTTGGAGCATATATGGTTTTCTCGTCATATGGACAAATAAAATGTCAGGCTCTCACGATGGACGGCTTTGTAGTGGAATGACTTATTTGTATTGCCAAAATGATGCATCTATGTATAAAGCTTTGCGTTCCTATTGGATGTTAGAGTGTCTATTTGTATAACATGCTGCATCTGTAATTGGTACTTAGTTTATGTGAGTTAGGCAAAGCTATGTGTTCCTTTTTGTTGATAAATATCTTTAAAGCCTATCTTAAGAACTGTGACAGTCAATAACTGTCAGCTAATTCTTATGATCATCCCTATGAGGAGGGAATTTTTTCTTCAACCCTTTTATGCAAATGGTCGATTTTTAAATGGCATTTGATGGTACTCTATTGGATTTGTAACTAAAACCTACATGTGGCTTCCTAGTTTTGAATTGACGTGTTTGTTATACAACTTGCTCCCTAATACAATTGAATGTCCGTGTTTTTATTAGAAGGCATTTTTTTTAATAGGTTTGGCTAGATATACTTTATTTTATTGTTAAGTGCTTAGGTTGTATCATATAGGAAGCAATGTAGTTCTTGACGGGACTGATCCACCAAAAGTGATACAACCTATAATATAGGTTGTATCATATAGGTTGTATCATAAAAACAATGTAGTTTTTATGCAGGAGTAATGCTTAATTACTTTTGCTTATTCAAGAGCTTGTTACAACCGGATCGATGATCAATTGATCGACTTAGGCTTTTAGAAAAGCTTAAGTGAGGCTACCCTATATCTAAGAAAAGAAGGCACTAACATAACCATTGTTTCTATCTATGTTGATGATCTTTTGATCACATGAAACAATCAGTTGCTCATTGATGAGTTTAAATCTAACATGCTCAAGGAATTTGAGATGACAAATTTAGGATTAATGACCTAATTCCTCAGTCTTGAAGTGTTGTAGCAAAGGAATGAAGTTTTTGTCTTCCTAAAGAATATGCAAAGGAGATTTTGAAGTAATTTCACACACAGAGTTGCAAAGCTACAGAAACTCCAATGCAAGCCAAAATGAAGTTATGCCAAGATGATGGGACTCCCAAAGTGAATGAGAATCTCTTTAGAAGCTTGATTGGTTGTCTCATGTACTTCGCAGCTTCTAGGCCTGACATTATGCAAGCTAAGTCTTCTCTCCAGGTTTATGCATTGTGCAAGTGAAGAGTACTTGCAGGCTGCCAAGAGGATTGTCAGATATATTGAAGGAACTGTTGATTTTAAAATTAAATTTGTTTTTTTTTTTTGTTTTTTGAAACCAGGATTAAATATGTTAAATGTGATAATTTTCAGCTGGTTGATTTTTCTAATAGTGATTGGGCAGGTTCAGCTGATGATATGAAGAGCACAACTGGTTTTTGTTTCAGTCTTGGATCAGGTGTGATCAATTGGTGTTCAAAGAAGCAAGAAGTTGTTGCTTAAAGCATTGCAAAAGCTGAATTCATAGCTACAACAGCTGCAACAAATGAGGCCATCTGGTTGAGGGAAATCCTTCATGATTTGAGTTTGAAGCAACAAGAATCAACACAAATCTTTGTTGACAATCAGGGTGCCATTTCAATCTCTTTTAAGTGTTTCATGACAAGACAATGCATTTCAATATAATAACTCAGAGAAGTTCAAAATGAAGGGGAAGTTTCATTAACTTATTGTAGATCAAAAGATCAAATAGCCGATGCATTCACCAAAGCCTTCCCTAATATTAAATTTGAAGAACTCAGGAACAACATAGGAGTTTGCAGCTTCAAAGGCAAGGAAGTGTATTTGAAATATGCCTTAGAAGCTGCAGAAATTATACAAACATGATACATGTTGCAGAATGTGATTAAGTCTTGAAGACCATGTCTTTAATTCAATTTCTAGTTGTTGTTATTTTGTAGGAGTTTAGTTTTGACTCAGTTGTTGAGTCATGGATCTTGTTTTTTAGCTATTATGGCTTAGTGGCTTTCAGTTATGTTGACTTTTAGTTATTATTTTGTGTATTTAAATAAGTTGTCAAGTTGAATAATATTGAGTTCTTAGTCCAAGCTTCAAATTTGTCCCACCTCTTTCATATTTCTAGTTTTATAACAAAAATTATATAAAAAATGCAAGAGCAAAAGATAGTATATACTCTGTGCGTGCCTATGTCCCGAGCCTAGTTCCAATCAAGCACAAGCATTCAACGTCAACTATTACAGAAAGGAGCACTAGCAACCAACAACTAGTTTGTGAATGGAAAAACTGAGTTGGCATTAGTCGGTGATAAGATTGGTGTAGAAGAAAACGGAGAAGTACATACCCCATTCCAACCAATTGGGTTGCCTAATGGTATGGTATGGGTTTGAGAGTAAGAGGTCAGGGGTTTGAACTTCGATGGGGCAATATGTTTCTTTTTTATAAGAAAAATAAAAAAAAAAATGTCTAATTAAGGATGTATGCTTATGTTTGATGGTGAAAATGCCTTATTGAGGTAAGCCATTATTTTTAGAAAGGTTGCATCTTAATCCTAACTCAAATGTAGACTCCCTGACAGCTCTCTAAACCCTTGTTTTCCCTTCTCTGGCTTTCCTTTGTGCTTTTTCCTTTTGAGCCACCGCCGATCAATAGCATAGATCGACATTGGTTCCGTTTATCTTTCCTATTTCGTATTTCTCAAATAAGTTTTAGATTTGTTCAAATCTGACAAGATGATCAGTTTATCCCCACTATTGTCATCAGATTCACTATTGACAAAAGTTCATTCTCTATGTTTGCATTTTCAAAGTATGTGTGGATTTGTGTTTATCAAGTTTTGTACTTGTCACTATGTTTTACTCCCTCTGATCAAAAAAATAAGAGTTTTTTTGCTCAAAACACACATATTAAGAAAGCATTAATGTCAAAACCTCTTAGGTGAGATGGTAAAGACATCACTTGCCAAAAAGCAAGAACTCAAAAGCCCATTAAAGTAAAAACAAAAAGAAAACATTAATTGTGAGTTTAAATTACATTCTTACCAACATTTAATTCTTTATTCATCTAATAAAAGAAAGACAAGTGTTTAATTATAATTAAATGTTTGAGTTAAAAGAGTGGTAAAATAGGTATAAGTGGTAAAAAGTTCTCTTAAATTTTGAAAACCTCTTTATATTTTTTAAGCTAAAAAATTTCAAAACATCATATATTTTTGACTAGAGAGAGTACTTAGGTAGTTGTTTTATTCCCATGTTGGAAGGTTAAGATTATATTTCCCTCTTTAGAAGTTGTGTTTACTTCCCTTGTCAAGGGATGCAAGTGGGGCAAGTTAAGAGCAAGGAATGCAATCCTCGTCCCCATCTCCAGTTATGGTGGGGCAGGGATTCCCCACTTACAATTCTCCACTGGGGAGATTTTGATCCCCATTCCCCATCCTACAGAGATCTCTACCCCCAAGGGGATCCTCCACCCCATCATTTTTATCACATAAGTTACCTATAATATAAGATGAAATAAAATAGCAACATAATTTTTTTTTTTTTTTGAGAAATTAGCAACATAATTACTTACTATTAAAATGCATTTGTAAAAGCAAGTTTAGCTCAAATAAATAAAAACTAGTTTGGTTTATTAAAAAAAAGTGTTTCTAGTTTGGTTTCTTAAATAAAAGTGTAACTCATTTGCATTTTTATGTTGTAAGAATCTCAAGGGAATAAAAATCCCCACAGAGAATATCTAGGGTTCTCCATGAGGAATCCTTACAATGCGAGGCGGGTAATCCCCACAAGGTGAGGAGGGGATTGAAAATTCCACCCCACCCTGCATGGCAAGGATGAAAGTCCCCCATCCCCCACCCTATGGGGGCTAGTTGGAGGGAAATCTCTGCCCCATCGGGGCGAATACTTGTGGGAAATGAGAATTCCCCACCCCACCTGCATCCCTAGATGTCGTTTTGAAAACATTGTCAAGAGAACAATGATTATCAAACTGTTTTAGTGTTAGGACCACAATTCTCAAAAGTCAACTTTATGACAATTAAAAGGACATTTGAACAATTAGCAAAATCAATTTGCAAAGGTATTGATTCTATGCCTTGTCCTGTTCCATTAAACGTATTGTGAGCCGATGATGACTAGTGAAAATTATTTTTCTTCAAAAAAAAAATCAAATGTAAACAAAAAAATCCAAATGTACAAATCGGTTGTCTTCCCATCTCCATTTCTGTAAAGTGTAAGAACTCTCTCGAGAGCATCCCTAAAAAAAAAAAAAAAAAAAAAAAAAAAAAATTTTACCTTGTTCGTCTGGTATCACCAATCTCAAAATGAGTTTTTTATAAGCCTAATACCAAGAAGCATTTTGATACGTCTATATTGATTCTCTTCATTCTTTGATATCATTGTCTAGGATTATCACTGACTATTATGTAAGACAGACCCTAGCCTATAAGAGGTATGCCTTGTTAACTTTAGAGCTTCTGGTGTTACCAAATAAGACAAAGGATGGATAAAAAATAGCATAGACAGTGTCAAACAGAAAACTCTGCCCCTAACAAAAAACACAGAAAATAGTGGAATACGTTATTATGTGCTTAGCTATATAACCATCCATATTCACACATAGAAGCCACACACCAAAGACAGTTTATCACCTTACCATAAAAATGAAAAAAAATAAAAATAAAAAAAAAAAAAAAAAATAATAATAGGGCCAAGAAGAAAATCAAGAAGATAAGGAAAGGAAACTACTAATGCTCTAACGAGTACACTGCACGAGGAAAATTAAGGTATAGACTGTACCTTCAACTGCTTTAGAACGCCCTCTCAAGTCTCAACCGTCCGTAAATGCAGTTCAAGATCATTTTAACACATATGCCACAGATTGATCCCGCTGGACAAAATATTACTCAATTTGTAGGCCAAAATCTGATACTTAAGACTTAAAGAGTACTCGTTTCTTCTCTGATCACCTAATCCCGATTTGGAGTTTGAGAAGTCACACTGTGATGACTATAATCATGGCTACTACTCTTGCGGAAGAAGTGTTATCTCGATTTCTTGAAGAGACTTTCCCTTAGTTTCGACAACATTTCTCTTAACAAAAACTATTGCCATCAAGCAAAAGGTAGAGAACATCAAGTACAGTAGCTGTGGTCCAAGCTGCTCCATTAAACTCAAGAACAATAATCCCACGAAAAAATTTACAACCTGCAATCACATGTTGAGAGAGATTGTGTAGTTAAAGATCCTTTAAGAGAGCGGAATCACTTTAGATCTGCACAAAGCCACCCACTGAAACAACTGGAACTCAGACTATTATCAACTATTTAATCTATAGGTCATACCGAAGTAAATATAAGAACAAAGATCTCAGTATATAATGATAAAGGAAATCTGACTGGTTACGAAGGATTTACCCGCACAGATAAGGAAGACTACCAGCCAAATTTTCAAAAACCAGACAACAAAGAAACATGATTGGTAAATTCCGAAACTGAGAGAACAAGTAGAAGAATCTTACCCAATGTACAGACATGCAGAAAGCCATAGCCTTCGCTCTAATGCGACTGGGGAAAATTTCTGACAGGAGAAGACCTGGTACTGGACCAGCTCCACCTGCAAATGTCAACACAAACCTGCACAACAAGTTTAATGTTTTCTTTATCTTTGAAGCATAACTTTAGTGTACAAATTGTTTTCAAATAAAGAAAAAAAAATAGCATACAAATTGACTTCACTGATCCTGCATCATCACAGTTTCATTAGATAGTCATGATCCATTTTGGTTAGTTCATCAAGGGCCGCAGGAAATGAAACGTGAGAGAATGTATCTCAATTAGAGGGACCGAAGAAGAGACTGAATTTACTTTCAATTTTCAAGGTGGAAAATGTAAAACAAACACAGTGGTCATCCATTTGCTACATACCAATATGCATGTGGAGAACAAAAATGTATATCAGTTGGCATTCACATATGTGAAGCAATGGCATTAGAGACTCAGACGTGTAGTAGATACATCATTGATCTTTCGAGTTTAAATATTGCCTCCAACAAGAACTTGGTACTAACACAATGGTTCTCATAGGTATTCACTCTTAGCAACTAGCAATTCAATTAATTGATATTTCCTACAAATTTATCTGCAAGTACTGAGGCTTGATTACTTACAATAACATCCCTCCAAAAGACAAATATGATGCTCTAGAGCCAGATCCAAAGAAACTGCCGGCGGTGGCCTGCAGAACCATCGCTACTGCCTGAATTGAATAAATACATAAGAGAGTGTCAGAATTAAGGATCCTCCAATTCAGAAGTTGACATTCATTCAGCTTCACAAGAATGAAAATATACATTGCAACACTTTACTAGAGCAGAACCCACTGCTTTTACATGAAGGGTCTCCAATCCAAGTACTAAGCCCAACTTGCATGCACCAATTGCAGCTAAGAACTCATATCAAGTACGTTTGTTAGAGATGTTTTGACAAAGCCCCAAGAAAGATAATGAAAATAAAGAATAAAGATAGAATAAGAAGAAAATGAAACAAAAGAGGAGAATAAAAAACTTAAAAAGTTCATAAACTAGGTGTTACTACTGTTTAATATGGATATCAATTCTGATAAAAGAAATATGTTTATCATTTTTCTACCCGACAAGAAACAACATTAGTATAAGTAAAAAGGTTTTGATATGTTCAACATAAATCCTGTTCTATCAAGGCATTATAGAGGTTATTTCTTGATATAGTTTGATGCTGCTGCAGAAACAAAACACATTTCCAACCAATTCCCATACAAGATAATTTTTAGTAACATACCATGCCCGAGAAGCTCCAAATCAGCAACACCTTTCTTCCCAATTTATCCATCAAAATCATTGCAAGGATTGATCCTCAAGAAAGAAAAATAGTGAAGTCAGTATAAATGAAAACAAGAGAGAATTCGACGAAGCTGGACCCATATCAAGAATAAATTGATGCTTACCACACAAATTTGCTACTCCAACAAGAGTATTTCCCAGGTTTGAGGGTATCCCGGTGCTTCTGAAGACAGTTGAAGAGAAATAGAACACAGCATTTATTCCAGAGAGCTGTTGTAAAGCAAACAGGGATGACCCAATAAAAACAACTGCAAAAGGAAACAGTGAATAACGAACGTAAAAGGAACCTAGCATACAAACAAAAATGCAGGGCAAGATCTCGCACTGGTGAAGGCACTAGGTACCTTTGAAATGGCGACCATAAAGTAGCTCTGAAAACTTGACAGTTTCCAATTCATCCCCCCTATCAGACTTGGATAGTTCTGATATTGCAGATTTGACGTGGGATGGCCCTAAGAGCTTCTCAAACTCAGCTTCAGCTTCAACATATTTCCCTAGCTATACAAAATCAAATTCAGAAATTTAGCCCAAATAGACCCATTTCGACAGAAAGATAAAAGTGTACATGAAAATATCAAGTGGGACTTAAAGCATATCATTGGATTATCAGCTTCTAATGATTTTGTGGCTAATGGCTCATTGAAAGGTTGCCAATGTTCCTTTAGCAACATTTAGTAAACTATTAGACTGCTGACACAGATCTGATAATGCATAAAGTAAGATATACAAATTCAGTTTTGCAAAGCACAACATAATGTGGAAAAAAATGAGGGAAACATCATCAAGCCCAAAGGCATCATGTTGACCAGTTCAAATCTTGGGTCCACTCTTCAATATGTAGGATATAAAGGCGGTTGCCCATAGAAATACAAATTCAGAGTGTCGTAAATCTATAGAAGATTTTGGAACCCTTAATGTAGATACTGACTCTAACTAGAAACATAGTTGTTGTTGGTTACAACCTCACTAAAAGGAAGAGTCTTTATAATAAATGCAAACTTAAAAACACTTCTAACATTTTTCTTTTATTTACCATTTATAACTTAATATTCATAACTTTTTTTACTATCAATTGCAAATAAATCATCAACAAATTCCAGCTTATTTCTCTGATTTACCGGAATAGTACATTGGATGTTTAATTTTTGGTAAATTAACTTAGCCATCTTCTTTACAAAACCATTTATACCTTCTTAAATAAACTTACTGCTAGGGTTTAGCAGAAATGGAAAAGAGTTTATCATAGGTATTGTTTTTTTAAATCATTTTAATCCACTTTGGACCTTATATTTCTTTTCCACTTTATGGAACTTACCTAGTTTATTGTTTATGGTCAAATCACTTGTAACTTCTTTTGTAAGTTTATTCCATTACTTTAGCAAGGGTTTGTTATCATAAAACTTAATAAATGAATTTGCTCCTATCATTCGTAACTTGAGAAATTCACCTAGGAGTCTTTCAGGGTGTTGTTTGGTGATTATAGAAGGTTATGTAGGTTAAAACAACTCAGAGAAACCTGTATGGATAATGTGAAATTCATAATGACAATTTCAGCAGTAAAACTCGGTCTCTATGCCTAAGATGCCTTTGTATCCTGATTGTTCATGAAGACTATGGATAAAACAACTCAGAGAAACCTGTAGCTGACAACTTGTCACGTGTGGTGCAATACTAAATGACAAGACCATAAAAGGGAAGAAACAACAACCTTGTAAAGCCAATGAGGACTCTCTGCACAGAATTCCATAGCGAAAGCAAGCACTAAAGCAGGAATGATAGATAACCAAAAACACATGCGCCACCTGAGTACATAAAAAGTGAATAACATTTTAAGCTAGCTGATGATCTCTTTTTCTAAAACTAAAAGAATTGTAAACATATTGACACAAAAATTAGGGAAGGGTGGTTGCGGTAGTTTGGTCACCTGCAAAGACGGCCTACAAATGCCCCCAATAGAAAACTTGACGCAATAGAAACTAAAAAATCCGACGAGGTAGGGGTAGACCGAAGTTAACTTTGTACACATTACTTAGGAGGGATTATAATGGTTTGGAAAGGTCACCATCAATTGCACTAAATCGAGCACAATGGAAGAGTTTGATCCATGTAGCCAACCCAATTAATTTGGGACTAAGGCTATGTTGTTCTTGTAAAAGAATTGTAAACATTTTTTCATGATACATACCAACCCACAATCCCCTTGGTTGGGATCCCAACAAACAAAGAGCCCATAATTCCGAGGCAAGTCGCTATCTGAATCAAGCTTCCATAAGTACCCCTCACAAAGGAAGGTGAGACCTGTATGGCAGACAAAACATATTAACTATTCAGACAGAAAGACCATTCATTCTAGAATCACCTAGTAATATACAATATTTAACAATCAATGCTCACAAGAAGCAAATAATTTGTACCTCAGTCACATAGAGAGCAGCAACTGGCGGACCTAGACCAATCCCAGTTCCAACTAACATCCTCCCTAGGAGCATGCCTTCTAGACTTCTTGTTGTGGCACTGGAGATACATATTTAAATTATACGCTTCATAACAAAACCCACAACAAATATAAAATAGTAAATTATATACATTATCTTTCAATGTCTATAATGTAGGAATTACATAAACTATTTAAGAGGATTTTGAATGAAAAGCATTTTCACTTCCATTTGGATACTTTTATTATTGCTTGTTTCAAACAATCTTGATAGTATTTTCTCACTTCAGTGAGTAAAATATGAGTTAGGACACCAATCGTGTTAATCCTCTGAACCCTTTGCTACTTTCCATACTCACATCTCATTGCCTTCTAAAGGTGTTGGACACACTATTATTTAATAATGATTAATCGATTATCATGAAATTGGTTTTGATAACTAAATATATGGGATATCTCTTAAAGATATTAAAGGATCTAAAGCACAAATCCGATCACTTGGTTTGACTTTATCGAAAAGTCCCAAAAGACCTACGGGTAATCACATATTGTAACTTCATACGTAAGGTTTCTAATTGGGAGAAAACCAATTCTCCTTGTAAATGTTTCTGTGAACACTCTTAGGTGGAATAAAAGTCCAGTCATATTTGTGTTATGCTTGTGATCGAGAAGACCAATAGAATTTTGCTGGGAAATGCAGGTATACTCTTGCCATTATCTTTTTCTAACATGGTATAGAAAAACTATAATTTTAAAGTAACGACTAAAAAAATATAAAAAAACAATGAAAAAAATAACAATAGCACTTTTTTTAATTTGTTTTTTTAATCAAAACAAGTTGAGGGCTTAAAAAGAAATGTTTGGTCACGATGTCTCTGTGGTCAAGAGTCTAACTGGCCAACTTTGTTTTAAGAAATTTTGACTAGTTTAACCAGTGACCTAGAGTTTGACTAGATCACCATCTTCTTCCTTGACCTTAGTCAACCCACGCGTTGACCAAATCTGGGAATGAAGAAACACATGACAGCCCAAAACACCTATTGGTGGCATCTACACTATTGTCGTTTTTTGTCGAGAATCCCGACTAAAAACCACCACTTTTCTTGGTTGGTTGTCTTAGTTTTTTTGACTTAACGATGACAAACATCGCCGAACATTAAGTTCTTTGAGATCGGATCGATTCGGTGACAACCCCAATGGGTGAGTCGGGTCCAATCATCATCAGATTCTGGCGATGTCGCCAGAGATCCAAAGACCCATTTTTTATTTATTTAATTGTTTTTTAGAAAAAAAAATAGAGTTTGAGGATGAATTCAAAACCAATTCGGTGAATCCCAAAAATTCTAGTCTAGGTGTACAAGATTCTAATCACCTAGGCTCTTATACAAATGAAGAAACAATTACACTAAGAAGAAAAAGAAGAAAAAGAAGAAAAAGATAATGGCAGAAGCGTACCTGCTTTTCCAAGAAAGATTTTGTTGACCTTCGCGGTCACAAGCACAACACAATATGGCTGGACTTTTATTTTTCAACCAAAGAGCATTAACAAAAACACTCACAAAGAGAACTAGGTTTTCTCTCAATTAGAAACCTTAAGTATAAAATCACAATATATGATTACATACCCATATATCTCTTCGGACTTTCTGATAGAGCAAAACCAAGAGATCGAATTTGTGATTAAGATCCTATAATCCTATTTAGTTATCAAAACTAATTTCATAATAACCATTTTTTTATTAGAGTTTCATGATAATCGTTATTAAATAATGTGTCCAACAAAAGGAATGCAATTGAACTCAATGCATGTAACCCTACTAACATATTTTCCTATAATTTTTATCCTATGCTCTTCACAGAAGTAGTTACAATGGTAAAATTTTATGCCATGTAAAGATAAGGAGTCAAAGTATCAAGGCCAAGGTAGAAAATATGCTAACAACTCTCACTAGTTTTTTTTTTTTAATAATTATTATCATTATCAATTTATCATCATTCCTATGAGTTATATTATTTTTCTTGACACCACTAAGAAATGGAAGAAATTCCACAATATAAGGATTACCCCAAGAAAACTTGGGACGTACTAAATAGGAAGAATTTAAAGGACAATGAAAGCATATCATCAATTGCACTAAATCGAGAGTAGTGAAGAGTTTGATCCATGTAGCCAATCCCAAATAATGGGATTTCTTCTTCTTCTTCTTCTTCTCTCCTTCTCGATACCACTAGTCATAATGTGAAGATTCTCTCACATGCCCCGAGACATAGCAACAAAAACCATGGTTGTAACTACGCGTACACACTATATCTGTGAAGTGTGAACTTCAAACTAAAATTGTTCTCGCAATCTATCAATGGCATAATATTCAATGCTTATACCATACATAGTCAAATTGTAAAGCCATTTTAAATCATGGAGAAGAGAGCACAAAGCCCCAGCACAACAATAGATTACTGAAGGAGCTACAAATATGAAACATAATAAACATAGCGAAACTCCATACCAATAAACAACAACCAGACATACTGAAGAGTGAAGAGATGCGATTTTTATTATCAAAACATACTTATTCTTAACAGTACTATTACCTTAAAGAAGCCCCAACAATCAATGGCAATGCACTCACTTGTAAAGTTCGTTTGCGTCCAATCTCATCAGCAATCCAACCACAGAGGAGAGATCCAACAAAGGCACCACCCAAGCACGTACTCACCACAAGTCCTTCATTTACCAAAAGTAGGAAGCACAATTAAACAAAATGGATACATAACAAGTAAGGAAACATAAATAACACAAAAAGTGACCCATTGAAGACGTACCTTCTGGCAGGGTATTCCCACTAAAACCAAGATCAAGAGAAATGGTTTCTAATGGTTCATTAATGACCCTAAACAAAGTTTGAAGATCAATTTCCAATTAAATGTCAACATCACAAATATTGGTTCAACGGAAGGAAAAAAAGAACAAAAACATTAGGAAGAAGTTGAAACATA
This sequence comes from Stephania japonica, assembly GCA_039657345.1. NCBI lineage: Eukaryota > Viridiplantae > Streptophyta > Magnoliopsida > Ranunculales > Menispermaceae > Stephania > Stephania japonica. The sequence continues at coordinate 14,502,367 of CM077560.1, read as the reverse complement.
CCCAAGATGGTAGCCAAACAAGAATGAAGAAATGGTTGCCACTAGTACATGTGGAAAAGAATATGTCCATGGAGGTCTTGTTGCTTCTTGTTCCATATCAATCTGTAAATGAGCTGTCCAACAGCACAAGAACTCATCATTCACCATTTAAACAAATCTGAAAGTTCTAAAATTTATCAAGAGTCGCGCTAAGGGCACCCCCAATCTTCTCAGGGCACCCCGCCATTTTTAATTAAAACTGATTTTATGACCAATTGACAAAAATAACCTCATCCAACCCAACAATTTACATACCCATTCAAATGCCCTCTCAGGGCACCCCACTTTTGAAAACACAATTTTTTTACAAAGTCAAGTCGATCCGTCGTGGGCCGGACATCGTGTTTGTCGATCAAAAAGTGCGCACTAACCCTTATCAATTGCGTTTGTCGATCCATCGCCGCCCGATAATTTGACGAGTTTAAAGTGTTTTTAGAGTCTAATGGTTGAAGAAAATGAGTGGGAGGCGGACGTCGCACACAACAAGTTAGTTTTATGGTTTTTGTGAGGTTTTTTTTTTTTCCATTTTTGAAGGTGAACCACGGACACGAATTTATCGGTCACACCAGGACCGAGACATGTTGTAGTGTCTCGATACCCTATAACCGATAACTAACAAAAGGTGTCGGTTATTACCAACTGAGTTTAATCTCAAACGTAGCTTTTTATTACACTTCGGTTGGAAGCAACCGAGACATAGCTTAGTGTCTCGGTAACAAGACCAAAACCAATAGTCTCGGTGATACACAGCCACGTGGTCTAAGGGTCTTTCTCACTTAAATGTCGTTGATATTAACCGACACTTACACAATGGTTTCGACAATGGACGTCCGAGACCAAAAGAAAGATCACGGCCCTGTGTGACTGAACACTACGGGATTGAAGTTAAACACATCGTCCGACCATAAAAACAACAAATCTACCTTAAACAAGCAAGAAAGTGAGGGGATTTGGTATATTGAGGCCTTGATGTGGTGATGGAAGGGAGAAAAGAAGGGTTTCATTCGATTTGGTGGTAGGGTGCTCGCACATCAAACGAAAGGGCATTTTGGTAAAAGTACCGGGGTGCCCTGATAAATTACTGGGGGTGCCCTGAGAGGATTGCAGGGTGCCCTTAGCGCGACTCTTTATCAAAATCTAAACATTTACATAAAAATGAGTTTAGTTCAAATCACACTTGAACTACTCAGAATCGCACTTTACTATTTATATCTTTTTTGAAAGTACACAAAGCAATTATTATTTAGGTCAAACTCAAAGTTCAAAGAAACAGAAGAAACAAGACACAGTTTAACAGCAAGATAAGATGCTCAACATTTTTACCCTCTTGGAAAATCTTTTTCTTATTGTTCACCATCCCCCCTCCAAGTTTATTTTGTACAACTATTTACAATACATGAAAAATTATCTACTAATGTGGAAACAATTTCGCCAACTACAGGAAACTTCGCAACCAATCTTCATCCAATCCCGTGTCTATTGCCATATTTTTTCTTATTTCAATTATCTGAAAGGTTTCATATCCACATTTGGCATGCAAGAAAAGCAAAGTATAGTTGGACATTTAATTTTAGCGGATGTTAAAATACAAATCCATTAAAAATGTCGTAATTGGAACCACATAGATGGTTTCAATACCAAGGAAACGATGTAAGTGGTTCCAAATTTCTATCATGAAAGCTTTTAAAAAACTTTGAAACTAGCAATGAATCTAAGTTGTTCCAAATTTTCAGTAAATAAAGTACAAGAAGAAGTCAATTTATTTGTTACTGCTCAGGACTCTGCGGTAAGATTTTAATATTTGGACATGCACATCGATTTCGTCTTGAACAAACTTAAACTTAATTTGACTAATATTACATCAATTAAATAAGAAATGAAAAAAAAAAAAAAAACTCATTTAACAACTCAAACCTTTGTAGAATACGACAAAATTGTTTTACTGTTGGCTAGTTCTAGTCCCTTCTTTTTCAGCCTAACGTACTTCTTTAATTTCTAAATCAGAGTCATATTTTTGACAGTGTATAAACATTATTTTGTCAGAAACCTAGTGTGATTGCGAATAAAACCATACATAATATCTATTTCACAATTTTGTCAGCCAATCCATTGTGGATATTGAGTGGTCGCTGATTTTCATGCTGCAAATATATTTTTGAGCATTTAGTATTTTGATTGGTCCAATTCACTTTCTACGACTCCGATCAGCTTTTATACGACAAAGGTTACCCTCTTATAAATGTGTGTCTTCTTTACAAAGGTGTATATATTTACTGAATACTTGACTCTTCCATGGAGAAGTGTTTACCTGAATACGTACTAATTTACCTCTTACTCAAGGCAGAAGAGAAGAGAACAAAGCAGAGAGTATAAAGAAAGACAGTAATAACTGAGAAGTTTCTACAATAAACAATAGAGAAACATCAAGCAGAGCTTGCTTCCCAAAAAGAACATTACCCAAATGCTCTGAATGCAACCCAAGAGGCTGAAGCCTTAGCACAGGCTCATGCCAATATTTAAGCCAGGACTGAACTTGAGAGTCATTTGAGAGAGGCTGAAGAATGTTAAATGGTGAAAGTACTTTGATTCAGACACTTGAAGAGCTGAGACAAAGTCTACGTACAAAAGAGCAGCAGGTAGCAGTTGGAACTTGTTTCTTGGTTTACTTTTATATTCATACACAATAACTTTCTTAACAGTGTTGTAGGCACTGTTTAGAGAAGACATGCTTGAAAGAGACGGTGACGCTCTTCAAAAGCAGTGTCAAGTGTGTCAAACTTCCTTTCACATTGGTGTCACTAGAATTCATTTCTCAGCATTGGAACATACTAGTATAATGATTCACCAAATTCCAGGTTAGTGAACTTCATTGTGAGGAAGTGATTATCCGAGTTCCAAAATCCACCCAGGCTCTTTTGAGACAGATTGAAGTTGTTTAATTCTGCTTAGCAATTAAATGGAATGAATTGCATAGTAATTAGGAGTAAGTTTATTCACATATATGGATGTTTTAGAAGTATTTAGTTTCGAGTATCTTACTTTTGTCAAATTGATAGAAGACGACAACTAAAAGGGTGAAAGCCTAGGCTAGGGTAGAAGAGCTTGAAATTTGGGCTCTAGGTTTTAAAATTTCAGAAAAGGATTTTTACCCATGTTTTGTATTTCAATCTTCTTTACTTGATTTATTAAGTTGATTTTTTTTTTCGCATCCTAACGTTTGCAGGAGGCAGAGGCTAAGGCTGCAGAAGCTGAGGAGAATGGGAGTCTTTATCAAACATTGTCTCAAATGTCTGTTCTTGAAGCCCATTACTAGTGTTTTTCACTACGTTTGCGATCATTGTTGTTTTTGTCATAACTAATCTACTCCATGCATTACTTAGGTTTCATGTTTCAGAGCAGAACAAACTCAGTTTAGTTGGTCTCTTGAAAAGGAGAGGCAACATGCATCTGAACACAAACAAGAATATCTTGATGCACAGGATGTCGTTGCCACACTTGAAATTCAAGCTAAACTATTTGACGAAGAAATGTGGGGACTGAAAGGGAAACATAATCAAGAGTTGCAAGACACAAAGATAACTATTGCAACAGGCAGTCCTTTGGGATGGACCGGATAAATTAAGTGTGACAATTATCAGCATTGTTGAAAGCCAGCCTGAAACTGCGAAGCAGTTTTGAGAAAGGCTTCAAACAAAAATTTTAAACCCTATTTAAGACATTGATGACCAAATTGATTCTTCTTCCTTCCCTATCTTTTGACTTCACAAACCTTTACTTTGCATGATATCATTCTGTTAGGGCCACGAAACCGGCGGTTGTCAAGGTGTACCAGCGCAAGAGGGGTCGTGGTGAAGGCAAGGAAACTGCTGTAGTTCCGGTTTAGCTGATGTGTATGGTACTTATAGACAATAGCTTGGGAGTCAGTGAGTGAGTTAATTGTGTCAAAATGTGTGTCCATCCACCAGGAGAGGAATTAGGTATGGGGGTAGTATATAAAGGGGTCACTGTTTATGACCCGGGGTATCGGATTATCTTGTACACAGTGAGGGTTTGAGAATAGGAGAGAGTCTCCATCTCATTGGGTTTAGAGTTCCTTCCCCGGTGGATTGTAATCCCTTTTCGATTTTGGTTATCAATAAAGTAACGGAGGCGACCCCCTCTTTCCTACCAATTTAGTATCAGAGCAGTTGATCCTCAGTTAGATCTATGGCTCCAAAGGGTGATTCTCGTCTAGATCTGTTGGAGGCCGAACTGAAGAAGACGGAGGATTCGGTGTCCGAGCTCAGATCCGCGATGGATTCACACCGCTTGTCGATGGACAACCAGTTCCAGTCATTAACGAAGATGATGGAGGTGATCTTGCAACAACAGAAAACTCCAGCATCGGGATCCTTCCAGTTGGGCAAGGGCAGTGGATCAGCCAACCAAGTCCGACGAGATCCGCACGGTTCCGACCCTTAGGGCTTGGGGGAAGAGAACGATCAGATCTGGGGTTTCCCCCTTACAGATCTCGCCCGAACGTCCGAAAGATCAAGATGCCTCAGTGCGATGGTGAAGATCTCATCGTTTGGTTGAATCACGCTGAACACTACTTCGCTCTGCACGAGATGACCGAGATCTCAAAGCTCCGGGCGGCTCGAATTTGCTTGATCAGACCGGCGCAAATCTGGTTGCAAGTTGAAGAGAAAACAAGATCGTTCGAGAGCTGGAGCAACCTCAAGGCTCAGTTGATTCGGAGATTCATGGATGCCGATCCCCTCAGCCTCTATCAACAGTTTTTTCAAATCAAGTAGGAGTCCACTGTGGCCGAGTACCGGCAGCGATTCGAGTTGTTGATGCTGCAGTTGGACGGCCTTTCGGTGACGCAGACGATCGCAGTGTTCGTCAATGGGTTGGCCGACCGCGTTCGTGTCGAAGTAATGGTGGAGACACCGACGACCCTGCAGGCTGTTTTCGACCGCGCCGCCCAGATCGAGCGGAAGCACCGCGACGTGGACAACCTAGGGTTGGTAAACAGAGGCGGGCCAAAAGTGCCAACAAGTGTGGGCCCAAGCCCAAAATCAGAGCCCAAGAGTCCAGGGTGGGTCACCCATACGTTGTCAAGCCCAAAAGATGTTGGGCCCAACGTGGTAAAGAGCCCACTGTCGAGTAGGGGTGCATCCAGGCCCAGTCCAGTATCCTCCGCCAGTTCCACGAGGTCTTCACAGCCCACCTTACCTAAGGTCGTCAGCCCTACCGTTCATCCTCCTAAGTTCAAGCACGGCTCACAGAGGCAGAGGCGGAGGTTCGCCGAAAACAAGGGCTCTACTATAAATGCGACTCCAAGTGGTTTGCCCGCCATCGTTGCCACCGTAAGGAATTCCAGGTGATGTCGGTGGACGACGACGATGAAGCACCAACTAACACGGTGTTCGAAGACATCGGTACACCAGCCGACTTGACAGTATTAGAGATGGCCGCCCATTCGGTTGCAGGTCGCCCAACGCCGCGAACGATTAAGGTCAAGGGTCGTGTGGGTGGCCTAGATGTGGTGATTTTAATTGACTGTGGAGCTTCTCATAACTTCATCTCCCCCAATCTCGTAAGTGCTCTTACTCTTCCCGTTTCTACTACTGCTGACTATGGTGTTTTGGTAGGGGGCGGGACTACGATTCCGGGTTCCGGGGTTTGTAAAGAAGTGCGTCTCCAGTTTCAAGGCCTGGTGGTGATTGAAGACTTTTATCCTATTCATATGTTGGGGTCGGATTTGATCCTAGGAATGTAATGGTTGATGACGTTGGGAATGACAGCCGACGATTGGCCTAACCTCACCATGTATTTCCAGCATAACGGGCAATGGGTGGCAGTGAAGGGCGACCGACCCTTCATCGTGCACTGGTTGCATGCAAAACTGTACAACGATCATGGGATTCGGGTTTGGGCTGCTTCCTGGTTGAGTGCTTAAGTGGGGAGCCCTCTCTTTCCGACTCTTTAGAGGTAGTAACTGAACCCTGCATTCGTGAATTGCTTGACTCCTTTAGCTCTTTGTTTGCTCTTCCTAGTGCATTGTCGCCGGCCAGAGATTGTGATCACGCCATCATCTTGAAGGAGGGAACGGAACCGATTCGCGTTCGCCCGTACCGATACCCACAAATTCAAAAAGCCGAAATTGAGAAGATGGTTAATGAGATGTTGCAAGCAGGGATCATTCAACCAAGTAATTCTCCTTTTTCTAGTCCGGTGCTACTCGTCAAGAAGAAGGATGGGAGTTGGCGGTTTTGCGTGGATTATCGTGCACTCAATAAGGCCACTGTTCCTGACCGGTTTCCCATTCCGAACATTGATGAATTGCTTGATGAATTACACGGGGCGCGTGTTTTCTCCAAACTGGATCTGCGTTCGGGGTACCACCAAATACGTGTTCGAGCTGAAGATGTTCCCAAAATAGCATTTCCGGACACTTGATGGCCACTACGAATTCCTGGTGATGCCCTTCGGCTTGTCCAACGCACCGGCCACTTTTCAGGCACTGATGAACACTATATTCAAGGGCCTAATCCGACAATCCGTACTCGTATTCTTCGATGACATTTTGGTATATAGCAAGTCTATGGCTGAGCACTGCAACCATCTGGCACAGGTCCTTTCAGTCCTACACTCCAATTCCCTCTTTGTTAATCTTAAAAAGTGTTGCTTTGCTAAGACCCGATTGGATTACCTAGGGCATATTATATCGGGAGACGGCGTAATGGCGGATCCAGACAAGGTGGTCGCAATGGATGCGTGGCCCCTACCAACTTCCCCAAAGGACTTACGAGGGTTCCTCGGCCTGACGAGGTATTACAGGCGGTTCGTGCGAGATTACGGAAAGATCGCTGCACCACTCACACAACTGCTTCGCAAGGACTCTTTCCAATGGACTGAGGAGGCCACTTTTGCGTTTAATCAGTTGAAGCAGGCCATGAAGTCGATCCCCACACTCGCCCTACCGGATTTCTCTGCTGCGTTTATCCTGGAGACTGATGCTTCCGATTTTGTGGTTGGGGCAGTCCTGTCTCAAGGCGAACGTCCTATCACTTTCTTCAGCCAAGCCTTGTCCCCGAGGGCTCGTGCCAAATCAGCTTATGAACGCGAACTGATGGCTATTGTTCTGGCCATCCAGAAATGGCGGCATTACCTACGTGGGCGTCAGTTTGTCGTGCGTACGGATCAACGCAGCTTAAAGTACTTGTTGGAGCAACGTGTGATCTCTCCTGAGTATCAGCGATGGCTTGTTAAACTCTTGGGATACCACTTTGACATCCAGTATAAACCGGGTACGTCGAATGTGGTGGCTGATGCCTTGTCCCGATATCCAGTGCCCACTGAACTACAGTCTCTCTCGATACCTTCAGTGGTGGACGAAGCAATTCTGATGGCAGAAACTCTCAAGGACCCCAACCTCGCTTCGATCCGGTCAGCACTGAGGGAGAACGACACGTCCCAGCCCGGTTGGTGTTTGAAGCATGATCGACTGTTCTTCCACAACAAGCTCGCCATCTCGAGGTCCTTATCCTTGAAGCCCAAAATTCTATTCGAATTCATTCGGGACCAATAGGGGGACATGGGGGTATTTTGAAGACCTTCAAACGCATTTCAGCAGAGTTCTATTGGGTCGGAATGCGCTCGGATGTCCGCGATTATGTGACTGCCTGCTCCGTTTGTCAAGCCAACAAGTATGAAACACTTGCCCCGGCCGAGCTTCTACAGCCTCTACCAATACCTACCGCCATTTGGGAAGACATATCTCTGGATTTCATCAAAGGTCTTCCCCCGTCTCAGAGCTACAACTCCATTTTGGTGGTGGTGGACAAGTTGAGCAAGTACGGCCATTTTTTCCCGTTGAAACACCCTTTTTCTCCCAAAACAGTTGCTGATGTCTTCCTTCGCGGTGTGGTTCGTCTCCATGGGTTCCCTCGCACGATTGTGTACGACCGCGACAAGGTTTTTCTCAGCCATTTTTGGAGTGAATTGTTCCGTCTACACCACACAAAGCTCAACCGCAGCACGGCCTACCATCCGCAAAGCGACGGCCAAACTGAGGTGGTGAATCGCTGTCTTGAGACCTACTTAAGGTGTTTTGTGCATCAACGGCCCAAGCAGTGGTCGCTATGGGTTCATTGGGCTGAGTACCGGTATAACACCTCTTTTCATTCCTCGCTCCAGTGCACTCCCTTCAAGGTCGTTTATGGACGTGACCCGCCCCCTTTGTTCCAGCATGGCATCTCTTCTTCTTCCACTCCTTCAGACCTTGTGGATCTGTTGTCCAGCCGTGACCAAGCTCTCCGAGAATTACGTGACCAGCTCTTGCTTGCTCAGAACAGGATGAAGCAACAAGCCGATAAGGGCAGACATGAGGTGGTTTTTCAGGTAGGGGATTTGGTGTACCTCAAATTACGGCCTTACCGACAAATGACAGTCGCGCGTCGAACCAATATGAAGCTGAGTCCTCGATATTACGGTCCTTTCCCTATTGTGGCGAAGGTGGGATCAGTAGCCTATCGTTTGGACCTCCCTCCTACCGCTTCCATTCATCCGGTCTTCCATGTCTCACAACTCAAACTGGCGGTAGGTAATCCTCCCATTTCTTCTTCTCTGCCCTCGTTCTTACCCGATTCTTTGGTGGTTCCTTTGGAACCTGAGGCCGTCATAGCATACCGTTCCCTCTCTGCGAGGCCAGAGGTACTGATCAAGTGGGTTTCCTTTCCTGTCTCGGATGCCTCTTGGGAGTTAGTTCGTCATGTCTGTAAATCTTTTCCTGCTTTTCACCTTGAGGACAAGGTGGCTTCTCAGATGGGAGTAATGTTAGGGCCACGAAACCGGCGGTTGTCAAGGTGTACCAGCGCAAGAGGGGTCGTGGTGAAGGCAAGGAAACTGCTGTAGTTCCGGTTTAGCTGATGTGTATGGTACTTATAGACAATAGCTTGGGAGTCGGTGAGTGAGTTAATTGTGTCAAAATGTGTGTCCATCCACCAGGAGAGGAATTAGGTATGGGGGTAGTATATAAAGGGGTCACTGTTTATGACCCGGGGTATCGGATTATCTTGTACACAGTGAGGGTTTGAGAATAGAGAGAGTCTCTCCATCTCATTGGGTTTAGGGTTCCTTCCCCGGTGGATTGTAATCCCTTTTCGATTTTGGTTATCAATAAAGTAACGGAGGCGACCCCCTCTTTCCTACCACATTCTTTTCTTTTGATGTAAACTTTTACTCAGTTACTAGTTCTTGTTATGATACTTGAATCTTGTCAACTAGCCAACTTTTTAACATACGCATTTGTCTTCTCATCCTCAGCTAAGCTGCCAAGCATGAATGCCTAGTTATGATATCATTTAAAGTATCTATCCACTTTTTTATACACCCTCCACTCAATTTTACTCATAACAAATATATAGCTTCATCAAACATGTATACACCTACAAATGTCTTCTTGCTTTGAAAAGAGCCTGTAGCTATTGGATAGTTGACTAAGTTATTGAAATGGTGAGTTCTTATACATATATTGGTTGTCAATCTTTGGAAAGTTCTTATTTTCTTCTTATAGCAAAGAATTTTATCTATAGTGTTTTGATTCAGTTTTGTAAAATTTACCTTTTTTTTTTTTTGTAGAGCATCTCTCCAATCTTCTATATTGGCATTCATTTTTCCAACTTACTAGCTGGCATTTATTCATAACTAAGCTGATTCAGAATCTCCATTAATTTAAAGGTAGTGGAGGCTGAGAGGCTTGCTAGATCAAATTTACATTGTGCCACTCATCTTAAAATGTCTATAATGGATGATCAAACTAGAATCAAACAAATCGGAACCTTTATACCGAGAATAGTAACTAATTATTTTGTATGCAACATGAATTTGTACATGCACTTTATGAGTTGATGCGATTCATTTATTTTCATCAAGAACTTACTAGTGCCTGAAGCCTGAGCTGTATGAAAAAGTGTTTTCTCTTGCTAGGTCTTTTGGAGTTATCGGATAGTCTTGCGTAGTTTCTACAGAGCATGGCACCAACTGCATTTGAAGCCACATTACAGCAGAAGGATTGTAAACTTGCTTCATATAAGCCTTGTTTTTTAAGTATGTCTTTTTTTATTTATTTTACTTAATTCATTTCATGATACTCATCCCTTGATTGATACTTCATTTCTGACTTCCGATGGAGCCCGTGGAGGAATAAATTGACATTTCATTGTTTTAATTTAATTGGACATTTTGTTTGTGACATTGTTATCGTGTTGAAGCTATAAAAGTTAAGTCACATCACATTTACATTCTTCAAATTCATGCCAACAAAATGAAACAACTTGAAAAAAATATATATAAAAAAAGAAAATTTGGCATGTGTTAATGGTAGAATATAATTCGAAAACTTTGTTTCAAATGATGCTCGACAAGAAATTTGTGTCGATGTGCTAAAATTAAATATCAAGTTGTGCCTCTATACAGGCATTCTAAAACACCCCAGTATGAAAACACTTAACAATGAAGGAATTCTTACGGACGAAAGATCAATTAACAAATGGGTGATTCTCTGTGTAAGCTTGCTAATTTCTCACATCAAAAGCTTGTGTTAGACTTTACTTTAAAGGCTCCTTAAAGTACATTATTAATTTTTGCCCAACGGAACAGAAGGAAATATTAATTTGATTATACTTGAGTTTATTTTAACCAGGGGGGAGCCAAAGCTATGGCAGGCTACCTTACCCGAACTCGACATATTGGGTCGAAGTACCCGTGTCGACACGACACGGGTACCGATACTAAATACATGTCGACCCTGCATATGTGAGGTCGGACACTTGAATCACAATATTTCTGGCTTTTCGTCTTCATCAACTAAGCTTTGAGAGGGAGAGATTTGACTTTTCTTCTTCTTCAACAAAGTTGTGTGTTGTGTTGTGTGTGAGAGAGAGAGAGAGAGAGAGAGAGAGAGAGAGAGAGAGAGAGAGAGAGAGAGAGAGATGTAGCAAAAGTCCAGCAGAGATAGATGCAGCGGAACAACCGCCGCCATAGAGTTGAAGAAGATGAGAAAATGAAAGAAACCCTAACCCATTGATTGAAAAAAGTTGCTTTTGTCCTTAGATGGGCCCACTTCTTTTCCTGACCAACTTACTTATTTGACCAAAGCATACTTATAACACATAAGTAGACATGGCCCACTTACTTTCAATGCTATTTTTCATAACCCACAAACAATTTACACTGTCTATATTTAAAAAAAGTATGTAATATGCTTATAGTTTAATTTACCTAGCATCAACAAAATCATAAATTTATTTATATATATAAATATATACTTGGTTAGTTGGTTATATATGTATAGATATAGGGTTATTCTACAATGGAACCCAAATATATACACATGCCATGGAAACCTCTGATAATGTGTTATGCATTAAATGTTTTGTGCATTTATGGCGCTTCGATTAATGTATTGGATTAGAATCCAATGGTTGTAAATAGTGTACCCATGGCATGGGTATATATTTGGTTCCCATGGTAGTAGTATATATATATATATATATATATATAGCCTTGTCCAAGTACTCGTGTCTAAATATTTGGACACTTACTAGCCAAGTCCCCGTATCCTTTAAGTCAAAGAATTACAGGTCCAACCTCTAGATACGTACCCGAGTCCGATACCCATACTCGAGTCCATATAAGCTAGATGGCAGGGGGGGCATGGCCCCCTGCCTCCACCCCCACCCCCACCCCCACCCCGCACCCGTACATATTATGTATGCATATATTGTATACATGTAAGCTTCTTAAACTGTGGCCCCACATATTATGTATGCATGTATTGTATACATGTAAGCTTCTTAAACTGTGGCCCCCCTCAACTTCGTCACTCTTTCGATACCTTTTTTTCTTTTATTACTTTATGTTACATAATTAGTAGTGGCTTGAATTCACATGCATGTTGAATAAATAATTGGTGATTATATTCTTACTACAAATAATGTTTGACACTTGACATACTAATTTGAGCTTAATATAGTTTAAAATATGCATTCTTATTTTTTAACAAAGTAATAATAACAAAGTTATATACATAAAAAAATAGCAAAGCTATATATCAATATTCCAAATTAGTTGAAGTTAATTTACTTGAGTCTACTATATACATATACACATAATTATAACTCACGACATTATTACATGCGAGTATTTACAACGCACACAATACTTTATTGTCTTTCTGACATATCTTAAAAAATACGTATTAAGTATTAGTGCTATAAGTACTTTTTATTTTGGCGATACATATAAAGGTTGTTATGGGCCCCCTCCACTCAATGTCTGGCTCCGCCCCTGATTGTAACAACATATCCAAAATAACCATTTTCAATTTTTCAAGTTATTTATAAAATGAGAGAACTCCTTTATTGAGAGATGTGCTTTTTATTAATAAGTTGCTTCACTGAAAATTTTACTTGTTCCCCACTATACTTTCTCATTTATATTTATTTAAATAAAAATATAAATAAATATTGATATATTGTATTTGTTATGAAAAAAAATATATCAAGATAAGATAGCTATAGAGCCAAAATTTATAGAAATATTAGCATTAGGCAATATATTCTTGAGAGCTTAACCATAGTGTGTTGTACTTGGTGGCTAAGACGATAGAAAAGGTAACTTACCTAATTCAATTGGATAAATAAGGACTCGTGACTATGCCAATAGGAAGGCTTAAGAAAGTGCAACTTAATGGTTGGGTACAGCTATACAGATGAAATGGCAAGAACAAAATGAAGAACCACATTATCATCCAAATAGTTAGGAATATGTAGAAACACATTGTCATCCACATTGGGGACTCATCAGATAGTCTTTTTACAAAATCTTAAATTCTGATGTTCGCTTCTAACATCCTTGGAATCGACCCGTAATTCTCCAGTTGAAAATTTGGTTAAAGTGACCACTCATGTATATTTTTGTCCGCTTCCTACTTCTTTCTCCCCAAATATCTTTTGACACGACAAATTCCATGGGATTTCACACTGTAAAAAGCAGAGACAACGCTTCTTCTTGTGTTATGAACGGAGCTAAATACATAGAACAGAGACACTCTGCAACACTGGAGCTAATGTGTTATGTGATGAAGAGGCATGAATTTGTCAAAATTATTTATTGATTATAGGCACTATTTTATGCTCTACATAGCCAATCCCAACAACAAACGAAGTGCAAATCTCAAATTATGGATCAAGCTCTTCCATTGCGCTCGGTTTAGTGCAGTTGATGGTTGCTTTCCGAATCTTTTAAATCTTTTCTAATTAATGTGTCCCAAATTAGCTTTGGTCTACTCCTACATCGTTAAATTTATCTAGTTTCTATTAAATCAATCTTCTAACATGGGCATCTACATAGCCAATCCCAAGATAAATGAGGAGTCCAAGCCCATTATTAATACCCAAAAATGAGGGAGGGTTGCGATAGGTCTACAACCAACGTAAAACTTTTGCCACTCTTCATGGAATGGATCAGACAAATCAAAACGTTAGGGCATTCCCACTAGCGATGCACTGCATCGAAGCCCGAATGTAATGAAAAATGTTTGGGGACTGAGACTTAGTTGTTGTGTATAGGCACTATTGGAATTGCTTTAATGGAGAAAATTACAATTTTTTAGTTTGTTTCCCACTTGAACTCCACAAGAGCCTGTTGCAAAGCAATGATATAAGGGAGAAAATAAATCTCTTTTGAGGTGTTTGGTAAATGGTAATTGAGGAGTGAGAATTGAAAATTAATAAATTCCAATGTTTGGTTCGTTGGACTTAACATACAAATTCTAATTCATGTGTTTGGTACAAACAATGGAATTTAATAACCGTTGGAATTAAAATTATTAACTACTTTAAATTCCTACATACATGGTAATTTCAATTACCTTAAAAATTCTTGTTACTTTAAATTCCAACAGGATGTCTTTAGTGTATGAGTAGAATACGCTTTAAAATGCATATTGATAACAATTGAGCTTTATATTATTTTTTATTTATTTGTTTCGTTCAACAACAAAAACAACATAGCACAATCCCCAAGGATTGCAAGGTATTAAGGCGATTTTCTTGGCCTAGGCGAGGCAGTGCCTAGGCGGCGCCAAGGCCATACAAAATAATATTTCTTTAGAGGTCCCCGGATAAGTATTTACTTATTTATTTATAGGTCCTTAAAAAACACTAATTGTCTATTAGTCAATGTAATTATTATTTAATATATACTTCAAAAATAATAATAAGTCTAGGTCCTTATGTAACATTAAATGTCTCAAGATTATGTTGTTGGGTAGGTATTTTGTTATCAAACTTATTTGTAAATAGCCCCTTCAAATTTTCAAAAATTACTTAGAAGGACACCGCCCGCCTAAGACATTGCCTAGGCGATGCCTTACAATCACTGACAATCCCAAATTAGTTGGGGTCGACTACATGGATCAAACCCTTCCATTGTGTTCGATTTAGTGCAATTAATGGTGAGCTTTCCAAATCATTTAAATCCCTCCTAATTAAGACATCCAAAGTTAGCTTCGGTCTACCCCCACCTCGTCAAATTTCTTTAGTTTCTTTTGAGTTCAGTTTTCTAGTGGAGACATTTGTAGGCTGTCTTTAGATGTGTCCAAACCACTTCAACTGCCCTTCCCTAATCTTTGTGTCGATTGGTGATGCTACTACTTTTCTTTAATTTTTTGTATTTTTTATTCTATCTTTACAAATTTTTTATTCTAAGCATCGTCATTTCCACTACCTACATTTTATGTACTTGTTGTTTCTTTGCCGCCCAACATTCACTTCCATAAAGTATAACTTGCCTAATTATCGTTCTATGACATTTGTGTTTTATTCTATCTTTATAAATTTTACTACACATCCACCTAAGCATCCTCATTTCCACTACCTACATTTTATGTACTTGTTGTTTCTTTACCGCCCAACATTCACTTCCATAAAGTATAACTGGCCTAATTATCGTTCTATGACATTTGCGTATTAACTTGGTAAGAATATTTCAATCACAGATCACACCTGTTGCACCCCTCCATTTCTTTCATCTATCTTTAATTCTATGTATGACATCATTCTCAATATTACCATCGTTTTGTATGATTGATCCACCTTAGGAACTTCTACTCCCTCTAATTTTACTACTCCACTATCTTGATGTCTAGTATTTTTGAACTCACAATGCATGTATTCGGTCTTCGTCCTACTCACCTTAAAGCTTTTAGATTTAAATTATTCCTCCAAGTTATAATTTCCTGTTCACTTCATCTCTTGTTTCGTCCACTAGGGTAATATCATATGCAAATAACATACACCATGGTATATTCTCTTGAATATACTGAATTAGTTCATCCATAACTTAAGTAGAGAGATATGGTCTTCAAGCCGACCGTTGATGTAGTTTATTTGTTTCGTTCAATAAAAAAGGAAAAAAAATGTGTTAAAATTGATATTCTGTGATAACCGTTAGCTGGGTATTGATCATTATCATCAATTTTCTTTTGAAACGAGTATCTTCAATTATTACGTAAGATCAATATTTAATATGCGGATAAGCTATTCTTGTTTGAATCAAATACCAATTATACGACTAATACTTATCTAATTATCATATAGATAATTTTTAAAATTATTAACTTTTATGTTTGTATTTGCCTCTCTATATATTAGTGCTTTATTTTTATT
The DNA here is from genome assembly GCA_039657345.1 of Stephania japonica. Taxonomy (NCBI): domain Eukaryota; kingdom Viridiplantae; phylum Streptophyta; class Magnoliopsida; order Ranunculales; family Menispermaceae; genus Stephania; species Stephania japonica. The sequence goes on along the minus strand of CM077560.1, from coordinate 14,486,609 downwards.
TTTATTAGTTTTAGAAAAAATTTGCACTATGAGCTCTACATCGTTTTTTAGCTCTACTAGAACCAAGGCTTATATCAAACATTTTTTTCAAAGATTCCATATTCAACCAGACATTGGGATTCAATTTCATTGTAAATTCAATTCTAGGGCATTTATTTTCTCTACAACTTGTCAATTAAATTTCATTGGAATTGAATTCCCATGAATTGCAATTCTCATCCTAAATTATGTGCACCAAACACCACCTTTGTTGTTTCCTCATTGCATACAACGATTTTCATTTGGGACATGGACATCTTGGATTATTTCTACATTGAATAAATGAAATTATGGTTAGCTCTCCACATGGTGAAATAAATTCTTTTAAAATTGTCTAATGTGCAGTTATTCAACTTATTTTAGTTACTCTGTTTTCATGTCTAATGTGCAGTTATTCAACTTATTTTAGTTACTCTGTTTTCATGTCAAGAGTTAATCAAAAATCAAAGACCGGAGAAACAAGCTTCTGTATGGTGTTCAATTCAACAATCTAGTCAATTTGTATTCTTACTTGCTAATTCAATTAATATTCTTTATTGGAGATATTTTGTGGCCAACTTTCTTATATGGATTGAAAATTCGCCGTTACCTATGACTCAAATTCGCTAACCCAACAAGAAATAGAAGCCAGATCAAACTATAATAGGCTAGGAAAATCTCAAAACCCAAGAGTGAGGCTCAATGGCTTTGAAAGCAAGTAGTTCATTTGTCTTTGTTCAGGTCATAATGTAGTTAATAGAACAATGGAAGAAACAACTATTGTTGGAATGTGGAAGAAATGGCAAGACTTTTACATGAGTAAGGCCTTTGTGGAAAGATTGATATTAAAGTAAAATTTCTTTTCTATACAATAGCAAGTTAAGAAGAGTTCTCAACTGAAAATTGTATGGGTTGGGCAACATGTCTACTCTGCGTGATGATTCTTGAGCTTTGGATGGTCAAGACAATCAATTAAGGATGTAGTGAAGCCTTTCAAAAAAAATTTTGAGATCGGGCCCAGTATACTCTGAGACCCTGCGGAACTGGAGGTATACAGGCCCACTTACGTGGAACCTGACTAATCCCCCAACCGGGAGGACAAAGCCGCGAACATTACCTTCTCCCTCCCCAAGGATGCAAGATGAGGGAAAGAAGGAGGATTTGAACCCGGGTCCAATTGCCCACGGTACGTCCTCCCTACCACTACACCAACCCCTCCTTAGGTAAGCCTTAAAAATTTTCAAGCCATTGATAGAAAAATATTGTGTTATATACCATCAAGTTACATCAAAAGAATTTAGAGAATTAGGGTAATATAAAGAAGCAAAGACAACTTGTAGTGCAGTAGAATGTCGGCTTAGTGATGAAGTTGATAATGATTTTAAAATTGAATGTTTCATTAGTTGGTGAATAAATAACCAAGGAGCGCAAGGTGCCAAGGCGATCCCGAGGCAAGGCAAGGCAACGCGTAGGTGCCACCTAGGTCATGAGCCTTTAAGTCCTTATGTCACCCTAATTCTGTCATCGTTTCTTATAGGTTGGTGGCCTAGACAATGCATTTTCATCAATTTCATATAACATCAAAGTGGTAACCTAGATTATATGAGAGTGGATTTCTTGCCAGAGCCGATCGATCTAATGGTTGATCAAAATTACGCTGATAGAAAGAAAGCATCAATGCATTCAAATGAGGCGGATGAGGATGATTTTTACCTGAGTTGTTATCTTCGACGTCAAGCACTGTCCTGCCATCCCTATCCCTCGACGGCAGACGCTTGTACATCGAACACGCTTCTCGCATCGACCGATCTCTCTCGACGATCCAAACAAAACATCCACCACCACCACCACCACCACCGTCCGATCGATCCAGATCCTGCTTGGAAATCGGAATCCCTCACTTTGATTGCAACGAAAGCAAAGCAAATCAGAGTTTAGAACAAATGAACGAAAGATTGAAGCAATGTGAATGAAAGTGAGGAGTAAGAGTTGGGCGAAAGGCACTGTTAGTTGTTGTTGATGGTTTCCGAGACCGACAGCAGCAACTAACAGGAAGGAACCATCTGGACCACTCTGGGTTTGATCCGGTGTGCCCGCACGCATCTACGACTTGGTTTCGAGTCTCATACGACTGATCCACGTGCGATAGTGACGACTTGCTTCGACAGATGTTGTTAATAACAGAGACGCGGAGGATATACATCATCCTATTATTATAAAATAAATGGGGATGTCTACAACATAACACAAGATATGTTACACATGCAACAAGACTAGATACACCTACTATTTTGACACATGTCACCTCACCTTCTATTTTTTATTTCGATGGATTCTTTCAGAGTTTTTAATCATAACCATAACCATATGATTGGAGGAAATCGGCGGATAGAGGAGAACTAAAGTGCATATTAGCAGCTTGATCTCAAAAAAAAAAAAAAAAAAAGTGCATGTTTAACGTCACAATCCAAAATTTCGTTTCTTTGAGAGTGAAATAGTAACACAAAAAGCGAAGGTAAATGGCATACATGTACTACGTACATTTTTAATGCTTGCATCGAGGCAACATCATCACTTAGGGCACCCCATTTTTTTTCAATTGTATGTATAATGACTCATGTGCCCTCCAACCCAAATCTACAACAAAAACTAAAAAACCATAATTACCAAGGCACCCTACCCCGTATTTGAGCTCGGTCAATTACTATACCCCGATTCCGTCGACGATTGGTCACGACGTTATTGGCTGAAAGAGTTTATACAAGGTCGATATCCTTATCGATTTTTCAGTTTTTGAAGTGTTTGAATCTTGCGTTTGGTGTGTTTTAGAGTTGACAATGGTGGTGTTTGATGATTCTCATTTACTTAGGGTTTGGAGCAAATCGTTTGGTGTTTTAGTGTACAATGGATGAACAAAACCTAAGTGAAGATGAATCGAGGCAGTTGGAGGTGAGTTTTAAAGTTTTTTTAGGTCTAGGGTTTCTCAATATGCAAATGTACCACGTACACGATTGTTTCGGCCATATAGGATCGAGATTTACGTAATATATATTGGTGACACACAATCGATACTTAAACGTAATTCTCGGTAGTAGATAACAGAACATTTTTGTAATGGGTTACTAGTGGACTCGGTGGTCATGTGCCGAGATATATTAAATGGTCTCGGTTGTGGCCTACCGAAACTATCTTTACGTGTCGAACCCGTACTACCGAGAATTGCGTTTTTAAGGATTTTCTAACTTTTAACACCGAGTACTTATGATATTTGAATTTTCTTGCAGGAAGTAGCATCGACAAGTGCATTTCAAGATATCTCTTATGTTTTCAAACGGGATGCACCATTTGAAACTAGAAAAGAGGCACTCGAAATGGGTCAAGAGACAGGACGTGCTAGAAAGTTTGTCCTGGTTATCAAAGAAGTCGATGCCGGAGGGAATGGTCGTAGGGGAAGGGTACAATTGCATGTGAGAGATCCGAGAACATATAGGGGTATTTCCCAAAGAGTTGGAATTGCTAAAGCTGAACTAATTGAGAAGATGCCACGTAAGTTGACAAACGAGAGGAAGAGAGGACAACATAAGACCAAACAGAGTACGAAAAAATGTCAGTGCCCTTTTCTTATTCAACTCAAGGAACACCTCGACTCATATTGGTATTTAAGTATGGTATGCGGCATGCACAACCACAACTCTGCAAATTACTTGGAAGGGCATTCATATGCTGGAAGATTGACTCAGGATGAGGCTGCTATTTTGGATCAGATGAGTAAGGCTAATGTTAGGCCACGACAGATCCTAAATACTTTGAGGTAAAGGGATAAGAACAATGCTTCAACATTGCGGACAATATACAATGCACGACAAAGGAATCGAATTAAAGAAGCTGGTGGGAGAACTCAAATGCAACAACTCTTACATTTATTGGAAGACAATATGTATATGTCATGGCATAGGAAAGACCCCGAATCGAATGTAGTTATAGACTTGTTTTGGTCCCATCCTGACTCCATAAACTTATTGAGGTCTTTTCCATACGTTCTTCTAATGGATTGCACATATAAGACCAATAGGTACCGATTGCCGTTGTTGGAGATTGTTGGGGTCACTTCGACAGACATTACATTCTCGGTTGGGTTTTGTTTTTTATCTTCGGAGACTATGTCCAACTACACATGGGCATTGAACATTTTGAGAGGTTTACTAGACGGGTGGCCTACACCTAGTGTTTTTGTCACTGATAGAGAATTGGGCCTAATTAATGCAATTGAAGAAGTTTTTCCACAATGTTCCCACCAGCTTTGTACATGGCATATCAACAAAATGGTGTTGACCAACACCAAAAAGATGTTCGCATGAAATGAGGACTTTCAACTCTTCAATAAGAGGTGGACGGATTTGATGTATGCTACGACCGAAGCATCATTCGAGCTTATGTTGGCTACATTACTTATTAAGTATGCAAAATTGAAAGGTCTGCTTAATTATTTGGAGGATACTTGGTTGCCGGATTACAAGAATAGATTTGTGCGTGTATGGACAAATCAATTTTTTTTATTTTGGAGAAACCACGACGTAAAGGGTTGAGTCTGCACATTCCACTATCAAACATCATCTCGGCACATGTACTGCAAACTTCGAGGCGTTGTGGAGTGTAATTCATGGAATGCTAGACATACAACATAACATGATCAAATCGTCGTTTGAGGTTAGTTTGAATGTTGTGCAACATGGATATATGGATGGATTGTATCGTCATTTGCGGGGTTATGTATCCCTGAAAGCGCTTAAGTTGATTCGTAACGAGGTTGAACGTGAGGTGAATGTTGGGACAGACCGAAACTTATGTGGTTGTGACCAACGTACCACTTGTGGGCTTCTGTGTGCACACGAGCTTAATGTACATATTTTAGTTGGTTCACCTATACCACATGAAGACATACATGTGTATTGGAAGAAGTTGAGTATGGTACCCGATGCATCAATGAATCGGACTGCCTATAACTTAAATGACGAGCTTCAAAGAGTTGTGTCTAAGTTTGAAACATTCGTTGATGAGATTCGCGTGTTATGACTATTCAACAACTAAGAGAGATTAGTTGTCCTTCCTCGACGTCATGTATTGCACACGGGCAAAAGTGAAGACAAGGGGAGACCGAGTCTTGATAGTTTTGGTAATTATGTTATAGGGAGCAAGAAAATGAAAAAAAGGAAGAGAGGGATGAAGAGGAAAGCCGAGGAAGATGATACTTCTACGACGAGAGATCCAAGTGGCTTTGAATATGTACTTACACTGCCGTGCTAAGGCGACCAGTGCGCGAAGGAAAGTAAAACAAGTTAGGAATAAAGTACATCGAACACGTAGGGCATCATATAGGAGTATCGAGATTGGATTCATTCACACTATACAACCGGATTGGATTCAACATGTTGAGACTACAGTAAATGTGGATAGCGATGGAAATTGTGGCTTTCGTTGTGTTGTCGCCGGTCTTGGATTCTCAGATATAGATGGTTGGAAAAGGGTTAGAACAGCTATGGTTAATGAACTACAAGAGAACCAAGAGTTTTGGAAGGATTTGCTTGGAAGTTACTTCGACCAAATTAAGGGAGTTGTGCAATTCTTTGAAGGTAAGGATGTCGAGTCGACAAGTGGATGACCCTTCCGGACATGGGACTTCTAATTGCAACAACATTTAATGTTGTGCTTGTCAACGTGTCATATGGTTGTTGCATGACATTTCTTCCTCTACGTAATGCCCCTCCGCCTATGAAAGATCGGGTAGTTATTGGCGTTACAAATGTCAACGACACTCATTGGGTTAGGGTAAGTTTTTAGCGTTTGTATCAAATTTTGGTTAATATGTCAATGCACGTTACTTATTATTCTTTCTTTTATGTTGCTCCTCCATTTGACAAGTCATATTCAAGCCTAATGCACCGGTTCCCCCTGTATTCTTGGTGTGGAAGACCTTCGCGAATGTTGATGCTCAAGGGTGGGGTTTTGGTATTAACATCCAAGCACAAGTCCCGGTTCAATCTTCTCATGTACACACGCCCTTCGTGGTAGACTTAGCATCACCTTAAGCAAACTTGAATTGATGTTGTTGAATGAATATTATGTCTTCAAAACTTGGCATGATGTTTTTGTGTACTTTTGTTGATGTATGTAACTTGAATTGATGTTTGTTGAATGGATAAATTCATGATATGCCAAGTTTGTACTCTCAATTAAAAGGATCGGTTCTGAAGGTCGAAAACTACCCCCAAGTCTCGGACAGACAACCGTGACACCCATTGTAATCTCGGACATTAAGGTTCGTGAGCATCCAACAATGGGGTGCCCTAAATACTTCGGTTACATGACATCGAGATTCTTGCTAAATTACGGTGACTAATGACCGAAAAGTAGACCAGAGTAACAGAACATTATAACCGATTTACTGCAAATAATTGCGGTAGCACGTGGCCGATTTAATGTGTGTTCCTTGCATGTGAGCATCGGTCTAATGCAACCGAGACCCTTAATTACCAATCGGTATTTCATAGCCGAGACTAACTCATGAATTACGGTATTTCGTAACCGATTTTATCTGCAAAGTTGTGATAATAGGAGGCCGAGTCGTTATGTGTAATAGTTGCGTAATAATTTCGGTGATGAACTACCGAGACCATACATAGGTTTTCGGTACCCCTTGATCGTAAGTTAGACATTACTTGCGGGTGTGCATGACCGATACTATATAAAATTTGGCCAATATGGCAGGGTTCGCATGGAGGCGTCCGAGCTCAATGGACCAATCACAGTCATGCATAACCGATAATTCTCAGTAGTTCTCGTTCCTGCGTGGCCGTGGATTTCTCTGTGCTGTGGTAACTTATTGCAAACATGGCAGTGACAAAAATAGAACAACAAATAGTAGTAGAACACATCAATTCAAACATGACTAACAAGTCAAATATTATCAATTCAATAGAACAATACCGAAGAAGGTAAACAATACCAAATTAACAAGTTAAACATCATCCATCATCAAATACCAAACAAGTTAAACAATACCAATTGAACAAGACAAACAACATGTTTTTTCACTTGAGCCCTTTTGCTTTCTTCGCTTTGTGACTAACATATGTTGTCGTGGGGGACTTCCTCTTGGGTGGTGGCTAGAACTTGGAGTGGGCGAGAGGGCATTCTTTCTCACCGAAGGCTCAATAGAACTTGGGGTAGGCACACTTTCGGTTGGGGTACTATCATGTTGTGAAGGAGAGCGTAGGTGCACTCGGTGTTGTGGTGTTGGTCGTGGTGGTGGTGGTACTTATAACAAGACCCCTACCCGTCAAGTAGTCCACGACATCATTCGCCATTTTCTCAGTGACCTCCATCTTGGCCATACCCGCCGCCAAGCAAGTCTATCCATGCTAATACGCTATCCAATGCCCGTCGATTACATTTGTTCAAAACCAATAGAGAAACTATGAATAAATAATACAAAAGAAATGTGATAAACCAACTTAAATTCAAATGGTTGCAAGGCTCTTACCTCCAATAACTCATTATCACCAACCGTATCGGGAAGTCATCACGTGCTATTTGGGTTCTCAATGGTAGGATGTGAAACTCGTGTGAACCATGGCAGATATTCCGGTGCGGCCATGAACTCGAACTTCGCCTTCTCCCTCGATCTTCAACAGAGAGTGAATGGCTACGCCACCTTTCCCAATTCTCGGTTGGAATGAGTACTTAACCGAGTATTTCATTGCGGTGCGGCCTCGATTTGCTTCGAGGGGCGATATGGAGACGGCGGTATTCCTTGAACATGGCCAAGTCGTCGAAGGAACCTCTCGGATGGTATGGCTCCACAACTTCCATGTACTTCAAACAACCGAGTAGAAGGCCATCGGTAGAACAATACGCTTTGTCCCGATGTCACTATATGGGTCCCACGTCACCTACACCAATGAAACAAACAATTTATATTAAAATATGAAGTTTGATAAATTGGAATATCAAACTCAAAGTAATAAAACAAAGTACCTCACTTGGTCGTAACCTATCACGGGTCCTACGAATACTACTTAGCTTGTCCACGTTAGCTACCGTCTCATGTTTCTGTACCCACCTCGAGACACGTGGCTGAAGGTGGTCCATGTATTTCGCATTCGACGCAGCAAGCTGGAGTGGGAAGTGCTCGTATACCCATCCCTCAAAAAAAAGAATCAACAAAAATTAAAAAAGAAGTATCTTGGATTTGTATTGGCCGATTCACAAGTAATGCACAAGAAATATGTACCTCGAGCAAAGTTAGGTACCACCTGCAATCTGCGACACTTCTACCCTGGTGGCGACCCGAGATGACGGTAAAGATAAGCTAGAGCGAGCGGCACCCATGCGTAAGTCCCGACCTCATCCAAGTTCTCCGAAGCTTCGATAATGAAATTGAAACTCGTGACCCACTCTTATCGGCGAATAGGGTGCAAGAGAGCAAGTACAAAAAGTATGCATGTGCAAGTGCATTCCCCTTTGGAGGGTACGTAGTAGGAGAAGCTGGAAATCTTGGAAGACTTGGACTTGGGTGGGCAAAAACGACTCTTGACCCAAACTACTCGCTTTGTGAGACCCTTCGTAATGTTAACCTCTTCCTCTCGCTTCGTCGGGGAGAAACCCCAGGCGTTTTGAAACTAACTCAATTACATCCTTGCGGGACTCCTCTGTGTACCTTGAAAAATTCTCAACCGCCACCACCTTGCCCGTCTTTGGGATCTTGATAAAATGCTCACGTCCTCGAGCGTGATGGACATTTCACCAAATGGTAAATGAAATGTATTGGTCTCATTTTGCCACCGCTCGACAAAAGCGATATCACCTCCTTATTGGCCTTAGATAGAGCAGTCTATTAGTGGAGCCAAACCAGACCTCGAATGATTCTTTGCGGTCCCTGGGTATCGGGGTGACAAGATTGCAAATCCCACTCACCTATTTGAGCCCGTGGTTTATGCACTTAAGCAACGGTCGATGCTACAAAAAAAACATAATTCATAAATACATTATCGTATATGAATAGCAAAAGTAATAATTTGATTGAAAATGAATTGATATTTTGCCAAAAAAAGGCTACATACCTCATTATTCCAAATTTGCATGCAACATGATCCTTAAAACTCTTCAACAAAGAGCGGTCAATAGGACCGCCAGGGAAAGGAGCAGATGGGTCATCTTCGGGCTCCACAACATTCCCACCAACAATACCGCTACTACTCCTAGTTACTTGTGGTTGGGATGTGGTGGTTTCTTCCATTTGCGCCTGCGGGTCTCATCCCCGTCGCACCACCCCCTCTGCTCCCCACGGGGACATGAGATGCCTCATCCTCAACGTTATCCCTACCGGTCTGCGCGTCCACGTACACCCTCAACACGGCTTGCACTTTCGCCTTTCGATATGATGCGATCGTGCCTTCCTCTTACCACGGACATCACAAGCGAAGGAGGAGCGGTAAGAGGGAGCGAGAGGAGCGAAGCGAGCAGGAGCAGAAGGAGCAACAAGAAAGAAGACGGGACCGAAGGAGCGAGCGGCCACGACCGTGCTCGTTGTGCTCGTGCTCGTTGTGCTCTCGTGGGCTCTCCATCGACATCCTCTCTGCGGAAACAGTACATTTTCCTCGAGCCATATCGATAGAGAAAGACATTGTAACCATATAATCTCTTGTGGCAAAAAAAAACCCCAAAAAATATATTTTCAACCTTGAATGGTATGGCACAACCGATAGCAAAACACAATTTTCGGTATACCATAACCGAAACATAAGGAAACATTTCGGTATGACGAAACCGAGATCTATCACAAAGTTTCGGTATTTATCCTCCGAGACTAAACCTACGCATAAGTAATATACGACCTTCGGTTTCGTCATCATAGAAACAAAACCAAGAATCTCGGTTACTTGTGTCTCGAAATGTAATGAAATTTTATATGGGCTAAGTGTCGTTTGGATACAAACGAGAAGTACTCATAAGTCTCGGTATGGTATTTCGAGATTAATGACTATATCATGGTCTGTGTGGCGAGTATTACGGGTTTGCAAAAAAACCCAGATTTTTAAGCATTTTCACTGGAGACGACTACAAAGAAAACGAACCAAATGAACATAAAATCGAACAAAAACTCAAACGTACCTTACTTTCCCTCTCGATTTCACAATGAACTCAAACCCGAACTGTCCCTAGCCGACGACCACTCCAAGCTCAAGGCGAAAAAACTGTCCAACTCGAAAAAACCGGGAATATGTGGGAGAGAACGATGAAAAATACATGATTTAGTTGATTTCGCCTCCAAATCACGATGGCAATGAGAGCTTTTTGTAGGAAATAAGGTTTCGAAAAAATGAAAACCAGTTCTACGGTTTAAGGTATAGCCAAAATAGGTGGGGTGCCTCAGCCTTAGGGTTCAAGGGCATTTTTGTCCAATTTGGGGGGTGCCCTGATAAATTCGATGGGTGCCCTTGTAAATGGGGTGCCCTGAGTGTTGACCGGGGTGCACATAGCCGACCTAAAAAAAAGTGCATGTTTAACATCACCATTCAAAATTTTGTTTCTTTGAGAGTGAAATAGTAACACAAAAAGCGAAGGTAAATGGCATACATTTACTGCGTACATTTTTAATGCTTGCATCGAGGCATGTGGACGCAACTAACAAAGAGCATTTAAAGAAAAGGCCAACTACGTGCACCCCGGTCATCACTTAGGACACCCTATTTTTTTCAATTATATGTGTAATGACTCATGTGCCCTCCAACCCAAACCTACAACAAAGACCAAAAAACCAGAATTACCAAGGCACCCTACCCCGTATTTGAGCTCGGTCAATCTCTATACCCCGATTCCGTCGACGATCGGATACGACGTTATTGGCTGAAAGAGTTTATACAAGGTAGGTATCCTCATCCATTTTTCAGGTTTTGAGGGTTTGAATCTTGCATTTGGTGTGTTTTGATGTTGACAATAGTGGTGTTTGATAATTCTACTTTACTTAAGGTTTTGCGCAAATCGTTTAGTATTTTAGTGTACAATGGATGAACAAAACTCAAGTGAGGATGAATCGAGGCAGTTGGAGGTGAGTTTTAAAGTTTTTTTTAGGTCTAGGGTTTCCTAATATGCAAATGTACCACGTACACGATTGTTTCGGCCATACAGAACCAAGATTTCTGTATATATATCGGTGACACACAACCGAGACTTAAACGTAATTCTCGGTAGTAGATAACTGAACATTTTTTTGTAATAGGTTGCTAGTGGACTCGGTGGTCATGTGCCGAGGTATATTGAATGGTCTCGGTTGTGCCCTACCGAAACTATTCTTTACGTGTTGGACTTGTACTACCGAGAATTGCGTTTTTAAGGATTTTCTAACTTCTAACACCGAGTACTTATGATATTTGACTTTTTCTTACAGGAAGTACTATCGACAAGTGCATTTGAAGATATCTCTCATCTTTTCAAACGGGAGGCACCATTTCAAACTAGAAAATAGGCACTCAAATGGGTTCAAGAGACAGGTCGTGCTAGAAAGTTTGTCCTAGTTACAAAGAAGTCTGATGGCAGAGGGAATGTTCGTATGGGAAGGGGTCACAATTGCGTGTGAAAGATCTAGAACATATAAGGGTATTTCCCAAAGAGTTGGAATTGCTAAAGCTGAACTAATTGAGAATATACTACGTAAGTTGACAAACAGAGAGGAAGAGGAAGGCAGCACAAGACCGAACATCGATACGAAAAAATGTCAGTGCCCTTTTCTTATTTAACTTAAGGAACACCCAGACTCATATTGGTATGTAAGTGTGGTATGCGGCATGCACAACCATAACTCTGCGAATTACTTGGAAAGGCACTCATATGCTGGAAGATTGACTCATGATGAGGCTACTATTTTGGATCAGATGAGTAAGGTTAATGTTAAGCCACGACAGATCCTAAATACTTTGAGGCAAAGGGATAAGAATAATGCTTCAACATTGCGGACAATATACAATGCACGACAAAGGAATCGAATTAAAGAAGCTAGTGGGAGAACTCAAATGTAATAACTCTTACATTTATTGTAAGACAATATGTATCTGTCATGGCATAAGAAGGACCCCAAATCGAATGTAGTTACAGACTTGTTTTGGTCCCATCCTGACTCCATCAACTTGTTGAGGTCCTTTCCGTACATTCTTCTAATGGATTGCACATATAAGACGAATAGGTACCGATTGTCGTTGTTGGAGATTGTTGGGGTCACTTCGACAGTCATTACATTATCGGTTGGGTTTCGTTTTTTTATCTTCGGAGACTATGTCCAACTACACATGGGCATTGAACATTTTCAGAGGTTTACTAGACGGTTGGCCTACACCTAGTGTTTTTGTCACTGATAGAGAATTGGGCCTTATTAATGCAATCGAAGAAGTTTTCCCACAATGTTCCCACCAGCTTTATGCATGGCATATCAACAAAATGGCGTTGACCAACACCAAAAAGATGTTCGCACGAAATGAGAACTTTCAACTCTTCAATAAGAGGTGGACGGATTTGATGTATACTACGATCAAAGCACATTCGAGCTTATGTTGGCTACCTTACGTGTTGAGTATGCAGATGTGAAAGGTCTGCTTAATTATTTGGAGGATACTTGGTTGCGGGATTACAAGAATAGATTTGTACGTGCATGGACAAATCCACTTTTTCATCTTGGAAAAACCACGACGCAAAAGGTTGAGTCTGCACATTCCACTCTCAAACAGCATCTCGGCACATGTACTGCAAACTTCGAGGCGTTGTGAAGTGTAATTCATGGAATGCTAGACATACAACATAACAGGATCAAATCGTCGTTTGAAGTTAGTTTGAATGTTGTGCAACATTGATATATGGATGGATTGTATCGCCGTTTGCGAGGTTATATATCCCTGAAAACGCTTAAGTTGATTCGTAATGAGGTTGAACGTGGGGTGAATGTTGGGACAGACCGGAGCTTATGTGGTTGTGACCAACGTATCACTTGTGGGCTTCCGTGTGAACATGAGCTTAATGTACATATTTTGGCCAGTTCACCTATACCACTTGAAGACATACATGTCTAAGTTTAAAACATTCGTTGATGAGGATTCGTGTGTTAGGACTATTCAACAACTAAGAGAGATTAATTGTCCTTCCTCGACGCCATGTATTGTACCACAAGCAAAAGTGAGGACAAAGGGGAGACCGAGTCTCTATTGTTTTGGTAATTATGTTATAGGGAGCAAGAAAATGAAGAAAGGGATGAGAGGGATGGAGAGGAAAGCCGAGGAAGATGATACTTCTACAACGAGAGATCTAAGTGGCTTTGAGTATGTACTTACACCCACTGAGGCAGCCAGTGCGCGAAGGAAAGGAAAACAAGTTAGGAATAAAGTACATCGAACACGTGAGGCATCTATGAGAGTATCTGAGATTGAATTCATTCACACTATACAGCCGGATTGGATTCAACATGTTGAGACTACAGTTAACGTGGATAGCGATGGAAATTGTGGCTTTCGTTGTGTTGTCGCCGATCTTGGATTCTCAGACATAGATGGTTAGAAGAGGGTTAGAGCAGCTGTGGTTAATGAACAACAAGAGAACCAAGTGTTTTGGAAGAATTTGCTTAGAAGTTACTTCGACCAAGTTAAGGGAGCTGTGCAATTCTTTGAAGGTAAGGATGTCGAGTCCGACAAGTGGATGACCCTTCCAGACATGGGACTTCTAATTGCAACAACATTTAATGTTGTGCTTGTCAACGTGTGATATGGTTGTTGCATGACATTTCTTCATCTACATAATGCCCCTCCGCCTATGAAAGATCAAATAGTTATTGGCATTACAAATGTCAACGACACTCATTGGGTTAGGGTAAGTTTTTAAAGTTTGTTTCAAATTTTGGTTAATATGTCAACGTAAGTTACTTATTCTTTCTTTTATGTTGCTATTACATTTGACAGGTCATAGTCAAGCCTAATGCACTGGTTCCCCCTGCATTCTTGGTGTGGAAGACCTTCGCAAATGTTGATGCTCAAGGGTGGGGTTTGGTATTAACATCCAAGCACAAATCCCGGTTCAATCTTCTCATCTACACACGCCCTTCGTAGTAGACTTAGCGTCGGCTTAAGCAAATCACATAGTAAATTATTTTTGTAATGTTCGACAAACTTGAATTGATGTTGTTGAATGAATATTATGTCTTCCAAACTTGACATGATGCTTTTGTGTACTTTTGTTGATGTATGTAACTTGAATTGATGTTTGTTGAATGGATAAATTCATGATATGCCAAGTTTGTACTCTCAATTAATGGTTCGATTACACAGGGCCGAAAACTACCCTTAAGTCTCGGACATACAGAACCATGACACCTATTGGAATCTCGGTCATTAGGTTCGTGAGTAGCCAACAATGGGGTGCCCTAAACACTTCAATTACATGACATCGAGATTTGTGTTAAATTACGGTGACAGATGACCGAAAAGTAGACCATAGTAACAAAATAATATAATCGATTAACTGCAAATAATTGCGTAGTAGTACGAGTCAATGTGTGTTCCTTGCGATTCAATGTGTGTTCCTTGCATGTGAGCATCATTCAAAGGTAACCGAGACCCTTGTTAACGAATCGGTTGTGCATTGCAGAGACTAATACCTTAATTACAAAGTGACCGGGACTATATAAAATTTGGCAAAATTGGCAGTGTTCGGATAGAGGCGACCGAGCTCAATGGACCAATCACGGTCATGCATAACCAAGAATTCTCAGTAGTTTTCGTTCCTGCGTGGCCGTGAATTTCTCTGTGGTAACTTATTGCAAACATGGCAATGACAAAAATACAACAACAAATAGTAGTAGTAGAACACATCAATTCAAACATGACTAACAATTCAAACATTATCAATTCAATAGAACAATACCGAAGAAGGTAAACAATACCAAATTAACAAGTTAACATCATCTATAATCAAATACCAAACAAGTTAAACAATACCAAATGAACAAGACAAACAACTTGTTTTTTCACTTGAGCCCTTTTTTTCTTTCTTCTCCTTGCGACTAACATATGTTGTCATGGGGGGCTTCCTCTTAGGTCGGCTGGCTAGAACTTAGGGTGGGCGGGGGGCATTCTTTATCACCGAAGGCTCGATAGAACTTAGGGTAGGCACACTTTCGGTTGGGGGTACTTGTCATCTTTGAAAGAAAGAGCAGTAGGTGCACTCGGTGTTGTGGCGTTGGTCGTGGTGGTGGTGGTGGTACCTGTACTAAGACCCCTACCCGTCAAGTAGTCCACGACATCATTCGCTGTTTTCTCAGCAGCCTCCATCTTGGTCATACCCGCCGGCAAGTCTATCCATGCCAATACGCTATCCAATACCTGTCGATTACGCTGCTCAAAACCAATAGAGAAACTATGTATAAATAATACAAAAGAAATGTGATAAACCAACTTAAATTCAAATGGTTGCAAGGTTTTTACCTCCAATAACTCATTATCACCAACCATATCAAGGAAGTCATCATTGTGCATTTGGTTCTTAATTGTAGGATGTGAAACTCGTGTGAACCATGGTAGATATTCCGGTGCAGCCATGAACTTGAACCTCGCCTTCTCCCCTCGATCTTCAACGGAGAGTGAATGGCTATGCCACCTTTCCCAATTCTTCGGTTGGAATGAGTACTTAACCGAGTATTTCATTGCAATGCGGCCTCGGTTTGCTTCGAAGGGGTGATATGGAGACGGTGGTATTCCTTGAACATGGCCAAGTTGTCGAAGGAACCTCTCTGAATGGTATGGCTCCACAACTTCCATGTACTTCAGACAACCAGAGTAGAAGGCCATTGGTAAAACAATATCGCTTATCCTGATGTCACTATATGGATCCCACGTCACCTACACCAATGAAACAAACAGTTTATATTAAAATATGAAATTTGATAAATTAGAATACCAAACTCAAAGTAATAAAACAAAGTACCTCACTTGGTCGTAACCTATCAAGGGTCCTAGGAATACTACTTAGCTTATCCACGTTAGATACCGTCTCGTGTTTCTGTACCCACCTCGAGACACGTGGCTGAAGGATGGTCATGTATTTTGCATTCGACGCAGCAAGCTGGAGTGAGAAGTGCTCGTATACCCATCCCTAAAAAAGAATCAACAAAAATAAAAAAAGTAGTGGATTTGTATTGGCCGATTCACAAGTAATGCGCAAGAAATATGTACCTCGAGCAAAGTTAGGTACCTTGCAATCTGCGACATTTCTACCCTGATGGCTGACCCGAGATGACGGTAAAGATAAGCTAAAGCAGCAGCACCCCATGCGTAAGTCTCGACCTCATCCAAGTTCTCCAGAAGCTTCAGTAATGCAATTGAAACTCGTGACCCACTTTTATCGGCGAATAGGGTATAAGAGAGCAAGTACAAAAAGTATGCACGTGTAGTGCATTCCACTAGAGGGTACGTAGCAGGAGAACTGAAAGTACTGGAAGTAGTGGACTTAGACTTAGGTGGACAAAAACGACTCTTCAGCCAAACTACTCGCACTGTGAGACCCTTCGAAATGTTAACCTCTTCATCTGCTTCGTCATGAGAAACCCCGAGCAGTTTCAAAACTAACTCAATCGCATCTTTGTGGGGCTACTCTGTGTACCTTGAAAAATTCTCAACCGCCACCACCTTACTCGTCACTGGGATCTTCAGTAAAATGCTCACGTCCTCGAGCGTAATGGACATTTCACCAAAGGGTAAGTGAAATGTATTGGTCTCCGGCTGCCACTGCTCGACAAAAGCTATAACACCTCTTTATTGGCCTTCTGATAGGAGCAATCTATGAGTGGAGCCAAACCCGACCTCTGAATGATTCTTTGTAGTACCTGGGTGTCGGGGTGACAAGACTGCAAATCCCACTCAGCTATTTGAGCCCCGTGGTTTATGCACTTAAGCAACGGTCGATGCTGCAAAAAAAAACATAATTCATAAATAGACTATCGTATATGAATAGCAAAAGTAATAATTTGATTGAAAATGAATTGATATTTTGCCAAAACAAGGCTACATACCTCATTATTCTAAATTACTGTTGCAACATGATCATTAAAACTCTTCAACAAAGAGCGGTCAATAAGACCGCCAGGGAAAGGTGGAGATGGGTCATTTTCGGGCTCCACAACATTCCCACCAACAACACCGCTACTACTCCTAGTTGTTTGTGGTTGGGATGTGGTGGTTTCTTCCATTGTTGCCCTGCGGGCCTCATCCCCATCGACACCACCCCGACACTGCTCCTTACGGGACATGAGATGCTTCATCCTCGACGTTATCCCTCACCGGTCCGCGTCCACGTACACCCTCACCAGCTTGCACTTTCGTTTTTCGATATGATGCAGTCTATGCCTTTCTCTTACCACGGGTAGCAAGAGTAGAGGGAGTAACAAGAAGAGTAGAAGGAACTGCAGGAGCAGTAGGACCAGAAGGAGCAGCAGCCACAACCGACGCTCGTTGTGCTCGTGCTCATTGCGCTCTCGTGGGCTCTCCATCGACATCCTCTCTAGAAACAGTAGATTTTCCTTAAGCCATATCTGATAGAGAAATACATTGTAAGCATATAATCCCTTGTGCGGCAAAAAAACCCAAAAAAAAATATTTTCAACACTGAATCGATATGGCATAACCGATAGTAAAACAAAATGTAGGAATAACATAACCGAAACCTAAGGCAAAATTTCAGTATGACGAAACCGAGATCTATCATCAAGTATCGGCATTTATCCTCCGAGACTAAACCTACGCATAAGTAATATACGAGCTTCGGTTTATTAGCACCAAGACCAAAACAAGAATCTCAGTTACTTGTGTCCGAGATGTAATGAAATTTTATATGGGCTAAGTGTTGTTTGGATACAAACGAGAAATGCTCGTAAGTCTCGGTATGGTATTTCCGAGATTAATGACCACATCACGGTTCTATATGGCCGAGTATTACGGGTTTGCAAGAAAACCCAGATATTGAAGCATTTTCATGTACGACTACAAAGAAAACAAACCAAATGAACATAAAATCGAACAAAAACCCAAACGTACCTCACTTTCCCTCTTGATTTCACAATGACCTCAAATTCGAACTCGTCCCTAGCCGCTGACCACTTTAACTGGGCAAAAAAACTTGTCCAACTCGAAAAAACAAGGAACATATGGGAGAGAACAATGAAAAATATGAGATTTAGTTGATTTCGCCTCCAAATCACGATGACAATGAGAGCATTTGTGGGAAACGAGGTTTCGAAAAAATGGAAACCAATACTAGGCTAAACTCGAAACAGGTGGGGTGCGTCAGCCTTTGGGTTTCAAGGGCATTTTCGTCCAATTTGGAGGTACCCTGATAAATTCGATGGGTGCCTTTTTAAATGGAGTGCCCTGAGTGATGACTAAGGTGCACATAACAGGTCTCTTAAAGAATTTCTATAATTACCTACCTAACAAATTTAGTTAGCAAAAGTTTGTTACCTAATCACGATCATATAGAAAAATTTGAAATTAGTTTAAATGAGGAGGTATAATAGTATAAATATGTTGTCAAATCACTGTCATAGTGAAAAAATTGAGATTATTTGTTAAATAGTTTAATGGATTGTGGTTTCAAAAAATATATATATATACATACATACATGCATATAGTGAATATCTAAACTTGTAGGCTTGTAGCTCTTGAAAGCTATTTCAATTTATTTGTGAAATATTCCGACTAAATGCACCCCACCTTTTACTAAGTGCATCTCATTTCACATAACACCTCAAATTCAAATTTCAATTTCCAAATGCACCCCATATTTTTACTAAAATACCATTTCACCAGAATCGAAACACCCAACTCAAAAACCTTGGTCGAGACATCTATATTACATTTGGCGCCATGTAGCTAAAACTCATCCACTAGACTCTGTTGTTCAACTAAATCTCTTTGGTGATATTTAGTTAACAACTGCCGACTTAAAGATTCAGTGAGTTCCAACCGACTCTCCAATTAAGGGTTCGACAAGTTATAACCGACTATCTAACTAGAGGTTCGGTGAACTCCGAGCGACTCTCCAATAAGAGATTCGAACCTTTGAGGCCGAACCACTCAATTGTGCCTACAAATCACAAAGAAGAGTGTGAAGTGCACTTAGAAATTGTAGTGGAATGCACTAATCACAGTAAGAGACATAAGGGTCATTTCGTAGTAGGATTGACTTTTTTTCAAGGTTGAGTTTTCTGGGGTGCACTTAGTAAAAAGTGGAGAGCACTTAGCTGGACTTGAACTGCAACAAACAAAGAAAAATTAAAAGCGAACTTAAACTTAAATCATATCACAAAGCATCTTGAACGTAAGTCAGTCGAAAGCATCTTCATATCGCCCTTAATAATGCTATAAAACACTGTTAATTGTGCCTACGTATACAGCAGAAACTTCCATAATCGGATTGCCGATTTCATCGCATAGCACCGTGCTTCAGGACAGCATCCACCAAGCTTTTCGAAAGGAAAGAATAACAAAAAGCACAGCCTACAATTGCTATCAGGTGTTGAAAAACCATTACTTTAATTGCAGAGTGAAATCTATACCAACAAGACGGAACGGAGCTGCCAGACAAGAAGAAAATGGAAAGGAAAAAAGAATAAGAAAGATAAATGGCACACTGAACCAGATTGCCCTCTCATGAATACATTGGTCAAACAGCAGCGCCAAGCGAAGAGCTTAAAATCTGGATCTGCAAACAAGGTAACAAAAATATCAAATATGAGGGATGGGCGATGGACTTGCTAAATGTCAAGTTGCTGCCAGTAAACATCGAATGGAAATACCTTATTCACAAGTAAGTTAATCTGCTCCCGGTACATCTCTTTTACGTCCACAATATCTGCTCTGAGTTCTTCGAGCTGTTCCGAAAGGATGCATTTCTTATTTTTCAGTTGCAATAACTAAAAAGCAAGTGGATATTTGAAAGATAAAACTTGACTAGGTTGTCAAATGGAAAACCATAAGGAAAATGGATTCTTCGGTCTTCAATTTTTTATAAACTCTCCAAATGAAATTGAAAAACCAAAATAAGTTTGAATGTGTGATCCTCCATCCATAACGATCCTCGATTGTGCATGTAGAGGTTCATTTGATTTCAAGAATCATAATTGCTCATAAGACAATCTTAAAAAATTTAAATTCACCTTGTAGAGAGCCAACCAAAATTTCATTTGTTGTTCATCCAAAAACCATAATTTCATTTGTTCAATGTAGAAACAATCAATATCATTAAAAAAAAAAAAAAATGAAGAAACAATCAAAGGTCCCCTACACCCAAATGAAAATGGTAATATGCGATTAAGAAACAGCAAAGAGATTTATTTTCTGTATATAACATTGTAACTGGATCATTATGGAGTGCAAGAGGGAAACAAGCTCAAAATTTCACTCCTCATTAAAGCAGTTCAGTTAGTTCCTATTGCCAAAGAAAAAAGATCCATAAATATTTGTGACAAGTTCATACCTCTTCATCACGTTCACCCATTAGCTCTAAAGCAGCAGCGTGTCTCCGTCTCAAAGCTTCTAGCTCTTCCCGTAACCCAGGAAGAACAGCTGCCTCTGTCCGCAACTTTTCACACTGCAAAAGTCCATGGTATTGTCATGTCAGAGAAGTCGTGGGAAAAAGAAGCAGGAAACAGACAGAAGCATACCTGTGCGGTCATTTTAACCAATTCCTCAGCCAGAGAATCGCGGATCGATTCCAACGATGTCTGAAATGAACATCAAACTTCAACAATTCAGGAAAATGGATACATGACAAAGTGGAGTCAAATTAGTTTTCCCATCAAAGAAAATTCAATAAGATCATTTGACAAAAGTGATTTATACAAAGGAAAATGCTTCCTCACTTCGAAATCCAACAGAACAAATAAAAATACCGATATTTATCAAATTAAAAATGAGAAAGTACAGTAGGGGACAAGTAAACCGCAAAGTAGTAACTAACGAACAAAGCAAAACAAAGAAGTAATCTAGTGTCATAACTCATAAATGACTTAAATGCTGAAAATGGTCATTTTCGACATATATTGATATTGAGATATCCAGAATTACTCCTGACTATTCCACATGGGATATATTGTTGTTTCAATTACAACACTACATGTTCTAGTGCTTGATAATTGTATTAAAATCAAGTATAACTAGAATGATTTTTTCTTCATATAAGGCATAAGATTAATTCTTTTCTTTAAAGAGCCTTTAGTTTGAAAACAAAAGTTAACACAAGCTTGAGATATCAGAAGTTGGCAAAAGTCTTAAACATACAACTAGACGTATGTTACTAGATGTTCTGTCCATAAAAATCTCATGTAGTTAAATTTCTCCAAACAGAGGT